>JAZHRO010000024.1:125122500-126372500 GCA_037157565.1 Thalassia testudinum
TTTTTCTACTCCTTCCCTTTCTTTCTCTCCGTACTCACCCTATGAGGATGTCTGTGCTGTACAAGAGAATTTTAGATCCAATCCCTACTCGAATGCCTATAATCTAGGTTGGAGAAACCACCCTAACTTCTCTTGGAAAAATTCGGGGCAACAGACCCAATTCCGACCCAGCAACTATGCTCTGCAACGACCAATGGGTCAGGGTCAAGTATATACTCAGTTGCCTCCAAATCAGGTCAATCAGCCAGCTTGGAATGCCCGTCAACCTGCAGGGCAGCTGATTTGAACCGTCAAATGGTAGAGATGCAAGGATCTATGCTCCAGCTTATGCAGCAAATGAAAAACTTGCTGGACAACTTGCAATCCGGGCTCATTGCTAACTCTCGTCAACCTGGATCTCTACCATCCCAACCCGTACCCAACCCGCGAAACATTATTAATTCGGGCAATCAAGCCCAAGGGTATGGAAATCAGAGGGACCTGCACGCACATGCTCAGGTGGTTGAGCAGGGTTCCTCATCTTCTTCTTCTGCTAATGAACAATTCATGGTCAATCAAGCCCCTCCAATCTTTCCTAACCCTCCCCAAGACCCAAATTCTTACGCTTCTGCAAATTCTGTCACTTTGAGGAGTGGTAAGAACACTCAGGATCCACAACCACACTATTCTGATCTTTTGAATCCTGAAGAATCTGAGGAGAGAGAGGAGAATTCTAGAGGAGAAATCAAGGCTCAGGAACCTGATTCCAAGGATCTGACTCATGTTCCTTTTCCTGAAGCCTTAGCCAAAGCAAAGAAGAAGAAGTCTGTTGATAGCAATGAGGAGCTTCTGAATTTATTTAAGAATGTTGAGATCAATATTCCGCTCCTTGATGCTATCAAGCACATACTGGCTTATGCAAAATTTTTAAAGGAATTATGTACACAAAAGCGTAAGTCGAGAGAATCTATTCCGCGGAAGGTGGTACTCTACGAGCAGGCTAGCTCTGTTATCCTGCACTACCTCCCTCAGAAAAAGAGAGATCCTGGTGCTCCTTTGATTTCTTGCTTTATCGGAGATTACACATTTGATAGAGCACTTTTGGATCTCGGTGCATCCATCAACCTAATTCCTACTTCTCTCTACGAGAAGTTTGGGTTAGGTGAACTTCGGCCAACTTCAGTAACACTACAGTTAGCAGACCGTTCTGTCACAAACCCGTGAGGTGTTATTGAAGATGTTATAGTTAAGGTCAAGGATTTCTATTTTCCTGTAGATTTCCTTGTCCTTGACATGGATGTACTGGATAATTTGAGGAACACGCCCATCATTCTGGGGTGTCCGTTCCTAGCTACCGCAAAGGCCAACATTAATTGTGAAAGTGGTAGCATGGAAATCGCCTTTGGGGACCAACGAATGAAATTAGATATTTTTAAGGCGATCAACAAATTTGAGGATTGTGGATTTATTGAGGAACTTGATGAGGATAATGTTAATATTGAAACTTGTTTGACAGTTTCTTCAAATGAAAGTTGCTCTTTGGTTGATGAATTTTACCCACAACCCTCTGACCTGACATCTTCGGAAGAGGTTACTGATTTTGTTCACTCAAAACCTCTTCGTCTTGTTGAATCTTCAGCATCTACCCTACCATCAATCATTACCCCACCCCAAATTGAATTGAAACCATTGCCTGAGAATTTAAAATATCAATTCTTAGGACAGCAGAATACGCTCCCTATGATTATTAGTGCTAAATTGACAACGGAGCAAGAGATTAAATTGATTAAGGTCCTAGAGGAACATAAGGAGGCAATTGGTTGGACCATTCACGACCTCAGGGGGATCGAGCCATCTTACTGTAATCATAGAATATTTTTGGAAGATGGATCCCGCCCTTCTCGACAGATGCAGCGGAGATTGAATCCAAATATGCGAGAAGTGGTCAAAAAGGAAATCATCAAGTGGCTCGATGTAGGAATTATTTATCCAATCTCTGATAGTCCCTGGGTAAGTCCTGTTCAGATTGTTCCAAAGAAAGCAGGGATTACTGTTGTGACTAATGAGAGAGGTGAATTTGTCACAACTCGTTCAGCTTCCTCTTGGAGAGTTTGTATTGATTACAGGAAGTTGAACACAGCCACTAAAAAGGATCATTTTCCCCTGCCCTTCATTGATCAAATCTTGGAAAAATTAGTTGGGCAGAAGTACTTCTGTTTTCTTGATGGCTACTCGGGATATAATCAAGTTCCTATCCATCCCGAGGATCAGGAAAAAACTACTTTCACCTGTCCCTACGGAACCTTTGCTTTTCGTAGGATGCCTTTTGGGTTATGCAATGCACCTGCGACTTTTCAAAGGTGTATGCTAGCCATATTTTCCGACATGGTGGGAGAGTTTATGGAAGTCTTCATGGATGATTTCTCTATTTTCGGAGAATCATTTGACTCATGTTTGGCTAATTTGGAAATGATTCTTAAGCGATGTATTAAGACATGACTGATCCTTAGCTGGGAAAAGAGTCATTTCATGACCCAAGAGGGCATCGTTTTAGGTCATGTAATCTCTGAATGGGGAATTGAAGTGGACAAAACTAAGGTTGATGCTATCGCTAAACTTCCTCATCCCACATCTGTTAAACAAATCAGATCATTTCTTGGCCATGTGGGATTTTATCGAAGATTCATCAAGGATTTCTCGAAGGTTGCTCGTCCTTTGAACAATCTTCTTGCCAAAGAAACGTCGTTTGTTTTTGACGAATCATGCCGAAAGGCATTTGATTTTCTGAAAGTGGCAGTCACCTGTGCTCCAATTTTGCAACCACCAATTTGGATAGCCCCTTTTGAGATCATGACCGACGCTTCTGATTACGCGGTCGGGGCTATCCTGGGTCAGAAAATTGATCGAAAGCCCTCTGTCATTTACTATGCTAGTAAAACTCTGGATGAAGCCCAGAGGAATTACACTGTTACTGAGAAGGAATTACTAGCTGTATTATTTGCTTTGGAAAAATTCAGGGCTTATCTCTTGGGGTCTCATGTTATTGTTTATACCGACCACTCGGCCTTGAGACATCTCTTGGCTAAAAAGGATGCTAAACCCTAGCTTATTCGTTGGATTCTCCTTCTTCAAGAATTTGATCTTGAAATCAAGGATAAAGTCGGGGTGCAAAATGTGGTAGCGGATCATTTGTCGAGACTCCTAGGTGATTCTTCTTGTCCGGACATTCCGATTGCTGACACTTTTCCGGATGAAACCATTCTTATAGTTTTAATTGTCCACTCCCCATGGTTTGTTGATATTGTTAACTATTTGGCCGTTGGTCAAATCCCCCAGGATTGGACCAAGCAACAACGAGATAGACTCAAATCTGAGGCCAAATACTACTTTTGGGAGGACCCTGAACTGTATTGCATCGGCTCTGATCAGATTATTCGCCGATGCATACCGGAGAATGAATTCAACAGTATACTCGAGTTCTGCCATGCATCTGGGTGTGGTGGACATTTCTTCGGGAGAAAGACGGCTGCAAAAATCTTGCAATCTGGCTTCTATTGGCCGTCTTTATTCAAGGATGCCCAAGACTTCTCAAGGTCATGTTCTCGATGTCAGTCACTCGGGAACATAACTAAGAGAGACATGATGCCGCTAAACCCTATTCTTCCTATAGAAATTTTCGATGTTTGGGGCATCGATTTCATGGGACCCTTTATCCCTTCATTTGGACATCAGTACATTCTTGTTGCTGTTGATTATGTGTCCAAATGGATTGAGGCAATTCCCACCCGAACTAATGACCACAAGGTGGTCATCAATTTTGTCAAGAAAAATATCTTCAGTAGGTTTGGGATTCCGAGGGCTATCATCAGTGATGGTGGCACTCATTTTACTAATGCCCAATTCTGGAATTTATTGGCCAAATACGGGGTTAATCATCGAATTTCCATACCTTACCATCCCCAAACGTATGGACAAGCCGAGATCTCCAATCGTGAGATAAAGAACATTCTGCAAAAAATGGTTAGGCCTGATCGCAAGGATTGGACTCAAAAGCTTGAGGATGCTCTTTGGGCCTACCGTGTGGCGTATAAAACGCCCATCAGCATGTCTCCATTTCATTTGGTGTATGGAAAGGCGTGCCATCTACCTGTAGAGATTGAACACAGGGCATTCTGGGCAATCAAACAATGCAATTTAGATCTGAATCTAGCTGGAAAAACCAGGAAACTCCAACTATCTGAGTTGGAGGAGATTAGAAATGATGCTTATGAGAATGCCAAGATCTACAAGGCTCGAACGAAAGCTCTACATGATCAATTGATTTCCTGCAAGAGCTTTGAGCCAAACAAGAAGGTCTGGTTATTTGATTATAAACTTAAGCTCTTTCCTGGTAAACTTAGATCTAAATGGAATGGCCCATTCATAATTGATCAGATTTTTCTTAATGATGCCGTTCAGATTTCTGACCCAAAGACGGGTAACACCTTTAAAGTCAATGGTCAACGTTTGAAGCCTGTTGTTGACCGTAATCTTCCAGAACCCGTCTCAGACTCTGTTGCTCTAGCCATTCTGTGACTTCTTTGGCTGGACTTCGCCTAGTTGATGGCATTAAACTCAGCAATTGTACATATGACACAAGGCTGATACGAGCTTCATATCCAGGTGACATCTTTCATATTCTACCCTTTCTTTCATGTCTCTTTTTCAATGAGGACATTGCATCAGCTAGGCATGGGGGGGTGGATTCATTCTTGAATTATTTGGTCATCCTTGTGAAATCCATGTAAATTGTCTCTCTTCTTATTTAAAAAAATTAAACAAAAAAAAATTAGGAAGGATTAGTTGGACATTAGGACTTTTCAATCCTAAGAAATTTTACATTAGGATCTAAACACAAAGACCCCTCATGTCTTTGGACTTAATTAGCCTGTGTATCCACTAAAATGTGGATTTTTTTTTGAGTCCTCGCCATCTTAATTCTTTCGTAATTGGAGTAAATAAGTTTGGGTGATAAGTACACGACTTATCAACCCGCCCTCTGATTTGAGGGAATTTTAAGTCTTAAGCATCTACACACTTTCTTTGCACTGACTCGTTGTTCGGCGATTTTTAACGGAAATTGGGTAGCTAATGAACCTTCTAGGGTGATATGGCTGGCAAGTTATCATGGGTAACAGCCCATAGGTAGGTTGTCCAGAGCCCAGTCACTGGACCTTTCTTAGTTTGCTGCCTTTAGGTAAATCTTAGACTAGGGAAGCCACCTACTTAAAAAAAAAAAAAGGAGAATAGAACAAAAAGAAATAAGCCACACTTCGCCGCATGAGTATGGCTGGCAAGTTGTCGGTGGTAACAGCTCATCGACCTGTTGTCCAGACCCAACTCAGAAAATGCACTAAAAATTCCCAAAACAATTAGGAAGAAGCGGAGAAGTAGAATAAACCGGGGAGATATACACTGGATTCACCCTTGTGTTGACCTCGTAAAAAAAAAAAAAAAGTAGGGAGAAATCCACCGGTTGTAAAGATACACTTTTAGGTAGAATTCTGGTTAGGTTACCTAGAGGCGTAGAAATACGAAGTCCGTTCTAATTGCCGGTCAACGAGTCTATCACAATCACAATAAGATGCTTAAAGCTTAGGGTTCTCATCAAATTTTGGGTGAGTTGAATGGCCGTAGAAAGCCACTCTTAAACCCAAAAATTTGAAAATAAAAAAAGATTAGAAAAGAGAAAAAGAGAAAAAAAAAGAAAATTCTCTTTTAATAAGGCGAGGGCTTGAAGCGGTCTGCATTTTGGCTGATACCCAGGCACTGTTATGTCTTTGAAAGTTCAGTTCCTAAGTAGACAATTTCTTAATGATTGAAAAATAACTCAAGTCCAAATAATCTAACCTAATTCTTTTATAAATAGCAAATAGTTTTTGCTAGGGACTAGCAAATAGTTTTTGCTGGGGGTATGATGTAAACACATTTACACTACTTAAAATGTCTATTTATGCATGTTCTTAATCATAGGATTGCATTTCATGATATAAATATTACATTACATGCATCATCTTGCATTTAGAGTAGTTTGAATAAAATGGAGGTTAATTGTCGCCTTTTATGTGCTTGGACAGGGCAAATATTTTATCGGGGCCTCGGATCAAAGATCCAACCGTATGGATGTGGTCAGGGCGACGATTGGAGTTCAACGACTCTAAGATCGCCCTAATCAGGCATCCGTAGCATCAGATCGTGACCTGGGAACCGTAGAAGATCAAGGGCCAGGATGGTGTAAATCCGCACTTCAGATGATAAATCTGACCACACGGATGAATTCGGATCGACGATCGCAGCCCAACGACACAAAAATCGAGTCAATCCGACATCCGTGGCACCATCTACAACTTCCAGAAGATGGATGACCAAGATAGCGCCACGTGGCGCCATCTCAGCAGCCCAAACGACCGCTTCATCTTGTGAAGGCCCCACGCCCGATCGCTCTCCTCTGTTGGATCTTAATCCAACGGCTATGGGCGCTCGCATTTAAAAGCGCCCGCTCGACCATCCGCGCCCCATAGCCTAGTGGTCGAGCGTGCTATCACGAGCGTGGGGCACGAGTTCGAGCTGTGGCAAGGAGCGGCAGGGGCGAGCGATTGGGCGCGGGTGGAGTGTCAGATGGAGATCGGACGGCCGCGCGCGCCCGATAGTGTCGACGCACGATTGGACGTGCAATCGGACGCGTAATCAGACGCGCAGGCGGGCGCGCGTTGCAGCGGGAGAAGGCACGACTTAAGCCGTCCGATCTCGCGATCGGACGGCTGAGGAGCGCTGGACGTGCATGGATGTTGATGAGTGGGCAGCCGAGGAGGCACGCGTGGGCGTGGAAGCTACGCCCACATTGGGGCTTTAGTGACGGATTTATTCGTCACTAAAGACCGCTTATTTATTATTTTGAAGTTGTAATGTCCATTTTGCCCCCACTCCTTGCAACTATAAAAGGAGACCCTCTCCATACGAAATTCTCATCCCTTCTTTCTCCTCTTTACCCCTCCAAAGCTCAAAAGAAGCTTGTCCCACACCCGGGATGCTTCTTGCGAGATAAAGTCCAATTTTCGTTCCCCTTCGGAAGTGGATCCCGCGACGACGACGGCGTGCTGCTCCGTTCCCGTTCTTCTGCTTCGTCCTGCTTCATTCTCCTTCATCCAGGCGTCGTCCCGTCTGGCTCGTCCTCCAAGCAATCGTCGAGGAGGATAACTTCTCTCTCCCATTCTTATTTACAGCTTTTCTAGTGTAGAATTTTCCTGCTTTATAGTGTAATTGATTTTCCGCATTTTAGTGTAACTTTTATAAACAATTGAAATATTGAGTGCATGTTCTCTTTCTCTCTCTCTCTCTCTCTTAGTTTGATAGCTCTATTGTAATTATATCGCCTTGCTTAACAAAAATCCTAAAAAAAATATAATTGCGAATATCGATCAACGTAGCCTCCTTGTGTTCAACCTGAAATTCCTTTCGATATAAATTTTATTTGTTGAACACGAATTCTTCGCTTTCAAATTACAACGACAGGTTTTCCAAAACCAAACACGTAAGCGTAGCGATTCACAAAAATCGTTTGACACCTAATCTAGGTCAAACTAGGTTCTAGAGGCCAATTTGAATGTTATAAACCCTAGGGGATATTTTTCCATGATTTTTAGAGGGTTTACTTGATTTTTATCCTGACCGGAACCTTGTTGAATTAAGCGGGTCTGTTTTAGGTTTACCAAATGTCATTTAATTCCTAGATTGCACATGAACCCATTTCTGATTGATTCAACCCACTTTTTATCTTATTTAGACCATTTGACCTATGCTCTGTCTCCGAGAAATTCCATTTATGTACTGCAATGGTAAAATTACAGTTTTAACCTTTATTTCATGTTTTCTTCTCAGAACACTTATTCCTCCAATTAAGCCCTCTTCTAAGTCATGTAGGAGCTTTTATTCTCTTTATTAGGTCAAAATGAGCTAGTTATGGCTCATGATGAGGCTCTCATCATACCCCCATGCCTAGCTTTTGCTAGTCCCTTAGAGAATATTTTAGGTCAAAATGGGTTCAGATGGTCAATTCAAAGGTACCAAACCTTAGAGAATATTTTTCTATGATTTATGAAAGGTTTAGGTGAATTTTATCCTGACCAAAATGTTAGTTAATTAAGCAGGTCTACTTTTAGGGTTTCTGATGTCGTTTAATTCTCAAAACACGTGAAAACCCATTTTGTTCTACATGAGCCCACTTATTAGGCATTTTTGACCATTTGACATTTAATTAACCCCTGGGAAACCCTGTGATTATTCTGCAATTAGGATATTCTGTTAAACTTGCAGTTTTACCCCTGTTTTACTATTTACCTCTTAGAATGGATACATAGTGAATTAAGGCTCTATGGCAGTTATGTAGGAGCATTTATCTGCGGATTCTGACTAATTAAAGCTAGATATGGTTGATGATGACGTTATCATCATTGACCTACCAAATAGGTTTGCAATAGTGCTTTTGATACCCATTTTGTTTGGGTCTACGATGGTTAGCTTGTGCTGCCTATTTAGGTGAGCTACCTTTCTTCTTGTTTTGGATAGAACTAGATGCTTCATGATTGTTTTTAGGTATGTAGCCTAACCCAAATTTCATGGTGCTATGGGTTTGTGTTCCTAATAGCTTATGCAAGTTTTAACTACCTTTAGTGAATTTAGACGGATCATTTAAGAGAATAGTAGAATTTTCTTTTAGTTTATCTATATCTACCTTTAAATTGTTTATATGTGATTTTAATGAGGTGATTTCAGCAGATAACTCTTTATTTCGTTGAGTAAGCATATCTTTTTGTGCTCTTTCTTCCCCTACTGCTTTTGTTAGGTTTTTATTTTCTAATTTCAGTGACTTCGCTATGACATGCATCTCAATAAAAGCTTCTAATAACTCATCTTCTTGAGCCATTAGTCCCAGAAGAGCTTCTTCTTTTGAACTCGAGTCTGATTCATCCCATGTTCTTGTGAAGGCCTTTTTCTTTCCTTCCTTGTTGGGAAACTTCTTTTTTGACTCTTTCTTGAGAAATGGACAATCCTTCTTAATATGTCATTTTCTTTTGCAATTGTAGCAGGTGATTGCATTTGCTTTGGATTCTTCTTTCTTCTTCCTCCAGCTCCTCTTATTCTTGAGGAACTTTCTAAACTTTCTGGGGGGAAGGGCTATGTCTTCCTCTTCTTCTCTGCTTGACGAACCTTCAGACTGCTGATTGGCTTCAAGGACTACGGTCTTCTTCTTGATTCATTCATCTTTATGCTCCTTTATGTGTTGGAGCTAGACTTCATAAGCCATCAGACTTCTAATAAGATCATTTAGTTTTACAGTGAACAGATCTTTTGACTTTTGTATGGCTGTTGACTTTGTCTCCCAATCACTGGTAAGTGATCAAAGGATCGTTCATACCAGAGCTTCATTCTTTATATCCTGATCTAGATTCTGAAGGGAGTTTATGATGTCCATGAATCATGTAAACATCTTTTGATTGTATCCCCCTTCATGCTGAAAAGCTCATAATTTTGAGTTAGTAAATTATCTCTGGTTTCTTTTACCTTCAACATTCCCTCATGAGTGACTTCAAGGATGCTCCAAATCTTCTAAGCTATCTTGCAGTCAGAGCTTTGTTGAACTCCGCTCTGGAGAGCCTACAGAAGTTAGTGTTCATGACTTTCACATTATGCGTTGCCATCTTCTTTTGATCCGGAGTCGCTGCTACACCCTCCTTGATCTCGGGGCATGTGTACTTAGACACAATTACATCCCATACTTCAAAATCCATTGACTCCAAGAAGATCTACATCCTAGTTTTCCTGTAGCCATAGTTCATTCCATCGAATAATGGAGGTCAAACTATCGATTGTCCCTCTACATATGTGTCAACAGTCGACTTGGATGTTTTTTGGACAACCTCACTCTGATACCAAATGAGGGTTGCTTGTGGATTGTAATGTATACTCGAGGGGAGGGGTGGATAGTACCGCCTTTGTGAAACAATAGGAAAAATGAAT
Source organism: Thalassia testudinum (assembly GCA_037157565.1). Lineage (NCBI taxonomy): Eukaryota > Viridiplantae > Streptophyta > Magnoliopsida > Alismatales > Hydrocharitaceae > Thalassia > Thalassia testudinum. The sequence goes on from JAZHRO010000024.1 coordinate 125,132,536, forward strand.
TCACAACAGAATCAAGCACAAGTTACACCTGGATTTATAATGGAAACCCAAACCATGTGAAAACCATTACCTAAGTCTCTTAGCTTAGGATTTTCCTGACTAGTCAAGGCTGGTCAATCCACTATCGTACCACTTGAACGAGGGTGGCACAACCTCTTTACAAACACTTCCCTTTGTACCCTAAAGAGAAGCACAATAACAACAACGGACCTTCTCAACAACTTGGGATCCTTTAATCAAAACAACAATGTAAAAGAATAACAAATATATCTATGGAACTTCAAATAAAATCAAACCAGAAATTCGGCAGTGGTTTTAAACAACGTGCTTTGAATGACGTGAATAGGGAACCACAGAAGCACTTCAAAGAAGCACGAGAAGCTCTAATCTTTTGCAGGATTTTTCTATATGAAAGTTGATATGAAAAAGAACTGCATACGACCTCTATTTATACTGAAAAGTTGGCCAAAAAAGGAAGTCAAATTGTTTGATTAATTAAGGTATATTGGTAGATCAAAATGTTGTTTGGTCAATCAATATAGTTATTTGATCGATCACTAATTTGTCGATTAATTAGCTTGGTTGGTCGATCAAAAGGGTATTAATCAACTTCCTAAACAGGTTGGTTTGATCAATTAACTAAGTTGGTTGGCTGATCAATCAAATTTGGTTGATCAAGTAGCCAATTTGGTCGATCAATAACCCTAGAAACTGATTTTAGAAAGAGGTGCAAAAATTCATTTGAGTTCTATTTTGAGGTTCTTTACAATAATATCCTAAACTCAAATAAAAGTAAAAGACACATTTCAACAACCATCTAAACTTGATCCAAGAGAGAAGCTCTGATCTGAGATAGTCCTAAAATATTAGTCTAGCAGTAAACATAATTTTAGTGCATCAAAACAAAGGTGCTTACACCACTTCCAGAATGGGGGTTAGAGGACGGTTGGTGAGAGCTCCACGAAGGGGGTGAGAAGTGGAAACTTTTGATTTTTAACTCTAGTGAAGCTTCCCATAGCTTGGGAGCACTAAAGCGAGCTTAGAACTTGAGCTTTTAGCTCTTAGAGAGGTTAAGAGAAGAAGGAACTAATGATTTCACGAAAGGGGTGTAGGGTCCATTATATTGTTGAGGTACAAGGGCAAAAAGGTCCAATAAATCTTTAAAATTAAATGTAGGGCCTTTAGTGACACACGTACATGCAGCCGTAGATAAGCATCAGTGAAGGTGTGCATGAAATGTGGATCGCTCAATCGTGATCCCACGCTCTTCAAGCAGCCACGTTGTGGCCTTCACAACTTCAACCATTTGCACGTTCTCAAGCGTCGTGCCACTCTCAGCCATCTGATCATTCGATCAAATGGTCGAGATCGAGTGAAGCTGTTTCATCTTCCGCTGTTCCATATAAGTATGATAGTATGATGTAGACACATCCATTTAGGTTAAAATGCCTATTTATGCATGTTCCTAGGATTAGATTTGCATTCCATATTATAAATATTGCATAGCATGCATCATTCTGCATTTAGAGTAGTTGTGTATATTTTAGGTTAATTGCATCCATTTTGTGGTCAGGATAGACGAAGATTTATTTTGGAGTCTCAGATTAATGATCCGAATGTACGGGTCTGATCAGGATGATGATCGAAGTCCAACACCTCCGAGATCATACTAATTTGAATTTTGTATCACCTTATGTGGTCCGAGGAAGATCAACGGCCAGGAGGGCAATGCGACAACCTTATGGGCTTCAGATGAAAAATTAGACCATACGGATGGATTCGGAGCGACGATCGCAGTCCGGCAACGTAAAAATCACCTCGATCCAAGCACCGTGGCACCCTCTGCAACAGAAAGAAGATGGACGACCTAGATGGTGCCACGTGGCACCATTTAGGCCACCCAACATTGGCCATCAACAGCTACTAGCGCCCCCTCATCATCTTCACCTTCGAATCCTAACTGTTGGATCATCATCCAACGGTTAGGAAGCCTCTACGTTGTGACCTCAAGAACTTCTCCTTGTGACAATCCTCGACCGTAGCACATTGGTTTGGATGTTGGCCTCCAAAGGAGGGGCACGAGTTTGAATCCCCATAACCCCCCCAATTCGCCAATTAGAGATGGCCGTGCATGTGCACAAGGGCACTGCACATAGCACAGCTGCGCGTAGCAGCAGCCAACGCATCCCAATGCACGCGCGTGACCCGACTGCATGATGCGTGCGCCAGCAGCTGTGAGCGAGCTTGTGCTTGGTTGGCGTCGACCTTCAGCAACAGCATGGGCGAGCCTTTAGTGACATTTGTTGCTGTCACTAATTGCCTGTAGGTGCGAGGACAGCTACAAGCATGAGTGATGGGGGTGCGATCTTCAGCAACAGCTGCACGGGTCTTTAGTGATGCTTGGAGTTGTCACTGTAGCCCTCTGCATGAATTTCTTCCTCTTCCCTCCACTATAAAAGGCCCCTACACCTCCATTCTTCACCATCTCTACCTACTCTACTCCCACCTACTCCTAATCTCTATTAGCCTACCAAAGCTCCATTAGAGCTTAGTCTCAAGCTCCAAAGGCCTCCTATTAGTGTAATATTCCTATCTCCCACCAAATATTCATCCTTCATCCCACTACCTTCATAGGTTGCCTTGGAGCCATCCTCCCACCTCCATTCCGATAGAAGATCGCCTCCGTCTCCTCACCTCCATTCCAGAGTGTCGGTGAAGCATCTCTACTCGGCATCCTCCTACAGCTCATATCTGTCATCCTGCATCTCACCTCCTTCATCCAAGTTTCAAACAGGCAACGTCGTCTCGTCGAATAGCCAATTTGGAGATTTCCTCTCACCCCTATATCTTTTATGCTTTCATAGCTTATTGTAATAAACATTTGCGTGATATATCATAGTTGTTTCATCTCTCTTGTGATCTATTCTGCTTGCTTCTTCTATAAAAGCAAAAGAAAAAAATAACAAAACCCTAAAACACCAAAAAGAAACAAAACGAAACACGGATTTCAACCAAAGCAAATGTTGCCTCCCTGTGTTCGACCTGGGACTCCCTTAGAGTTTCGGTTATAAATTGTATTTGATAATGCATTTTGCGAGCTATGACGATGGGTTCTCCAAACCCTGATTTCAATTTGCGAAACACGACTCATCATTTTGGCCCTGTTGCTGGGGAGGCAATGCTCTTTGGATTTTTCACGTTTTCCCGCATTACTTACATATTTTTCTAACCTATCTTTCTTCTTTGATTTATTGTCTTGCAAGAACTTGATCGAGGAGCAAAAGGTGGTAGATTGGAGTAAAGTGCGAGTAGAGACATTTCAAAGTTTTCCCCCACCACACCCACCCTAGTTTCCATTTCGCCACACTAATTACTCAAACTAGTTTCCATTTCGCCACACTAATAACTCAAATTGAAATCAACATAGGTGCTTTTATAGACCCTAGGATAGATCTGATTGTTTGATTGTCACTTCGCGTCACCTCACCTCACCCACCCGTATATATTAAAAAAAATAAAAAAAATATACTCTTCTATTGTGGGATTTTTTGAAAGAAACACATTAACACGTACAACTCTCGACTTAAGGTGCACCACTTCACATCGATTCTACCACTTAACTGGAATCTGACATGTGGATCCGGTACACCCTAACTCAACACACGAACAAGTGAGTAGAAATCTGAACAGGTCAAACATTTTTGTGTGCTTTAACTAAGTGGTGCAACAAGCCAATTGATTGAATTGTTTGGGTCGCACCACTTAAGATAAAACTTATTCATCAGTAGCTTGCCACTTAGGGTTGATTTTTAGGGCTGAACCAGGCATTCCACATTTTTTTTCCAAACTCTAAAGGAATACATCATCACCATTGCTTGTAAAACCTGGAGTGTTCTACTGAACCCTAATTGAACCAACCTAAGGATTAAACCCTAAAAGCTACATAACAAGGTTAAACCCTAAAAGACACATCATCAAATAACCTTGTTTACAAACCCTGGTTGTGCATGCACACACATTTGAATTGATCATTAAGTGCATAACCCATCTAAAGGGCCCATCACATTCCAAGAGCACAATCATCCCAAGCCTAATTAAAACTGAGTAGATGTTGGCCTTAAGGATTGTGATGTAAACACATTTACACTACTTAAGATGCCTATTTATGCATGTTCTTAAGCATAGGATTGCATTGCATGATATAAATATTGCATAACATGCATCATCCTGCATTTAGAGTAGTTTGAATAAAATGGAGGTTAATTGTCTCCTTTTATGTGCTTGATAGGGTAAACTTTTTATCAGGGCCTCAGATTGAAGATCCAACCGTCCAGATGTGATCAGGGCAACGATTGGAGTTCAACGACTCCAAGATCGCCCTAATCAGGCATCTGTAGCATTAGATAGTGACTGGGGAACCCTAGAAGATCAAGGGCCATGATGGTGTAAATCCGCACTTAAAATGAAAAATCTGACCACATGGATGGATTCGGATCAACGATCGCAGCCTAACGATGCAAAAATCGAGTCAATCCGACACCCATGGCACCATATACAACATATAGAAGATGGACGGCCAAGATGGCGCCACGTGGTGCCATCTCGGCCGCCCAATCGCCCGCATGCAATCGCTGAAGCCTCCACATTCACCCCTCTCCGCTGTTGGATCTCGATCCAACGACTGTGAACGCATGTGCCTCAAATCGTACGCACGACCATCCTCGCTCTGTAGCGCAGCGGTCGCGAGGTGCTGCGCGTTCACAAGATACAGGTTCGAGCCGCAGCAAGGAGGCGAACGGCGCGGTTGAGCAGGCGTAGACGTGCGTCGGATCTTGATCGAGCGGCCGTCCGCGCTCAATAGCGTTGACGCGCTATTGCACGCCCGCGCCTCACGCGGCATAGCACGCGTTGGGGCGGGCGCGCAGCGAGCGGGCGAAGGCGTGATTTGGGCCGTCCGATCACTGTGGATGGCTGAACGTGCGGCATGTGTTGAGAGCGAGCAGACGAGCGGGTGCACGTGGGCAGCGGCCACTATGCCCACGTTGGGACTTTAGTGACGGTTATATTCGTCACTAAAGACCTCTTATTTAATGTTTTAAAGATGTAATGACCAATTTGCCCCCACTCCTTGCAACTATAAAAGGAGACCCCTCCACACGAAATTCTCATCCCTTCCTTCTCTTCTCTACCTCTCCAAAGCTCAAGAGAAGCTTGTCCCACACCTGGGATGCTCCTCGTGAGATAAAGTCCAAATTTTCGTCCCCCTTCAGAAGTGGATCGTGCGATGACGACGACATGCTGCTCCATTCCTGTTCTTCTGCTTCGTCCTCCTTCGTCTTGCTCTGTCCTCCTTCGTCCAGGCGTCGTCCCATCTGGCTTGTCCTCCAAGCGATCGTCGAGGAGGATAACTTCTCTCTCCCATTCTTCTTTACAGCTTTTTCTAGTGTAGAATTTTCCTTCTTTCTAGTGTAGCTGATTCCCCGCTTTCTAGTGTAATTTTTATTTGGTTTGATTGTACAAACATTTTCAAATATTGAATGCATGTTCTCTCTCTCTCTCTTTCTCTCTCTCTCTCTCTTTCTCTCTTTCTCTCTCCCATTCTGGGTTAGATAGCTTCATTGTAATTACATCGCCTTGCTTTTCAAAAATTCTAAAAAAAAAAAATAATTGAGAATATAGATCGATGTAGCCCCCCTATGTTCGACCCAGAATTTAAATTTCGGTATAAATTTTATTTGTTGAACACGAATTCTTCACTTTCAAGCTACAACAACAAGGTTTTAAAACCAAACACGTTAGCGTAGCAATTCGTGCGTTCAACATTTTGGCACCGTTGCCGGGGAGGCAACGATTTCCGATCTTCTTTTCGCATTTCTTGCACTTTTTTGTTTTCTAACTTGCTTTCTCTTGTGTCTATTGTTTTGCAGAGACCTCTATCAAGGAATCAACATGCAGTAGACTGGAGTAAAGTGCAGTTGAAGACAGCTGTAAGTGCTCCTCATTTTCTCCCCCTCCCTAGATTTCATTCGCCACATTAAATCCAAATTCCAATTAACCTAGGTGTTTGCATAATTCCTAGGAATAGTTTGGTTGTTTGGATTCTCACTCACATTCATTCCACCCTCATTTATAAAAAAAATAACAAAAAGATAATCTTGTGGGATAATTTTCAACAAACACACAACATACACCCACATTCAAGGCACTTAATCAAATTGATTTGTTTCTACTCAACCGGGTTCTTATATGTGGAACTGGTACACACAAAGCAACACATAAAAGAGTAGAAATCATTCTAGGTTAACCATCTTTTAGTGCCTAACTTAATGGTGCATTTATGGCCAATTGTTTGAGTTGTTTGGGCCGCAGTACTCTATTTAAAACCAACTCATCAAGTAGATCCTCCTTAGGGTTTTCAATCTAGGTTTATTCCAGGCACTCCACTTTCTTTCTGGTTTTAAAGGAAAACAATCTTCACCCGTGTTTTACAACTTGGTTTGCCTAGAAACTTGATTGCAATGCACCTAATTTGAAACCCTAAAAGCTACTTAAGCAAGATTTGAACATTAAAATTCACGCATCACAAATAATCTTGCTTTAAAACCCTTGTTGTGCATGCACTTACACAAATCTCAATCAATCATTAAGGGCACAACCCATTTTAAGGGCCCATCACATTCCATAAGCACCACAATCCCATGCATTAATAAAATTGAGTAGATGTTGGCCTTAAGGTCTGATTCGCTCTTCAGGGCGTAGTCTGAGATTATTTTTGATTAACCTACTTGTACTAATTAATCTGATGTCTAGCTAGGGGAGTAGCGTCAAACGACCGTGGCTGGGGGGTACACTAGAAACTGGAGGCGAAAGCCGAAGGAAGAACCTTCTCCCCAGTCCCTCCTTCTAATTGGTTGGATTAAATGGACGCAAGTAGAGTAAATCATTTATAGTCTTAAGGTGGGTTTTGGGAGTCAGTAGATCCTTAGGCTATCCCACTTAAGGACAACCTTATTTTGTTGTGCTGCAGGGTCCCTATCCCCAGTCCTCTACTTGGAAATCCACAGGAAGAATTTCGAAGGCAGCTGGAACAAATGCAAAGAATGTAGGAATGGTTCCAGAGAATGCAGGGCGCTCAGCCCTTGAAGGATTTTTATGATCCTTCAAATTACAGGGAATGTCCCGGTGTCCAGATTCCAGCCAGTGACATAGAAATCAAACCCCAGGTGTTAAGCTTGATTAAACATTATCATGGGCATGGCTCCGAAGATCCATTTCAGCACTTGGAGGACTTGACCACTTTGGTCCAGACCACCAAGGCTCGAAACGTAAACGAGGAGCAAATGATCATGAGGCTCTTCTCCCACTCTCTTAGGGATAAGGCCGTGCATTGGTATAGGACAATAGGAAGACCAATTACAACTTGGAATGAGTTGAAATTGGCCTTTCTGAAGAAATTCTTCCCAGTTGGACGTATCAATGCTTTGAGATGGGCAATCACTACCTTTACCCAGCTGCTGGGGGAGCAGTTTCATGTGCCCTGGGAGCGATTCCAGGACTTATTGCGGAGGTGTCCACACCACAAGGTGCCAAAATGGCAACTCGTGCAGATCTTCTATCATGGGTTGATTGAGCAACCTAGAAATCATGTGGATGGTTCTTGTGGAGGCAATTTCCTCAATAAAGTTGCAGATAGTGCACAGGATTTATTTGAGGAAATGAGTGAGAATTCAATCAATCATGCCTCCATGGATACATTTAACAGGTCCCAGCAGCCTAGATCAAATGTCAATGAAGTCCATGACTCTCATTCATTTGATATGGAATTGATTTGTAACAAACTTGATAAGGTGGACTTGGTTACTAAGAGAATGGAAGAGTGGATGGCTGGCAATTCTATGAACAACTCTTGATCCACTCAATCCCTAAATTCAGGATTCCATTCCTCATGAGCTCCTTCTGGATGGGAGTTCGTGAATCAACTCGATGAGGCTCAACCTGTGAGTCAGCATTTTTCGGAACCCCACGAGTTCCTAACTGGGGCCTTTGATCCCAGCTTTTCTGATCCTTCCCTTTCTTTCTCTCCATCCTCACCCTATGAGGATGTCTATGCTGTACAAGAGAACGTTAGATCCAACCCCTACTCGAATGCCTATAATCCAGGTTGGAGAAACCACCCTAACTTCTCTTGGAAAAATCCAGGGCAACAGACCCAATTCCGACCCGGCAACTATGCTCCGCAACAACCAATGGGTCAGGGTTAAGTATATACTCATTTGCCTCCGAATTCGGTCAATCAGCCAGCTTGGAATGCCCGTCAACCCGTAGGGTAGGCTGATTTGAACCGTCAAATGGTAGAGATGCAAGGATCCATGCTCCAGCTTATGCAACAAATGAAAAACTCACTGGACAACTTGCAATGCGGGCTCATTGCTAACTCTCGTCAACCTGGATCTCTACCATCCCAACTCATACCCAACCCATGAAATATTATGAATTCGGGCAATCAAGCCCATGGGTACGGAAATCAGAGGGACCCACATGCACATGCTTAGGTGGTTAAGCAGGGTTCCTCGTCTTCTTCTGCAAATCAATAATTCATGGTTAATCAAGCCCCTTCAATCTTTCCTAACCCTCCCTAAGACCAAATTCTTATGCTTCTGCAAATTCTGTAACTTTAAGGAGTGGTAAGAAGACTCAGGATCCACAACCACACTATTATGATCTTTTGAATCCTGAAGAACCTAAGGAGAGAGAGGAGAATTCTAGAGGAGAAATCAAGGCTCAGGAACTTGATTCTAAAGATCTGACTCATGTTCCTTTTCCTGAAGCCTTAACCAAACCAAAGAAGAAGAAGTCTGTTGATAGCAATGAGGAGTTTCTGAATCTATTTAAGAATGTGGAGATCAATATCCCGCTCCTTGATGCTATCAAGCACATACCGGCTTACGCAAGATTTTTAAAGGAATTATGTACACAAAAGCGTAAGTTGAGAGAATTTGTTCCGAGGAAGGTGGTACTCTTCGAGCAGGCTAGTTCTGTTATCCTGCACTACCTCCCTCAAAAAAAGAGAGATCCTGGTGCTCCATTGATTTCTTGTGTTATTGGAGATTACACATTTGATAGAGCACTTTTGGATCTCGGTGCATCCATCAACCTAATTCCTACTTCTCTCTACGAGAAGTTTGGGTTAGGTGAACTTCGGCCAACTTCAGTGACGCTACAGTTAGCGGACTGTTCGGTCACAAACCCGCGAGGCGTTATTGAAGATGTTATAGTTAAGGTCAAGGATTTCTATTTTCCTGTAGATTTCCTTGTCCTTGACATGGATGTACCTGATAATCTAAGGAACACACCCATCATTCTAGGGCGTCCGTTCCTGGCTATCGCTAAGGCCAACATTAATTGTGAAAGCAGTAGCATGGAAATTGCCTTTGGGGATCAACGAATGAAATTGGATATTTTTAAGGCGATCAACAAATTTGAGGATTGTTGATTTATTGAGGAACTTGATGAGGATAATGAAAACATTGAAACTTGTTTGATGGTTTCTTCAATTGAAAGTTCCTCTTTGGATAATGAAATTGACCTGCAACCCTCTATGGCTGACCTAACATCTTCGGAAGAGGTTATTGATTTTATTCACTCACAACCTGTTCCTCTTGTTGAATCTTCAGCATCTACCCTGCCATTAATCATCAACCCGCCCCAGCTTGAATTGAAACCAATGCCCGAGAACTTGAAATATCAATTTTTAGGACCTCAGAATACACTCCCTGTGATTATCAGTGCTAAATTGACAAAGAAGCAAGAGATTAAATTGATCAAGGTCCTAAAGGAACATAAGGAGGAAATTGGTTGGACCATTCATGACCTCAGGGGAATCAAGCCATCTTACTGTAATCATAGAATATTTTTGGAAGATGGATCCCGCCCTTCTCGCCGGATGCAGAGGAGATTGAATCCAAATATGCGAGAAGTGGTCAAATAGGAAATCATTAAGTGGCTCGATGCAGGAATTATTTATCCAATCTCTGATAGTCCTTGGGTAAGTCTCGTACAAATTATTCCGAAGAAAGCTAGGATTACTGTTGTGACTAACGAGAGAGGAGAATCTGTCACAACTCGTTCAGCTTCCTCTTGGAGGTTTTGTATTGATTATAGGAAGCTGAACACAGCCACTAAAAAGGATCATTTTCCCCTGCCCTTCATCGATCAAATCTTGGAAAAATTAGTTGGGCAGAAGTACTTCTGTTTTCTTGATGGCTACTCGGGATACAACCAAGTTCCTATCCATCCCGAGGATCAAGAAAAAACTACTTTCACCTATCCCTACGGAACCTTTGCTTTTCGTAGGATGCCTTTCGGGTTATGCAATGCACCTGCGACTTTTCAAAGGTGTATGCTAGCCATATTTTCTGACATGGTGGGAGAGTTTATGGAAGTCTTCATGGATGATTTCTCTATTTTCGGAGAATCATTTGACTCTTGTTTGGCTAATTTGGAAATGATTCTTAAGCGATGTATTAAAACACGATTGGTCCTTAGCTGGGAAAAGAGTCATTTCATGACCCAAGAGGGCATCGTTTTGGGTCATGTAATCTCTGAATGGGGAGTTGAAGTGGATAAAGCTAATGTTGATGCTATCGCTAAACTTCCTCCTCCCACATCTGTTAAAACAAATCCGATCATTTCTTGGCCATGTGGGATTTTATCGAAGATTCATCAAGGATTTCTCGAAGGTTGCTCGTCCTTTGAGCAATCTTCTTGCCAAAGAAATGCCGTTTGTTTTTGATAAATCATGCCAAAAGGCATTTGATTTCCTGAAAATGGCAGTCACCTGTGCTCCAGTTTTGCAACCACCAATTTGGATAGCCCCTTTTGAGATCATGACCAATGCTTCTGATTACGTGGTCGAGGCTGTCCTGGGTCAGAAAATTGATCGAAAGCCCTCTGTCATCTACTACGCTAGTAAAACTCTGGATGAAGCCCAGAGGAATTACACTGTTACTGAAAAGGAATTACTAGATGTAGTGTTTGCTTTGGAAAAATTTAGGGCTTATCTCTTAGGGTCTCATGCTATCATCTATACCGACCACTCGGCCTTGAGACATCTCTTGGCCAAAAAGGATGCTAAACCCCGGCTTATTCGTTGGATTCTTCTTCTTCAAGAATTTGATCTTGAAATCAAGGATAAAACTGGGGTACAAAATGTGGTAGCGGATCATTTGTCGAGGCTCCTAGGTTATTCTTCTTGTCCGGACATTCTGATTGCTGACACTTTTCCGGACGAAACTATTCTTACAATTTTGGGTATCCACACCCCATGGTTTGCTGACATTGTTAATTATTTGGCCGTTGGTCAAATCCCCCAGGATTGGACCAAGCAACAATGGGATAGACTCAAATCTGAGGCCAAATATTACTTCTGGGAGGACCCTGAACTGTATTACATCGGCTCTGATCAGATTATTCGCCGATGTATACCGGAGAATGAATTCAACAGTATACTCGAGTTCTGCCATGCATCTGGGTGTGGTGTACATTTCTCCGGGAAAAAGACGGCTGCAAAAATCTTGCAATCTGGCTTTTATTGGCCATCTTTATTCAAGGATGCCCAGGATTTCTCAAGGTCATGTTCTCGATGTCAGGCACTTGGGAGCATAACTAAGAGAGACATGATGCCCCTAAACCCTATTCTTCTTGTCGAAATTTTTGATGTTTGGGGCATCGATTTCATGGGACCCTTTATCCCTTCATTTGGACATCAGTACATTCTTGTTGCTGTTGATTATGTGTCCAAATGGATTGAGGCGATTCCCACACTAACCAATGACCAAAAGGTGGTCATCAATTTTGTCAAGAAAAATATCTTCAGTAGGTTCGGGATTCCGAGGGCTATCATCGGTGATGGTGGCACTCATTTTATTAATGCCCAATTCCAGAATTTATTGGCCAAATACGGGGTTAATCACCGAATTTCCACACCTTACCATCCCCAGACGAATGGACAAGCCGAGATCTCCAATCGAGAGATCGAGAACATTCTGCAGAAAACGGTTAGGCCTGATCGCAAAGATTGGACTCAAAAGCTTCAAGACGCTTTTTGGGCCTACCGTACGGCATATAAAACGCCCATTGGCATGTCTCCATTCCATTTGGTGTATGGAAAGGCATGCCATCTACCCGTAGAGATTGAACACAGGACATTCTGGGCAATCAAACAATGCAATTTAGATCTGAATCTAGCTGGGAAGACCAGGAAACTCCAATTGTCTGAGTTGGAGGAGCTTAGAAATGATGCTTATGAGAATGCCAATATTTACAAGGCTTGGACTAAAGCTCTACATGATCAGCTGATTTCTCGCAAGAGCTTTGAGCCAAACCAGAAGGTCTGGTTATTTGATTATAAACTTAAGCTCTTTCCTAGCAAGCTTAGATCTAAATGGAATGGCCCAATCATAATTGACCACATTTTTCCAAATGGTGACATTCAGATTTCTGACCCAAAGATGGGTAACATATTTAAAGTCAACGGTCAACGTCTGAAGCCTGTTGTTGACCGTATTCTTCCAGAACCCGTCTCAGACTCAGTTGCTCTAGCCATTCTGTGACTTCTTTGGCTGGACTTCGCATAGCTGGCGGTATTAAACTTAGCAGTTGTACATATGACACAAGGCTGGTACAAGCTTCATATTCAGGTGACATCTTTCATATTCTACCCTTTCTTTCATGTCTCTTTTTCAATGAGGACATTGCATCAGCTAGGCATGGGGGGGTGGATTCATTTTTGAATCATTTGATCAGCTTTGTGAAATTCATGTAAATTGTTTTTCTCTTCTTATTTATATAAAAAAAATCAAAATTAGGAAGGATTAGTTGGACATTAGGACTTTTCAATCCTAAGAAATTTTACATTAGGATCTGAACACAAAGACCCTTCAGGTCTTTGGACTTAATTAGCCCGTGTATCCACTAAAATGTGGATTTATCTTTCGAGTCCTCGCCATGTTAATTCTATTGTAATTGGAATAAATAAGTTTGAGTGATAAGTACACGACTTATCAACCCACCCTCTGATTTGAGGAAATTTCTGAGTTTTAAGCATCTACACACTTTCTTTGCACTGACTCGTTGTTCGGCGATTCTAACAGAAATTGGGTAGCTAATGAACCTTCTAGGGTGATATGGCTGGCAAGTTATCGTGGGTAACAGCCCATAGGTAGGTTGTCCAGAGCCCAGTCATTGGACCTTTCCCTTGTTCTTACCCTTAGGTAAATCTTAGACCAGGGAAGCCACCTATTTAAAAAGAAAAGAAAAAAAAATCAATCAAAAAGAAAAGGAGAAAAGAAAAAAAGAAATAAGCCACACTTCACCGCACGAGTATGGCTGGCAAGTTGTTGGTGGTAACAGCTCATCGACCGGTTGTCCAGAACCCAGCTTAGTAAATGCACTAAAAAAATTCCCGAAACACTTAGGAAGAAGCGGAGAAGTAGAATAAACCAGGGAGATATACACTGGATTCACCCTTGTGTTGACCCCGTAAAAAATAAAAGTAGGGAGAAAGCTACCGTTTGTAAAGATACACCGTTAGGCAGAATTCTTTTTAGGTCACCTAGAGGCATAGAAATTCGAAGTCCGTTTTAATTGCCGGTCAACGAGTCTATCACATTCACAATAAGATGCTTAAAACTTAGGGTTCTCATCAAATCTTGGGTGAGTTGAATGGCCGTAGAAAGCCACTCTTAAACCCTAAAATTTGAAAATCCAAAAAAATTAGAAAAGAGGAAAAAGAGAAAAAGAAAATTTTCTTTGAAAAAGGTGAGGGCTTGAGGAGGTCTGCATTTTGGCAGATACTCGGGCACTGTTGTGTGTTTGAAAGTTCAGATCCTAAGTAGACAATTTCTTAATGATTGAAAATAACTCATGCCCAAATAATCCAACCTAATTCTTTTATAAATAGCATATAGTTTTTGCTAGGGACTAGCAAAAGATAAGCATGGGGGTATGATGTAAACACATTTACACCACTTAAGATGTCTATTTATGCATGTTCTTAAGCATAGGATTGCATTGCATGATATAAATATTGCATAACATGCATCATCCTGCATTTAGAGTAGTTTGAATAAAATGCAGGCTAATTGTCTCCTTTTATGTTCTTGGATAGGGAAAACTTTTTATCAGGGCCTCGGATCGAAGATCCAACTGTACAGATGTAATCAGGGCGACGATTGGAGTTCAACGACTCCAAGATCGCCCTAATCAGGCATCTGTAGCATCATATAGTGACCGGGGAACCCTAGAAGATCAAGGGCCAGGATGGTGTAAATCTGCATTTCAAATGACAAATCTGACTGCACGGATGGATTTGAATCAACGATCGCAGCCTAACGATGCAAAAATCGAGTCAATCCAACACCCGTGGCACCATTTACAACATCCAGAAGATGGACGACCAAGATGGTGCCACATGGCACCATCTCAGCCTCCCAATCACCCGCATGCAACCACTGAAGCCTCCGCATCCGCCCCTCTCCACCGTTGGATCTCGATCCAACGGCTGTGAATGCATGCACCTCAAATCGTCCGCGTGACCATCCGCGCTCCGTAGCGTAGCGGTCGCGAGGCGCTATGCGTTCACAAGACTCAGGTTTGAGCCGCAGCGAGGAGGTGAAGGGCGCGGGCTTGCGTCGGATCTTGATCGGGTGGCCATCTGCGCTCAATAGCGTTGACGTGCTATAGCACGCCCGCACCTCACGCGGCATCGCATGCGTTGGGGTGGGCGCACAGCGAGCGGGCGAAGGCGCGATCGGACGGTTGAACATGCAGCATGCGTTGAGGGTGAGAAGACGAGCGGGCGTGCGTGGGCAGCGGCCACTACGCCCACGTTGGGGCTTTAGCGACGGTTTTATCCATCACTAAAGACCCCTTATTTAATGTTTTAAAGATGTAATGCCCAATTGCCCCCACTCCTTGTAACTATAAAAGGAGACCCCCTCCACACGAAATTCTCATCCCTTCCTTCTCTTCTCCACCTCTTCAAAGAGAAACTTGTCCCACACCCGGGATGCTCCTCGCGAGATAAAGTCCAAATTTTCGTCCCCCTTCGAAAGTGGATCCTGCGATGTCGACGATGTGCTGCTCTGTTCCCGTTCTTTTGCTTCGTCCTCCTTCATCCTACTCCATCCTCCTTCATCCTACTCCGTCCTCCTTCGTCTAGGCATCCTCCCGTCTGTCTCGTCCTCCAAGCGATCGTCGAGGAGGATAACTTCTCTCTCCCATTCTTCTTTACAGCTTTTCCTAGTGTAGAATTTTCTTGCTTTCTAGTGTAGCTGATTTCCCGCTTTCTAGTGTAATTTTTATTTGGTTTGATTGTATAAATATTTTGAAATATTGAATGCATATTCTCTCTCTCTCTCTCTTTCACTCTTTCTATCTCTCTTCCCTTTAGTCTGATAGCTTCATTGTAATTACATCGCCTCACTTTTCAAAAATTCTAAAAAAAAAATATAATTGCAAATATAGATCGACGTAGCCTCCCTATGTTCGACATGAAATTTAAATTTCAGTATAAATTTTATTTGTTGAACACAAATTCTTTGCTTTCAAGCTACAACGACAAGGTTTTAAAGCCAAACACGTTAGCGTAGCAATTCGTGCGTTCAACAGATTGATTCGCTCTTTGGGGCTCAGATTGAGATTTTTTTTTCAATTAATCTTCTACTGGTCCATCTGATGTCTAGCTAGGGGAGTAGCGTCAAACTACCGCAGCTGGGGCATTCACTAGGAACCGAAGGCACAAGCCAAAGGAAGAACCTTCTCCCCAGCCCCTCACTCTAACTGGTTGGATTGACTGGACAGAAGTATACCAATTAGTTTATAATCTCAAGACGGATCCTTGGAGTCTGTAGGTCTTTAGGCTAACCCACCTAAGGACAGGGTTGATTGCTTGTATTGTCGGGCTCCTTTCTCTCTTCTAATTTCCCTCTTATACTACCATGTCTCCTTCCACATCTTACACGCATTTCCCATCCAACCCTCCTACCAACACATATCCCCAAGATGATTACTACCCCGACTTGAATTATGACTACCCATCCACTAGCTGGGATAACTTTGATTGGAGATATGATATCGGACCTCAGTGTCCAAGGCCTATGGACAACAAAACTATGATTGTTAGCCTTCCCACACCTGCAATGATTATAGATCTCCATCCTTTGTTGACCAAACCAACCCGATCTACAATCAGGAAGGATATGATGATTAGAACACCTACCCTCCCCTGTATTCCACTGAATATAGGTAACCACCATTCTTTGAACAACCTAGAATGGCCTACAATCTGGGAGGGACCTGAGAACCTCAATATCTTGACTCCTATAGAAAGAATCCAAACCCACCCAGCCATGAACCGAACCATTCGGTTCAGGTAAACCAGATGCAAGACAGGGTGTTGGCTAACTTGAGGAATACCATCCAATCTTTAGAAGTTCGGCCAACACTGTGCACTGAAGCATTGGAGCCTATGATCAAAATAATTGATGAACTTAATAGTTCTATATTGGATTGGCTCCAAGATGTTAAGGATAAGGGCCCAGGTGAGTTTCTACTTTGGAAGTTATCAAGGTTGAGGATGAAACTTGTGGTTGCCCTAGTGAAATCTTGGGATGATTCTCAATATGAACCCCCTTCAGGAGAGCCAATGTCTGAACCCACTTAGGCACCTGTCGGGGGGATACATTTCCTGAGATAGGGGATGACCAGGTTGGGCTAGAGCAACCCATTGAGGATGAACCGATTGATTCACCTAAGATCCTCGAGCCAGGATGCTAGGGAAAATATGTCTCTTTTGTTCAAATGCTAGATTGGTGTTTTAAGAATGTCGCATTGCAGTATAGCCAAAATAGCATTTAAACAAATAAATTTTATTACTCAAAAAAGTTCCGAGGTCGAACATAAGGAGCAAATAGGAATTCACACACTAATCTCAATAATTAATGTAAATGAGAATAATTAATTACTCAAATTCTAATTTGTAATGTAGAATATAAGTATATGAAGAGTAAAAAGGAATTCTATTCAAAATAATGGCAATTTGGATCACCAATTATAAGCCTAATACATAGACTAACTACTCAAATCTTAATCAAAGGTAGGAATATGTGATCAGACGTCTAATTTTGCAATTAGACGTCTTAAAAGATGTTGCTACAGTACCCCTTTATGGTTTTTCTTCTTGTTTCTTCTTCCTTCTTCTTCACACTGTCCAAACCTTCTTCTGTTGCTTCTGCTTTCTTCTTCCACTTTTTCTGCTGCGGCTCCCTCTCCTTCTTCTTCTTCTTCTGTTCAGCCTCTTCTTCTTCTTTTGCCTCCTTCTCCTTCTTCACACAGGGGAGGGGAACTTCTTAAATTGGCTAAGTGTCAGCCAATTTCTTCTGTAGCAAAACCCCCCTAACCCCGACGCAAACTCTCCTTCCCTCTTTCTCCTAGGCTTCAGCCTCCCAGGGCCTTTGTCAAGATAATTGGGTTATCAGACCTAGCGTAATCGGATCCAAGGTTGCCTGCAGTGGGGTAGCAGCCGAGGAGTGCTTGGCTAGGTAGATTAATGGGTCAGGCTAGGTCTACAGGTAGAGATTACAAATGAGGCGTGGGTGGGTGAGAGGGTCCTCACCCCGTGTGTCTTGAGGCAACAAGCCCTAAACACAAATTCCTTTTATGAATAGGCATGCGGTTGCATTTCCACAATGTGGGATTATTCCCACAAGCCTCTTCACGCGAGCAAACAACAACAGCTGGTGGCATCAAATTGAAGTCCTTGGAGTGGTCAATGCTCCCAATTGACCACCTCGGGAGATGTCTGCTAGCCTTCCACACAACCTGGAGGTATCACCTGAGCTCTTCATAGTTAGAACACCACGAACGACATCGAAGATAAGGCACGGCGGTAGAGCGTCGACATAGGACCTAAAATAGAGAATAAGACCTTTCGACCACGTCAAAGCACTTTAGAAGATTCGCCGGACATTGGCGAATGTAATGGCGGTGGTTTCATGGAAGATGGAGGTGCGTGGTGGTCGGACGGAGTCGGGGATGGAGGCCGGTGATGGGTTTGTTTGGTGGTAGTTGTGAGAGGTCAATATGATGAAATAGGAGAGGGGTTTTGTGTGGGAATGAGTGGCGAAGCTTTTGGGAGTGTCGACGAGGTGGATGGAGTTATGTAGCGAGTGGATGACCATGCTGGAGGGCGATTGGAGGTGGAGAGGATGAAGGTGAATGGGTGTGTCGAGGGGATATTTTTGGTGTTTTTGGGTAGGAAATTAACCTAAGAACCTAAAGAGACCTAACTACCTATTCTAAGTGGACAAAAAAGGGAAGGACAGCACCAACTGGTATGGCCAACATCAGGGAAGATGGATTCTCCGGTAAGGAGTGACGATGAAGACGTGGAATGGGACGATCACTGATATTGCGGCACATAAAAGAATCTAAGGATGAGGAATCTGTTGCTAGTTTTGCAAGAACGAACAAGGAAGGAGGTCAAGGATTTTGCCAAAGCTCGTGAAGCTTTTCGGACGGAGAGGAGGGAAGAGCATGGGGTAACTCTGGCCAAAAACAAGTTTGGGGAACTTGGCGAGGTCGGAGGCTCCTTATAAAGGGCTCTAGAGAGAGTTTTGAGCTTGGAAGCCAAGCTTGTAAGCTAGGAATGCTCGTCGGAGTAGGATTTTGAAAGATACCCGAATCTCTCATGCATTCGCATGAGAGATTGTGAAGGCTATGGAGCTCATGGACGGATTTAGAAGGAAGAGAACTCCTTAAAGAATCTCCCTTCCAATTTTGGAAGGGATTGATTGAACAAAGGAGTTCTCTTCAATCAAAGGTCACCGAAGAAGGATTCCTCCGCGATAATGGTGGAGGGACCTATTTGTGACAATGATGACAAAGTTAGGGTCCTGTTTGACAGGATTTTGAAAGTTAAGGGTAGAAATGTAATTAGACAAGACCAAATTGCAAATTAGGTCAAGACAAAGTCATCTTGTGTTAAAATTTTGGTAAAAACTTAATTTGGACATAAGGAATCCAATGGGGATGTTGGATTTTGGTTTTGACCATGTTTGACTAGGTAATTTATGTAAAACCCAAGTTAGGGCAAATATCTTTCAATGGTTCTATTTTGGGTCAAAATAGTTTCTGATGGTCAAATTGAAAGTTATAAACCCTATAGAATATTTTTCTATGAATTTTAGAGGGTTTAGGAGAATTTTATCCTGATCATAATCTCAGTTAATTAAGCAGGTCTATTTTTAGGGTTTTAAAAGTCATTTAATTCTTAGAACGCGTGCAACCCTTTTCTGTCTGTCTGTATTATCCCACTTGTTCTCTTTTTTAGACCAATTGACCTTCATTCAACCCTTGAGAAAACCTGTGGTTGTAATGCATTCATGATGAGCTGGCAAAATTATAGTTTTAACCCTAGTTTCTTATTGTTCTTTCAGAATGATTATGCAATGACTTGTAACTCTTTGACGGTTATGTAGGAGCATTTATATTGACTTAATTGGGTCAAAATGAGCTAGTTATGGCTCATGATGGTGTTCCCATCATACCCCCATGCCTAGCTTTTACTAGTCCCTCAGCAAAATTTTAAGGCATTAACTTTGATTCGAGACCATAAAATCTTTCGATGCTTAGCAACTTTGTTGTGTGCTTCCTTTTGTAGATTATGTTAAAATGCTGATAGTAGGCCTAGTGGTACTCAAGTACCAACCAAGATCTTGACCTGACCAACTCTAGCCTCAGTCTGCTGCGAAGGTTTCTAAGGCCCATAGGAACTAACTTAAGGTTCATTGAACTCCACGGTTAAAGCACCCGTGCTTGTAACTTGTTTTAGCCTAGGTTCAGTTTACAGTGCATTTTTGTCCGAGAGAGATAGAGGAATTTTTCTTTGCTCTTGGAGAGTTTTCTCTCTCATTTCTTTTTATTTCTAGCTTCGGATTGGCTTTACAACACGGTTTGTATTGGATTCCTTTTCCCCATTATCAATCCTTGCTGGGTCCCTGGCAATCGATGCTTCGAGATAGCACTGCCCATCGCAACCCTCAGAACCCTGGCTTTCGAGATTTTGAGATAATCTCGCCCATGGTGTTCTGTAGCTATAAATCCAGACCCTGGCAATCGACATTTTGGGATAATGCTGCCCATGGTATCTGAACCAGCACAAGGTGCTTACATGCCCCTGGTAGGATATGTAGATATCCTAGGAGACAAGCACCGAGTATACGATATGTTATTGCGCATCTTCGAGGGGAATTTCCCACCACTCCGCGTCGGGAACTCATCCAAATCAACTTGTGTTGATCAGCCGCTCCTAAACTAGGTGACTTTCTCAGAACAAGTTAAATGCATTTGTGTGATTTGAAACTTAGGTGCACTGAACTGGACTGTGTACGGATTGGGGTGCTTAGGTTACCGAGTCCCGCAAACTAGAGGTCAGTTAATGAGGCCGAATAATCCCTATGTCTTAGACCTAATACTTAAGCTTTGCATTTTCCCCAATCTCTTGAGGATTATCAAGATCTTAGTAGGTACTTGAATTTTTAAGCTTAGAATTATATCCCAAGAGGCCTAAAATCAGTGTTCCTACTAATCTCTTTTTTGTTTTATTAGCACTTTTTGCCTTTCATTTTCTTTCTTTTGACTTGGTCTAGAACTAAGTCAATTCCTTAATCTTTTACTAATGACTATCTCTTTTTCTTTTCTTTTCAAATTGTGCTCCTTTTTGACATTTTTATCTCCTCCCCCTTTCTCCTCAAAATCTAATATGGCATCAATTCAAAATTTCCTCACTTTTATTTTGGTTCTTTTCTTAATTTTTTTATTTTTTTGATTTTTGGAATATATGCTTTTTTTGTGAGAACCCTTCCAAACTATGAATTTTTTTGTATGTTTGCACTTTATCACCCCCCATGCCTAAGTATTGCAATGTCCTCATTGTAAACGGAGGGTGTGAAACAGTTTTGGGTTCAAGAATTAGAACAGGATTATTGGGTGGGCGAATGGGTCGAGAATGACTATAGCAGACGATTTTAAGCCCTGGTACGCGTACCAGAGGTGGATTGACTGTTCTAAAACTGAACTCAGGGTGCAATAGACATGAAGTACAGAAGGATAATCAGAAGGATCTTGGGGTTTTTGGAATGACAGGTTGCCTCCTGTTAAGCGCTAAATTCAACACCTTCAGCCGAGCAG
Source organism: Thalassia testudinum (assembly GCA_037157565.1). NCBI lineage: Eukaryota > Viridiplantae > Streptophyta > Magnoliopsida > Alismatales > Hydrocharitaceae > Thalassia > Thalassia testudinum. The sequence continues at coordinate 125,153,785 of JAZHRO010000024.1, forward strand.
AAAATGGTATGGAGGAGTGGTGAAATCAGATGAGTTTTGCAGAACAAGCACCTTGATCAATAGCCTAGTTGGTCCAAACAAGTGCTTGTTTAGATACGTAGGCTGATGATGTAGCCTAAACCCAATTAATCTGGCAAGTTGATAGATGTAGATCAAAAGCTGCGGAACCCACCATATGCTGTGGAGCTCAGAACGATGCAGAAGTGTGAATCCAGGTTTTGGTTGAGTCGGATCTACCTGGTCAGAGTAGGGATCCTCAAAGGACTCACTGGAAGATGTGAGATCCCTACAAGAGTGATCAAAGAAGGATGGGGCATGATTTGTAATCTAATCGAAGTCTGAAACTTGATTTGAATGTGGAGGAGAATCATCTACAACCAGTTCGAGAGGAGAATCAGAGTAGAAATTGAGTCCTGTTGTGGGTCAGGGTTGAGAACGGGTTTGAGAAGGTTCTGCATGCGCAGAAGAGGTGGCATCAATAAGAATTGTATATGAGGGTTCTTCTAGTAAGGATTCAAAGGTAGGTTTATTTAGAGAGTCCTCATAGTAGCCATCATACTCAAAGGTAAATGCCTGCAAAGTGTTTATAGGATGAAGAAAGTTTAAGTCAAGAAAAGGTTTGAATTCTGGGTTGCAGACACTCTCGGCCATTTCTTTTTCTGATTCCTGAGGATCAACAAGGAATGATTCCATCTCCATGGAACTTGATTTTGAATTAGTGATCTCAAGCTCAGGTACCTTAGAGTCAAAGTCGAAGAATGGATCATGTATGCTGAGGTCGTAGATTGGCTCATAGTCGTCAGGAAACAATGGTTCTCCGAAATCATAGTAAGATTCGAAATCATCGGAGAATTTGCGAGAATCAAATTCTGAATTTGATTCGGGATCATAGGTTTCACCGTAGAATAAATCACAAGATGTAGACTTAGTAGCCTGACTTGGGTCTAGTCTATTCTCAGATTCTGACCTCAAAAAGTTGCCCTTATTAGGTCCAGGCTCGAGTTCTATGCTTGTAGGGAAGACCCAATCAAAACCCAACTCCTCCAACCCCTTGGTTTCTGTATCATAGATCGGTGTGACTTCCAAAAAATCAATCTATATTTCTGAGGATGTTGGAGAGGTACATTCATCAAATAAAGGCCCAGAATCATAATCCAAATTCAAACTTTGATTTTCGTCACACAGGGCCTTGTGATTATTCCAAGAAGGTTCAGATACCGATTCTAGGCTAAGTGTGTGTGTTAAATCACTAAAATCTAGGTTGAGCTCTACAGGGATATCAGAATTGCCCTTGGAGGTCACCTTATTAGAGTAAGGGGTAGGATTTACACCCTCGAGAGGTTCTGATTCAATCTCATTATCATAGGAGTCTAAGAATTCTATGATTGTTGAACCAGGGTTTTGGTTTTCTAGGGCTGACTCAAAATCGTGCTCTCCTGCAATTGGGATCCCCCAACCTATTTCAAGATTAGGAATATTAATCTGTATATTTGGTTGATCATATTCCATTTCGGTTGGAAGTCCACAACAACCTTGATTCTCGAACCTAGGATTTGGAAAATCAGATAGATCCTCAGTATTGTTCCAAGATTTTTTGCTAAATGTTTGAAGAATGTACGGGTATTTTTGATTGATAGTTAGCTTTAATAATTTTATCATCTCGTCTCATTTTTCATGATCATCTTGGTGTCTTTCCCAAAGTACAGGATTTGTCATGCATTGGATATACTCAAAGTTATGTAATTTCTCTAACTCAATGTATCCTGTCATGTGAACATCCTGGGTAGATCCATTTGTTACTTGTGTTATAATTACTTGGGCACAGTTTATGATGAAGGTTGTTGTTGTCGATACATTAACCTGAATGTTTTCAATTGGTTTTGAGGTTTGGTCATCAATCTCATAAAATCGAAGGTCATCCTCAACCATTCTATCTTTCATGGATATTTGAGATTCAGGTTTCTTCAATGGTTTCCTAAGTAGCCAAGCTACATTTTTGAATTAGATGGTGGAATCAAGATGTAGAATCAAAATTCAAGATTAGATCGAAATTGATTAGCTCTGAAAAGAGATTTCCAAGGAAATCTGTGTGTGTGCTCTAAATAGAAGGGATGAGGGACTGGATGTGAGATTTACCCAATCAAGGCATGTAACGAGCGCGTACCCCAGACGTCTTTTAAGACGTCTGGGAGGTGGCCCAGACGTCTGTCAAGACGTCTGGGATCACATCCAGACGTCTGACCAGACGTCCGGGATAGTTTACAGACGTCTGACGAACAGTTATACTCGCACGGAATATTCGTCTGCGCGCCTGTGCGCGCAGACCTGCGATCCGCATCTTCTCTGCGGCTGCAGGCGACTGCGGCCGTCTCTCTCCTCCTCTCCGCGCGGCGTTAAAAGGGGGAGGGGGCGCGCCTCCCCTCCCGTCTCCACCATCTTCCTCCTCTCCTGCTGCGGGCGGAGCGAGCGGACGCGAGGGCGCAGCGGCAGCGGCGCAGCGAAGGTGCGGAGGAGCTGCGGCGTGCGAGGGCGGGACTCTGCCGTTAGGGCGAGCTCGCCGGGAGCGGCTTGGCCGGCCGGCGGAGGGCGCAGGGGGCGCAGAGCGTCGCGAAGAGGGACCTGCTGCGGGCGGAGCAGCGGACGCGCGAGGTGCGACGCGGGCGGCGTCGCGAGCGGAGGCCGAGCGAGGTTCTGATTCTGGAAAAATCTCCAGAATCAGACGTCTGGACTGATATCCAGACGGCAAGGTCGACGTCTGTGTGATCATACAGACGTCTGAAAGGTGAGTTCCGCTTTCTCCTTCTTCTTTTGTCGACTGACCGTACTGAAGGAGGAGGGTTGGCTGTGCGCAGGTGTTCGGATTCGTCATCCTTTGCGAATCCGACGTCTGGAAGTTGTACCAGACGGCGGGAGTGACCTCCAGACGTCCGGAGAGACCATCGGACGTCTGGGATCTAGGAGAGATGTCGCCACAGACTTCTGGACGTCCGGGGAACCACGCCGAACAGGTAATTCTCTGATCCACCGTTTAAGACGTCTGGAAGGAGTTCCAGACGTCTGATTTTGCACAGTATTGTCTTTCTCGACCCGTTTAGGGCCCGTTTGGGCTCCGTCTTCCACGATTCGAGTTGCGTTCGATTCAGAATTTATTCCTCTACCCGCCTACAGTAGCTATACACTGTTTTGAGACACTCCTTGTGTTTGATCCTTGTGATAGGACCTCGTTCGGTTGCCGTCTTGAGAGTCGCGGAGGCGCGCGGGATTCCCGACCACGCCCCCATTACTTCCGTTGTACCTGGTAGAGTGGTTTTAAGCATTAATAAAATCTGTTAAAGTATGAAACCATAACTAGAACCTAGGGCATTGCATGAACCCTAGGAATGAGAAATGTATGGAATGATAGCTCCTAGGTGTTGCATGAATCCTAGGGCCGGAAAACTAGATTGTATGATAGATCCTAGGATATGGCATGAATCCTAGGATGGAAAAACTAGTGGAATGTATATTACTGCAGTCTTGGAAAAAATGGAAAGGAATATATAAGCTGCCTGTGAAATAAATTAACAGCTGCCTGTTATGAACAAAGAAACATGTTGAGATCATGGAATGTGAGAACGTGAATCTGGAAAGTGAAACATATGATGTTCTGAGATAAAGAGCTGGAACCCTACGGGGAATTAGGAGTGGAACTCCTGGAAAGAAAAGGAATGGAACTGAGATGTAGTTGTACTGTCTCTTGGGTACGCAGTACCAAGGGAAGTACCTGTACCTGTTTTAGTGCAGAGTGGGGCCAGCCGCCCCAGGGACCCGGGGTTAGGCTTGGCCGCTCTGTACCGACTTGTTGGCCCTCGTGTACGTAGTACCGAGGAGAGCTAGTAGTGTTAGGAGAGTACTAGCTACCCCACGGGCCCCGGGGTTCTGCTAGCCTCCTTCACCGACTTGTTAGGCCCACTAGGGCAAACCAGGGTAGTCAGACGAGGGTGCGCGGACTGTGGAGGGGCAAGGCCCCGGTTTGGTTACTGTGGAGGGGTTGGACCCCTGTTACTGAGAGGGCTCTGCCCTGGTTCCGTGCTGTGCTTTGGGCGCACCCGTTAACGGAAACGACTGACCGCGTGCCAGTACGGGCTAGCTACCTGTGCGTTTATCGCGCGTGCCGTAGTCACCGTTACGTCTGTCAGTGACCTTGGGGTGGTTGACTGAGGGTAGGATCACCACGGGGGACTCTCCCGGCCAGGAGAGCACCACGTGCTACTTCTACTGTTGGAAAAGACTGCAATCAAGATCGTCCCACGAGGACATTCGAGATCAAGTAAAGGATCTGAGAAGTAAATGAAATAGTGAGAAAAATTGAAAGATGTAAATAAAGGAAGTAATAGAACATAACAGCTACTGTACACTCTACTGTTGCCTTTAGTTAGTTTGCCACTCTACTCAGCGTTTTGCTGACGTGTTACACTCGTTACCTTTTTCAGGACCAGGTGTTGAGCAGCCAGGGTCGGCGGCTGCAGAGGACGCTGGGCCGAGTAGGGTCCAGTAGAGTTGCCACAGCTTTGTACCTTCTTTTGTTTCTGTTCTAGTGAGTAGTTTTGTTTCCGCTGTACCTTCTTTACCTGCAGTTTTTGTTATATGATAAATGTTGTTTTACTGTTGTGGTGGTGCCTACTGTAGTAGTTTCTTTCCTTACTGCTGTACTTTTTACTGTTAGTTATATTCATGCTGAATGTGGTTTATTTTACTGTCTTTTGGTTACTTCCTCGTTGGACGACTGGGTCTTGGGATTAGTCGAGTCGGTCCGGTTCTCGTGTCTCGTAGGGACTCGGGAACCGGGTCGTTACAAGGCACCTAAATATTTTTGGATGACTAAGGTAATTTTGAGGCGGATGATACCTCGAAATCAGAAATTCACACACCCGTAGCCAGGAAGGGAGAGTCCCGCAAAGACCCCTACACTGTAGAGCATCCCTACAGGTTACAGGGTTTCCCCCACCCGACCTTCCTTGTCACTGAGGGTCCAAGTAGACCAGAATGTACAAACTTAAATTCTTAAGTCTACCAATTTTATGTCCTAATTTGTGCCTTGAGTTTCACTTGATTAAATTTTAATTTGACTTGTGACCTAAATTGGAGGCTGGTTGGCCAATAATGTAGATCAACTTCATCTAATCTGCCCTAAAGATGTTAGAATGAGATCTAGGTCATGACCTAGAAATTACCCTGATTTGACTCCCAGGTTATTAGGTCCAAGGATTTTTAGGGCTCTAATGAATTAAAGCCTGTTTTTAGGGCTTTTCTGGATTAGATCTTTTCAATCAAGGGCTTAGGTAGCACAAAAATGTGGGAGGGTAACTGTCCTTTAATTTAGGCAAACATGTGTACTAGCACTTCAAAAATCTTAATGCAGAAACCCTAATTGGTTCTATTTCTAAGTCCAATTGATCTTTGATATGTTCACCCTGGGCTTCAAGTAAGAAGTGTGTTCACCAAAAAAGTGATTAGAAATTAAACATGGTCTCTAATAGGCACAGGAAATTTGGGGTAGGATCCCTAAACAGAATTGCTTCAACTCAATGAGATTTGAAAAGAATTTCACAAATCAGGAAATTTGCCCTTTTAAATGATGATTACTATGGAGTAAGGCTAGTGTTTCATAATTAATTATTTCCTTTTTTTTTCTTTTGTCTTCCCAAGATTAGGAGGTTGATTAGGGAAGAATGAAGAAGTTACCTACCCTGGTGTGGTTGTTTTGCGTGGAAGATCTCCTTTGAAGTACCTCACAAAATCACAAGAAAGCAAATAGGGCAAGTTAGTCTTCAAATAAAATCAAATAATGTAGAGAATAGTGGTGAATTACGCACTGCTCCCCGGCAACGATGCCAAAATGTTCGAACACTAGATCGGTGTTTTAAGAATGTCATGTTACAGTATGGCCAAAATAGCCTTTAAGCAAATAAATTTTATTACTCGAAAAAGTTCCAAGGTCGAACGCAGGGAGCAAATAGGAATTCACACACTAATCTCAATAATTAATGTAAATGACCATAATTAATTACTCAAAATCTAATTTGCATGCTGCCAAAGACACATGGTGCAGAGAAATTTTAGGACTTCAGACCTATAGCTCTCTCGAACCCTATATATTTGGTGGTTAGCAAAATCTTGGAAAATAGGCTATAGTTCGTTGATGAGAGCCTCATCAAGAGCCCTAACTAACTAAGTTTGACCTATCTCCTACATAACCAGGAGAAGGACCTAATTCAAGGAATTAATGTTCTGAGAAGAAAACATGGAACAAGGGTTAAAACTATAATTTTACCATTACGGTACATAAACAGGATTTCTCAGTGGAAAAACATAGGTCAAATGGTTTAAACAAGATGAAAAGTGAGTTGGTTCAATTAGAAATGGGTTCATGTGCAGTCTAGGAATTAAATGACATCTTGTAACCCTAAAACAGACCTGCTTAATTCAATAAGGTTTTGGTCAGGATAAAAATCAATTAAACCCTCTAAAATTCATGGAAAAATATCCCCAAGGGTTTAGAACCTTCAAATTGGCCTTTGGAACCTGTTCTGACCTAGATTGGAGTCCCAGCTCATTATTTGACCTAATTTGTGTTTTTGTGCAAAATGTCTAGCCAAACGTGGTCAAACCTAGAATCCAACTTCACCATTCAATTCCGTAGGTCCAAATTAGGTTTTTACCAAAATTTGGACCTAAGGGGAGGTCATCTTGACCTACTTTGCAAAATAGTACATCCAATTATATTTTAGCCCCTATATTTTGAAAATCATTACACAGACCCCCCTAAATTCCTCACCACTCTTAAAAATAGGTCCCTATACCATTAATGGGGAGAAATCCTACTCCAGCAAGGAATAGAATGGGAGTACTCGCCGTTCCCTTTGAGATCTCCCAAATTTGGAAGGGAGATTCTCTGAGGAATTCCCTTCCATCTGAGCTTGATTGCAATATCTGATTTGCACCCAATCTCTCATGCGAACGCACGAGAGATTTGGGTCTCCAACTGATTCCTTCTTTGGTGAGGACTCTCGTGCTTGGAAGCTTGTCTTCCAAGCACAAGAGCCCCTGCTAGCGACTATAAAAGCACCACCAACTCCGACCGCATCTCTTCAGCTCGACTTGGCCGGAGAATCACCCCAATTTCATCTCTTTCTCCTCCGGTCAGGAGTCCAGCGAGCTCCGACGAGCCTCCCTCCTCTTTCTCATCACTCTGCCACACTACTAGTGGTAGAGCCGCCCTCACCATCTTCCTCCACATCGCGCAACACCCGCGTGAGCACCTCTTGCCCCATTGTCGTCGCCGCCACCCATCCCCTGGACATCGTCTTCTCCAGCGATAGTAGCTACAACCAGCCGCCACCTCTCCCCCTTTGTCCACTTAGTTCGGTTAGAATTACTCCTTTGTATTCCCTCTTCAATTCCCCTTTTTCTATTTCCCCTTTTAGACCCCTCGCAGCCGCAGTCCACCGCCATCTTCTCCATCTCTGGCCGTCCACCGACGAGGTGCCTCCACCGCTCCACACCTCCACACACCTCGCGAGACACCTCACCACCTCCTCCATCGTCCACTAATCACCTTCTTATTGCACCACAAAAATACACTTGCAATTGTGCCATCTTGCGCTACTTCCTAGCATTACCAATGCATATTAGGTATCCATAGTTGCATTTGTAAAAATACACGCATGCATGCATCTATTTGAGAGGGGATGAGAGTGAAATAAATGGCCTTGCAATTAACATTTTTCCTCAAGTGCATCTTTGCAAAATTCACCATCTTTTTATTTTTTATTTTACTTGACTTTGAATTCTTCCCGCGGTTGCAAGGAATGGCTTCTTCTTCTTCGCACCATGTCCTGCTCAGCCATACTCTGCAGCCACTCCCTACAGTCGCATGCAAGCCATGCATAGCCAGGGCATGGCTGTGCATGCTTTCTTCTTCTTTAAAAACAAGGCGACTTTTTCTTTGCAAGGGAGCCTGGTCCACCACATAGACACAGCACCTTCTCCTTGCAGGCCGTCTCCTCCCCTCTCCCTCCATACGTAGGCCCTCCTCCTTTGAGGAGACACTCTGCAGGCAGGAGCACCTCACAGTGGTGCACAACCACCACTGTGAGTCCACCACCGCCGAGCTCATCAGAGAGCTGGTGGGAGTGGTGGTATTCTTAGTTTCAACTTTTCAAGCCATTTCAGCCATTGGAGTAGGAGCTTCAAGCTTTGAAGCTCAAAGTTCCACATGAAGCAGTAGCAGCAAGGCGGCAGTAGCCATAAGGCCCTCCAACACACGCCTGTAAGCTACCCTTGCATCCCTCTCTGCGAGCCCTGTCACGCTCTTTCTGCCCGCAACCAGCCAACGCAACCCTTCCACGTGCGCGCCAGCTCACGCGCACCAGCTGCAAGCCTCTCACACTCACAGCACTAGGCGCACCCGATCACACGGCTTGCCCCAGCACAGTAGCCACTGTTCACGTGTTTCAGCAGAACACTGTGGCTACAGTGGGGTGATCGGTAAGTTTCTCACTTATCCGGTCACCCGGCACACCGCAACCGGCCGCAGCCCGCGTGCACGTCTACCAGCGCCTGCACCCGCCTGCATATCCTCCCACCTCAGCGTCTGCGTCTGCATCTCCCTTCACCTCTAGCCCCTTCACGTAGCACGGTGCGCTGCGGCCTCTCTCCCCACGCTCACTCCCTTCCACCGCACGCCCCTCTGCGAGCATACGCGCCTGCACGCGTGCGTGAAGCCTCAGACGATGCCCCACTGCTGCAGATGCCTTAACTCTCCCAGCGTTCACTCCAGCAGCTCTCCCTCGCTCTCTCTCTCTCTCTCTCACACAGCACTCTCTCACTCTCTCTCTGCGGACACTTACACACACACACTCACACCTATACTCTACTTTATACATATATATATATACATATATACGTACATATATATATATACATACATATATATATACATATATTAGTACTTATATAACTATGTATTAATCTATATACATACATATATATATACATATCCTTATATACTTATATATATATATACATATATATTTACATATATACATATATTTACATACATATAAATATATATATATATATACATATATATATCTATATATATAGATTATTACCTATACAACTAAGTATAAGTATAGATACATATATATATATATATACACATATATATACATATATTTATACATATATATATATACAAATGAACATACATATATACATATATATCTATAACTATATATATACATATACATATACATATATAAATCTATCTACATATATCTATATACATATATTACTATATATATATATACATATATATATACATCTACATAGTTATATATACATACATATACATATATATATATATACATATATCTATCTATACATATATTTACATATCTATATATATATATATACATAAATATACATATAACTACATATATACCTATATATTTATAACCATATCTACATATATACATATAGATATATATTTACATATATACATATATATTTTCATATCACTTACCATATGTGGTATCGCGGGAATATCTGCACCAGTTGCTAATATTCCCCGATACACGTGTACAAAAAGCATGGTTGGACACATCTTCTGCCGTCCACCTTACACTCCACGTAGCACCTCGTCCTATTGGTTGCGTCTTTCTAGACAACGACCGACTCAACACCGTGCTACACGCCATCTCCGCCTCCACCCCCACCCCTTTATACATATATAATATATACCTATACATATATACTATATTTACTTTATTTCTGTTTCACTTTCCTTCTAGTAAAAAGATAAAAAATATATAAAAGAGAAAAGATAATCCTTGACTTACAGGTACTCAGTCTTGCGAATAGCAAGACCAATTTTGGAACCTTGATTTGGCTCAAAGCCAAGAACCTGATTTTGAGGGTGTCCCTCAAGAACAAGAATTATCAGAAAAAAATCTTAAATAGAAAAACACCAAAAACACAATAAACGAATGGAAGAGATTTGTTGTAGGAAAGGTATAGAAACTTTACTTCTAATCCCACTTCCCTGAGTTCGACCCTGGGCCTAAAAGTGACCAAGATAAAATCAAGTAGGCCAGGTAAAAAATTTTGTAAAGAGATGGTTAGGCTCGATTTAGGTTAACCACTATACACATTTCAACGATAAAATTACCATATTAACACAACCTAACCGGGTCCAACCGCATCCCTTTCATGGCGTCGTTGCCAGGGAAGTGCACTTTCAAGTAAGTTTTTACTCCTTTCCTTTAATTTTTCTCTTCTCACACCCTTCTCTTCACGGGTGTTTTTGTTTGTTGGTGTGCAGGTGAACCTATTGCGAGGAGAAGGCAGGTAGACGAAGTCGAAGACGTGGGAAGATCCAAGGCGGGAATGAGAGCGTGAAGACGCCGGCACCGCATTGGAGCTTCACACACGTTGCTAAACAAGGTCTTCCTTTCTTAGCAACTTAGGTCAGCTTGTCACCTTAATAAAAAAAAAAAAACTAGAAAAACTCATTGGGATCTCTTGGGGCAAGTGGATTAAAATTCACTTGTTTGATTGATTGCCTTTACTCCCACCGCCCCAGGATTTCCCGCAAAACTTCACATAGCGAAAATCCAAGAATCTTGATTCTTGAATTTTTCGCCATGTTAAGTATACGTCGAGGCAAATAAAAAGATTGATTGCCACCCCTCTTTGCCTCATTTACCTGCAATTCGAGATCACCTTTTTTGTGGGGAGACTTGGAATTGAGTTAATTCCAACCCCAGCATTACTTTTCACTTGCCTAAGATTTGATCCCGAATACTTCAACCCCAATAATTTGATTCTCTTTATCTTTTGGTTGAGCCTTGTGTGTGGAAATCATTTTTTATGATTGGGAGTACTTGAAATGAAGTGCTTTGGCTCCCTTTCACACTTATCTAAAATTAATTTGTGCATCCACACATAGAAATCTCCATCTAGGGAAGCCCATTGCATTTTAGCATGCATTAACCAACTGACATTGAAGAAGGGTTTGTTGGGCTTAGAAGAAAACTTGTATTCTCTCAAAACCTGGAGATTGGTTGAATTGGTAATTCAGAGAAATCCTAAACTCCATACTTCTTAAGGCTGAATTCTAAAAACCATTCACCAATTAAAACTTCAATTCTGGGAGTTTTCCCGGTTGCATGCTTGATTTACACACTCTGAAAAATCAATCCCTTGGGCATTACCTGTAAATATTGCCCTTCACATTCCAAAAGCAGTTGATCCTAAGCCTCTAACTAAAACTGGTAGCAACTTGACCCTTATTAAGGATTGGAGGTCTAACTACCTGCGTGTAGCGCCTACGTGCTGGTGAGGGTTCCTGCATGCTATCGGGTGTCTAAGATTGGGGCAAACGGCCTTTCAATCTGGCTCGGTGGTTCCGTGGTACTCGCATTCGGTTTCATAGTTTGTGATAGTAGGCAATTTAGATCTTTAGGTGTAACGGCACACTGTAGAGGTGAGGAATTTGATTGTATTGATTTGTCATCAAGTGTACCTTTGCGGCGTCATTTGTCTCATCTCTTTTCCCTTCTTATCTCCCCAATTCTTCCTGTGGTAGTACATGTTTGGGAGGTCACAAAACCCTGAACTGTGTGAATTATCTGATAATTTTAGAAAAGGAGCCGAATCGTCCTCCTCCACAAACATGGCTGCATGCCCACCCCCAAATCTCGAGGGAGGAAACCGCCCTCAGAACCCACCAGGTGGTGGAGCCTTAGATCCCATAACCCACCTCCAAGCCCAAATGGAAATGTATAATGAGAAAATTGAGGCCATTAGGGAAACATTGGAGGAAATGCAGAACCCTCCCAAACGGGAGGAGCCTAGGTCTTTTAGCTCTTATCAGAATCTCACTGCTACAGAGACCATAGGACAAATTCGTGTCCCCATGGGCGGGGATGACTTTGAAATGAAGCCTAACATAATTGGCCTAATAAATTTTCACTTCCATGGTCTTGCAAGTGAAGATCCTTTTCTCCACTTGGAAGACCTAACCCGATTGGCTGAAACTGTTAAACTAAGAAATATCAGGTTACCTATAGTCCTCATGAAAATGTTCCCATTTTCATTGTGGGATAAAGCGTCGCAGTGGTTACGTACCCTCGGGAGAACCATCCACTCTTGGGAAGAGATGCGAACAACGTTTCTCAAGAAATTCTTCCCAATCGAGTGAACCAATGTTCTTCACAGTGCTATCACTTCATTTACGCAACAAAACGAAAAACAATTTCATGAGATATGGGAGAGGTATAATGACCTCTTCAGGAAGTGTTCGCCCCATGGTCTGCCTAAGTGGCATATAGCCCAGATTTTCTACTATGGGCTAAATGAGACTTTGAAGCAGATTGCAGATGCTTCCTGCAGAGGGAATTTCATGAATAAAGATGAGAATGGAGCATTCTAATTATTTGAAAATATGAGCGAAAACTCGATGAACAATGCCTCCATTGTCTCCTTTAATCATACCAGCCTACCCCGAAATGTCCACGAAGTTGACACGGGACCCTCCCATTCATCCACTGATCTTAGCCTTATCTCACAGAAATTGGATGAAGTCTCTGTCGTGCACAAGAAGCCGGATGAGCTTCTGGCCAACCCCGCCCGTTCTATGGCAAACACCCCCACCTCACCACTTCGTCACAATTCTAATTCTTCCAACACCAGGCTTATCTCGAGAAACCCCATAAGACCTTCCTTACCGAGTGTCGCGCCGAGTGACTCGGTAAGTCATGTGGATCTGGCTTCTGCGAGCCAGTATTTCAACATGCAGGACCAAGCGTCCGTGTGCTCGGATGCATCTTTACATGCGAACGCGTCTTCTGGCATGGAAGACGCTTGCTTCCTGGGGAACAACCCGTTCTCTGCCACTTATAACCCAGGGTGGCAAAATCATCCGAACTTCACATGGTCCAACAAACCGCAACACCAAAACCCTGCGGGTGGACCAATGCGACCGTCCGCACCCGTCATCCCAAGGGCCCAGTCTAATCCTATGGTGAATCCGCCATCAGGCCCTTGCGTACTGCAAGTAGAACACGCATTAAGTCCTCTTGAAAAATTGATGCAAATGATGACGGAAATGTCAAAGCGCCATGAAGAGAACATGACTTCTCTTCAGCACCACTTGGCACAGCAGAATGCTGAGATCAATCAACTACGCATGGCAACTCGATCTCAGGGCACTCTTCCCGCCCAACCTGTTCTAAACCCACGAAATTTCGTACCCCGTGGTCCTCAACCATAGGTATGACCTTCTCAGGGGCAGGTTAATCAGATTCTACAGGCTCCGAGCATTCCACCAGGATTTCAGGCTAATCCCGCTACAGCACTGCACTCTTATGTCCCTATTGCGAAACCTCCTTCACCGTATGATCCCACTGGACCCGCATCGTCCAATGCGATCACTACGAGGAGCGGTAAGCAGACCGTCGATCCACCTCGACTTGATCCTGGCCCGTCTTCTTCATCGCCCTCTCATTCGGGACGTGCACCGCATTCGCGAGAGGATGATACACCCAAATTGCTGCCAGAATTAGTTCCATTCCCTGAGGCTCTACTGAGGGAGCCAAAAGGCAAAAAGAAAGATACGCAGGCCTTTGATAACCTGCTTAATTTGTTCAGGGATGTTGAAATCAAGGCACCCTTGCTCGAGGCTATCGACCACATACCTACTGTCACCCGATTTTTTAAAGACTACGCAACACCCAGGAGACAGTCAAAGAAAATCAAGAATCCGGTGGTTCTCTCGCCTCATGCGAGTTGTGCTATACTGTCAAACCTACCACCAAAGCAGAAAGATCTGGGCACACCACTGATTTCCTGTAGCATCCAAGGCTGCAATTTTAACCGTGCCCTGCTTGATCTAGGATCTTCCATCAATCTTATACTGACCATCATGCTCGAAAAATTTGCCTTGGGAAATCTAAAACCCACCCCTTCACGTTAGAGTTTGCAGATCATTCTGTCAAAATTCCAAAAGGTGTGGTGGAAGACATGGTGGTTAGGGTCAGCAGTCTCTGTTTTCCTGTTGACTTTCTTATTTTCACGTTAGAGTTTGCAGATCATTCTGTCAAAATTCCAAAAGGTGTGGTGGAAGACATGGTGGTTAGGGTCAGCAGTCTCTGTTTTCCTGTTGACTTTCTTATTTTAGATATGGAAGTTCCTAGTTCACTTTATGATTGTCCGATCATCCTTGGTTGACCTTTCTTGGCCACAGCCTATGCCCTTATCGACTGCGAGTCGGGCTGTATTGAGATTGCCGTTGGATCTGAAAAGCTCAAGCTTAACATCTTCAAGGTAGCCAAGAACTTTGATTGCAATTGTATCGAGGATGACACATCTGACGAGGATATGGCGTCAGCCCGTATATCAGACTAATTGGGACCTATTCTGACTGCTGTGGATTACCTGTAAACATTATCGATTGCTTGACCGACACATATTGTGACGTTCCCCCATCCCTCCCTATTCTCGTACCTTCTCCTGGCCAGACTTCTGACGAGGTTTTCTCCGCTTGCCATACCTCATGGTCTGAGTCATATCCGGGCTTCTCACCGCTGGTTCACACTCTTGAAGACCGGATTGCCCTTTCTTTCCAGCCAAATCAGGCGGATTCGCAACTCCTCACTGGGACCTTGAGCCCACATCCTACTCACTGTGGCTATTCCCTTTTGGATCCATCTATCCAAGAAGCCCCTCTTCTTGGCCAATCTGAGGGCCAACTTCTTCCTCCTGACTTGTTCTTCGATCCGCCTGGGACACTCTCATCCTAGGAAATGCCAGGTCTTTCACCATCCACCATCACTTTTCACACCACTGTCACGATCACTTCACTTTTCACTTAACCACCCACCATCCACCTACCCTAGCACCCTACTGTTTACCTTGCACCTCAGCTCTCGTTACCCGATCTTTCATCCTTCCTCTACCCTACCCTGCATGCATATGAGGGCATAGCATCGTTTGACATGGGGGGGTGGATAGGCATCCATAGGATCTGGGTATTTTATGGTATCATGCAGTTTCCACCTATATATATATATATAAAGAAAAAAAAATGGTGTTTAGTAATGATCTAAAGGTTGAAACAAAAATAC
Organism: Thalassia testudinum; assembly: GCA_037157565.1. NCBI lineage: Eukaryota > Viridiplantae > Streptophyta > Magnoliopsida > Alismatales > Hydrocharitaceae > Thalassia > Thalassia testudinum. The sequence continues at coordinate 125,168,955 of JAZHRO010000024.1, forward strand.
GATAAGTGTTTATGGATATTCAACTACTATTTTGAAGACTTTCCAAGCCACAGAAGCTTGATTTGCTCAGGCTCGGCATTGACAAGATAGATCAGAATCTCTCCTAACAAAGGATGTATTCTTGTACCTGAGACACCAGTACAGGATCCGTTGGTTTGCTTCTACTTAAGAGCCTAAGTAATCTTCGTTTACACTACACATATCAAGAAAGATCAGGTGAACATAAGATCCAACCCTAGTGTTCATTAGGGAAGGTGGAGTCTTACCTGTGCATGCAGGTAGACTTTTTATCCCAGGTTTTAGTCTTGTGTTTAGGAAAGACTCTTTCCACCAAAAAGAAACTCTCCCACCAAAAAGAAAAGTGTGCTCCTCCAAATAATGTTGTAAGAGATATATTGACATGTGTTTCAAAAAAAAAAGAAAAAAAAAAGATACAAATACCCTTTTTCCTTTGAGCCACAAATGTCTGTAAAATCGCCCTACAAAAGTTCTTCAAGGCAGGTTACAAATGCCCTTTTTCCTTTGAGCCACAAATGTCAGAAAATGGGAGTTGAGTTTTCCGTCATCTTTTTAAGGGTCAATCCGAAGACATGACCTGAAACTGGGACCAACCTGTACTTAAAAATTAATGAAACCCTAGGCTTGAGTCTTAATGTTTATCTAGTCAGTCTTGATCCTTCATTAAGCACAAGCCATAATCTCTTGAGCTCTCGAGTACGGCAAAAACCTCCTAGGTCCTGGAAATCGTACTTAAGGTTTAAATATCAAGAGTCCTGGTTAGTCGAGAGATGATCTATGTCATATGAGACTTAAAGTACTGGTAGTCATCTCTACAATTAGTTCTCACAATATCCAATAATAAACACACCTATGTTGCTTTAGAAGAAAATCTTCAGCTTAAGATCATTTCTAAACACAACACAAAAATGTTTTGCTAGGGACTAGCAAAAGATAGGCATGGAGGTATGATTGCACCACAAAAATACACCTGTAATTGTGCCTTCTTGTGCTATTTCCTCGCATTACCAGTGCATATTAGGTATCCATAGTTGCATTTGTAAAAATACACGCATGCATGCATCTATTTGAGAGGGGAGGAGAGTGAAATAAATGGCCTTGCAATTAACATTTTTCCTCAAGTGCACCTTTGCAAAATTCACCATCTTTTTATTTTTTATTTTACTTGACATTGAATTCTTCCCACAGCTGCAAGGAATGGCTTCTTCTTCTTCGCACCATGTCCTGCTCAGCCATGCTCTGTAGCCACTCCCTGCAGCCGCATGCAAGCCATGCACAGCCAGGGCATGGCTATGCATGCTTTCTTCTTTAAAAACAGGGCGGCTTCTTCTTTGTAAGGGAGCCTGGTCCACCACATAGACACAACACCTTCTCCTTCCAGGCCGTCTCCCCCCCTCTCCCTCCATACGTAGGCCCTCCTCCTCTGAGGAGACACTCTGCGGGCAGGAGCACCTCACAGTGGTGCACAACCACCACTGTGAGTCCACCACCGCCCAGCTCATCAGAGAGCCGATGGGTGCGGTGGTATTCTCTGTTTAAAACTTTTCAAGCCATTTTAGCCATTGGGGCAGGAGCTTCAAGCTTTGAAGCTCAAAGCTTCGCACATAGCAGCAGTAGCCGCAAGGCCCTCTAGCGCACACCTACAGGCTGCCCTCGCCTCCAGCGCTTGCCTGCAGGTGCCCTTGCCTCCCTCTCCGCGCGCCCTGTCATGCTCTTTCTGCTCGCAACCAGCCGGCGCAACCCTTCCACGCATGCCAGTCGCAAGCCTCCTGCACTCACAGCACCAGGCGTACCCGGTCATGCGGCTTGCCCCGGCACTGTAGCCACTATTCAAGTGTTTCAGTGGAACACTGTGGCTATAGTGGGGTGACCGGTAAGTTTCTCAGTTATCCGGTCACCCGGCGCGCTGCAACCGGCCGCAGCTCACGCGTGCGTCTCGCTCCAGCACCCGCTTGCACGTATGGTAGCGCCCGCACCCGCTCGGGTATCCGCCCGCCTCAGCGTCTACGTCCGATCTCCCTTCACTCGCTCCAGCCCCTTCGTGCAGCGCGGTGAGCTGCAGCCTCTCTCCCTGCGCTCACTCCCTTCCGCGCGCGCCTCTCTGTGCGCATACGCGCCTACACGTGCGTGTGAAGCCTCAGATGACGCCCCACTGCTGCAGACGCCTTAACTCTCCCAGCCTTCACTCCAGCAGCTCTCCCTCGCTCTCTCTCTCACAACGCTCTCTCACTCTCTCTCTGCCGACACTTACACACACACACTCACACTCTCATACACACACACACCTATACTCTACTTTATACATATATATATATATACGTACATATATATATCTATATATATTTATATACATATATATATATGTATATATATACATATATATATGCATATATTAGTACTTATATAACTATGTATTAATCTATGTACATACATATATGCATATATATCTATAATTATATATATATATATACATATACATATATATATCTAGCTACATATATCTATATACATATATTACTATATATATATATACATATATATATACATCTATATAGTTATATATACATACATATACATATATATATATCTATACTTATATCTATCTATATATATTTACATATCTATATATATATATATACATATATATACATATAACTACATATATATCTATATATTTATAACCATATCTACATATATACATATATATTTTCATATCACTTACCATATGTGGGATTGCGAGAATATCTGCACCAGTTGCTGATATTCCTCGATACACGCATACAAAGAGCATGGTCGCACACATCTTCCGTCATCCACCTTACACTCCACGCAGCACCTCATCCTATTGGTTGTGTCTTTCTAGACGATGACCGACTCGACACCTTGCTACACGCCATCTCCGCCTCCACCCCCACCCCTTTTTACATATATAATATATACCTATATATATACTATATTTACTTTATTTCTGTTTCGCTTTCCTTCTAGTAAAAGGATAAAAAATATATAAAAGAGAAAAGATAATCCTTGACTTGCAGGTACTCAGTCTTCCGAATAGCAAGACCAATTTTGGAACCTTAATTTGGCTCAAAGCCAAGAACCTGATTTTGAGGGTGTGCCTCAAGAACAAGAATTATCAGAAAAAAATCTTAAATAGAAAAACACCAAAAACACAATAAATGAACGGAAGAGATTCGTTGTAGGAAAGGCGTAGAAACTTCATTTCTAATCCCACTTCCCTGAGTTCGACGCTGGGCCTAAAAGTGACCAAGATAAAATCAAGTAGGCCAGGTAAAAAATTTTGTAAAGAGATGGTTAGGCTCGATTTAGGTTAACCACTATACACATTTCAATGATAAAATCACCATATTAACACAACCCAATCGGGTCCGACCTCATCCGTTTCACCTTCCACCCATCCATCGACCACCATCACCTTCCCAAACGTCCCCCAACCTAACCCATAAGCACGGCCACAGGGTGACCTAGGCACACACGCCTAGGCCACCCCACGGCCTGCCACCCACCGTCTCACCTTCCCCAAGACATGGCGAAGCTCCTCAGGTGTTTTAATGAGGCTGACAAGCCTATTGAGTGAAATGCAGGTCGGCTCCCCTTCTGCCATTGATGCTGGAGCAAGAAGGTCACAAGCTCCGCTCGAGGCTGTGCGCTCCAGGCGTCAGATTCCCAGGTGAAGCGGGATGAGTGTGTGAACTCACACAGCTAGGCAATTGGGTTGGCAAGCAACCCAGCAGTAGCAATCGAGGAAGACACCCTGTGGGAGCAAGCGTAGGATCGGATGGGACATTTAGTCCCACCTCGTGAATGCAAGAGCACGGCACGTAGGATAAATTGGATTTGTGCTTTCTTCTCATCGCCTCAAGTAACACTGGGGTGAGGTCCCTCGCCCTCACGCCTCATCCATGACCTGCCCCGTGGACCTGGCACCCGACCCGATTACCTAAACCTAGTAGTCCTTATGCACTACACCACGCCGGTGTGTCTGGACCCAGGCGCGCAATACCTGACCCGATTACTCAGCTTTAGGAGAGTGTATCGAAGAGAGAAAAAGAGAGAGAGAGACACGATGGAGGGTAGGGGATAGGTTTTGCTATGTGGTGTTGTGTAGGAAAGGAGGAGGAGCTATGGAAGGAAGAGGCACAGTAGGGAATCTAAGGAAAAAGAAGAAGGAAGAGGAAGGCGCAACTAAGGTGGAGCTAAGACACTTAGCCGCAGAAAGGAAGAAGAGAGGAAGGCCAAAGAGAAGAGAAGGAAAAAGGAGAGCAAAGGGCTGAAGAAGAAAGGCAGAAGCCAAAGGAAGGAGCAGCACTGTAGGAGGGGTGCGGTTGAGAAAGGAAGAAGAAAGAAAGTAGAAGAGAAGTAAAAGAAGAACAAGGCAAAAGAAGAAAATCATAGAGGAAGAAGGAGAAAGGCACTGTGCAAAAAGAGAAGGGAGAAAGGCAAAGCTAAGAAGGAAGAAGAGGAGTGGCTGAAGAAGAAAGTCAAAGGCAGAAGACAGAGAAAAATAAAAAAGAGCAGAACTGAAGTCATAAAGATAGAAGAAAAGAAAGAAGAGAAAGCAGAAAGAAGGGCCATCATTTAAGACGTCTGATCATAGGATCAGATGTCCAATTTCTCTATTTTTGCTACAATTGACTCTAAAATTCTTGCATTTATATTCTGAATTAAGTTTTGAGTAACTTTAAGTGTTCAATTACGTTATTGAGATTAGTGAATAAATTCCATTTGCTCCCTGTGTTCGACCTTGGATACTTAGGTTTTCAAGTAATAAATTCTCATTTGTTTTCAAGGCAATTTCGTCTATTCTACAACGCAACATCTCTTAAAACAGATCTAGCATCCTTAACATTTTGGTGTCGTTGCCAGGGATCGACGTACAATTTATCACTAGTCTCTACATTCCTTTTGACTATAATTGAGCACTAACTTGCCCTATTTGTTTTGTTATGATCTTGCAAGGTATTTCACAAAAAAATCTCCTACGTAAGTCAAACACTCCAAGGCAGGTAATCCCTCTTCTTCCTTAAATCCATCCTCTAATTCTGAGAAGTCAAAAGGAAGAAACCAAATTAGGAACCAACTGCCATCTTTTATAGTAATTACCATCTTTAAAGGTAAATGTTTCTCAATTTTACGAAAATTTTTCAAAAAAAAGAACTTATTGAAGTAGAAGCGATTTTTTGAGCCAACCCCACAAAATTCCTGTGCCTAATAGAAATCACGCTTAATCTCCATGGACAACACACTTCTTGTTTTGAGTCCAAAGAGAAATTTTTGAAAAGAAAAGAGGATTGGAAATAGAACCAAATTAGGGTTTCTACAGTAGGGTTTTGGAGTACTAGTTCACATGTGCCTATTTAAAAGGAAATAAACTCACCCGCATTAGTGTGCTACCCAAGCCCTTGATTGAAGAGATCTAAACAAGACAAACCCTAAAAATTGAGCTCTAAAATCACTTGAATCTTAAAATCTTGGACCTTATAATCGGAGAGTCAAATCAGGGTGGTCTCTAGGTCCAAAGCCTAGAATCATTCTGCCATCTTTAGAATAGTTCAGGTGAAGTTGACCCCTTGGGTCAACCAACCTCCAAATTAGGTCACAACATCAAAACATCTAAAGTTCAAGTGAAAACCCTATAGCACCTTTGAAATAAAAGTGATAGACTTAAGAGGTCAAGGTCCCCATTCTGGTCTACCTGGAATCTCAGTGACAAGAGAGGTTGGGTGGGGGAAACCCTGTAACCCGTGGGGATGCTCTACCATGTAGGGGTCTTTGCGGGACTCTCCCTCTCTGGCTGCCCAGGTAATTCTCTGGTGGACGACCTTCTGATCCAGGGGTATCATCCTCCCCAAACCTCCATAGTCATCCAACATTTTTAGGTGCCTCGATTGGGTCAAAAACATCTCCAGTCCCTCATCTTTTCTCTTTAGAGCACGCACATACATTTTCAGTGGGACACTTTATTCAGATTTAATCGCTTCATAACTTGATTTTGCATCTTGATTCAAACTCCGATTCTACATCTTGATTCCACCACCTAATCCAAATATGTAGCCAAACCACTTAGGACTACCGTTCAAGAAACCTGAATATCGGAGATCCATGAGAGATAGGATGATTGAGGATGCCCTGAAATTCTATGAAAAAGAAGACAAAACCTCAACAGCAGTAGAAAACATTCAGGTTGATGTCCCAACAACCATAACCTTCATTGTAACTTGTGCCCAAGTGCTATTGGCAGAAGCCACAAAAGGATCAACCCGAGACATGCTCATCACAGAATACATTGAGATGGAAAAATTGCACAGTCTTGAATACCTTCAATGCATGACAAATCCTGTACTTTGAGAGCAACGCCAAGATGATCTTGAAAAATAGGAAGAGATAATGAGATTATTAAAACAAATTATCGACCAGAAATACTCATATATGCCACAAATAGAGGATGAACCATCTTGGGACAACATCGAGGATCAATCTGATCTCGGGTTTAAGGCACAAAATGGTTGTGGATTCCCAACCCAGATGGAGTACAATGTGCCTGATATTAAAGAAGGTTGGGAAGTTCCAATTGCAGGAGAACACAGTGTTGAGCCAACCCTACACCATGAATCACCAGGAGTAGAATTCCAAAACTCCTGCAATCATGAGATTAGAACTGAACTTCTCGAGGGTGTAAATTCTGTCCCTTATTCTGATGAGGTGACCCTTGAAGGTTATTCGGACCTAGATTCTAGTGATTCAACCCACATCCTAAGCCCAGAATCTAGATCTGAAACCTATTGGGAAGATTTTGAGGCCCCATATGAGGAAGATCAATTTTTCAATGAAGAATATGATTTTGGGCCTCTATTTGATGAATATCCCTCACCAACATCCTCAAAGAAACCAATTAATTTTCTGGAAGTCATGCCAATTTACGATACAGAACTGAGGAGTTGGACGAGTGGGGTTTCAATTGGGTCTGTCGTACCAGCTTGGAACTTGAGCCCCTAATAGATAAGGACACCTTTTTAAGCTCAGAATTGACATCTAGGCTAGACACCAATCAAGCTGCTGAATCTATAGCATATGATTTATTCTATGGTGGAACTCATGATCTTGAATCTCATTCAAAATATGATTTTTGCAAACTCTCCGACGATTTTGAATCTAACCATAACATTATAGAAAATTTGCTTCCTGATTATAACAAGCCAATCTACGACCTCAGCTCACAAGACTCATTCTCTGATTCTGAGGTCTCGGTTCCTGAGATCATTGATTTCAGTTCAGGTTCTAGTAACATGGAATCATTTCTTTTCGATCCACAGGAATTAGAACCAGCAAATGCCGAGAGTGATTGCGACCCAGAATATGAATCTTTTCTCAACTATGATTTCCAGTATCCCATAGGCACTCTCCAGGCATTCGCTTTTGATTTTGCAAGTTACTATGAGGACTCTCTACATGAGACCACCTGTCATTCCTTTCTAGAAGAGCCCTCATACACACTTCTCATTGAAGCCACCTCTTCCACACATACAGAACTGATCAAAACCCATTCTCTACCTCGACCTGCAACATAACTCAATTTCTATTTTGATTCACCTCTCATTGAGCCGTTTGCAATTGATTCAAATCCACATCTATACCGAGCATCGGGTATCGATCAGACTGAAAAACATGATCCATCATTCTCTGATCACCCCTGTAGGGTTTCCACACCTTGCACTAATTATTTTTTGGAACCCTACCCTTACCAGGCTGATTTGACTCAGCCTAAACCCTAGTTTTCACTTCCATATCCATCCGAGCCACATTGCATATGGTGGGTTCCGCATCTGTTGATCAACATCTATCAACCCACCAGACTGATTGGGTTTGGGCTGCATCATCAGCTCACTAATCTTAACAAGCACCTGGTTGGACCAACCAGGCTCTTAATCAAGGTGCTTGTTTTACAGAATTCCATTGAGTTAACCACTCCCTATCCACCCCATGTTCCGCTCGGCTGAAGCCGTTGAATTTAGCACTTAACGGGAGGCAACCCGTCATTCCAAAAGCCCGAGACCCATCTGATTATCCATCAGTACTCCAGTCTATTGCACCTTTAGTTCAGCCTTAGACCAGTCGATCCCACCTCTGGTACACATACTAGAGCTTGAAATTGTCCGCATCACTCCCTTCCCGACCCATTTACCCACCCGATGTATCCTGTTCTAAGTCCCTGAACTCGATACCATTTCACACCCTCCGTTTACAATGAGGACATTGTAAAACATAGGCATGGGGGGTGGTAAAGTGCATACATACAAAGCCATGAAAAAGCCAGAAAGATTCTCACAAAAAAATTCAGATATGTCAAAAGCACAAAAAAATTGAAAAATTATGAAAAAGAGCAAAAAAAATGGAGGGAGGAAATTTTGTGGGCCACATTATCATGAGGAGAAAAAGAGCAAAATGATAAAAAGGAGCACAAAATGAAAAAGAAAAAGAGATAGTCATTAGTAAGAGATTAAGGAATTAACCGAAGTTCTAGACCACATCAAGAAAAGAGAAAAATGAAAGAAAAGTGCTAAGGAGACACAAAAAGATATTAGTAGGAACACTGATCTTAGGCCTTCTGGGCTAGACTCCTAGGCTTAAAAATTCATGTACCCGCTAAGATCTGGATAATCCTCAAGTGGTTAGGGAAAATGCAAAGCTTAAGTATTAGGTCTAAGGCTTAGAGAGTATTCGACCTCGTTAACTGACCTTCGATTTGTAGGATTCGGTAACCTAAGCACCCCAATCCACAACAGTCTGGCTCAGTGCACATAAATATCAAAATCATTCAAAAGCATTTTAATGCTCTGAAAAAGTTGCCTAGATTAGGAGCGGCCGATCAACACAAGTTGATTTGGATGAGTTCCTAGTGCGGAGAGGTGGGAAATTCCCCTCGAAGATGCGTAACAACATATCGTCTCCTTGATGCTTGTCTCTTAGGATATTTAAAAATCCTACCGGGGGCATGAAACCACTCTGCTGGTTTAGATACCATGGGCGGCATTATCACGAAATGTCGATTGCTAGGGTCTGGATTCGGCCACGGAACACCATGGGCAGGATTATCTCAAAATCTAGAAAGGTAGGGTTCAAGGGGTTGCTATGGGTGGTGCTATCACGAAGTATCGATTTCCAGGGACCCTTGAGGATTGATGATGGGGACGAGGAATCCGATACAGACCATGTTGAGAAGCCAATCCGAAGCTAGAAATAAAAGGAAAAGAGAGAGAAAACTCTCCAAATAAATAAATCCTCTGTCTCACTCTTACAAAAATGCATGGAAATCTTAACTTAGGCTAAAAATGTCTTAAGCACGAGTGCTTTAACCGTGGAGTACAACAAACCCTAGGATGGTTTCTGCAGGCCTTAGAAACCTTTGCAGAGGATTGAGGCTAAAGCGGGTCAAGTCCGGATTTTGGTTGATACTTGAGTACCTCTAGGCTTATTGTCAGCATTCTTAACCTAATCAAATGAAGAAAAGCACTTATCATAACTGGTGACAGACACTCAGGGTCAAGAACAGAAGTAAAAACCTTGAAATTTTGCTAAAGGACTAGCAAAAGATAGGCATGCGGGTATGATGAGAGCCTCATCATGGACCCTAACTAGCTCAGTTTGACCTATGAAAGAGAATAAGAGCCCCTACATAACCTGGAGAAGGACCTAATTCAAGGAATTAATGTTCTGAGAAGAAAATATGAAATAAAGGTTATAACTACAATTTTACCATTGCAGTATATAAACAGGATTTCTCAGAGGAAAAACATAGGTCAAATGATCTAAACAAGATGAAAAGTTGGTTGGTTCAGTCAGAAATGGGTTCATGTGTAGTCTAGGAATTAAATGACAACTTGTATCCCTAAACTAGACCTGCTTAATTCAACAAGGTTCTAGTCAGGATAAAAATCAATTAAACCCTCTAAAATTCACAGAAAAACAACCCCAAGTATTAGAACCTTCAAATTAGCCTTTGGAACCTGTTCTGATCAAGATTGGAGTCCCAGCTCATTATTTGACCTAATTTGGAATTTTATACAAAATATCCAATCAAACGTGGTCAAACCTAGAATCCAATTTCACCATTGGATTCCTTAGGTCCAAATTAGGTTTGTACCAAAATTTGGACCTAAGGGGAGGTCATCTTGACCTACTTTGCAAAATAGTACACCCAATTACGTTTTGGCCACTATCTTTTGAAAATCATTGCATAGATCCCCTAACTTCCTCTCCACGCTTACAAATAGGTCCCTCCACCATTAATGGGGAGAAATCCTACTCCGACGAGGAATGGAGGGGGAGTACTCCCCATTCCCTCAGAGATCTCCCAGATTTGGAAGGGAGATTCTCTAAGGAATTCCCTTCCATCTGAGCTTGATTGTAATATCTAATTTACACCCAATCTCTCATGCGAATGCACGAGAGATTTGGGTCTCCAACTGATTCCTTCTCCAGTGAGGACTCTCGCACTTGGAAGCTTGTCTTCTAAGCACAAGAGCCCCTACCAACGACTATAAAAGCTCCACCAACTTCGGCCGCATCTCTTCAGCTCAACTTGGCTGGAGAATCACCCCAATTTCATCTCTTTCTCCTCCGGTCAGGAGTCCAACGAGCTCTGGTGAGCGTCCCTCCTCTTTCTCGTTGCTCTGCCACACTACTAGTGGCAGAGCCACCCTCACCATCTTCCTCCTCATCACGCAACACCCGCGCAAGCACCTCTAGCCCCATCGTCATCCCTGCCACCCATCCCCTAGACACCGTCTTCTCCGACGATAGTAGGTACAGCCAACCGCCACCTCTCCCCCTTCGTCCACTTAGTTAGGTTAGAATTACTCCTCTCTATCCCATCTTCAATTCCCCTCTTTCTATTTCCCCCTTTCGACCCCTCGCAGCCGTTGTCCACCGCCATCTTCTCCATCTCCAGCCACCCACCGATGAGGTGCCTCCACCGCTCCACACCTCCACATGCCTCGCTAGACAGCTCACCACCTCCGCCATTTTCCACTGATCACTTTCCGCCCATCCATCGACCACAATCACCTCACCAAACGTCCCCCAACCTAACCCATAAGCATGGCCACAGGGTGACCTAGGCACGCACGCCTAGGCCACCCTGCGGCCTTCCACCCATCGTCTCACCTTTCTCGAGACATGGCGAAGCTCCTCAGGTGTTTTAATGAGGCCGAAAAGCTGTATTGAGTGAAATGTAGGTCAACTCCCCTTCCACCATTGACGCTGGAGCAAGAAGGTCGCACGCTCCGCTCGAGGTCATGCGCTCCAGGCATCAGATTCCCAGGTGAAGCGGGATGAGTGTGTGAACTTACATATCCAGGCAATTGGCTTGGCAAGCAACCTAGCAGCAGCAATTGAAGAAGACACCCTATGGGAGCGAGCGTAGGATCGGGTGGGACATTTAGTCCCACCTTGTGAATGCAAGAGTGCGACGCGTAGGATAAATTGGATTTGTGCTTTCTTCTCATCGCCTCAAGTAACACTAGGGTGAGGTCCCTCGCCCTCACGCCTTGTCCGTGACCTACCCTGCGGACCTAGCACCCGACCCGATTACCTAGACCTAGCACTCCTCATGCACTACACCATGCCGGTGTGTCTGGACCTGGGCGCACGATACCTAACCCGATTACCCGGCCTTGGGAGAGCGTATCAAAGAGAGAAAGAGAGAGAGAGAGAGAGATGCGGAGGAGGGCAGGGGATAGGTTTTGCTGCGTGGTGTTGTGCAGGAAAGGAGGAGGAGCTAAGGAAGGAAGAGGCGCAACAGGGAAGCTAAGGAAAAGGAAGAAGGAAGGGGAAGGCATAGCTGAGGTGGAGTTAAGACACTTAGCTACAGAAAGGAAGAAGAGAGGAAGACTAAAGAGAAGAGAAGGAAAAAGGAGAGCAAAGGTCTGAAGAAGAAAGGTAGAAGACAAGGGAAGGAGCAGCACTGTAGCAGGGGTGCCGCTAAAAAAGGAAGAAGAAAGAAAGAAGAGAAGTAAAAGAAGAACAAGGTAGAAGAAAAACACCACAGAGGAAGAAGAAGGAGAAAGGCATTGTGCAAAAAGAGAAGGGAGAAAAGTAAAGCTCAGAAGGAAGAAGAGGAGCGGCTAAAGAAGAAAGTCAAAGGCAGAAGACAGAGAAAAATAAGAAAGAGTAGAACCAAAGTCATAAAGAAAGAAGAAGAAGAAAAGAAAGAAGAGAAAGCAGAAAGAAGGGCCATCATTTAAGATGTCTGACTATAGGATCAGACGTCCAATTTCTCTATTTTTGCTACAATTGACTCTTAAATTCTTGCATTTATATTCTGAATTAAGTTTTGAGTAACTTTAAGTGTTCAATTACATTATTGAGATTAGTGAATAAATTCCATTTGCTCCCTGTGTTCAACCTCGGATACTTAGGTTTTCGAGTAATAAATTCTTATTTGTTTTTGAGGCAATTTCATCTATACTACAATGCAACATCTCTTAAAACACAATCTAGCCTCATCAACACTCGTCCTACAGGATTTGATTCATCCAGTCCAATCTGCATTCCTTCCTAACAGATCTTTACAAGAGTCTTTCATCATGGCCCAGGAGATGGTGTGTGGTTGGCAAAAAAGGAAGTGTAAAGCCTTTATGTGGAAAGTTGATTTTCGTAAGGCATATGATTCTATTTCGTGGCCCTATTTGTGGGAGGTTTTCAAGAGAAGAGGATTTCCTCCTCTCTGGATTCAGTGGATGACAAGGTGCATCACTACTACTTCTTTCACTCCCTTGATCAATGGGAAGCCTTGTGGGGCCTGGATTCAACCACATTGCGGGTTGAGGCAAGGATGTCCTTTGGCCCCTTTGGTTTTTAACCCTGCTGTTAATGGTCTAGCGAGATATGCTTGCAAACTTTCTGAGGCGGGCATTATCAGAGGATACTCTCTTTCTAACAGGAGAGCCATATCTCCTATTCTCCAGTATGCAGATGATACGGTCTTTTTTGTGGAAGGGTCAGAGGGTGAAGCCCGTGAACTTGGTCATTTGGTTAATATCTTTGGTGACATTTCAGGTCTGAATTTAAATAGGGAAAAGTCCAATCTGGTATGCTTTGGCTTGAATGAGATAGAATAAGAAGCTATTTCAGATATTTTGGGGACTCCTCGCACAAACCTTCCAATCAGATATTTGGGGCTACCCCTAAGATGCTCAAAATGAAAAAATGTGACTGGAACAATCTTTTTGATAAAATTTCAGTCAAGTTGGCAGGATGGAATAGCAAGTTCTTATCTAAGGGTGGCAGGCACATCTTGTTGAACTCTATTATTACCTCGATCCCCATCTTCTACTTCTGCCTCTTCAAAGCTCCGAAATCTGTATGGAAGCACATGGATTTAATGCGAAAGAGGTTCTTCTGGAAAGGTGCCAAGCATGAAGGTAGATTTATGTTGCCTTTAAAGTGGGAGCAAATCTGTCGGCCTAAGGAAAGTGGGGGATTGGGAATCAAATCTTTGAAAGAATTTAATGAGGCCTTATTGATCAAATGGACTATAAAAGTTCTGAAGGGGGAAGAGAAGACATGGACCGAGCTAATTAAAGATAGCACGGTCAGTCCAACAGCGTGCTAAAGAGGTTATATCCTATCAGACCATCACCTTTCTAGAAGTCTGTGATTCATGCTTTGAAATGTAATTGGCATCTGCTATAGCCTATATTAGGAGACGGCATAACATTTGATTTCTGGTGTGAACATTGGTCCCTGCTAGGCCCTTTAAAGGAATCCTACCCGAGGGTATTTGCAGCAGCAAGGGACAAAATAGGTACTGTGAGCTGCTATTGGTCTGAAATAGGGGTCTACTGGCAACTGAATGAAGTTGTGTCCATCAGGGTAGGCACCCGGTTATGGGAAGAAAGAATGAACATGATTTCAGACCTGGAAAGATTTGAACCCAGACCTGGAGTGGAAGATAGCTATGTTTGGGATGGAATTTATACAGTTCAGCATGCCTATGGAAATATTATGGAAGATGGTAGAGGTTGGGGTTATGATCACATTGATAAAACAATCTGGCTCTTGAAGATCCCCCTCAAGGTACAAATTTTTCTTTGGCTTTGGAGAAGGATTTGTCAGGAACCACTCCCCCCATGGGATTCTTTGTGGCATAATTTTTTAATTTTGGAGAGACCGCACCTACGTATGGCCGCAACACTTTGGTGCGTGTGGAGGGCAAGAAATGAGAGGTTATTTCAGGAGAGACCAGTATGCTGTAAGAAAATTGTAAATGAGTGCTTGTCCCTCATACATAGATGGGGATCTAATTTGTAATTTTTTAGTCAACTCTTTATCAATAAAATGTCCTCCCGGATTGCTATCGTAACATGATACTTTTCGTTTTAGTTTAAAAAAAAAAGGAAAAAACTAACTTACAATGTAGAATATAAGTATATGAAGAGTAAAAAGGAATTCTAGACAAAATAATGGTGATTTGGATCACCAATTATAAGCCTAATACATAGACTAATTACTCAAATCTTAATCAAAGGCAGGAATATGTGATTAGACGTCCGATTTTGCAATCAGACGTCTTAAAAGATGTTGCTACAGTACTCCTTTATGATTTTTCTTCTGCTTACTTCTTCCTTTCTTCTTCTTCACACTGTCCAGACCTTCTTCTTCTTCTTTTGCTTTCGCTTTCTTCTTCCTCTTTTTCTGCTGCGACTCCCTCTCCTTCTTCTGTTCAACCTCTTCTTCTTTTGCTTCCTCCTCCTTCTTCACATAGGGGAGGTGTACTTCTTAAATTGGCTAAGTGTCAGCCAATTTCTTCTGCAGCAAAACCCCCTAACCCCTGCACAATCTTTCCTTCCCTCTTTCTCCTAGGCTCCGCCCTCTCTGGGCCTTTCTCAGGATAATCGGGTTATCGGACCTAGCATAATCGGATCCAAGGCTACCTACAGTAGGGTAGCAGTCGAGGAGTGCTTGGCTAGGCGGGTTAATGGGTTAGGCCAGGTCCGTGGGCAGAGATCACAGACGAGGCATGCGTGGGTGAGAGGGACCTCACCCCGTGTGTCTTGAGGCAACAAGCCCCAAACACAAATTCATTTTATGCATAGGCGTGCAGTTGTATTTCCATGATGTCAGATTATTCCCACAGGCCTCTTCACGTGAGCAAACAATAGCAGCTGGTGGTATCAAATTGAAGTCCTTGGAGCAATCAATGCTCCCAATTGACCACCTCGGGAGATGCCTGGCAGCCTTCCGCATGACCTGGAGGTATCACCTGAGCTCTTCGTAGTTAGAACACCACGAATGACATCGGAGATAAGGTGCGGCAGTGGAGCGTCGACGTGGGACCTGAAATAGAGAATAAGGCCTTTCAGCCATGTCAAAACACTTTATAAGATTCATCGGATGTTGGTGAATGTAATGGCGGAGGTTTCGTGGAAGATGGAGGAGCGTGGTGGTCGGACAGAGTCAGGGACGGATACCGATGATGGGTTTGTTCGGTGGTGGCTGTGAGAGGTTAATAGGATGAAATAGGAGAGGAGTTTTGTGTGGGAATGAGTGGTGGAGCTTTTGGGAGTGTTGGTGAGGTCGATGGAGTTGTGTAGCGAGTTGATGACCACGCCAGAGGGCGACCGGAGGTGGAGAGGATGAAGGTGAACTGGTGCGTCGAGGGGATATTTTTGGTGTTTTTGGGTAGGAAATTAACCTAAGAACCTAAAGAGACCTAACTACCTATTCTAAGTGAACGAAAAGGGGAAGGATGGCATCGGCTGGTTTGGCCAGTGTCGGGGAAGATGGATTATTCGGTAGGAAGGAGCGACGATGAAGATGTGGAATGGGACGACCACTGGTATTGCAGCACACAGAAGAATCTAAGGATGAGGAATCTGTTGCTAGTTTTGCGAGAACGGACGAGGAAGGAGGTCAAGGATATCACCGGAGCTCATAGAGTTTTTCGGTCAGAGAGGAGGGAAGAGCATGGGGTACCTCCTGCCAAAAACGAGTTTGGGGAACTTGGCGAGGTCTGAGGGTCCTTATAAAGGGATCTAGAGAGAGTTTTGAGCTTAGAAGCCAAGCTTTTAAGCTTGGAATGCTCACTGGAGTAGGATTTTGAAAGATATTAGAATCTCTCATGCATTCGCATGAGAGATTGGGAAGGCTATGGAGCTCATGGATGGATTCAGAAGGAAGAGAACTCCTCAAAGAATCTCCCTTCCAATTTTGGAAGGGATTGATTGAACAGAGGAGTTCTCTTCAATCAGTGGTCGTCGGAGAAGGATTCCTCCGCAATAATGGAGGAGGGATCTATTTGTGAGAACGATGACAAAGTTAGGGACCTTTTGAAAGGATTTTGAAAGTTAAGGGTAGAAATGTAATTAAACAGGACCAAATTGCAAACTAGATCAAGACAAACTCATCTTGGGTCAAAATTTTGCTACAAACCTAATTTGGACATAAGGAATCCAATGGTGAAGTTGGATTTTGGTTTTGACTATGTTTGACTGGGCAATTTATGTAAAATCTCAAATTAGGGCAAATGTCTATTAGTGGTTCATTTTTTGGTCAAAATAGGTTCTGATGGTCGAATTGAATATTCTAAACCCTATAGAATATTTTTCTATGAATTTTAGAGGGTTTAGGTGAATTTCATCCTGATCAGAATCTTAATTAATTAAGCGGGTCTATTTTTAGGGTTTTAAAAGTCATTTAATTTTCAGAACACGTGCAACCCTTTTCTATCTATCTTATCCCACTTGTTATCTTTCTAAGGCCAATTGACCTTCATTCAACCCCTGAGAAAACCTGTGGTTGTACTGCATTCATGATGAGATGGTAAAATTGTAGTTTTAACCCTAGTTTCTTATTTTTCTTTCAGAATGATTTTGCAATGACTTGTAACTCTCTGATAGTTATGTAGGAACATTTATTGACTTAATTGGGTCAGAATGAGCTAGTTATGGCTCATGATGGTGTTCCCATCATCTTTGAATCAGGAAATGATAATTGATTTTGAGACATATATAAATGAGGATGATGAATTCTTTGACTCTGAGGGTGAAGAATCTCTTAGTGAAGTTTCACTTGAGCTTAAGGAAGATAATTTTAGTGAGACAAATGGACTTGCGGAATCTGATGAACCATTTGATAGCCCAATCATTGAAGAGTATGATCATGTTAGGGCTAACTTGGATGATTTGAATCATGATGATTCAATTAGTAGCCCCATTCCTCAATCACACCCTAAAGAATTGAAGATGATGCTTTTGAGATCACTAAACCCAAGTCAATCTTGATTCAGTCATAATTATTGGACTTGGGTACTTTAGATGGGGTGTACAATGATTTGGAGGTCTTAGAACATTGATTTTAGAGGGTAGAAATGTGGAAATGAAAATCTGGGAAGCTACTTCTGTGGGAAATATGATTTTGGATATATGGGTTCCTATTGACCTAAAACCACCTACCTTGCATAAGGAGCCTTACGATATCTTTCACGTGCGACCCAAGCTTGGAATAATTGACTATCTTCCTGAGCTAAACTATAAGTGGACACTAGATTTAAATCTGTTGTCCGACACTTTAGTCTTGGGTTGCACACCACCAAACTGCAGGCGCGACCCCGCAAGCACAATAATCTTAGGTTCTGGGTGATTTTCATCTAGAACCTTAGAACCACTCGACCTTAGGGCATGGGTCTACACCATAATCTGGTCCACATCTATGGACACCTTCTACTAGCGAGTCCGAGGATTAATCTTTTTGATTTTGATTCTGACTTGCACTTGTGAATTCTCAATTTCTTCTTGTATTTCTTTTATGCCTAGCTAAAGGCATTAAACTTAGCATGTGTGTATACTCTGTTCTCTCTGTGGAGCTGACCGGATTTTCACGAAATTCAGTTTTCAAGTCTTTATTTTTACAATGAGGGCATTGCATCATTTAGGCTTGGGGGGTGGATAATTAATTCCTGAAATCATTTTGTTAACTCTGTAGAATTTCTTTTAGTTTCTTAAAAAAAATTGAAAATTCAAAAAGAAAAAAAAAAAAAAAATTTGGGGAAGAGAACTTAGGCATTTGGAAGTTATTAACTTTAGGAAACAATACGATAGGACTTGAACACCTAGACTCTTCGGCCTTCAGGCTTAATTAGCTCGAGTGTCCACATAAATGTGGACTTAGTCTCAAGTCCTCACCAGGTAATTTTACTTTAATTTGGTGAATAAATTAGGAAGATAAGTACATGACTTATCAACACACCCTCTGATTTGAGGGGACTCTAAGTCTAAGCATCTACACACTATTTGCACTGACACAGTTTCCAACGATTTTTATGGAAATTGGATAGCTAAAGAACTATCTAGGGTGGTATGGCTGGCAAGTTGTTGGTGGTAACAGCTCATCAGTCAGTTGTCTAGAGCCCAGCCACATGACCATTCTCTTCATACTACCTTTAGGTAAATCTTAGATTAGGGAAGCCACCTACTTAGGAAAAAGGAAAAAGAAAAAAAAAAATGGAGAAAATAAAAAAATAAAACCACACTTCATCGCATAAGTCTGGTTGGCATGTTGCTGTGGGTGATAGCCCATTGGTTGGATGTCCAGAGCCCAGCTCACAAAAATGGATAAATAATTCTGAAAACACTTAGGAAGAAGTGGGGAAGTAGAATAAACCAGGGAGATATACATTGGGTTCACCCTTGTGTTGACCCCATAAAAGAAAAAGTAGGGGGAAAGCTACCGATCGGAAAGATAAACCTCTAGCCAGAAATCTTTAAGGTCACCTAGGGTCGTAGAAACCTGAAGTCCATTTAAATGGTCACCTAGTGAGTTTATTACCCTTTTATAAGATGCTTAGCACTTAGAGTCCTTTTCGAGTCTTGGGCCGGTCGGGTAGTCGTAAAAAGTTATCCCGAAACTCTCAAACCCCAAAAGTCCAAAAAAATTAGAAAAAAAAAATAAAAAAATGTATCTTCCCTTTTCAAATAAGGCGAGGACTTGGGCGATCTACATTCTGGCAGACACCTGGGTACTGTTGAGTTTTCGCAGTTTAGGACCTTAGTCGAAATTTTCTGTTGTTAATAAATGACTTAGGCCTAAGTGATTTAGTCCTAATTCTATTTTTATACATAGCATGTAGTTTAATTTTGCTAGGGACTAGCAAAAGATAGGCAAGGGAGTATGATGTAGCCACATCCATTTAGGTTAAAATGTTTATTTATGCATGTTCCTAGGCTTAGATTTGCAATCCATATTATAAATATTGCATAGCATGCATCATTCTGCATTTAAAGTAGTTGTGTATATTTTAAGTTAATTACGCCCATTTTGTGGTTAGGAGAGGAGATTTATTTCAAGGTCTCGGATTGACGATCAGGATGATGATCTAAGTCCAACGCCTCTGCGATCGTCCTAATCAGAATCCCGTATCACCTTATGCAATTCGAGGAAGATCAATGGCAAGGAGGGCAATGCGACATCCTTACGGGCTTCAGATGAAAAATTCGACCATATGGATGGATCCGGAGCGACGATCACAGTCCGACAGTGCAAAAATCACCTCAATCCAAGCACCGTGGCACCCTTTGCAACAGAAAGAAGATGGATGGCCTAGATGGTGCCACATGGTGCCATCTGGGCTGCCCAACAATGGCCATCAACAACTACTAGCAACCTTTCATCATCTTCAGCTTTAAATCCTAACCATTGGATCATCATCCAACTGTTAGGAACCCTCCATGCTACGATCTCAAGAACTTCTTGTGATAATCCCCGGTCATAGCACATTGGTTGGGATGTTGCCCTCCAAGGAAGGGGCACAAGTTTGAATCCCCACGGCCCCCCAAATTCGCCAATTAGAGATGGTTGCATGTGAGCACAAGGATGTAGTGCACAGCCTCGCGTGCACACAACGGTGCTGCGCACAGCATGGCCGTGCGTAGCAGCAGCCAATGCATGCCACCGCATGCGTGCGACACGGACACGTGATGCGCGTGCCAGCAGTTGTGAGCGAGCGTGTGCTTGGTTAGCGCCGACCTTCAGCGACAACCTAGGCTAGCCTTTAGTGATGCTTGCAGTCGTCACTAATTGCCTATAGGCACGAGGACAGATGCAGGAGTGAGCAGTGGGGGTGCAATCTTCAGCGACAGCTACAGGGGTCATTAGTGACACTTGCAGCTATCACACAACCCTCTACACGAATTTCTTCCCCATTCCTCCACTATAAATGGACCCCTTCACCTCCATCCTTCACCATCTCTATGTACTATACTCCCACCTACTCCTAAGCTCTGGTACCCTACCAAAGCTCCATTAGAGCATACTCTCAAGCTCCAAGGGCCTCCTATTAGTGTAATATTCCTATTTCCCACCAAATATTCATCCTTCTTCCCACCACCTTCATAGGTTGCCTTCGAGCTGTCCTCCGACCTCCATTCCAGTAGAAGATCGCCTCCGTCTCCTCACCTCCATTCCAGAGCCTCGGTGAAGCATTCCTCTACCCGGCATCCTCCTGCATCTCACCTCTGTCATCCTGCATCTCACCTCCTTCATTTGAGCTTCTACCAGGCACTGTCATCTCACCAAACAGCCGATTCGGGAGATTTCCTCTCACCCCTCTCTCTTTTATGCTTTCATATATTATTGTAATAAACATTTGCATGATGTATCATAGTTGTTTCATCTCTCTTGTGATCTATCTTAGTTGCTTCTTCTATAAAAACAAATGAGAAAAATAACAAAACCCCAAAACACCAAAAAGAAACAAAACGAAATGCGGATTTCAACCAAAGTAAACATCGCCTCCTTGTGTTCGACCCGGGACTCCATTGGAGTTTTGGTTATAAATTGTATTTGATAACACATTTTGCGAGCTACGACGATGGGTTCTCCAAACCCCAATTTTAATTCGCGAAACACAACTCATCAGCCACTAGAAGTGGAGAACAGTCCACTCCACCCTCGCTTCTTCTTCTCTCTTAGGCATGTCCTCTTCCTCCTTGGGAGCAAGCACACATCCTTCCCTTCTCTTCTCTTCTTGGACGACCATGAAGTCTCGCCCATAGCCTCTTGTGGTTGGCCATCTATTTTAGTAGGCGTGTAGACAGGTTTGTATACCCAAGGTCTAGCCTACACCCTCACACATAGCCAATGGCTCTAGTGGCACTTTCTGGTGTGAGGGATTTCCTTTATTTTATGTGCTTTCTAGTATAGATGTTATGTGATATCCTTTTATTATTCTATGCATAAATAATATTATGATGCTTCTATGATTGCTCATCTTCACGATTGTTTGCCTACACACTACTTGGGCTACTCACGTTGTGCACGGCCACCATGGCCTCACCTAGATCCATATAGGTTTTAGGGTTTCACTTAGGTAGTTTTCGCATTAAGTTTGTTTTCCAGAAATCAAAAATGAAAAAAATCACAAAAACAAAAAAGACCAAAAATATTAGGTTAGATTAGATTTAGGGTAGAAAAAGTGGATTCAAATCTCAACTTGTTTTCACGCCTCCCAAAGATGAATGACTAGGACTCAAAAAAATAAAATCTACACGAGTTCCTAAAATAATTATTTTTTGATTGAGGGTTTAGCACAACTATATTACAAAGTCGACAACGTATTTCAAAACAAGCATGAAAATGCCTTGTTAATATATCCCCAGCTTATTCTACTTCCCCTCTTCTTCTGAAGTGTTGGGAATTAAATGTGCATTTCATGAGCTAGGTTCTGGACAACCTACCAATGGGTTGTTACTCATGACAACTTGTCAGCTATATCACCCTAGAACATTCATTAGCTACCCAATTTCAATTAAAATCATTAAAAAGTGAGTCAGTGCAAAAAGTCTATAGATGCTTTGACTATAAGTCCCCTTAAATCAGAGGGTGGGATGATAAGTCGAGTACTTATCACCTCAACTTATGTAACCAATTAGAAATGAATTCAAAATGGCAAGGACTCGAGAAACAAGTCCACATTTTAGTGGACACCCGGGCTGATTAGGCCCGAAGACCTGAAGAGTCAAAGTGTTCAGGTCCTATTGCATTATTTCCTATGGTTGAAAAACTCTAATGCCCAAGTTCCCTTTTCCTAATTCAATTTCTTTTTTATAAAGTAAAAAATAAGGGAAATTTATAAGAAAACCACAAAGCTAAAATTTACAAGACAATATGATTCAGAAATGAATCCACCTCCCCATGCCTAACTTATGCAATGTCCTCATTGAAAATAAAAGGCATGAGAAAAGGGAAGAATGAAGAAAATATCACCTAGATTGCCTGGAAAGAGATTAAGTTGAGAATAAAAGAGCCAGACCTTCTGGTTGGCTCAAAACCCTTGCGTTCAATCAACTGGTCATGAAGAGCTTTGGTCCGAGACTTATTGATATTGGCATTCTCATATGCATCATTTCTAAGCTCCTCCAACTTAGATAGTTGGAGTTTCCTAGTCTTTCCGACTAAACTAAGGTCAAAATTGCATTTCTTAATTGCCTAGAATGCTTGATGTTCAATCTCTACAGGTAAATGGCATGCCTTACCATATACCAGATGAAACGGTGACATGTCGATAGCCGTCTTGTATGCTGTACGGTAGGCCCAAAGAATGCCATCAAGCTTTTGGGTCCAATCTTTCCTATCAAGCCTAACCAATTTTTGCAGGATGTTCTTGATCTCCTGATTGGAGACCTCGACCTATCCATTCGTCTGGGGGTGGTAAGGTGTGGAAATCCTATGATTCACCCAGTATTTTGCTAGTAAATTAGAGAACTAGGCATTGGTGAAAAGGGTACCACCACGCTGATGATGACCCTCAGGATCCCAAACCAATTGAAGATATTCTTCCTGACAAAGTCAATGACAACGTTGTGGTCATTAGTTCAGGCAAAAATAACAAAAATCCACTTGGACACATAGTCAACAGCTACGAGAATGTACTAGTGTCCAAATGAAGGGAGAAAGGGTCCCATAAAATTGATGCCCCAAATGTCAAAGATTTCAACAAGAAGAATCGGGTTTAGATGCATCATGTCTCTCTTGGCTATGTTTCTGAGTGCCTGGCATCGGGAACATGACCTCGGGAACTCTTGGGCATCCTTAAATAAAGATGGCCAAGAAAATCCGGATTGCAAAATCTTCGCAGCCATCTTTTTCCTGAAGAAATGTCCACCATACGTAGATGCATGGTAGAACTCAAGTATGCTTTGGAACTCATTCTTCGGAGCACATCAGTGAATAATTTGATCAGAGCCAATGCGGTACAGTTTGAGGTCATCCCAAAAGTAATATTTGGCCTTAGACATAAGTCTATCCCATTGTTGCTTGGTCCAATCCTGGGAGATTTGACCAATGGCCAAATAATTCACCATGTCAGCAAGCCAAGGGGTTTGGACACTAGAAAATGTAAGAATAGTTTTGTCTGGACAATTGTCAGTAATAGGAATATCCAGAAAAGGAGAATCAATTAGGATTCTCGAAAGATGATCCGCCATTACAATTTGTGCCCCAGATTTGTCTTTAATTTCAAGATCTAATTCTTGAAGTAAAAGAATCCATCGGATGAATCAGGATTTGGCAACCTTTTTGGCCAAGAGATGTCTTAGGGTCGAGTAGTCAATAAAGATGATGACATGAGATCCTAAAAGATAAGCCTTGAATTTTTCTAGTGCAAATACTATAGCTACCAATTTTTTTGGTGTAATAATGTAATTCCTCTGAGCATCATCTAGGGCTTTGCTAGTGTAGTAAATGACAGAGGACTTTTTGTCAATTTTTTGACCCAAAATAGCCCCGACCGTGTAATCGGAAGCGTCGGTCATGATCTCAAATGGGGCAATCCAGACTAGTGGTTGCAACACTAGAGCACAAGTGACTACCGTTTTGAGTAAATCAAATGCCTTGTGGCATGATTCATCAAAATCAAATAGCATCTCTTTGGCCAAAATGTTGCTCAAATGTCAAGCAACCTTAGAAATGTCCTTGATGAACCTCCTATAAAAACCCACATGATCGAGGAATGATCGGATTTGTTTAACAGATGTGGGTGGAGGAAGTTTGGAGATAACATCCACCTTAGCTTGATCAACTTCAATACCCTGATTAGAGACGACATGACCTAAGACAATTCCTTCCTGTGTCATGGAAGTGGGTCTTTTCCCAGCTATGGACCAACCATGTTTTGATGCATCTCTTGAGGATCAATTCTAGATTAGCTAGACAAGACTCAAATGAATTTCTGAAAATGGAGAAATTGTCCATAAATACTTCCATACAATCTCCCACCATGTTTGAAAAGATGGCCAGCATGCACCTTTGAAAAGTCACAAGTGCATTGCAAAGCCCAAATGACATTCTACAGAAAGCAAAGGTTCCATAGGGATAGGTGAAAATTGTCTTTTCCTTGTCCTTAGGGTAGATAGGGACTTGGTTACATCCTAAATAACCATCTAGGAAGCAGAAATACTTTTACCCAGCTAACCTTTCAAGAATTTGGTCGATGAAGAGCAAAGGGAAATGATCCTTTTTCATGGATATTTATGGGAATACCATCATAAGCCATAACTAGCACATTTTAATCCAATTAAGTAAATGCACCTACATAACTGCCAGAGAGCCACAAGTCACAGCTGAGGGAAAAATAAGAAACTAGGGTTAAAACTGCAATTTTACTAGATTATCATGAATGCAGTACAACCATGGGTTTTCTCAGAGGTTGAATGAGGGTCAAATGGTATTAAAAAGATAACAAGTGGGATAGAATAATCAGAAAAGGGTTTGCACGTATTTTGAGAATTAAATGACTTTTTGAAACCCTAAAAATAGACCCACTTAATTAACTGAGGTTCTGATCAAGATAAAATTCACCTAAATCTTCTAAAATTCATAGAAAAATATTCTATAGGGTTTGGAACCTTCAATTTGACCATCAGAACTCTTTTCGACCAAGAGTAGAGTCACAGATAGACATTTGCCCTAATTTAGATTTTTGCATAAATTACCCAGTCAAACATGGTCAAAACCAAAATCCAACTTCACCATTGGATTCTTTATGTCTAAATTAGGCTTGTACCAAAATTTGGATCCAAACTGACTTTGTCTTGACCTAGTTTGCAAATTGGTCTTATCTAATTACATTTCTACCCTTAACTTTCAAAATCTTTTCAAATAGGCTCCTAACTTTGCCATCATTCTCACAAAAAGGTTCCTGCCACCATTAAACCTATTCCTACTTGCTCTGGAGACCTTAGAAAGGAAAGAACTCCCTGATTTCTTGACGAATCCCTTTCAAATTTGAATGGGAAGTTCGTTAAGAAATTCCATTCCTTTTGAACCTGATCCTAAGCCCTAAAACCTACTCAATCTCTCATGCGAATTGATTGCAGGGCAAGATCGGGTTTAAAGTAATGCGTCATAGTATAGTTTAAATCACTTTGAAAACAAATATATTTTATTACTCGAAGTTTAAGTCCGAGGTCGAACACAGGGAGCAATTGGAGTTCACATACTAATCTCAATAGTAGATGCAATTTGAACATATAAAATTACTCAAAATCTAATTCAGAATGTAAAGCAGGAGTATATGGTTAATAAAATGTAACTAGAAAACATATAAAAAGAGAAATTAGGAAGAATTAGATGTCTTAAAAGTGATTGATTTTTCTTTTGCTTCTTTCTTTGGCTTGTTCTTTTCTTTCTCTTCTTCTCTGTTCTTCTTTCTCTGCTTCTTTCTTCCTTGGCTTTGGTCCTTCCTTTGTCGTTGGCTTCTTTCTTCTTTGTCTTCTTCTTTGGCTTCTTTCCTTCTTTGACTCCTCCTTCCTTCTTTCTTCTGTTCCTTCCTACCTTGGCTTTTGTCTTCTTCTCTATGCTCTAGCCTTCAGCTCTTCTTTCTTCTTTCTCTTTCTCTGCCTCTGACTTCAACCAAGCCTTCTTCAGACTTCTCTCTTCCTTTGGCTTTGAGGCTCCCTTCTCCTTCCTTCTTCTTCTTCTCTATGACTTCACCCTTAGTCGCTGTTGTGGCTTCCTTCTTCCTCTTCTTCCTTGGCTTCGGCCTCTTTTTCCCTGGAGAGCAAAACCTAAACCCTACCCTCCCCACAAACTCTCTCTTTTCTCTCTTAGGCTCACTCTCCCAGAGCCTTTCTTGGGTAAACGGGTCAGGTGAGAGCGCCCGGGTCCAGGCCCATCGGCGTGGGTGGTGGGCGAGGAGTGCATGGGTAATTGGGTCGATACTAGGTCTGCATGGCATTAGGTGAGAGCGAGGCGTGATGGGCGAGTGGGACCTCACCCCATGTCAGGAGGCGATAAGCTCTTGACACTTTTGCATCTTATACCACACCACCCATTCTAAAACTACCGAGGTGGGACTAAATGTCCCACCTACTTTTCACATGCGCCCACAGGGGTCACGCTCAATTGCTAAAGATGCAGAGCCCTCCAAAGCCAATCGCTAGGCATGAGTGGTTCGCGAAGAGTGGCTACGAGTCTGGGACCTAGGAACCTGATGCTTGAGGGGGTAGATGAAGCTTGCAAGCTTCTTCACGTCTGCTCCAATGGTGGCCAATGTCCAAACCTGCACTTAAGTAAAACGGCCTTGTGACCTCATTAAAACTTGCAGGAAGCTACGTCGTGGCACAGCGAAGATGCCTCGGTGGTCGGTGTGGCGTGGGGCGACCTGGGCGTGTGTGCCTAGGTCGTTCTATGGCCGTGGAGATGGGTTTGTTCGAGGGGAGTGAGTGGAGGTTGTGGCGGTTAATGGAGAGGAGGAAAAAGATTAGTGGGATGAGGCGATGCTTTCAAGGTGGTTGGCAAGGTGCGTGGGTGCGTGGAGTGGTGGATACAGCTCGCCGGTGGTTTGCCGAAGGTGGAGAAGATGGTGGTGGTTTGTGAGCGTCGAGGGGTGATAATAGAAATAGATGAGGGGAAAATAAAGAGAAGAGAGGGGGAAAGTATCTGACCTAGTCTAAAGATGAAAGGAGAAGGGATGGCGGTCGGCTCGTGTCTGCCGCCACCGGAGACGAAGATCCCGGTAAGAGGGGGACGGTGATGATGAGAGGGTAGCTGGTGCATGCGTAGGTATGGTCTTGTGGCAACTCTACCACTGGTATTGTGGCAGAGCGACGAGAGGAGGAGATATAGGTCGTCGGAGCTCGTTGGGTGTTTGGCTGGAGAAGAAGAGAAGAAATTCAGGGGTTATCTCCGGCCAAACCAAGCTGAAGATGAATGGCAGGGTCAGGGGGAGCTTTTATAACCTCTGGCGGAGGGCCTTGTGCTTGGAAGGCAAACTTCCAAGCATGGGCAAGCCACCGAAGTTGGAAGGTCAAGAAGTACCCAAATCTATCATGTGTTTGCATGAGAGATTGGATGGAAATCAGAGCTTGAGACTGGGTTCACATAATCAGGAATTCCTCAGAGAATCTCCCTTTCAAATTTGAGAGGGATTCTCTGAGGAATCAAGGAGATATCCCCCTTGAATCCTCGCTGGAGTAGGATTCCTCCGCTGTAATGGCAGAGGGACCTAATTGCAAAGAACGACGAGGAAGCTAAGGGGTGTCTGCAAGGGTTATCAAAAGCTAGGGGCATAAATGTAATTGGGTTGGACTATTTTGCAAAGTAGGTCAAGGTGAACTCCCCTTAGGTCCAAATTTTGGTATAAACCTAATTTGGACCTAAGGAATCGAATGGTGAAGTTGGATTTTAGGTTTAACCACGTCTGACTAGTCATTTTGCATAAAAACCTAATTTAGGGCAAATATTTGACTAAGACTCCTATTTAGGTCAAAATAGGTTTAAAATGCCAAATTGAAGGTTCTAAATCCTAGAGGATATTTTTCCATGAATTTTATCCTGACCAAAACCTTGTTAGATTAAGTGGGTCTGTTTTAGGGTCACATGAAGTCATTTAATTCCCAAATTTCACATTAACCCTTTTCTGATTGAACCAACCCACATTTTATCTTGTTAAGACAATTTAACCTATGTTTTGCCCCTGATAAATCCTGTTGTTTTACTACAATGGTAAAATTATAATTTTACCCTTTGTTTCTTGCTTTTCTCTCATACTAGTAATTCCTTAAGTTAGGCCCTTCATTTGGTTATGTAGGAGCTTTTGTTCTCTTTTCTAGGTCAAAATGAGCTAGTTAGGGCTCATGATGGTGTTCCCATAACGAACGCATGAGAGATTTGGGTATCAAGGAATTCCCAAACTCCGATGAGCTTTCCAAGCTTGGGAAGCTTGCTTCCCAAGCTCTAACCGTCCTCCTGAGGACTATAAAAGCACCTCCTGCTCATACCGAACCTTTGAAGCTTGAATTTGACTGGAGTAACCCTCAAATTCTTCTCTCCTCCTCCGGCCGAATTGCTTTTCAAGCTCCAGCGACCCTCTTTATGTCCCCTCTTCGTCTGACCGCAATACCAACGGTAGATTCTTCTTCCTTGCTATCTTCTATGTTGAGCAGCACCTGTCGGCATCCCTACCTCCTTCATCCTCGCCGTCCACCCCTTAGCAGAGCATCTTCTCCTCTAGCATCGGCCACCGGCGCTAACTTCACTCCCCATTGTCTGCTACCTTTCTTAAATGACTCCTCATCTTCCACTCTTTGTTTCCAAACATCTGCAACTTCGTTTCAACCGCCGACATGCCCTCCGCGACCTCATCTTCCACCTCACCGACAGGGCTCTAGCGAGCCCTAGCGGCTTCCACACTCGCCCAACTGCATCACTCCCACATTCCCTACCATCGCCTCAACCCACTGACCAAAACCCCTTAAGTATTTGAGGGGATTGGCCTCTCTATCACCCCCACGACTCACGCACTCTCACATACAATCCGCAAGGTCGACAGGCCTCCACATCCACTCGCATGTGGCACCACCTCCACATTTGCATTCCCTGATGTTTGGCAAGCTTCTGAGCACTTCTGATGTGGCCGTGAGGCTGTGTTCATCTTTTCAGGGTCCAACCTCCAGCCGCCATTAAATAAGCATCTTCAAGCAAGCTCCAGCAGTGTTTGTGAAGCTCCATCACCAGGGACACACCTCAGGTGAAGCTGAATTCACCCAGGTAGAGGCGCAGGAGATCAATTGGGCGCTTTGACTGCATCCAGACCTTAATTGGAAGGATCCTCTTTGCTGCATACGCATGCAAAGAAAAGGGTGTGGTTTAGTCCCACATCAAAAGTGTTAGAGCTGCTAAAGGCGCATAAATTGAAAAGGTCTCTTAGGCATATCGACTCAGCACACACAGGGGGTGAGGTCTGATTGCACTGCAAAAATACACCTACAATTGTGCCATCTTGTGCTATTTCCTAGCATTGCCAGTGCATATTAGGTACCCATAGTCGCATTTGTGAAAATACACGCATGCATGCATTTAATTGACTGGGGAGGAGAGTGAAATAAATGGCCTTGAAATTTACATTTTTCCTCAAGTGCTGCTTTGCAAAATTCACCATCTTTATTTTTTTATTTTTATTTGACTTTGAATTCTTCCCGCAGCTGCAAGACATGGCCTCTTCTTCCTCACGCCATGCTCTGCATAGCAGCTTGCCCTGCAGCAAGCACTCCCTACCGGCCATGCACAGCCAGGGAATGGCTGTGCATGCCTTCTTCCTCTTTAAATAGGCTCGGCTTGCTTCTTTGCAAAGAGAGCCTGGTCCAATCCAAAAAAACCCCAGCAGCTTCTTCTCCAGGCCGTCTCCTCCCCTCTCCCTCCATACGTAGCCTCTCCTCCTCTGAGGAGCCACTCTGCGGGCAGGAGCACCTCACAGTGGTGCACAACCACCACTGTGAGTCCACCACCACCTAGCTCATTAGAGAGCCTGTGGGCGTGGTGGTTCTCTCTTTGTTTCAACGTTGAACCACTGCCGCCATTGCTGCAGGCTTCAAGGTTTGAGCTCCACGGCAGCAGCAGCAAGTCAGCAGCAACAACGCCGGCCACCACGCACCTCAGGCGCCTGTCTTGCGTCCACCGCACATGCCAGCAGGCCACCCGCGCTCCTCTCCACGCGCTCTGTCGCGAAGTCCAGCCCACAGGCCAGCCGGTGCAGCCTCTTCCACGTGCGTGCTGAATCGCTCACACCTCCCACACTCACAGCACCGGACACGCCCGGTCGCGCGGCTCGGTCATGCACTGTAGCCACTGTTCATGCTAGTTAGCGGAACACTGTGGCAACAGTGCGGTGATCAGTAAGTTTCTCACTTAACCGGTCACCCGACACGCTGCAACCGGCCCCAGCCTGCGCTCGCGTCCAACTCCGCGCCGGCTCCAGCGCCTACCCACATGTCCGCATTCGCCCACGTACGCCCGCCCGCTCCTTCGTCTGCGTTCGCCCGCATACGCTCGCCTGCTCCTTCGTCTTCATGCACCCACTCCTAGTGCCTTCGCCTGCACCCGCTTCACTACGCAGCATAGTGTGCTGTGGCCTCTCTCCCTCGTGCTCACTCCCTCCTAGCACTTGCCTCTCTGTGCACCTACGCGCGTGCGCATGCGCTGTGGCCATCAGACGATGCCCTGCTGTGTGCAGACGTCTTAACGCCCACGCCTTCACTCCAGCAGTCTCCCTCTCTCTCTCTCTCTCACAGCACTCTCTCAAACTCTCTGCATGCACATACGCACACACACTCTCGCTTATACATTAATATAAGCTTATATATATACGTCCATATATATATTTATATATATATATTTATATACAAACATATATATATATATATACATATATCTATACATATATTAGTACTTATATAACTATGTATTAATCTATATACATACATATATATATATACATCTATATACTTATATATATATATACACATATATATTTACATATATACATATATTTAGATACGTATAAATATATATATATATACATATATATATATATCTATATATACATATCTATATCTATATACATAGTTATATATACATACATATATATATAATTATAAATATATATATATATTTATACAGACATCTATCAATACATATATTTACATACCTATATATATATACATATATATATATATATACATATATACATATATAAGTACACATATACCTATATAGTTATACCCATATATATATATACATATAGATCTATATATTTACATATATACATATATATTTTCATATCACTTACCATATGTGGTATCGCGGGAATATCTGCACCAGTTGCTGATATTCCCCTATACACGCATACAGAAAGCGTGTTCGCACTCATCTTCTACCAATCCACCTTACACTCCACGTGGCACTTCGTCCTGTTGGTTGCGTCTTTCTAGACGATGACCGACTTGACACTATGCTACATGCCATCTCCACCTCCACCCCCACCCCTTTATACATATCTAATATATACATATATATATATACTATATTTACTTTATTTTTATTTCTCTTTCTTGCCATTAAAAAGATAAACAAAAAAATATATAAAAGAGAAAAGATAATCCTTGACTTGCAGGTACTCAGTCTTGCGAATAGCAAGACCAATTTTGGAACCCTAATTTGGCTTAAAGCTAAGAACCTAATTTTGAGGGTGTGCCTCAAGGACAAGAATTATCAGAAAAAAATCTAAATAGAAAAACACCAAAAACATAATAAACGAACGGAAGAGATTCGTTATAGGAAAGGCGTAGAAACTTCTTCTAATCCCACTTCCCTGAGTTCGACCCTAGGCCTAAAAGTGACCAAGATAAAATCAAGTAGGCTAGGTAAAACATTTTGTAAAGAGATGGTTAGGCTCGATTTAGGATAACCACTATACACATTTCAACGATAAAATCACCATATTAACACAACCTATCCGGGCCCGACCAAGGTCCCCAAATGCACCCCTCACGTGCCTCATCTGCGACTTTGATCTTGCGGATCTGGCTGACCCAATAACCCACCTAACCTAAGCACTCCTTGGCTGCTACCCACTGCAGGCAGCCTTGGTCCTGGGTGCGTGTGTACCCGATAACCCGGTTACCCATTGAGAGGCCCTGAGAGGGTGGAGCCTAGGAGAGAAAGGAAAGGAGAGATCGTGTGGGGTAAGGCGAGGGTTTTGCTCTTTGGGAAGTTGGCTAACACTTAGCCAATTCAAGAAGCCCCCTTCCCACATGAAGAGGCTGAACAGAGAAGGAAGAAGAAGGAGAAGGCTTAAGCAACAGAGGAAGGAAGAAAGAGGAAGAAGAAGAAGAGAGGGAGTCACAACAGAAGAAATAGAGAAGAAGAAGGAGAAGGCTTAAGCAACAGAGGAAGGAAGAAAGAGGAAGAAGAAGTGAGGGAGTTGTAGAAGAAGAAGAGAGGGAGCTGTAGTAGAAGAAATCGAGAAGAAGAAGAAGAACCGATAGAAGAAGAAGAAGAAGAAGAACCAGCAGAAGAAGAAGAAAAGAAAAATCACCCTATATTGATACTTTAATTTCATATATTTGAGATTTGGTTTAAGTTTTATTTGTGAGGAGTAATTGGTGACTCAAATCACCATTTTACTCCATTCTTTTTGCATATTAATCCTGACATTCTTATTGCAATCTTTATACTTGATTTCAATTGTGATCTTGAGCTTTAAATTCCATATTGCTCTTTGTGTTCGTCCTCAGATCTTTTTCGAGTAATAAAATTTATTTATTTTCAAAGTGATTTCGGCCTATACTATGACATATCTTTTATAAACATCGTTCTTGCTCTGCGAACATTTTGGTGCCATTGCTGGGGAGCAGCGGGCAATTTAGAACTCTTGATTACAATTCCTGATTTAGATTCGAACTTGCTTTATCTCTTCTGCTGTGGTTGTTTCAGGAGGAATACATGCAAGGAAGATCAGCTGCACATTAAAACATGCCAGGGGCAGGTAAGTTCTAACTACTCTCCCTCTTAACCCCCTCATTCTGAAAAGGTTGAAAGAAAAAAAATCAATTAGGGCTATTTGCATTCTATCCATAGATAATTCATAAAGTTTCCTGATTTGATACATTTTTTTTGGACAACAAATCCTGATTTGTGCACCCACTTAAAGCTTAAGGTATCTAGGGCTATCACATTCTTGTTTGGCCCTAGGTACCACATTTGGACAAATTAAATTGGACCAAATTAGAGCCAATTAAGGATTCCAGTTTAGGGTTTTTAGAGACACTTGCTTAATCAAGAAACCATCTTTCCAAACAATGCGTGCCTAAGACTTGATTGAACTAATCTATTCAAGTAAAACAATAAAATCAGGCTCTTAAAATCATTTGAACACTAAAAGAGGGACCTAAGATTCTCAAGAGGATAATACAGGTGAAGTTGACCCACCTTGTAGGGTCAGCCAATCTTCAAATTAGGTCACTTTTGCACTCAACACATCTTAAAGTTCAAGCGAAATCATAAGCACCCTTGCTCTTAATTAAAACTAGTAGACTTAAGAGGTCAAGTCCCCATTCTGGTCTACTTGGAACATCAATGACAAGAGAGGTCGGGTGGGGGAAACCCTGTAACCCGTGGGGGCACTCTACCATGTAGGGGTTGATAAGTCCAATTTATTGGACATTTATTTGGCTTAAGTACATATGGAATACATTTCCTTATAGTTTAATGACCTAAGCTAAGAAGTAATTAACCTTAGCTTATGAATATTTTTGTATCTGCCATGTATTCTAATACATACATTCTTATTTGTTATGTGCATGCAGAAAATAAAAATGTAATAGGTGGCTAGACATAATTAGTATTTGAAGAAGGACATGGCCATAATTGTCCACCTCCCACCACCGTTCCCTCTACCGGCATTCAAATCCAGCAGTTGCGTGTGCAAAGGGCGAGGCTGAGGTTGTGGTTCTAGAGAGGGATAAGAGCTACAGGACTTCCTTGGGTGGGGGGATCTCCAATCATACCACTGTGGACCCTGCGCACATCGTGAAGGAGAGCCTGCACTGTGGCCCTCTCACCCCTCTCATCGTAGCAAGACCACGTGCGAGGCAGCCACTCCTCGCACAGCAACACCACCACGTGCACTCCCCTATTGTGCATCCTCTCACTGCAACTTGTGCGTGCGCTCCCTCAAGGCTAGCGTGCCTCTCCAAGTGCTGCAGCAATTGAGTAGCCTATCATCGGCTCCTCCTTTCCTGCCAGCAGCACTCACATCGCGCACCCCTTTACGCACTTGCAGTAGCATAATCTCCTCTCCACGCATCTCCAACCCCTGCGCGACCTTCCTGTTCAGCCACGCCAGGCGCGTAAGACACCTACACCCAGATGCCCACGTGCCACGGCCTCTTCTTCTTCTTCCTTTGCTTCCTTCAGCCCACCTGCAAACAACCAAAAGAACCCACCACAGCTCCATGCACAACCAACCCTCACAAGCCACGCTCGTGTGTAGCCACGCCCGCAGGTAGCCACGCCCTTGAGCGCGCACAGCACCTCTACATGCAGCAACCACTCGAGGTGGCTGCAGTCCCTACCGCTCCTATCCGCCGCTACCTGCAGTCTAGCTGGCCGCCACCGGCCATCTCCCACCTCACCATCATCGTTTACAAGATCCTCTCTTCCGGTGGAACTCCTCCCGAGCAAACCGCCAGCGACGCCTCCTCCAACGTGAGGGGAAGAGAGAGGAAGTTTCCTCTGTTTTTGAGGGAACTAAAATTTACATTTCTTGCCATTGTCAATTTAATATTTGGATTATTTTATTCTAGTGAAATTGCATGGGTGCACTTACAATTTCGTCAATTGGCTTAACTCATGTTATAGGCATCATTTAACATTGAAATTTAATTCAGATTTGCATGCAATTCAAAATTACATGATATGCCACTACACACACATCATCTACATACTATTGCGAGCTTAATTTCTGATGTAAAATTTACATAAATAGTCCATAAGTTCTCATGAAATTGCAAGTTCCATTTAGAGTAGCATATTCATTGAATTGATTTCGCGAAGGTGTCTGGGAACATTATGACCTCTACTCGTGAATTTATTGGATCTATTCCTCCCTGTGTATACGACATCCTTTTTGTGATTTAAATTGATATCTATTTTAATCTTTGATTGAGAGATTTCCACCACATAAATTACAATGACATATCATTCTATTATCTTCATAATCAAGCGAAATTCTCTCCATCAATTGGTGCCATTGCCGGGAGGCAACAAACCCAATAGATTCACTTAATTATTTCTAAGTATTCTGAGTTGCGTAATTATCTGATCATTCTTTATCTTTTTGTGCAAGGAATTTGGCAGGGCATCTAGTGCAGTAGAGTGGCAACATCAACCTTGAGCGACACCCAAACGAGGAGAAGATGCAAGAGACCTAGATCTTGCTTTCACAGGAGATTCTCCTTCGGCACAAATTTTATATTTGTCTTCTTGCCCTTATAGTAATTGGGGTTGAATTTTTGGGGGTCTGTCCCAACATTCTTTAGCTACTAGGGTTTACATTTTTCTTCATGTGCGATTCATTTTTCTGCTTGCTTGCCTTTAAAACAAACAAAAGAAAATATTGAGCTACGTCTTTAGGAGTTGCATGCCCTTAGGTGCGTGCATTTTGGGGTGATTGAGCAGCACATTAGATCTCAGTATTGCATTGTGAGCATATTGGCATGAAGATTGCTGGAGATAGGTACACCTTTCTAACTTTTGCATCCAACTCTTATTCACGCATTTGCATTTGGATTAAAATTCAAAGACCACCAAGTTGATTGAATTTACTAATTCAATGGTCACTTAACTGAAAGCGAGACTGATAATCAGATTCGACCTTAAAATCAAATCACACCTGATTTGATTGAAAGGGACTTGTCTACGTTTTTTTTTTTAAAAAAAAGATTTACGGTGTGATGCACGCTTCTGACACTGAGCACGCACATTAGGCACCGCACTAAGGCTCGATCCCTTAAGGCTATAGGCATCGATCTCTTTATTGGTGCAGACCCTTTTATCGTGCTTTGTGGTGGTGGTACTATCTTTTGACCAAGTGTTTTGATATTTCACGAAGGGGGATGCCCCTTAAAGGAACAAAAGGGTAGTTAAGAGGCACCGCATACGCATCGCCTCAAAGGAAAGGTTTGCCCTACTTGCATCCCTTTGTTTGTCCTTGGAGTAACTTCTCAGTTGATCACCTGGGAGTGTCATCTAAGCAAAGTATAGGTCCTAGGGCACTCGAAGGTTGAAATAGGTCACATAATTGTAGTGAGTAACTTGTTTGGTCATCTATATCAACCAATTCTACCTCCGCAACAAAGAAGGTTAAGATCTCAAGTCATCACCCCTCTTATACCACTTACGTGGAAACAGAGGAATAAGCCTTGACCTTTTGACCTATCTTTGGAGTGGAGGTTTCACTTACCCAATCAACAAGAACTTGAATTGCTATTCATATTGCATGCTTGGTAGACGCCCTCTTGAGGGCAGTCTAGTGTTTGATCCTGAGCCCAAGAAAAATCTTAGGAGAGCTCACCTAGGAGAGAAAAGAGAAGGCATGGCTGATCAAGGAGCAAATAAACAAAGGACCCTGAGGGACTATTTTATTCCAACCAACCAACCCACACAAGCACTGAGACGACCGGCAGGGGATAATCCATATGAGATCAAGAGTAGTATCATATCTTTGTTGCCCTCCTTTTATGATACTACTAGGGAGGACCCCTACCAGCATTTGGAGTGATTCACCAAGGTCTGTTCCACGGTGAAGCTCCAGGGCTTTACTGATGAAGCTCTAATGAGGACTCTATTTCCATTCTCCCTAAAGGATAAGGCCAAGCAATGGTATCATACCCTCGATGCAAGGGTAAATGATTGGCCCACCCTTATGGGAGAATTTTTGAAAAAGTATTTTCCTATGAGTAAGACCAACCATTACAGAAGAGAGATTATGGGTTTTACTCAACAGGAAGGGGAGAAATTTCATGAGACTTGGGAGTGCTTTAATGACCTTCTTAGGTTATGCCCTCACCATCAGGTGCCAAGATGGCAGTTGGTCAAAAGGTTCTATAACGGATTATCGGAAAGGCATAGGCAAACCATCGATGCAGCCTGTGCAGGAACCTTCATGACCAAAATTGAGGATGAAGCCTAGGCATTATTTGAAACATTAAGTGACAACTCCATACATTTGTCCTCTGCCTATCAAGAAAGAAAACCATCAATCTTGCAGAGGAAGATAGAGGCTCAGGAAGCTGGGGCTTCTCAGGATTTGGCTTATCAGATTCAATTATTGAATAAAAACTTTGATAGGCTTTTAGAAAACCCTGGCATGAACCTGCAAGCAGCCTCTATCTTTCAGGCTTCAAGTGAATGCTCCATTTGCCAAAGCACAACGCATGCCATTGCGGAGTGTCACTAGGAAAATCAATTCCCTGAGTTGATTTAGGCTGACTTGAACGTGGCCCAAGGTTTCTGTCCACCTCCTCGCAATAACCCTTATTCCAATACCTACAATCTGGGGTGGCAGAACCATCCAAAATTCTCTTGGAAGCAAGGTGATGCTTCTAACTCAGGGAATACAAGACCCTTACCTCCCCAACCCATATACCAACCATCTTATGAGAACCCTCCTCAGAATAAGCCCTCTGAGATGGATGAACTTAAAGCCATGATGAAAGCGATGCAAGAGCATCAGAATATGGTCATCCAATCTCAGAATAAGATGATTATTGATATGCAATCCCAAATTGGTCATCTTATTGAGGCAGTTAGACAACATGATCTGGGGAAGCTACCTAGCTCTTCTGAGGAGAACCCTAAGGGCAAGGGGATCATATTCAAGGAGCATGCCCAAGCTGTGACCGTGCTGCGGAGTGGAAAGAAAATTGACAAGCTTGATAACACTCCTACGGTTACATCTCAGAATTTCCCTTCTACACCTGACACGACTTCCATCTCCACTGAGGAAGAGCCACACTACTCTCCCTCGCTTGAAATCACCCACAATGGGGATGTCATCCTTCCACCACCCCTCTCCCACCATGATGACCCCTCTACCCAGAAGCCGAGGGTGCCCTATCTAGAGTGCCTATCTATTCTTGGGGAATCTTCTATTGGCTCACCTGGGGCCAAGGATAGGATGGAGGAGATTATGGACACTTTTAGGCAAGTCCATATAAACTTGCTTTGTTGGAAGCTAACAAACAGATCTCATCTTATGCCAAGTTTCTAAAGGACCTGTGCACCTAAAAGCACCGATCTAGGAAACAGGTCCAAACCAAGGTCATCCTGCCTGACCATGTTAGCTCGATTCTGCAACATGGAACACCCTACAAAATGAAAGACCCAAGAGCCTCATATATTTCAGTGGTTATAGGTAACCAACACATTGATGAGGCTCTGCTCGATCTGGGTGCAGGGGTGAACATTTTACCGAGCTATGTTCACGACCTTTTGGGAGGTGGCAAGCTAAAGCCTAGTCCAGTTATCCTCCAGGTCACAGACAGATCACTTAAGACACCACGGGGATTACTAGAAGATGTCCTTGTGAGAGTGGAGGACTTCATCTTCCCTGTTGACTTTCTGGTACTAGATACTGACCCATCTATTAAGCCCACAAAGTCATCCATTATTCTGGGATGCCCCTTCTTGGTCATAGCCAATGCCTCTATCAATTGTAGATCAAGGGCACTTAAAATGGCCTTTAGGAACAAGAAGATCTGGTTGAATGTTTTTGATAGTTACAAGCAATCCAGATTTGAAGATTGTTCTCAGATTGAGGTCATTGATGAAATAATTGAAGAGACTACTCCAGCACTCCTATGTAGAGATCCCCTTCAAAAGGTCATATCTAAGGACCATCCTCTGATTATTAAAGAAACTCAAAGGAAAATACTCGAATTAGAAGAGTTGCTGGGGATACACACATAGTCTCTGTCCCCACCCTGGACCGTGAAGGTAGATTCGCTACTTGAGGTGGGGACATCTCAACTTAAACCCTCAATCCAAAAGGCTCCTGAGTTAAAGTTGAAACCCCTCCCGAGCACATTGAAATATGCTTTCCTTGGCCTTAATGACACGCTCCCCGTTATTATCTTGTCTACATTATCTGAATCATTGAAGGGAGCTCTACTTGAGTGTTTACAAAGGCACAAGGAAGCAATTGCCTAGTCAATTTCTTATATTAAGGGTGTTGATCCCTCCCTTTACATGCATCATTTATACACGGATGAGTCTGTGAAACCTTTCCGAGACATGTAGAGAAGGCTCAACCCCAATATGCGGGAAGTTGTTAAAAAGGAGATTCTGAAATGGCTGGATGAAGAGATTATCTATCCCATTTCAGATAGTAAATGGGTCAGTCCTATTCATGTAGTACCCAAAAATGTAGGAATCACTGAGGAAGAGAATGACCAAGGAGAGCTGGTGACCACTAGACCCTCAACTGGTTGGAGGGTCTGCATTGATTATCACCGTTTGAACACGGCTACCCAGAAAGAACTTTTCCCCTTACCGTTTATTGATCAGATTTTGGAATGACTGGCAGGGAACAAGTACTTCTTTTTTCTTGATGGGTACTCTGGGTATAATCAGATAACCATTTTTCCTGACGATTAGGAGCGTACCACCTTCATGAGTCCATATGGCACATTTGTGTTCCACCGAATGCCATTCGGGTTATGTAATGCTCCTGCCACTTTCCAACGTTGTATGATGGCTATCTTTTTTGATATGATCGATAAGTTTATTGAAATTTTCATGGATGAGTTCTCCATTTACAACTCATCATTTGACCTATGCCTTCGCACCTTGATAAAGTCTTAACCCATTGCAAAGAGGCAAAGCTGGGAGAAAAGCCACTTTATGGTCCAGCAGGGCATTGTGTTAAGGCATATAGTTTCTGAGAGAGGATTAGAGGTGGACGCTGCAAAAATTGATTCCATCTCTAAGCTTCCATTGCCCGCCAATGTTCGTCATGTTAGATCTTTCCTTGGCCATGATGGAATTTATTAGAGATTCATTAGAGATTTCAGTAAAATCTCTAAGCCACTCTGTGACCTGTTAGTGAAGGATGTCTCCTTTGATTTTGATGATAGATGTGGTGAGGCTTTCCAAGTCTTAAAGAAAGTCCTTATTACCACGCCGATTCTCCAAGCACCCGATTGGACCCTCCCATTTGAGCTAATGTGTGATGCTTCTGATTTTGCAGTGGGGGCAGTCTTAGGTCAAAGGGTTGATGGAAAACCTCATGTGCTGCATTATGCCAACAAGACCCTTACGGATCCTCAGCAAAACTACATGGTCACTGAAAAGGAACTTCTTGCTGTAATATTTGCTTTGGAAAAGTTTTGGTCTTATCTTTTGGGATCCAAGGTTGTGGTGTTCACTGATCATTCTGCCCTAAAGCATCTTCTTGCTAAAAAGGACACCAAACTTCGCCTAATTTGTTAATTCTGCCACTCTAGGAGTTTGACTGGAAATTAAAGATAAGAAAGGAGTTGGGAATGTGGTAGCAGATCATCTGTTTAGGATCCCTATTGAGGCATCAAACCCTACTGGCGATATTCAAGAGACTTTCCCTGATGAGTCTCTGATGGCCATGGAGGGCAAAACTCCTTGGTTTGCTGACATAGTGAACTATCTCATCACAGGCATTACCCTCAGTACTTGGGACAAGCAGAAGCAAGACAGGTTTCCTGCTAACGCTAAATTTTATCACTGGGAGGAACCCGAGCTTTTTAGAGTATGCCTTGACTAGCTTTTCCACTGTTGCATCCCTGATGAAGAACAAAGAAGTGTTCTGAGTTTTTGCCATGACCTCCATTGCGGGGGACATTTTAGTGGGAAAAAGAATGCCCATAAGGTTCTTCAGTCTGGCTTTTGGTGGCCGACATTATTTCAAGATGCACATACATATGTGGGCGCATGTCTACGTTACCAGTAGACGAGAACCATTGGAAGAAGGGATGAGATGCCCCAGCAACCTATCCTCCCTGTTGAGACCTTTGATATTTGGGGCATCGACGTCATGGGTCCCTTTCCTGTGTCCTTCAGATATGAGTACATCCTTGTGGCTGTGGACTATGTATCGAAATGGATAGAAGCCATGCCCACTTATGTAAACACATTTACACTACTTAAGATGTCTATTTATGCATGTTCTTAAGCATAAGATTGCATTGCATGCTATATATATTGCATAACGTGCATTATCTTGCATTTAGAGTAGTTTGAATAAAATCGAGGTTAATTGTCTCCTTTTATGTGCTTGGACAAGGCAAACATTTTATCGGGGCGTCGGATCGAAGATCCAACCGTACAGATGTGATTAGGGCAACGATTGGAGTTCAACGATTCCAAGATCGCCCTAATCAAGCATCTGTAGCATCTGATAGTCATCGGGGAACCCTAGAAGATCAAGGGCCAAGATGGTGTAAATCCGTACTTCAAATGACAAATCCGACCACACGGATGGATTCGG
This sequence comes from Thalassia testudinum, assembly GCA_037157565.1. Lineage (NCBI taxonomy): Eukaryota > Viridiplantae > Streptophyta > Magnoliopsida > Alismatales > Hydrocharitaceae > Thalassia > Thalassia testudinum. Next base: position 125,210,347 of record JAZHRO010000024.1, read on the forward strand.
ATCGACGATCGCAGCCTAACGACGCAAAAATCGAGTCAATCCGACACCCGTGGCACCATCTACAACATCCAGAAGATGGAAGGCCAAGATGGTGCCACGTGGTGCCATCTCGGCCGCCCAAACGCCCGCACGCACCCGCTGAAGCTCCCGCATCCGCCCCTTCCCACCGTTGGATCAAGATCCAATGGCTGTGGATGCGGCACCTTGAAATCTACCGCACGACCATTTGGGCGAGGCAGTGCAGTGGTCCAGCGCCTTAACGCGAGGCACGGACGCGAGTTCGAGTCACGGCAAGCGGGCGAGCAGCGCTGAATCTCGCGAGCGGGCGAACGTCAGATCTTGATCGGGCGGCCGTCCGTGCTCAATAGTGTCGACACGCTATCGCATGTCAGTGCCTCACGCGGCATCACACGCAGGCGGGCGTGCGTTGAGGAGTGGGGGAGGCGCATCTTAAGCTGTCTGATCTCATGATCGGACGACTGAGATTTGTTGAACGTGTGGCATGCGTTGAGTGCGAGCAGACGAGCGGGCGTGCGTGGGCAGCGCCCACTAGGCCCACGATGGGGCTTTAGCGATAGTTTTATTCGTCCCTAAAGACCCCTTATTTAATGTTTTAAAGATGTAATGTCCAATTTGCCCCCACTCCTTGCAACTATAAAGGGAGACCCCCTCCACACGAAATTCTCATCCCTTCCTTCTCTTCTCTACCTCTCCAAAGCTCAAGAGAAGCTTGTCCCACACCTGGGATGCTTCTTGCGAGATAAAGTCCAAATTTTCATCCACCTTTGCAAGTGGATCCCGCGACAACGACAACGTGCTGCCCCATTCCCGTTCTTCTACTTCGTCCTCCTTCATCCAGGCGCCATCCCATCCGGCTCGTCCTCCAAGCGACCGTCGAGGAGGATATCTCTCTCCCTATTCTTTTTACTGCTTTCTAGTATAGATTTATTGCTTTCTAGATTAGTTCTGCTCGTCCTCCAAGCAACCGTCGAGGAGGATATTTCTCCCTCTATTCTTTTAATGCTTTCTTGAGTAGATTTATTGCTTTCTAGTGTAATCATTTTTCCACTTTCTAGTGCAATGAACAATCATTCTAATGATGAAATTCTATGTTCATTCTACATCTCATTTTGATTTCTGTTTGTAATATTCTCTCTCTCTTACTCTCTTTCTCTCTTCTATTTATTGTAAGTAGTTAGATAGTTTTAAATTAAATTACTTCGTGACAAATAAAAACAAACGTGTAGTTTTTAAATCAAACATCCGCCTCCCTATGTTCGACACGGAATTTTCATTTCGGTATAAATTTTATTTGTTGAACATGAGTTCTTCACTTTCAAACTACAACGACAAGGTTTTAAAACCAAACACGTTAGCGTAGCAATTCGTTCGTTTAACATTTTGGCGCCGTTACAGGGGAGGCGACGCTCTTTGATTTTCCTTTGTGTTTTCTATCTTACAAATCATTTACCTCACTTCTCTCCTTTCTTATTGTGATTGCAGGTACTCTTTCGAGATAGGCAAAAGCTATAGATTAGAGTAAAGTGTTGTAGAAGGTTTTGTAAGTTATCCCCCACCTCCCACCCATTAGATTTCATTTCACAACAAAATAACACAAACATCAATCAACCTAGGTGTTCTTATAAACTCTAAGGTTAGATTGTTTGTTCTTTGACACCCACACCTGCCCCAACCCCCACATTAAAAAAACAAAAATGAAAAAAGAATCTCACAGAGGTACACAACCTCATTTGATTTTCAAACTCAACCTGTAAACTGATCTTTGGAGCCGGTACACACATCCAAATACATAATTGAGTAGAAATCAGATTAGGTAATTATTTGTGTGCCTAATTAAGTGGTGCAACAGGCCAATTGTTTGAGTTGATTGGGTCTCACCACTTCAATTAAAATCAACTCATCAAGTAGCTGCCACTTAGGTTCAACTCTTAAGGATTTACCAGGCACTCCACATTCTTTTAAAGTTTCAAAGGAAAACATCTTCACCTTTGCTTGCAAAACCTGGTGTGCCAACAAAACTTGTTTGAAAACACCTAAAGTTGAATCCTAAAAGCTACTAAGTAAGATTTGAACCCTAAAATTCACTGCATCAAAAATAATCTTACTTGAAAATCACTAGTTGTGCACGCGCACACAAATCAATCAATCATTAAGGGCACAACCCATTTAAAGGGCTGGTGCCGGACTCGAATAGGTTGTTAATATGGTGATTTTATCGTTGAAGTGTGTATAGTGGTTAACCTAAATAGGACCTAACCATCTCTTTACAAAATTTTTTTAACCTGGCCTACTTGATTTTATCTTGGTCACTTTTAGGCCCAGGGTCAAACTCAGGGAAGTGGGGCACAACTCAAGTTTCTACACCTTTCTTACAACGAATCTCTTTCGTTCGTTTATGGTATTTTTGGTGTTTTTTCTATTTAGATTTTTTTCTGGTAATCTTTGTCCTTGAGGCACACCCTCAAAATTAGGTTCTTGTCTTTGAGCCAAATCTGGGTTCCAAAATGGGTCTTGCTATTCGCAAGACGGAGTACTTGCAAGTTAAGGATTATCTTTTCTCTTTTATATTTTTTTATCTTTTTATTGGCATGAAAGAGAAGCAGAAATAAAGTAAATATAGTATATATATATAAGTATATATTATATATGTATAAAGGGGTGGGGTGATGGGTCGGCCTGGATAGGTTGTTAATATGATGTTTTTATCGTTGAAATATGTATAGTGGTTAACCTAATTCAGACCTAACCATCTCTTTACAAAATTTTTAACCTGGCCTAATTGATTTTATCTTGTCACTTTTAGGCCCAGGGTCGAACTCAGGGAAGTGGGGTTAAAGTCGAGTTTCTACGTTTTCCTTAAAACGCGTCTCTTCCATTCGTTTATTGTGTTTTTGGTATTTTTCTTATTTAGGTTTTTTTTTCTGGTAATCCTTGTTCTTGAGGCACACCCTCAAAATTGTGTCCTTGGCTTTTAGCCAAAAGAGAGTTCCAAAACGCGCCTTGCTACTCGCAAGACGGGGTACCTGCAAATCAAAGATTATCTTTTCACTTTTATACCTTTTTTTTATCTTTTTACTAAGAAGAAGCTAACAGATAGAAAGTAAATATAGTAGCTATAGATATATATTTATATGTAGTATATATATAAAGGGGTGGGGGTGGAGGTGACGATGGAGTGTAGCACTATGTCGAGTCAGTTGACGTCTAGAGAGACGCAACCAACACGACTATGTGCCGCGTGGAGTGTGGATGGAGGATGGATGATGTATGGGACCACGCTTTTTTTTGTGTACGCGTGTATCAGGGAATATCAGCAACTGGTGCAGATATCCCCGTGATACAGCGTATAGTAAATAACGTGAAAATATATGTACATATGTATGTATATGAGTAAATATATCTATATGTATATAAATGTATAAGTATATATGTATAGATATATATAGATATATATGTATTATATATATATATATATATATAGGTGTATATGTATATATATATATGTATGTATATATGTATATAGCTATGTATATATGTATATAAGTATATATATATAATACTATATAGATGTATATATATATATATGTATATAAGTATATATGTATCTAGATATATATATATATATGTGTGTATATATATAAGTATATAGATATGTATATATATATATATATATGTACATGAGTATATATGTATATATATATAAGTATATGTATAAGTATATAGATATATATATATACGTGTATGCTTATATATATATAGATATATTATATATATGTGTGTGTATACATAAATATATAGATATACTATGTATATAAGTGTATATATATATATATATATATATGTATGTATATATTATATATAGATGTATATAAGTATATATATGTTACTATATATAACTATACGTATAGTGTAAGTGTGTGTGTGGGTGTGTGTGTGTGTCGGTGAAGATGTGTGTGTGTTGGTGTAGTGTGTGTCAGTGAGTGAGTGAAAAAAGAGAGAGAATACGTGAGAGAGAGAGAGCGGGAGAGAGAGAGCGGGAGAGAGATAGAGAGCGCCAGAGAGAGAAAGAGCGGGCGGGAGAGATCGCGAGCGCGGACGATGGCAGCGAGTTAAGACGTCTGCTCGCGGCGGCGGACGTCTGACGCCGCGTCGTCTGAAGGCGGAGGCGGACGTCTGAAGACGGCGGGTGCGGGCGCGCCTTCGCGCAGGGTTCTGCAGGCCTGCGCGAAGTCGACGAGCGGGCGATGGCGCGGAGGAGCGAGCGTGGAGGAGGTTTGCAGGTGGTCGCGGAGGGTCGCGGAGGGGGGCAGGGGTCGGCGTGAGGCCGTAGCCGGCCGCTGCAGTGCGCGCGGCGGCGGGCTACGGGTGCAACTGCGAGGCGGACAGAACGGAGACGGAGGCGGAGAACGGGCCTGCAGACGCGCGCAGAGGGTTGCGCGCCTGCGGGGAAGGTCGCGGAGGAGGAGGGGGGTGCTGCTGCTGCTGCTGTCGCCGCGGTTTAGCTGCTGCTGCTGCTGCTTCAAGCTTCGGAGCTTGAAGTGGCAGCAATGGCGTGGAGATGAAAACGAAGAGAAAAGAAAACACCACGCCCACCTGCTCGTTGAAGAGCTGGGCGGTGGTGTTCCCACTGTGGTGGTGAGCACCACAGTGGGTTCTCCTGCTCGTCGGGTGCCTCCTCGACGGAGGGCCGGTGTATGGGAGGGGAGAACGGGCGAGGAAGGTGGCTGCGGGTTTTTTTTTCAGCAGCTGCAACCGCTACGTCGCGAGGATGAAGCTGCAGCTACTTATAGAGGAGGGGAGAGGGGCGTGTTGGCTGCAGCAGGGAGAGGGCGTGCGAGTTGCAGCTGTAGGGAGCGGCGTTGGCAGGGAGACGTGACGGGAAGAGGTGCTGCGTGGCTGCTGCATGCAGCTGCGGGAAGAGTGCATCCGCGGGAAGGACGCAGCCGCGGGAAGGAGAGAAAAGCCGTGGGAAGAAGAAAGAAAGATGAAAATAAAATATGGAGAAGGGGCTTTTGCAAAGAGACACTTGAAGAAAATTGTAAAAAATGCAAGCCATTTATTCCATTCTCTTCTCCTCTCAATTAAATGCATGCATGCAAGCGTTTTTACAAATGCAACTACAGGATTATAATATGCATAGTTAATGCTAGAAAATAGCATAAGAAGGCGTTCTTATAGGCGTGTTTTGAGGTGCAAACATATACCCCCATGCCTATCTTTTGCTGGTCCCTAGCAAAACCGTATTTAGAAATGATCTTAAGCTGAAAATTTTCTTCTGAGGTGATATAGGTGTGTTTATTATCGAATATTGTGAGAACCAATTGTAAAGAAGACTACCAGTACTTTAAGTCTCACATGACATAGATCATCTCTCAACTAACCAGGACTCTTGATATTTAAACCTTAAGTACGATTTCCAGGACCCAGGAGGTTTTTTCCGTACTCGAGAGCTCAAGAAATTATGGTTTGTGCATAGTGAAGGATCAAGACTGACCAGATGAACATTAAGACTCAATCCCAGGGTTTCACGAATTTTTAAGTACAGGTTGGTCCCAGTTTCAGCTCATGTCTTCGAATTGACCCTTAAGATGATGACGGAAAACTCAACTCCCATTTTCTGATTTTTTTTTTTTTTTTTTTTTTTGTGACTCACCGAAAAACAAAGTATATAGACATTTATGAGATATACTGACTCTTTTAAAACATCTCTTTTCTGATTGATTTTTTTTTTTTTTTTTTGAAACACGTGTCAGTGTATCTCTTACAACACATTTTTAAACACACATCTTTTTTTTTTTTTTTTTTGGTGGGAGAGTTTCTTTTTGGTGGAAAGAGTCGCTCCTAAACACAAGACTAAAGCCTGGGATAAAAAGTCTACCTGCGCACACAGGTAAGGACTCCACCTTCCCTAATGAACACTAGGGTTGGATCTTATGTTCACCTGGTCTTTCCTGATATGTGTAGTGTGAACCAAGTTTACTTAAGCTCTCAAGAAAAAGCAAACCAACGGATCCTGTACTGGTGTCTCAGGTACAAGAATACATCCTTAGTTAGGAGAGATCTTGATCTATTTTGTCAATGCTTTAAGTGAATTAAGCCGAGCCTGAGCGAATCAAGCTTTTGTGGCCTGGAAAGTCTTCAAAACAGAGGTTGAATATCCATAAACACTTATTGCCTTTTTGTTTCAGCTTCAAGATCATTATTAAACACCATTTATTATATATATATATATATATTTTTTTTTTTTTTTTTTTTGCATATTTATAAATAGGTGGGAACTGTATAATACCATAACATACCCGGATCCTATGGATGCCTATCCACCCCCCCATGCCAAACAATGCTATGTCCTCATATGCATGCAGGGAAAGGCAGAGGAAGGATGGAAGATCGGGTAACAAGAGCTGAGGTTCAGGGTATAGATCAGGGTGGAAGGGTGGGTGGATGGTGGGTGATGAAGAGAAAAGTGAAGTGATTGCGATATAGGTGTGAAAAGTGATGGTGGATGGTGAGTGCTGTTAGGGTGCCTCCCAACAAGCGCTGAATTTAATGTCCCCAGCTGGACTCAGAATGAGGTAAAGAATTAGTTACCCTCCAGCAGGGCAATGGTTTCTCCAACGGGGGCAGGTTCATGAGTCAGATAGGGTTTCAAATGCTGCCCGTTGACCGTAAATTTACGCCCAGATTTGGGATCTTCGATTTCGACGGCCCCATTGGGGAATGGTCTTGAGACCAGAAAAGGACCAGTCCATTTGGACTTTAATTTCCCAGGAAAGAATTTGAGTCGGGCATTATAGAGCCAAACTTGCTGAGATGGCTCAAATTCCTTCCGCCGAACATGGCTGTCGTGAAAAGCCTTAGTGCGTTGTTTAAAGGTTAGAGCAGAATCATAGGCTTCACGACGGAGCTCTTCCAGCTCTTGGAGTTGGAGTTTCCTTTCTCGTTCACACAAGTCTGGGTCGAGGTTACATTGGCGAACCGCCCAATAAGCGCGGTGCTCCAACTCTACAGGTAAATGACAAGGCTTCCCGTAAACGATTCTATATGGAGACATACCAATGGGGGCCTTGAAGGCGGTCCGATACGCCCAAAGTGCGTCAGTCAGCTTGTCGGACCAATCCTTACGGTCAGGCCGAACCGTTTTCTGGAGAATCTGCTTGATTTGCTGGTTCGACACTTCCGCCTGGCCGTTCGTCTGAGGATGATACGGGGATGCGATACGATGGTGGACTCCGTACCTCCTCAGAAGTGCCCGAAAAGAAGCATGGGTAAAGTGGCTTCCTCCATCCGAGATAATGGCCCGAGGGATCCCAAAACGCGCAAAGATATGGTCTTTGACGAATCGGGTGGAGATAACATGGTCAGCACGGCGCGCGGGAATAGCCTCGATCCATTTTGAAACATAGTCGACGGCCACGAGGATGAATTCGAAGCCGTTGGATGGAGGAAAGGGACCCATGAAGTCAATTCCCCAGATGTCGAAGATTTCCGCAGCTAGGATGTGTTGCAAGGGCATCATGTCACGACGTGCCATCGACCCTAATGACTGGCACCTAGTGCAATGTTTGGCATAAGTGTGCGCGTCCTGGTGAAGGGAGGGCCAAAAGAAACCGCACTGCAACACCTTGGCTGCAGTTTTCCTCCCAGAGAAATGGCCTCCACAGGCCTGATCGTGGCAGAAGGATAGCACACTGGGGAACTCACTGCCAGGAATACAGCGACGGATGATTTGATCAGCACCTATCCGAAAAAGAAGTGGATTATCCCAGAAATAATACTTTGCTTCTGCCATGAGACGCTCGCGCTGGTTTTTAGGCCAGCCACGTGGAAGAGATCCAGAAGCAAGGTAATTGGCAATGTCGGCATACCACGGTCCACTTGCCACATTTATTGCCAATAGGTGCTCATCAGGAAAAACTTCATTAATTGGCAGAGTAAGTCCAATATGGTCAGGGTCCAGTCTGGAAAGGTGATCAGCCACAACATTCTGGGCTCCGACCTTATCACGAATCTCAATGTCAAATTCCTGGAGCAGAAGGATCCAACGAATCTGTCTAGGCTTGGCATCCTTCTTGTGCATGAGATGGCGAATGGCCGCGTGATCAGTGAAAACAATAACGTGAGAGCCCAGAAGGTAAGAACGGAATTTTTCCAGCCCAAAGACGACTGCCAGTAGTTCCTTTTCAGTGGTAGTATAATTACGCTGGGCCTCGTCCAACGTCTTACTGGCGTAGTATACCACGAAGGGGTGTCTATCGCGTCTTTGTCCCAGGATGGCTCCGACTGCAAGGTCTGAAGCGTCACACATAAGTTCAAAGTTGAGGGACCAATCAGGCGGCTGGAGAACAGGGGCCTTGGTGACAGCATTACGCAGCTGCGTGAATGCTTGTATACAGTCAGGGCCCATGTCGAAGGGCACGTCGGTTGATAGGAGATGAGTTAAGGGTCGAGAAATTTTGGAGAAGTCTTTGATGAATCTCCTATAGAAACCGACGTGTCCCAAGAAGGAGCGGATTTGTTTGACAGAACCAGGCACAGGTAAATCAGCAATGATATCGAGCTTAGCTCTGTCAACCTCGATACCCCTATCGGAGATGATATGTCCAAGAACAATTCCCTCGTGCACCATAAAATGACTTTTTTCCCAGGAAAGCACGAGGTTTACATCAATACATCTCCTAAGGATGCGAGTCAGGTTGGCAAGACATTCGTCGAAAGATGGTCCAAAGACTGAAAAGTCATCCATGAAGACCTCGAGAAAGTCACCCACCATGTCATGAAATATCGCCAGCATGCATCTCTGGAAAGTTGCTGGCGCGTTACAAAGTCCGAACGGCATCCTTCTAAAGGTGAAGGTGCCGAAAGGGCAGGTAAAAGTGGTTTTCTCTTGGTCTCGGGGGTCTATTGCCACCTGGTTATATCCTGAGAATCCATCCAGGAAGCAGAAAAATTTATTTCCCGCTAACCGCTCTAGGATTTGGTCAATAAATGGTAGCGGGAAGTGATCTTTCTTGGTTGCAGCATTGAGTTTCCTATAATCTACACACACTCTCCAAGATGTAGGAGTGAGTGTAGGGATGGATTCGCCCCTGTCATTGACACGGATGGTGAGTCCTGCCTTTTTGGGCACAACGTGAATCGGACTCACCCAGGGGCTATCGCTGATCGGGTAGATTATACCCGCATCCAGCCACTTAATGATTTCATTCTTAACGACCTCCCGCATGTTAGGGTTGAGACGTCGCTGCATCTCGCGAGAAGGTCGAGCCTCCTCCTCCGTATATATACGATGAGTGCAGTAGGAGGGACTAATACCAGATAAGTCTGATAAGGACCACCCAATAGCTGCCTTGTGTTCTAGGAGGACCTTAGTTAGTTTGCACTCCTGCTCCATGGTTAATTTTGAACTGATGATTACAGGGAGCGTTTCATTTGGTCCCAGGAAAACATACTTGAGTGTATTAGGCAGCACTTTTGGCTCGGGAGTGGATGGGGAAGGATCTGGCATTTCTTGGGACGAGAGTGTCCCAGACGGGTAGGAGAACAAGTTAGTAGGAAGAAACTGGCCTTCAGATTGGCCAAGAAGAGGGGCTTCTTGGATAGATGGATCCAAAAATGAATAGCCCCAGTGAGAAGTATATGGGCTCAAGGTCCCAGTGTGGATTTGTAAATCCGCCTGATTTGGCGGGGAAGAAAGGGCAATTCGGTCTTCATGAGTATGGACCGACAGTGAGTAGCCCGGATATGACTCAGACCACGAGGTATGGGAAGCGGAGAAAACCTCGTCAGAAGTCTGGCCAGGAGAAGGGACTGGACAAGGGAGGGATTGGGGAACGTCACAGTATGCGTTGGTCAGGAAGTTATCAGTGTTTATAGGTAATCCGCAGCAATCCGAATAGGTCCCAATTAGTCCGGTACACGTGCTGACGGCCATATCCTCGTCAGACGTGTCATCCTCAATGCAATCGCAATCAAAGTTCTTGGCTGCCTTGAATATGTTAAGCTTGAGCTTCTCAGATCCAACGGCAATCTCAATACAGCCCGACTCGCAGTCGATGTGGGCGCGGGCTGTGGCCAAGAAAGGTCGACCGAGGATGATCGGACAATCAGAAAGTGAACTAGGAACTTCCATATCTAAAACAAGAAAGTCAACAGGAAAACAGAGACTGTTGACCCTAACCACCACGTCTTCCACCACACCCTTCGGGATTTTGACAGAACGATCTGCCAACTGTAACGTGACAGGGGTGGGTTTCAGATTTCCCAAGGAAAATTTTTTGAGCATGATGGTCGGTATGAGATTGATGGAAGATCCTAGATCAAGCAAGGCACGGTTAAAACTGCAGCCTTGGATGCTACAGGAAGTCAGTGGTGTGCCCGGATCTTTCTGCTTCGGTGGTAAGTTTGACAGTATAGCACAACTCGCATGAGGCGAGAGAACCACCGGATTCTTAGTCCTCTTTGACTGTTGTCTGGGTGTTGTGTAGTCTTTGAAAAATCGAGCGACAGTAGGTATGTGGTCGATTGCCTCGAGCAGGGGTACCTTGATTTCTACATCCCTGAACAAATTACGTAGGTTGTCAAAGGCCTGCGTATTTTTCTTTTTGCCTTTTGGCTCCCTTAGTAGAGCCTCAGGGAATGGGACTGATTCTGGCACAAGTTTTGGTGCATCATCTTCTCGCGAATGCGGTATGCATCCCGAATGAGAGGGTGATGAAGAAGATGGGCCAGGATCAGGTCGAGGCGGATCGACGGTCTGCTTACCGCTCCTCGTAGTGATAGCATTGGACGATGCGGGTCCAGTGGGATCATACGGTGGAGGAGGGTTTGCAATGGGGATATAAGAGTGTGGTGCTGCAGCAGGATTAGCCTGAAATCCCGGTGGAATGCTCGGAGCTTGCAGAACTTGATTAACCTGTCCCTGAGAAGGTCGTACCTGTGGTTGAGAACCACGGGGCACGAAATTTCGCGGGTTTGGAACAGGTTGGGCGGGAAGAGTGCCCTGAGATCGAGTCGCCATGCGTAGTTGACTGATCTCGGCATTCTGCTGCGCCAATTGGTGCTGAAGAGAGGTCATGTTCACTTCATGGCGCTTTGACATTTCCGTCATCATTCGCATCAATTTGTCAAGAGGGCTTGATGCGTGTTCAGTTTGTGGTACGCAAGGGCCTGATGGCGGATTTGCCATAGGATTAAACTGGACCCTTGGGATGACGGGTGCGGACGGTCGCATTGGTCCACCCGCGGGGTTTTGGCGCTGCGGGTTGTTGGACCATGCAAAGTTCGGATGATTACGCCACCCCGGGTTATAAGTGGTAGAGAACGGGTTGTTCCCCAGGGCGCAAGCATCTTCTATGCCAGTAGACGCGTCCGCATGTAGATATGCGTCCGAGCCCACGGAGGCTTGGTCCTCCGTGTCGAAATACTGGCTCGCAGAAGCCAGTTCCACATGACTTACCGAGTCGCTTGGCGCGACACTCGGTAAGGAAGGTCTAACGGGGTTTCTCGGGATAAGCCTGGTATTAGAAGAACTTGGATTGTGACGAAGTGGTGAAGAGGTGGTGTTTGCCATAGATCGAGCGGGGTTGGCCAGAAGCTCGTCCAGCTTCTTGTGCACGACGGAGACTTCATCCAGTTTTTGTGCAATAAGGCTTAGATCAATGGATGAATGGGAGGGTCCCATGTCAACTTCGTGGACATTTCGGGGCTGGCTGGTACGATTAAAGGCGACAATGGAAGCATTGTTCATCGAGTTTTCACTCATATTTTCAAACAGCTCGAATGCTCCATTCTCATCTTTATTCATAAAGTTCCCTCCGCAGGAAGCGTCTGCAATCTGCTTCAAAGTCTCATTTAGCCCATAGTAGAAAATCTGGGCTATATGCCACTTAGGCAGACCGTGGTGCGGACACTTCCTGAGGAGGTCGTTATACCTCTCCCATGCCTCATGAAATTGTTCGCCGTTTTGTTGCGTAAATGAAGTGATAGCACGGCGAAGCGCATTGGTCCGCCCGATTGGGAAGAACTTCTTGAGAAACGCTGTTCGCATCTCTTCCCACGAGTGGATGGTTCTCCCAAGGGTGTGTAACCATTGCGACGCTTTATCCCGTAATGAAAACGGGAACATCTTCATGAGGACTATAGATAACCCGACATTTCTTGGTTTAACGGTTTCAGCAAGTCGGGTTAGGTCTTCCAAGTGGAGAAATGGGTCTTCACTTGCAAGACCATGAAAGTGAAAATTGATTAGGCCAATTATATTTGGTTTTAATTCAAAGTCGTCCCCGCCCATGGGGACCCGAATTTGTCCTATGGTCTCTGTAGCAGCGGGATTCTGATAAGAGCTAAGAGACCTAGGCTCCTCCCGTTCGGGAGGGTTCTGCATTTCCTCCAATGTTTCCCGAATGGCTTCGATTTGCTCATTATACATTTCCATTTGGGCTTGGAGGCGGGTTATGGGATCTAAGGCTCCACCACCTGGTGGGTTCTGAGGGCGGTTTCCTCCCTCGGGATTTGGGGGTGGGCGTGCAGCCATGTTTGTGGAGGAGGAGGACGATTCGACTTGTTTTCTAGATTTATCAGTCAATTCAAATAGTTCAGGGTTTTGTGACCTCCTCCCAAACATGCACTACCGCAGGAAGAATTGGGGAGATGAGAAGGGAATAGGGATGAGAGAAATGACGCCGCAAAGGTACACTTGATTACAAATCAATACAGTCAAGTTCCTAACCTCTACAGTGTGCCCTTAGACCTAAAGATCTAAGTTACCTACTATCACGAATTACGGAACCGAATGCGAGCACCGCGGAACCACCGGGCCAGATTGAAAGGCCGTTTGCCCCAGTCTTAGACACCCGATAGCACGCGGGAAGTCTCACCAGCACGTAGTCGCTACACACAGGTAGTTAGACCTCCAATCCTCAGTAAGGGTCAAGTTACTACCAGTTTTAATTAGAGGCTTAGGGTCAAGTGCTTTTGGAATGTGAAGGGCGTTGTTTACGGGTAATGCCCAAGTGATTGATTTTAAGAGTGTGTAAGAACAAGCATGCAACGGGGAAATCTCCCCGAATTGAAGTTTTTATTGGCGAATGGTTTTTAGAGTTCAGCCTTAAGTAGTATGAATTTTAGGGTTTTGCTGAATTACCAATTCAACCAATCTCCGGGTTTTTGCAAAAATACAGGTTTTCCTTCTAAAACCCAAGAAACCCTTCTTCAATTATCAGTTAGTTAATGCATGCTAAAATGCAATGGGCTACCCTAAATGGAGATTTCTAAGTGTGGATGCACGAATCCGTTTTATATCAATGTGACAGGGAGCCAAAGCACTTCAATTCAAGTGCTCCCAATCACCAGAAATGATTTCCACACACAAGGCTTCAACCAAAAGATAAAGAAAATAAAATTTTTGGGGTTGAAGTATTCAGGATCGAATCACAGGCAAGTTTGAAAAGTCGTGGTGGGGTTGGAATCAACTCAATTCCAAGTCTCCCCACCAAAAATGTGATCCTGAATTAAAGATAAGTGAGGCAAAAGAGGGATACAAGCAATCTTTTTCTTTGCCTCAAAGAATACTTCCCACGGCAAAAAATCTAAGAATCAAGATTCTCGGATTTTCGCTATGCGAAGTAAGGCGGGAAATCCCGGGGCAGTGGGAGTGAAGACAACCAATCAATCAAGTTAATTTTAATCCACTTGCCCTCAAGAAATCCCAAGAAGTTTTTCTAGTTTTTAGTTTTAAAATTTTTTTTTTTTTTATTGTGGTGGCAAGTTAACCCTAATTTGATGAGAAAAGAAAACCTACTTGTTCGGCAATGTGTGCGGAGCTCCAATGCGATGTCGGCGTCTTCACGCTCTCATTCCCGCCTTGGATCTGCTCTCGTTCCCGACTTCGTCTGCTTTCCTTCTCCTTCCACCAAGTTCACCTGCACACCAAAAAACAACAATACCCGTGAAGAGAGAAGAGACAAATTTAAAGGAATTGGATAGAAACTTACTCGAAAGCGCACCTCCCCGGCAACGGCGCCAGAAAAGTCATGATGGGTCGGCCTGGATAGGTTGTTAATATGATGTTTTTATCGTTGAAATATGTATAGTGGTTAACCTAATTCAGACCTAACCATCTCTTTACAAAATTTTTAACCTGGCCTAATTGATTTTATCTTGTCACTTTTAGGCCCAGGGTCGAACTCAGGGAAGTGGGGTTAAAGTCGAGTTTCTACGTTTTCCTTAAAATGCGTCTCTTCCATTCGTTTATTGTGTTTTTGGTATTTTTCTTATTTAGGTTTTTTTTTCTGGTAATCCTTGTTCTTGAGGCACACCCTCAAAATTGTGTCCTTGGCTTTTAGCCAAAAGAGAGTTCCAAAACGCGCCTTGCTACTCGCAAGACGGGGTACCTGCAAATCAAAGATTATCTTTTCAATTTTATACCTTTTTTTTATCTTTTTACTAAGAAGGAAGCTAACAGATAGAAAGTAAATATAGTAGCTATAGATATATATTTATATGTAGTATATATATAAAGGGGTGGGGGTGGAGGTGACGATGGAGTGTAGCACTATGTCGAGTCAGTTGACGTCTAGAGAGACGCAACCAACACGACTATGTGCCGCGTGGAGTGTGGATGGAGGATGGATGATGTATGGGACCACGCTTTTTTTTGTGTACGCGTGTATCAGGGAATATCAGCAACTGGTGCAGATATCCCCGTGATACAGCGTATAGTAAATAACGTGAAGATATATGTACATATGTATGTATATGAGTAAATATATCTATATGTATATAAATGTATAAGTATATATGTATAGATATATATAGATATATATGTATTATATATATATATATATATAATACATATATATCTATATATATCTATACATATATACTTATACATTTATATACATATAGATATATTTACTCATATATATATATAGGTGTATATGTATATATATATATGTATGTATATATGTATATAGCTATGTATATATGTATATAAGTATATATATATAATACTATATAGATGTATATATATATATATGTATATAAGTATATATGTATCTAGATATATATATATATATATGTGTGTATATATATAAGTATATAGATATGTATATATATATATATATATGTACATGAGTATATATGTATATATATATAAGTATATGTATAAGTATATAGATATATATATATACGTGTATGTTTATATATATATAGATATATTATATATATGTGTGTGTATACATAAATATATAGATATACTATGTATATAAGTATATATATATATATATATATATATATATATATGTATGTATATATTATATATAGATGTATATAAGTATATATATGTTACTATATATAACTATACGTATAGTGTAAGTGTGTGTGTGGGTGTGTGTGTGTGTCGGTGAAGATGTGTGTGTGTTGGTGTAGTGTGTGTCAGTGAGTGAGTGAAAAAAGAGAGAGAATACGTGAGAGAGAGAGAGCGGGAGAGAGAGATCAGCAGAGAGAGAGAGAGCGGGAGAGAGATAGAGAGCGCTAGAGAGAGAAAGAGCGGGCGGGAGAGATCGCGAGCGCGGACGATGGCAGCGAGTTAAGACGTCTGCTCGCGGCGGCGGACGTCTGACGCCGCGTCGTCTGAAGGCGGAGGCGGACGTCTGAAGACGGCGGGTGCGGGCGCGCCTTCGCGCAGGGTTCTGCAGGCCTGCGCGAAGTCGACGAGCGGGCGATGGCGTGGAGGAGCGAGCGTGGAGGAGGTTTGCAGGTGGTCGCGGAGGGTCGCAGAGGGGGGCAGGGGTCGGCGTGAGGCCGTAGCCGGCCGCTGCAGTGCGCGCGGCGGCGGGCTACGGGTGCAACTGCGAGGCGGACAGAACGGAGACGGAGGCGGAGAACGGGCCTGCAGACGTGCGCAGAGGGTTGCGCGCCTGCGGGGAAGGTCGCGGAGGAGGCGGGGGGTGCTGCTGCTGCTGCTGTCGCCGCGGTTTAGCTGCTGCTGCTGCTGCTTCAAGCTTCGGAGCTTCAAGCGGCAGCAATGGCATGGAGATGAAAACGAAGAGAAAAGAAAACACCACGCCCACCTGCTCGTTGAAGAGCTGGGCGGTGGTGTTCCCACTGTGGTGGTGAGCACCACAGTGGGTTCTCCTGCTCGTCGGGTGCCTCCTCGACGGAGGGCCGACGTATGGGAGGGGAGAACGGGCGAGGAAGGTGGCTGCGGGTTTTTTTTTCAGCAGCTGCAACCGCTACGTCGCGAGGATGAAGCTGCAGCTACTTATAGAGGAGGGGAGAGGGGCGTGTTGGCTGCAGCAGGGAGAGGGCGTGCGAGTTGCAGCTGTAGGGAGCGGCGTTGGCAGGGAGACGTGACGGGAAGAGGTGCTGCGTGGCTGCTGCATGCAGCTGCGGGAAGAGTGCAGCCGCGGGAAGGATGCAGCCGCGGGAAGGAGAGAAAAGCCGTGGGAAGAAGAAAGAAAGATGAAAATAAAATATGGAGAGGGGACTTTTGCAAAGAGACACTTGAAGAAAAATGTAAAAAATGCAAGCCATTTATTCCATTCTCTTCTCCTCTCAATTAAATGCATGCATGCAAGCGTTTTTACAAATGCAACTACAGGATTATAATATACATAGTTAATGCTAGAAAATAGCATAAGAAGGCGTTCTTATAGGCGTGTTTTGAGGTGCAAACATGGGGGTGGAGGCGAAGATGGAGTGTAGCGCGGTGTCGAGTCGGTCATCATCTAGAGAGATGCAACAAACAGGATGAAGTGCTGCATGTAAGGTGTAGGATGGATGGTGGAAGATGAATGCGAACAAGATTTTTGTACGTGTGTATCGGGGAATATCAGCAACTGGTGCAGATATTCCCGGGATACCACGTATGGTAAGTAATGTGAATATATATATATATATGTATATATGTATGTAAATATATCTATATATATATATATGGTTATAAGCACATAGGTATATATATATGTATATATCTATAGGTGTATATATACATATATATATATATATAAGTATATGTATATATGTATGTTGCTATATAGGTATATATGTATATGTATATATATATATATATGTATGCAAATATATATATATAAGTATATGTATAGATAGATATATGTATATATATATATGTGTGTGTGTGTGTGTGTGTGTATGTATTTATATGTATATGTATGTATATGATACTATATAGATGTATATGTATATATATATGTATATACATATATGTGTATATATATGTATATATATATAAGTATATAGATGTATATATATATATGTGTGTGTGTATGTATATAGACTAATACATATTTATATAAGTACTAATATATGTATAGATATTTGCATATATATATATATGTATATGTATATAAGTATATGTATATATGTATATATATATGTATGTAAATATATATGTATATATATATATATGTATGTATGTATACTAATACATAAGTATATAGGCACTACTATATGTATAAATATAAGTATATATATATATATTAGTATATATATGTTTACGTATATATATATATGTATATAATAGTGTATAGGTGTGTATGTGTGTGTGTGGAAGTGTGAGTGTATGTGTGTGCAGGCGTCGGTAAAGAGTGTTCTGAGAGAGAGTGAGAGAGAGAGAGAGTAGGAGAGAGAGGGCAGGAGAGATGGCGTTGCTGGAGTTGAGGATTGAGCGAGTTAAGACGTACGCAGCTTCATACCTCTGTCTGGAGGCTTCGACGCACGTTCGCGCAGGCGCGTATGCACGCAGAGAAGAGTGCGCTGGAGGAGGTGGCCGCACGCAGAGGAGGGGCCACAGCATACAGCTATTGCGCGAAGGCTGGAGCGGGTGATGCAGATGGGTGCGGGCGAGTGCAGGTGACACCGGGTGAGACACGCGCACAGGCGATTTGTGGTAGCGGCGCGCCGGGTGGCTGGTTAAGTGAGAAGCTCACCGATCACCCCACTGTAGCCACAGTGTCACGTAGACTCACGTGAACAGTGGCTACAGTGGTCGGGCGAGCCTTGCGACCGGGAGTTGTAGGTGCCGTGACTGTGGTCGGCTCGCGGCTGGAGTGCGCTGGCTGTCGCACGAGGAAGAGGGTTTACGCAGGCCGATTTCAGGCACGGAGAAGCTCGCAACAGAGCGCGCGGAGAGGGAGTTGGTGTGCGCGGGGGAAGGCGAGGGCGACACGGGCGCTGCTGGGGTGCGTTGGGGTGCTTGGACGGCCACTGTAGTGACTCGCGGTGGTCGGTTGTGGGTGCAAGAGAGAGCACGACAGAGCGAAGAAGTGGGAGGGGGAGAGGCCTGCAGGCGCGCGCGGAGGCGAGGGCGACCTACAGACTTGCACGGAATGGGCTGGGGCTGCTGCTGCCACCGAGCTTCGAGCTTCAGACCTTGAAGCTTGGGGCAATGGCTGAAGGTGCTGGAAACGTAAAAAATGAGAGAAGAGCACCACGCCCACCGGCTCTTTGAAGAGTTGGGTGGTGGTGGTCTCACTGTGGTGGGTGTTCACCACAGTGAGGGCTCCTGTCCGCCGGGTGTCTCCGAGGAGGGCCGGCGTGTGGAGGGAGAGGGAGGAGAGGACGGTGGCCTCGAAGTGCTGCATTTGGTTTTTTGAAGTTGGACCAGGCTGCCTTTGAAGAAGAAGCTGCCCACTTTATATAGAAGATGAAAGCCATGCACGGCCATGCCCTGGCTGTGCATGGCCTTGACAGGGAGAGGCAGCTGCAGGGAAGGGCTGGAGCAGGGAATGGCATGCGGAGAAGAAGAAGATGCATGCAGCCGCAGGAAAAATTTAAAAATCAAGTGAAATAAAAAATAAAAAGATGGTGAATTAGCAGAGATGCACTTGAGGAAAAATGTTAATTGCAAGGCCACTTATTTATTCTCCTCTCCTCTCAAATAAATGCATGCATGCATGTATTTTTACAAATGCGATTATGGAACCCTAATACGCATAGGTAATGCTAGGAAATAGCACAAGAAGGCACTATTGTTGGTGTATTTTTGCGGTGCAATCATACCCCCATGCCTATCTTTTGCTAGTCCCTAGTAAAACATTTTTTGTAGTATTTAGAAATGATCTTTAAGCTGAAGATTTTCTTTTGAGGCGACAAAGGCATGTTTATTGTTGGATATTGTGAGAACCAATTTTAGAGAAGACTACCAGTATTTTAAGTCTCACATGACAAAGATCATCTCTCGACTAACCAGGACTCTTGATATTTAAACCTTAAGTATGATTTCCAGGACCCAGGAGGTTTTTGCCGTACTCGAGAGCTCAAGAGATTATGTCTTATGCTTAGTGAAGGATCAAGACTAACTAGATGAATATTAAGACTCAAGTTCAGGGTTTCACTTATCTTTAAGTACAGGTTGGTCCCAGTTTCAGCTTGTGTTTTCAGATTGACCCCTAAGAAGATGACGGAAAACTCAACTCCCATTTTCTGACATTTATGGCTTATAGGAAAATAGGGTATTTGCGACTTGCCCTGAAGAACTTTTTAGGGTAGAGACTTTACAGACTGGCACCTAGTGTAATTCTTGGCATAATTGTGTGCATCCTGGTGAAGGGAGGGCCAAAAGAAACTGCACTGCAACACCTTAGCTGCAGTTTTCCTCCTAGAGAAATGGCCTCGGCAGGCCTGATCGTGACAGAAGGATAACACACTGGGGAACTCGCTATCAGGAATACAGCGACGGATGATTTGATTAGCACCTATCCAAAAAAGAAGTGGATTATCCTAGAAATAATACTTTGCTTCTGCCATGAGATGCTCGTGCTGGTTTTCAGGCTAGCCACGTGGAAGGGACCCAGAAGCAAGGTAATTGGCAATGTCGGCATACCATGGTCCACCTGCCACATTTATTGCCAATAGGTGCTCATCAGGAAAAATTTCATTGTTCGGCAGAGTAAGTCCAAATGGTTAGGGTCTAGTCTGGAAAGGTGATCAGCCACAACATTCTGGGCTCCGGCCTT
Organism: Thalassia testudinum; assembly: GCA_037157565.1. Classification (NCBI taxonomy): domain Eukaryota; kingdom Viridiplantae; phylum Streptophyta; class Magnoliopsida; order Alismatales; family Hydrocharitaceae; genus Thalassia; species Thalassia testudinum. The sequence continues at coordinate 125,230,347 of JAZHRO010000024.1, forward strand.
ATCGCGGATCTCAATGTCAAATTCCTAGAGCAGAAGGATCCAACGAATCAGTCTAGGCTTGGCATCCTTCTTGTGCATGAGATGGCGAATGGCTGCGTGATCAGTGAAAACAATAACGTGAGAGCCTAGAAGGTAACAGCGGAATTTCTCCAGCCCAAAGATAACCGCCAGTAGTTCTTTTTCAATGGTAGTATAATTATGCTGGGCCTCGTCCAATGTCTTACTGGCGTAGTACACCACGAAGGGGTGTCTATCGCATCTTTGTCCCAGGATGGCTTCGACTGCAAGGTCGGAAGCATCACACATGAGTTCAAAGTCGAGGGACCAATCAAGCGGCTGGAGAACAGGGGCCTTGGTGATAGCATTACGCAGCTGCATGAATGCTTGTATGCAGTCGGGGCCCATATCGAAGGGTACGTCGGTCGATAGGAGATGAGTTAAGGGTTGAGAAATTTTGGAGAAATCTTTGATGAATCACCTATAGAAACCGACGTGTCCTAGGAAGGAGCAGATTTGTTTGACAGAGCCAGGCAAAGGTAAATCAGCATTGACATCGAGCTTAGCTCTGTCAACCTCGATACCCCTATCAGAGAATAATTCCCTCCTGCACCAAAAAGTGACATTTTTCCTAGGAAAGCACGAGATTTACATCAATACATCTCCTCAGGATACGAGTCAGGTTGGCAAGACATTCGTCGAAAGATGGTCCAAAGACCGAAAAGTCATCCATGAAGACCTCGAGAAAGTCACCCACCATGTCATGGAATATCGCCAGCATACATCTCTGGAAAGTTGCTGGCGCGTTGCAAAGTTCGAACGGCATTCTTCTAAATGCAAAGGTGTCAAAGGGGCAGGTAAAAGTTGTTTTCTCTTGGTCTCGGGGGTCAATTGCCACCTGGTTATATCCTGAGCATCCATCTAGGAAACAGAAAAATTTGTTTCCTGCTAACCGCTCTAGGATTTGGTCAATGAATGGTAGCGGAAAGTGATCTTTCTTGGTTGCAGCATTGAGTTTCCTATAATCCACACACACTCTCCAAGATGTAGGAGTGCGTGTAGGGATGGATTTGTCCCTGTCATTGACACGGATGGTGAGTCCTGCCTTTTTGGGCACAATGTGAATCGGACTCACCTAGGGGCTATCGCTGATCGAGTAGATTATACCCGCATCCAGCCACTTAATGATTTCTTTCTTAACGACCTCCCGCATGTTAGGGTTAAGATATCGCTGCATCTTGTGGGAAGGTCGAGCCTCCTCCTCTGTATATATACGGTGAGTGCAGGAGGGGCTAATGCCAGATAAGTCTGATAAAGACCATCCAATAGCTGCCTTGTGTTCTATGAGGACCTTAGTTAGTTTGCACTCCTGCTCCCTGGTCAATTTTGAACTGATGATTACAGGGAGCGTTTCATTTGGCCCTAGGAAAACATACTTAAGTGTACTAGGCAGCTCTTTCAGCTCGGGAGTGGATGGTGAAAGATCTGGCATTTCTGGGGATGAGAGTTTCCCAGGTGGGTTGGAGAACAAGTTAGGAGGAAGGAATTGGCCCTCAGATTGGCCAAGAAGAGGGGCTTCTTGGATAGATGGATCCAAAAAGGTATACCCCCAGTGAGAAGTATATGGGCTCAAGGTCCCAGTGTGGAGATGCAACTCCGCCTGATTTGGCGGGAAAGAAAGGGCAATCCAGTCTTCAAGAGTGTGGACCGGTGGTGAGTAGCCCAGATAAGACTCAAACAAGAGGTATGGGAAGCAGAGAAAACCTTGTCAGAAGTTTGGTCAGGAGAAGGTACGGGACAGGGGAGGGATGGGGAGCGTCACAATATGTGTTGGTCAGGCAATCATCAGTGTTTATAGGTAATCCGCAGCAGTCCGAATAGGTCCCAATTAGTCCAATACACACGCTGACGGCATGTCCTCGTCAAACGTGTCATCCTCGATGCAATCTCAATCAAAGTTTCTGGTTGCCTTGAAGATGTTAAGCTTGAGCTTCTCAGATCCAACAGCAATCTCAATACAGCCTGACTCGCAGTCGATATGGGCACGGGCTGTGGCCAAGAAAGGTCGACCGAGGATGATCGAACAATCAGAAAGTGAACTAGGAACTTCCATATCTAAAACAAGAAAGTCAATAGGAAAACAGAGACTGTTGACCCTAACCACCACGTCTTCCACCACACCCTTTGGGATTTTGACAGAACGATCTGCCAACTATAACTTGATAGGGGTGGGTTTCAGATTTCCCAAAGAAAATTTTTCGAGCATGATGGTCGGTATGAGATTTATGGAAGATCCTAGATCAAGCAGGGCATAGTTAAAATTGCAGCCTTGGATGCTACAGGAAATAAGCGGTGTGCTCGGATCTTTCTGCTTCGGTGGTAGGTTTGACAGTATAGCACAACTCACATGAGGCGAGAGAACCATCGGATTCTTAGTTTTCTTTGACTGTCACCTGGGTGTTGTGTAGTCTTTGAAAAATCGGGCGATAGAGGTATGTGGTCGATAGCCTCGAGCAGGGGTACCTTGATTTCTACATCCCTGAACAAATTACGCAGGTTATCAAAGGTACCCCTGCATGTCTTTCTTCTTGCCTTTTGGCTCCCTCAGTAGAGCCTCAGGGAATGGGACTGATTCTGGCACCAATTTGGGTGTATCGTCCTCTCGCGAATGCGGAGCGCATCCCGAATGAGAGGGCGATGGAGAAGAAGATGGGCTAGGATCAGGTCGAGGTAGATCGACGGTCTACTTACCACTCCTCGTAGTGATAGCATTGGACGATGTGGGTCCAGTGGGATCATACGGCGGAGGAGGGTTCGCAATGGGGACATAAGATTGCGGTGCTACAGTGGGATTAGCCTGAAATCCTGGTGGAATGCTCGGAGCTTGCAAAATTTGATGAACCTGTCCCTGAGAAGGTTGTACCTGTGGTTGAGGACCACGGGGTACGAAATTTCATGGGTTGGGAATAGGTTGGGCGGGAAGAGTGCCCTGAGATCGAGTCGCCATGCGTAGTTGACTGATCTCAGCATTCTGCTGCACTAGTTGGTGCTGAAGAGAGGTCATGTTCTCTTCATGGCGCTTTGACATTTCCGTCACCATTCGCATCAATTTGTCAAGAGGACTTGATGCATGTTCTGCTTGCGGTACACAAGGGCCTGATGGCGGATTCGCCATAGGATTAGACTGAGCCCTTGGGATGACAGGTGTGGACGGTCGCATTGGTGCACCAGTGGGATTTTGGCGCTGCGGGTTGTTGGACCATGTGAAGTTCGGATGATTGCGCCACCTTGGGTTATACATGGCAGAGAACGGGTTGTTCCCCAGGGTGCAAGCATCTTCCTTGCCAGAAGACGCGTCCGCATGTAAGTATGCGTCCGAGCATATGGAGGCTTGGTCCTCCGTGTCGAAATACTGGCTTGCGAAAGCCAGTTCCACATGTCTTACCGAGTTGCTCGACGTGACACTCGGTAAGGAAGGTCTTACGGGGTTTCTCGGGGTAAGCCTGGTGTTGGAAGAATTTGATTGTGACGAAGTGGTGCAGAGGTGGTGTTTGCAAAGAACGGGCAGGGTTGGCCAGAAGCTCGTCCAGCTTCTTGTGCATGACAGATACTTCATCCAGTTTTGCGCAATAAGGCTTAGATCAGTGGATGAATGGGAGGGTCCCGTGTCAACTTCGTGGACATTTCGAGGCTGGCTGGTACAATTAAAGGCGACAATGAAAGCATTGTTCATCGAGTTTTCACTCATATTTTCAAACAATTCAAATGCTCCATTCTCATCTTTATTCATAAAGTTACCTCTGCAGGAAGCGTCTGCAATCTGCTTCAAAGTCTCACTTAGTCCGTAATAGAAAATCTGGGCTATATGCTACTTAGGCAGGCCGTGGTGCAGACACTTCTTGAGCAGGTCATTATACCTCTCCCATGCCTCATGAAATTGTTCACTGTTTTGTTGCATAAAAGAGGTTATAGCATGGCAAAGCGCATTGGTTCATGAAATTGGGAAGAACTTCTTAAGAAACGCTGTTTGCATCTCTTCCCAAGAGTGGATGGTCCTCCCAAGGTGCGTAACCACTGTGACGCTTTATCCCGCAATGAAAACGGGAACATTTTCATGAGGACTATAGGTAACCCGACATTTCTCGGTTTAATCGTTTCAGCCAGTGGAGTTAGGTCTTCCAAGTGGAGAAAAGATCTTCATTTGCAAGACCATGAAAGTGAAAGTTTATTAGGCCAACTATGTTCGGTTTCAGTTCAAAGTCGTCCCCAACCATGGGGAACCGAATTTGTCTTATGGTCTCTGTAGCAGCAGGATTCTGATAGGAGCTAAGAGACCTAGGATCATCCCGTTCGGGAGGGTTCTGCATTTCCTCCAATGTTTCCCGAATGGCTTCAATTTGTTCATTATACATTTCCTTTTGGGCTTAGGGGCAGGTTATGGGATCTAAGGCTCCACCACCTGGTGGGTTCTGAGGGCAGTTTCCTCCCTCGGGATTTGGGGGTGGGCGTGCAACCATGTTTGTGGACGAGGAGGATGATTCGACTTCTTTTCTAGATTTGTTAGGCAATTCAATCAGTTAAGGGTTTTGTGACATTCTCCCAAACATGCACTACCGCAGGAAGAATTGGGGAGATGAGAAGGGAAAAGAGATGAGTGAAATGTTGTCGCAAAGGTACACTTGATGACAAATCAATTCAATCAAATTCCTAACCTCTACAATGTGCCCTTAGACCTAAAGATCAAAGTTACCTGCTATCACGGACTACAGAACCGAATGCGAGTACCGCGGAACCATCGGGCCAGATTGAAAGGCCGTTTGCCCTAGTCTTAGACACCCGATAGCACACGGGAACTCTCACCAGCACGTAGCCACTACACACAAGTAGTTAAACCTCCAATCCTTAATAAGGGTCAAGTTACTACCAATTTTAATTAGAGGCTTAGGGTCAAGTGCTTTTGGAATGTGAAGGGCATTATTTACGGGTAATGGCCAAGTGATTGATTTTCAAAGTGTGTAATCCAAGCATGCAACGGGGAAATCTCCCCAAATTGAGGTTCTTAATTGGTGAATGGTTTTTAGAGTTCAGCCTTAAGTAGTATGGATTTTAGGATTTCACTGAAATACCAATTCAACCAATCTTCGGGTTTTGTGAGAATAGAAGTTTTCTTTCTAACCCCAACAAACCCTCCTTCAATATCGGTTAGTTAATGCATGCTAAAATGCAATGGGCTACCCTAAATGGAGATTTCTATGTGTGGATGCACGAATCAGTTTTAGAGTTTATGTGAAAGGGAGCGAAAGCACTTCAATTCGAGTGCACCTAATCACCAAAAAGATGTCCACACAAGGCTCAATCAACAGATAAAGAAACTAAAATTGTTGGTGTTGAAATACTCAGGATCGAATCTGAGGCAAGTTGAAAAGTCGTGGTGGGGTTGGAATCAACTCAATTCCAAGTCTCCCCAGCAAAAATGTGATCCCGAATTTGCAGGTAAATGAGGAAAAGAGGGGTGCAATCAATCTTTTTGTTTGCCTCAAAGAATACTTCACACGGCGAAAAATTCAAGAATCAAGATTCTCAGATTTTCGCTATGCGAAGTAGGGTAGGAAAACCCAGGGCGGTGGGAGTGAAGACAATCAATCAAACAAGTGAATTTTAGTCCACCTGCCCCAAGAGATCCCAAGAAGTTTTCTAGTTTTTTAGTTTTTTTTATTAAGGTGGCAAGTTAACCCTAGTTTGCTAAGAAAAGAAAACCTACTTGTTCGGCAATGTGTGCGAAGCTCCAATGTGGTGTCGGCGTCTTCACGCTCTCGTTCTCGCCTTGGATCTGCTCACATCTTCGACTTCATTTGCCTGTCTTTTCCTTGCAACAGGTCCACCTGCACACCAAAAACAGAGACACCTGTGAAGAGAGAAGAGAGAAAAATTGAAAGGATTTGAATAGAAACTTAGTTGAAGGCGCACTTCCTTGGCAACGGCGCAAGAAAAGGTGTGGTGTCGGACCCGAATAGGTTGTTAATATGGTGATTTTATTGTTGAAGTGTGTATAGTGGTTAACCTAAATTGGACCTAACCATCTCTTTACAAAATTCTTTTAACCTAGCCTACTTGATTTTATCTTGGTCACTTTTAGGCCCAAGGTCGAACTCAGGGAAGTGGGGTACAAGTCAAGTTTCTACGCCTTTCTTACAACGAATTTCTTTCGTTTGTTTATTGTGTTTTTGGTGTTTTTTCTATTTAGATTTTTTTCTGGTAATCTTTGTCCTTGAGGCACACCCTTAAAATTAGGTTCTTGGCTTTGAGCCAAATCAGGGTTCCAAAATGGGCCTTGCTATTCGCAAGACGGAGTACCAGCAATTCAGGGATTATCTTTTCTCTTTTATATTTTTTTTATCTTTTTATTGGCATGAAAGAGTATCAAAAATAAAGTAAATATAGTATATATATATATAGGTATATATTATATATGTATAAAGGGGTGGGGGTGGAGGCGGAGATGGAGTGTAGCACGGTGTCGAGTTGGTTGTCGTCTAGAGAGATGTAACCAACATGACAAAGTGCCGCGTGTAAGGTGTAGGATGGATGGTGGAAGATGAATGCGAACACTCTTTTTGTATGTGCGTATCGGGGAATATCAACAACTGGTGCAGATATTCCCACGATACCACGTATGGTAAGTAATATGAAAAAATATATATATCTATATGTGTATGTAAATATATCTATATATATATATATGGTTATAAATATATAGGTATATATATATGTATATATCTATAGGTGTATATATATGCATATATATATATATATATATATATATATATAAGTATATGTATATATGTATGTAGCTATATAGGTATATATGTATATGTATATATATATGTATGTAAATATATATATATAAGTATATGTATAGATAGATATACGTATATATATATATGTATTTATGTATTTATAAGTATATGTATGTATATGATACTATATAGATGTATATGTATATAGTAATATATGTATATATAGATATATGTAGCTAGATATGTATATATATGTGTATATGTATATATAGTTAGATATGAATGCATATATGTATGTAGATTTATAAATATATATATATATATATGTATATATGTATAAGTATATGTATATATATGTATATATATATGTGTGTATATATATGTATATATATATAAGTATATAGATGTATATATATGTATATATATATGTGTGTGTGTATGTATATAGACTAATACATATTTATATAAGTACTAATATACCTATAGATAGATGCATATATATATATATATATGTACATGTATATAAGTATATGTATATATGTATATATATAGATATGTATGTAAATATATATGTATATAGATATATATATGTATATATGTTTGTATGTATAATAATACATAAGTATATAGGAACTACTATATGTATAAATATAAGTGTATATATATATATATATGTATGTATATATATATATGTATATAAATATATGTATATATATATCAGTATATACATGTATACGTATATATATATATGTATATAATAGTGTATAGGTGTGTGTGTGTGTGTGGAAGTGTGAGTGTATGTGTGTGCAGGCGTCGGTAAAGAGAGTGTTGTGAGAGAGAGTGAGAGAGAGAGAGAGAGTGGGAGAGAGAGGGCAGGAGAGATGGCGCTGCTGGAGTTGAGGACTAAGCGAGTAAAGACATCCGCAGCTTCAAAGTGCTGTTTGGAGGCTTCCACGCAAGTGCACGTAGGTGCGTATGCACATAGAAAAGAGTGCGCTGGAGGGAGTGGCCGCACGCAGAGGAGGGGCCATAGCGTATAGCTGCAGCGTGATGAGAGCCTCATCATGAGCCATAACTAGCTCATTTTGACCCAATAAAGAAGATGAAAGCTCCTACATAACCTAGAAGAAGGCCTAAATGAAGGAATAAGTGCTCTGAGAAGAAAACATGAATTAAAGGTTAAAACTGTAATTTTACCACTACAGTGCATAAACGGGATTTCTCAGAGGCAAAACATAGGTCAAATGGTCTAAATAAGATAAAAGTTGGTTGAGTCAATCAGAAATGGGTTCATGTGCAATTTAGGAATTAAATGACATTTGGTAACCCTAAAACAGACCTGCTTAAATTAACAAGGTTCCGGTCAGAATAAAAATCAAGTAAACCCTCTAAAAATCATGGAAAAATATCCTCTAGGGTTTAGAACACTTAATTTGGCCTTTGTAAACTAGTTTGACCTAGAATAGGGTCTTAGCTCATTAATTGACCTAATTTGGGTCTTTACACAAAATGTCTAGTCAAACGAGGTCAAACCTAAAATCCAACTTCACCATTGGATTCCTTAGGTCCAAATTAGGTTTATACCAAAATTTGGACCTAAGGGAAGGTCATCTTGACCTACTTTGCAATTTAGTACACCCAAATCACAATTTGGACCCTATCTTTTGAAAATCATTGCAGAGAGCCCCCTAATTTCCTCGCCATCTTTGCAATCAAGTCCTGCCGCCATTGTTAGGGCAGAATCGACCTCCGATGAGATTTAGAGAGGGAATACTCTCTGATTCCTCAGAGATCCCCTCCCAGAAATGGAAGGAAGATTCTCTGAGGAATTCCCTTCCATCTAAGGCCAATCACGATCTCTGGTGTGAACCCAATCTCTCGTGCGAACGCAAGAGGGATTTGGGTATCCACCCTCTTTCCTTCTCCGGCAAGCCGTCGGAGATAATTGCGCAGCCCTCCGCACACTAGAATGTTTGGCCAGCACCTATAAAAGGATCCCTAAACTCGGCCGCTAATCTTCAGACTTGTTTTGGCGGAGATTCCCCCCCAAATTTTCCTCTCTTCCATCTCCGACCAAGAAACCCGCAAGCTCCGACGACCTCCTCCCCTCCTTCTCGTCGCTCTGCTGCCATACCAGCAGCAGAGTCAACTCCGCCTCTTCCTCCCACGTTGCGCCATACCAAGCGCGTGTGCCCCTGACCTTGTCCTCGTCGCCGCTCCCTCCCTCAGGGCTCTTCTTCTCCGACGACGGCAGCTACGCGTCGTCTACTCCCCTGCCTCCCTCCCTTCCAGAACACTCTAGATACCTTCTCCATCTTCCCCTCTCTCTTTTCCCCCTTTTATTTCATTTAATTGCCCCGCGACCGTCGCTGACCACCCTCATCTTCCACGTCACCGACCGACCTCCGGCGAGCTGCCCCCATCATTCCGCCCCTCCACACGGCTCGCCAACCGTCTCATAAGCTCCGCCTCACCACAAGAAACAATCTGCGCCCATCCACCATCCCTCTACGCCTCCACCACAGCCCCCTGAACACCCCCACACTTCCGGTCACAGGAAGACCTAGGCACGCATACCTAGGCCATCCCATGACCTGCAGCACCGTGCACCACCTTCACCGTGCCACGGCAAAGGTCCCCAGCTGGTCTGATTAAGTCGAGAGGCTTGTTCTGTGTTTGACATTCTTGCAGCCCCTGTCGCCATTGACGGGTGGAGCAGCTCCAGGCCTCAGGTGTAGTGGACTCGGGCAGTCAGTGTGAAGACATCTGGTCTAGCAAAGAGCACAGCGACGTCCACAGCCTTAACAATCGAAGAAGAATCTTCTACGGGTGCACGCGGGAGCAGGGTAGAACCAATAGTCCCACATCAGCGAAATGCAAAGCACATGTGTACTTTAAATTATTTTTGTGATATTACCTTGTTGCCTCCGAACGCATAGGGGTGAGGTCCCTCACCTTATCCCACGCTCGCCTCGTCCGCGGTTTCACCTCGCGGATCTGGTGGGCTCCGACCCTACCCAACCTAAGCACTCCTCGTGCATCACCCACTTGCCGGTGTGCCTGGTCTCGGCTGCAAAATCCGACCCGAATACTCGTGGCTCTGGGAGAGCGGCCTTGAGTGAATTTCAGAGAGAGTGAGAGACGTGCAGGTTGAGGGACAGGGTAGGTTTTGCTCTCCTGTGTTGGCAGGCCGGGCGTTGAAGAAAGGAGTCTTAGCTGCAGGGAGAAAAAGAAGCAGAAGAAGTGGCTGAGCAAAGAAGAGAAGAAAGAAAGGACTGCAGACAAAAAGAAGAAGAAGACAGAAGAGAAAAGAAGCAAAGGTAGGAAGAAGACCAAGGAAGGAGAAGATTTCGTAGGAAAGAGAAGTTCAAGGAAGAAGAAGACCTGTAGATCGGAAGAAAAGAGAAAGAAGGAACCTACGAAGAAGAAGAAGGCAGAAGAGAGAAGAGCAAGCAAAAATCAGAGAAGGCCAAGGCAGAATCAAAATAGGAAGAAGAATAGTTGCATTTAAGACGTCTGATATAGAAATCAGACGTCTAATCCTGTTATCTGTTAGCAATTCTTTTTATAACTCTCTCTCTTGGAATCAATTGTTCTACATTTAAAAGTTGTATTCCTTAGTTTTAAAAGTACTGAGATTGCTCCCTGTGTTCGACCTGGGATGCTCTACTTTTTCGAGTAATAAAATTCCCTATTTGTTTAAACGCTTTGTTGGCTATATTACAACGTATTATCTTTTAAAACCCGATCGAGCGCGATAAACACTTCACGAAGGCTGGAGTGGGCGCTCGCAAGCGCGCGCGAAGGGAGTGGGCGACGCAGACCGGTGCGGGCGAGTGCGAGCAACACGGGGCGAGACGCGCGGGCGGGTGATCGGTGGTAGCAGCATGCCAGGTGACCGGTTATGTGAGATGCTCACCGGTCACCCCACTGTAGCCACAGTGTCTCGCAGACTCGCATGAACAGTGGCTACAGTGGTCGGGTGAGCCACGCGACCGGGAGCTTCAGGTCCCATGAGTGCGGCCGGCTCACGGTTGCCGCGCACGAGCTGGCACGCGAGGAATAGGGTCTACGCTGCCCGGTTGCAGGCGCGGAGAAGCTCGCGACAGAGCGCGCGGAGAGGGAGTTGGCGTGCGTGGGGGAAGGTGAGGGCGACGCGGGCACTGCTGGGGTGCACTGGGGTGCTTGGTCGGCCGCTGTAGTGATGCACGGTGGCCGGTTGCGGGTAGAAGAGAGAGCGCGACAAAGCAAAGAAGCGGGAGGCGGAGAGGCCTACAGGCACGCGGTGAGGCGAGGATGGCTTGCAGGCTTGCGCAGAATGGGCTGGGGCTGCTACTGCTGCTGTGCTGCTGCTGCCGTCGAGCTTCAAGCTTCAGACCTTGAAGCTTGCGACAATGGCTGAAGGTGCTAGAAACTTAAAAAATGAGAGAGGAGCCACCATGCCCATCGGCTCTTTGAAGAGCTGGGCGGTGGTGGTCTCACTGTGGTGGGTGTTCACCACAGTGAGGGCTCCTATCCGCCGGGTGTCTCCTAGGAGGGCCGGCGTGTGGAGGGAGAGGGAGGAGAGGATGGTGGCCTGGAAGTGCTGCATTTGGTTTTTTGAAGTTGGACCAGACTGCCTTTGAAGAAGAAGCCACCCACTTTATATAGAAGATGAAAGCCATGCACGGCCATGCCCTGGCTGTGCATGGCTCATGGATGGCCTTGGCAGGGAGAGGCAGCTGCAAGGAAGGGCTGGAGTAGGGAATGGTGCGAGGAGAAGAAGATGCATGCAGCTACGGGAAAAATTTAAAAATCGAGTGAAATAAAAAATAAAAAGATGGTGAATTAGCAGAGATGCACTTGAGGAAAAATGTTAATTGCAAGGCCACTTATTTATTCTCCTCTCCTCTCAATTAAATGCATGCATGCATTATTTTTACAAATGCGATTATGGAACCCTAATATGCATAGGTAATGCTAGGAAATAGCACAAGAAGGCACTATTGCAGGTGTATTTTTGTGGTGCAATCAAGGGCCCATCACATTCCAAAGCACATTCAAACCTAGTCCTAAATAAAACAGAGTAGACGTTGGCCTTAAGGATTCGACTCGCTCTTCAGAGCCCAGAACGAGATTATTTTCGATTAGTCTGTTTCTACTGTTCAATCTTATGTCTAGCTAGGGGAGTAGAATCAAACGATCGCGGCTGGGGGGTACACTAGGAACCGGAGGCGCAAGCCAAAGGAAGAACCTTCTCCCCAGTCCCTCCTTCTAACTGGTTGGATTGAACAAACAGAAGTACATCAAATCATTCTTTTATCTCAACATAGGTTTTGGGAGTCTGTACGTCTGTAGGCTAACCCAATTAAGGACAGGTTTTGATTGTTTGTATTGCAGGGCACCTTTCTTCCTCCCATTTCTCATGAATCCTTCCACATATTACACTTATTCCTGCTCTTTCTCTCCTGTTTTGAATTATCCTCAACATGACGATTATTCTGACTCATATTGTAATCAACCATCAATTAGTTTGGATAACTCGGATTGGGGATATAGTTCCGGACCTCCATGTTTAGGGTCTAACCCTGAACACTTTGATTGTGATTTCTATCCTTCTTAGAGCCACATCGATTATAGATCGTCATCTTTTCATAAACAACCTAATACAATCTACAATCAAGAAGGATACACTGATCCTTACCCATCCTCTGATTACACTGCCTTTAGGTCATCACCACCTTTTGAACAATCTGAATGACCTATTATCAGGAAGGGTATAATGAATCTCAATTCGTTAATTCCCCTGCATTGACCCCAAACCCGCCCAACCCCGAACCAACTCATTTGGTTCAGGGTAACCAGGTTCAAGATAAGGTTCTGGATAACTTGAGGAATATCATTCAATCTTTAGAAGTTCAGCCAATACCTTCCATTGAGAGATTGGAGCACTTGATTGAAATGATTGATGATTTAAACAAGTCTTTGTTGGATTGGCTCAAGGATGTTAAGGATAAGAACTCAGGTGAGTTTCTACTTATGAAATTAGCGAAATTGAGGATGAGATTCGTGGTCACTTTGATTCAATCATGGGATGATTCCCAGTATGAACTCCTTTCAGGAAAGCTAATGATAGAACCCGCTCAGGCACCTGTTGGGGGGGACACGTGTTACGAGGCTGACCAGATTGAATTAAAGTAAGCAATTAAGGAAGATCTGATTTCTTCACCGGAGATGCCTGAGCCAGGGTACGAGGAAACGTATGTCTCCTTGGAATAGAAAGTGACAGATGATTTTGGGACATACATTGATATAGATCCTGATTTCTTTAATGGTGAAGATTCAAGTTGCAAACTCTCACACGAGTTTACAGAACACGATTTTTGTGAGACGATTGGGCCTGAGGAATTTGAAAAATCATTTGATAGCCAAAGAACTAAGGAAACTGATCTTATTAGGGAACACATTACAGATCCAAAATTGCATTTTCTGGAGGATTCAATTCAATGCCCTGATTGTCAGTTACACCCCGTTGAGCTTATTGATGATTCTATTTATGAGATAATTAGACCCAAGTCAATTTTGATTCTGCCACATCATTTAGACTTGGAGATTTCAGATGGGGTGATTAATATTGATGAGAACCTCATCATGAGCCATAACTAGCTCATTTTGACCTAATACAGAGAATAAAAGCTCCTACATAACTCAAAGAAAGGCTTAACTCAGAGAATTCTGAGTTTAAGGAGAAAATAAGTCATAAGGGGTAAAAATGCAATTTTACCAGCACAATCTGCAAACAGGGTAATTCAGGGTCCCAACATAGGTCAAACAAACCAAATAAGAAGAAAAGTGGGATGATCTGATCCAATAAGGGCTACAGCAGTTCCAAGGAACTAAATGATAATCTGTAACCCTAAAACAAACCCACTTCAATTCATGAGGTTCGAGGCAAAGTAAAAATAGAATAAACCCTCTAAATTCGTAGAAAAATAATCTCTAGGGTTTAGAACCTTCAATTTGGCCTTAGGAACCCATTTTGACCTACATTGAGAACCATGCCCAATTAACAACTTAATTTGGGTTTTTGCGTAAATTGACTGACCAACAAGGTTTAATCTAGAAATAAAATTCACCATCAGAATCCTTAGGTCCTAATTAGTCATGTATAAAAACTTGAGCCTAAGAAGAAACCTTCTTGACCAACTTTACACTTTGGTCCTCATATATTTACTTTCTGGCCCTCAACTTTTGAACCCTCACATTTTGGCCCCTAACTCTCCTTCATTCTTTGCGTTCAGGTCCCTGCTGCAAAACCTGACCAGCACCATGCTCCGACGACCTTGCGCAGAGCATGGCGCCGCGCAGGGTGAGGGGGAGGGCCTACCAGGTCAAATGGGGGTGCCCTGCGTCGTCAGCCACCGCAGGAGCACCCCCCTGAGTGCTGCGACCACCCATACCGCCCGTGCGAACGCACGGACGGTATGGGTATCCTTCCTTCGGCGTCCTCCGGTGAGGGAGACACGTCGTCTCCCTCCGCCCTCCTCTCTGGTTCTGCCCCTATAAATACCCCCGTTGCTCCGCCGTTCTTCCCAGCTCGGATCTGATGGAGATACCCCCTTACTTTCCTTTCTTCCCACTCCGGTAGAAGCCCTCCAGCTCCGACGATTTCTCTTCCTCCTCCTCTTCGCTCTGCCGCAAAACCAGCAGTAGACACTTCTTCCTGATTCCCCTCTGCGTCGCGCAATATCGGCGCGCGCTGCCTCTGCCCCATCGTCGCCGCCGTCCTGCCCCACTGGGCATTTCTTCTCCAGCTCCGGTAGGTACGAGCCGGTAGCCTCTTCATTCCCTTCATCACTTTAGCTAGGTTAGAATTAGTCTTTTCTATCCCCTCTTTCTTTTCCTCCCTATTTTACAGTCAATTACACCCTCGATTGACCCGACCACCGTCACCTTCTCCACCTCCAGCCACACTCCGGCGACCCGCTCCCATCACTCCAGCAACCCACACGGCTCGCCGACCCCCGCAGAACCTTCGCCTCCTCACCTTGATCATCCTCCGCCTTTCCACTTCCCCCGAATCGCCCTCTGCAACTCCACCGAACACACCCATTTCCCAACCCGCAGTTTGACCTAGGGCGGCCCTTAGGCTCCGCCCCGCCACCTGCAGACCCTCCGACCACCTTCGCCATGCCACGACGAAGGTCCTCCGCATATCTGATTAGGCCGAGAGGCCGTGCTGTTGTGAGCAGGTACTCCGCTCGCCGCCGCCATTGCCGAGTGAAGCAGCTTCCTCAACCTGCTCCTCCAGGCACGCCTCGCCCAGGTCAGGCTCCCAGGCTGCGCAGGGCATCTCCGCAAAGAAGTCCCAGGCTGCAGTTGGGGCAAAGCCATCGCGTGGAGCCTCGATTGGGCGCTGCCTCCTCCTCACGGGCGTCAATTGAGGTGGGACATTTAGCTCCACCTCGGAAACTCACTGAGGTGAGCGGGCGCTTAAAGGCAAAAAGTGCCTTAAGCTGTTTGCCTTAGATCATGGGGTGAGGTCCCCTTCACCTGCCCGATTACCCGGCCTCGTCCGCGCTCACGCCCCGCGGACCTGGCCCGACCCGACTAAGCACGTCCTGCACTCCTCGCCCACAACTGCACGCCGGTGGGCCTGGACCCAGGCGTGACCCGCGTACCCGATTACCCAGTTGCTCTGGGAGAGCTTTCCTAAGAGCAAATTCTGAGAGAGAGAGACGCGGGGGGGAGGGTAGAGTAGGTTTTGCCCTCTGATGAAAACCTTGAAGTGTGCAGGCACAGGTGAAGAAGAGGAAGAAGAAGAGAACACAAAGCAGATGAAGAAGGAAGCTAAGAGGTACACTACAGCAACATTAGTTTAAGTCGTCTGATTGGAAAATCAGACGACGTCCTGAAGGCAAAGGAAGAAGAAGAAAAGAAGAAGCAGGACCGCAGCAAAGAAGAGGAAAGACAAGAAAGAAGAAAAAGAAGAAGAAGAAGATCTGAAGAACAGAAGGCAGAAGAGAAGACCACGAGGAGATAGACAAAGAAGAAGAAACCAAGAGCCAAAGAAAAGAGAAGACAAAGAGGAAGAAAGAAGAGAAGAAGGAGAAGCCAAATTTTCATCTCTCTCTATCTCTCTTTATTTTTGTAATAAGAAATACTGTACTTCTAGAATACGACTTGCTCCCTGAGTTCGACCTCGGGAACTCTTTTATTTCCGAGTAATAAATTTTTAATTGTAATGGCAACCGCAGAGCCGTCTTATCCTATACTACAATGACTCTACTATAAGAGACGCGTCGCGGTTGTCCCCGTTAACAATTTCTTGGCGCCGTTGCCGGGGAGCAACGGCTATTCTAGAAGCTTTGAATTTCTTTTTAACAATTGCTAATCTTTTTCTCTCTCTTATGTGCAGGTAAAGGAAGAAAGATAGATGCAGCCGCTCCAAGGACAGGTAACCTCCTATTAAAACCCTAAAAATTCAAAGTGGAAAAACTAGGAGAAAAACAAAGAAAAACTAGGAGTAACCTGTCTTTCATAGTAATAGCTGCATGTTCTCAGAACCACTATTCCTGCACACAATTTTAAAAAGGGTAATTAAGGGCTAACACATCCTTGCTTGAGCCCTAATTACCCAAACAAGGAGTTAAATGGACCAAGTAGAGCCAACATAAGATTCAACATTAGGGTTTTAGAGACACACTACTTAAATCAAGAATGGAGAAAATCCAAAAGAAGTGTGCCTAAGCCATTGATTGAACATACTTATTCAGAGAAACCCTAAACAATTGGCTCTCTAAACACTTGAACCCAAAAAGAAAGGACCCAAAAGCTCTCAAAGGAACAAGAGGTAAAGTTGACCCCTTGGGTCAACCAACCTTAAAATTAGGTTACTTTCTCACTCAAAATACCTAAAAGTTCAAGTGAAACCTTAAGTACCCCGATCTTAAACTAAAATTGGTAGACTTAAGAGGTCAAGATTCCCATTCTGGTCTACCTGGAACCGCAGTGACAAGAGAGGTCGGGTGGGGGAAACCCTGTAACCCATGGGGACGCTCTACCGTGTAGGGGTCTTCGCGGGACTCACCCGCTCTGGCTGCCCAGGTAATTCTCAGGTGGACGATCTTTCTGATCAAGGGGTCCATCTGCCCCGCACCTCTATAGTCACCCAACAATTTTTGGGTGTCTTGATTGGGTCCAGCACCTGCTTATCGAATCCAGTCCTTCAGTGTTTGGAAGGAGGTCCTTGAAACCTCCTATAGAAATTCACTCTCCCCGAGGCTAAGCCTCGGCTCCCTTGTTTTTGCAGAAATCATTCACATAGCCCCTCTTTCCTCTGATTCTGAACAAAATCCCCTTCTTCCATCTTGATTCAAACTTCGATTCTATATCTTGATTCCACCACCTGATTCAAAGATGCAGCCTAATTACCTAGCAAGACTACCATTCAAAAAACCTGAATATCTGAGATCCATGAAAGATAAGATGATTGAAGATGCCCTTGAATTCTATGAAATCAAATGTAAACCCTCAACACCAATAGAAAACATTCAGGTTGATGTCCCAACAACCACAGCTTTCATCATAAACTGTGCCCAAATTCTGTTGACAGAAATTACAAAAGGATCAACCCGAGATATGCTCATGACAGGATACATTGAGATAGAAAAATTACACCAATTTGAATACCTTCAATGCTTGAAAAATCCTGTACTTTGGGAACAACACCAAGATGCCCTTATAAAATGGGTAGAAATGATGAAATCAGTAGAACAAATTATCAACCATAAATACCCGTATATACCAGAAATAGAGGAGGAACCATCTTGGAATAGTATTAAGGAACAATCCAGTTTCCCAGATCTTGGGACTGAGGCACAAAGTGGTTGTGGAATCCCAACCCAGATAGAAGACAATGTTGAATTAGGTTGGGATATTGCAGGAGAACACACTGATGAGCCAAACTTAGACCATGAATTGCCAAGCCTAGAATTCCAAAACTCCTGCAATAATGAGATTAGAACTGAACCTTTTGAGAGTATAAATTCCGCCCCTTATTTTGATAAGGTAGCCCTTGAAGGTTATTCAGACTTAGGTTCTAATAATTCTACCCACATCCTAAGCCTAGAACCTAGATCTAAAACTTATTGGGAAGATTATGAGGCCCCTTATGAGAAAGATCAAATTTTTACAGAATATGATTCCGGGCCTCTATTTGATGAATGCCCCTCTCCAACATCCTCAGGAAATCTTATCGATTTTTCAGAAAACATGCCAATTTATGATACAGAAACTGAGGAGTTGGATGAGCAAGGTTTTAATTGGGTCTATCCTACCAGCTTCGAGCTTGAGCCTAGACAGAATACCTTTTTAAGCCCAGAATTAACATATAGGCTAGACCCCAGTCAGGCTGCTAATTCCACATCTGATGATTTATGCTGCGGTGGAATTCATAATCATGAATCTCATTTTCGCAAACTCTCCGACAACTTCATATCTGACTATAATTGCGGAGAGATTCTCCTTCCTGAACATCCCAGGCCCATCTACGACCTCAGTTCACATGACTCTGACTCCGACTCTGAGGTCCTGATTCCCGAGATCACTGATAACACAGAATCATTCCTTTTCGATCCTCAGGAACCAAAAATAGAAAATGCCAAGAGTGATTGCAACCCAGAATTCAAATCTTTTCTCAATTCAGATTTCTTTCATCCTACAGACACTCTTCAGGCATTTGATAGTTACCCAGAGGACTCTTTGCAGAAAATCACCTGTCATTCCTTTCTAGAAGAGCCCTCATACACAGTTGCCACCTCGTCTGCACACACAGAACTAATCAAAACCTCTTCCCAACCCCGACCCGCAACCAGACTCAATTTCTATTCAGATTCACCTGTCACTGAGCCGATTACATTTCCACATCGAGTTTGGAACACTGATCAGACTACATATCATGCTCCATCATTCTCTGATCACCCCTGTAGGGTTTCCGCGTCATTCATTGATTATTCTACGGGTCCCTACTCTGACCAGGCTAATTCGACTCAGCCAAACCCTATGTTTTCACTTCCACATCCATCTGAGCTGCATAGTATATGGTGGGTTCCACACCTTTTTATCCACATCTATCAACCCACCAGATTGATTGGGTTTGGGCTGCATCATCAGCCTGTTGATCTGAACAAGCACCTGGTTGGACCAACTAGGCTCTTAATCAAGGTGCTTGTATTACAAAACTCTGCTGATTTCACCATCCCCTCTCCATCGCATTTCCCGCTTGGCTGAAGGCATCAAATTTAGCGCTCAATGGGAGGCAGCCTGTCATTCTCTTTAAAAACCTGAAACCTTTTCTAAAACCTTTGTGCACTTGAAATTCACACTTTAGGACAGCCGACTCCACCTCAGGTGCTTGCATCTGAGGTTAAAAATCGTCCGCAACAGTCACCCCGACCCATTCACTCATCAAAACATCTGTCCTAATGTATGAACTAAGTTGAATAAAAACCCCCTAAGTTACAATGAGGACATTGCAAATCTTAGGCATGGGGGGGTATGAAAGTGCAAAACGTATACGAAAAGGTTTCAAACAAAAAATTCACATATGCCAAAAACACCATAAAAATTAAAAATTTTTCGAAAAAGAATAAGAGAATAAGAGGAGAAAGGAAATTTTGTGAAGGAGAAGGAAAAAAGAAACAAAAGGAAAAAAGGAGCACAAAATATGAGAAACAAGTGATAGTCATTAGTAAGGAACTAAGGAATTAACCTAAGTTCTAGACCTCATTCAAGAAAATAATTGAAAAGTGCTTAATGACATTAGTAAGAACGCAAACCTTAGGCATTCTTGAATAGACTCTTAGTACCCATTAAGATCTGGACACTCCTCAAGAGGTTGAGGAAAATGAAAAGCTGAAGTATTATGTCTAAGGCTTAGGGAGTATTTGGCCTCATTAACTAATTTTTGGTTTACGGGACTCAGTAACCTAAGCACCCTAACCTCACACACAGCCTGGTTCAGTAAGCGTAAAAATCAAAATCACGCAGAAGCGTCGCAAAATTCTGAAAAGTACACCTAGAGTAGGAGCAGCCGATCAACACAAGTTGATTTGGACGAGTTCCCAACGCGGAGAGGTGGGAAATCCCCTCAAAGATGCATAACAAAATATCATCTCCTCGGTACTTGTCTCTTAGGATATTCACATATCCTACTGGGGGCATGTAAGCACCCTGCTGGTTCAGATTCCATGGATGGCATTATCACGAAGTGTCAACTGCCAGGGTCTGAATTTGGCCACGGAACACCATGGATGGGATTATCTCGAAATCTCAATAGCCAGGGTTCTGGGGGTTGCCATGGGCGGTGCTATCTCGAAGCATCGATCGCCAGGAACCCTTGAGGATTGATGATGGGAGCAAGGAATCTGATACAGACCGTGTTGAAAGCCAATCCTAGGCTAGAACTAAAAAGAAAAAGAGAGAGAAAACTCTCCAAATGGAAAAACTTTCTATCTCTCTTATAAAACGCACTACGAACTGAACCAAGCAAAAATCATTTCAAGCACGGGGTGCTTCAACAACAAAGTCCAATAAACCTTAGGTTAGTTCTTGTGGGTCTTAAAAACCTTTGCCAAAGACTGAGGCTAAGGCTAGACAGATCTGGATCTTGGTTGGTACTAGAAGTACCTTTTAATCCTATGGTCAGCATTCTAACCTAATCTAGGTTCAAATGAAAAGGCACTTATCTGAAGTGGTTATGAATATCATGGTCTAGACCAAAGGTTAAAACCTTAGGTTTTTGCTAAGGGACTAGCAAAAGCTTGGCATAGGGGTATAATGAGAACCTCATCATGAGCCATAACTAGCTCATTTTGACCTAATACAGAGAATAAAAGCTCGTACATATCTCAAAGCAAGGCTTAACTCAGAGAATTCTGAGTTTAAGGAGAAAACAAGCCATAAGGGGTAAAAATGAAATTTTACCAGCACAATCTGCAAACAGGGTAATTCAGGGTCCCAACATAGGTCAAACAAACCAAATAAGAAGAAAAGTGGGATGATCTGATCCAATAAGGGCTACAGCAGTTCCAAGGAACTAAATGATAATCTGTAACCCTAAAACAAACCCACTTCAATTCATGAGGTTCGAGGCAAAGTAAAAATAGAATAAACCCTCTAAAATTCATAGAAAAATAATCTCTAGGGCTTAGAACCTTCAATTTGGCCTTAGAAACCCATTTTGACCTACATTGAGAACCATGCCCAATTAACAACTTAATTTGGGTTTTTACGTAAATTGACCAGTCAAACAATGTTTAATCTAGAAATAAAATTCACCATCGGAATCCTTATGTCCTAATTAGTCATGTATAAAAACTTGAGCCTAAGAAGAAACCTTCTTGACCAACTTTACACTTTGGTCCTCATATATTTACTTTCTGGCCCTCCACTTTTGAACCCTCACATTTTGGCCCCTAACTCTCCTTCATTCTTTGCGTTCAGGTCCCTCCTGCAAAACCTGACCAGCACCATGCTCCGACGACCTTGCACGGAGCATGGCGCCGCGCAGGGTGAGGGGGAGGGCCTGCTAGGTCAAATGGGGGTGCCCTGCGTCGTCAGCCACCGCAGGAGCACCCCCCTGAGTGCTGCGACCACCCATACCGCCCGTGCGAACGCACGGACGGTATGGGTATCCTTCCTCCGGCGTCCTCCGGCGAGGGACACATGTCGTCTCCCTTCGCCCTCCTCTCTGGTTCTGCCCCTATAAATACCCCCGTCGCTCCGCCGTTCTTCCCAGCTCGGATCTGACGGAGATACCCCCTCACTTTCCTCTCTTCCCACTCCGGCAGAATCCCTCCAGCTTCGGCGATTTCTCCTCCTCCTCCTTTTCGCTCTGCCACAATACCAGCAGCAGAGACTTCTTCCTGATTCTCCTCTGCGTCGTGCAATACCGGCGTGCGCTACCTCTGCCCCGTCGTCGCAGTCGTCCTCCCCCACTGGGCATTTCTTCTCCAGCTCCGGTAGGTACGAGCCGGTAGCCTCTTCATCCCCTTCGTCACTTTATCTAGGTTAGAATTAGTCTTTTCTATCCCCTCTTTCTTTTCCTCCCTATTTTACAGTCAATTACACCCTCGACCGACCCGACCATCGTCACCTTCTCCACCTCCGGCCACACTCCGGCGACCCGCTCCCATCACTCCAGCAACCCACACGGCTCGGCGACCCCCGCAGAACCTTCGCCTCCTCACCCTGATCATCCTCTGCCCTTCCACTTCCCCCGAATCGCCCTCTGCAACTCCACCGAGCACACCCATTTCCCAACCCGCAGTTTGACCTAGGGCGGCCCTTAGGCTCCGCCCAGCCACCTGCAGACCCTCCGACCACCTTCGCCGTGCCACGACGAAGGTCCTCCGCATATCTGATTAGGCCGAGAGGCCGTGCTGTTGTGAGCAGGTACTCCGCTCGCCGCCGCCATTGCCGAGTGAAGCAGCTTCCTCAACCTGCTCCTCCAGGCGGGCCTCGCCCAGGTCAGGCTCCCAGGCTGCGCGGGGCATCTCCGTAAAGAAGTCCCAGGCTGCAGTTGGGGCAAAGCCATCGCGTGGAGCCTCGATTGGGCGCTGCCTCCTCCGCGCGGGCATCCAATTGAGGTGGGACATTTAGGTCCACCTCGGAAACTCATTGAGGCGAGCGAGCGCTTAAAGGCAAAAAGTGCCTTAAGCTGTTTGCCTCAGATCACGGGGTGAGGTCCCCTTCACCCGCCCGATTACCCGTCCTCGTCCGCGCTCACGCCCCGCGGACCTGGCTCGACCCGACTAAGCCCGACCTGCACTCCTCGCCCACTACCGCACATCGGTGGGCCTGGACCCAGGCGCGACCCACGTACCCGATTACCCGGTTGCTCTGGGAGAGCTTTCCTAAGAGCGAATTCTGAGAGAGAGAGACGCGGGGGGGAGGGTAGAGTAGGTTTTGCCCTCTGACGAAAACCTTGAAGTGTGCAGGCACAGGTGAAGAAGAAGAAGAAGAGAACACAAAGCAGAAGAAGAAGGAAGCTAAGAGGTACACTGTAGCAGCATCAGTTTAAGTCGTCTGATTGGAAAATCAGTCGACGTCCTGAAGGCAAAGGAAGAAGAAAAGAAGAAGCTGGATCGCGGCAAAGAAGAGGAAAGACAAGAAAGAAGAAAAAGAAGAAGAAGATCTGAAGAACAGAAGGCAGAAGAGAAGGCCACGAGGAGATAGACAAAGAAGAAACCAAGAGCCAAAGAAAAGAGAAGACAAAGAGGAAGAAAGAAGAGAAGAAGGAGAAGCCAAATTTTCATCTCTCTCTCTCTCTTTATTTTTGTAATAAGAAATACTGTACTTCTAGAATACGACTTGCTCCCTGTGTTTGACCTCGGGAACTCTTTTATTTTCGAGTAATAAATTTTTAATTGTAATGGCAACCGCAGAGCCGTCTTATCCTATACTACAATGACTCTACTATAAGAGACGCGTTGCGATTGTCCCCGTTAACAAATATACAAGAGGTCTTGGAATTTGACATGCTGAATGAGGAGGATAGGAGCTGGGAAGTTCTTATTTGGGAAGCTAACTTTGGAGGAAGTAGAAGATTGACTCAAAGGGTTCCTATTAAGCTAAAACCATCAAACTAGGACCCTTACGACATTTGTTTTAAGGATGTCAAACCCAAGCACACATTCAATGATTATCCTTTTGAGCTTCAATTCTCTGTAACTCGACTTTTTGGTCTTGGGTTGCATCCTCATAAATCGCAGGCCCGACCCTGCTTGCATATAGATTTTAGGTTTTGGGTAATTTTTATCCAGAACCTAAGATATTCTCGATTATGGAGTATGGGTCTGCACCACAATTTGCTGCACATCTATGGACATCTACTGACAGGTCAGAGGATTCTTATGTTTATTTTGATTCTGACCTGCACTTGTGAATTTTTCATTTCTCTTCTTTGTATAGTGTGCCTAGCTGAAGGCACTAAACTCAGCACATATACAGTTCTTTTTAGTTTTCATCTCGAAGCGGACCTGACATTCACATAATTTAGGTGCTTTCTACGCTATTCCACTCTGTTTTATGTCCTTTTAATACAATGAGGACATTGCATTAGATAGGCATGGGAGGTGGATATTCATCTCTGAATTCATTCGTCATCTCCGTAGATTTGTTTTATTTTTTTTTATGAAAAAATTTTTTTTTGGAATTAAGAAAGAGAACTTGGGTTTAAGAAAATTTTTAATCTTAGGAAATACTACATTATGATTTGAACAGAAAGACCCTTTAGGTTTTTGGACTTAATCAACCCGTGTATCCACTAAAATGTGGATTTGTCTTTCGAGTCCTCGTCATCTTAATTCTATTGTAATTGGAGTAAATAAGTTTGGGTGATAAGTACTTGACTTATCAACCTGCCCTCTGATTTGAGGAAATTTTGAGTCTTAAGCATCTATACACAATCTTGTCACTGACTCGTTGTTTGGCGATTTTAACGGAAATTGGGTAGCTAATGAACTTTCTAGGGTGATATGGCTGGCAAGTTATCGTGGGTAATAGCTCATAGGTAGGTTGTCCAGAGCCCAATCATTGGACCTTTCTCTTTTTGCTGCCTCTAGGTAAATTTTAGACCAGGGAAGCCACCTACTTAAAAAAAAAGAAAAAATCAAAAAGAAAAGGGGAAAAGAAGAAAAAAAAATAAACCACACTTCGCCGCACGAGTATGGCTGGCAAGTTATCGGTGGTAATAGCTCATCGACCGGTTGTCCAGAACCCAGCTCAATAAATGCACTGAAAATTCCCGAAACACATAGGAAGAAGCGGAGAAGTAGAATAAACCGGGGAGATATACACTGGATTCACCCTTGTGTTGACCCTGTAAAAAATTAAAAGTAGGGAGAAAGCTACCATTTGTGAAGATACACCTTTAGGCAGAATTCTTTTTAAGGTCACCTAGAGGCATAGAAATCCGAAGTTCATTTTAATTGCCGATCAACGAGTCTATCACATTCACAATAAGATGCTTAAAACTTAGGGTTCTTATCAAATCTTGGGTGAGTTGAATTGCCATAGAAAGCCACTCTTCGACCCTAAAACTTGAAAATCCAAAAAAAAATTAGAAAAGAGGAAAAAGAGAAAAAGAAATATTTCTTTGAATAAGGCGAGGGCTTGAGGCGGTCTGCATTTTGCCAGATACTCGGGCACTATTGTGTCTTTGAAAGTTCAGATCCTAAGTAGACAGTTTCTTAATGACTGAAAATAAACTCAAGCCCAAATAATCCAACCTAATTCTTTTATAAATAGCATATAGTTTTTGCTAGGGACTAGCAAAAGATAGGCATGGGGGAATGATGTAAGCACGTTTACAATACTTAAGATGTCTATTTATGCATGTTCTTAAGCATAGGATTGCATTGCATGCTATAAATATTGCATAACATGCATCATCTTGCATTTAGAGTAGTTTGAATAAAATGGAGGTTAATTGTCTCCTTTTATGTGCTTGGACAGGGCAAACTTTTTAATCGGGGCCTCGGATCGAAAATCCAACTGTATAGATGTGATCAGGGCAACGATTGGAGTTCAACGACTCCAAGATCGCCCTAATCAGGCATCTGTAGCATCTGATAGTGACCAGGGAACCCTAGAAGATCAAGGGCCAAGGTGGTGTAAATCCGCACTTCAAATGACAAATCCGACTGCACGGATGGATTCGGATCGACGATCGCAGCCTAACGATGCAAAAATCGAGTCAATCCGACACCTGTGGCACCACCTACAACATCCAGAAGATGGACGGCCAAGATGGCGCCACGTGGTGCCATCTCAGCCGCCTAAACGCCCGCACGCACCCGCTGAAGCTCCCGCAACCACCCCTCCCTGCTGTTGAATCAAGATCCAACGGCTATGGGTGCGGCGCCTTGAAATCGACTGCACGACCATTTGAGCGAGGCAGCGCAGTGGTCTAGCGCCTTAACACGAGGCGCGGATATGAGTTCGAGTCGCGGCAAGCGGGCGAGCGGCACAGAATCGTGAGAGTAGGCGAGCGTCAGATCTTGATCGGGCGGCCGTCCACGTTCAATAGCGTCGACGCGCTATCGCATGCCCGCACCTCACGCAGCATTGCACGCAGGCAGATGTGTGTTGAGGAGCGGGGGAGGCGCATCTTAATCGTCCAATCTCGCGATCAAACGACTGAGATTCGTTGAACGTGCGGCATGAGTTGAGCGCAAGTAGATGAGCGGGCGCGCACGGGCAGCGCCCACTGCGCCCACGATGGGGCTTTAGCGACGATTTTATCCGTCACTAAAGGCCCCTTATTTAATGTTTTAAAGATGTAATGTCCAATTTGCCCCCACTCCTTGCAACTATAAAAGGAGACCCCTTCCACACGAAATTCTCATCCCTTCCTTCTCTTCTCTACCTCTCCAAAGCTCAAGAGAAGCTTGTCCCACACCTGGGATGCTTTTCGTGAGATAAAGTCCAAATTTTCGTCCCCCTTCGGAAGTGGATCTCGCTATGACGACGACGTACTACCCCATTCCTATTCTTTTGCTTTGTCCTCCTTCGTCCTATTTCATCCTCCTTCGTCCAAGCATCGTCCCGTCCGGCTCATCCTCCAAGCGACCGTCGAGGAGGATATCTCTCTCCCTATTCTTTTTACTACTTTCTAGTATAGATTTATTGCTTTCTAGATTAGTTCTGCTCGTCCTCCAAGCGATCATCAAGGAGGATATTTCTCCCTCTATTCTTTTATACTTTCTAGAGTAGATTTATTGCTTTCTAGTGTAATCATTTTCCCGCTTTCTAGTGTAATGAACAATCATTCTAATGATGAAATTCTATGTTCATTATACATCTCATTTTGATTTCTGTTTGTAATATTCTCTCTCTTAGTCTCTCTCTCTTCTATTTATTGTAAATAGTTAAGATAGTTTTAAATTGAATTACTTCGTGACAAATAAAACTAACACAGTTTTTAAATCAAATGTCCGCCTCCCTGTGTTCGACCCGGAATTTTCATTTCGATATAAATTTTATTTGTTGAATACGAGTTCTTTGCTTTCAAACTACAACGACAAGGTTTTAAAAAGAAACACATTAGCGTAGTAATTCGTTCGTTCAACACCCACACGAACCAATGACCATTCCGTGGTCTTGGGCTTTGTTAAGGCTAATATCATTTCTCGGTACAGGTGCCCAAGGACGATCATAAGTGATGGAGGACCTCACTTCAAGAACGTACACTTCACAAGACTACTCTAAAATTTGAGAGTCGACCACATGATAGCCACACCACACTATCCCTAAACGAGTGGACAAGTTGAAGTTTCTAATAGGGAGATTAAGCGAATTTTAGAAAAAATGTCAGGCCCGATCGAAAGGATTGGTCTAAAAAACTAAATGATGCTCTTTGGGCCTACAGAACCGCGTATAAGACTCCCTTGGTCATGTCTCCTTTCCGTCTTGTCTATGGAAAGGAGTGCCATCTTCTCATTGAAATCCAACATAAAGCCTATTAGGCTATTAAAAACATTAACTTGAATCTGGATAAAGCTGGAAAGGCACGTATGTTAGAGTTAAGTGAGCCTGAGGAGCTTCGTAATAAAGCCTACGAAACTTTTCAAGCTTACAAGCAACGTACAAAGGTCTTCCATGATAAGCACATCATTAGAAAGACTTTTGAACCCAACCAGTGGGTTTGGCTTTTTAATTCCAGACTTAAATTATTTCCAGGAAAGCTCAAGTTTCACTGGGATGGGCCATATGTTGTTATCAATACTTTCTCTCATGGAGCTGTAGATATTCGAAACCCTACTTTTGGTGCGAGTTTTAAGGTAAATGACCAGCGACTTAAACCTTACATTACTCTTTCAGATGGCCAGGTTTTGGATGCACTTCGGCTTGAGGAGCCTTAGCACCTCCCACTCTCCTCCTCAAGTGATATTCTTCTATGTCTGCATTTTTCTGCTGAAGACATTGTCAATCTTAGGCAAGGGGGGGTATAACCTGAGAATGTTTATATCATTCATAAATATTTACATACATTTAGGATAATTTTTTTAAAATAAATCTTTTATTTTCTTGAGCTGAATTGGTTAGTCCTTACCAAAACATCTTTATCATGGAGGTGTCATTAAAGCTTTTCCTTCTTTAATTATTTCTTAAGTTTAGAATCCAGTACATTTACTTCACTTGCACATTGACTGGGTAATTGATCTTTGAAGAAAACCAATAAGCATTTTTAGTCTACTAAACCCTTAGACAGTTAAAAGGGAGTCAGGCATACTATCTTCTAGTAAATCCACCTCATATTTGTTTGAAGAAAGTAGAGAGATTACTGGTGCACTAAGTCTAATGCATGGACTCTTAAGTTTTGGACAATTATATGATGATACCTCAGAGTTAGGCATACTTTTCGCTCTTTGTTCCTATGTGCATTGTGTGAATTCCTGAGAGTCACCAAATAAGGTAGATACACGGAGATTGAGTCTTAATAAAGCTATGACTGTGGTAGATGGTTACGACCATCCTTCATAGAGTTTTTGGCTGAAGGAGGGTAATAGTTTCAAAGGTTAGAAATACGCTTATCCTATCCATTCCTTTCAGGTGCCAAGAGTAGGCACTTCCACCAAATAAACTGCACAATATCCTCTTAACCATCATCATCCCTAATAATGCCTCATAAATAAAAGTCTGCATCGTGTTATTTTGATTTATAAAGAAAAAAGAAAGAAGAAAAAGAGAAAATAAACAATCATATTTAAAAAAAAGAATAAAAAAGAAGAAAAGAGAGAGAGAAAAGAAAAATAAAAGAGTCCAAGTTTGTAGTTTTATCTTCGTGATGATCTTTTTGAGGCAACAAAAACAACCACCATGATCCACCAAATATGACCTATACCTACCTTTTAGTATTTTTGATCACTCGAATACTGGCTGAGGACTTTAACTTAGTTGTAGAGTTATTAGGACTTTAGTTGAAGTGTGAATGCCATGTGAGGCCACCAAATAGTGAGTACATTTACCAAATCTGGTAAAGATTCGTGATCTCAGAAAGAAAACAAAGAAAAGAGTGAGCACAATGGAACATCAATAGAGCATAGTTGTTTAGCTTCTCTTTAGGTTGACTCATTTGATAGTTTGGAGAGTTAGAGTCCATAATACTAGACTACAGGTAGTACCAGATGAGTGTGAGCCACCAAGTATAAATCCTTTTGACTCTGTCTCCTACTTAAGCTAAAAAAAAAAAAGCCGGGGTCAAACTATAGATTATCTTCTACTTTATCCCCGAGGGAAGTAGTTGTCTATCCTGATAGAATTTTATCTAGGGTTAAGTGCGAACTTCAACTGTAGGTTGGCTTTTCACTTGAATCCATTACCTAGGCTATTATTAGTATCACTTCACATTTGTCTGGATCTCAAAATTTGTGGAGTAAAGAAAGAGGAATTCTCTTGATTACTTCCATTATTTTCACTTTTTCTCAGGACTAGCAAAACTTAGGCTTGGGGGCATTTGATAAGTCGAATTTATTGGACATTTATTTGGCTTATGTACATATGGAATACATTTCCTTATAATTTAATGACCTAAGCTAAGAAGTAATTAACCTTAGCTTATGAATATTTTTGTATCTGCCTTGTATTCTAATACATACATTCTTATTTGTTATGTGCATGCAAAAAATAAAAGTGTAATAGGTGGCTGGACATAATTAATATTTGAAGAAGGACATGGCCATAATTGTCCACCTCCCACCGCCGTTCCCTCTGCTGGCATTCAAATCTAGCAGTTGTGCATGCGAAGGGCGAGGTAGAGGTTGTGGATCTGGAGAGGGATAAGAGCTACGGGATTTCCTTTGACGGGGGGATCTCCAACTGCACCACTATGGACCCTGCGCACACCATGAAGGAGAGCCCGCACTATGTCCCTCTTACCCCTCTCACAACAGCCAAACTGCACGTACGAGGCAGCCGCTCCTAGCATAGCAACACCACCGCACACACTTTCCCAGCCTGCGCGTGCATCTTCTCACCACAACCTGTGCGCGCGCTCCCTCAAAGCCAGTGCGCCTCTCCAAGTGCTGCAGTAATAGAGCAGCCTAGCGCCGGCTCCTCCTTCCCCTCCAGTAGCACTCACATTGTGCACCCTCTCATGCGCTCGCAGTAGCACAATCTCTTCTCCGTGCATCTCCAACCCTCGCACGACCTTCCTGTTCAACCATGCCAGGAGCACAAGACACCCGTATGCAAACGCCCGCGTGCCATGGCCTCTCTGTCTTCTTCTTCCTTTGCTTCCTTCAACCCACTTGCAAGCAACCAAAAGAACCCACCACAGCACCTCTGCGCACAGCCAACCCGCGCTGGTCACGCTCCCATGCAACCGCGCCCGCACGCAGCTGCGCTCGTGGGCAGCCATGCCCTTGAGTGCACGCAGCACCTCCACGTGCAGCAACCACCTGAGGCGGTTGTAGTCCCTACTGCTCCTCTCCACCGCCACTTGTTGTCTGGCCAGCTGCCACCGGCCATCTCCCACCTC
The DNA here is from genome assembly GCA_037157565.1 of Thalassia testudinum. Taxonomy (NCBI): domain Eukaryota; kingdom Viridiplantae; phylum Streptophyta; class Magnoliopsida; order Alismatales; family Hydrocharitaceae; genus Thalassia; species Thalassia testudinum. Next base: position 125,260,665 of record JAZHRO010000024.1, read on the forward strand.
ACCGTCATTGTCTATGAGATCCTCTCCTCCAGTGGAACGCCTCCCGAGCAAACCGTCAGCGACGCCTCCTCCAATGTGTGGCGAAGAAAGAGGAAGTTTCCTCTATTTTTGAGGGAATTAAAATTTACATTTCTTGCCATTGTCAATTTAATATTTGGATTATTTTATTCCGGTGGAATTGCATGGGTGCACTTACAATTTCATGAATTGGCTTAACTCATGTTTTATGCATCATTTAACAATGAAATTTAATTTAGATTTGCATGCAATTCAAAATTACATGATATGCCACTACATACGCATCATCTACATACTTTTGGGAGCTTGATTTCTGGCATAAAATTTACATAATAGTCCATAACTTCTCATCAAATTGCAAGTTCCATTTAGAGTAGCATATTCATTGAATTGATTTCGTGAAGGTGCTTGCGAACATTATGACTCTCTACTTGTAATTTATTGGATATGACATCCTTTTTGTGATTTAAATTGATATCTATTTTAATCTTTGATTGAGAGATTTCCACCACATAAATTACAACGACATATCATTTAATTATCTTCTTAATCAAGCGAAATTCTCTCCATCAGGGGTCTTTGCAGGACTCTACCTCTTTAGCTACCCAGGTAATTCTCAGGTGGACGGCTTTCTGACTAAGGGGTATCGTCCACCCAGAACCTCTATAGTCATCCAAAATTTTTGGGTGTCTTGCTTGGGTCCATCACATTCCACCTCTCATCTACTCTATCGGTGCATGTTTGGGAGGAGGTTTCTAAGACCATCCTTGAGGCCTCCTTTAGCTACTCATTCATGTCGAGGCCAAGCCTCAACCTCCTTGTTTGTGTGACAACCCAATCCTATTGACATCTCTTCCGATTCATCTAAACCTTATTCTCCTTCATCCATCATCATGGCACAACCCGCAGAAGAAAATAATCTTGAAAATCAACTTCAGCGCCTCAATGATATATTCTAAGACATTATGAGCCCACCGTAGCATCCAATGATGCAAGATCACTACAATCCCGCTGCGGTGGCAATCGAACCTCGCGTACAAATCCCCGCTGGAGGTTGTGACACTGAACTCAAGTCCAACATGATTCATGCCATTCCTAAATTCCATGGGTGTAATTCTGAAGATCCTTTCCAACATATCAAATAACTCAAGCATCTGGCCCAGACCTTCGGGTCAGAAGCTCAAAATTGGGATGTTCTACTCATGACAATGTTCTCCTTCTCTCTCATGGATAAAGCTGCTCACTGGTACCGAACCCAAATGCATCCAATCAACACATGGGCGGAACTTCAATCTGAGTTTTTGAGAAAGTTCTTCCCTGTTGGTTGGACAAATGCTTTACGGCACCAGATCATACATTTCACACAACAAGCAGGAGAACCACTTCACGAAGCATGGGTTCATTTTCTGGATCTCATGCGAAGGTACCCCCATCACAAAGTTCCTAAATGGGAACAAGTCCAGTCTTTTTACTGGGGACTCCGTGAGGATATTCGATTATTCATCAATGCAACCTGCGGAGGAAACATCGTGGGTCAACACGAAGATACCATGTGGGAGATTGTCGAGAGTATATGCGAGAACTCCATCAATAATGAATCCATGGGCATGTTCGACCGGACGAATGCCCGTGCATTAACGAATCCAAAGGGAGCACATGAGATGCAGGGTCTGTCCTCTTCCGTCGACTTGGAACTGATGGCCAGTCATCTGGACAAGGTCTCTATTATTGAGAACAAGGTGGATGAGCTAACTCAACATTTGTAGAGAGCAACCTCTACGCAAAACCTGGTCACACAACCACCCTCTGGCACGGAGGCCATGCACAACATCTATCACCAACCTTCTCAGGGGATGGACCTATATCCACCCCCATCTGATTTTGGCTACGAAGGAAACTCTAGATCCACCTACTCTAGTTGGGGGAACTCTGAACCCTCATTTTCTAATTTTCCCGGGGTTCCTCAGACTTACGAGGACCTCAACGCCATTTAGAATGATCCATTCTCAATCACCTACAACCCTGGATGGCACAATCACCCCAATTTCACATGGTCAGGAAATATTCAAAATTAGAGACCTCAATATCCACACTGACCACATGCTCCTCATCCATATTAGCTGCCTCAGCCTCGGCCTAACCCAACTTATCAATCTGGGCCAACTCAGATAGATCAAATGACTCTTATCCTTCAGAATCTGGCTGACATTTAGAAGATGAATGCGGCTATGCAAAAATAGCTTAGAGATGAGATCACAGAGGTTCGCAATTAACTTGCCCAGATGGTAAATCCTCACCAACCTGGTGCACTTCCTTCACAACCTTTGCCTAATCCAAATAACGTGTCGAACCAGAGTCATGTTATGAACCCAAATTTAGGCCAAGCTCACTTTGTTTATCAAGCCCCTACTACTCCATCACCCGACGGGATGGAGGCTTCGACATCATATACGGGTTACCAGCAGCAAGCACCTCTTCTACCCACTCAAAACCAGAACCAGGCAGGATTGAATTCTGTTACTACCTGCACTGGCAAAACAATACAGGACCCACCTTATCAAAGCCAATCCTAGCCTGATAATACAAGCCCTAACCCTAGGATCGTCATCCAGTATACCGCTATCCCAAATCAAGAACCTGTACGCATTCTAGAGGAACCATCTAAGGTTCCATTCCCTGAGGCCTTGACCAAAGGAAAAAGGATAACCAAGACCGTGGCACCCGAGGAGGACCTGGATAAGCTCTTTGAGTAGGTCCATATAAACATCCCCTTGATGGATGCGATACACCATGTATCGACTTACGGATGATTTCTGAAAGACGCATGTACTCCTAAACATAAGCCATGAACCAAAGGCGAGAATCTGATCATACTGTCAGAGCAAGCCAGCTCAGTCATTTTTAGCAAACTCCCGCCTAAGGCAAAAGACCTAGGTGCCCCTTTGATCTCCTGTGAAATCAGTGATATATGATTTGATTGAGCTTTATTAAACTTAGGAGCTTGCATAAATTTGATACCTACATCCCTACTAGACAATTTCGAGGAATTTGAACTTAAACTGACTGAAATGACTTTACAACTAGCAGACTGATCAATTAAGGCACCAAAAGGAATTCTCGAGGATGTCATAGTTAGGGTGCATGATTTATATTTTCCAGTGGATTTCATCATTTTAGATATGGATGCTCTTGAGAATGTGAAGAATACACCGATCATACTAGGGAGACCCTTTTTGGCCACTGTTAGGGCCAACATCAATTGTGAGGAGGGCCAAAGTGAATTAAAATTTGAGAGCAACCACTAAAGATCGACATCTATAAGGCCCAACAAGGAATTAATTGTGGAGTCATAGAACAAATTTGCGATATTGAAGCAGTGGTTGACGACTTCATCAAGAACTCGACTATTTTTGATCAACCACAAGAGGATGAAAACTTGCAATTAGAGGAGCCCAAAGTCAACCTAGACACACCCATAGCTCCTTCCTTTGCTCCTGACACCCATCCTGAACTACCCGCTACTACTGAAAACCCGATTTTGGAATTAAAGCCTCTTCCTGATCATCTCAAGTACGTCGTTTTGGGTTCCAATCAGACGTTTTCTGTGATTATCAAATCTCGACTCACACCTGATCAGGAAACACACCTGATTTCTGTTCTCTAGCAACATTGAAGATCCATTGGATGGACTCTCGATGATCTCACTGGTATCAACCCCTCATACTACACTCACCACATCTACACTGAAGAAGGCTCACGACCATCCCTTGAAATGCAAAGATGCTTGAATCCCAATCTGCAGGATGTCATGAAAAGGAGATTATCAAATGGTTAGATGTAGGGATCACTTACCCGATCTTTGACAATCAATGGGTGAGTCTAATCCAAGTTGTACCTAAAAAGGTAGGGCTCACCGTCATCATGACTGGAACCAGAGAAGCCATACTGACTCGTATAGCAAACTCATGGAGAGTTTGCATTGATTACAGAAGACTCAATTCCTCCATGAAGAAGGATCATTTCCCACTTTCGTTCATTGATCAGATTCTCGAGAAACTAGCGGGAAATCAATTCTTCTACTTTTTGGACGGGTGCTCCAATTACAACTAGGTCGCAATACATACCGAGGACCAAGAAAAACCACCTTCACCTGCCCCTTCAGAACTTGCACATTCCGAAGGATGCCGTTCAGTCTCTGCAATGCACCCGGTACTTTTAAGTGGTGCATGCTTGCCATATTCTTAGATATGGTAGGTGAATACCTTGAAGTCTTCATGGACGACTTCTCAGTATTTGGTGAATCATTTGACGATTGCCTCCTGCACTTGGTCTAGATCCTCAGGTGGTGCATCGATGTGAACTTGGTTCTGTCCTAGGAAAAGAGCCACTTCATGGTACCTGAGGGAATTGTCTTGGGACATCTTATCTCTTAAAATGACATCTAGGTTGATCGAGCCAAGGTGAATTTGATTTCCAAACTCCCTATGCTTAGCTCGGTCAAAGACATCTGATCTTTCTTAGGGCACGTCGGTTGTTACCGTCGATTCATTCCCGATTTCTCGAAAATCGCATGCCCCCTAACTAATCTTCTATCTAAAGATGTCCCTTTTGAAATCACCAAGGAGTGTACTCAGGCATTTGAGATCCTACGTGATTGAGTTACCTAAGCACCTATCCTGCATTCCCCTGATTGGTCTCAACCCTTTGAGATCATATGCGACGCATCCGATTACGTTGTGGGGGCGGTACTTGGGTGGAAAATAGAAGGGAAACCCGTGGTCATTTACTATGCTAGCAAGACACTTGACGAGGCTCAGCATAACTACACAGTTACTGTGAAAGAGTTGCTAGCTGTAGTATTTGCCCTGGAAAAATTCATATCAAATCTTTTGGGTTCTCGTGTTATCATTTACACAGATCACACTATTGTGGGCCATCTCCTTGCGATGAAGGACGTGAAACCTCGACTAATCCACTGGATCTTGCTGTTACAAGAATTTGATCTCGAGATTCATGATAAGGTAGGGAAACAGAATGTGGTAGCTGATCACTTATCCCGCCTTCCTTCTGATAATATCAACCCTTCTGGACCAATTACTGAACATTTTCCCAATGAGCACCTCCTAACTATCAGTGTGAAACTTCCATGGTTTGCTGATCTAGTGAACTACTTGGCGTCACATCATATCCCTTCCGATTGGCCAAAAGCCAAGAAGGACAAATTACTTTCCGATGCCAAGTACTACTTTTGGGAAGACCCATATCACTTCCACATTGGTGCTGATCAGATCATCCGATGATGTGTTCAGGAAGTGGAAATTCAGAACATTTTGTCCTGCCATGACTAGGCATGCGGTGGACACTTCTCTAGTCATAAAACCACAGCAAAGTCCTCCAGTGCAGCCTTTATTACCCCACAATTTTCAAAGATGCATATGATCACTGTAAGACATGCACTCGTTGCCAGACCTTAGGCAACATGAGCCACCACGATATGATACCCTTACAACCGATTCTCGTATGCAAAATCTTTGATATCTAGGGGATTGATGTTATGGGACCCTTCCCTATTTCAGATGGTTTTGAATACATTCTTCTCGTTGTTGACTACGAGTCCAAATGGATCGAAGCCATTCTAACCTAAACCAACGATTATAAGGTGGTTATCAAATTCATTCATCAGAACATCTTTTCTCTGTTCAAGATTCCACGTGCCATTATCTCTGATGGGGGAACCCATTTCACCAATGCTCAGTTTAGATCACTGATGACCAAATACAGGGTGTCGCACCAAATCTCTACTCCTTATCACCCCCAAACCAATAGTCTAGCTGAGCTATCAAATTGGGAGATCAGGGAAACACTCCAGGTCACTGTTCAACTTGACAGGAAAGATTGGTCACCCTAACTTTTGGAAGCTTTGTGGTCTTATAGGGCTGCCCACAAAACCCAATTAGGCATGTCTCCCTTCAGATTGGTGTACAAGAAGGCATGTCACCTCCCCGTCGAATTGGAACATAAAGCCTATTGGGCAGTACAGAATTGCAATCTTGATCTTTCTAAGGCAGGAACCTACAGAAAGCTTCAAATGAGGGAGATCGATGAACTACGCCATGATGCATATGAGAACTCGCAAATTTACGAAGAGCAGGTTAAGGCCTTTTGCAACAAGCACATATCCAGAAAGATCTTTTTCCCTGATCAAAAAGTCCTACTCTTTGACGCCAAACTCAAATTCTCCCAGGAAAAGTCAGACCAAAAGGGATTGGACCATACCTCGTCCGACAAATCTTTGGAAATGGAACTATTGAAATCAGTCAACTCAACCATGATTCAGAACCTTTTGTCGTTAATGGTCAGAGACTCAAACCATTCAATGAACTCACTGATACAAATTTGGCTGAGGTATCTTTTACCCTCCATTCTCCCTGAGCTCATTGCATCCGACTGATGGTGTTAAACACAATGCTTTATGGGAGGCAACCCGTCATTTTGAAAAACCCAAAACCCTTCCTGACACATCTTATGCTGAACTCATATTGCACTTTAGGGTTCATCCATCAGAACAACCGACTCCACCTCTAGTACCTGTACCCGAGCTTGAAATCGTTCGCAACAGTCACCCTGACCCATTCACCCACCCAACACCTGTTCTATTGAAAGATCTAAGATGAACTTGAACCCACCAAATTTACAATGAGGACATTACAAATCATAGGCATGGGGCTATTAAACTGCAAAACACCATGAAAATCACTTCACAAGAAGGGTTTCATCAAAAAAATCACATATTCCAAAACTACCAAAAAAAATAATTTTTTCTTTTAAAAAGAACAAAAATATGAGAGGGGAGGAAATTTCGATGGCATATTAGATTTTGAGGAGAAAAAGGGAGATAAAAATGTCAAAAAGGACCACAATTTAAAAAGAAAAGAAAAAGAGATAGTCATTAGTAAAAGATTAAGGAATTTACTTAATTCTAGACCAAATCAAAAGAAAGAAAATGAAAGGCAAAAAGTGCTAGTGAAACAAAGAAGAGATTAGTAGGAATGCTGATTTTAGGCCTCTTGGGTTGCAACCCTATGCTTAAAAATTTAAGTACCCGCTAAGATTTGGATAGTCCACAAGAGGTTGGGAAAAATACGAAGCTTAAGTATTTGGTCTAAGGCTTAGGGATTATTCAACCTCATTAACTGACCTCTAGTTTGCGGGACTCTGTAACCTAAGAACCCCAATCCACACACAATCTGGTTTAGTGCGCTTAAGTATCAAAATCACGCAAAATGCGTTAAATATGTTCTGAAAAAAGTTACCTAGATTAGGAGCGGCTGATCAACACAAGTTGATTTGGATGAGCTCTCGACATGGAGAGGCAGGAAATTCTCCTCGAAGATGTGCAATAACATATCGCCTCCTCGGTGCTTGTCTCCTAGGATATTTAAATATCCTATCAAGGGCATGTAAGCACCTTGTGCTGGTTCAGATGCCATGGGCGACATTTTCTCGAAATGTCTATTGCCAGGGTCTGGATTTACCTACAGAACGCCATGGGCGGGATTATCTCGAAATCTAGAAAGCTAGGGTTCTGGGGGTTGCCATGGGTGGTGCTATCTCAAAGCATCGATTGCCAAGGACCCTGCGAGGATTGATGGTGGGGACTAGGAATCTGATACAGACCATGTTGTAAAGCTAATTCGAAGCTAGAAATAAAAAGAAAAGAGAGAGAAAACTCTCCAAAAATAAAGAAAAGTTCATCTATCTCTCTCTGAAAAAAATGCATTGCAAACTGAACCTGGGCTAAAACATGTTACAAGCACGGGTGCTTTAACTCTGGAGTTCAACAAACTTCATGTTAGTTCCTGTGGGCCGTAGAAACCTTCACGGCGGACTGAGGCTAGAGCTGATCAGGTCCAGATCTTGGTTGGTACTTGAGTACCTCTAGGCCTACCATCGACATTCTAACCTAATCTACAAAAGGAAGGACACATTAAAGTTTTAAGCATCAAAAGTTTTATGGTCTAGAATCAAAGTTAATACCTTGAAATTTTGCTAAGGGACTAACAAAAGCTAGGCATGGGGGTATGATGGAAACATAATCATGAGCCATAACTAGCTCATTTTGACCCAATTACGTTAGTAAATGCTCCAACATAACTACCAGAGAGTCACAAGTCACTGCTGAGGGAAAAATAAGAAACTAGGGGTAAAACTGTAATTTTACCATCTTATCATGAATGCAGTACAATCATGGGTTTTCCTAAGGGTTGAATGAAGGTCAAATGGTCTTAAAAAGATAACAAGTGGGATAGAATAATCAGAAAAGGATTTGCACGTGCTCTAAGAATTAAATAACTTTTTTAAACACTAAAAATAGACCCGCTTAATTAACTGAGGTTCTGATCAAGATAAAATTCACCTAAATCCTCTAAAATTCATAGAAAAATATTATCTAGTGCTTGGAACCTTCAATTTGACCATTAGAACTCGTTTTGACCTAGAATAGAGTCACCGACAGACATTTACCCTAATTTAGGTTTTTGCATAAATTACCCAGTCAAACTTGGTCAAAACCAAAATCCAACTTCACCATTGGATTCCTTAGGTCCAAATTAGGCTCATACCAAAATTTGGACTCAAGCTGAGTTTGTCTTGACCTAGTTTGCAAATTGGTACTGTCTAATTACATTTCTACCCTTAACTTTCAAAATCTTTTCAAATAGGTCACTAACTTTCTCGTCGTTCTCACAAAAACATTCCCTCTGCCATTAAACCTATTCCTACTTGCTCCGGCGACCTTAAAAAGGAAAGAACTTTCTGATTTCTTGACGAATCCCTTTCAAATTTGAAAGGGAAGTTCGTCAAGAAATTCCCTTCCTTTTGAACCCGATCCTAAGCCCTAAAGCCTACCCAATCTCTCATGCGAACGCATGAGAGATCTGGGTATCAGGGAATTACTGAACTCTGATGAGCTTTCCAGGCTTGGGAAGCTTGCTTCCCAAGCTTTAACTATCCAACTGAGGTCTATTAGAGCACCTCCTGCTCATACCGAACCTCTCAAGCTTGAATTCGATCGGAGTAACCCTCAAATTCTTCTCTCCTCCTCCGATTGAATTGCTCTTCAAGCTCTGATGACCCTCCTTGCCTCTCCTCATCATCTGATCGCAATACCAACAGTAGATTCTTCTTCCTTGCTTTCTTCCGCGTCGAGCAGCACTCGCCTGCGTCCCTACCTCCTTCATCCTCGCTGTTCACCCCTAAGCAGGGCAGCTTCATCTCCGGCTCCAGCCATACCTCAACCGGCGCTAACTCTGCTCCCCAATGTATACTAACTCTCCTAAATGACTCCTCATCTTCCACTCTTCGTTTCCAAACATCCGCAACTTCATTTCAACCGCCGACATGCCCTCCGCGACTTCATCTTCCACCTCACCAGCAAAGCTCCGGTGAGCCCTAGCGATTTCCACACTCGCCCATCGCCTCGACCCCAAAAAAGAAGAAGGAGAAGGATTAAGCAGCAAAGGAAGAAAGAAAGAGGAAGAAGAAGAATAGAGGGAGCTGCAGTAGAAGAAACAGAGAAGAAGAAGAAGAACTAGCAGAAGAAGAAAAGAAAAATCACCCTATATTGATACTTTAATTGCATATATTTGAGATTTGGTTTAAGAGTTATTTGTGAGGAGTAATTGGTGATTCAAATCACCATTTTCCTCCATTCTTTTTGCATATTAATCCTGACATTATTCTTAGTGCAATCTTTATACTTGATTTAAATTGTGATCTTGAGCTTTAAATTCAATATTGCTCCATGTGTTCGACCTTGGAACCTTTTCGAGTAATAAAATTTATTTGTTTTAAAAACAATTTCGACCTATACTACGACACAGCTTTTATAAACATCAATCTCGCTCTACGAACAGCTATGTTCAACTTCATGTAATCAATGCTGACTCTCCAAGAGGAAGCTAAACGGGTTGTGATTGATTCACCTTTCTTGTTAGTTACTATGGTAATCCTGACTTTCTTGGGAACAATTTGCACTGGACTGACCTAGGGACTATCTGAGATCGGGTATATGATTCTCGCATTGAGCCAGTTTATTATTTATTTCTTGACCACTTCTCGCATACTAGGGTTTAGTCTGCCTTGCATTTGGTGAGAAGGGCGGAATCCATCTTCCATAAAAATTTGATGATCACAATAAGATGGCTCAATTCTCCTAAGGTTATGAACGGTCCAACCAATTTCCTCTTTATGTGCCTTTAGAACCCTTGATGAGCCCATATTTGTGGGCTAATTAGTTAAATGCCAAGACATTAGATTAACATTGACATATAAATAGCATACAATAAGATGTAAATAGATTCAACTAATTATTCACTTATTTGCATATTTCATGCATTGCATTCATATTTAAATACATTTTGAATTCATTTAAAATAGCATGCATTGAAATAATTAATCTTTAGGTTCCATTACATGCATGTATTAGAATTAACAACTTATGTGAGGGTTTGTAGATAAATAAGCCATCATTTCTTTTCTTATTTTATTAATCCATTTCTATTTCCTCTCCTCAATGGCTATAGTGATGATGCCTTTTACTTGCTGCTTTGATGGCGATGAAATAAGGAATTGGTCAAGGCAGTCGCTGTTACAAGAGAGAGGAGAAGGCAACCATGCTCAGCAGGCCTCCACTCTAATCCACTACTGTGTAGAGAGTTCAAGCTCTCGTCTACTCCATCACCACCAGCCTCGACTGCAGTAATGAGCCACCACCATCGAGGGCGTGTGGCGTGACAAGCCACATTGCCAAACAGAGCTCCTTACAGTATCGTGAGCACACACAAGTGTGCACTCCACCATGATCCACCTTCCACCTACAACAACCACCTGAACATCCCAAACCCACCACCACTATCACCAACACCATCTCCTTCTTCATGTTCTTCATCTTCTTTTAATTTTTCATGTGAAGAACAAAACCAATCACCGCCATCTTCTTTTTATTTTATTGCATTCATCTTCTTCCACCTGAAATAACCCATCACCTCCACATTCACCACCATCATCAATAGTGTAGCCACCACCAGCAGCCATCGCCCGCACACCCTCCACTACTGCCTACATGTGACCTGGTCTCGTCACACGTGTGTGCGCCACCTGTCCACGCACAGCCAGCAACATGCCTATGCACCTCTCGCCACTCCTGCAACTGCTGCACACCACCATCTCCTCAAAAGCGTGCCACCAGCACCTCGCGCGAGCCACCGTCTCCACGTGCATAGCAACAACCACATGCACCTCCCTTTTCTCCAACTGCGCGCATGACCTCCACGCGCAAGCTCCTTGCCGTGCATGTGCCCTTCTGGTGCATTCTCTACTCTGACGGCAGCAACAACCCACCACCTTGTCCTCCATGCCGCTGCCAGGTCCGGTGATGATTTGTTGTGCTGCTACGACTACCGGATGTGCGTCAGCATCGCCTAGCTCCGGTGAGCTTGACATTTCCGACTGCTACCTCCTTCGTGCATGCGAGCAAGGCAAAAGGATTCCCCTATTTTTTAATCTATTTCTTTCTACATTTTCATGCCATTGCAGAGGATACATTTTTGGATATATTGGATATTCTATTGAGGCAGATTTATGAGCACATCCCTCTTATTCTTCATAAATACTATTCCAGCATATCATGCCATTGATTAGCTAGTCCAAAGGGGATTTCAACTTGATTTTTGGGGGAAATAAATAGTAAACATTGGATTTCAATAGTAACTTGTATCAATAGGCCATTGCCTCCTTGTGGACTCAACCCACTCTTTTGAGTGGTTAATTTTATTTTGTGTTGATTGAGAGTTTTACACCATGCAATATATAACAACATTATCATTTTATTGTGATCATCTTGTTTAAGAAAAAACCTCCCTTTCAACCCTAATCAATTTTGCACTAATAATCATAGGCAGCATCTTCTTGGGTCCTATGAACTCATATTTCAGACTTTTTGGCAATGGTTTAAGGTCAAGCTGGGGCGAGTTGATAACAGAATGTAAGAAGGATGTTGATGAAGGTTCAATATGATGATCGAGTGAAAGAGGTTGTAAATGAATAAAATCAATAACCTCTTCAAAATGTGGCGAGTCTGCCATAAGAGGTTGTGGTTCATTGGTGCAAGATGAATCCTCAAGAACGGTAACAGCCATACAAGTCTCAATGTTCAGATCATTATCCTCGAGTTCCTAAATATATCCACAATCCTCAAATTTGTTAATCGCCTTGAAAATATAGAGTTTCAGCTTTTTGTTCCCAAAGGCGATCTCCATACTATCGCTTTCACAGTTGATGTTGGCCTTAGTGGTAGCCAGGAACGGACACCCAGAATGATGGGTGTGTTCCTTAAGTCTTCAGGTATATCTATGTCAAGGAAAAAGAAATCTACAGGAAAATAGAAGTCCTTTACGCTGATAACAACATCCTTAATAGCTCTTTTCGGGTTCGTGACTGAACGGTCTACTAATTACAGTGTTACTGAGGTCGACCTGAGTTCACCTAATCCAAACTTTTCATACAGCAAAGTTGGAATTAGATTTATGGATGCACCTAGATCCAAGAGTGTCCGGTCAAAGGTGTAATCCCCGATAACACATGAAATTAAAGGGGCACCTAGATCTCTCTTTTTCTGAGGGAGGTGATGTAGGATAACAGAACTAGCCTACTCGGAGAGTATCACCTTCCTTGAGGTTAATTCCCTCGCCTTATGCTTCTAGGTGCATAAATCCTTCAAAAACTTAGCATAAGCTGGAATATGCTTAATGGCATCGAGGAGTGGGATATTGATTTTGACATTCCTGAATATATTCAAGAGCTCCTCATTACTATCAATAGGCTTCTTCTTCCTAGGATTTAATAAGGCTTCAGGGAATGGGACATGAGTAAGATCATTGGATTTGGGGTCCCAAGCCTTGGTTTCTTCCTCTATTTTCTACTTTCCTTCCTCAGGCTCACCAAGGTTTGATTGACTGGAAGATGGTAGTTTAGTATCCTGGGTTCGCCTTCCACTCCACAAGGTAATGGAGTTTGCAGAAGCGTATGGGTTCAAGTCTTAGCGAGGGTTAGCAAAGATCGGAGGGGCTTGGTTAGCTAGATATCCAGGATTGGATGAAGTAGAAGGACCCTGCTCAACCACCTAAGCATGTGCATGTGGGTCTCTTAGATTCCCATACCCTTGGGTTCGATTGCCCTAATTTTGTAAGTAACGAGGGTTGGATATGGGTTGAGATGCTAGAGATCCAGGCTGACAAGTATTAGCAATGAGCCCAGATTGTAGGTTGTCTAGCAAGGTTTTCATTTGTTGCATGAGCTGGAGCATGGATCTTTGCATTTCTACCATCTGACAGTTCAAAGTAGCCTACCTTGCAAGTTGACAGGCATTCCATGTTGGTTGATTGACCTGATTAGGGGGTAGCTGAGTGTATACGTGACCCTAACCCATTGGTCATTGCGATGCATAATTGCTGGGTCGGATTTGGGTCTGCTGCTCTAGATTTTTCCAAGAGAAGTTAGGTGGTTCCTCCAACATAGATTATAGGAGTTAAAATCCACACACTCGAGAAGTACTTGGGCATGCAGGAAGGGAGAGCCCTGCAAAGACCCCTATAAGGTAGAGTGTCCCCACAGGTTACAGGGTTTCCCCCACCCAACCTTCCCTGTCACTGCGGTTCCAAGTAGACCAGAATGTATGAATTGAGACCTTAAGTCTGCCAATTTTACCCTAGTTTGTGCCTTGGATTTTACTTGATTAGAAGTTAATTCAATTTGTGACCTAATTTGGAGGTTGATTGACCCATAAAGTAGACCAACTTCACCTGACTTGCCCTAAAAGATGAAATATGAAATCTGAATTAAGACACAATGATCACCTTGAATTGACTCTTAGGTTATTAGGTCCAAAGTTTTAGGGTTCAAGTGAATTTAGAGCCTTATTTTAGGGTTCTTCTGATTAGATCTTTTCAAGCAATGGTTTGGGTAGCACATAAATGTGGGAGGGTTAATTTCCTTTAATTCAGGCAGGTGTGCACTAACACTTCAAAACCCTAGAGTGGAAATCCTAATTGGCACTTATTTCAAGTCTAATTTAATCTCAAATGTACACCTTGGATGCAAACAAGAAGATGAGTAGTCCAAGATAATCAGATATTAACCGTAAATCCCTTGTAGGTAAAAGCAATTTGGGTAGGGATCCCTAAACAGAATCGTCTCTACTTCAATCAGATATTGAATTGAAATCGCAAATTGGGAAACTTGCCTTTTAAGTGATGGTTAGTAAGAAAATAAGGTAGATGAATCCTAATTAATTTTGTTTCCTTTTTCTCTCTTCCAAAAGATTAGGAGAATGATTAGGGAAGAAGAGAGAGTTACCTGCCCCTGGAGTGGTTGATTTGCATGGAAATCTCTTCGTGATGTACCTCGCAAAAATCATAAACAAGGCAATCAGGGCAAATTAGTGCTCAAATAATCAATCATGAAAGATAAGACTAATGTGTGAATTGCGCATTGCTCCTCGGCAACACCGCCAAAATGTTTAAGCGGGCTATTCAGGAGTTTTAAGGAGTAAATGTCGTAGCAAAGCCTCAATCGCTCAAAAACAATTAAATTTAAAACTTAGAATCAAAGAAGAGTCCGAGGTCGATCACAGGGAGCAAATATGAAATTCACATATTAGTCTTTATTTAGAATCAATGAGCATAGTTAATTGAGCATTAAAATAGATATTCAATGAATACAATTTGTCATAATGTAATTCAAATGAGGATGAGATAAAAAGAATAGAAAGATAAAATAATGGTGATTTAGATCACTAATTATTTATCTAAATTAATCACAATCTCATACTCAATTAATTTCATCAATGTTATCTTTTTGCTTAAATCATTCAACAGTGTTCAACTCAATCAGATGACAGGCATATAGCATCAGATGACTTATCCTTCACATTAACAGGGTGCCTCACAAAAGGCGTAGGGCTCTTCAAAGCCTTCTTCTTCTTTTCTTCAAAGCTTTCATCCTTCTTCGCAAGCCTTCAAGCACAAAGCACGACCTCTCTTCAGAGGCTAAGTGTCGCACAGGGATCTCTCTCTTCAGCACAAGGCCAAGCCCTCAAGAGCAAAACCCTCCCCCTCTCTCTCACAAATCCTCCTCTTTTACTCTCAATATACCCAGGTATAATTGGATCATATGTTTGGCTATCGGGTCATGTACAGTGTCTGGGTCTGTGGGCATGAGTCGCAGGTGAGGAGTGAGCTTAGGCAGGTATACGAGTAGGCAAGTGTGCGTAGGTGGGTGAGCGACCCGACCCCTAAGTGTCTTGGGCGGTAAGCTCTGATCACGAATTCAATTTATGCATTGTTGAGGTTCCCTCATCCACCAATGTGGGACTAACTCAGGTCCTGCCCTCGCATGTTGCAGCTGAGGTTGTTCTTATTGATTGCAGCTGCTGTAGTTGTGGCTTTGTTCCCTGGATGAAGCCGTAATTGCTGGTGGTTGTATTGAAACTCAATGTGGGCGGAGTGCGGTGGACGACGTTGGGGAAGATGGTGGCGATGATGAAGCTCCGACGAGACCTGCAAGTCAAGAAAATGGTTCAAAAGCTCCAATTAAAAGTTCAAAGGCCTCATCGTGAGATGAGGAATGTAATGACGGTGGCGGCGAGATGTTTCGTGAGTTGTGGAGGTCTATCAAGGTCGGCGAGGATGTTCGATGGTGGGTTTGTTCAGGGGATGTGTGGAGTGAGTGAAAGTCCTAATAAGTAGGGGGTTTCTGCTCAATGTTACACGACGATGTTTATGGGACCAACGGTGTGGCGTGCGGTGGCTTGTGGAGCTGTAGAGGCCTTGCCGGAGCTTGGTCGGTCGTGGGGAAGACGGTGGCATGGAGGGCTTAACGGTGGTCGAAAGAGGGAAAGAAATGGCTAAGGAGATTGAGGAGGATAAGAGAAAGGAAGTGACCTAGCTATAAGATGAAGAGGAAGAAGATTCCCATGCCGTTGTGATGGCCGAATGTGGGGAAGATGAAATCTCCGATGGGGGAGAAAGACGAGGATGTAGTAGGGTGGCTCCTACTGCTGTTGCAAGAAGTGGAAGGAGGGAATGTGTTTCCTTTTTCTTATGATATGTGGCAGAGGACGAAGATGGATGTTGGAGAAGCTCAACGGAGCTACGGTCGGAGGTGACCAGAGAGAGGAAATTATGAAGTGTGGCCTGAACCGAGCAAAGGAATAGTGGTTGTGCACAAGGGAGCTTTATAGAGCTTCAGGGCAAGCTCTAGAATAGGAAACAAGGTCTTCATGGCTTGGGATTGAAGGAACAAGACCCATGATTCTCATGCATTCGCACAAGCAATCAACAGAGATTTAGGACTCAAACTTGATCCCAGATGATTCTCCTAGCTGTGAACATCAATCCCACTAATTTTGGTGGGATTTGGTGTTGATTCGAGTAGGTTCAAGAGTGGTCAAACCTTGCTTAGAGGTCTAGTTGACCTCAATGGCGGTATGGACCTACTTGCAAAGAATATAACAAAGTTAGGGGGCTCCTTGCAAGGATTTTGAAAGCTGAGGTGCTATCTGAGAAAGAATGAGTCTAACTAGACTAAAATGCAAACTAGGTCAAGATGATCTCTGATTGGGCCAAATTTTGGTACAAACCTAATTTGAACCCAAGGAATTTGATGGTGAAGTTGGATTTGAGTTTTGACGAAGTTTGATTGGGTAATTTACACAAAGATCCAAATTAGGGCAGAACTGTGTATGTAACTCTATTTAAGGTTAAAATGGATTTAGGTAGTCAAATCAAGTATACCAAACCTCATGGAATATTTTTCTATGAATTTTAGAAGGTTTAGATGAATTTTATTATGACCAGAACCTTTGTTATTTAAGTAGGTCTGAAATTAGGATTTTAGGTTATGAATCAGTTCTCGAAGTGTGTGCAACCCTATTTCTATCAGTGTGGATCCTCTTATTTGACTTTAATGCTTATTAGACCATAGATTAACCCCTGGGAAACCTCATGATTATTCTGCATTCATGATATGCTGTTAAAACTGTAGAATTAACCCTAATTTAATGCATTCTTCTTAGAAAGGATATGCAAGGAATTACAACTCTCTGTTGATTATGTAGGAGCATTTGTCAATTGATTCTGATTAATTAAAGCTAGTTATGACTCATGATGATGTTATCATCAACTATCTACATTCTTGTTGAGGAAATTGTCTTTGCAAGAAGCATCCATGTGATTACGGAGTTGCACAGTGAACCCGTGAGAAAAGATCTACTCGAGTTGCCAGTTTGGCACTTCGTGGTGTGGACACTTTTGCAATAGATCTTGGAATCGCTCCCAGACACCATGAAGTGTTTCCCCCAGTCACTAGACAAAAGTAGTAATCACCCATCGTAATGCATTGGTATGCTCGACTGGCAAGTATTTCTTTAGGAAGGCCAATTTACGATCATTCTATGTAGCTATCATCCTTCCAATAGTCTGGTACCAATGTGCGACCTTATCCCTGAGGGTAGGGGAAAAGCCTCATGATCATTTTCTCCTCGTCCATGTTTCATGCTTTGGTGGTCTAGACCAAAGTAGTCAAGTCCTCCAAATGCTGAAATAAGTCTTCAGAGCCAAGCCCATGAAAATGTTTAATCAGGCTTAAAACCTGGGGCTTGATTTTCACGTCTTTGACTGGAATCTGGACATCGAGACATTCTCCAAAATTTGAAGGATCATAAATATCCTTCAAGGGTTGAGCGCCTTGACCATTCGTTCACTGAAACCATGCTTGCATTTTCTGCAATTATTCCAACTGCCTTTGCTACATGTCGTGCTGGTTCAGAGGTGGAGGAGGTGGTTGATCAGGCATGGGATCTACTTGACTAAAATTCAACCTACACCTCTTAGAATGGTCTAATGGTCCTTCCAAGAGGGGATTCGATGACCTCCTTTCAAGCATAAACTAGGAAGGGGTCGAAAGGACTGAAGAATAAAACCCTGCGGCACAACAATACAATCCTGTTCTTAAGTTGGGCATCCTAAGAACCTAGGCTCCAAGATAAATTCAAATTACAACATGAATTTTGTGTTGTCGTTAATCCAGAGGCTGGTTAAGTTGGGTTGGCGAAGTAGAGGGAGCATGTTTCGAAGGCTACTAATTATGCCAAACCCCTACCTGCTTAAGTTGTTCGACAATTAGGCCCCCCAACTTAGCACCTTTTGGAGAAAGTAGACGTCACAAATTCGTACCATATTTTGAGAAATACCCTGAAATGGACTGATGAGTCCTAGGGCCAACGTCTACTCAATTGTAGATTAAGCTTGTGATAATAGTGGTTTTGGAATGTGATGGGCTCTAAAAATGTGTTGTGCCCTTAAGGATTTATTGACATGTGTGAGCGAGTGCACAACCAGGGATTTCAGGCAAGATTATTTGGATGAGTGGATTTTAGAGTTCAAATCTTGCTTAAGTAGCTTTTAGGGCACCACAACAAAAACTAGATAAAGCAACATTTCACATTGTGGCAAATAAAATATGTGTCGGTAATAGTTGTTTTTAGGGACAAGTACAAATAATTTGTCGCTAACAAAAAGTGTCAGTTGATGAATTTTTAATGACAAATTTATATGTCCATAAAATTATGCATTAGCGACATAGCTATATTATTTGCCGCTATATAGGTATGTTGATTAACGAATACTTTTACCATCAAATTTTATTCATTGCTATTGTTGAACATGTTTCATTTATTTATTTTATTCATGTATCCATATAGATACAAATGTAATATACATATATACACAGATGTATTCTATAAATATATACTGCCACATATATGTATAAGTATGTGCACATATATACATAAATATGCACATATACAAAAATAAATAAATGCATACATATGTGTATGCATTTATTTTTGCATAGACACATATATTTATTTTAAGAGGTTCTCATCTGTCCATAAATAGGGATGGAATTAAAACTATACTCAAAGAAGTTTTTGGGGGGTGATAGTAATTTTTTTCCCTCCTTTAGAACCCTTTTGTAGAAAACTAATCTCTATCCCCTCGACGTGGTGCTCATCGTTATTTCATTCCCCACCTCCGACATTCCCTCCTAAACCCACGTGATGGGCACCGTGCACTTTCCCTCGCCTGACCTTCATCACTTCAACTCCTCTCGCTTCCTCCGAATCGACCCCATCCTCGCCCACCATACCGTGCATTCGCCTCAACTCCTTTAGCTTCCTCCACATCGTTCACCTCCTAGCCCACCACACTGTGCCCTTTCCCTCGGCTACAACCTTTATCGCCTCAACTCCTCTCTCTTCCTCTGTGTCGACCCCCACCTCACCACCACACTATGCCCTTGCCCTTGACTCCAACCTTCATTGCCTCAAGTCCTCCACTCGCTCCCTTTGTGTTGGCCCCCTCCTTTCCTACCACATCCTCGAAAAACTCAACCGCATGTACCGCCTGCCTCCTCACCAACTAGGTATCATAGCCCCCCACACCACCAAACCTAACGTCGCATCAACAGCAAGGTATGTGACCTTTTTATCCCATTCATTCATAATAGGAAGTATAATTGTGGGTAATGAGTGATTTGGTGAGATAAAGCTATCGGAGATATCCTTCTTTATTCTTGTATTTTTCTTGTTCTGATTTGCATAATGCTTTGCTTGGGGCTTATAATTTTGCTTTTCTAAGCCTTTTATTTTGCTTGTTCTGATTCCATTTTGTTATTAGAGTGTAATATCCACGTGTTATTGTGCAATATTAGAAAGAATTTTTGCAGTTTGGTCATAGATTTATGATATGTTAGATGTACTATGCCTGAAGTTTTTATTCTTCTTATTTTTTTATTTTTTTTGACATCGGATATTCCATTGAAATTGCATAACGTAAAAAAGAAGACTACAAAATCTAGTTGTATTCATCGATAACGAAACTAGAATGGGACCTTGAAGCAATGATTGCCTTGAAGCCATGGCCTTGTCATTTCTTTTCTCCCCTCGAGGATATGGATCACCTGTGTGCTCCTTGTGGCATGAAATGGGGAACCCAACTTTCAGCTTCTAACCTAAATGAAATTATATTTCCTATAAATATTTGGTTTAAGAGGATTGTGTTGTTGGAGTTGTTGATGAGGTATTTGGTTTCTGTAATTTCTTTTCCTACTAGAACCTCTTCACATTCAATTAGCTAATTGGAATGAGAACCTATGAAGAATACACCATTCTTACTAGAAGCCTTCATCTGTGAGATAGTGGATTTGCCCAAGGAAATATAATATGAATAATAGGGTGCATCTACCTTGCATTCTTGTAATAACCATGTGATCTCATCAATTTCCAGAAATTTCGATATCACATGTACGATTCCAGGGGATTGAGAGTGGGTGCTTTTAGTTTGCATTAATCTAAGATGTGAATAGGGAGCTACCCATGACACTAACACTATAAGTTAAAAGGAGTTAATAGCAAATTCATTTACTTGAAAGCTCCTCTTTATTAATTTCTCACAAAGATTACCTGGCCACGACTAAGATGATGGCTCCACTTTGGCTGGAAAAATCCTTTTGGGGTTTTCCTTAAACGAAAATTTTCTATATGGAAGTTATTTTGGGATAGAAGTAATGTATTAGATTTAACTATTCTCTCTAAGATTTTGTCCAATGATGGGGCATCCACATCTGGATGTTTGGCTTATAGAATTGTTTGACTAGGAAGAAATTTGGAGTGAAGGTATGAGGGCACTTGCAGATGGATTGGGTAGTAAGTGACATGTTGGAGGGGTCGAGGATTTTGAAGAATGAGATGAATAGAGGGCAATTCCATCAGAAATCAAGATGTTATGTAAAACATGCTATAGATGTCTATAGAGAGCTACATGACAAGTATATGGCACATGCCAAGGATTGTTTTTGAAACCACACTCCTTTCCACAAGTCATTCAAAGAGGCTTTCGAGGTCTTCTATGATAAGGATGTTGCTAGCAACTAAAGTGCTATATGATCAAATCACATCTATAAAGGAAAAGGATATCATTGCACAATAATCATCAAAAGTAAACAGTTACATGATGAAATCACACTACAACCAAAAAGTGTTTTGGTGATGGTTGAAAACTTTCACCAATGCCGTAAAGCATCAATCATGATATAGCTGTCTCTCTACTATTGAACTTGATAAGTAATGCAACCTCCATTTATTCTATGCCAAGTTAACTATCTTCTCCAATCAATTAATAAACATAAAATTCTTGGATGCTACTAATTTTAGAGGAGGAAAAACCTAACATCTTAAAGAAGCATTACAATCCACCAGAGAGGCCAGTGTTTTCTAAGCAAAAATAGAGCTTTGTAGTATGACCAATCTCATTACTATTCCCTAGGTTCCCACTTCAGATATCTCTAATTTGGTGATTAGTCTCAAGATAGCTAGAAAATCATCATCTACATTCCCACCCTTACCTATATGCATACACTTGCACAAGTTATAAAATTTGTTCAAGCTAGAATATCCTACCATTGTTTTGTATGGTGTACTCCAGCTTCTTGTAGATAGATGAAAAGAAAGAAAATAAGACAACATCCAGCACAAACAAGTTAAGCTAGCACTAGATAAATAAAAATTTGAACACTATAAAAAGTGGAAAAAACTCAAGGAACTCACAATTGATCCAACAATAGATAGTCTTAAGGCCTCAATATCATTGATGCACCTCCCTTAAAGTTCAATGAAACAAAAGGGAACACATCTTCCACCTTGCTTTCCACAAAACAGCCAATATCGATACATGATAGAGGATAGTCTTTGTAAAAATGTTCCATTTAAGAGAACGTAATCAAGTTCTTTTAAAAATTACAATCTATGAGTAGTGATAAACATTGATTTCCCCTAGAAATTAACGATTTAACGGATCGAGAGATTGCCATCATTATCTAAAATGTATAACATACTAATGATAACGCCATCATCAGCCATAACTAGCTTTAATTAGTTTGAATTAAATGACAAATGCTCCTACCATAACCTTCGAAGGGCCATAATTTAGTGCATATTCATTCTGAGTAAAATACATTAAATCAGGGGTAAATCTACAGTTTTAACAGAATATTCTAAATGCAGAATAATCATGGGTTCTCCAAGGGGTTAATTAAAGGTTAAATGGCCATAAATGTATAATAAGAGGGTTTGATGAACACACATAAATTCATGATAAATTGCTTATTTTTGATAGTTTCTAGGCTTAGCATTGCATATCATGTTATAAATATTGCTTAACATCCATTGCATGGCATTTAGGATAGTTGTATTTTTGTATATTAATTCCTTCATTTTATATGGCTAGGGAGGCAATGCGACATCCATACGGGTTTCGGATGGAAAATCTGACAGTACGGATGGATCCGAAGCGACGATCGCAGTTCGGCATCGTGGAAATCATCTCGATCTGAGCACCGTAGCACCGTCTACAAGAAGAAGATGGATGGCCCAGATGTTACCACGTGGCGCCATCTAGGCCGCCCAACACCAGCCAACAGCACCGCTCAACTCCTTCTTCATCCACACCCTTCAATCCTAGCTGTTGGATCAAGATCCAACGGTTGGGAAGCTGTTGCGCCAAGCTGCTCCTCATGACATAAAGGAAGGACTGGCGCAATGGTTGGAGCGCTAGTTTGCAAAGGGGAGGCATGGGTTCGAATCCCCGCAGCCCCTCTAATTCGCAATTGGGTGGGTGCATGGAGCGGTAGCGCCAGTGAGTGCGCGTGCACCGGCACGACAGCGCATGGCAAGCACACACACCAGCATATAGCAAGCACGCACACAGCAGGGCACATGCGGTTAGTGCGCGTGATGAATGGGGCAGTGCGGCGTGGGTGCAAGGGTGGTTGGCGCCAGCTTTCAGCGATAGCTGGGCTGACCTACAGCGTCGCTTACAGCCATCGCTATTTCATTGCAAGCCAGCAGAGCCAGTTAAGGGTGTGAGTATAGGTGAGTTGTTTACAACAACATTTCCAGCGACGGTCTGGAGGTCGCTAAAGGTCCTTTATCCATTTCTATCCTCTTCTCCTCCACTATAAAAGGACCTATACCCACTCCCTTCCAAGCCATCTCTACCTACTCTACTCCCACCTACTCCCAAGATCTAGCAAGCCTTCCAGCACTCCATTAGAGCTTGTTCTCAAGATCCCAAGGTGCCTATTAGTGTAGCGAACCTCTGCCCCACCAAATACTCCTCTAACTTTCCATCTCCCATCATAGGTCACCTTAGAGCTGTCCTCCCACCTACATTCCGGTAGCAGATCACCTCCGTCTTCTCACCTCCATTCTAGAGCCACGCCGAAGCTTTCCTCAACACGACGTCCTCCTGCATCTCACCTCCATCGTCCCGCTCCTCACCTCCTTCATCTGAGCTTACTCTAGGTGCCATCGTCTCATCGAACAGCCGATTAGGGAGAATTCCTCTCACCTCCCTCTCTTTTTATGCTTTCATAGTAGATTGTAATAGACATTAGATTGATATATATATCATTTTTGTTCCTCATCTCTATATTGTGATTCATTTTCTTGTCTTTTATTTCAAAAAGACAAAAAAATAACAAAACCCTAAAATACCAAAAAGAAACGAATCGAAGCGCAGTTTTCACGTAAAGTAAACGTCGCCTCCCTGTATTCGACCTGGGACTCCCTTGGAGTTTTGGTATAAATTTTATCTGATCGATGTGTTTTGCAACTACGATGATAGGTTACTTGTAACCTCGATTTCTAATACGCAAAACACGTGTGACCATTTTGGCACCGTTGCCGGGGAGGCAACAGAATTTACTTCATTGTTTATTGCGTTTCTTTGCATTTACATAGCACTAACCCTACTTGTCTTTGATCTACTATCTTGAAGGTACCCTAGCATGGAGATCCAAGTGCGGTAGATCAGAGTAAATTGTGGGTAGAGTACTCTGTAAGTGTCCCCCACCTTCCCCCCCACTAGTTCATTTCGCCACAATCTTAACCAAGACCTAATCTACTTAGGTGTTTGCATAAACCCTAGGATAGACTTTGTTTGTCTTGTTTGCCACCTCCACCCATCTCACCCACATCTTATATAAAAAAAAAACAAAAAGATATTTTCTGTGGGATGAATCAATTTACACACTCTATACACCCACATTTGAGGCACATAATCGGACTTGATTTTCATCTACTCAATCGGGCTTCCAACATATGGACCCGGTACATGAATTCAACACATAAAAGAGTAGAAATCATATTATGTTAACTACCTTTTTGTGTGCCTTAATCGGTGGTGCATTTGAGCCAATTGAGTGAATTGTTTGGGCTACACCACCTAATTTAAAAGAGGTTCATTTTCTAGCTACCCCATAGGATTCAATAATTAGGTCAAGCTAGGCACTCCATATTTTTCTTGATTTCTAAAGGAAAATACTTAAACACGTGCTTTCAACAACAAACTTGGTTTGCCTCACGAAACTTGGTTGAAAACACCTAATATTTGAATCCTAAAAGCTATTAAGCAAGATTCGAATTCTAAAACTCATCTCATCATTAATAATCTTGCTTGAAAACCTCTTGGCTGTGCAAATTCACACATTCTCAAACAAATCATTAAGGGCATAACCCATTAAGGGCCCATCACATTCCAGAGCACTAATTTCCCAAGCTTAACTAAAATCAATTAGACGTTGGCCCTAAGGATTCATTCGCTCGTCGGGATCCAGATTGAGATTATTCATGATTAACCTGCTTATACTAGTTAATCTTATGTCTAGCTAGGGGAGTAGCATCAAACGACCGTGGCTGGGGGGTAAACTAGGAACCAGAGGTGCAAGCCAAAGGAATAACCTTATCCACAGTCCCTCCTTCTAATTGGTTGGATTGCCAGGACATAAGTAGAGTAAAACGTCCATAATATTAGGATGGATTCAGAGAGTCAGTAGACCTTAGGCTACCCCATCTAAGGGCAGGATTGTATTCTTATGCTGCAGGGTTCCCTCTTTTCCCGGTCCTTCTAACTTCCTTCCAGTGTAAGATTGGGAGGATGTCATTGAACCCTAGATTGGAAGGACCTTTAGACCATTCTATGAGGCAGAGGTTGAGCTATAGCCAAGTAGATACCATAGCTGATCAACAACTACCTCCCCCACCTCCAAACCAGTAGGAGCTAATTCAGAGGCAATTGGAAGAATTGCAGCAGATGTAGCAATGGTTCCAAGGTCAGGGCGCTCGGCCCTTGAAGCATTTTTACGATCCTTGAAACTGTGGGAAGCATCCTGATGTCATGATTCCCACCAGAGACATTGAAATCAAGCCCCAAGTCTTAAGTTTGATTAAGCATTTCCATGGGCTTGGCTCGGAGGACCCATTCAAGCACCTGGAGGATCTAAGTACTTTGGTTCAGACCACAAGAGCAAGGAATGTGAACGAAGAGCAAATGATCATGAGGCTTTTCCCCCACTCTCTCAGGGATAAGGCCGCGCATTGGTACCAGACTATAGGAAGGTCGATTAAAACTTGGGCTATTCTTAAGTCGGCTTTCTTGAAGAAATTCTTCCCTATTGGAAGGGCCAATGCATTGCGACGGGCGATTACCACTTTTGCCCTACCACCAGGGGAACCATTTCTTGGTGCCTTGGAGTGATTCCAGGAACTTTTGAGGAAGTCTCCACACCACAAGGTGCCGAAATGGCAACTCGTGCAGATTTTCTATCACGAGTTGGTTGAGCAACTCCGTAATCATGTGGATGCCTCTTGCAGAGGCAATTTCCTCAACAGAGATGCATATAGCGCATACGACCTATTTGAGGAAATGAGCAAGAGCTCAATTAATCATGCCTCCATGGATGCATTCAATCGGTCCCAGCAACTTAGGTCAAGTGCTAATGAGATCCAGGATTCTCATTCATTTGACATGGAATTAATTTGTAATAAACTGGATAAAATGGACTTGGTTGCTAAGAAAATGGAAGAATGGATGTCTGGGAATTTAGGAAACACTTCTTTATCCACTCAATCCCAGAATTCGGGATTCCATTCCTTATGAGCTCCCATGGGGCAGGAATTCGTGAACCAACTCGATTCAGCTCAACCTGTGAACCAAGATTTCTCAGAACCATATGGGTTCCATACTGGGGCCTTCCATCCTAGTTTCTCTGATCCTCCCTTCTCTTCATCCACGTTTTATGAGGATGCATATGCAATGTAGGAGAATGTTAGGTCCAACCCATATTCCAACACTTTTAACTCAGAATGGAGGAACCACCCTAACTTCTCTTGGAAAAATCAAGGGCAACAGACCCAATCTCGACCCAGCAAATATGCATCTCAAAAACCTATGGGTCAGGGTCAAGTATACGCCTAGTTGCCCTCAAGATTGGTTAATCAGCCATCTTGGAATGCTCAACATTCTGCAGGGCAGGCTGATTTGAACCAGCAGATGGTAGAAATGCAAGGGTCCATGCTTCATCTTATGCAACAAATGAAGACATCCTTGGATAACTTGCAATCTGGGTTAATTGCAAACACCCGACAACCCGGATCCCTATCATCTCAACCCGTACCAAACCCACGTAATGTGCAAAATCATGGCAATAGAGCCCAAGGGTATGGGAATCAAAGGGACCCACACGCGCATGCTCAAGTGGTTGAGTAGGGTCCCTCTTCTTCTTCTTCTGGTTACGTGACCAACCAAGGCCCTCCAATCTTCACTAATCCACCTCAAGACCTAAACCCTTATGCCTATGCAAACTATGTCACCTTGAGAAGTGGGAAGCAGACCCAAAACCCAGAATTACCTTCTAGAAGTCAAAATCCTAGGGAGCTTGAGAAAGAGAAGGAGGAGGCTGAAGAAGACAATAAGGCCCAGGGATCGGAAATTGAAAATTCCACCCATATCCCATTCCCTAAGGCCCTATTGAAAACCAAGAAGAAGAAAACCCTAGACAGCAGCGAGGAGCTTTTGAATTTATTCAAGAGCGTAGAGATCAATATTCTGCTCCTCGATGCTATTAAGCATATCCAGGCTTACACTAAATTCCTGAAAGAACTATGTACCCAAAAGCATAAGCCGAGAGAACCCACTCCTAGGAAGGTGATTCTCTTTGAGCAGGCAAGTTCTGTAATCCTGCATCACCTTCCTCAAAAGAAGAAAGATCCAGGTGCCCCCTTGATCTCATGCATTATTGGGGAATACACTTTTGATAGGGCACTTTTGGACCTAGGTGCATCCATCAACCTAATCCCAACTTCTATTTATGAGAAGTTTGGGTTAGGTGAACTTAGGCCAACCTCAGTAACGCTACAATTAGCGGATCGATCGGTCACCACACCGAGAGGCGTTATTGAGGATGTAATTGTCAAGGTCAAGGATTTCTATTTTCCTATAGATTTCCTCGTCCTCAACATGGATGTACCTAATGATTTGAGGAACACACCCATCATTCTGGAGCATCCGTTCCTAGCTACCGCCAAGGGCAACATAAACTGTGAAAGCAGTAGTATGGAGATCGCCTTTGGGGATAAGAAATTAACTTCGGATATTTTTAAGGTGATAAGAGGATTTGAGGATTGTGGATTCATTAAGGAACTCGAGGATCAGGGTCTTGAGACGTGTATGACAATCAATGCACTCGAGGACTCCATTAGCTTTAGAGAACCCAACCCACAACCCTCCTCCATGGTTGACGTACCACATCTTGAAGAGGCTGTTGATTTTGTTCATTCCCAACCTCTTCCATTGGATCGTCCTGATGAATCTTCATCAGCATCCTCCCTTAAATCTTCATCAATGTCCTCCCTTCCTTCTATTCTAAACCTACCCCAGCTGGAATTAAAATCATTGCCCAAAAATTTGAAATATGAGTTCTTAGGACATGAAAACATGCTCCCTGTGATTATTAGTGCTGATTTGACTAAGGAGCAAGAATTGAGGTTAATTAAGGTCCTTAAGAACAACAAGGAGGCAATTTGTTGGATCATCCACTACCTTAGGGGGATCGAGCCATCTTATTGTAATCATCATATTTTCATGGAAGATGGATCCCTCCCTTCTCACAAAATGCAAAGGAGACTAAGCCCGAATATTCAAGAAGTGATCAAGAAGGAGATAATTAAGTGGCTCGATGCTAGGATTATTTACCCAATCTCTAATAGTCCATGGGTTAGCCCTGTTCAGGTTGTACCCAAGAAGGCAAGAATAACCGTTACGACTAGTGAGAAAGGGAAACCTTCACCACTTGTTCAGCTTTTGCTTGGAGAGTCTATATTGACAATAGGAAGCTGAACACTGCCACTAAAAAAGATCATTTTCCCTTGCCATTCATTGATCAAATCCTCGAAAGGTTAGTTGGGCAAAAGTACTTTTGCTTCCTGGATAGTTTTTTAGGATATAACCAAGTCCCTATCCATCCCGAAGACCAGGAAAGGACAACTTTCACATGTCCCTATGGAACCTTTGCATTCCGTAGAATGTCTTTTAGGCTTTGTAATGCGCCTGCAACTTTTCAAAGGTACATAATGGCCATCTTTTCTAACATGGTGGGAGATTGTATTGAGGTGTTCATGTATGATTTCTCCATTTTTGGAGATTCTTTTGAGTCTTGCCTGGCTAACCTGGAATTGATCCTTTAGAGATGCATCAAAACACGGCTAGTCCTTAGCTATGAAAAGGGCCACTTTATGACTCAGGAGGGCATCATCCTAGGTCACGTGGTTTCTAATCGGGGAATTGATGTTGATAGAGCTAAGGTGGATGCTATCTCTAGACTTCCTCCACCCACATCCGTAAAACGGATTCGCTCTTTCCTTGGGCATGTGGGTTTTTATAGAAGATTCATTAAGGATTTCTCGAAGGTTGCTTGACCCTTGAGTAACCTTTTGGCCAAAGATGTGCCATTCAAATTTGATGAATCATGTCGTAAGGCATTTGATTTATTGAAAACAGTAGTCACCTGTGCCTTGGTATTGCAACCATCGTTCTGGACAACCCCATTTGAGATTATGGCTGATGCATCTGATTATGCCGTCAGGGCTATCTTGGGTCAAAAGATTGAGAAAAAGCCCTTTGTGATTTACTACGCTAGTAAAACTTTGGACGAGGCCCAGAGGAACTACACCATTACTGAAAAAGAATTGCTAGCCGCAGTTTTTGCTTTAGAAAAATTCAGGGCTTATCTGTTAGGTTCTCGTGTCATCATCTATACCAACCACTCGTCCATAAAACATCTCTTGGCCAAAAAGGATGCCAAACCATAGCTTATTCATTGGACTCTGCTGCTTCAAGAGTTCGATCTTGAAATCAGGGATAAAGTCGGGGCACAAAATGTAGTGGCAAATCACCTCTCGAGAATCCTAATTGATTCTCCTCATCCGGATGCTCAGATCTTTGATACTTTTTATAATGAAACTATCCTCACAGTCCTGGGAATCCAAACCCCTTGGTTTACGGATATTGTCAATTATTTGGCCATTGGTCAAATCACCCAAGATTGGACCAAACAGCAATGAGATAGACTTGTATCTGAGGCCAAATATTATTTTTGGGATGATCCCGAGCAGTACCGCATTGGCACAGGTTAGATTATTCATCGATGTGTCTTGGAAGTCGAGTTCCATAGCATACTTGAGTTCTGTCACACATCTACGTGTGGTGGACACTTTTCCGGGAAAAAGACGACCTCAAAAATTTTGCAATCTGGATTCTATTGGTCGTCATTATTTAAGGACGCCTAGGAATTCTCTAAGTCATGCACCTGATGCCAGACACTTGGGAACATGGATAAGAGAGATATGATGCCCCTGACCCCAATTCTTGACATTTGGGGCATCGACTTTATGGGACCCTTCCCTCCTTCATTTGGACACCAGTATATTCTGGTCGCTGTTGTTTACGTGTCCAAGTGGAATGAGGTAATTCCCACCTGGATCAATGACCACAAGGTGGTCATTGATTTTGTGAAGAGAAATATCTTCAGTCGGTTCGGGGTTCCTAGGGCAATTATTAGTGATGGTGGCACACATTTCACTCATGCCTAGTTTCAAAATTTTCTGGGGAAATACGGGGTGAGCCATCGAATTTCCACACCATACCACCCTCAGACGAATGGACAGTCCAAGGTCTCCAATCGGGAGATCAAGAACATTTTGTAGAAAACTGTTAGGCTTGATAGGAAGGACTGGACCCAAAAGCTAGATGATGCTCTTTGGGCTTATCGTACGGTCTACAAAATGCTTATCGGTATGTCTCCATTCTATCTGGTGTTTAGGAAGGCATGTCAGTTACTCGTAGAACTTGAACACCGGGCATTTTGGGCCATCAAGAAATGTAATGTGGACCTCCAATTGGCCGGGAAAATCAGGAAACTCCAACTATCTGAGTTGGAGGAGCTTCGAAATGATGCTTATGAAAATGCCAGAATCTATAAGGCAAGGACCAAAGCTCTCCATGACCAGATGATTTCACGTAAGAGCTTTGAGCCAAACTAGAAGGTCTGGCTTTTCGATTCTCGATTGAAGCTTTTCCCCGGTAAACTCAGGTCTAAGTGGGGTGGCCCGTTCGTTATTGAGCGGATTTTCCCTAATGGGGTCGTCGAAATCTCTAACCCAAAGATGGGTAATATTTTCAAGGTCAATGGATAGCGTCTCAAACCCTTTGTTGACCATGTGCTCCCTAAACCCATCTTGGACAAGGTTGCTCTTACCTTGCCATAACCACCGTGGGCTGATCATTGTCCAGCTGAAGGCACTAGACTCAGCACATGTAAAGACTGTTCCAAGCTGACCAGAGTCTCATGGAAACCAGGTGCTACTCTTCCAGTTCTACCCTCCTGCATGCTTTCATTTTTTTCACAATGAGGACATTGCAATAGTTAAGCATGGGAGGTGGACATATTTTATAACCATTTTGTCAGCTGTTACAGTGATTTCCTGTTATTTGATTCTTGTCAAAAAAAAATAATACTAATAATAATAAAAAAAATAGAATTAGGAGACGAGAACTTAGGCATTAGGAGTTGTAAACTTTAGGAATTGATTCTTTGAGACTTGAATACTTAGATTCTTCAGGTCTTTGGGCTTAATTAGCCTCAGTGTCCACTCGAATGTAGATTTAGTCTCGAGTCCTCACCAATTAAAATTTATTTTAATTTGGTAAATAATTTGGGATGATAAGTATGCAACTTATCAATCTGCCCACTGATTTGGGGGGACTTTAAGGCAAAGCATCTACACACATTTTTTTGCACTGACTCACTTTCCGGTGATTTTTACGCAAATTTGATAGCTAATGGACCGACTTAGGTGGTATGGCTGGCAAGTCGTTGGTGGTAACAGCTCATTGGTCGGTTGTCTAGAGCCTAGCCACAAGATCGTTTTCATTGTACTTCATTAGGTAAATCTTAGATCAAGAAAGCCACCTACTCAAAAATAAAAATAAATAAAAAAATAAAGAAGAAAAAAAAAATAAAACCACACTTCACCGCACGAGTATAGCTGGCAAGTTGTCGGTGGTAACAGCTCATCGGCCGGCTATCCAGAACCCATCTCACAAAAAAAAAAGCACAATAATTCCCAAAACACCTAGGGAATAAGCGAGGAAGTAGAATAAATTGGGGAGATATACACTGGGTTCGCCCTTGTGTTGAACCCATATAAAAGAAAGTAGGGAGAAAGCTATCGATCGTAAAGATAAATCTTTAGGCAAGGTCACCTAGGGCCGTAGAAATCCAAAGTCCGTTTTAACGGCCATCTAGTGAGTCATTCACTATTTCTCACAAGATGCTTAGCACTTAAAGTCCTTTTCGAGTCTTGGGCAGGTCGGGTAGCTGTAAAAAGTTGTCCCGTAACTCTCAAACTCCAAAAGTACAAAAAAAATTAGAAAAGAAGAAAAAAAATTATCTTCTCAAATAAGGCGAGGGCTTGGATGGTCTGCATTCTGGCAGGCACCAGGGCATTGTTGAGTTTTTGTAATTAGGTCTTGGGGTTGAGATTTTCTAAAGTAATCAATGAATTTTGCCTAATTACTCAAACCCTGATTTGACTTTTATACATAGCACCTAGGTTAATTTTGCTAGGGACTAGCAAAAAAGTAAGCATGGGGGTATGATGAACACACATTGCATATCATGTTATAAATATTGCTTAACATCCATTGCATGGCAGTTAAGGTAATTGTATGTTTTGTATATTAATTCCGTCATTTTATATGGCCAGGGGGCAATGTGACATCCATACAAGTTTCGGATGGAAAATCCAACCATATGGATGGATCCAGAGCGACGATCGCAGTTCGGCATCGTAAGAATCATCTCGATCTGAGCACCATAGCACTCTCTACAAGAAGAAGAAGATGGACGACCCCGATGGCGCCATGTGGCACCATCCAGGTCGCCCAACACCGGCCATCAGCACCGCTTAACTCCTTCATCCGCACCCTTCAATCCTAGCCATTGGATCAAGATCCAACAGCTGCGAAGCGGTTGCGCCAAGCTGCTCCTCATGACACAAAGGAAGGACTGGTGCAATGGTTGGAGCGCTGGCTTGCAAAGGGGGGGCACGGGTTAGAATCCCCGCAGCTCCTCCAATTCGCAATTGGGTGGGTGCATGGAGCGACAGCGCCAGCGCGCGAGCGCGCACGCACACGACAGCGCATGGCAAGCACGTACGCCAACACATAGCAAGCACGCACACAGCAGGGCGCTCGCGGCCAGCATGCGTGATGAGCGGGGCAGCACGGCGCGAGCGCAAGGGCAGTTGGAGTCAGCTTTCAGCGACAGTTGTGCTGACCTACAGCGACGCTTACAGCCGTCGCTATTTCATTGCAGGCCAGTAAAGCCAGCTAAGGGCATGAGGGGAGGTGAGCTGTCTACAGCAACGTTTCCAGCGACAGTCTGGAAGACGCTAAAGGTCCTTTAACCATTTTTAGCCTCTTTTCCTCCACTATAAATGGACCTACACCCCCTCCCTTCCAAGCCATCTCTACCTACTCTACTCTCACCTACTCCCAAGCTCTAGCAAGCCTACCAACTCTCCATTAGAGCTTGTTCTCAACCTCCCAAGGAGCTTATTAGTGTAGCGAACCTCTGCCCCACCAAATACTCCTCCAACTTCCCATCTCCCTTCATAGGTCACTTTGGAGTTGTCCTCCTACCTCTATTCCGGTAGCAGATCACCTCCATCTTCTCACCTCCATTCTAAAGCCATGCCAAAGCTTTCCTCAACACGACGTCCTCCTGCATCTCACCTCCATCGTCTCGCTCCTAACCTCCTTCATCCGAGCTTTTGCCAGGTGCCATCGTCTCACCAAACAGCCGATTCGGGAGATTTCCTCTCACCTCCCTCTCTTTTTATGCTTTCATAGTAGATTGTAATAGACATTGGATTGATATATATACCATTTTCATTCCTCATCTCTATCTTGTGATTCATTTGCTTGTCTTTTATTTCAAAAACACAAAAAAATAACAAAACCCTAAAATACGAAAAAGAAACAAATTGAAGTATGGTTTTCATGTAAATAAACGTCGCCTCCCTGTGTTTGACCTAGGACTCCCTTGGAGTTTCGGTATAAATTTTATCCGATCGATGTGTTTTGCAACTACGATGATGGGTTACTTGTAACCTCAATTTCTAAAACATGAAACACGCACGACCAGGGTTCGTGTAGAAAGAAATGGGTTTTCGCACGTTTTAAGAATTAAAGGACATCCAAAATCCTAATTTCAGACTTGCTTAAATAATTGAGGTTTTGGTCAGGATAAAATTCAACTAAACCTTCTAAAAATCATAGAAAACATTCTATAAGGTTTGGTATCCTTGACTTGACCATTGGAAGCCATTTTGACCTAAAATAGAGTCTCAGATAAGAAGTTGCCCTAATTTGCATTTCTACGTAAGTTACATAGTCAAACTTGGTCAAAACCAAATCCGACTTCACCATCAGATTCCTTGGGTCTAAATTAGGTTTGTACCCAAATTTGGGCCCAATAAGATATCATCTTGACCTAGTTTGTATTTTGGTCTAGTCTATCTTTTTCTCTCAAATAACCCCTCAGCTTTCGAAATCTATTGCGAACAACCCTTTAACTTTGTCATCTTCTTCACTAATAGGTCCCTGCCACCACTGCCATGTGAACAGATCAAGTAGCCAACCTCTAATCAGGAAGATCTCCCAGATTTTAGGTCTATACCCTTCCAAAATTGGATGGGAGACTCCTGAAGAATCCTCTACGATCTAAACATAATCCTGGACCTTGATTCTTTCCCAAAAGCTCATGCGAATTATTTGAAGTTGAGGGTTTCCCTTTTGTGAGTAAGTCCCAAGCTTAAAAGCTTGGAAGGACCTCCTAATTCTTATAAAGGGTTCCCTAATGCATGACCGATCTCCTTAGCTTGGTTTGGAGGCTAGATTCCCCTTCTTCCCTTCTCCGGACCTCCATCTCCACCAACTCTGGTGACCCTCTTCTATCAACTTCTTCACCATCCGCTACGTACAATAGGTAGTGGGTCCTTCATCCTCAGCTTCTTCCGTGCATCACAATACCAGCAAGTGCCACCTACCTCCCCTCGTCGTCGCCACTTCGCCCACCGGAGACTTCATCTCCTCCAAGTCTGGCATACCACTGGAAAGGATCTCTCTCCCTTTTTGACCATTAGTTTAGGATTAGCTAGGTTCCTCACTCTACTTTCTTTTTATCTCATTTATCATTCAATTTGACCCACGCTGCCATCGCACACCACCTTTGTCTCCATCTTCAATCGCATCTCCGATGAGTCCATCCCACGTCCACAACCCACCAAAGAACTTGCCACCAAGTCCACAACCTCTACCACACCACCACGAACAAAAGCCCTCTCCTATTTCACCCTTTCGCTCACCCAAACCACCCACCAAACTCACCCACCTTCATGCTCCTCCTTCGACTTCGACACTGCCATAGGCACTCACAAGCCATGAGACCACCACCACCACATTCACCAACACCTGGCAAAGCTCTTGAGATATTCGAATGTGACCATGCGGACTTATTCATGATTACAGGTTCTCGTTGTCGTGCTTCGCCACTGCCTCCATCTCTGCCTTCGTTCGCAGTCCTTCGGTGGCCAAACCATCTGCCTCTAGCATCAGGAGATGTGGTTTCAGTTCATGACATCATCCATGTCTCCAATTGGTATCCCAGTAGCAGCAAGTACCTTCAATTGGATTGACATTCAGCAGCTGCACGCATGCAAAGAGGAGCAGGCACATTAGTTCCACATCGGGTGTGGAAGAGTGCTTGAGAGCACTTAAGTTATCTTTTTGCTTTAGGCTTATCGCCTCAAGAACACGGGGTGAGCTCCCCTTACCCGTTCACCCATACCTACCTAAGCCCTCACTCCTCAGCTACTACCCATGCCGGTAGTCTTGTACTCAATTCTTCTTAACCAAATTACACAATTGGCTACCCGGTTATCTGAGGAAGAGGAGAGGAAATAGAGAGAGAATGGGGGAAAGGGAGGTTTTGCTCTTCAGAGAGAAGGCTCGACAGTTGCTGAGGGAATTATTCCCTTGTGCCTGTGAAGAAAGAAGGGCTGAAGAAGAAGGGGAAGGCTCAAGAAGAGAAGGTCTAAAGTAGAAGACGAGAAGAGAAGGAAGGAGAGCAGAAGAAGAAAAGAAACAATGAAGAAAGCTTTAAGAAACCTTGTGTCTGATGAACATTTAAGTCATATGATTTGGGAAACTGTCGTCTGATCACTGTAGCATTCAAGTTACTATTCATTTATTTGAGATAATTGAGATATGATAGATATGCTTAATTAAGGCTAATAATTCGTGATATAAATTACCATTATTTTGTCTTAGATTTCTTTTTGTATTGTGATCTCTCGAAATACTTTCGATTATTATTGAATATCATTTGAGTAGATTATTATTCATTGAACATCTTATATTTGTCATCATTTACTATGCTCATTTATGTACAATTGAAGATTAGCGTGTGAATTCCATATTTGTTGCTTGTGTTCGACCTCAGACTTCAATTTAGATTTCGAGTAATAAATTTTATCTATTGACGAGCGATTATGGTTTTACCACAACGAAGTGGTTTTGAAACCCCATTTTAGCCCTATCAACATTTTGGCGTTGTTGTCGGGGAGCAACATGCAATTCACCACCATTCTTATTTTGCTTGATCCTATTTGAGCACTAACTTGCCCTATTTGTTTTCTTATGATTTTGCGAGGTATATTACGAGACGATCTTCCACATAATCAGTCACTACCGGGGCAGGTAATCTCAGAATTGTTGTGGACCCCCAACCCAAAGGCAGATTCAAACATCATAACAATTGACATACCTGATCTTGATGAGGGTTGGGAGGATCCAATTGTAGGTGTTCACAATTCGAAACCAGCCCTAAAAATTGATGAAGTTGGCTCACGAAGCCTAGATGTCCCAGACACCTATATTGATGAGCTTAAAATAGAACCTCTCAAGAGTGTAAATCTTGAGCCTTATCCTATTAAGGTAACCATTGAGAGTGACTCTAACATACCAATAGAGCCCAACCTAGATTCTAGTTATCCAACCCTTACCATTAACCTAGAATTTGCATTCAAGCCTATTTGGGATAATTATGAGGCCCAATGTGATGAAAATCATATTTTGAATCTAGATTATGATTGCGGGCCTATATTTGATGAGTACACCTCTCCAACCTCCTTAGAAATATAGATTGATTTCTTGGAAGTCACGTCGATTTATGATACAAAAATTGAGGAGTTGGAAGAGTTGGGAATCGATTAGGTCTACCCTAGGAGACAAGAACTTGAGCCTATGCCTAATAAGGACACCTTTTTAAGCTCAGAATATGAAATTAGGTTAGATCCAAGTCAGGTTACTGATTGTACACATCTTGATTCTCTCTGTGATGGAACTCCCAGTCCAGAATCAGATTCAGAAACTTATTCTTGCAAATTCACCAACGATTTCGAATCCTACTCTGATTTCGGAGAATTTTTGTTTCCTGACATCTGTGAACCAGTTTACGACCTCAGCATCCATAACTCATTCTTCGACTCTGACTCTAAGGTCATTGATCCCAAGATCATTGATTCAAAATTAGGTTCCATTAAGATGGAATTATTCCTTTTTGATCTTCAGGAGTCAAAAATGGTAAGTGCCAAGAGTGTTTGCAATCCAGAATTCGAATCTTTTATTGACTCAAATTTCCATGATCCTATAAGCACTCTCCAAGCATTTACTTCTGATTTTGATGTGCTTCATGAAGACTCTCTAGACAAACCCACCTTTGAATCCTTTCTAGAGGAGCCCTCAACATACACGGTTCTCATAGAAGCCTTATCTTCCACACCTTCTGATTCGCATACAGAGCCTTCCAAAACCCCTTCTCAACCCCGACCTGCCCCTGGAATCAATTTCTACTCTGATTCTCCTCTCTATGATCCGGTCTCACGTGATTCTTCTCCATCTTTTAATCGAGATTCGGATATCAATCAGATTGATAATCATGCCTTATCCTCTTCTGATCTGACAAATAAGGTTCCTACTTCCTCCACAGAGCCATTGTCATTTGAGGATCCCTACTCTGACAAGGATGATTGGACTCAGCCAAACCCACGATTCTCATGGACTTATCTGTTTGAACCATAAAATACCTGGTGGGATCCGGATATATTGATTCACATCCATCAACCCACCAAATTGATTGGGTTTGGGCTGCATCATCAGCCTGTAGATCTGAACAAGCACGTGGTTGGACCAACCAGGCTATTGATCAAGGTACTTGTTCTACAACACTCATTTGATTTGATCACCCCTTCTCCTTGATCACCTTCTACTCAGCTGAAGGCATTGAATTTAGCGCTTAACGGATGGCAACCCGTCATTCCGAAAAACCCGAGACCCTTATAATCATCCTTTTGAGCTACACTCTTACTACACTTAGAGTTCAGAATTAGAATAGCCAACTCTACCTTTGGCACTCGTATCAAAGCTTGAAATCGTCCACAACAGTCATCCTGACCCATTCACCCACCCTTTAAACCTATTCTAACCCATGAACCAAGCTGATTTCATATCCTCCGATTTATAATGAATACATTGCAAAACTTAGGCATAGGGGGTGCTAAAGTGCAAACACATGGAAATTAAAGTTTCTGAGGGGTTCTCACAAAAAAATTACATATTCAAAAAACCAAAAAAAATAAAAAGTTGAAAAAGAACAAAAAATGGAAAGGGGAGGAAAATTTTGAGAATTTTCATTGCATATCATTCTTGAGGAGGAAATGAGGAAGTGATTCAAAATGTCAAAAAGGAGCAACATTCAAGAACAAAAATGATAGTCATTAGCACTTGATCATGGAAATTACTTAAGTTCATGTCCTAATCAAAAGAAAAAAGTTAAAGTCCTGGAATAACAGAGAGACATGGAGATTAGTATGAGTCCTGATCTTAGGCCTCTTGGGCTTGTTTCAGGGCTTAAACATTCACGTATCCATTAAGATTCAGATTAATCCTTAAGAGGTTGAGGAAAGTATGAGGCTGATGTATTAGGTAGAAGGCTTAGGGATTATTCGGCCCCATTGCCTGCCCTTTGGTTTGTGTGACTTGGTAACCTAAGCACCCAAAAATCACACACAGTCTGGTTCGGTGTGCTTAATTATAAAAATCATGCAAAAGCATTTATTCTGTTCTTAAAAAGCTCTAGATTAGGAGCGGCTTAAAAGCATAAATTGATTTGGATGAGTTCTCCGTCAGGAGAGGTGGTAAATTCCCCTCGAACATGCGCAATAACATATCGTCTCCTAGGTGCTTGTCTCTTAGGATATTTACATATCCTATCGGGGGCATGTAAGCAGCTTATGCTGATTCAGGTGCCATGGGTGGGATTATCCTAAAATGTCGATCGCTAGGGCCTGAATTTAGCTACAAAATGCCATGGACGACACTATTTAGAAGTGTTGAAAGCTAGGGTTCTTGGGGTTGCCATGGGAGGTGCTATAATGCTTCATCGTGTTTTAAATCAATCTCGTTGCAGTATAGTTGAAAAAGCGTTATAAACAAATAAGAAGTTTTTATTACTCGAAAACCTAGGTATCCGAGGTCGAACTCAGGGAGGAAATTGGTATTTTAAAAACTAAAATCACAATCTCAAATTACTCAAAATCAATGCAATTCAATGTTTATGAAAGAAAAAGAGAGAATAAATATGCAAAAAGAAATTGAATGTTCTCTTCTTTCTTCTTCTCCTTTCTCTCTATAATGTTCTCTTTCCATGTGACTTAGACGTCTGATTTTGTAAATAAGATGTTTTAACTTGAGATTGCTACAATGCCTTTAGCTCCTTCTCCTTCTCTTTCTTCTCTGCCTCTGCCTGTCTTCTTCTTCTTCTTCCTTCTTTCTCTTCTTCTGCTCTTTGTCTTCTCTTTCTTCTTCCTTTCCTTCTCTTCTTCTGCAGCTCCTTTTTCTTCTACTCTTGATTCCTCCTGCCTTCTTCTTCTTCCTTCTTTCTCTTCTTCTGCTCTCCATCTTCTCTTTCTTGTTCCTTTCCTTCTCTTCTTCTGCCGCTCCTTTTTCTTCTATTCTTGATTCCTCCTGCCTTCTTCTTCCTTGGCCTCTGCCTTGTCTTCTTCTTCCTCTTTTCCTTTCTCTTTAGTTCCCCTTTCCTCTGCCTTAGCCTTTCCTTCTCTTCTTCAGTCGCACCTCTGCTACAGTGCTTCTTCCTTATCTCTCCTCTACGGCTATAGTGCTTCCTTCTCCTTCCTTTCTAAGCTTCTGTTGCGCCTTTAGCTTCTTCCTCTTCTTCAGCAGCTACCTCCTCCTCCTCCTCCTTCATCCTTTCCCTGCACGGCACAGCGAAACCTACCCATACCCTCCCCTGAATTACTCTCTCTCTATTTCTCTCTTTGCTCTCTCAGAGCCAGACAATCGGGTTTACGGGTAGGGTTACGCGTGTCCGAGTCCAAGCGCAGTAGCGTGGGTGGTGCGCGAGGAGTGCAGGGTAAATGGGTCAGCCAGGTATGTGTAGGAGTGGTCGCAGACGAGGCAGGTGTATGTGGGAGAGGGACCTCACCCCTTGTACTGGAGGCAAATAGAAGAAATAACAAATTCAATTTAAGTCGCACACCTCACGCTAAAGTTTCTGAGGTAGGACTAAATGTCCCACCCACTTCACTCACGCTCGCAGGTGTGGTTTGCCTTCAATTGCGCCGTTGGGATCTCCTTCAAGGCCAATTTCCTGGATAGTTGTATGTGCGAGACCAACCCGCACCTTCTGGAGCGCAGCACCTAGGTTGATGCGGCCTGATGCGAGCTTACGAGATCCTTGTTCTTGCTCCAATGGCAGAATGGGGGCTAATCTGGAATGACTTAAAACAGCCTTGCAGCCTCATTAGAGCACATGGGAAGCTTCTCCATGTCTTGGTGAAGGTGCCTAGCTGGGTGGTTGGCCACGGGGTGGCCTAGTGTGTGTGCCTAGGTCGCTCTATGGCTGTGAAGGTGGGTTAGGTCGGGGGGCGTTTAGGGAGGTGATGGCGGTCAATGGAAGGGCGAAATGTGCTCAGTGGGTGATGGCGAAGGTGATGAGGGGTCTGGTGAGGCATGTGGAGGTGTGGAGCGGTGGAAGCACCTTCGCCGGTGGTCTACCGGAGGTGGAGAAGGTGGTGGTGGTCTGTGGTGGTCGGTGCATGATAGTAGAAATTGATAAAGGGAAAATGAAGAGGGGAGAAAGAGGAAGAGTTTTTACCTAGCTAAGTGGACGAAGAGGGGCAGGAGGTGGACGGCTCGTTCCTACCATTGCCGGAGACGAAAACCCTGAGGTGAGGATGACAGCGATGAGGAAGGAGTCGGAGAGGCACGCGTGGGTATTGCACGACGCGGAGGAGCACGGCAGAGAAGACTCTACCAATGGTATGGTGGTAGAGCAACGAGAAGAGGGAGAGGTTACCGGAGCCTGCGGGAAGTTGGCCGGAGATGAGGGAGGATGAAATTCGGGGGTATCTCAGGCCAATCCAAGATTGGAAGATGCGTCAAGGACCGGGGGTCCTTTTATAGCAGCTAGCAAGGGTCCTTGTTCTCCTAAGGCAAGCCTCCAAGTGCAAGAACCTTGCTGGAGGATGCAGCGGACACCATACCCTGTCATTCGCACGAGGGATATGGTGAGAACCAGGTCATGGGATTGCGCTCAGACGGTAGGGGATTCCTCAGAGGATCCTCCTGCCAAATTTGAGAGGAGGTATCTGGGAAAGGGGGAGAAATCCTCCTTGAAACCTCGCTGAAGGTATGGCTCCTCTGCTGAAATGGCAGAGGGACTGAAATGCAAAAAGTGACGAGGAAGTTGGGGTGGTCTACGCAAGGGTTTTTAAAAGTTAGGGTCCAGAATGTAATTGGGTGGACTATTTTGTAAAGTAGGTCAAGATGACCTTCCCTTTTGTCGAAACTTTGGTATAGACCTAATTTGGACCTACGGAATCCAATGGTGGAGTTGTATTTTAGGTTTGACCATGTTTGACTAGACATTTTGCATTGAAACCCAAATTAGGTCAAATATTGAGTTAGGACACCAATCTAGGTCAAAATAGGTTCCAAAGGCCAAATGGAAGGTTCTAAACCTTAGGGGATATTTTTACATGAATATTAGAGGGTTTAGTTGATTTTTATCCTGACCATAACCTTGTGAAATTAAGTGGATTTGTTTTAGGGTTACAAAATGTCATTTAATTCTTAAATCTCACAATAACCCTTTTTTGACTGAACCATCACACTTTTTCTCTTATTAAGTCCAATTGACCTATGTTTAGCCCCTGAGAAATCCCGTTGATGCACTGCAATAGTGAAATTGTAGTTTTACCCTTCAGTTCATGTTTTCTTCCCAGAATAGTAATCCCTTGAGTTAGGCCTTCCTTTAGGTTATGTAGGAGCTTTTGTTCACTTTCCTATGTCAAAATGAGCTAGTTAGGGCTCATGATGAGGTTCTCATCATACCCCCATGCTTAGCTTTTGCTAGTACCTTAGCAAAATTTCAAGGTTTTAACGTCTGTTCTAGACGATGAGTTTCTTTCACATTTTATTATAAGTGCTTTTTCTTTTTTCTTTTGATTAGGTTGCAATGCCGACAGTAGGCCTAGTGGTACCCCAGTGCCAACCAAGATCCGGACCTGACCAGCTTTAGCCTCAGTCCTTTGCGAAGGTTTCTAAGGCCCACAGGAACTACCCTAAGGTTCATTGGACTCCGTGGTTAAAGCACCCATGCTTGAGACATATTTTAGCCTTGGTTCGGTTTGTAGTGCATTTTTGTAAGAGAGAGATA
Source organism: Thalassia testudinum (assembly GCA_037157565.1). Lineage (NCBI taxonomy): Eukaryota > Viridiplantae > Streptophyta > Magnoliopsida > Alismatales > Hydrocharitaceae > Thalassia > Thalassia testudinum. The sequence continues at coordinate 125,303,055 of JAZHRO010000024.1, forward strand.
GATGATTTATTTGTTTGGAGAGTTCTCTGTCTTTTTTTTTATTTCTAGCTTCGGATTGGCTTCTCAGCACTGTCTGTATCAAATTCCTCATCCCCATCATCAATCCTCAAAGGTCCCTGGCAATCGATGCTTTGTGATAGCACCGCCCATGGCAACCCCCAGAACCCTGGTTTTCGAGATTTCGGGATAATTCTGCCTATGGCATTCCATGGCCGAATCCAGACCCTGGCAATTGACATTTCGGGATAATGCCACCCATGGCATCTGAACCAGTAGAGTGCTTACATGCCCCTGGTAGGATATGTAAATATCCTAAGAGACAAGCACCGAGGAGATGATATGTTACACATCTTTGAGGGAAATTTTCCACCTCTTTGCATCGGGAACTCATCCAAGTCAACTTTTGTTGATCAGCTGCTCCTAATCTAGGAAACTTTTTCAGAACATTAAAATGCTTTTACGTGATTTTCATAGTTATGCGCACTGAACCAGATTGTGTGTGGATTAAGGTGCTTTGGTTACCGAGTCCCGCAAACCAAAGGTCAGTTAACGAGGCCGAATACTCCCTAAGCCTTAGACCTAATACTTAAGCTTTGCATTTTCCCCAACCTCTTGGCGATTATCCAAATCTTAATGGGTACTAAGAGTCCAGCCAAAAAGGCCTAATGTTAGCGTTCCTACTAATCGCTTTTTGTGTCTCCTTAGTGCTTTTTCTCATTTTTCTCTTTTTTTCTAGATGTGGTCTAGAACTTCAGTTAATCCCTTAATTTCTTACTAATGACTATTCTCTTCTTTTTTCATTTTGTGCTCCTTCTTGGCATTTTGCTCTTTTCCTCATGTTTTTGTATAGCCCAAAAATTTTCTCTCCCCCTTCTCAGCTTTTTTGTTCTTTTTCAAGATTTTTCAATTTTTGTGTTTTTTTTTGTGATATGTGATTTTTTTGTTGAAACCTTTTCTTGATATGAGTTTTGATAACATTTTGCACTTTCATACCCCCATGCCTAAGATTTGTAATGTCCCCATTGTAAATTAGGTGGGTTCGATTTTAGCTTAGTTCATTCATTAAGACAGGTGTTGGGTGAGCAAACGGGTCGAGGTGACTGTTGCGAACGATTTCTAGACTCGAGTACGGGTACCTGAGGTGGAGTCGGTTGTTCTAATGGATGAACTATAAAGTGCAATATGAATCCAGCATAGAAATATCAGGAAAGGTTTTAGGTTTTTCAAAGAATGATGGGTTGCCTCTCGCTAAGCACTGAGTTTTACACCATCGGCTGGGCGTAATGAGCTCAGGGAGAATGGAGGATAAAGGATGTCCCAGCCAAATCTGTATTGGTCATGTCAATGAACGGTTTGAGTCTCTGACCGTTCATGACGAAGGGATCGGAATCATGGCTGAGTGGACTGATCTCAATGGCTCCATTTCCAAAGATTCGTTAGACTAAGTATGGTCCAATCCATTTAGATTGAAGTTTTCCTGGGAACAATTTGAGTTTGGCATCGAAGAGTAGGACTTTTTGACCAGGATGAAAGATCTTTCTAGATATGTGCTTGTCGTGAAAGGCGTTAACCCACTCTTTGTAGATTCATGAGTTTTCATACACGTCATGGCGTAATTCATCAATCTCGCTCATCTGGAGCTTTCTATGGGTTCCAGACTTAGAAAAATCTAAGTTACAGTTCCGTACTACCCAATAGGCTTGATGCTCCAATTCGACAAGGAGGTGACATGCCTTTTGTACACCAGTCTGAAAGGAGAGATACCTAATTGGGTCTTGTGGGCGGTCCTATAAGCCCACAAAGCTTCTGGAAGCAGGGATGACCAATCCTTCCTGTCAGGTCAAACAGTAACCTGGTGGATTTTCTTGATCAGCCGGTTTGATAGCTCATCTAGACCATTAGTTTGGGGGTGATAAGGAGTGGAGATTTGATGTGACACCCCCTATTTGGTCATCAGTGACTTGAACTGAGCATTTTTGAAATGGGTCCCTCCATCAAAAATTATTGCACGAGGAATCCCGAACCGTAAGAAGATGTTTTGGTGAATGAACTTGATAACAACTTTGTGATCATTGGTTCAGGTCAGAGTGGGTTCGATCCACTTGGACATGTCGTCAACAGTGAGTAAAATGTTTTCGAAGCCGTCCGAGATGGGGAGGGGTCCCATAAAATCAATCCCCCAAATGTTGAAAATCTCGCATACCAAAATCGACTGTAAAGGCATCATGTCTCAATGGCTCATGTTGCCCAAGTCTGGCAACGGGTACATGCCTTACAGTGATTGTATGCATCCTTGAAAATTTTCGGCCAGTAAAAGCCACACTGGAGGACTTTTGGTGTGATTTTGTGTCCTGAAAAATGTCCACCGCATGCCAGGTCATGGCAAAAAGAGAGTATGTCTTTGATTTCTCTTTCCATGACACATCGTCGAATTATTTGATTAGCACCAATACGGAATAGATACGGGTCTTCCCAAAGGTAATACTTTGCACCGGAATGCAATTTTCCTTCTTGGCCTTCGGCGAATCAGATAGGATCTGATGTGATGCCAAGTAGTTTACTATGTTAGCAAACCATGGAAGCCCTATATCGATAGTCAGGAGGTGCTCATCAGGAAAATGTTCTGCGATGGGTTTGGAAGGGTCAATGATCTTAGAAGGAAGGAGGGACAAGTGATCAGCTACCACATTCTATTTTCCCGCCTTGTCGTGAATCTCAAGGTCAAATTCTTGTAACAGCTAGATCCATCGGATTAAGCGAGGTTTCACGTCCTTCTTTGCAAGGAGATGCCTCATAGCTGTGTGATCCGAGTAGATGATAACATGGGAACCCAGGAGGTAAGATTTGAATTTTTCTAGGGCAAATACTACGGCCAGTAGCTCTTTCTTAGTAGCTGTGTACTTACGCTGAACCTCGTCAAGTGTTTTGCTAGCGTAGTAAATGACGGTAGGTTTCCCGTCAATTTTCTGCCCCAAAACCGCTCCTACAGCGAAGTCAGATGCATCGTACATGATCTCAAAGGGTTGAGACCAATCAAGGGACTGTAGGATCAGGGTTTCGGTAACTCGGTCATGAAGGATCTCAAATGCTTGAGTGCATTCCTTGGAGATTTCGAAAGGTACATCCTTAGAGAGAAGAGTGGTCAGGGGGCACTCAATTTTTGAAAAATCAGGGATAAATCGACGGTAAAAATTGACGTGCCCCATAAAAGATCGGATGTCCCTAATCGAGCTGGGCATAGGGTGTTTCGAAATCAAGTTAACCTTGCCTTGATCGACTTCAATGCCTTTCTTCAAAATCAGATGTCCCAGGACAATTCCCTTAGGCACCATGAAGTAGCTCTTTTCCCAGGAAAGAACCAGATCCACGTCAATGCATCACCTGAGTATTTGGACCAAGTGCTGGAGGCGATTGTCAAATGATGCTCCAAATACTGAAAAGTCATCCATGAAGACTTCCAGATAATCACCTACCATATTTGAGAATATGGCAAGCATGCACCGCTGAAAAGTCGTGGGTGTATTGCAGAGACCAAACTGCATCCTTCGAAATGAATACGTTCCGAAGGGGCAGGTGAACGTGATCTTTTCTTGGCCCTCTGGATGTATTGCCACTTGGTTATAACCGGAGTACCCATCAAGAAAGCAAAAGAACCTATTTCCCGCTAGTTTCTTGAGGATTTGATCAATAAACGGTAGTGGAAAATGATCCTTCTTTGAGGAAATTAGTCTTCTGTAATCAATGCCGACTCTCCATGAGTTAGCTATACTGGTCGGTATGACCTCTCCGATTTCAGTCGTGATGATGGTGAGTCCTGCCTTCTTCGGCACAACTTGGATTGGACTCACCCATCGACTGTAGAAGATCGGGTAGATGATCCTTGCATCTATCCGCTTAATGATCTCCTTTTTCATGACCTCCTGCAGATTAGGGTTCAAACATCTCTGCATTTCTCGCGAAGGTCGTGTGCCTTCTTCGAAGTAGATATGGTGTGTGCAATAAGAGGGACTGAAAGCAGTCAAGTCATCGAGAGTCCATCGAATGGCTGTACGATGTTGTTGGAGAGCAGTAATCAAATGAGATTCCTGGTCATATGTGAGTCTGGGGTTGATAATCATAGGAAACGTCTAATTGGAACCCAAAAAGACGTATTTCAGATGATTGGGAAGGGGCTTGAGTTCCAGGATGGGATTATCAGTAGCAACGGGTGGTTTAGGGTGTGTGTTAGGAACAAGGGAAGGAGTTATGGGTGTATCTAAATCAGGTTCAGACTCTGTTTGTGGGTTTTGATCTTATGGTGGTTGGTCAGGGATAATCAGGTTGTCCTCATTATGCAATTCATCAATCACAGCTTTGATATCACATATTTATTCTATAACACCGCAATTAATCCCTTGTTGGGCCTTAAAGATGTCAATCTTTAGAGTTTGGTTCCTAAATTTAAATTCTATTTGTCCCTCCTCACAGCTTATGTTGGCCTTAGCAGTGGCCAGAAAAGGTCTCCCTAGTATAATTGGTGTATACCTTGGGTTCTCAGGTGCATCCATATGTAGAACTATAAAATCCACCGGGAAGTGGAAATCCCATACCCTAACAATGACATCCTCAAGTATTCCATTAGGTGACTTGATGGATCGATTGACTAACTGCAATGTTACCTTTGTCGGTTTATGCTCGGACTCTTCAAGGTGGTCAAGGAGGGATGTAGGTATTAGGTTTATGGAGGCACCTAGGTCTAACAAGGCTCTACCAAATTGGGTTTCACCAATTTTACATGAAATCAGGGGAGTACCTGGGTCTTTAGCCTTTGGTTGGAGTTTACTCAAGATTGTAGAGCTGGCTTGCTCTGATAGTATAATCGGACTCCCACTTTGGTTCGCGGCTTATGCTTGGGTGTACACACATCTTTCAGAAATTGAGGGTAAGCCGATACGTGGCGGATTGCATCCATCAAAGGGATGTTTAACTGGAGCTATTCAAAGAGCTTGACCAGATCCTCCTCAGGAGCCACGGGATTGCTTATCCTCCTTCCCTTGGTCAAGGCCTCGGGAAATGGAACCTTGGTTGGTTCCTCTAGAATAGGTCCAGGTTCTTGATCTAGGCTAGGGGTATCCTGGATAACCATCCTAGGGCTTGGATCACTACCAGGCTTGGAGTGGTTTGGATAAGGTGGGTCTTGAGTTGCTTTACCAGTACGGGTTGTTAAGGAGTTTAAACCTGCCTGGTTTTGGTTTGGGGTAGGTAAAATGAGTGGCTGCTGTTGAAATCCCACGTAAGATGTTGAAGCTTCCATCTCGTCAGGTGATGGAACAGAAAGGGCATGATGAATCATATGTTCATGGCCTAGATTTGGGTTCATAATGCGCCTCTGTGTCGGCACGTTATTTGGGTTCGGTTGAGGTTGAGAAGGAAGTTTGCCAGGTTGGCAGGAATTTGCCATCTGGGCGAGTTGGTTGCGAACCTCTATGATCTCATCCTTGTGTTGTTTTTGTATTGCTGCATACGTTTTCTGAATGTCAGCCAATGTTTGAAGGATAAGAGTCATTTGATCTTGGTTTGGCCTAGATTGATATGTGGGGTTGGGTCAAGGCTAAGGTAGCTAGTATGGACAAGGAGCTTATGGACGGGGTTGGAAAGCGGTCTTTCATTATGAGAATTTCCTGCCCACTGGAAGTTGGGATGATTTCACCATCCAGGGTTGTAGGTATTGGAGAATGGGTCGTTCTGGATGGTGTTGATGTCCTCGTAGGTCTGAGGAGCCTCAAGAAAGTCAGAGTATGAGGGTTCAGAGTTCCCTCCACAAGAATATAGCGGATTGGAGGTTCCTCCAGTCCTGGAGTCAGATGGGGGTGGATACGGATCCATCCCCTGAGATGATCAGTGATAGATGTTCTGCATAGTTTCCCTCGCATGAGGTGGCTGTGCAAAAGAGTTCTGCACAGAGGTGGCTTGCTGCAAATGCTGAGTCAGCTCGTCCACCTTCTCTATGATAGAGACCATGTCCAACCGACTGGCCATCAGTTCCAAGTCGACGGATGTGGACAGGCCCTACATCTCATGTTCTCCCCTAAGATTCGTCGATGTGCGGGCATTCGTCCGGTCGAATAAGCCCATGGAGTCATTATTGATGGAGTTCTCACACATATTTTTGAGAATCTCCCACACCGTGTCCTCATGTTGACCCATGATGTTTCCTTCGCAAGTTGCATTGACAAATAATTGAATGTCTTCACGGAGTCCCTGGTAAAAAGACTGGACTTGTTCCCATTTAGGAACTCTGTGATGGGGGAACTTTCGCATGGGATCCAAGAATCTATCCCATGCCTCATGAAGAGGTTCTCCCAATTGTTGAGTGAAATGAGTGATCTGGTAGTGCAAGGCATTTGTCTGGCCAATGGGGAAGAACTTCAAAAATTCAGACTGGAGTTCGACCCTTGTGTTGATCGGATGAGACTGAATTTGATACCAATGAGCAGCCTTATCCATGAGGGAGAAAGAAAACATCTTCATGAGTAGAATATCCCGATTTTGTACATCTGACCCGAAGGTTTGGGCCAGATGTTTCAACTACTTAATGTGCTGGAATGGATTCTCAGAGTTAAGCCCATGGAATTTTGGTATGGAATGAATCATATTGGGCTTGAGTTCAGAATCAGGACCTCTAGTCGGGATTTGGACTCGAGGCTCAATTTCCATTGCAATGGGATTATAGTGATCTCGCATCATAGGATGCTACGGTGGGTTTACAATTTTTGGAAGAGATCATTTAGGCGCTGAAGTTGGTGCTCAAGGTTGTTCTCTTCTTCAACTGGTTGTGCCATGATGGAAGAAGAAGGAGAACTTGGTTCTGGATCAGAGGAAAGATCAATGTGGTGCGGTTGCAACACAAACAAGAGCGTCGAGGCTTGGCCTCGGGGGGAGTGTATTTCTAGAGGAGGTCTTAAGGACCTACCAAACACGCACCGAAGGATTTGATGAGATCAGAATGTGTTGGACCCAATCGAGACACCCAAAAAAAATTGGGTGACTATAGAGGTTTAGGGCGAATGATACCCCTTAGTCAGAAAGGCCATCCACCTGAGAAATACCTGGGCAACCAGAGAGGGAGAGTCCCGCAAAGATCCCTACACGGTAGAGCATCCCTATGGGTTACAGGGCTTCCCCCACCTGACCTCTCTTGCCACTGAGATTCCAGGTAGACCAGAATGGGGACGTTGACCTCTTAAGATTACCTTTTTTAATTAAGATCAATGTGCTTAGGGTTCCACTTAAACTTTAGGTCTTTTGAGTGCAAAGTGACCTAATTTTAAGGTTTGTTGACCCAAAGGATCAACTTCACCTCTTTGTTCCTTTGAGAGCTTTTAGTACCTTTCTTTTAGGATTCAAGTGGATTAAGAGCTTGATTTGCTTAGGGTTTCTCTTGGATAAATCTTTTCAAACATGGCTTAGAAACACCTCCTTTTGAAATTTTTTTGATTTTTTGCTTAAAAGAGGATGTGTCTTGATTGCACCGCAAAAATACACCTGTAATTGTGCTATCTTGTGCTATTTCCTAGCATTACCAATGCATATTAGGTCTCCATAGTCGCATTGTAAAAATACACGCATGCATGCATTTAATTAAGAGGGGAGGAGAATAAATAAGTGGCCTTGCAATTAACATTTTTCCTCAAGTTCATCTTTGCAAAATTCACCATCTTTTTATTTTTTATTTCACTTGATTTTGAAATCTTTTCCGCAGCTGCATGGATTGACTTCTTCCTCCTCGCGCCAGGCTCTCCATCACCTCTCCCTGCCAGTCGCATGCACACCTCTCCCTGCCAAGCCATGTGCAAGCATGCACAACCAGGGCATGGCTGTGCATGCTCTCCTCTTCTTTAAAAAGATCTCGGCTGCCTTCTTGCAAAGTAGCCTGATCCCCAGCCAAAAACACTACAACTCCACTTCTCCTTCCAGGCTACCATCTCCTCCCTCTCCCTCCATACGTAGGACCTCCTCCTCAGAGGAGACACCCTTTGGGCAGGAGTTATCATTGTGGTGCACACCCACCACAGTGAGACCACCACCGCCCAGCTCTTGAAAGAGTCGGTGGGCGTGGTGGCCTTCTTTTCCTTGTTTGAACGACCACGCCACTTCAACCATTGGAGCCGAAGCTTCAAACTTGAAGTTCAAAGCTCCAGCAGCAGTGGCAAGGTGGCAGCATGCAGAAAGGCAGCAGCAGCCGCCCCATCCCTTTCCGTACACGCCTGCAGGCCGCCCTCGCCTCTAGCGCGCGCCTACAGGCACCATCACTTCCCGCTTCTTCACCCTGTCGTGCTCTCTCTTCTGCCCGCAATCGGCCATTGTGCGCCTCTGCAGCGACTGGCCATTGCCCGTGCACGTGTTTAGCCCCGCGCTATCTCCAGTGCCCGTCCGCGTGTCTGCGTGCGCTTGCACCCGCCCGCTCTGTTCTGCGTCTTCGCCCGCATGCGCTTGTGAAAGCGATTTCACGCAGTTTGTTAAATACGTCGTTGTAACGTGCAAAACCGATCAACTCTTAAATTTATATTCGTAGATAGGGGAGTATCTAGGGTTGTCCAAGGAGGCCAAATGTTCGCAAAATTGATTCTCTTGCTTGGAATACAAATCTCAACTTTCTTTTTGGTATTTTTCAATATATCATTTTCTTGTTTTTGAATTAAGACAACATGCGAAATGGTGGTGGGAAGGTGATTTACACTTCAAATTTAATAAACTACTTCCATAGTGGCAAGTAGAACCTCTCCCTAAGCTCACTCTAGGCAAGTGGAGGCCTAGAATAATTTGGGAGAGGGAGTGAAGAATGCTAAAAACAAAACAATTACAAATGCAAATACGAAATTGCAAAGAAGGCAACTAGATTAATGAAAAAGTGTTTTACAAAAAGGCCTAGTAGGGGAATGCTTCTACTACAAGAAAAATTAAAATAAAGAAAAGCAAACAGAAATCCGCTAGATAGATGGTGAAGAAGTGGGCTTCTTGCTCCAAGCTTGGTAGCTCCCAAGCTTGAAAAGAGTCCTCCAACTCCTTCCTTGCTGTGCTCCGCCAAGGTGATGTCGTCCAAGGCAAGACCTAAGGGGGCGTGCCCTAGGCTTCTCCCCAAGGGTGGACATCCACCATAGGTCCTTCTCCTTTGCCTAGCTGTCCTCCTTGAAGTGGAAGAGTCCTCCTCATTGGCGTTGCCCAAGTTGAAGAGAGTGGGGAGAAGGCACCAAAAGGGCTGGTGATGTGCCCCTTTAATCTCCTTATCTACTCCTTCTTCTTGGCCGTAGGTATAGGTGGTATAGGTAGCAAAATATACTAATGGGGGATGCTCCCAAATGGTGGTAGGTGGTGGGTTTTTATACAATAGGAAGGGGGCTAAGGTGACTCTTGGAATGGAGGGCTAAGATGAAGAGATGGAGGTGGTTAAGGATCCAATGGCCAAGGTCAGTTGGCGCCACCTTAACGGACACCTAGGGGGTGGTTATGGGTGTTGACACCCCTTGTTGTTGGCACCAAAATGGATTCTAGAAGGGGGTCTAAGTTGGCGCCAAGAAGGGTTCTAGAAGGAGGGGTAGGTGGATGGCTAGGATGGGTTGTAGGGTTAGGTGTATGGTGGATGTGGGGGTGTATGTTGGCCCCAAAAAGGGGGGTAGTTAGGGTTAGGTTCTGGTGCCAAAATTGGTGCCTTTTGGTCATGATAATGGGGTGAAGGGGTGGCTAGGAGGTGGGGCCAACTTGAGTAGGGTAGCTAGCTTAGGTAGGCTTAAGTTGGTGGAGCTAGCTAGGTTTAAATTTGAAGGTGGTGGATGGCCAAGGAGCTGGTTGCTAGCTAAGCTAAGCTAAGCTTGCTTAGCTAAAGGAGGAGTAGAGGAAGAGGTGTTGGAGCTAGAGTTTGGAGGGAGGAGCTGAGGATGAGAAGTCTGGAGCTGAAACTGGAGCTAGCTGCTGCTGAAGAGGCTGGCATCCGGTTACTCTAGCTGGCTTAGCTTGCTAGTTCTTTGCTAGTTGCTAAGCCAAGCTAAAGTGAGATAGCTTCTACCATGATGAGCTGAGGTGAGCTAGGTTTGGTGCTCTTGGGGAGGATCAAGCTGTTTGAGACAGCTAAGGTAGCTTAACTCAACTGAGTTGAGCTAAGCTGAGTCCTCGGGAGCTGGACTTGAGCTTCCTGAGTTGGGATGAGTTCTTCTTCAGCTGGTTGGAGTTGAGTGGAGCTGGATGTAGCTGGATCTGAGTTGGGGTGAACTCCTGTCAACTTAGCTAAGCTAGCTAGAGCTCCCTGTGGACTAGTGGGAGCTTAGATGAGCTAGACTCAGCTAAGTTGAGCTGGATCTGAGCTGACTTGAGCTAGGGTGAGCTAAGATGAACTCTCTTAAGCTGCCATTCAGCTGAGATTAGCTGAATGGAGATGGGATGAGCTAACCCTAGTTCAAGTGAGCTAGGTTCCAGCTGTGGTGAGCTGGATCAAGCTGAGTTCCAGCTAGTCTGAGCTTCTCCTTCACCATTTGCCTTCTTGAGTGCTAGGGTTTTAAGGATCTGTATATCTATTCATCCCTAACACTCACAAAACATATTAAAAAGACAATAAAAAATGCAATGCATGCATAACCTATTTTATGCCTAAATGCAGCCCAAAAACCCGTTTGTGGAGTAAAATCCTAAGAGCTAGGTTTGTTTTAATGCATAAGAATGATGATAAACTGGCGTTTATCAGCCTGCCAGCGCCCACTCCTACCCTTCGCGTAGCATGGTGCGCTACGTTTCCTCTCCGCACCCATCGCCCTCCAGCGCGCACGTCCTTGCACGCATACACACCTACGCGTGCACGTGAAGCCTTCAGACGACGACTGGCTGCCTCAGATGACTTAAACGCCTCTCTTTTCCTCAGCAGGCGCTCTCTCTCCCATTCTCTCTCTCTCTCTCTCATAGCACACTATCCCTCTCTCTCTGCAAATACACATACGCACACACACTCACACTTTCATACACACACACACACACACCTATACACTATTATATACATATATATATATATACGTATACATATATATATTGATATATATACATATATTTATATACATATATATATATATACACTTATATCTATAGTAGTATGTATAGACCTAAGTATTAGTATACATATATATATATAAATATATATACATATATTGTTACATATATACATATATTTATATATATATACATATATCTATACATATATTAGTACTTATATAACTATGTATTAGTCTATATACATATATCTATATACTTATATATATATATATGTTTATATATATATACACATATATACTTCCCTATATACATATATTTATATGCATATATATATGTATATATATATATATACACATATATACACACCTACTTATACACACACACACACACATATATATATATATATATATACATACGTATATACATATATATATATATAACTATATCTACATATATATATATATCTATACATATATCTATTTAAGTATTAGTATACATACATACATATATATATACAAATATAAATATACTTATGACTACATATATACCTATATATTTATAACCATTTATATATATATACATATAGATATATTTACGTATATATATATTTTTTTTCACATTACTTACCATACGTGGTATCGTGGGAATATCTGCACCAGTTGCTAATATTCCCCAATACCTACATACAAAAAGCGTGGTCACACTTATCTTCCGCTATCCATCCTACACTCCACGCGGCACCTCGTCCTGTTGGTTGCGTCTTTCTAGACGACGATCGACTCGACACCGTGCTACACTCCATCTCCGCTTCCACCCCCACCCCTTTATACATATATAGTATATACCTATATATATATACTATATCACCTTTATTTCTATTTTGCTTTCCTGCTAGTAAAAAAGATAAAAAAATATATAAAAGAGAAAAGATAATCTTTGAATTATAGGTACTCCATCTTGCCAATAGCAAGACCCGTTTTGGAACCCTGATTTGGCTCAAAGCCAAGAACCTAGTTTTGAGGGTGTGCCTCAAGGACCAAGATTATCAGAAAAAATCTAAATAGAAAAGCACCGAAAACACAATAAACGAAAGGAAGTGATTCGTTGTAGAAAAGGCGTAAAAACTCGACTTGTAACCCCCTTCCCTGAGTTCAACCTTGGGCCTAAAAGTGACCAAGATAAAATCAAGTAGGCCAGGTTAAAAAATTTTGTAAAGAGATGGTTAGGTACGATTTAGGTTAACCACTATGCACACTTCAACAATAAAATCACCATATCAACAACCTATCCGGGTCCGACACCATGTCTCTAAAAACCCTAGCTTGTAATCCTTAGGTTGGCTCTATTTGGTCCAATTTAGTTGCCTCAAAAATTGGTATCTAGGGCTTAATCAAAAAAGTTTTAGCCCTAGTTACCATAATTGGACATGCAATTCAAAATGTGTTGAAAGTAAAAATCAGGCAACTTTTGTGAATTACTAAATATGGAAGCAGGTAGCCCTAGATTGATTTTTCTTTATTTTCCTTTTTTGATTTTGAGGGGATTAAGAGGGAGGGCAATGAAGATTTACCTGTTCCTAGTGTGGTTGTTGTGTGACTGCTTTTCTTTTCTTTTCTACCCCTGAAACAAACACAGCAAAAGAGAGAGATTAAGTCAGTACTGAATCAGAGGTTGTGATCAAAGTTTCTAAAATGCTCGTTGTTCCCCGACAATGGTGGCAAAATGCTATAACGCTTGATCGTGTTTTAAATTAGTCTTGTTGCAGTATAGTCGAAAAAGTGTTATAAACAAATAAGAAGTTTTTATTACTCGAAAACCTAGGTATCTAAGGTCGAACTCAGGGAGCAAATTAGTACCTTAAAAACTAAAATCACAATTTCAAATTGCTAAAAATCAATGCAATTCAATGTTTATGAAAGCTAAAGAGAGAATAATATGCAAAAGGAAATTGAATGTTCTCTTCTTTCTTCTTCCCCTTTCTCTCACAGATGTCCTCTTTCCTTGCGAATCAAACGTCTGATTTTGTAAATCAGACATCTTAACTTGCGATTGCTATAGTGCCTTCAGCTCCTTCTCCTTCTCTTTCCTCTCTGCCTCTGCCTGTCTTCTTCTTCCTTCATTCTCTTCTACTCTCTGTCATCTCTTTCTTCTTCCTTTCCTTCTCTTCTTCTGCGGCTCCTTTTTCTTCTGTTCTTGATTCCTCCTACCTTCTTCTTCCTTGGGCTCTGCCTTGTCTTTCTTCTTCTTTCTTCTTCTTCTTTTTCTTTCTCTTTGGTTCGCCTTTCCTCTACCTTAGCCTTTCCTTCTCTTCTTCAGCCGCACCTTTGCTACAGTGCTTCTTCCTTAGCTCTCCTCTACGGCTATAGTGCTTCCTTCTCCTTCCTTTCTTGGCTTCTGCTGCGCCTTCAGTTCCTCCTCTTCTTCAGCAGCTGCCTCCTCCTCCTCCTTCTTCCTTTCTCTACACAGCATAGCAAAACCTACCCCTACCCTACCCCGCATCACTCTCTCTATTTCTCTCTTCTCTCTCTCAAAGCCAGACAATCGGTATACGGGTCGGGTTACGCCCACCCGGGTCCAGGCGCACCAACGTGGGTGGTGCGCGAGGTGTGCAGGGTAAACGGGTTAGCCATGTTTACATAGGAGTGGTCCCGGACGAGGCGGGTGTACGTAGGCGAGGGACCTCACCCAGTCTACTGGAGGCAAATAGAAGAAATCACAAATTCAATTTTAGTCACGCACCCCACACCAAAGTTTCCGAGGTCGGACTAAAAGTCCTACCCGCTTCGCTCGCGCCCGCAGGTGAGGTTCGCCTTCAATTGCCACTGCTGGGATCTCTTTCAAGGCCAATTGCCTGGATAGCTATATGCGCGAGACCAACCCGCACCTCCTGGAGCGCAGCACCTAGGTTGATGCGGTTTGACGCGAGCTTACGAGCACCTTGTTCTCGCTCCAATGGCGAAGGTGGGTTAGGTTGGGGGGTGTTTAGGGAGGTGATGGCGGTCAATGGAAGGGTGAAATGTGCTTAGTGGGTGATGGTGGAGGTGATGAGGAGTTTGGCTTGGCATGTGGAGGTGCAGAGTGGTGGAAGCGCCTTCGCTGGTGGTCTACCGGAGGTGGAGAAGGTGGTGGTGGTCTGTGGTGGTTGGTGCGTGATGGTAGAAATTGATAAGGGGAAAATGAAGAGGGGAGAAAGGGGAAGACTTTTTACCTAGCTAAGTGGATGAAGGGGGGCAGGAGGCGGACGGCTCATTCCTACCGTCGTCAGAGATGAAAACCCTGAGGTGAGGATGACGGTGACGAGGAAGGAATCGAAGACTCGCGCGCAGGTACTGTGCGACACAGAGGAGCACGATGGAGAAGACTGCCACTGGTATGGTGGCAGAGCGATGACAAGAGGGAGGAGAGGTCGCCAGAGCTTGCGGGCAGTTGGCCGGAGATGAGGGAGAACGAAATTCAGGGGGTATCTCAGGCCAATCCAAGCTTGAAAGATGCATCAAGGACTGGGGATCCTTTTATAGCAGCTAGAAGGGGTCCTTGTGCTCCTAAGGCAAGCCTCCAAGCACAAGAACCTCGTTGAAGGATGCAGCGGACACCATACCTTGTCATTTGCATGAGGGATATGGTGCGAACCAGGTCATGGGATTACGCTCCAACGGTAGGGGATTCCTCAGAGGATCCCCCTGCCAAATCTGAGAGGTCTCTAGGGAAACGGGGAGAAATCCTCCTTGAAACCTCACCGGAGGTATGTCCCCTCTACTGAAATGGCAAAGGGACAGAAATGCAAAAAGTGACGAGGAAGTTGGGGGGGTCTGCGCAAGGGTTTTTAAAAGTTAGGGTTCAGAATGTAATTGGTGGACTATTTCGCAAAGTAGGTCAAGATGACCGTCCCTTAAGTCCAAATTTTGGTATAAACTTAATTTAGACCTAAGGAATCCAATGGTGAAGTTGGATTTTAGGTTTGACTACGTTTGACTAGACATTTTGCATAGAAACCCAAATTAGGTCAAATAGTGAGCTAGGACCCCAATCTAGGTCAAAATAGGTTCCAAAGGCCAAATTGAAGGTTCTAAGCCCTAGGGGACATTTTTCCATGAATGTTAGAGGGTTTAGTTGATTTTTATCCTGACTAGAACCTTGTGAAATTAAGTGAGTTTGTTTTAGGGTTACAGAATGTCATTCAATTCTTAAATCTCACAATAGTCCTTTTCTGATTGAACCATCCCACTTTTTTTCTTATTAAGTCTAATTAACCACTTTTTAGCCCCTGAGAAATCCCGTTGATGCACTGTAATGGTAAAATTACAGTTTTACCCTTTAGTTCATGTTTTCTTCCTAGAATAGTAATCCCTTAAATTAGTCCTTCCTTTTGGTTATGTAGGAGCTTTTGTTCACTTTCTTAGGTCAAAATGAGCTAGTTAGGGCTCATGATGAGGTTCTCATCATACCCTTATGCCTAGCTTTTGCTAGTCCCTTAGCAAAATATCAAGGTTTTAGCATCTGTTCTAGACCATGAGTTTCTTTTACATTTTGTGATAAGTGCTTTTTCTTTTTTCTTTTGATTAGGTTGCAATGCTGACAGTAGGCCTAGTGGTACCCCAGTGCCAACCAAGATCCGGACCTAACCAGCTTTAGCCTCAGTCCTTTGTGAAGGTTTTTAAGGCCCACAGGAACTACCCTAAGGTTCATTGGACTCCGTGGTTAAAGCACCCATGCTTGAGACATATTTTAGCCTTGGTTCGGTTTGTAGTGCGTTTTTGTAAGAGGGAGACAGATGATTTATTTGTTTGGAGAGTTCTCTCTCTTTTCTTTTTATTCCTAGCTTCAGATTGGGTTCTCAACATGGTCTGTATTAGATTCCTCGCCCCCATCGTCGATCCTCAAAGGTCCTTGGCAATCGATGCTTCGTCATAGCACCGCCCATGGCAACCCATCGAACCCTAGTTTTGGAGATTTTGAGATAATCCCGCCCAAGGCATTCTGTGGCCAAATCCAGACCCTGGCAATTGACATTTCGGGATAATGCCACCCATGGCATCAGAACCAGTAGAGCGCTTACATGCCCCGGTAGGATATGTAAATATCCTAAGAGACAAGAACTAAGGAGACGATATGTTGTTACACATCTTCGAGGGGAATTTCCTGCCTCTTCGTGTCAGGAACTCGTCCAAATCAACTTGTGTTGATTAGTTGCTCCTAATCTAAGAAACTTTTTCAGAACATTAAAATGCTTTTACGTGATTTTGATAGTTATGCACACTGAACCAGACTGTGTGTGGATTGGGGTGCTTAGGTTACCGAGTCCCACAAATCGAAGGTCAGTTAATGAGGCCGAATACTCCCTAAGCCTTAGACCTAATACTTAAGGTTTGCATTTTCCCCAACCTCATGGGGATTATCCAGATTTTAACAGGTACTAAGAGTCTAGCCAAAAACGCCTAAGGTCAACGTTCCTACTAATCTCTTTTTGTGTCTCCTTAGTGCTTTTTCTCATTTTTCTCTTTTTTTCTTGATGTGGTCTAGAACTTCACTTAATCACTTAATTTCTTACTATTGACTATTCTCTCCTTTTTTCATTTCGTGCTCCTTTTTGGCATTTTGCTCTTTTCCTCCTCATGCTTTTGTATAGCCCAAAAATTTTCTCTACCCCCATCTCAATTTTTTGTTCTTTTTCAAGATTTTTCAATTTTTGTGTTTTCTTTCCTGATATGTGATTTTTTTATTGAAACCTTTTCTTGATATGAGTTTTCATAACATTTTCACTTTCATACCCCCCCATGCCTAAGATTTGTAATGTCCCCATTGTAAATTAGGTGGGTTCGATTTCAGTGACCTATTTAGTTGAGGATCCATAATTCCTAGATCTACTAAATGGACCAAATGGGTTTATGGTCCATTTAGGAAGATTATGTTCCCATTTAGCAAGTAATTCCTTTTCAGTGACTGTGTAGTTTTGCTGAGGATCCGTAAGGGTCTTGCTGGCATAATGCAGCACATGAGGTTTGCCATCAACCCTTTGACCTAAGATTGCTCCCACTGCAAAATCAGAAGCATCGCACGTAAGCTCAAACGGGAGGGTCCAATTTGGTGCTTGGAGAATTGGTGCGGTAATGAGGGCTTTCTTCAAAACTTGGAAAGCCTCACCACATCTATCATCAAAATCAAAGGAGACATCCTTCGCTAACAGGTCACAAAGTGGCTTAGAGATTTTACTGAAATATCTAATGAAGTGCCTATAAAATTCAGCATGGCCAAGGAAAGATCTAACCTGACGAACATTGGCAGGCAATGGAAGCTTAGAGATGGAATTGATTTTTACGGTGTCAACCTCTAATCCTCTCTTGGAAACTATATGCCCTAACACAATGCCCTACTGGACCATTTTCTCCCAGCTAAGCACCAGCTTTGCCTCTTCGTAATGGGTTAAGACTTTATCAAGGTGCGAAAGGCATAGGTCAAACGACGAGCCAAAAATGGAGAAGTCATCCATGAAAATTTCAATGAGCTCATCGATCATATTAGAAAAGATAGCCATCATACAATGTTGGAAAGTGCCAGGAGCATTACATAACCTAAATGGCATTCGACGGAACGCAAAAGTGCCATACGAACTCGTGAGGTGGTACGCTCCTGATCACCAGGAAAAATGGCTATCTGATTGTACCCAGAGTACCCATCAAGAAAGCAAAAGTACTTGTTCCCTGCCAATCGTTCCAGAATTTGATCGATAAAAGGTAAGGGGAAATAGTCTTTCTGGGTAGCCGTGTTTAAATGGCAGTAATCAATGCAGACCCTCCAACCAGTTGAGGGTCTAGTGGTCACCAGTTCACCTTGGTCATTCTCTTCCACAGTGATTCCTGCCTTTTTCGGAACTACATGAATAGAACTAACCCATTTACTATCTGAAATGGGATAGATAATCCCTGCATCCAGCCATTTCAGAATCTCCTTTTTAACAACCTCCCGCATATTTGGATTGAGCCTTCTCTGCATATCTTGGAAAGGCTTCACGGACTTGTCCATGTATATATGATGCATGCAAGGAGAGGGATGAACCCCCTTAATATCAGCAACTGTCTAGGCAATTGCTTCCTTATGCCTTTGTAAACACTCAAGTAGAGCTCCCTACTGCAATTCAGATAATGCAGACGAGATAATAACGGGGAGCATGTTATTAGGGCCAAGGAAAGCATATTTCAATGTGCTCGGGAGGGTTTTCAACACCAATTTAGGACCCTTTTGGATTGAGGGTTTTAGTTGAGATGTCCCCGCCTCAGGCAGCGGATCTACCTTCACAGTCCAGGGTGGGGACAGAGACTTAGTGTGTATCCCCAGCAATTCTTCTAGTTCGGGCATTTTCTTTTTAGTTTCTTTAATAATCAAGGGATGGTCCTGAGATATGACCTTCTGAAGGTGATCTCTACATAAGAGTGCTGGGGTAGTCTCTTCAATTATTTCATCAACGACCTTAATTTGAGAACAATCTTCGAATCTGGGTTGCTTGTAAGTATCAAAAACTGGGACTCGCCGCCACCATCGATTCGAAGCCCTTGATCCAAGGGACCTCCTCCGTCCTCGTCGCGCAAGACAACGGGGAAAAATTCCCCTGTTTTGCTACAGTAAAACATTAATTAAAATTTACATTTTCTACCATTGCCACATTTTAATCATATTCTATTGACTCTGCATTGCGGAAAATATCCTGTAGTTTCTCATAATTACCATTTCAGCATTGTTTCTTGCTTAAACCTTAATCTAAAGGCAATCTTGGCTTGGTTCTTGTCCAAATTGACTACGAACAAACATTTTTAAGTGGTGCGAATTTTAATACATTATTGCCTCCCTGTGGATACGACCCGCTCCTCTGCGAGTGGTTATTTCTTGTTAAAAATTGATTAGTCGATTTTTCCACCACATTAAACTACAAACGACTTAAAAGCGAAAGATCGACTGGTCAAATGGCGCCGTTGCCGGGGAGGCAACAGACGCAATAATTTTGGCTAATTTTATTTTGATTATTTGTCAATTGCATAGAGATTTGACCATTCATTATTTTCTTTTCTGTGCGAGAAAATTTGTGCAAGAATCAGCCAGTGTGAGAGGCGACCCTTGACGTCGCCAGACGAGAATTGGGCGAGCCATTTTTAAATGGAGGAGAAGGACGAGGACGCGACGGACACCATTTAGTCATTAGTTTAATTAGAATAGAATTAAGATTGTAGACTTAATTTTTCATTACAGTTAGTTTGAAACCCTTGTTCTGGGGCAAATTTTGAGGGGTTTGTTCCCCGATTTTGTTTTGGACCCGTGTTGGGTAATTTTTGGGAGCCTGTTCCCTTTTCTTTAGATTTAGGTTTGTTTTTTTTTATTATTTCTTTTATTTGCTTGTGCATAGGTAGTTCTAAAAAAAATAGAAAAAGAAAAAAAATGAGCTACCTGCTAGAAGCTGCCTGCCCTAGGACGAACCATTTAGGTCTGTATGAGCAGCCTCTAGATTTGCTTTTCTGCATTGCGTGCATTTTTGCATCGAAGATCGCTGGAGGCAAGGTACGCATTCTCTTACTTTGCATCCTATTTTTGATCACGCATTGCATTTGGGATTTAATGCGAAGACCACCTAATCTATACTGAATAAATCTAACAAGTGGTCACATTTTTTTTAGAAAAAGGACTAATTAAAGGAAGGACATTTTAAAAACCAAGGATTTCATTTTCAAACTTGGCGTGCGATTCAAAGTTCAAAATCTTTTACGGTGTATGCACACTTATTTCACTTGCACCACGGCACGCTTCTAGACACTCCTTAGGTTTGGAAATACTAGGACAAGAGCCCTCCTTTCGTTGGATTCTGAAGTGTTCGGAACTTGAGATCAAAGGTTTTGTAAATCCAAAGAGGGGGATACCCTGTCACGGATTTTTGGGGGTAGTTGAGGAGCACCGCGAAAGCACAGCTTCAAAGGAAGGCTTAGGCCTACTTGCATCCCTCGATCTTCCGTCTTTGGATTTACTTGACCATTTGAGATTTAGGGAAGAACACCTAAGCTCCAACTAGGTCTTTTTAGGCGAGCCGTAGGTCGACAATAGGCGCGTAAATTGATTGAACAAATTGTATTGTCACCTGCAATCTGACTTAAAATCAAAAGCCTAAATTGGGAAAGACCTAAAAGGTCCTTTTTGAATTGTGTCTTGCTTGGGGAATTCTGATTGAAGTGTGAGTTAGAATGGACCACATTGATTTTCATCCTTTCACATCTTGCCAACACCCTCACCCCCACTTTGCATCCTTCGATCCCAGACGCCGAGATGGTCCATTCCTTGATGGACATAATGACAATCATTGGGATCCGTTTTACTCCTATTATAGGAGTATTGGCCTAGTTAAGCCCCAAATTAGTGAGCAGAACTCAGGAGCGAGATTTGCTTTGCCCAATATCCCACATACCAAAGAAATACCCAACCCACCCTCCCTGAAAACTTACAATGGTTGGACAAACACTCCTGGGTACTATAAGTCTGAGCCTGACTTCTCTTATGATAGAAATGACCTCTCCTCTTTGAAGATGGAAATACAGAAAATGCAAAATGAAATGAGTGAATTGTTAGGAGAATCTTTGAGAGCAGGCCAACAAGAAAGAGATGAAATTAGCCACCCAATCTACCCCATTGACGATGACGTACACCCCTCTACAATAGATGCATCTCCCGTGGGAAAGCTACACTTTAAGTTGAAGGGAAATTCTGGGGAGAATAGCTACTTTTCGAGGATCGATTTTGAAACCTCCCCACTAGATGACACTTCCTTGAGAGATCTACACTTTAGGTGGGAGGAAAAAACACATGAAAGTAGCTATGCATTGGATGAAGAATGGTGGCAACCCGAGGAAGATGATGATAAGGTTGAGTATCCACCTGATTTATATTGGAGTCAAAAGAAGGGAATGATGGTACCATTGGAAGACCTCGACCCAGATGATAGTATTTTCGTGACATTTGATGAAGTGGGTCAAAGTCAAGTTGTTAATCCTACCCTCCCTTCTGATCACGATATGGAACTCAAACCCACCCTTAGGGAACCTAACCTTAAAGAAATTGACCTATCTGAGGAGTCTGATGTAACCAATGTAAATAATTTACCTCAGATAGAGCACCCTAGGGGATCTGCTGAGATATTAAATGATTCTAGACCTCGGGTACATGATGAATTGTGTGATGAGGAGGAAGATGAATTATATGAGGAACCTACATTCAAGATTTGGAGTGACACTAAGGGTGATTATGTATTATTTGAAGAGTTAGCCCCTGAGGATGTCACAAATTTGACCAAATTAGGTTTCCTTGGCACACCCATTGATGATATTTCTCCTCATGATAAAATGATGGAAAATTTGGAAGCAATTTCTAAGATTTATGTGGATTCACATATAGACTTCGGGGAAGATTTGAGTAAAGAACAAAAACCTGGGGATGACATTGATAGGATAATCCCTAGATCTGTTGCTTCCAACCTGCCTTCATTCACTTCGAAGTCACCCGCTGATTCGCTTATATCTGAAAGCGAAATTGTGACTCCTGATGAAGAGTAGGAAGATCCACGTGATGGTGCAAGGAATGCTAGGGATGAAATTGAGGATTTAGAAAGAGTGTTTGGGATGGACACCAAGCTGATTAAACCCAACCTAGATCTTATGGCCATCCCACAACCTCGTAACTTGGACACCCTAGACGATCCTTGCCTTAGAGAATTGCTCATTTTTGTTCTGACTAGGGGGCTTAACAGACCAATATTTTCTGTAATGAAGTATCGGGTATGGATTGATGATTTCTTTAGTCAGTCCATTACCCTGGGGGTTTATCTCTATACCATTCCTTCCCCATTCTTTTTGGAGGATCCTTGTCATCCTACCCCTACCCCTTTGGAGGTTATTTTAACTGTTTATCCTTTAGAACCTCTTCTGGTGACCTGGGAAGATTTCATTCCCATTTTAGTTGGGCGAGCATTTGCTATCGAGATTCATCATCAGCTCGCCAACATCCTAGGTTACCTATTTTCTAGGACAACTTTGCTTTGCTCATTTTTAGGGCCTATTTCTGCAATTCTTGAACCTGATTTGCAGGTTCTTCGGCTATTCAGCCCAGCTTTGACCCAGGTAATATCCTTCTATGCAATGAGGACATTGCAGATTTTAGGCATGGGGGGTGTACTTGGGGATATACATAGCATAATTGCATACATTTGTACGTATAAAAAAAAAGTTTTGAGCTTAACTGGCTAAGTCCTGCATTCTTAAGCAAATCAGAACTCTAGCGTAGACTAAATTAATTCTAGGGTCAAACTTTAGAAGCTAAATAAGCTACTAGCTTTAGACCTTTAGGGTCCTTTGTGGACTTAAAACCTTAAGTAGGAGTTAAGTTGCGGACCATTCTTCAAGAGGTTGAGGAAGGGAATCTAGGGTTTGAGTTAAAAGGTGGGGTAGTACCTGGAGTCTTATTCTACCTTTTGGTTTACGGGTCCTTGTAACCCAAGCATCCAAATTTTTCACACTTGGTCTGGTAATTAACTTAATTTCTGAAAAGAGATTTGGTTCTCTTAGTTTTGGCTTAAGAGAGGCTTGAAAACACATTTTGATTGGAAGAGTTCCCGCCGCAGGAGAGGTCGAGTATATACTCACCTTGAGGATGCGATGATAACATATTACCTCCTCGGTGCTTGTCTCTTAGGATATCCATCCTATTGGGGGCATGTAAGCGCATTGCGCGGTTCAGGTACCATGGGCGGCTCTATCTCGAAGTGCCGATTGCCATAGGCCTGAATTCGCTTAAGAAATCCATGGGCGATACTATCCTGAAGTGTCGATTGCCAGGAGTTCTTGGGGTCGTTATGGGCGGTGCTATCTCGAAGCATCGAATGCCAGGCACCCTTCGAGGTATGGTAATGGGGACAATGAATTCGACACAGACCGTGTTGATAGCTGATCTGAGGTTAGACTTAGAAGAATAAAAAAAAAAGAAAAAAAAAGAGGGTGTATATATAAAAAAAATTTTCTTTTAACTCAAATAACTCGGACCAATGCACAAGCACGGATGCTTTAATCTCAGGGATCAATAAACTTTAGGGTAGAGTCAGAAATCAGGGAAACTTGTGCTTGCAACTCGTCTTTAGCCGACCTAGTCTGTAACTTAGCAACTACTTAGGAACCTTGGGTTTAGAACCTGAACTTAATATGCTTCTGAAGGAAGACTAAGTGAGTTGACTAGTCTACTTAGAGTGCTAGGTTTCGCTTAATTTTGCTAGGGACTAGCAAAAACTAGGCATGGGGGTATTTGATTAGCCCATAGTTGTGGGCTATTTAAGTATTTAAGTACCTACACATTAGGTTAATTCTAACATTTATTTAGTATAAATTAGGATGTAAATAGATTAATTCATAGTTTTAATCTAATTACATAATCCATACATTACATTCATATCTTAAGTGCATTTAGAATTAGCTTAAAATAGCATTCATCTAATTAGATAACCAATTAGGTATATTGTTTTTATTAACATGGAAGTTGAGGGTCTATACATAAATAACCCTAATATTTTAATAATATTTTCTTTATTCGTCTTCTTTCAGAACGGCTGGCTACCGCTCCAACTCCCGGGTGATGCAGTGAAGGAGCCATTCAAGGGGGAGCGGATACGGTGGATCTGGTCGGCCGCTGATTTCAAATTTGTTCAGGCCACTACAAAAGGAGCACGGAGGCATCCGAGCTCAGAGGGCCTCTACCATCTACCCACCACTGTGCAGAGAGAACCTCTCTCTTCCACTCCACACTGCCGGCCTCTACCGTGGTGGCGAGTCTCCACCACCGTGGGCGTGTGGTGTGACAGTCCACACCGCCATCCGGAGCTCGCCTGCATTACCGTGAGCACCTTAGCGTGCAACTCCCTCGCCGTCGTCGCAGACCACCACCACCGAGCTACTGATCAGCCGCCCTCTCAGTAACTTAAGACGTCTGGGAAATTTCCCAGACGTCTGAAGTTACCCGCTCACCTCCACTTCCTCAGCCTGCACTCTCCAACCGGCCACCAGACCACCTGCACCCTCCACCGCTCACCGGCTGCAGACCTGCGCACGCCTGCAGATCAGCCTGCGCTCTCCTCCAACGCCTGCAGACCAGCCTGCAGCATCCTCCAACAGCCGCCTGCAGCTTCCACCGCACACGCCAACCGCCTGCAGACCACCGCGCAAGCGCCCTCCTGCAGACCCTCTGCGCACCCACGCACAACCGCCTGCACCCTCCACCGCTCACCGGCTGCAGACCTGCGCACGCCTGCAGATCAGCCCGCGCTCTCCTCCAACGCCTGCAGACCAGCCTGCAGCATCCTCCAACAGTCGCCTGTAGCTTCCACCGCACACGCCAACCACCTGCAGACCACCGTGCAAGCGCCCTCCTGCAGACCACCGCCCACGCACAACCGCGCCAGCGCCCTCCTGCAGACCCTCTGCGCACCCACGCACAACCGCCTGCAGACCGCCCAACCGACCACCGCGCACGCCAGCCGCACACGCCTGCCGCAGCAGTGCCCACGGCAGCGGCAGCAGCAGGCGGCGGACTTCACGCCAATAGGCTGCGCAAGCTGCCGGCTGCAGCACCTCCGCCGGAGCTCGTCCGGCCACCTCCGACCGCCGCGCGACTAGCCGCCACCACCGATTCGAAGCCCTTGATCCAAGGGACCTCCTCCGAGCTTCCCGCGCCCGGCCATCGGCTCCTCGTCGCGCAAGACAACGGGGAAAAATTCCCCTGTTTTGCTACAGTAAAACATTAATTAAAATTTACATTTTCACTCTGCATTGCGGAAAATATCCTGTAGTTTCTCATAATTGCCATTCAGCATTGTTTCTTACTTAAACCTTAATCTAAAGGCAATCTTGGCTTGGTTCTTGTCCAAATTGACTACGAACAAACATTTTTAAGTGGCACGAATTTTAGTACGTTATTGCCTCCCTGTGGATACGACCCGCTCCTCTGCGAGTGGTTATTTCTTGTTAAAAATTGATTAGTCGATTTTTCCACCACATTAAACTACAAACGACTTAAAAGCGAAAGATCGACCGGTCAAGCCTGTAGGCGTGTGCTGGAGGCTGCACTACTGCTGCCGCCTTGCTGCTGCTACCGCAGAACTTCAGATCTTGAAGCTTGCGGCAATGGCGGAAGTGGCTAAACATCAAAACAGAGAGAGAACCACCACACCCATCGGCTCTTTGATGAGCTGGGTGGTGGTGGGACTCACAGTGGTGTTTGTGCACCACTGTGAGCGGCTCCTACCCGCAGCGTGGCTCCTCAAGGAGGAGAGGTTACGTATGGAGGGGAGTGGGGAGGAGATGGCCTGGAGGAAGCTGCTGTGTAGGGTTTTGGCGTGTGGACCAGGCTCCCTTTGCAAAGAAGAAGCCATGCCCTTTTAAAGAGGAAGAAGGCATGCACAGCCATGCCCTGGCTATGCATGGCTGCGCATGCAGTTGCATGCGGCTGCAGGGCAAGTAGTTGCAGGGAATGGCGTGAGGAAGAAGAGGCCATGCATTGCAGCTGTAGAGAAGAAATTCAAAAATCAAATGGAAATAAAAGAATAAAGATGGAAATTTTGAGAGGCAGCACTTGAGGAATTTGTTAATTGCAAGGCCATTTTATTCACTCTCGTCCCCTCTTAATTAAATGCATGCATGCATGTATTTTCACAAATGCGACTATGGATATCTAATATGCACTGATAATGCTAGGAAATAGCACAAGAGGGCACAATTTTTGGTGTATTTTTGCTGTGCAATCATACCCCCATGCCTATCTTTTGCTAGTCCCTAGCAAAACATTTTTTTTTCGTATTGTGTTTAGAAATGATCTTAAGCTGAAGATTTTCTTCTGAGGCGACATAGGTGTGTTTATTGTTAGATATTGTGAGAACCAATTGCAGAGAAGACTACCAGTACTTTAAGTCTCACATGACAAAGATCATCTCTCGACTAACAAGGACTCTTGATATTTAAATCTTAAGTACGATTTCCAAGACCTAGGAGGTTGTTTACTGTACTCGAGAGCTCAAGAGATTATGGCTTGTGCTTAGTGAAGGATCAAGACTAACTAGATGAACATTAAGACTCAAGCCCAGGGTTTCACGAATTTTTAAGTACAGGTTGGTCCCAGTTTCAGCTCGTGTCTTCGGATTGACCCGTAAAAAGATGACGGAAAACTCAACTCCCATTTTCTGACATTTGTGGCTCAAACAAAATAGGGTATTTACCCTGAAGAACTTTTTTGTAGGAAGATTTTACAGATATTTGCGAGATATACTGACTTATTTGCATCTTCTTCTTTTTTTGAAACACGTGTTAGTATATCTCTTACAACATTATTTGGAGGAGCACACTTTTCTTTGTGGTGGGAGAGTTCCTTTTTGGTGGAAAGGGTCTCTCCTAAACATAAGACTAAAGCCTGGGATAAAAAGTCTACCTGCACGCATAGGTAAGGACTCCACCTTCCCTAATGAACACTAGGGTTGGATCTTATGTTCACCTAGTCTTTCTTGATATGTGTAGTGTGAACCAAGATTACTTAGGCTCTTGAGTAGAAGCAAACCAACGAATCCTGTACTGGTGTCTCAGGTACAAGAATACGTCCTTAGTTAGGAGAGATTTCGATCTATCTTGCCAATGCTCAAGTGAATTAAGCTGAGCCTGAGCGAATCAAGCTTCTGTGGCCTGAAAAGTCTTCAAAACAGTGGTTGAATATCCATAAACACTTATTGTATTTTTGTTTCAGCTTTTAGATCATTACTAAACACCATTTATTTATTTTTTATTTGTACATATTTATAGATAAGTGGAAACTGCATGATACCCTAAAATACCCGAATCCTATGGATGCCTATCCACCCCCCCATGCCAAATGATGCTATGTCTTCATATGCATGTAGGGTAGGGTAGAGAAAGGACGAAAGATCGAGTAACGAGAGCTGAGGTGCAGGGTATATAGCAGGGTGGTAGGGTGGGTGGATGGTGGGTGGTGAAGTGAAAAGTGAAGTGATCGTGACAGTGGCGTGAAAAGTGATGGTGGATGGTGAGTGTTGTTTGGGTGCCTCCCAATGAGCGCTGAATTTAATGTCCCCAGCTGGACTATGATGAGGCACAACATTAGTTACCCTCCAACAGGGCAACAGCTTCTCCAACGGGGGCAGGTTCATGAGTAAGACAGGGTTTCAAACGCTGCCCATTGACTGTAAATTTTTGCCTAGATTTGGGATCTTCAATCTCAACGACCCCATTGGGAAATGGTCTCGAGACCAGGAAAGGACCAGTCCATTTGGACTTCAGCTTCCCAGGAAAGAATTTGAGCCGAGCATTGTAGAGCCAAACTTGCTGAGATGGCTCAAATTCCTTCCGCCGAATACGGTTGTCGTGAAAAGCCTTAGTGCGTTGTTTGAAAGTTAAAGCAGAATCATAGGCTTCACGATGGAGCTCTTCCAGCTCCTGGAGCTGGAGTTTCCTTTCTCGACCACACAGGTCTGGGTCGAGGTTACATTGGCGAATCGCCCAATAAGCGCGGTGCTCCAACCCCACGGGCAAATGACAAGGCTTCTCGTAAACGATTCTATAAGGAGACATACAAAGGGGAGCCTTGAAGGTGGTCCGATACGCCCAAATTGCATCAATCAGCTTGTTGGACCAATCCTTACGGTCAAGCTGAACCATTTTCTGGAGAACTTACTTGATTTGCCAGTTCGACACCTCTACCTGGCCATTCGTCTAAGGATGATACGGAGATGCGATACGATAGTGAACTCTGTATTTCCTCAGAAGTGCCTGAAAAGAAGCATGGGTAAAGTGGCTTCCTCTATCTGAGATAATGGCTCGAGGGCTCAAAGCACGCAAAGATGTGGTCTCTGACAAATCGAGTGGATATAACATGGTCAGCACGGCACATGGGAATAGCCTTGATCCATTTCGAAACATAATCCACAGCCACGAGAATAAATTCGAACCCGTTGGAAGGAGGAAAGGGACCCATGAAATCAATTCCCCAAATGTCGAAGATTTCTGCAGCTAGGATGGGTTGCAAGGGCATCATGTCACGACGTGACATTGACCCTAATGACTGGCACCTAGTGCAATGCTTGGCATACTTGTGTGCATCCTGGTGAAGGGAGGGCCAAAAGAAACAGCACTGCAGCACCTTGGCTGCAGTTTTCATCCCAGAGAAATGGCCTCCGCAGGCCTGATCGTGGCAGAAGGATAGCACACTGGGGAATTCACTGTCAGGAATACAACGACGGATGATTTGATCAGCACCTATGCGAAAAAGAAGTGGATTATCCCAGAAATAATACTTTGCTTCTGCCATGAGACGCTCGCACTGGTTTTTAGGCCAGCCACGTGGAAGGGATCCAAAAGCAAGGTAATTAGCAATATCGGCATACCAAGGTCCACCTGCCACATTAATTGAAAATAGGTGCTCATTAGGAAAAAATTCATTGATCGGCAGAGTAAGTCCAATATTGTTAGGGTCTAGTCTGGAAAGATGATCAGCCACAACATTCTGGGCTTTGGCCTTATCACAGATCTCAATGTCAAATTCTTGGAGCAGAAGGATTCAACGAATCAGTCTTGGTTTGGCATCCTTCTTATGCATGAGATGGCGAATGGCCGCGTGATCTGTGAAATCAATAACGTGTGAGCCCAGAAGGTAAGAGTGAAATTTCTCCAGCCCAAAGACGACTGCCAGTAGTTCTTTTTCAGTGGTAGTATAATTACACTGGGCCTCGTCCAACGTCTTACTGGCGTAGTACACCACGAAGGGGTGTCTATCACATCTTTGTCCCAGGATGGCTCCAACTATAAGGTCGGAAACGTCACACATGAGTTCGAAGTCGAGGGACCAATCAGATGGCTGGAGAATAGGGGCCTTGGTGACAGCATTACATAGCTGCGTGAATGCTCGTATGCAGTCGGGGCCCATATCGAAGGGTACGTCAGTTGATAGGAGATGAGTTAAAGGTAGAGAAATCTTGGAGAAATCATTGTTGAATCTCCTATAGAAACTGACGTGTCCCAGGAAGGAGCGGATTTGTTTGACAGAGCCAGGCATAGGTAAATCAGCAATTACATCAAGCTTAGCTCTGTCAACCTCGATACCCCTATCAGAGATGATATGTTCGAGAACAATTCCCTTGTGTACCATAAAATGACTTTTTTCCCAAGAAAGCACGAGGTTTACATCAATACATCTCCTAAGGATACGGGTCAGGTTAGCAAGATAGTGATCAAAAGATTGTCTAAAGATCGAGAAGTCATCCATGAAGACCTCGAGAAAGTCACCCACCATGTCATGGAATATCGCCAGCATACATCTCTGGAAAGATGTTGGCGTGTTGCAAAGTCTGAACGGCATCCTTCTAAATGCAAAGGTTCCGAAGGGGCAGGTAAAAGTGGTTTTCTCTTGGTCCCGGGGGTCAATTGCCACCTGGTTATATCCTGAGAATCCATCTAGGAAACAGAAAAATTTATTTCCCGCTAACCACTCCAAGATTTGGTCAATGAAAGGTAGCGGAAAGTGATCTTTCTTAGTTGTGGCATTGAGTTTCCTATAATCTACACACTCTCTGAGATGTAGGAGTGTGTGTGGGGATGAATTCGCCCCTGTCATTGACACGGATGGTGAGTCCCACCTTTTTGGGCAAAATGTGAATCGGACTCACCCTGGGGCTATCGCTGATCGAGTAGATTATACCTGCATCCAGCTACTTAATAATTTCTTTCTTGACGACCTCCCGCATGTTAGGGTTGAGTCGTCGCTGCATCTCATGGGAAGGTTGAGCCTCCTCCTCCGTATATATACAGTGAGTGCAGTAGGAGGGGCTAATGCCAGATAAGTCTGATAAAGACCATCCAATGGCTTCCTTGTGTTCAATAAGGACCTCAGTTAGTTTGCACTCTTGTTCCCTGGTCAATTTTGAACTAAAGATTACGGGGAGTGTTTCGTTTGGCCCCAGAAAAACATACTTAAGTGTACTAGGCAGCTCTTTCAGCTCAGGAGTGGATGGTGAAAGATCTGGCATTTCTTGGGACGAGAGTGTCCCAGGTGGATCGGAGAACAAGTCAGGAGGAAGAAGTTGGCCCTCAGATTGGCTAAGAAGAGGGGCTTCTTAGATAGATGGATCCAAAAAGGAATAGCCCCAGTGGGTAGCATGTGGGCTCAAGGTCCCAGTGTGGAGTTGCAACTCCACCTGATTTGGTAGGAAAGAAAGGGCAATCCGATCTTCAAGAGTGTGTACCGACGGTGAGTATCCCGGATATGACTCAGACCACGAGGTATGGGAAGCGAAGAAAACCTCGTCAGAAGTCTAGTCAGGAGAAGGTATGGGAATTGGTAGGGATGGGGGAACATCACAATATGTGTTAGTTAGGCAATCGTCAATGTTTAAAGGCAGTCTACAGCAGTCAGAATAGGTCCCAATTAGTCCGATACATGCGCTGATGGCCATGTCCTCATCAGACGTGTCATCTTTGATGCAATTGCAATCAAAGTTCTTGGCTGCCTTGAAGATGTTAAGCTTGAGCTTTTCGGATCCAATGGCAATCTCAATACAGCCCGACTCGCAGTCGATATGGGCGCGTGCTGTGGCCAAGAAAGGTCGACCAAGGATGATCGGACAATCAGAAAGTGAGCTAGGAACTTCCATATGTAAAACAAGAAAGTCAATAGGAAAACAGAGACTGTTGACCCTAACCACCATGTCTTCCACCACACCCTTTGGGATTTTGACAAAACGATCTGCCAACTGTAACGTGGCAGGGGTGGGTTTCAGATTTCCTAAGGAAAATTTTTCGAGCATGATGGTTTGTATAAGATTGATGGAAGATCCTAGATCAAGCAGGGCACGGTTAAAGTTGCAGCCTTGGATGCTGCAGGAAATAAGCGGTGTGCCCGGATCTTTTTGCTTCGGTGGTAGATTTGCAGTATAGCACAACTCGCATGAGGCGAGAGAACCACCGGATTCTTAGTTCTCTTTGACTGTTGCCTGAGTGTTGTGTAGTCTTTGAAAAATCGGGCGACAGTAGGTATGTGGTCGATAGCCTCGAGTAGGGGTACCTTAATTTCAACATCCCTGAACAAATTACGTAGGTTATCAAAGGCCTACGTATCTTTCTTTTTGCCTTTTGGCTACCTTAGTAGAGCCTCAGGGAATGGAATTGATTCTGGCACCAATTTGGGTGTATCGTCCGCTCGCGAATGCGGTGCACATCCCGAATGAGAGGGCGATGAAGAAGACGGGCCAGGATCAGGTCGAGGTGGATCAACGGTCTGCTTACCGCTCCTCGTAGTGATAGCATTAGACGATGTAGGTCCAGTGGGATCATATGGCAGAGGAGGCTTCGCAATAGGGACATAAGAGTGAGGTGCTGCAGCGGGATTAGCCTGAAATCCCCGTGGAATGCTCGGAGTTTGCAGAATCTGATGAACCTGCCCCTGAGAAGGTCGTACCTGTGGTTGAGGACCACAGGGTATGAAATTTCGCAGGTTTGGGACAGGTTGGGCGGGAAGAGTGCCCTAAGATCGAGCCATCATGCGTAGTTGACTGATCTCAGCATTCTGCTGCGCCAATTGGTGCTGAAGAGAGGTCATGTTCACTTCATGGCGCTTTGACATTTCCGTCATCATTCGCATCAATTTATCAAGAGGACTTGATGCGTGTTCTATTTGCAGTACGCAAGGACCCGATGGCAGATTCGCCATAGGATTAGACTGGGCCCTTGGGATAACGGTTGCGGACGGTCGCATTGATCCACCTGCGGGGTTTTGGCACTGCAGGTTGTTGGACCATGCGAAGTTTGGATGATTTCACCACCCTAGGTTATAAGTGGCAGAGAACGGGTTGTTCCCCAGGGCGCAAGCGTCTTCTTTGCCAGAAGACGCGTCTGCATGTAAATATGCGTCCGAGCACATGGAGGCTTGGTCCTCCGTGTCGAAATACTGGTTTGTAGAAGCCAGATCCACATGACTTACCGAGTCGCTCGGTGCGACACTCGGTAAGGAAGGTCTTATGGGGTTTCTCGGGATAAGCCTGGTGTTGGAAGAATTGGGATTGTGACGAAGTGGTGAGGTGGGAGTGTTTGCCATAGAATGGGCGGGGTTGGCCAGAAGCTCGTCTAGCTTCTTGTGCACGATGGAGACTTCATCTAATTTCTATGCGATAAGGTTGAGATCTGTGGATGAATGGGAGGGTTCCGTGTCAACTTCGTGGACATTACGGGGCAGGCTGGTACGATTAAAGGTGACAATGGAGGCATTGTTCATTGAGATTTCACTCAAATTTTCAAATAATTCAAATGCTCCATTCTCGTTTTTATTCATGAAATTCCCTCCGCAGGAAGCGTCTGCAATCTGCTTCAAAGTCTCATTTAGCCCATAGTAGATAATCTAGGCTATATGCCACTTAGGCAGACTGTGGTGCGGACACTTCCTGAGGAGGTCATTATATCTCTCCCATGCCTCATGAAATTATTCACCATTTTGTTGCGTAAATGAAGTGATGGCACGAAGAAGCGTATTGGTTCACCCGATTGGGAAGAACTTCTTGAGAAACGTTGTTCGCATCTCTTCCCAAGAGTGGATGGTTCTCCCAAGGGTGCGTAACCACTGTGATGCTTTATCCCGTAATGAAAATGGGAACATTTTCATGAGGACTATAGGTAACCTGACATTTCTTGGTTTAACAATTTCAGCCAATCGGGTTAGGTCTTCCAAGTGGAGAAAAGGATCTTCACTTGCAAGACCATGGAAGTGAATATTTATCAGGCCAATTATGTTAGGTTTCAGTTCAAAGTCATCCCCGCCCATGGGGACCCGAATTTGTCCTATGGTCTCTGTAGTAGCGGGATTCTGATAAGAGCTAAGAGACCTAGGCTCCTCCCATTCGGGAGGGTTCTGCATTTCCTCCAATGTTTCCCTAATGGCCTCAATTTGTTCATTATACATTTCCATTTGGGCTTGGAGGCAGGTTATGGGATCCAAGGCTCCACCACCTAGTGGGTCTTGAGGGCAGTTTCCTCCCTCAGGATTTAGGGGTGGGCGTGCAGCCATGTTTGTGGAGGAGGACGATTTGGCTTCTTTTCTAAAATTATCAGGCAATTCACACAGTTCAGGGTTTTGTGACCTCCTCCCAAACATGCACTACCGTAGGAAGAATTGGGGGGATACGAAGGGAAAAGAGATGAGAGAAATGACACTGCAAAGGTACACTTGATGACAAATCAATACAATCAAATTCCTAACCTCTACAGTGTGCCCTTAGACCTAAAGATCTAAGTTACCTACTATCATGACCTACGGAACCGAATGTAAGCACCGCGGAACCACCGGGCCATATTGAAAGAACGTTTGCCCCAGTCTTAGACACCCGATAGCACACGGGAACCCTCACCAGCACGTAGGTGCTACACGCAGGTAGTTAGACCTCCAATCTTTAATAAGGGTCAAGTTGCTACCAATTTTAGTTAGAGGCTTAGGATCAAGTGCTTCTGGAATGTGAAGGGCGTTATTTACGGGTAATGCCCAAGTGATTGATTTTATAGATAGTGTGTAAACCAAGCATGCAACGAGGAAATCTCCCTGAATTGAAGTTTTAATTGGTGAATGGTTTTTAGAGTTCAGCCTTAAGTAGTATGGATTTTAGGATTTCGCTGAAATACCAATTCAACCAATCTCCGGGTTTTGAGAGAATACAAGTTTTCTTCTAAGCCCAACAAACCCTTCTTCAATGTTAGTTGGTTAATGCATGCTAAAATGCAATGGGCTTCCCTAGATGGAGATTTCTATGTGTGGATGCACGAGTCAATTTTAGATTAGTGTGAAAGGGAGCCAAAGCACTTCAATTCAAGTGCTCCCAATCACCAAAATGATTTCCACACACAAGGCTCAACCAAAAGATAAAGAAAATCAAATTGTTGGGGTTGAAGTATTCGGGATCGAATCTTAGGCACGTGAAAGGTCGTGGTGGGGTTGGAATCAACTCAATTCCAAGTCTCCCCACCAAAAAAGTGATCCCGAATTGTAGATAAATGAGGCAAAGAGGGGTGCAATCAATCTTTTTATTTTTGCCTCAAAGAATACTTCACACGACGAAAGATTTAAGAATCAAGATTCTTGGATTTTCGCTATGCGAAGTTTGGCGGAAATCCCAGGGCGGTGGGAGTAAAGGCAAATAATCAATCAAGTGAATTTTAATCCACTTGCCCCAAGAGATCCCAAGAAGTTTTTCTATTTTTTTATTAAGGTGACAAGTTGCCCTAAGTTGCTAAGAAAGGAAGACATACTTGTTCAGCAACGTGTGCGAAGCTCCAGTGCGGTGTCAGCGCCTTTATGCTCTTGTTCCTGCCTTGGATCTGCCCACGTCTCCGACTTCATCTACCTACCTTCTCCTTGCAATAGGTTCACCTGCACAGCAATAAACAAAAACACCCGTGAAGAGAAGGGTGTGAGAAGAGAAAAATTAAAGGAATGGAGTAAAAACTTACTTGAATGCGCACTTCCCCGGCAACGGCGCCAGAAAAGAGTTGTGTGGTCGGACCCGAATAGGTTGTGTTAATATGGTGATTTTATTGTTGTAATGAGTATAGTTGTTAACCTAAATCGAGCCTAACCATCTCTTTACAAAATTTTTAATCTGGCCTACTTGATTTTATCTTGGTCACTTTTAGGCCCAAGGTCGAACTCAGGGAAGTGGGATTAGAAGAAATTTCTACGCCTTTCCTACAATGAATCTCTTCCATTCGTTTATTGTATTTTTGGTTTTTTTCTGATAATTTTTTTCCTTGAGGTACACCCTCAAAATCAGGTTCTTGGCTTTGAGCCAAATTAGGGTTCCAAAACTGGTCTTGCTATTCGCAAGACTGAGTACCTGCAAGTCAAGGATTATCTTTTCTCTTTTGTATATTTTTTGTTTATCTTTTTAATGGCCAGAAAGAGAAATAGAAATAAAGCAAATATAGTATATATATATGTATAAAGGGGTGGGGGTGGAGGTGGAGATGGCATGTAGCACGGTGTCGGGTCGGTCGTCGCCTAGGAAGATGCAACCAATAGAACAAGGTGCTGTGTGGAATGTAGGATGGATGGTGGAAGATGTGTGCAAAAACTCTTTCTGTACGCGTGTATCGGGGAATATCAGAAACTGGTGCAGATATTCCCACGATACAACGTATGGTAAGTGATATGAAAATATATATATATATATGTATATATGTACATATATATCTATTTGTATATATATATATGGTTATAATTATGACAGTATATATGTAGCTATATATGTGTATATATATATGTATATATATATATATAGATATGTAAATATATGTATAGATAGATATATGTATATATATATATATAATTAGATATATATGTATGTATATATAACTATATATATGTATATATATGTATAAATATGTGTATATATATATATGTATATATATAGATATATGTATATATACTTGTACTTAGTTATATAGGTACTAATATAAGTATAGATATATGTATATATATATATATATATGTATATATATATATGTATATTTATATATATATATAAGTATATAATAGTGTATAGGTGAGTGGGTGTGTGTGTGAGAGTGTGTGTGTGTGTGTGTGTATGTGTCTGCAGAGAGAGTGAGAGAGTGCTATGAGAGAGGGAGAGAGGGAGAGAGAGAGAGGGCATCTGCTGAGTAAAGAAGGTTGGGAGTTAAGTCGTCCGCATGCAGCGCCTGTCATCGGATGCCAAGCGCACGTGCAGGCGCGTAGGAGTGCGAAGAGGCATGCGCTGGGAGGAACGGGCATGGGGGAGAGACTGCAACGCACAGCGCTACACGAAGAGGCGGGTGCGGGCGAAGGTGTTGTGCGTTGGGAGGACGCTGAAGCAGGCGGGTGTACACGGGCGACATATGGTGCCTTAATGTGTGTATTTATGTTTATATAGGTGCTAGGTTTGAACTCAATTGGAGTGCCCTTCCATGGAGAAGTCCATTTCAGCTCACATCTCCCATTCAGGTCAAACCAATAATCTTGACCCTAGCCCAATTTGCCCTTAGACCTATCCTAATTAGGAGTCTAATTCCCTACACCTAATTGCCACCTAACCTATCCCAATTCCCCCCTTAGGTTAGCCAGCGAAGGAACCTAATTCATCAACCTTATGGATGTCCAGCACACCTTAAAACCCTAGCCACCAAATCAACCTATTTAACCCTATTCCTAACCTATTAGGCTAGCCACCCACCACACCTTAATACACCTCTTGTGGTCACCCATTAGCCACCAAGGAAACCCTCTTGGACAACCACATTATTGTCCTTTAATCCTCACCCTTGATCCTAGAACCAAGGGGCACCATTAATCGCCACCTAAACATAAGAACATATCCCTACAGCTAACCCACCTTAGCCACCCCCTCTTACTTCTTATCCTCCACCTTATGGCTGGTCAATATGGTGGCTAAATCCCATCCATCAGATATTATTTCCTTGATTAATCTTCCAAAGATCCTATCCTATTCCATACCTAACCCTAGTAGTTGACCACATCATAGGAGTAAATTCTAGCCCTCCCAAGACCATCCAATGACCCTCATCTAACCTCAAGGTGGTTGGCCATAATGATTAAGAACAACCACTATATGGATGACCATGTGGCTCTTAATTTGAGCCATTGATCCTCTCTCCAAGCACATCTTAGCCCTCCATTAGGTTCCAACAAAAATAACTTATCTTTCTACCTTATCATTAGATCACGACCCTTGATTTCTTATAACCTAATCCTAGTCTTACACTTCCTTGATCCAAACCAACTTAGATCCACCAATCACATTGCTCCATAATCTTTATAACAAGACATAGCTGACGACCAAGGAGGGGTACTCTATTCTCACACAAGTTCAAAGGTTGAAGCCTTCTTGCATTTGAGAATCCTATGCCAATCTTTGGCAAAGTTTTGCATGTGGGCACTCTCATCTTTACATTTGCATCCTCCATCTCCGGGATTCATCCTATGCACCGCTCTCATCATCGGATTTCTACTTTTTACATTTCCTATTTTCTTGCTATTTCAATTCCATAGTTGTAAACATTAATTCTTTAGTTAATAATATATTTTAGATTTCTATTATCAATCTGATTCTTGTTATTGCATGTTTAGATAGATAGTTTAGTTAGTAAATTCGTAGTTAGATTCATCTGCTTCCCCATGTTTGACTCAGACTCACTATTTTAATTTAAATATTTTACGAGTTCGATTTATTTTGATATTGTCTTGCCCACTACAACAAACGCTTAGATTATATTTGCAAAAAATGGCCATAAAAGCTTCTCAATCCTAACCCTACGAAATGAGCCCTAATTTCCAAAATACCTTTAATCAGGGTCAAACCTATCAACCCGTGACACCTAATCAGTTGAGCCAAACTAGGTTGGCTCTTCAAAGCCAGAATAAGCATTTGATGGACATTCAAACCTTAATGTTGTAGATGATGCAACAAATGACCCAGTCCATTAGTGATTTGAAAAACCATGGAGGGCCTAGAATTGATGCTCAATCAGCTGGAGTCCTCCCATTTGAATTTGTCCTAAACCCTAGAAATACACCCAACAATAGAGGAAATATGCCCATACGGTTTAATCAAAATCGGTAACTGCAAAACTAGACTCATTTGCTTATCCAAGCTCCCTTGATCTCTCCAAGCTTTGACCCAACTCCAAATTAGACTAACCCAGGAATCAATTACACTCAGACTTCTCAACAGGTCCTACTTGTCCTACCGAGTTCATCTTAAGGCTTGAACCTGTACCCACCGACCATAGCTAGTGCCATAACCCTGAGAAGTGGAAAGACCACCTAGGACCCTATTTTGACCTTTGACATGATCCCCAAGGGATCTAGTGCACTTGATTTGACTAAGGAGCCTGAAATTGAAGAAGAGGAGACCTAGGCTCAAGACTCAGTGGGCCAAGAGGTCCACATTCCCTTTCTTGAGGCCCTAAGTAGGTCCAAAAAAAAGAAAGCCCAACCCAACATTGAGGTGTGGCTTGATTTATTCAAACAAGTTCATATGAATATCCCACTCAAAGCTCTTGAACATATCTTGTCTTGCATTGAGTTCTTAGAGGAAGTAACCACAATAAAGTGCAAGCCTAAGTCCAACACACCTAGGAAGGTGATTTTGACTGAATAAGGTAGCTCTATCATCCTTAATAACCTTCCCTCCAAGAAAAATGATCCAAGTGCCCCTTTGATTTCCTATGTTATGGGGATATTACTCTAGATAAGGCTCTCCTAGACTTAGGTAGTTCCATCAACCTGATCCAGACTGTATTATATGAGAAATTCTGACTCGGTGACCTAAAGCCCACTAATGTGACACTTCAACTAGTTGACCAAACTCTCACCACCACGTGGGATTTTGGAGGATGTGATTGTCAAAGCCAAGGAATTCTACTTTCCTATTGATTTCCTAGTCCTTGACATGGAACTATCTAAGAAGTTAAGTAACACCCCAATCATCCTAGGCAGACCTTTCCTAGCTAAAACTAAAGCACATATTGACTACGAATATACGAAAAAAAGCAATTGCCTTTCAAGATAAGAAGATGCCATTGATTGTGTTTAAGGAGATTAAAAAATTTGATGATTGTGGGGGCAATTGAGGTCTTAGAAGAAGAAAGTGATAGTCAGAAACACATGGCCATAAAACTAATAGAAGATCCTTTATTACCATGCCTGACTCAACCATGAAAAGAGTTAAACAAAGAACCCCAACTCAAGGAGGTTTGGAAACTTCTAAACACAGCCCCTGATTCTAGACCACCTTAGATGCACCAAGAGGAGATGCTACCTGAGCCGTCCCCACCACCCTTGTCACCTTCAATCCAGAACCCACCAAAATTACAATTAAAGTCTTTGCCTAGTAACCTAAAATATGTTTACTTAGGATCAAATTAGACCATTCCTATGATTATCAACTACAATCAGACCAGGGACCAAGAACATAAATTAATTCAAGTCTCAGGTGAACACAAACAAGATATAAGGAGGACCATCGCCAACCTTAGATGAATCAGTCCTACTTAGTACACCCACAAGATTTATTTAGAGGAGGGTGCATGACTATCTCGTGAACTGTAGAGGCAACTCAACCCGAATATGTGGGAGGTCACAAAGAAGGAGATTATTAAATGGCTTGATGCAGGCATTATTTACCCCACTTTTGATAGTCCTTGGGTAAGTACAATTTAGGTCACGACTAAAAAGGTAGGACTCACAGTAGTGATTATTGATCGAGGAAAATTTACCTTGACTCACACCGTAACTACGTGGTGAGTCTGCATTGATTATGGAAGACTCAACTCTAACACTAAAAAGGACCACTTTCCTTTATTGTTTATAGATTAGATCTTGGAAAGACTAGCTGAAAGATGGGCCTTCTACTTTTTGGATGGATACTCAGGTTACAATCAAGTTGCAATTAGCCCTGAGGACTAGGAGAAAATGACCTTTACCTATCCCTAGGGAATCTTTGCATTCCATAGGATGCCTTTTGGACTGTGCAATTCACCTGCAACTTTTCAAAGGTGTATGATGGAAATTTCCTCAGACATGGCTGGGGATTATTAAGAGGTCTTTATGGATGATTTTTCTATTTTTGGAGATTCATTTGACCAATGTCTGAGCAACTTGGAAAAGATCTTAGAGAGGTACATTGAAGTAAACTTGGTCTTGAGCTGGGAAGAGAGCCATTTCATGGTTGAATAGGGCATAGTTTTGGGACACATAGTGTCTGAAAGAAGTTTAGAGGTCGACGAGTCAAGATCGATTTGATCTCCAATCTACCTCCACCTAACTCGGTCAAACAAATTCAGTCTTTTTTGGGGCATGTGGGATTTTATAGAAGATTTATACAGAATTTCTCTAAGATTTCTAGGCCCCTAACTACCTTATTATCTAAGGACGTCCCCTGTTATTTCATTGATGATTGCATCCAATCCTACAAGACTCTTAGGGAAGCAGTGACCCAAGCTCTGATCTTACAACCTCCTGATTGCTCCCACCCTTTTGAGATTATGTGTGATGCATCTGATTTTACCATAGGGGTTGTCTTAGGACAAAAGATTGATATACTGATGAAGTCCAAAGGAATTATACAACAGAAAAAGATAGTAGTGGTCATTGGATTGGAAAATTTCAATTTTTATATTATTTGGATCCCACATGATTTTATCTTTTGATCATGTAGCCCTCCGACATTTGTTGATGAAGAAAGATGCTAAACCTAGGTTAATAAGATGGATTTTACTACTCAAAGAATTTGACCAAGAAATTAAGGATAAAGTCAGAGTCCAAAATGTTATGGCTGACCATTTATCTTGACTATCCCTAGATAATGTTGACCATGTACCCCCAATTAGAGAACTTTCTAGATGTGAAGATGTTGGCAATTGGACAAAAAGGAATTCCTCGGACCTAACCAATTACTTAGCCACAGGAAGAACACCACATAATTAGACTAGAAAATAAAAGGCTAAGTTCTTCCTTGAAGCTAAGTATTATTTTTGGGAAGATCCTTTACTATTCATACTAGATTATTAGAAGATGTGTGCCTGAATATGAATTTTCTGGTATCCTTACCTTTTACCATATTGTGGCTTGTAGAAACCATTTTTCTAGGAAAAAGGCAGTAACAAAAGTGTTGCAGTGTGGATTTTATTGGACTTTATTATTACAGGAAGCACATGGCTTTCGCAAAGCTTGCACTAGATGCCAATCTTTAGGAAGCATGACAAAAAGGGACATGATACCCCTCCAACTAATTTTAGTGATTGAGGTTTAGGGCCATAGGTTTCACGGTTTTAAGTACATCTTAATTAGTTGCTGTAGATTATGTATCAGTGTAAATTATGGCAATCGCGACCTGGACTAATGATCATAAGACCATGATTAATTTTGTGAAAAAGAATATCTTCTATAGATTTAGGGTGCCTCAGGTCATAATTAGTGGCAATGGGACTCAATTCACAATGCCCAATTTCGAGCTTTATTGAATAAGTATGGGGTGCAACATCGAATTGTTACCCCTTATCACCTCCAAAAAAATGGGCAAACGAAAGTCTCTAATTGTGAAATAAGGACATTCTACAAAAAATAGTAAGATCCGATAGAAGGGGTTGGTCCTCTAGGTTAAATGATGTATTTTGGGCTTATACGACCACCTACAAAACACCTATTGGCATGTCACCCTATAGAATAGTCTTTGGTAAACCATGTCATCTCCTTGCTGAGCTAGAGCACAAAGCCTATTGCACTATAAGGAAATGTAATCTGGATTTAGATAAGGCATGACAACAACGGAAGCACCAACTCAGTGAGCTCGAAAAAATCAAGAATGAGGCATATGAAAGCACAAGGATTTATAAGGAAAAGACTAAGGACTTTTACGACAAATACATCATTAGGAAACACATTGAGATGAATAAAAAAGTCACGCTCTTTGGTGCTAGACTTGGACTTTTTCCTGGCAAGCTTAGATCTAAGTGGGTTGGCCCTTATATAATGACTCGACCATTTGAGAATGGAGATGTAAAGACATATGATCCAAATATTAGGCAAACATTTGTGGTAAATGGACAAAGAATGAAACATTATATTGGGAACCTAGGCCAAGAACCTCTGATTGAAAAGACCACCCTACTTGACTTTTGCTAGCTGGGATTGCATCTAGCTGAAGACATTAAACTTAGCACTTGTTGGGTGGCAACCTAACACATTAGGTTGTAAATATTAGATTAGTTTATACATAATTTAGGTTTAATTGATTCAAATCTAAAGCTAATTGAACTTTCATGAGCAGACTCAAAGTTTATCAAGTGATATTTACTTTTCCTTATGTTTATTGCATGCATTAAGGACATTGCATGAAATAGGAATTAGGGGTTTAGATAATTATGTTAAGTCTCATTACTTTATCTAGTCTCTAGAAATTTATTAATATATATATATATTATATTGCATTTTTTGCATAATTTGGGTTAAGGACCTAAAAATTTTGATTTTAGGAGTTACTAACTTAAGAAATACGCATTAAGGATTTGTCACTTAGACCCTTCAGGACAACTTAATAAAATTGAGCATTTCCTTAGATACGAGTTCATTTTTAAGTTCTTGAAGAGTCCTATTAACTAAGATTGTGAGCCAATAGAGAAGTAGTATATGGCTTATTTGTTCACCCTCTAGTTTAAAAGACTTTAAAACCCAAGTATCTTACTTTCACACTTACACCCTAAGTCTCTAGTAGTCAACTACCTTTAAAAACTAGGCTTTCAATGAGGCATAGATCTGAGGGTCTCAAATAACTAGACTCATTCATAACTTAATTTCAAGACACTCACAAGTATGGCTATTACGTTGGCACTAGGTTTGCTCCCTAGATGCAAGGTATTCAAAGCCCAACCTTGCACCCATGATCCTCATTCCATTTCTATTTAGGGTAAGTTCATGAATCAGATTTGGAAGGGCCACCTACCTAGAAAAATGAGGGAAAAAGAATAAAAAATGAGAGACCTAATAAAATGATAGGAGGGAGGAAAAGAAAATAGATAAATATAGAAAAATGGAAAAATAAAAAAATGCAAAAGGTGAGGCATAATAACAGTTTTCAAACAGCATAGCCGAGGAGATATACCCTAGGTTCACCCTCATGTTGACCTCCATAGAAAAGCCCAAGGAGAAAGCTACCAATCAATAGTAAGGCAAGTCTGAAGATGAGAATTTTTCTTAACTCAAGGGTTGTCTAGTGCCTTAGGGAAAGTCGAGCTTTTGACTTGTTGCCCATTAGTAAAGTTAGTTGCATGAGCATATGATACTTTGAATTTCCATTTCTCACAAACCCTACATGGATTTATGACCCAAAGAAGCAACTCTAGAAGCTAATCAATAGGGTTTGTAGGAAAATGAAGGGACATAGCAACTTGTATTTAATTAGGGCATTACTCTAGTGATGATGAGTCTACACAATAAATTTTCACATGTGTTTTCTGCAGTTGGTGACGACTAAATCCTCTTGATCTAAAAATCCTGACTCAAATTTTGCTTTCATCTAGATTTCTCTTCTACATTTTTGTTAGGGACTGGAAAAAGATAGATGAAGAAATGCCAGTAGGGTTATTTAATTAGGCAAAATTAGTGTTAAAATATCTATAGTGGGAGTGATTACCTACCAGCAAATCTACACTAGTTTATCAAAATTTCTTAACCTAGAATAAATCAAATTTTAATCCGGTCAATTTTAGGCCCAGGGTTAAATTTAGGGATGGCGGTTTCGGGATTAGTCAATTTCTATGCAATTCATAAAATCGCATCAATTCCTTACACTTAGTATATTTTTGGTTTTCTTCTTAATTTAAGATTTTTTGGATAATCTTATCCTTAAGGTACACCCTCAAAATTGGTCCTTGGCTACGTGCCAAAATAGTCAGAAACAATCTTGCCACATGCGAGACTGTGTACCTATAGGTCAAGAATTATCTCTTTTGTTTTATACTCTTTTTTTGTCTTTTATTAATCAACAAAAAAAGAGAATATAAAATAAAGTAAAGAAATACGTAAAGGAAAGGAATGGAAATACTTAGCTTATTTATAGATATGTATATATATAAGATATAGATATATAATATAGGTATATATATAACTATATAAAATAAAATAAGGGGGAATATTGAATCAAAGATTCAATGGGAATGTAGCACTATGCTAGGTTAACCATCGTCTAGAGAGGCACGACAAACCTAGCTATGTGCCGCGTGCAGGTGTGGAGCAGATGTGTAGGAGTGTGTGTGGAATGCATTGATGTGTGCGAATATCAGTTATATATGCGCAACTAGTGCGAATATACCTGCGATGTAATGCGCAAAAATGGAAATGTGTAGTATTGTGAATGGGACTATGTATAGGTGAATGTGTAAGGGAATGTGAGTGTGAACATCTATGTATGTATATATACGTATATATATGTATATGTATAAATATATATCTATAAGTAT
This sequence comes from Thalassia testudinum, assembly GCA_037157565.1. Taxonomy (NCBI): domain Eukaryota; kingdom Viridiplantae; phylum Streptophyta; class Magnoliopsida; order Alismatales; family Hydrocharitaceae; genus Thalassia; species Thalassia testudinum. The sequence goes on from JAZHRO010000024.1 coordinate 125,347,175, forward strand.
GTGTATATATATATGTAAGTATGTGTGTGTGTGTGTGGGTGCGTGCATGTGATCGGTTTTTACGTGGTTTGTAAAATATGATTTTTATAAGCTGTTGTAACATGCAAAAATCGAGTCGCTTTTAAATTTGTAATGCCTAGATAGTGGAGTATCTAGGGTCATCTAAGGAGGCCAATTTGTTAATCACATGAATGGTTCTCTCCCTCACCTCTCAAATCCGCACTTTCTTTTTGTGATTTTTGATTGTGTTGTTTTTATATTTTTTAGAAACAATCAGGTTTGAGGCAACAGAATGTGAAGACTTAATTATCCTACAACTAACCCTAGGTGACAAGAATGGAGTCCTCTCTTCTAAGCTCACCCTAGGCAAGTGTGCCAAGGGTAATTAGAAGAGGAGAGTCTGTGCACTACAACTACAAAAACAACATGGGAAAACACACTAACTACAACAAGAAAATTGGAAGGCGAATAACTTCTGTATTACTAGTAAAGTCAAATATAGGTAGAGGAATGCTTCCACAAGAACATTAAACTACTAGCTAACACAAAAAGATAGAATAGAAGATAAAGAAGAACGGGTGATTTTGGTAGAAGATCCGAGTGGCTCTTGCTCCAAGTGTGGTTGCCCTACACTTGAAAAGAGTTGTCCTCTTCCCTCTTCAGTTGAACTTCCTTCAAACTCTCCTCCAAGGTGGGCATCAACCACCTTGTTGGCTCCTCCTTTTCCTGGCTGTCCCCTCTAGGTGAAGATGACCTCCTCCTTGCCGTGGCTAAGGGAGAAGAATGAGAGGAAGAAGGCACCAAGCGGGTGGGTAGGTTGCCCCGTTAATCTTCTTGTCTCCTTCTTCTTCCTTTGCGTGGAGATGGGGTGGAAGAATGGTGGACCTAACTAATGGAAGAGATGGGTTTTTGGTGGTGATTGTGGTGGGTATATATAGAGGTGGAGAGGGTGGTTAGTTGGTGTGCACATGTGGAGGGCTAGGATTAGGTTTGGTAGGTGGTTAGTGGTGGTTATGGGGATCCTAGGGTGGAAGATGGTTGCTGCCAAGTAGGGGGGTGTGTAGGTGGTGGTTATGGCCATGGAGGGACACCTAAAGGTGGTGCCAACCATGGAGAGATGCCTTGGTTTTGGCGCCACCATGGGGGTTTCTAGAAGTGGGGTTAGGTGGATGGTGGAGAAGGGTTTAAGGGGAGATGTGTGGTGGAGATGAAGGGATTTTGGAGGGAAAAAGTGGTGCCAACCATGGAGTAGTTATAGGTGGTTTTGGCACCACTTTGTGGTGTCTTTTGGAGGTGGAGGTTGGGTGAAGGGATGTCTTGGGTTGGCGCCAAGTTGGAGTAGGACTAGGTAGCTTAGGTGGAATTAGTGTTTACCACATGAATCAATATTTTAAAAGATGCGTTGCAGTATAGGTCGAAATCGCTCAAAAATAAATATAATTTATAACTCAAATATAAGTCTGAGGTCGAATGCAAGGAGCAATTATAGCAATTAACCTCAAATATCACAATAGAATCACAAATATAACCAATTTATAATGAGAATTTCATTAAAAGATGATGTATCAGTATAATCAAGTAACAATTTTGAAGAAGTAGAGGGTAAAATGGTGAATGAAATCACTAAATTACCCTACAATATTAAGATCACAAGTTATTCAATTATTCGAATCAAGCACTTGTCAAATTAAGAGCCACAGAACCAATGTATCAGATGGCAGAATGGGTAGTCAAACACCTTAACCAGCAGAGGCTCAAGGTCCTCTCTTCTTTCTCTTCAAGTCTCAGGGAGAGGCACAGTAGCTACATACAATAAAGGCAAAGGCCTCTCTGAAATCTTCTAACTATTGGAGAGTTAGAGTGAGGCAAAACACCCCTTCTCTCTCTCTTTCTTTCCTTCTCTTCTTTCTCTCAAACACGACTAATCGGGTAATCGGACTAGGGACCAGACCTGCCTACGTGGTGTAGCTGGTGAGGAGTGAGTGCAAGGAGACACATGAGCGGGGACCCGACCCTCGGTGTACTTGGAGAAATGGTGTAAACACAAATTCAAGTTATGTGTCCTTTGATTCTCGTCAGTCCCCGATGTGGGACTATCTGGTCCCTCCTTGCATGAGCAGCCGAGTGAAACTCATGTCCAATTGAAGATGAAGGAGCACTTGAAGCTCCCAATTAGAAGACTAGATGTGAACCTGGAGGTATTCCGCATCACCTAGAGCAGCAGCTTGGACCTAATTGGAGCAAGAACACACTTCAATCTCTCTTGAAGGTGCTTCGTTAATGGCGGCTTCAACCTATGACATGAAAACACAAATAAGGCCTTTCGGCCTCATCAAATAAGTTCAGTAGCTCGACCGGGGAGCAGCGAGTGTGATGGTGTGCGTGGAGAAACGAGAGGATGAACAGAAAGGTCTGACGACCTTAGGATAGTGGTGCAAAGGAGGTGTTGTCCGGTGAGGCAAACAAGAGATCAAAGCCCCAAATTTCTTTGGGGCCTTTTATCAGTGGAGCGAGGTGATGCTCACTGACTTGGTGTTGGCGGAGAGATGTCCTGTGGTGGCTGGAATGCCTTGCTGGAGGTACGCGGGCGAGGTGGAAGATGACGGTGAAGCAGGCACAAAAGTAGTCAGAGGAGGTGTCTGGGGATGTTGTGATGATCAGTAGAAGCTAAGGCGTTGACGAGAGTAGCTAGTGAGCGAGGAGGAAGTAGAGGAAGCGTCGGCTGTGATAGGCCAACGTCAGAGAGGACGAAGGCTCCAGAAGAGGGAATGGCACCGAGGAAGAGGTTGGAGGTCACCTCGGAGGTATGGTGAGGTGTGATTTGAAATGAGGAAGAAGAATTGATCACCTATTGTATGTGGCGATCGGCGAAGTGAACAGAGAAAGGTGATCGCTGAAGACGAGTCAGAGCAGACTAGAGGTGGAGGAAAGGAAGACGTTTATGGACCAAATACTCGCTAAGAAGGTGAGGTTGGCCATTAGGGCCTTTTATAGGCCATTGGGCAAGTCTCCAAGCTTGGAAACAAGCTTGGAGAGCTCAAATTTTTAGGGAAAGAAGGCTTCAGATTCAAGGATTCGTACGAGCCATAAGGGGGGATTTGGAAACCAGAAATAGGTTTAGAAGATCAAGGATTTCCTTAGGATCATCCCTTCCAATTTTGGAAGGGATTAGTTAAGTAATCAAGGAGGCATCCTTGATTGAAACCTCGAGTGTGTTGGTTCACACCTGCCATGGTGGCAGGGACCCATATGAGAAGAAGACAAAGTTGGGGGGTGGTTCGCAAGGATTTTTGAAAGTTAAGGGCTTTTAAAGAAAAGGAGTTAGACTTGGACCAAAATGTAAACTAGGTCAAAATGATCTTAGGTTGGGCCCAAATTTTGGTACAGACCTAATTTGGACCCAAGGAATCTGATGGTGAAGTCAGATTTTGGTTTTGACCTAGTTTGACTTGGAAATTTATGTAGAAACCCACATTAGGGTAACTATCCATCTAAGACTATTTTAGGTCAAATTGGGTTCCAATGGTCAAAGCAAGCATACCAAACCTTATAGAGTATTTTTCTATGATTTTTAGAAGGTTTAGGTGAATTTTATCTTGACCAGAACCTTAGTGAATTAAGTGTGTCTATTTCTAGAGTTTTAGATGTCATTTAATTCTCAAAATGTCTGAAAACTCATTTTTGTCTGTATGAGTCCACTTATTAGACATTTATGACCATTTGACCTTCAATAAGCCCCTGGAATTCCCTGCAGTTATTTTGTATTTTTGAAATGCAGTTAAAATTGCATAAATAACCCTACTTTTTTATCTTCTCAAAACATAACATTATGCATATTTGATCCTCCGATGGTTATATAGGAGCTTTTATCAACTTTATCAAACCAAATTGAGCTAGTTACGGCTCATGATTGTGTTCCCATCAATTAGGGTTAGGGTTATTTAGTGGAGCTATTTAGGTAGGGTTTTATGGTTCTGTGTTGGTGCTAAGGAGGTGACTAGATAAGCTAAGCTATCTAAGCTAGCCTAGCTAGTAGGGAGTAGGGTTGGAGGCATTTGGATCTAGGGTTTTGAGGGAGAAGTACTGGAGGTAGTCATCTTGAGCTACACTAGAGCTGGTGGCTACTGAAGAGAGCTGCAAGGAGCTACCTTAGATAGGTTAGCTTGCTAGTTCTTTTCTAACTTCTAATCCAAGCTAAGATGAGATGGCTTCTACTGATGTGAACTGTAAGCTAGGTCTGATATTCCCAAGGAGGACCTAGCTAGCTGGAGTAGCTAAGGTAGTTTAGCTCAACTAAGTTGAGCTAAGTGGGGTTCCCTGGAACTGGACTTGAGTTGGCCTGAGCTATTAAGGTCATCTTCAACTAACCAGGTCTAGCTAGTTGATAGTAGTAGCTAGTCCTAGTCAGGTTGAACTTCCAGTGAACTCTGCTGAGTTGGAAGAGCTAGAATGGAGCTAGGATCAACTGTCTTTAGCTAGTTTGAGCTACCATCCAGCTGAGGTGATTTGAATAGAGCTAAATTGAACTAGCTAGAGCTACCATTCAGCTGAGATGAGCTGAATGGAGATAATGGTGAGTTGATCCAGCTAGAAGGAGCTAGGATCTAGCTGGGATGAGCTAGATCTAGGTGGGATTCAGCTGAAATGAGCTGGGTCTAGCTAGGATCCAACTGATAGGAGCTTCTTCTTCATCTTCTACCTTCCTGAGTGCCAAGATGTATAGGATCTGACATTTTGCCTAATCCTGACACTCAGATAAATGCATCAAAAACACATTAATATGCAATGATGCCTATCCTAGGTAAATGCCTAAATGCAGCCCAAAAACCCATTTGCAGAATTAAAACCCTAAGAGCTAGATTAGTTTTGGGGCATAAGAATGATGATAAACTGGCGTTTATCAGCACGCGTGAGCATGGAATATCTATAAGTGATAATTTATAAATGAATGTATGTGTATGTGTGTGTATGTATATGTGTATGTGGGTGTGTGTGTCTGTGTGTGCATGCGGGTGTGTATCTATGTGTATATGTGTATGTGGGTGTGTCTGTGTGTGGAGAGGTGATGGCATAAGGCTGCACATGAGTGAGGAGAGGTGAGTGTGCATGCACTGGCTAGAGGCAGTCATAGCAAGGAGAGAGAGGCACAGGTGATCAGCTAAGTAAGGAATGCGTAGTCACCAGCGCACGCGAGAGAGAGAACACTGGGCAAAATGCCACTGCTTGGCACGATTTCTGACCAACAAGTTTCTTACTTTGCTGATCAAAAAGAGAGAGAGAAAGGTGAAACACGACGTGGGCATGGATGGTTTGACCGGCTAGAGGTACATGGAAATAGGCATGAGTGTCTAGTTGTTCTCAAGAAAAATGAAGTACAATGGACCGTGAATAGTGGCTACAGTGTAAAATAGGGGAGCTTCAAGAGCTCGAGCTACTTGCTAATGGAAGATGAAATAGATAAAATCAATGTAAAAAAATTAATGAGAACCCACCATGCCCACCTTCTCTCAATGGAGCTGGGCAGTGGTGGAACTCACCATGGTGGTTGCGACCACAGTGAGTATGCTCCTGCACACAGCGTGCCCCTCTAAGTTTGTGAGAGGAGAAGCTGCATATGAGAGGAAGAGAGGGAGAAAGGAGAGGTGAAGATGTGGTGTTGGTTGGCTGAGAGAGGGCCTGTGAGGTGTCCGCGAGTGAGAGAGGGTGTGCTGCTGGTGTGTAGTGGGTACTGGTAATGGTGGTGCCGACGACCAAGCATGGAGGAGGGGTGAGGGTAGTTATATAAGTGAGGGGGTTGAGGGTAGCAACAAGGGAAAGTCGTTAGGGTGTAGGAATTTTATAGGTAGCCACTTAGGGTGTTAAATAATTAATGTTAGTGGTGAGTAGGTGTTGTTGTGTTAGGTGATATTTGGTGGTGGAAATGAAGGAAATGGAGGGCTCAATCTCTCTCTCTATCTTCCTCTTCATAAAATGCACAAGTGCACATATTTACAAAATGCATGCATATCTATCTAACCTAAATCTGAATAGCTAGGAAATAGCATAAGTGAGCATAATTAATGATGTGAATTGCTACGTAATCACACCCCCATGCCTATCTATTGCTAGTCCCGAGCAAAACACTTATTCAATAGTAAGGTAGTATTGTTTAGAAATAATCTTAAGCTGAAGATTTTTCTAAAGCAATATTATTGTGTTTATCAATTGGGCACTGTGAGAACCAATTGCAAAGAAGACTACCAGAACTCAAGTCTTACATAACATAGACCATCTCACGACTAACAAGGACTCTTGATATTTAAACCTTAAGTATGATTTCCAGAACTCAGAGGGTTTTGCAAAGCTCGAAAACTAAGAGGTTATGGTTTTGCTTTATTATTGATCAAGACTAACCAGATGAACATTAAGACTCAAACCCAAGGTTTCATGCCTTTTTAAGTTCAAATTGGTCTCAACTTCAGCTCATGTCTTCGAATCAACTCTAAAAGATGAGTTTAAGACTCAACCCAACTCTTATTGTGTTGTGACTTAAAGAATATTTGGTGGAAATAGGGCATTTGTAATGCACCCTAAAAAATCCTTTTGGTGGAAGAATTTACAACATACTAACTTATTCGAATGAATGTCTTTTTCTTTATTCTTTTTTACTTTTTCAATATATATATATCTAGTCATTTTTTTCTTCTCTTTTCTTTTTTTCCATCTTTTATTAACGTAATGTCAGCATGTCTCCAACAACATTATTTGATAGAGCACACTAATTTGGTGGGTGAGAACTTTGGTGGAAAGAGTCTCTCCTGAACACAAGACTAAAGACTAGGATAAAAAGTCTACCTACACGCACAGGTAAGGACTCCACCCTCTCTAATGAACACTAGGGTTGATTCTTAAGTTCATCTGGTCTTTCCTGACTCTATGCAATGTAAACCAAGGTTACTTAGACTCCTAAGCAGAAGCAAACCAACAAATCCTATACTTGTGACTCAACTAGAAGAATACGTCCTAAGTTAGGAGAGATCCTGGTCTATCTTGTTAATGCTGAAGTCTATTAAGCCAAAGCTTGAGCGAATCAAGCTTTTGTGGCCCAGAAAGTCTTCAAAGCAAAAGTTGAATGTCCATAAACACTTATTTTATTTTTGCGTCAGCTTTCAGATCATACCTAAACACTTTTGAAAACATTTTTAATTTTTGAATTTTCAATTTTTATGGTCGTTTGTATTTTGTAATTTTTTTTGAAACTTTTCACGATTTTTGTAATTTTTATGTATTTTACAATAAGGCTATCTATATATACTATAGATGGATATGTAGAATGTACAAGAATTTACATAATACCATATAATACCCTGATCTTATGGATGCCTATCCACCCCCCAAGGTAAATCATGCTATGACCTCATAGCATGCAAAAAGGGTTAGACAGGGATAAAGGGTGTTGGTGCAAAATTGAAGTGCGGGGTATAAAGTAGGGTGGATGGTGGGTGGTGAAGTACGAAGTGAAGTGAAGTAACATAAAGTGAAGTGAAGTGAATAAAATGAAATGTGATGTAGAGGGATAGTGAAAGGGTACTGGGGTGACTCTCAATAAGCAGTAAATTAAATGTCCCCAGCTAGATTCAGAATGAGGTAGAAATTAGTTATCCTCCAACAAGGTAGCTATTTCATCAACGGGGGTAGGCTTATGAGTGAGATATGGTTTCAACCACTACCCATTTACCATAAATTTATGCCCAATTTTGGGATCTTCAATTTCAACGGCACAGTTGGGAAAAGGTCGTGATCGCATGGGTTTTGCATGTTTGAAATCAGGGTTATGAATAACCCATCGTCGTAGTTGCAAAAGTTATGATCAAATATAATTTATACCGAAACTCCAAGGGAGTCCCAGGTCGAACATAGGGAGGCGACGTTTACTTTGTATGAAAACTGCACTTTGATTTGTTTCTTTTTGGTGTTTTAGGGTTTTATTTTTTTTTTTTTAGTTTTGAAATAAAATGACAATCAATCACAAGAGAGAGATAGAATTGAATATGATATATTGCATGAATGTCAATTGCAATAATCTAGAAAACATAAAAAGAGAGCGAGGTGAGAAGAAATCTCCCAAAGTGATTGTTAGGTGAGATAACGGTGCTTGGTGGAAGCTTGGATGAAGGAGTTGGGAAGTAGGACGATAGAGGTGAGAAGTAGGAGGGCGTCAGGTAGAGGAAAGTTCAGCGTAGGTGGGAGGATGGCTCCAAGGTGACCTATGAATGGGGATGAGAAGTTGGAGGAGTACTTGGTGGGGTGGAGTTCCGTTACACTAATAGGTGCCTTGGGAGCTTGAGATCAAGCTCTAATGGAGTGTTGGTAGGCTTGCTAGATCTTGGGAGTAGGTGGGAGTAGAGTAGGTAGAGATGGCTTGGAAGGGAGGGGGTGTTGGTCCTTTTATAGTGGATGAAAAGAGGCTAGAATAAGCATGGGACCATTAGTGAGCTCGAAGTCATCATTGGAAGTGTCACTATAGGCAGCTCACACCCACTCACGCTCATAGCTGACCTTGCTGACATGTGCATAATTAGCGACGGTTGTAAGAGTCACTATATGTTTTCCAGGCTATCGCTTAAGGCTGGCGCCAACTGAGCACGTGCCCGCCTCATGTGTGCGGAGGTCATGTTGGCATGGGCGCTAGCATTAGCTGGCATACACATGCATGTGCTACTGGTGCATGCTGGTGTTGCATTGCCGCTGCTGGTGTGTGCTGGCGCTGCGCTGCCCATTTGGAATGGGGGTGCTGTGGGGATTCAAACCCACGCCCCTCCCTTGCGATCCAACACATCCATCATTGCGCCACGTTCGCAAGTGTGTCGCGAAGAGGAGTTCCGGCCGAGTGGTGAGGGCAGTCTCTCAGCCGTTGGATTTTCATCCAATGGTAGGGATCACTTGATGGGCGACCCTTCGAGATGTGGCAGGTGACTTTGGGTGCTCTAGATGGTGCCATGTGGCACCATCTGGATCGTCCATCGTTCATTGCTTGCAGAGGATGCCACGGTGCTAGGATCGAGGTGATTTTTACGCTGTCGGACTGCGATCGTTGCTCCGGATCCATCTGTATGGTTGAATTTTTCATCTGAAATCCGTAAGGACATTGCATTGCCTCCTAGCCATATAAAATGAAGGAATTAATATACAAAGCATACAACTATCCTAAATGTCATGAAATGGATGTTATGTGATATTTATAACATGATATGCAATGCTAAGCCTAGGAACTATCATAAATAAACATTTTATCATGAATTCAAGTTTGTTTATCATACCCCCATGCTTTCGTTTTGCTAGTCCCTAGCAAAATTGGCCTGAATGCTATTTATAAAAGTAAAATTAGGATTCGATCTCTTAGGCATAATTTGTTGATTGTTTTAAGAACTTTCAACCCAAGACCTGGTTACGAAGACTCGACAGTGTCCGGGTGTCTGCCAGAATGCAGGCCGTCCAAGCCCTCACCTTATTTGAGAAGAAAAGATACAAAAAAAATTTATTTTTCTTGTTTTTCTTCTTTTCTAATTTTTTTTTGTACTTTTGGAGTTTGAGAGTTCTAGGATAACGTTTTACGGGTACTCGACCCGCCCAAAACTCGGAAAGGACTCTAAGTGCTAAGGATCTAGTGAAAAGAGTTAAAGACTCACTAGGCAGCCGTTAAAATGGACTTCGGGTTTCTATGACCCCAGGTGACCTTGCCTAGAGGTTTATTTTTTGAAACAATAGCTTTTTCCCTACTTTTATTTATGGGGTCAACACAAAAGCGAAACCAGTGCATATTTTCCCAGTTTATTCTACTTCCCTGCTTCTTCCTTAAGTGTTTTAGGAATTATTGTGCATTTTTTGTGAGCTGGGTTATAGACAACCGGCCAATGGGCTGTTACCCACGACAACTTGCCAGCCATACTCATGCGGTGAAGTGTGATTTTTTTTATTTTTTATTTTTTTCCTCCTTTTTATTTATTTTTCTTTTTCTTTCTCTCTTTTTTTAAGTAGGTGACTTCCCTGATCTAAAATTTATCTAAAGGCAGTACAATGAAAATGGTCTTATGACTGGGCTTTGGACAACCAGCCGATGAGCTGTTACCACTGACAACTTGCCATCCATACCACCTTAGATAGTTCATTGGCTACCCAATTTCCGAAGAAACCACCGAAAAGTGAGTCTGTGCAAAAAAACTGTGTAGATGCTTAGGCTTAAAGTCCCCCAAATCAGAGGGCAGGTTGATAAGTCGCATACTTATCATCCCAATTTATTTACCAAACTAAAATGAATTTTAATTGGCGAGGAATCGAGACTTAGTCAACATTCAAGTGGACACTCGGGCTAATTAAGCCTAAAGACCTGAAGAATCTAAGTATTCAAGTTTTAAAATATCAATTCCTAAAATTTGCAACTCCTAATGCCTAAGTTCTCATCTCCTACTTCTAATTATTATTATTATTATTCCTTTTTTTTGAATCAAATAACAGGAGATTATTGTTACAACTAACAAAAAGATTATAAGATATATCCACCCCCCCATGCTTATCTATTGTAATGACCTCATTGTTAAAAATGTAGGCATACAGGAGAGTAGAAGTCGAAGAATAGCACCTAGTTTCTGTGGGATTCTGGTCAACTTGGAACAGTCTTTACATGCTGAGTTTAGTGCCTTCAACTAGACGATGATCAACCCGCAGTGGTTAAGGCAAGGTAAGAGCAACCTTGTCAGAGACGGGTTCAGGGAGCACATGGTCAACAAAGGGTTTGACACATGGTTCGTTGACCATGAAGATATTACCCATCTTTGGGCAGATATTTCCATGATCCCATTAGGGAAAATCCAGTCAATAATGAACGGGCCATCCCACTTAGACCTGAGTTTTTTGCGGAAAAGCTTCAATCGAGAATCAAAAAGACAAACCTTCTCGTTTGGCTCAAAGCTCTTATGCAAAATCATCTGGTCATGGAGAGCTTTGGTCCTTGTCTTATAGATTCTAGCATTTTTATAAGAACCATTTCGAAGCTCCCCCAACTCAGATAGGTGGAGTTTCCGGATTTTCCAGGCCAACTCTAGGTCAAAATTACATTTCCTGATGGCCCAAAATGCCCGGTGTTCTAGTTCAACGGGTAAGTGACATGCCTTACCAAACACCAGATAGAACGGAGACATACCGATAGGCGTTTTATACACCGTACGGTAGGCCCAAAGAGCATCATCTAGCTTTTGAGTCCAATCCTTCCTATCAAGCCTAACGATTTTTTGCAAAATATTTTTGATCTCCCGATTAGATACCTCGGCCTGTCCGTTCATCTGAGGGTGGTAAGGTGTGGAAATCCGATGATTCACCCCGTATTTCTCCAGTAAATTCCCAAACTGGGCATGAGTGAAATGTGTGCCACCATCACTGATAATTGCCTGAGGAACCCCAAACCGACTGAAGATATTTTTCTTCACAAAATCAATGACCACCTTATGGTCATTGGTCTAGGTGGGAATTGCCTCAATCCATTTGGACACGTAATCAATAGCGACCAGAATATACTGGTGACCAAATGATGGAGGGAAGGGTCCCATAAAGTTGATGCCCCAAATGTCAAAAATTTCAATGGAAAGAATTGGGTTCAGAGGCATCATATCTCTCTTAGCCATGTTCCCGAGTGTCTGACATCGGGTGCATGACTTTGAGAATTCTTGGGCATCCTTAAATAATGACGGCCATTAGAATTCGGATTGCAAGATTTTTGTTGCTGTCTTTTTCTCAGAAAAGTGTCGACCACACGCAGATGTGTGGCAGAAATCAAGTATGCTATGGAACTTGATTTTCGGGATGCATCGACGAATAATCTGGTCTACACAGATGCGGTACAGCTCGAGATCATCCCAAAAATAATATTTGACCTCAAACAAAAGTCTATCCCATTGTTGTTTGGTCCAATCCTTGGGGATTTGACTAACGACCAAATAATTGGCAATATCCGCAAACCAGGGGTTCAAATACCTGAGACTTTAAGGATAGTTTCATCCAGAAAAGTTTTAGAGATCGGGACGTCGAGACGAGGAGAATCAATTAGGATTCTCGAGAGGTGATTTGCCACTACATTTTGTGCCCCAACTTTATCCCTGATTTCGAATTCTTGAAGCTGCAAAATCTAGAGAATAAGCTGAGGTTTGGCATCCTTTTTGGCCAAGAGATGTTTCAAGGTCGAGTGGTTGGTATAGATGATGACATGAGAACCTAAAAGATAAGCCCTGAATTTCTCTAAAGAGAAAACTACAGCCGACAATTCTTTTTCAGTAATAGTGTAGATCATCTGGAAATTGTCTAGAGTCTTGCTAGCATAGTAAATCACAGAGGGTTGTTTCTCAATCTTCTGACCCAAGATGGCCCCGACAGCATAATCAGATGTGTTAGCCATAATCTCAAATGGGGCTGTCCAAACCAGTGGTTGCAACACCGGGGCATAGGTGACTGTCATTTTTAATAAATCAAATGCCTTATGGCATGATTCATCAAACTCGAATGGCATGTGTTTAGCTAGAAGGTTACTTAAAGGCTGAGCAACCTTTGAGAAGTCCTTAATGAATATTCAGTAAAAACTCACATGCCCAAGAGCGGATCTATTTTACAAATGTGGGTGGAGGAAGTCCAGAGATAGCATCCACCTTAGCTTTATCAACCACAATACCCCAACTAAAGACCACATGACCCTGGACAATGCCTTCCTGAGTCATAAAGTGGCTCTTTTCCCAGCTAAGGATCAGCCGTGTTTTGATGCATCTTTGGAGGATCAATTCCAAGTTAGCTAGGCAAGACTCAAAAGAATCCCCAAAAATGGAGAAATCATCCATGAACACCTCAAGACATTCTCCCACCATGTCAGAAAAGATGGCCAGCATGCACCTTTGAAAAGTCACAGGTGCATTGCAAAGCCCAAAAGGCATTCTACGAAATGCAAAGGTTCCATAAGGACATGTGAAGGTTGTCTTTTCCTAGTCTTTGAGATGGATAGGGACTTGGTTATATCCTGAATAACCGTCCAGGAAGCAAAAGTATTTTTTCTCGGCTAACCTTTCAAGGATTTGATCAATGAATGGCAAGGGAAAGTGATCCTTTTTAGTGGCTGTGTTCAGCTTCCTATAGTCAATACAGACTCTCCATGTAGAAGCTGAATGAGTGGTGAAGGTTTCCCTTTTCTCATTAGTCGTAACTGTTATTCTAGCCTTCCTGGGTATAATCTAAATGGGGTTAACCCACAGACTATCTGAGATTGGGTAAATAATCCTAGCATCGAGCCACTTGATTATCTCCTTCTTGACCACTTCTCGCATATTCAGGTTTAGTCTCCTTTGCCTCTCGCCAGAAGGGTGGGATCCATCTTCCATAAAAATACGATGATTACAATAATATGGTTCGATCCCCCTAAGGTCCAACCAATTGCCTCCTTGTTATTATTAAGGACCTTAATTAACCACAATTCTTGCTCCTTAGTCAAATCAACACTAATAATCACAGGGAGCATGTTTTCAGGTCCTAAGAACTCATATTTCAAATTTTTGGCAATGGTTTTAATTCTAGCTGAGGTGGGTTTAGAATAGAAGGTAGGGAGGATCCTGATGAAGATTCATCAGGACGATCCAGTGGAAGAGGCTGGGAATGAGAAAAATCAACAGCCTCTACAAGATGTGGCAGGTCTACCATGGAGGGTTGTGGGTTAGGTTTGCTAAAGTTGGTGGGGTCCTCAAGTGCACTGATTGTCATACAAGTCTCAAGATCCTGATCCTTGAGCTCCTCAATGAATCCACAATGCTCAAATCCTCTTATTGCCTTAAAAATATCCAGAGTTAACTTCTTATCCCCAAAGGCAATCTCCATACTACCACTTTCACGGTTTATGTTGGCCTTGGGGTAGCTAGGAACAGACGGCACAGAATGATGGGCGTGTTCCACAAATTGTTAGGTACATCCATGTTAAGGACAAGAAAATCTATGGGAAAATAGAAATCCTTGACCTTGACATTGACATCCTCAATAACGTCTCTCGGTGTGGTGACCTGACGTTGGCCTGAGTTCACCTAACCCAAACCTCTCATAAAGAGAAGTCGGGATTAGGTTGATGGATGCACCTAGGTCCAATAGTGCCCTATCAAAAGTGTATTCCCCAATAACGCATAAGATCAAGGGAGCACCTGGATCTTTCTTCTTTTAAGGAAGGTGATGTAGGATAACAGAACTTAATTACTCAGAGAGAATCACCTTCCTCGTAGTGGGTTCTCTCGGCTTACGCTTTTGGGTACACAGTTCTTTCAAGAATTAGCGTAAGCCGAGATGTGCTTAATAGCATCGAGGAGCGGAATATTATCTCTACACTCTTGAATAAATTTAGGTGCTCCTCATTGCCATCTATGGTTTTCTTTTTCTTAGTTTTCAATAAGGCCTTAGGGAACGGGATATGGATGGTATTTTCAATTTCTGGTCCCTAGGCCTTATTATTTTGTTCAATCCCCTTCTCTCTGTCAAGCTACCCAGGGTTTTGACTTCTAGAACATAATTCAGTGTTCTGGGTCAGCTTCCCACTTCTCAAGGTGACAGAGTTTGTAGAGGCGTAAGGATTTAGGTCTTGAGGTGGGGTAGTGAAGATTGGAGGGCCTTGGTTGGTCATATAACTAGAAGAAGAAGATGAGGGACCCTTCTCAACAACCTGAGCATATGTGTGTGGGTCCCTTTGATTTCCATACCCCTGGGCTCTATTTCTCTGATTTTACACATTGTGCGAGTTGGGTACGGGTTGGGATGGTAGAGATCTGGGTTGTCGGGTGTTAGCAATTAACCCCGATTGTAAGTTATCCAATGATGTCATGATTTTTTGCATAAGCTGAAGCATGGACCCTTGCATTTCTACCATTTGCTAGTTTAAATCAGCCTGCCCTATAGATTGTTGGGCATTCCACGATGGCTGAGTAACCGGTCTCGGGGGTAACTGGGTGTATACTTGACCCTGACCCATAGGTCTTTGAGATGCATAGTTGCTGGGTTGAGTATAGGTTTGTTGCCCCTGACTTTCCTAGGAGAAGTTAGCATGGTTCCTCCAACCTGAGTTGTAAGTGTTGGAATACGGGTTGGACCTAACATTCTCCTACATTGCATATGCATCGTCATACGACAAGGATGGAGAGAAGGATGGATTAGAAAGACTGGGATCAAAGGCCCCAGTTTGGAACCCATAAGGTTTCGAGAAATCCTGACTCACAGGTTTAGCCAAATCAAGTTGGTTCACGAACTCTCGCCCCGTGGGAGCTTGTGAGGAATGGAATCCCGAATTATAGGATTGAGTAGGTATAGAAGTGTTTCCTGAATTCCCAGACATCCATTCTTCCATTCTCTTAGCAACCAGGTCCATTTGATCTAGTTTATTATAAATCAATTCGATGTCAAATGAATGAGAATCCTGGATCTCATTAGCACTTGACCTGGGTTGTTCGGACCGGTTGAATGCATCAATGGAGGGATGATTAATTGAGTTCTCGCTCATTTCCTCAAATAGGTTATATAAGCTATTAGCATACCTGTTGAGGAAATTGCCTAGGTAGGAAGCATCCACATGATTACGAAGTTGCTCAACCAACCTATGATAGAAAATCTGCATGAGTTGCCATTTCGGCATCTTGTGGTGTGGACACTTCCTCAAAAGTTCCTGGAATCACTCCCAGGCATCACGAAACGGTTCCCCCAGCCGCTGGGAGAAAGTGGTAATCACCCATCGCAAGGCATTAGTCATTCCGATAGGGAAGAATTTCTTCAAGAAAGCCTACTTAAGAGCAACCCAAGTTTCTATCGACCTTCCTATGCTTCGATATCAATGTGTGGCCTTATCCCTGAGAGAGTGGGGGAAGAGCCTCATGATCATTTTCTCTTCATTCACATTCCATGCTTTGGTGGTCTGAACCAAAGTGGTCAGATCCTTCAAGTGCTGGAGTGGGTCCTTCGAGCCAAGCCCATGAAAATGCTTAATCAAGCTTATGAAAATGCTTAGTCAAGCTTAAGACTTGGGGCTTGATTTCTATGTCCCCGGCGGAAATCATGATGCCGGGACGTTCCCCATAGTTTGAAGGATCCTAAAAATCCTTCAAGGGCCGAGCACCCTAACCATTCAAACAATGAAACCATTGCTGCATCTACTGCATTTCTTCCAATTGTCTCTGAATTGGCTCCTACTGGTTCAGTGGTGGGGGAGGTGGTTGTTGATCAGCCATGGATCTGCTTGGCTAAAGCTTAACCTCCACCTCTGGGAATGGTCTAAAGGTCCTTCCAATCTAGGGTTCAATGACCTCCTTCCAAGCATACACTAAAAGGAAGCCGGAAGGACGGGGAAGAGAAGGAGCCCTGCAGCACAAAAACACAAGCATGTCCTTAGGTTGGGTAGCCTAAAGGTCTATAGACTCTCAGAATCCATCCTAAGATTATGGACGATTTACTCTACTTATGCCCAGGAAATCCATCCAACCAGTTAGAAGGAGGGACTAGGGAGAAGGTTCTTCCTTTGGTTTGCGCCTCCGGTTCCTAGTCAACCCCCCAGCCGCAGTCATTTGACACTACTCCCATAGCTAGACATCAGACTAACTAGTATAAGTAGGTTAATTGTGAATAATCTCAATCTATATCCCATCAAGTAAACTAATCCTTAGGGCCAACGTCTACTCAATTTTGGTTAGGCTTGGGACAATGGTGCTTCTAGATTGTGATGGGACCTTAATGGGTTGTGCCCTTAATGATTTGTCTGAGAATGTGTGAATGTGCACAACCAAGAGGTTTTCAAGCAAGATTATTAATAATGAGGCGAGTTTTAGGGTTCGAATCTTGCTTAATAGCTTTTATGATTCAAATATTAGGTGTTTTCAACCAAGTTTTGTGAGGCAAACCAAATTTGTTTTTAAAAGCACATGTTCAAGTATTTTCCTTTAGAAATCAAGAAAAATATGGAGTGCCTAGCTTGAACTAATTATTGAATCCTATGGGGCAACTACAAAATGAACCTCTTTTAGATTAGGTGGTGCGGCCCAAACAATTCAATCAATTAGCTCAAATGCACCACTGATTAAGGCACA
This sequence comes from Thalassia testudinum, assembly GCA_037157565.1. Classification (NCBI taxonomy): domain Eukaryota; kingdom Viridiplantae; phylum Streptophyta; class Magnoliopsida; order Alismatales; family Hydrocharitaceae; genus Thalassia; species Thalassia testudinum. Next base: position 125,364,286 of record JAZHRO010000024.1, read on the forward strand.
CAAAAAAGTGATTAACCTAATATGATTTCTACTCCTTTATGTGTAAAATTCATGTACCGGGTCCACAGGTTGGAATCTTGGTTGAACAGATGAAAATCAAGTCAGGTTATGTGCCTCTGATGTGGGTGTACAAAGAGTGCAAATTGATTCGTCCAACAGAAACTATCTTTTTGCTTTTTTTTATAAAAGGCGGGGGTGAGGTGGATGAAGGTGTCAAACAAGACGAATAATTCTATCCTAGGGTTTATGCAAACACCTAAGTAGATTAGGTCTTGGTTATGGTGTGGCGAAATGAAACTAGTGTAGAGGGAATGTGGGGGACACTTACAAAACACTCTACATGCACTTTACTCTAGTCTACCACACTTGGATCTCCATGCTAGGCTACCTGCAAGACAGTAGATCAAAGACAAGTGGGGTTAGTGCTATGTAAATGCAGAGAAGCATAGAAAAAAATAAAGTAAATTCCGTTGCTTCATCGGAACGGCGCCAAAATGATCGCACAGGTTTTGGTTGTTTGAAATTAGGGTTACGAATAACCTGTCGTTATAGTTGCAAAACTCATGATCAAATATAATTTATATTGAAACTCCAAGAAAGTACCGAGTCAAACACAAGGAGGTGACATTTACTTTGTATGAAAACCGCGCTTCGATTTTTTTCTTTTTGGTGTTTTAGGGTTTTGTTATTATTTTTTTTCTGAAATAAAATTCTAATCAATCACAAGAGAGAGATAGAATCGAATATGATATATTGCATGAATGTCAATTACATTAATCTAGAAGACATAAAAAGAGAGGGAGGTGAGAAGAAAACTTCCAAAGCGGCTGTTCAGTGAGACGACGACGCCTGGTGAAAGCATGGATGGGGAAGCAGGACGATGGAGGTGAGAAGTGGGAGGACGTCGGGTAAAGGTAAGCTTCAACATAGCTCTATGATGTAAACATGTTTACACTACTTAAGATGTCTATTTATGCATGTTCTTAAGCATAGGATTACATTGCATGCTATAAATATTGCATAACATGCATCATCTTGCATTTAGAGTAATTTGAATAAAATGGAGGTTAATTGTCTGCTTTTATGTTCATGGACAAGACAAATTTTTTATCGGGGCCTCGAATCGAAGATCCAACCATACAGATGTGATCAGGGCAACGATTGGAGTTCAACGACTCCAAGATCGCCCTAATCAGACATCTGTAGCATCAGATAGAGATCGGGGAACCCTAGAAGATCAAGGGCCAAGATGGTGTGAATCCACACTTCAAACGACAAATCCAACCACACGGATGGATTCGGATCAACGATCGCAGCCTAACAATGCAAAAATCCAGTCAATCTGACACCCATGGCACCATCTACATCATCTAGAAGATGGATGGTCAAGATGGCGCCATCTCGGCTGCCCAATCGTTCGCACGCACCCATTGAAGGCCTTCGCATCTGCCCTTCCCCACCGTTGGATCAAGATCCAACAGCTGCAACGTGCCCGCGCTTATGTTAGGTGCTCGACACAAACGCACCCATAGCCCGTTGGTCGAGCGCTCTAACATGAAGCGCAGGTGCGCGTTTGATCCGCGCCACACTGCAATTGGAGCGGAAGCGCACGCTCGATTGACTGCACGATCATGATCCAACAGCCACACGCGCTAAATCAAGATGACACGCCCACGCACGCCCGCGCATCACGCTGAATCGCACACGGGCGGGTGCACGGAGGAGGTAGGCAGAGGCGCGATCTAAGCCGTCCAATCTCGCGATTGAACAGCTGAGATCAGTTGGACGTGCACGTTCGTTACGCACGAGGAGGTGAGTAGACGTGCGTGCGCCACCCACAAAGGCCACGTTCGGACCTTTAGTGACGGCGTATCCGTCACTAAAGGTCCTGAATTAATTTTTTAGAGTTGTAATGACCAAATTGCCCCCAGTCCTTTCAACTACAAAAGGAGACCCCCTCCAAATAAAATTCTCATCCCTTCTCTTCTCTACCTCTCCAAAGCTCAAGAGAAGCTTGTCCCACACCCAGGATGCTCCTCGTGAGATAAAGTCAAATTTTTATCCCCTTTCAGAAGCGGATCCCGCGACGACGACGACATGCTGCTCCGTTCTCGTTCCTCCTGCCTCGATCCCATTCTTCCACTCCATCCTCCTTCATCCAGGTGGCGTCTCGTCCGGCTCGTCCTCCAAGCAATCGTCGAGGAGGATAACTTCTCTCTCCCATTCTTCTTTACAGTTTTCTAGTGTAGAATTTTCCTGCTTTCTAGTGTAATTCTTATTTGGTTTTATTGTATAAACATTTTGAATTATTGAATGCATGTTTCCTCTCTCTCTCTCTCTCCCTTTTATTAGTCGTTCAGGAAAAAACTACTTTCACCTGTCCCTATGGAACCTTTGCTTTCCATAGGATGCCTTTCAGGTTATGCAATGCACCTGCGACTTTTCAAAGGTGTATGCTAGCCATATTTTATGACATGGTGGGAGAGTTTATGGAAATCTTCATGGATGATTTCTCTATTTTCGGAGAATCATTTGACTCTTGTTTGGCTAATCTGGAAATGATTCTTAAGCGATGTATCAAAACACGATTGGTCCTTAGCTAGGAAAAGAGTCATTTCATGACCCAAGAAGGCATCATTTTGGGTCATGTAATCTCTAAACGAGGAATTGAAGTATATAAAGCTAAGGTTGATGCTATCGCTAAACTTCCTCCTCCCACATCTGTTAAAAAAATTCGATCATTTCTTGGCCATGTGGGATTCTATCGAAGATTCATCAAGGATTTCTCGAAGGTTGCTCATCCCTTGAGCAATCTTCTTGCTAAAGAAATGCCATTTGTTTTTAACGAATCATGCCGAAAGGCATTTGATTTCCTAAGAACGGCAGTCACCTGTGCTCCAGTTTTGCAACCACCAATTTGGACAGCTCCTTTTGAGATCATGACCGACGCTTCTGATTACGTGGTCGGGGCTATCTTGAGTCAGAAAATTGATAGAAAGTCCTCTGTCATCTACTACTCTAGTAAAACTCTGGATGAAGCCCAGAGGAATTACATTGTTACTGAAAAGGAATTACTAACTGTAGTGTTTGCTTTGGAAAAATTCAAGGCTTATCTCTTAGGGTCTCATGTTATCATCTATACCAACCACTCGGCCTTGAGACATCTCTTGGCCAAAAAGGATGTTAAACCCCAGCTTATTCATTAGATTCTTCTGCTTCAAGAATTTGATCTTGAAATCAAGGATAAAACTGGGGTACAAAATGTGGTAGCGGATCATTTGTTGAGACTCCTAGGTGATTCCTCTCGTCTGGACATTCCGATTACTGACACTTTCCTGGATGAAACTATTCTTACAGTTTTAGGTGTCCACACCCCATGGTTTGCTGACATTGTTAACTATTTGGCCATTGGTCAAATCCCCCAGGATTAGACCAAGCAACAACGGGATAGACTGAAATCTGAGGCCAAATACTACTTCTAGGAGGACCCTGAGCTGTACTGCATCGGCTTTGATCAGATTATTCGCCGATGTATACCAGAGGATGAATTCAATAGTATACTCGAGTTCTGCCATGCATCTGGGTGTAATGGACATTTCTCTGGGAAAAAGACAACTGCAAAAATCTTGCAATCTGGCTTCTATTGGCAGTCTTTATTTAAGGATGCCCAGGATTTCTCAAGGTCATGTTCTTGATGTTAGGCAATTGGGAGCATAACTAAGAGAGATATGATGCCCCTAAACCTAATTCTTCCTTTCAAAATTTTCGATGTTTGGGGCATCAATTTCATGGGACCCTTTCTCCCTTCATTTGGACATCAGTACATTCTTGTTGCTGTTGATTATGTGTCCAAATGGATTGAGACGATTCCCACCCAAACCAATGACCATAAGGTAGTTATTGATTTTGTCAAGAAAAATATCTTTAGTAGGTTCGGGATTCCGAGGGCCATCATCAATGATGGTGGCACTCATTTTACTAATGCCCAATTCCAGAAATTGTTGGCCAAATATGGGGTTAATCACCGAATTTCCACACCTTACCATCCCCAGACGAATGGACAAGTTGAGATCTCCAATCGTGAGATCAAGAGCATTCTGCAGAAAACAGTTAGGCCTGATCACAAGGACTGGACTCAAAAGCTTGAGGATGCTCTTTGGGCCTACCGTACACCATATAAAATGCCCATCGGCATGTCCCCATTCCGTTTGGTGCATGGAAAGGCATGCCATCTACACATAGAGATTGTACACAGGGCATTCTGGGCGATCAAACAATGCAATTTAAATCTGAATTTAGCTGGGAAGACCAGGAAACTCCAACTATCTGAGTTGGAGGAGCTTAGAAATGATGCATATGAGAATGCCAAGATCTACAAGGCTTGGACCAAAGCTCTACATGATCAACTGATTTCCCATAAGAGCTTTGAGCTGAAATAGAAGGTCTGGTTATTCGATTCTAAACTTAAGCTCTTTCCTGGCAAACTTAGATCTAAATGGAATGGCCCATTCATAATTGACCATATTTTTCCAAATGGAGCTATTCAGATTTCTGACCCAAAGACGGGTAACACATTTAAAGTCAATGGTCAACATCTGAAGCCTATTATTGACCGTATTCTTCCAGAACCCGTCTTTGACACGGTTGCCCTAGCCATTCTGTGACTTCTTTGGCTGGACTTCTCCTAGCTGACGACATTAAACTCAGCAATTGTACATATGACACAAAGCTGATACGAGCTTCATATTCAGGTGACATCTTTCATATTCTACCCTTTCTTTCATTCTCTTTTTCAATGAGGACATTGCATCAGCTAAGCATGAGGGGTTGGATTCATTTTTGAATCATTTGGTCAGCTTTGTGAAATTCATGAAAATTATTTTTCTCCTCTTATTTGTACATAAAAAAAAATTAGGAAGGAATTGTTGGACATTAGGACTTTTCAATCTTAGGAAATACTACATTATGATCTGAACATAAAGATCCTTCAGGTCTTTGGACTTAATCAGCCCGTGTATCCACTAAAATGTGGTTTTGTTTTTTGAGTCCTCGCCAACCTAAATTCTATTTTAATTGGAGTAAATAAGTTTGGGTGATAAGTACACGACTTATCAACCCACCCTCTGATTTGAGGGAATTTTGAGTTTTAAGCATCTACACACTATCTTTTCACTGATTCGTTGTTCAGTGATTCTAACGGAAATTAGGTAGCTAATGAACCTTCTAGGGTGATATGGCTGGCAAGTTATCATGGGTAATAGCCCATAGGTAGGTTGTCTAGAGCCTAGTCACTGGATCTTTCTCTGTTTGCTGCCTTTAGGTAAATCTTAGACCAGGGAAGCCACCTACTTAAAAAGGAAATCAAAAAGAAAAAGAAATAAGCCACACTTCACCGCACAAGTATGGCTGGCAAGTTGTCAGTGGTAATAGCTCATCGACCGATTGTCCAGAACCCAGCTCAATAAATGCACTGAAAAATCCCAAAACACTTAGGAAGAAGCGAAGAAGCAGAATAAACCGAGGAGATATACACTAGATTCACCCTTATGTTGACCCTGTAAAAAAATAAAAGTAGGGAGAAGGCTACCAATTGTAAAGATACACCTTTAGGCAGAATTTTTTTGTCACCTAGAGGTGTAGAATTTGAAGTCTGTTTTAACTACCAGTCAACGAGTCTATCACATTCACAATAAGATGCTTAGAACTTAGGGTTCTCATCAAATCATGGGTGAGTTGAATGGCTGTAGAAAGCCACGCTTAAACCCTAAAATTTGAAAATCCAAAATAAATTAGAAAAGAAGAAAAAGAGAAAAATAAATTATTCTTTGAATAAGGCGAGGGCTTGAGGCGGTCGGCATTTTGGCAGATACTCAGGGACTATTTTGTCTTTAAAAGTTTAGATCTTAAGTAGACATTTTCTTAATAATTGAAAATAACTCATGCCCAAATAATCCAACCAGATTCTTCTATAAATAGCATATAGTTTTTGCTAGGGACTAGTAAAAGATAGGAATGGGGGTATGATGTAAACATGTTTACACTACCTAAGATGTCTATTTACACATGTTCTTAAGCATAGGATTGCATTGCATGCTATAAATATTGCAAAACATGCATTATCTTTCATTTAGAGTAGTTTGAATAAAATGGAGGTTCATTGTCACCTTTTATGTTCATGGACAGGGCAAACTTTTTATCGGGGCCTCAGATCAAAGATCCAACCATACAGATGTGATCAGGGCGACGATTGAAGTTCAACGACTCCAAGATCGCCCTAATCAGACATCTGTAGAATTAGATAGAGATCGGGGAACCCTAGAAGATCAATGGCCAAGATGGTGTGAATCAACACTTCAAATGACAAATCCGACTGCACGGATGGATTCGAATCGACGATCGCAGCCTAACAACGCAAAAATCGAGTCAATCCGACACCCGTGGCACCATCTACATCATCCAGAAGATGGACGGCCAAGATGGTGCCATGTGGCGCCATCTTAGCCACCCAATCGTTCGCACGCACCTGCTGAAGGCCTCCGCAGCAGCCCTTCCCCACCGTTGGATCAAGATCCAACAGTTGTGATGCTCCCGCGCTTAAGTTAGGCGCTCGACACAAACGCGCCCATAGCGCATTGGTCGAGCGCTCTAACACGAAGCATTGGCACACGTTCGATCCACGTCGCGCTGCAATTGGAGCGAAAGTGCGTGCCCGATCAACTGCACGATCGCGATCCAACAGCCACACGCACTCAATCAAGATGACGCAGCCACGCACACCCATGCGTCACGCGGAATCACACGCGGGTGGGCAGGCGGAGGAGGCGGGTGGAGGCACAATCTAAGCCATCTGATCTTGTGATCGGACGGCTGAGATCAGCTAGACGTGCACATCCGTTACATGCAAGGAGGTGAGCAGGCGTGCACGCGTCGCCCACGAAGGCGACGTTTGGACCTTTAGCGACGATTTTATCCGTCACTAAAGGTCCTGAATTAATGTTTTTAGAGTTGTAATGACCAAATTGCCCCCACTCCTTGCAACTATAAAAGGAGATCCCCTCCATACGAAATTCTCATCCCTTCCTTCACTTCTCTACCTCTCTAGAGCTCAAGAGAAGCTTGTCCCACACCCAGGATGCTCGTCGTGAGATAAAGTCAAATTTTCGTCCCCCTTTTGGAAGCGGATCTCGCGACGACGACGACGTGTTGCTCCATTCTCGTTCCTCCTACGTCAATCCCGTTCTTCCGCTCCGTCCTCCTTTGTCCAAGCAATGTCTCATCCGGCTCGTCCTCCAAGCAATCGTCGAGGAGGATAACTTCTCTCTCCCATTCTTCTTTACAGCTTTCTAGTGTAGAATTTTCTGGCTTTCTAGTGTAGCTGATTTTCCTCTTTCTAGTGTAATTCTTATTTGGTTTTATTGTATAAACATTTTGAATTATTGAATGTATGTTTCCTCTCTCTCTCTCTCCCTTTTGTTTAGTCTGATTGTCGTTATGGCTTCATTGTAATTACATCGCCTCACTTTTCAAGAAAAATTCTAAAAAAAGTATAATTACGAATATAGATCTACGTAGCCTCCCTATGTTCGACCAAGGATTTTTATTCCAGTATAAATTTTATTTATTGAACACGAGTTCTTCGCTTTCATACTACGACGACAGGTTTTTCAAAACCAAACATGTTAGCATAGCAACTTGCACGTTCAACACTCTGGAATGGAGGTAAGAAGGCAGAGATGATCTACTTCCAAAATGGAGGTGGGAGGACGGCTCTGATTGCGCAGCAATCATAGGTCTTAATTGACCTAAATTAGGCTAGAACTTAGCATAAGTAGGGTAATTCATGCATGCATAAGCATTATCTGCATCTTTACTACTTTCCTGTAGCTATGCATAAAATAATGTTATAATGTGCTGATTAAGTGCATTATGTCGATTGCAGGGAATAAGCTGATCAGGAGCTGGATCTGGAGCTAGATCTGAAGCTGGATTAGGAATAATGGGTGTTGCAACAGAGCTAGAGTAGACGACTTAGATTAGATGTAGGAATAATGATGTAACGGAGTTAAGGTTTGCTATTCTATTAAGTAGGAACAAAGTAGTAAAATATGAAGAGCTTAGGTCCATCCTATCCTAGGATAGCCTAGAGACTTCCCCAAGCCTTAGCCACCCTTAGATTAGGTCACCTCACCCTAGGAAACCTTAAAACCCTAATTCCAACCTTTATCTGGACGTCTAGATGAATTATAGGATGTCTAGTCGCGAGGTTTTTCGCTTGCAGAAATAATGTCAGAAAAATATGTCGTCGCAATATGTAATGTGGTAGAAAACACCTCAATCAAAGTTACTAAAATACTGAAATAATACCACAATTTAGGTCGTATCCATAGGGAGGACATACCGATAAATTCATGACTATGGGGCCATCATGTTCATAGAAATATTCATAAAATCAATTTGATAAATATGCAGCTCAGAATGTAACTTTCAATTTCATGAGAAGTTGAGGGCTATTTATGTAAATTTTACATCATAAATCAAGCTCTCAAAAATATGTAAATGATGCATGTGTAGTGGCAGAGTATGTAATTTCTAGTCACATCCAAATCTAATTCCAATTTCAATGAGAATTGATGTGCATAACTGGAGCAAATTAAATATGACAAGAAATATGTATAATGTTGCAACTTCACCCTAACAATTTAATCCAATAAAATATTTGAATAGTGTTCCACAATGGCATTTTTGGTAAATACTAATAGAACCCAAAAATAAAGGAAATCTTCCTCTTGACCTCTTGCGAGAAGGAAGAGACGGTGGAGGCTAAGGAGCTCGAGGAAGGTCGACCGTGACGAGGGCTTTCCAAAGGTGGTGGTGGCTCTCCGAATGGTGGTCAGAGTCGACGCTGGTGATGAGGAGGAGATGCAGTGGTGTCGATAGCTTACCGACGGTCGTGGCTGCTGTTGGCATGTCTAGAGGTGTGGCCGAGCTCGCGAGGTCGAGGAGAGCTCAATGAGGGTGATGGTGAGAAGAATGGTGGGGTGGAGAGGTGACTACGTGTGGGGCATAATCAGCTGTGTTGGGTTCCTCCGTGGTTGTTTGGAGGTTGAAGATGAAGAAGAAGGAGAGGAGGGAGAGCGACCGTCCACTTGCTGGAGACGAAGGAAGGTTGCAAAGCAGGAGCGTGAGGAGATAAGGTGGTGGTGGTGCTTAGGGCCTGCACGCGAGGAGGAAGGCTGCAGGGCCAACGCGTGAGGGGCTACGTGCGTAGCTGGCCGCGCTGCTGTCGATGGTCCTGCGCCTGTTGCGTACGCGAGTGGCTGTGCACTGTAGGTGCCGAGGAAAGCGTTGAGTGGTCGGCACGGTGGGGGAAAGGCACACAATTGCCTTGAGGACGTGGCGTCGAGGAGTGCACTGTCACGATGCTCGTCGAGAGGAAATACGGTTACGGTTGGAGGGCTCACAGTGGCGGAGTCTTAGGCACGTGGTAGAGGTTGCTGGAGTGCAGTTGTGGTGAACTCGCGGTCATGGCAAGGGAGAAGTCGTGGTGTCGACGGTGGAGGCTCGCGGTGGTGGAGAAGGCACACGGTGAAGGTGCCAGCTTGTAGGGAGGAGAGGTGGAGGAGAGCTTCTTCCCTGTGGAGGGGAGATGGGATTCTTACACCTTTTTTTTTTCTTGCTATATAAAGAAAATGAGAGAGAGAATTAGAGAGGGAGTCAGAGAAGGAAAGAGTCAAAGAGACAAGGAGAGTATTTTATGTTACCAAATAGAGAGGTGAGAATTGAGGGAGAGAGATAGATTTGTGGGAGAGATATTTAAGTTTAAACAACTAAGGGAATTTGCTTGAATAATTGAGAGACATATAAGGATGCCTTTAAAATTTATTCTCTTGCTATATTTTGCTAAGACAAAATCCCACATATCTCAAGGCAAGCTTTGATGTGATACCCTTGCCTTTTAAAGTGAATAATTAATCCTCCCATTTAAAGATTAATGCAATTAATACATGAAATGATAAATCTAAAACTCACATCATTTTATCAATACTGAACATGCTTTAGATTAAATTCTCATCCCAATAATACTGTACTAAAGCACACTAAATTAGTCCACTAAAATGGACCTATCAAATGCCCCCATGCCTAAGTTTTGCTAGTCACGACCAAAATCATATGAAACAAACCAAGTCTCCAGGTCAGATTTTATCGTCAGGATGCCTTATCGTGCCACACTTTCGAAATTAGATTGAAATACCAACTATAGGCCTAAAGGCACTCAAGTACCTGCCAAGATACGGACCTGACCAGCCTCAGCCTTGGGTCTGCCACGAAGGTTTCTAAGGCCCACAAAAACTGCCCAGAGGTTCGTTGACCCCAGTGGTTAAAACACCCGTGCATATGTGCAGAAAGGTTAGGTTTAGTTTTGCCAGTTCATTTTTAGTAAGAGAGAGAGAGGGAGAAATATTATTTTGAGAGTTTTCTCTCTTTCTTTTTAAATTCCCCCAGACTTAACATTGGATTGGCCCTAAACACGATCTGTATCAGATTCCTTGTCCCCACCATCAATCCTCGCAGGGTTTCTGGCAATCGATGCTTCGAGATAGCACCGCCCATGGCAACCCCCAGAACCCTGACTTTTGACACTTTGGGATAATGCCACCCATGGCATTCTATAGCCAAATTCAGACCCTGACAATCGATATTTCAGGATAATGCCGCCCTAAGCATCTGAACCAGCACAAGATGCTTCTGTCCCCCAGTAGGATATTAAGATATCCTAAGAGACAAGCATCAAGGAGACGATATGTTATAATGCATCTTCGAGGGGCTTATTTTACATTCCTCCTCTCTGTGTCGGGAACTCATCCAATCAACTTGTGTCTTCAAATAGCTCCTAAGTCAACTTTTCGGGAAAACATTTTCAGAATAGACACTTTTTGGTATTATTGTTTGTTATGCACACTGAACCAGACCAGTGTGTGATTTTTGGGTGCTTAGGTTACCAAGTTCCGCAAACCAAAGGACAGGCAACGGGGCCGAATACTTCCTAAGCCTTAGACTTAATACAACGACCTCGCAACTCCCTCGACCTCTTTAGGAATAGTCCAGTTCTTAACAAATACGTGAGTGTTTAAGCTTTAGAACAGACCCAGGAGGCCTAAAGTCGGTATCCCTCACTTGTCTCCTTTTTTTTATCACTTTAGGACTTTATTTATTCATTCATTCTGGCCTAGAACTTCGGTAACTTTTCCATAATCAACTGCTGGAACTAGCACAATTCTGCACATTTTCTTCCAGTGTCTCTCCTCAATATATTTGAAATTTAGCTCACAAAGATTTCATCTCCTTTTTCTCTCTTCTCTCTTTTCTTTTTTGTTTTTTTTTTTCATTTTTATTTTGCAAGATGGATGCCCTAATTGCATGCAGAATATGTATAAATGCTATGAATAACCTCAGGTTATACCCCCCCATGCCTAAATCTGACAATGTCCTCATTGAAAAGCAAAAGCAAGGATAGATATTACCTAAGGTGGAGTTGGGATACCTCGCAAATTGGGCTCTAGAAGGGAAACAGAAGGAGACCCAAAGAAGATACGTAACAAACCTAGCCTGGCGAGTAAGTAACCCAAGATGTTGGCAAGTTGGTCATGGATAGTGAGGCCAAATACTTGCCAGAAGCAGGTGAAAAGAGGGTACTCCTGAGCTATTTGTGGAGGTTTTACATAATACACATGAGTAGTAACCTCCGGGAGTGTGCGACAAGGAGGCAAAGGCTCCTCAAGCAAATATGTGTGGGGTACAAAGAGTGTGACGAAACATACCCTAAGACTAATGGGCTGACATGGAAAAGCATCTATCCAAACTCCCAACTCTACCACAAGGTGCATTGGTCTGGATATTCCCCCGTTAATCAAAAGTGTGAGTAGAGATTTCATGAAGCTGCTTTTGCAGAAGTGTAAGTCTCTCAGGTGTGGTGTAGGGACAAGGGTTAAAGAGGGTGTGAGCAGTTCAATATTCATCCTCGATATCCATTCCAGTTCTTGAATGTTATCAGAAGCAACCTTAGTTACTGATTGCCTTTCATGCAGCATATCATTTGTGAGCATGTCCTGGAATGGGCCCAAATGTTCGTCGTCCAATTGAAACTACTTAAGGGTGTCACTTATTTCACTATCATGTAGAAGTGGTTTGGAAGCAATAGATTGTGAGTGTCCTCAAAAATGACATCCCCAGGTTCTTCTTCAATGTTAAGATCCTACTCATGGGGTGTATAGATTCTTTCCTTAAGAGTAGTAATTGCTTCCATTTCTTTCGATTGTTTTAGAGGATGATCTTGATGGTCAAAGGTATGTAGGAATCTGGATTTGGCTAATTCAGTCAGATCCTCACGGGGTAAGTCATCGAACAACACATATTCCCCCTAGATTCACTCCATACTCTAAGTCTGGTCCTTTGAAAGTTATCATCATCCTTTTCTACATTTTCTCCCTCTTGACTCTGAGACGTAGGAAAATTTTTCACACCATGATCAAGTGCTTCCTCTAAAATCAAATCTTCATGTCCCTGAGACCAATAGTGATCTAATTCTTCCAATTTAGCCTCAATTTTCTCATGGTCACCTGGGTTGGGGACTTGTGAATCCTTAGAATATTCAATGACAGGTGTTGGTCCCATTGATAGAGGAGTGTGGTTATTATCACTTCCTTCTAGTATGATTTCCTCTAGCATCCAAGACTTCTGGAATTTGTTAACTTCTAAATCACAATCCTCAGGGGTGTCTAACTAAGGTGCAAGGTCCTTAGAAGCGTAAAGTATATGCTCAGGATCCCTAGGATGGGATACAGATTCCACCTCAAGATTCAGACTGGGAGCGGGGTTGACTAATTGACTGCGACCCATTTCATCCAATGTAATGAAGATACTATCATTTGGGTCGAGTTCATCTAATGGGCCCATTTTCTCCTTCCAATTAAGATCAGGTGGATAGTCACCAAGATTGCCTTCTGGCAGGCATATCTCATGAGGGACGTCTAAGTGATAGCTACTCCTCAAAATAGGATCCCTGTTATCATTGTTTTCCTTGAAATTATCTTGGTAATCGGGGATATAAGGGTAGGGATCAGAATTGACTGTAGGAGGATCGCTAAGCTGGTTAATCTCTTTAGTTAATCTTTGACTATTCCTCAAAATCTCTCCTATAGAATCCATCATCTCTTTCTATTGCTTTTGCATTTCTATCATAAAAGAGGAGAGACTACCATTAGATTGAGTAGGATAGTCAATCTCAGGTTCAAGTTGCCTAGGAGTTTCAGTCCAACCTTGATAAGACAAATCATGAAGGGTGGGTGGGTTGGGCATGGTCATGGAAGAGCTAGGGTTGGGATACCCTTCTCCTTGGTTCTACTCATCACCACTGGGTTAGGGTTTAATCAAACCAATGTTCCTATAGTAGGAGTAGAAAGGATCCCAATGCTCATCAGAAGATGGATAACTACAGGTATTGGGATTTGGTATTCTAGGGTGAACAGAAGTGAAGTAGTTATTATAATCCATTTGAAAACACGACTTGAAAAACACACCCCAATCAAACACAAGGCAATGGGACTTCTCTTTTCTTTCTTAGAGCAGATTTAAGCCAACCTCCAATTGACTCCTTAAAGTTTATCAAATGGAGTCAAGTTTGCACCCGTCTGTTCCCCCTTTAGTGGTATAAGAGGGAGATGTGACTTAAGATCCTTGATAAGCTCTTTAGAGAAGACATAGGTCATTTACATTCTCTCTTGGTGGCAAAACAAGTTTCACAATCAATTGCGTGCCTTAAGTCAACCTTTGAGTGCCCTAGGACCTACGCTTTGCTTAGATGATACTCTTAGGTGATCAAGTGAGAAGTTACTCCAAGGACAAATAAAGGGATGCAAGTAGGGCGAACCCTTCCTTTGAGGCATTGTGTAAGCAGTGCCTCTTAGCTACCCTTTTGTTCCTTTAAGGGGTGTCCCCCTCTGTGAAGTATCAAAACACTCGGTCAAAAGATGGTACCACCACCACAAAACAAGATAGGAGGGTCTGCACCGATAAAGAGATCGGTGCCTATAGCCTTAAGGGATCGAGCCTTAGTGCGGTGCCTAATGTGCGTGCTCCGTGCCAGAAGTGTGCATCACACTGCAAATCTTTTATTATTTTGAAAACGTAGACAAGTCCCTTTGAATCAGATCAAGTGTGATTTGATTTTAAGGTCGAATCTGATTATCAGTCCCAATTTCAGTTAGGTGACCACTGAATTAGTAAATTCAATCAATTTGGTGGTCTTGAATTTTAATCCAAATGCAAATGCGTGGGTAGGAGCTGGATGCAATGTTAGTAAGGTATACCTGTCGCTAGCAATCTTCGTGCAATGATGTACGCAATGCAGAGAAAAGATCTAGTATGTTGCTCAATCACCCCTAAATGCATGCACCTAAGGGTATGCAACTCCTAAGCAGGCAGCTCGATATTTTCTTTTGTTTGTTTTAGAGGAAAGTAAGTAGAAATTTAACTTTCACACAAAAAAAATATAGCCCTAGCCTCTAAGGAATGTGGGGACAGACCCTCGAAAATAAGCCCAATTACAACAAGGGTGAGAAGACAGAAATAAAACTACGATGAAGGAGAGTCCCTTGTGAGAGTAGGATCCAGGTCTCCTACGTCTTCTCCACGTGTGAACGTCGCTCAAGGTTGATGTCGTCGCTCTACTATGCTTGTCATCTTGTCAAATTCCTCGCACAAAAAGAAAAAGAATGATCAGATAATCGCGTAACTCAGAATACTCAGAAATAATCAGGTGAATGTATTTCATCTATTGCCTCCCCAGCAACGGCGCCATTTCGTCGCGAGGTTTTTCGCTTGCAGAAATAATGTCAGAAAAATATGTCGTCCCAATATGTAATGTGGTAGAAAAAACCTCGATCAAAGTTACTAAAGTACTGAAATAATACCACACTTCAGGTCATATCCATAGGGAGGACATACCAACAGATTCATGACTATGGGGCCATCATGTTCATTGAAATATTCATAAAATCAATTCAATAAACAAGCAGCTCAGAAGTTGAGGGCTATTTATGTAAATTTCACATCATAAATCAAGCTCTCAAAAATTTGTAAATGATGTATGTGTAGTGGTAGAGTATGTAATTTCTAGTTGCATGCAAATCTGATTCCAATTTCAATGAGAATTGATGTGCATAATAGGAGCAAATTAAATATGACAAGAAATAAGTATAATGTTGCAATTTCACCCTAATAATTTAATCCAACAAAATATTTGAATAGTGTTCCACAATGGCATTTTTGGTAAATACTAATAGAACCCAAAAATAGAGGAAATCTTCCTCTTGACCTCATGCGACAAGGAAGCGACAGCGGAAGCTGAGGAGCTTGAGGAAGGTTGACTATGACGAGGGCTTTCAAAAGGTGGTGGTGGCTCTTCGAACGGCAGTTGGAGTCGACTCCAGCGACGAGGAGGAGAGACAGTGGTGTTGACGGCTCGTCGGCGGTCGTGGATGTTGTTGGCGTGTCTGGAGGCGTGGCCGAGCTTGTGGGGTCGGGGAGAGCTAAACGGGGGTGACGGCGCGGAGAATGGTGGTGCGGAGAGGTGGCTGCATGTGGGGAGTAACCGGCCGTGTTGGGTTCCTCCGTGGTTGTCTGGAGGTTGAAGATGAAGAAGAAGAAGGAGAGGAGGGGGTGCGACCGTCCACTTGCTGGAGATGGAGGAAGGATGCAGAGCGGGAGCATGAGGAGATAAGGTGGCGGTGGTGCTCAGGGCCTGCACGCGAGGAGGAAGGCCGTAGGGCCGACACGTGAGGGGTTGCACGCGTGGCTGGCCGCACTTCTATCGGTGGTGCTGTGCCTGTTGCGCACGTAAGTGGCTGCGTATGGTAGGCACCGAGCAAAGTTGTGAGTGGTCGACGCGGTGGGGGAAAGGCACACGGTTGCAGTGAGGAGGACGTGGCGTCGAGGAGCACATTGTCACCACGCTCGACGAGAGGAAGTACGGTTACGGTTGGAGGGCTCGTAGTGGTGGAGTCTTAGGCATGCGGTAGAGGTTGCTGGAGTACGGTCATGGTGAACTCGCGGTCGTGGCGAGGGAGAAGTTGTCGTGTTGATGGTGGAGGCTCGCGGTGGCGGAGAAGGCACACGATGAAGGTGGCTGCTTGCAGGGAGGAGAGGTGGAGAAGGACAGCTTCTTCCCCATGGAGGGGAGATGGGATTCCTACACCTTTTTTTTTCCTGTTATACAAAGAAAATGAGAGAGAGAATTAGAGAGGGAGTCAGAGAATGAAAGAGTTAAAGAGACAAGGAGAGTATTTTATGTTACCAAATAGAGAGGAAAGAATTGAGGGAGAGAGATAGATCCGTGGGAGAGATATTTAAGTAAAAATAAATAAGGGAATGTGCTTGAATAATTGAGAGACATATAAGGATGCCTTTAAAATTTATTCTCTTCCTATATTTTGCTAAGACAAAATCCCACATATCTCAAGGCAAGCTTTGATGTGATACCCTTGCCTTTTAAAGTGAATAATTAATCCTCTCATATAAAGATTAATGCAATTAATACAAAAAGTGATAAATCTAAAACTCATCATTTTATCAATACTAAGCATGCTTTAGATTAAATTCTTGTCCCAATAATACTGTACTTAAGCACTAAATTTGTCCACTAAAATGGACCTATCAACATCTAGAACCCTTAGCGAACTCTTGCACACCGTAAGCCCACTTCTGTAGTGTTATTAGATGTCCAGACACTTTGTCAAACTTCCAATTTCTGCAGAATACCCAAAACAGAACCCAAAATCCCTCCTGACTCTGATTGGACTTCCAGACAACAAATCTGGACTTCTGATTTTTGAGTATAAGACGTCTGATTCTGTTATTAGACGTCTGATACTGCTCTCCAGTTCCTGTTTTGAGATTCAAGCCTTGATCTTGGATCTCTAAGTCGCTAAACCCAATTCCAACCCCATAGGAACCTAAATTAAGGTGCCCTAACCCTAGTACATCACCTCTAGACCTCCTTAAGGACCTAATTAGGTCCTCACTAAAACTAATTGACTTGGATCTTAGTCAATTCCGTCAGCCTATCCAATTGGACTCATTGAGTCCAATTGAGCCCTGATCTCAACACACGTTGCCCAATTGGACTAAGTGAGAGTCCTATTGACCTAGACCTAAATTAATTGAGTTGTTTTACTCTCAATTAAGTTTCCACACACCCAATTAAACTTCCATTAAGTTTAATTGCACTTTACCTTAGTGAATTAGGGTTTATAACCCTAATTTGAGACATACCCTGACCTAAACCCACTAGAACATAACCTAATCAACCTATCCACCTAAGTTTTGACCCACACACACCCACACACACCATCCACACTAAAACACCTAGGCTAGAGTTCTCTAGAACTCTCTACCATGTGTGGTTGCCTTGGTTGCCAAAATTAGCAACCAAGAGCCATTCAATTTTTAGATCCACATTTGGTGGATCTAAAAACCACCATCCATCCTCTCTCTCTCACTCTCCCACGAGCTCCCACCATAGGCCTCTCTAGAGAATTCCATAATTCTCTAGAGAGCTTCCCTAAAGTCTATAAAAAGACCTAAGGGGTGGCCATTTGCACCCATTCACTTCCTTGGCTTCCATCAACTTTTTGGCCATACTTGCTTGGCTCCATCCACCTCCACTTAGGCTAGTGATGAGAACCTCATCATGAGCCATAACTAGCTCATTTTGACCTAATACAAAGGATAAAAGCTCCTACATATCTCAAGGATAGGCTTAACTCAGAGAATCCTGAGTTTGAGAAGAAAATAAGTCATAAGGGGTAAAAATGTAATTTTACCAGTATAATCTGCATACAGGGTAATTCAGGGCCCAAACATAGGTCAAAGCAGCTTAATAAGAATAAGAGTGGGATGAAATGATCTAGCAAGGGCTACAGCAATTCCAAGAAACTAAATGATAATCTGTAACCCTAAAACAACCCACTTCAATTCACAAGGTTCGAGGCAAAGTAAAAATAGAATAAACCCTCTAAAATTCATAGAAAAATAATCTCTAGGGTTTAGAACCTTCAATTTGGCCTTCAGAACCCATTTTGACCTACATTAAGAACCATGCCCAATTAATAACTTAATTTGGGTTTTTGCGTAAATTGACCAGTCAAACAAGGTTTAATATAGAAATGAAATTCACCATCAGATTCCTTAGGTCCTAATTAGTCATGTATAAAAACTTGAGCCTAAGAAGAAACCTCCTTGACCGACTTTACACTTTGGTCCTCATATATTTACTCTTTGGCCCTCAACTTTTGAACCCTCGCATTTTGGCCCCTAACTCTCCTTCGTTCTTTACGATCAGGTCCCCCCTGCAAAACCTGCCAGCACCATGCTCCGGCGACCTTGCGCGGAGCATGGCGCCGCGCAGGGTGAGGTGGGGGACCTGGCAAGTAAACCGGGGGTGCCCTGCGTCGTCAGCCGTCGCAGGGACACCCCCCTGGTCGTTGTAACCCACCATACCGGCCGTGCGAACGCACGGACGGTATGGGTTCTTGTTTCCGGCCATCCTCCGGCGAGGGAGACACGTCGTCTCCCTCCGCCTTCCTCCCTGTTTTATCCCTATAAATACCCCCCGTTGCTCCACCAACCGGGGCAGCTTGGATCTGACGGAGAAAATCCCCAACTTTCCTCTCTTCTCCCTCCGGCAGACGCTCACCAGCTCCGGCGGTTCCTCCCCCTCCACCTCTTCGCTCTGCCGCAATACCAGCAGCAGAGACTTCCTCCCCTGCTCTTCCCGCGCCACGCCGCACCCAGCTGGCGCCTCTCCGGCTCTCTGCTCGCCGCCGCCCCTTTCCCTGAGCATCGTCTTCTCCGGCGACAGTCGATACGACTGTCGCCCTGTTCCTCCCCCTTCGTCCCTGCAAGTAAGCTAGAACTACCCCCCGTCTTCTCCTCTTTCTTTCCCCGCTTTCAATTTATTCAATTAAGCTCTCAACCGACCCTGACCATCGTCACCCCCTTCGTCTCCGGCCACCCTCCGGCGAGATGCTCCCATCGCTCCACAGCCTCACACACCTCGCCGACCTTCACCGAACCTCCGCCTCATCACACTGAGCACCCCCCACCCCTTCACTGCCACTCCACACCTCCGTAACGCTTCCACCAACAAACCCATCCTCCGACCCACAGTCCGACCTAGGGCAGCCCTTGCACGCCGCCCCGCGCCTCGCCACCACCCACACGAGCTTCGCCGCACCCTGGCGAAGCTCCTGGCACTTTCTGATTAGGCCGAGAGGCCATTTTCTTGTGAACAGGCCACCCGACCTCCGCCGCCATTGCCGTGCAGGAGGAACTGCTTCCGCCTGCAGCTACAGGCGCGCCACGCTCAGCGCCACGCCCAGATTCAACTCCCAGGCCTTGCGAGGCGTTTCGACAAAACACCAGGCTCGCAGCTAAGGCAGAAGGCTTCGCGTGACGCCGCAATCTCCCGCTGATTTCCCCACTGCGGGCGCGCAATTGAGGTGGGACATTTAGTCCCACCTCGGAAAAGCCTGAAGAGTCGCAGCGATATAAGATGCAAAAGTGCTGGAAGCTTACTGCCTCAGCACACGGGGTGAGGTCCCCTTCACCCGCCCGGTTACCCGGTCTCGTCCGCGCTCACGCCCCGCGGACCTGACCCGACCCGACCCGACTTAAGACTGACCTGCACTCCTCGCCCACCACGCACGCCGGTGGGCCTGGACCCGGGCCTGGACCCGGGCCTAACCCGAACCCGATTACCCGGCAGCTCTGGGAGAGCTTTCCGAAGAGTGGTTTCAGAGAGAGAGAGACGCGGAGGGGGGGAGAGGGTAGAGTAGGTTTTGTTCTCTGACGTAAGCTCTGAAGTGTGCAGGCACAGGTGAAGAAGAAGAACCGCGGAAGAAGAAGGAAGCTGACTGTAGCAACAGGCAGTTTAAGTCGTCTGATTTGGAAATCAGACGACGTCCTGAAGGGAAAAGAAGAAAGACGGAAGAAGATCTGTAGAACAACAGAAGAAGGCGAAGCAGAGGAGAACACAAAAGAACAAGGGAAGAACTAAAGAAAGAAAGAAAAAGGAGCATCACCTCTGCAGAACAAAGAAGAAGAAGGAGATCTGAAGAAAGAAAGAAAGAAGAACATCACGAGGAGAAAACAAAGAGAACAACAAATTCTTTCCCTCTCTCTTTCTTTATTTTTTGTAAAAGAAACATGTATATCTCTAGAATACAACTTGCTCCCTGAGTTCGACCTCGGGAACTCTTTTATTCTCCGAGTAAAAATTTTATATATTTGAAATGTTGGTAATAACTGGCTATACTACAACGTTATAACAATAAAACCCGGTTGTCCCAACACCTTCAATCATTTTGGTGCCGTTGCCGGGGAGCAACGGCTATTCTAGAGGTAAACATTCCTGTTTCTTTTTTTTAATTTCTGATAATCTCCCCTCTTTTGTGCAGCTACAGGAACTCAAGAAGACAAGCAACCACACGACAACCACTGCGAAGACAGGTAAATTTTTCCTCTCACTATTAACCCCTAAACTCTAAAGAGGAAGAAAAGAAAAGAACAAGCAATATAGAGCTAACCTGTCTTCCATACTTAGTAACCATAAAGAGTTGCATGTTTTCAACTCATCACTCCTGCACACTATTAAGGGTATTTAAGGGCTAACACATTCTTGCTTGAGCCCTAATTGCCCAACAAAGAGTTAAATGGACCAAGTAGAGCCAACATAAGGTCAAACATTAGGATTTCAGTAGAGACACACCCCTTAATCAAGAATTGAGGAAATCCAAAAGAGGTGTGCCCAAGCCATTGATTGAAAATAATTAACAAGAAAAATCCTAAACAATTGGCTCTCTCTAAACACTTGAACCCTAAAAGACAAGACCTGAAAGCTCTCAAAGAAAACAAGAGGTAAAGTTGACCCCTTTGGGTCAACCAACCTTAAATTAGGTCACTCTTTGCACTTAAAAAGACTAAAGTTCAAGTGAAACCTTAAGCACCCTAATCTTAAAATTGGTAGACTTAAGAGGTCAAGATCCCCATTCTGGTCTACCTGGAACCGCAGTGACAAGAGAGGTCGGGTGGGGGAAACCCTGTAACCCGTGGGGACGCTCTACCGTGTAGGGGTCTTCGCGGGACTCTCCCTCTCTGGCTGCCCAGGTAATTCTCAGGTGGACGATCTTTCTGATCAAGGGGTCCATCTGCCCCGCACCTCTATAGTCACCCAACACATTTTTGGGTGTCTTGATTGGGTCCAGCACCTTCTAAACTTACCTCTTCCAACAGTGCATGTACGGAAGGAGGTCCCTAAGACCACCCTTAAGACCTCCTTTAGAAATTCGCTCTCGTCAAGGCCAAGCCTCGACGCCCGTGTTTGTGCAGCAACACCCTCACATTATTCTCTCTTCTGATTCAGAACCAAGTTCTTCTTCTTCCCCCATCATGGCTCAGCCAGTTGAGGAAGAAAATAATCTGGAACACCAGCTCCAACGACTCAATGACCTCTTCCAAAACTTCGTGCACCCACCACAGCGTCCTATGATGCGGGACCACTACAATCCTGCTGCGGTGGCCATTGAGCCTCGAGTCAGAATCCCGACTGGAGGACCTGATTCCGAATTAAAGCCCAACATGATTCATGCTATACCTAAATTCCATGGGCTTAATTCTGAAGATCCCTTCCAGCACATCAAACAGCTAAAGCATCTGGCCCACACTTTTGGATCAGATGCGCAAAATCGGGATATTCTTCTCATGAAGATGTTCTCCTTTTCTCTTATGGACAAGGCCGCCCATTGGTATCAAACTCAGACCCGGCCGATCAACACTTGGGAAGAACTTCAATCCGAATTTTTGAAAAAGTTTTTTCCCGTTGGTCGGACCAACGCCTTGCGCCATAAGATTACACACTTCACTCAACAATCAGGAGAACCTCTCCATGAGGCATGGGATCGTTTTCAGGATCTCATGAGAAAGTGCCCCCATCACGGAGTTCCTAAATGGGAACAAGTCCAATCTTTTTACCAGGGACTCCGTGAGGACATCCGCCTTTTCGTCAATGCAACTTGCGGAGGAAACATCATGGGTCAACATGAAGACACCATATGGGAGATTCTCGAAAACATGTGCGAGAACTCCATCAACAATGACTCCATGGGATTATTCGACAGGACGAATACCCGCGCAGCGACGAATCTTAAGGGAGCACATGAGACGCAGGGCCTGTCCGCATCAGTCGACCTGGAATTAATGGCCAGTCGATTGGACAAGGTCTCAATCATTGAAAAGAAGGTGGATGAGCTGACTCAGCACTTGCAGCGAGCCACCTCCGCGCGTAACTCCTTTGCACAACCTCCTTCCACACAGGAGACTGTGCAAAACATCCTCCATCGATCTTCCCCTGGGATGGATCCATATCCACCCCCATCTGATTCTTGGACTGGAAGATCATCCGATCCTTTCTACACCAGCCGAGGGAACTCCATTCCCCCTTTCCCTGACTCTCAGGAGGTTCCTCAGACCTGTGAGGACCTCAACGCCATCCAGAACGACCCATTCTCCAACACTTACAACCCTGGATGGCGAAACCATCCCAATTTTCAGTGGGCAGGAAATTCCCAAACTCAAAGACCACCTTTTCAGTCCTGCCCACAGCCCCCTCGTCATTACCAGCCGCCTCAGCCTCGGCCCAACCCTACTTATCCATCAGGGCCAAATCAGGATCAAATGTCCCTAATCCTTCAGACTCTGGCTGACATTCAAAAAACGAATGCGGCTATTCAAAAACAGCACAAGGACGAGCTTACTGAAGTTAAAACTCAACTGGCCCAGTTGGCAAATTCTCGCCAGCCAGGCACACTCCCTTCCCAACCTCTTCCTAACCCAAATAACGTGCCAACCCAGAAGCGCGTTATGAATCCAAATTTAGGCCACGCTCAATGGATTTCTCAGGCCCCTACTGCTCCATCTCCAGACGAGATGGAAGCCTCAACTTCTTATGCGGGATTTCAGCAGCAGCCACCCCTCCTACCAAACCCAAACCAAAATCAGGCCGGATTAAATTCTGTAACAACACGTAGTGGTAAAACAACTCAAGACCCGCATTATCCAAACCACTCCAAGCCTGATAACCATGACCCTAGGATAGTTATCCAAGGTACCGCTGTTCCAGATCCACAACCTGGACCTATCCTAGAAGAACCAACCATGATCCCGTTTCCCGAGGCCCTGACCAAGGGAAAGAAGACCACAAAACCCGTGGCCCCTGAGGAGGACCTGGTCAAGCTCTTTGAGCAGGTCCACATAAACATCCCCTTGATGGATGCAATCCGCCACGTACCAGCTTACGCACGATTCTTAAAGAATATATGTACACCCCAGCGTAAGCCGCGAACCAAGGGAGGGAGCCCAATTGTTCTGTCAGAACAAGCCAGCTCTGTAATCCTCAGTAGACTCCCACCCAAGGCAAAAGATCCTGGAACTCCCCTGATTTCCTGTAAGATAGGTGGTACCCAATTTGATAGAGCTTTGTTAGACTTGGGTGCATCCATAAACCTGATACCCACATCCTTACTCGACCATCTAGAAGAATCTGAGCTAAAACCAACCGAGGTGACATTACAATTAGCAGATCGATCTATAAAGTCACCAAAAGGGATTCTCGAGGATGTTATCGTGAGAGTGCGGGATTTCTATTTTCCAGTGGACTTTATAGTCTTAGATATGGATGCACCTGAGAACCCTAGGGATACACCAATCATTCTAGGGAGACCTTTCTTGGCTACTGCAAGAGCCAACATCAGCTGTGAGGAGGGCCAAATAGAGCTTAAGTTTGGAGATCAAACACTGAAAATTGATATATTTAAGGCCCAACAAGGAATTAATTGCGGCGTCATCGAGCAAATTTGTGACATCAAGACTTTGGTTGATGAATCACACCTCCAGAATGACTCGAGTATGCCTCATCAACCACAGAAGGATCTTGACCCGCAAACAGAGGAGTCAAATCCAGATGTGAACAACCCAGTAACTCCCACCCTTGAACCTCACATCTATACTGAACCACCCGCTGCTGCTGAAAACCCCATCCTCGAACTGAAACCCCTTCCTACTCACTTAAAATACGTCTTTTTGGGTTCTAATCAGACCCTTCTTGTGATTATCAATTCCAACCTCAGTCCTAAACAGGAATCCCGTCTGATTGTTGTCCTCCAGCAACATCGCAGAGCCATCGGATGGACTCTCGATGATTTGACTGGAATAAGTCCCTCTTATTGTACTCATCATATCTATTCAGAAGAGGGCACACGACCTTCTCGTGAAATGCAGAGACGCTTAAACCCCAATCTGCAGGAGGTCATGAAAAAGGAGATCATCAAGTGGTTAGATGCCGGGATCATCTACCCGATCTCCGATAGTCGTTGGGTGAGCCCAATTCAGGTCGTGCCCAAGAAGGCAGGACTCACCACTATAACGACTGAGACCGGAGAAATCATTCCTACCCGATTAGCCAACTCGTGGAGAGTCTGTATAGATTACCGTCGACTCAATTCCTCCACGAAGAAGGATCATTTCCCACTACCCTTCATTGATCAAATTCTCGAAAAACTAGCGGTAAATAGGTTCTTCTGCTTTCTTGACGGGTACTCCGGTTATAACCAGGTGGCAATCCATCCTGAGGACCAAGAAAAGACCACGTTCACCTGCCCCTTCGTAACATATGCTTTCCGAAGGATGCCTTTTGGTCTTTGCAATGCACCCGCTACTTTTCAGCGATGCATGCTTGCCATATTCTCAGATATGGTAGGTGATTATCTGGAAGTCTTCATGGATGACTTTTCAGTTTTCGGAGCATCATTCGACGATTGCCTACAACACTTGGTCCAGATACTCAGGCGGTGCATCGATGTGAATTTGGTTCTTTCCTGGGAAAAGAGCCATTTCATGGTGCCTGAGGGAATTGTCCTGGGACATTCAATTTCGGAGAAAGGTATCCAAGTGGATCGAGCTAAGGTTAATCTGATCTCTCACCTTCCTATGCCTAGCTCAATCAGGGACATCCGATCCTTTTTAGGGCATGTCGGTTTTTATCGACGATTTATCCCTGATTTTTCAAAAATCGCACGCCCCCTGACCACTCTTCTCTCCAAGGATGTTCCCTTCGAAATCTCCAAGGAATGCACTCAAGCATTTGAAATCCTGCGTGACCGAGTCACCCAAGCCCCGATCCTACAGTCCCCTGATTGGTCTCAACCTTTTGAGATCATGTGTGATGCATCCGACTTCACTGTAGGAGCGGTTTTGGGACAGAAAAATGACAAGAAACCTGTGGTCATTTACTACGCCAGCAAAACACTCGATGAGGCTCAGCGTAACTATACGGTTACTGAGAAAGAGCTGCTAGCTGTAGTATTTGCCCTAGAAAAGTTCAGATCGTACCTTCTGGGTTCCCATGTCATCATATACTCGGATCACACAGCTGTGAGGCAGCTCCTTGCGAAGAAGGACGCGAAACCTCGATTAATCCGATGGATCTTGCTGTTGCAAGAATTTGACCTTGAGATTCGCGACAAAGCGGGAAAGCAAAACGTGGTAGCCGATCACTTGTCCCGTCTTCCTTCTGAAATAATTGACCCTTCCGGACCCATCACTGAGCATTTTCCCGATGAGCACCTGCTGACTATTGGTACTAGCCTTCCATGGTTTGCTAATATAGTAAATTACTTGGCATCTCATCAGATCCCGTCCAATTGGCCGAAGGCCAAGAAAGACAAATTACGCTCCGATGCCAAGTATTACATTTGGGAAGATCCGTACCTCTTCCGCATAGGTGCCGATCAGATCATCCGAAGATGTGTCCCGGAAGGGGAATTCAACAATATCCTCTCTTTCTGCCATGACCAGGCATGCGGTGGCCATTTTGTCGGGCATAAAACCGCATCAAAAGTCCTCCAGTGCGACTTTTACTGGCCCACACTGTTCAAAGATGCATACAATCACTGCAAGGCATGCAGTCGTTGCCAGACTTTGGGCAACATGAGCCATCGCGACATGATGCCTATGCAACCGATTCTAGTATGCGAAATCTTTGATGTTTGGGGGATTGATTTTATGGGCCCCTTTCCTGTTTCGGATGGTTTCGAATACATTCTGTTGGCTGTGGACTACGTGTCCAAATGGATCGAAGCCATACCGACCCGAACCTGTGATCACAAAATCGTTCTCAAATTCATTCATCAACACATTTTCTCAAGGTTCGGGATTCCTCGTGCAATAATCTCTGATGGAGGGACCCATTTCACAAATGCTCAGTTTAGGTCTCTGATGACCAAATACGGGGTGTCTCACCGAATCTCTACTCCTTACCACCCCCAAACTAATGGTCTAGCTGAGCTGTCTAATCGGGAGATCAAGAAAATCCTGCAAGTCACTGTTCGACCTGACAGGAAGGACTGGTCGTCCCGACTTCCGGAAGCATTGTGGGCCTATAGGACCACCCACAAGACCCAATTGGGCATGTCCCCCTTTAGACTGGTGTACGGAAAGGCATGCCACCTTCCCGTAGAACTGGAGCATAAAGCCTATTGGGCAGTACGGAACTGTAATCTAGATCTTTCCAAGGCTGGGACCCACAGAAAACTCCAAATCAGCGAGATCGATGAATTACGCATAGACGCGTACGAGAACTCGCAAATCTACAAGGAGCGGGTTAAAGCCTTCCACGACAAACACATCTCGAGAAAGATCTTTCATCTTGGTCAAAAGGTCCTACTCTTTGATGCCCGACTCAAACTCTTCCCAGGAAAACTGAGATCTAAGTGGGTCGGACCATATTTGGTCCGACAGGTTTTTGGAAATGGAGCAATCGAAATCAGTCCACTCAGCCACGATTCTGAACCTTTCATCGTGAACGGTCAGAGACTCAAGCCGTTCATTGATGTAACTTCTACTGATTTGGCTGAGGCATCTTATATCCTCCTTTCCCCTTGAGCTTATTGCGCCCAGCCGATGGCGTAAAACTCAGCGCTTAACGGGAGGCAGCCCGTCATTCTCTTTGTAAACCTGAAACTTGTTCTGACACCTTTTAGCACTCGAAGTTCACCCTTGTAGACAGCCGACCCCAACTCAGATGTTTGCATCTGGGATTTGAAATCGTCCGCAAAAATTCAACCCGACCCATCCAATCATCCAAATTTCTGTCTTAAGGAATGAACTAAGACCCCCTAGGTTACAATGAGGACATTGCAAATCTTAGGCATGGGGGGGTATGAAAGTGCAAAACTTGTAAGAAAAGGTTTCAAACAAAAAAATTCACATATGCCAAAAACACCATAAAAATTAAAAAATTTTTCGAAAAAGAATAAGAGGAAAAGAGGAGAAGGAAATTTTGTGAAGGAGAAAAGAAACAAAATGAAAAAGGAGCACAAAATTATGAGAAAAAGTGATAGTCATTAGTAAGGAACTAAGGAATTAACCTAAGTTCTAGACCTCATTCAAGAAAAGTGCACAATGAGATTAGTAAAGAATGCAAACCTTAGGCATTCTTGAATAGACTCTTAGTATCCATTAAGATCTGGACACTCCTCAAGAGGTTGAGGAAAATGAAAAGCTGAAGTATTAGGTCTAAGGCTTAGGGAGTATTCGGCCTCGTTAACTAATTTTTGGTTTACGGGACTCAGTAACCTAAGCACCCTAACCTCACACACAGCCTGGTTCAATAAGCGTAAAAATCAGAATCACGCAGAAGCGTCGCAAAAAAATCTGAAAAGATCACCTAGAATAGGAGCGGCCGACCAACACAAGTTGATTTGGACGAGTTCCCAGTGCGGAGAGGCGGGAAATCCCCTCGAAGATGCGTAATAAAATATCATCTCCTCGGTGCTTGTCTCTTAGGATATTTACATATCCTACTGGGGGCATGTAAGCACTCTGCTGGTTCAGATTCCATGGATGGCATTATCTCGAAGTGTCAATTGCCAGGGTCTGGATTCGACCACGGAATACCATGGATGGGATTATCTCGAAATCTCAATAGCCAGGGTTCCGGGGGTTGCCATGGGCGGTGCTATCTCGAAGCATCGATCGCCAGGAACCCTTGAGGATTGATGATGGGAGCAAGGAATCTGATACAGACCGTGTTGAAAAGCCAATCCTAGGCTAGAACTAAAAATAAAAAGAGAGAGAAAACTCTCCAAACAGAAAAACTTTCTATCTCTCTCTTACAAAACGCACTGCGAACTGAGCCACGGCTAAAATCATTTCAAGCACGGGTGCTTTAACCACGAAGTCCAATAAACCTTAGGTTAGTTCTTGTGGACCTTAAAAACCTTTGCTAAAAGACTAAGGCTAAGGCTAGACAGATTTGGATCTTGATTGGTACTAGAGTACCTTTTAGGCCTATGGTCAGCATTCTAACCTAATCTATGCTCAAATAAAAAAGGCACTTATCTAAAACTATTAAAAACTTCATGGTCTAGAACAAGGGTTGAAACCTTAAGTTTTTGCTAAGGGACTAGCAAAAGCTAGGCATGGGGGTATGATGAGAACCTCATCATGAGCCATAACTAGCTCATTTTGACCTAATACAAAGGATAAAAGCACCTACATATCTCAAGGAAAGGCTTAACTCAGAGAATCCTGAGTTTGAGAAGAAAACAAGTCATAAGGGGTAAAAATGCAATTTTACCAGTATAATCTGCATACAGGGTAATTCAGGGCCCAAACATAGGTCAAAGCAGCTTAATAAGAATAAGAGTGGGATGAAATGATCTAGCAAGGGCTACAGCAATTCCAAGAAACTAAATGATAATCTGTAACCCTAAAACAACCCACTTCAATTCACAAGGTTCGAGGCAAAGTAAAAATAGAATAAACCCTCTAAAATTCATAGAAAAATAATCTCTAGGGTTTAGAACCTTCAATTTGGCCTTCAGAACCCATTTTGACCTACATTGAGAACCATGCCCAATTAATAACTTAATTTGGGTTTTTACGTAAATTGACCGGTCAAACAAGGTTTAATATAGAAATGAAATTCACCATCAGATTCCTTAGGTCCTAATTAGTCATGTATAAAAACTTGAGCCTAAGAAGAAACCTCCTTGACCGACTTTACACTTTGGTCCTCATATATTTACTCTTTGGCCCTCAACTTTTGAACCCTCGCATTTTGGCCCCTAACTCTCCTTCGTTCTTTGCGATCAGGTCCCCCCTGCAAAACCTGCCAGCACCATGCTCCGGCGACCTTGCGCGGAGCATGGCGCCGCGCAGGGTGAGGTGGGGGACCTGGCAAGTAAACCGGGGGTGCCCTGCGTCGTCAGCCGTCGCAGGGACACCCCCCTGGTCGTTGTAACCCACCATACCGGCCGTGCGAACGCACGGACGGTATGGGTTCTTGTTTCCGGCCATCCTCCGGCGAGGGAGACACGTCGTCTCCCTCCGCCTTCCTCCCTGTTTGATCCCTATAAATACCCCCCGTTGCTCCACCAACCGGGGCAGCTTGGATCTGACGGAGAAAATCCCCAACTTTCCTCTCTTCTCCCTCCGACAGACGCTCACCAGCTCCGGCGGTTCCTCCCCCTCCACCTATTCGCTCTGCCGCAATACCAGCAGCAGAGACTTCCTCCCCTGCTCTTCCCGCGCCACGCCGCACCCAGCTGGCGCCTCTCCGGCTCTCTGCTCGCCGCCGCCCCTTTCCCTGAGCATCGTCTTCTCCGGCGACAGTCGATACGACTGTCGCCCTGTTCCTCCCCCTTCGTCCCTGCAAGTAAGCTAGAACTACCCCCCGTCTTCTCCTCTTTCTTTCCCCGCTTTCAATTTATTCAATTAAGCTCTCAACCGACCCTGACCATCGTCACCCCCTTCGTCTCCGGCCACCCTCCGGCGAGATGCTCCCATCGCTCCACAGCCTCACACACCTCGCCGACCTTCACCGAACCTCCGCCTCATCACACTGAGCACCCCCCACCCCTTCACTGCCACTCCACACCTCCGTAACGCTTCCACCAACAAACCCATCCTCCGACCCACAGTCCGACCTAGGGCAGCCCTTGCACGCCGCCCCGTGCCTCGCCACCACCCACACGAGCTTCGCCGCACCCTGGCGAAGCTCCTGGCACTTTCTGATTAGGCCGAGAGGCCGTTTTCTTGTGAACAGGCCACCCGACCTCCGCCGCCATTGCCGTGCA
The DNA here is from genome assembly GCA_037157565.1 of Thalassia testudinum. Lineage (NCBI taxonomy): Eukaryota > Viridiplantae > Streptophyta > Magnoliopsida > Alismatales > Hydrocharitaceae > Thalassia > Thalassia testudinum. The sequence continues at coordinate 125,394,534 of JAZHRO010000024.1, forward strand.
GGAGGAACTGCTTCCGCCTGCAGCTACAGGCGCGCCACGCTCAGCGCCACGCCCAGATTCAACTCCCAGGCCTTGCGAGGCGTTTCGACAAAACACCAGGCTCGCAGCTAAGGCAGAAGGCTTCGCGTGACGCCGCAATCTCCCGCTGATTTCCCCGCTGCGGGCGCGCAATTGAGGTGGGACATTTAGTCCCACCTCGGAAAAGCCTGAAGAGTCGCAGCGATATAAGATGCAAAAGTGCTGGAAGCTTACTGCCTCAGCACACGGGGTGAGGTCCCCTTCACCCGCCCGGTTACCCGGTCTCGTCCGCGCTCACGCCCCGCGGACCTGACCCGACCCGACCCGACTTAAGACTGACCTGCACTCCTCGCCCACCACGCACGCCGGTGGGCCTGGACCCGGGCCTGGACCCGGGCCTGACCCGAACCCGATTACCCGGCAGCTCTGGGAGAGCTTTCCGAAGAGTGGTTTCAGAGAGAGAGAGACGCGGGGGGGGGAGAGGGTAGAGTAGGTTTTGTTCTCTGACGTAAGCTCTGAAGTGTGCAGGCACAGGTGAAGAAGAAGAACCGCGGAAGAAGAAGGAAGCTGACTGTAGCAACAGGCAGTTTAAGTCGTCTGATTTGGAAATCAGACGACTTCCTGAAGGGAAAAGAAGAAAGACGGAAGAAGATCTGTAGAACAACAGAAGAAGGCGAAGCAGAGGAGAACACAAAAGAACAAGGGAAGAACTAAAGAAAGAAAGAAAAAGGAGCATCACCTCTGCAGAACAAAGAAGAAGAAGGAGATCTGAAGAAAGAAAGAAAGAAGAACATCACGAGGAGAAAACAAAGAGAACAACAAATTCTTTCCCTCTCTCTTTCTTTATTTTTTGTAAAAGAAACATGTATATCTCTAGAATACAACTTGCTCCCTGAGTTCGACCTCGGGAACTCTTTTATTCTCCGAGTAAAAATTTTATATATTTGAAATGTTGGTAATAACTGGCTATACTACAACGTTATAACAATAAAACCCGGTTGTCCCAACACCTTCAATCAGCTAGCCACCACCGTTTGCACTCCATCTCCACGAGCTGAGCACCATGATGAAGGACACCATGCTAGGATGCTAGATCACTCCTCCAACCTTTCTCCAAGGGTCAGCCTAAGCTCCATTGGCTACCCCTCTTTCTCCTCTCCTCCACTCCAAGGCCATCGGAGCCCACCTCCGAATGCCCTCACTTCTGATAGATTAGTAGCTAGCTCTTTACATTTACTACTTTTATTTACTACTTAGTAGTGTAGCCCTTATTCTCCCCCAATGATGCATGCAAAATCCCCCCGTAGATTCTTGTAAGCGATCGTTTTCTGATATCTAGCTTTACATTTTTAAGCATTCATGTACAAGCTTTCCTCTACAAGTCCATGTTGCCACACTCTCCAAATGAATGAATGAAAAATATATTTTCTATATATATATGTCTATGTTTTGAAATCACCATGAGCTTATGGATTGCCATCATTTTTGCGTGATTTAAGTTGCTTGTTTTCACTCATTTATCTATTCCACAACAAGCATGTCATTTCCAGAAAATATAGAAAATTTAACTATTGACGCATTTTCTATAAATAGTCACCACCTCACTAGAATCGTGTGCACAGGAACTCACACTTTCACCTTTGTGATCTATTTAACACACGTGCACGTAATCAGGGTTCATAATAGAAGTGGTGAAATGTTAATCAGGAGATTGGAAACCGGCGTGAAATTTTAAACAGAGTAGAGCAGTAAAAGATCAAATTCAAAAATAAAACAAATGCCTCCTAGAGACAAACGATTGGGACTCAAGTCTCATTATCTTTTTAGAAATATCTTTGTTTGATCGTATTGCGCACTATACTATGACCTTTTCCTATCAAAATCATGCCCTATGCTTCCAAACAGGCTCCAAGGTGACCTATGAATGGGGATGGGAAGTTGGAGGAGTATTTGGCAGGGTAGAGTTCCGTTACACTAATAACTGCCTTAGGATCTTGAGAGCAAGCTCTAATAGAGCGTTGATAGGCTTGCTAGAGCTTAAGAGTAGGTGGGAGTAGAGTAGGTAGAGATGGCTCGGAAGGGAGGGGGTGTTGGTCCTTTTATAGTGGATGAAAGAAGGCTATAATAGGCATGGGACCATTGTTCGCCTCCAAGTCATCGCTTGAAGTGTCGTTGTAGGAAGCTCACACCCACTCACATTTACAGCTGGCCTTACTGGCGTGCGCACAATTAGCAATGGCTGTAAGTGTTACTGTATGTTTGCCAAGCTATCTCTGAAGGCTGGCGCCAACTGAGCTCGAGCCCGCTTCATGCGCATAGAGTTCCTGCAGGTGTGTGCGTTGGCATGCACTGGTTTGCACGCACCCACGCACTACTGGTGCATGTTGGTGCTGCGTTGCCGCTATTGCTGCATGCGCTAACTGCGTTACACGTCGCTGGATTGAGAATGGTGGGGGCTGTGGCGATTCGAACCCATACCCCTCCCTTGTGATTCAACGCTTCCACTGTTGTGCCACGTCCGCATGTGTGTCATGAAGAGTTGTTGTTGTGTGGTGAGGGCAGGCTCTCAGCCGTTGATTTTCATCCAACGGCTGAGTTCACTTGATGGGCGGCCCTTGGAGATGTGGCGGGTGACTTTGAGCACTCTAGATGGTGCCACATGGCACCATCTGGATCATCCACCCTTCATTGCTTGTAGAGGATGCCACAGTGCTCGGATCAAGGTGATTTCTACATTCTTGGACTGCGATCGTTGCTCCGGATCCAGCCGTATGATTGGATTTTTCATCCGAAGTCCGTAAGGATGTGGCATTGCCTCCTAGCCGTATAAAATGATGGAATTAATATACAAAACATACAACTATCCTAAATGTCATGCAATGGATGCTATGCGGTATTTATAACATGATATGCAATGCTAAGCATAGGAACTATCATAAATAAGCATTTTATCATGAATTCATGTGTGTTTATCAGGTTTTGAGACCAAGAAGGGGCTAGTACATTTGGACTTCATTTTTCCAGGAAAGAATTTGAGTTGGGCATTGTATAGCCAAACCTACTGTGATGGCTCAAACTCCTTCCACTGAAAGTGGTTGTTGTGAAAGGCCTTGGTTTGTTGTTTAAAGGTCATTGCAAGGTCATAGGTGTTGGTCCTGATGAGGTGGGCTGAGATATGTGTGATACAAAATAAAATGTGGAAATAAAATAATAATCACACAAAAAAGAGCAATCTCACAAGTACACAAGTATTTTAAGGTGGAAACCTAAACCAGGGCAAAAATCATCACATAAGCCTCTCGACTTAGGATTTTTTGATTGACCTAATTGATCAAATCCGCTAACGTACTACTTCAATGAGGGTAGTACAACCTCTTACAACAATGCTACTTTATACCCAAGGGTAATGTAACCTCAAAACCCCTTCTCTTCATGAGAAGTATTTTGTCTCACAAGAGAGACAGGAATTCACAATGCAAATGCCCAAATAAACTCGATTACAATAAATCCTTTATAGCCACAAAGTGAATGTAAATTAGAGTAGCTTCTATAGGAAAAAAAGGGCTTCCCTTAGATGGAAGTGGTGCAATGTGAAGTCGGCAGCGTGATGGTGCTTTTGGATGGATGCTAGAGGGCTTGGAGAGCAACAACACTTCTCAAAGTGATTTCCTTCTTTTAGACACAAATAGATATGGAAATGGTTTTTCAACGTGTGTCTAGCAAAGAAGGGGTCCTCCTCTATTTAGAGATGGCTTAAGAACTCTTTGGAAGGTCTTGGAAGGCCTAAGTAGCTATTGGGAATAAACCCAAGGCAAATTTGCCAAAATCAAGGTCATTTATTATTTTCATAGGGTTATCAGACATCTAGATCTATTATCAGATGTCTGGGCTATCATCTGATCTAGGGATCGGTCGTCAGATCAATAAGGGTGGAAGACCTAAACTAAGTTGGATTAAGATGATTGTCTAAGATTCAATTACGAGATGTTTGGAAGAATAATCAGACGTCTAATCCTAAGGTGGTTCCTTCCTGCTTTCATTAGATCGAAACAGGTGATCACACAGGTTTAACGAGTTTGAAATCAAGGTTGCAAGTAATCCATTGTCATAGTTGCAAAACTCGTGGTCAAATAAAATTTATACCAAAACTTGAAGGGAGTCCCAGGTCGAATACAAGGAGGCAAACATTTGGTTTTGAAAATCCATGCTTCACTTTTATTTATTTTTTGTTGCTTTTATCTTTTCTAATTTTTTTGGTATTTTTTGCGAGCAAGAGATTCGATCGATGAAAACTTTATCTACTTGCAAAAATATGAGAGAGGGAGAAAGAGAGAGAGAGAAACAATCATCTATTCATGAAGAATTGTTTGTTACACTATGAAACCAAAAAATCTACACTCCAAAAGCGTAAAAGGATAGAATGAGGTGAGAGAAATCCCCCTCGACATTTTCTCGGAGGACGACTCACTTTGACGTCGCCTAGAGGAAGGTGGTGAGGAGTGGGATGAAGGAGGATGAAGATGGGGTAGGATGGCATCACGGCAAGGATCTTCTTCTCGAAGGGCTGTGAGAGGACGGCCACGGGATGCTCCATGAATGGGGATCAGGGAAGGGAAAACTATTTGGTTTTCTACTCTAGAGGAGCATCCCGGGCTTGAGACAAGCTCTCTCTAGAGCCTTGGAGGTGGTGAGGTGAAGAAAGAAAGAGATGGTTTGGAATGGTGGTGGGTAGGTCCTTTTATAGCGGACGAGGAAGAACATATTCGCATTTGGGTCATTACTAATGTCCATAAACGTCGTTGTAGCTGTCGCTGAAGATCCGCCCATCAATTCCTCTTGCTGGCGCACGTAGACCATTAGTGATAGCTGCAATCATCACTAAAGGCTCGCGTCACTGAAGATCCGCACCTATTCTCCGCTAGCACCTGCTCCGCTGGCACGAGCATCGTGCGCTGCGTGCTTCACGCACCCGTGCTCCCCGCACCGTATTGTGTGCACGTGCTGGCATGTGGTGCGCTGCTACTGCACGCAACTGCAGCTGTGCATGTTGCACTGCTGTTGCTGGCAGCTGCGACTGTGTTTGTGCACTGTTGCTGGCTGGCATTGGGTGACTTGGATGGCGCCAAGTGGTGCCATCTGGGTCGTCGATTCTTCTTTCTTTTGTGGATGGTGCCATGGTGCTCAGATATAGATGATTCCCATGCTGCTGGACTACGATCGTCGCTTCAGATCCATCCATATGGTCAGATTTTCCATCTGAAAACTGTATGGATGTCGCACTACCCCCTTGCCGTTGATCTTCCTCGAACTTTGTATGATGCTACGTTTCTCCGATCTAGATGATTTTAGAGGCATTAGACTCCGATCGTCGTCTTAATCAGATCCATACGGTCCTATCATCCATCCAAGGCCCTAAATAAGTCTTCTCTCCTGACCATAAAAAGAACTTAATTAACCTAAAATATATACAACTGCTCTAAATGTAGAATGATGCATGCTATGCAATATATATAACATGAAATGCAAATCTAAGCCTAGGAACATGCATGAATAGGCATTTTAACCTAAATAGATCTGTCTATATCATACCCCCATGCCTATTTTTTGCTTGTCCCTAGCAAAATTAAACTACATTATATGTATAAAATCAAAATTGCGATTAGATCGCTTAGGCTTAAGTCATTTTTTAGCAATAGAAAATTTCAACTAAGGTCCTAAACAAGGAAAACTCAATAGTACCCAGAGGCCTGCCACAACGCAGACTGCCCAAGTCCTCGCATTATTTGAAAATGTAACATACTTTTTTTTTCTTCTTTTCTAATTTTTTTGTACTTTTGGAGCTTGAGAGTTCCGGGATAACTTTTTATGGCTACCCAACCTGCCCAAGACTCGAAAAGGACTCTAAGTGCTAAGCATCTTGTGAAAATAGTGAAAGAGTCACTAGGCAGCCGTTAAAATGAACTTCGGGTTTCTACGACTCTAGGTGACCTTGCCTAAAGGTTTATCTTTTCGACTGGTAGCTTTCTCCCTACTTCTTTTATTTATGGGGTCAACACAAGAGCGAACTTAGTGTATATCTCCCCAGTTTATTCTACTTCCCCGCTTCTTCCCTAAGTGTTTTGGGAATTATTGTGCATTTTTTGTGAGCTGGGTTCTGGACAACTGGCCAATGGGTTGTTACCCACGATAACTTGCCAGCCATACTTGTGAGATGAAGTGTGGTTTTGTTTATTTTTTATTTTTTCTCCTTTTTCTATTTTTTATTCTTTTTCTTTTTCTTTTTTTTCTTTAAGTAGGTGGCTTCCCTGATCTAAGATTTACCTAAAGGCAGTATAATGAAAATAGTCTTGTGACTGGGCTCTGGAGAACCGACCGATGAGTTGGTAGCACCAACAACTTACCAGCCATACCATCCTAAATAATTCATTAGCTACCCAATTTCCAAAGAAACCTCCAAAAAGTGAGTCAGTGCAAAAAAAGGCCGTGTTGATGCTTAAGCTTAAAGTCTGCCCAAATTAGAGGCCGGGTTGATAAGTCGCATACTTATCACCCCAATTTATTTACCAACTTAAAATGAATTTTAATTGGTGAGGACTCGAGACTAAGTCCACATTTGAGTGGACACACGGGCTAATTAAGCCTGAAGACCTAAAGAGTCTAAGTGTTTAGGTCCTCCCGTATCATTTCCTAAAGTTAATAACTTCCAAATGCCTAAGTTCTCTTTTCCTAATTTCTTTCTTTTTTATCTTCTTCGAATTTTCAATTTTTTTTTTTAATTTTCTAAGAAACTAAAAGAAATTCTACAGTGTTAACATAATGATTTTAGGAATTGATTCACCCCCCCAAGCCTAAATGATGCAATGTCATTGTAAAAACAAAGGCATGAAAAGGGTAGAGTAAATAGAATATCACCTAAATTTCATGACAACTTGATCAGCTCCGCAAAGAGAAGAGAGTATACACACGTGCTAAGTTTAATGCCTTCAACTAGGCATAATATACATACAAAAAAGAAATTGAGAATTCACAAGTGCGAGTCAGAATCAAAATAAAAATATTGATCCTGAAACCTACTAGCAGAAGATGTCCACAGACGTGGACCAGATTATGGTGTCGACCCTTGCCCTAGGGTCGAGTGGTTCTCAAGTTCTGGATGAAAATCACCTAGAAACGAAGGTTGTTGTGTTTGTGGGGCCGGACCAACAATTTAGTGGTGTGCAACCCAAGACCAAAGTGTCAGACAATGGGAAAAGATGGTTCAATAGGTGCAGTTGTCCACTTAACATCTAGCTTAGAAAAATAATCAATTATTTCGAGGTTGGGTTCCACGTGAAAGACATCGCAAGGGTCCTGGTAGAAAGTAAGTAGTTTCAGGTCAATAGGTACCCTTAGATCCAAAATCAAAGTTCCTTCAGACTTAGCCTCCAAATTTTTATTTCAATAATTCTATCTTCCAACATCAAGGGCTCAGGCTCCGGAACCTCTAGCATGTCATTCACCCCATATGATTCTCCCAAGTCCAGAAATCGTGGTTGAATCAAGATCGACTTGGGCACCATGATCTCAGAACTTAGCTCTTCGGGGTGTAGATGAGGAATGGGGTCACTGATTGAATCAAGTAAATAAGGATTTGAATCCTCCACGTTAGCCCCAACTGAATCAAAATCTTCAATGACTGGGCTATCAAATGGTTCGTCATGCTCCTCGAGCCCATTTGTCTCACCAAAATCATCTTCCTTAAGCTCAAGTAAGACTTCACCAAGAGATTCCTTACCCACAGAATCAAAGAATCCATGATCCTCATTTATATATGTCTCAAAATCATATGTCATTTCATGGTCCATGGAGACATATTTTTTGTCATTCCCTGGCTCTAGGATCTCAGGTAAGAAACTTGATTCATCCTCAAAGGGTTGCACTAGCCCAACCTGGTCATCTCCAATCTCAGAACATGTATCCCCTCCAACAGCTGCCTGAGTGGGTTCAAACATTGGCTCTCCTGAAGGGGGTTCATCTTGAGAATCATCCCAAGATTTGACTAGGGCAACCACAATTTTCATCCACAACCTCAATAATTTCCCAAGAAGAAACTCACCCAAGTCCCTATCCCTAACACTTTGGAGGAAATCCAATAAAGAACTATTAAGTTCATCAATCATTTTGATCGTAGGCTCCAGTGCTTCAGTGCATGGTGTTGGCTGAGCTTCTAAAGATTGCATAGTATTCCTCAAATTATCCAACACTCTATTCTGGATCTAGTTCACCTGAACCGACTGGTTTGATTTAGGTTTAGGTGGGTTTGGGTTAAATTTAGGGGAGTCAAGATGTCGAGGTTCTCTGGTCCCTCCCAAAAAGTAGGTCGTTCTGGGTTGTTCAAAGGATGGTGGCAACATATATTTAGTGGAATACTAGGGAGGGTAGGTGTTATAATCATTATATCTTCCTGATTGTAGATTAGGTTGGTTTGGTCATCAAAGGATGGAGATCCATAATCAATGTAGGTTTGGGAAGGATAGCAATCATAGTCTTATTCTCCAGGGTTAGGCCCTGGACATTGAGGTCTAGATTCGTATCCCCAATCAAAGTTATCTCGACTAGTTGATGGGTAATTACAAGTCAAGTCGGGATAGTAATCATCTTGGGGAGAAGTTGTGGAAGGAGGATAAGATTGGAAATGTGTGTAAGATGTGGAAGGAGGATAAGATTGGAAATGTGTGTAAGATGTGGAAGGGTACATGGTGAATTAAGGAGGGAAATCAGAAGAGAAAGAAGGAGCCCTGCAATACAAAAATACAAGCCTATCCTTAGGTTGGGTAGCCTAAAGGTTTACAGACTCTCAGAATCCGTCCTAAGATTATGGATGATTTACTCTACTTATGTCCAGGAAATCCAACTAGTTAGAAGGAGGGACTGGGGAGAAGGTTCTTCCTTTAGCTTGCACCTTCGGTTCCTAATGTACCCCCCAGCCGCGGTCGTTTGACGCTACTCCCCAAGCTAGACATCAGATTGAGTAGTACAAACAGGTTAATCCTGAACAATCTCAATCCTGACGAACTAGTCCTTAGGGCCAACGTCTAATCAATTTTTGTTAGACTTGGGATAATGCTACTTCAGGAATGTGATGGGCCCTTTAGATGGGTTGTGCCCTTAATGATTAGTTAAAATATGTTTTGTGCACAACTAGGGGTTTCAAACAAGGTTATTTGATGATGTGTCATTTAGGGTTCAATCTTGTTTAGTAGCTTTTAGGGTTTAATCTTTAGGTATATTCAATCAAGGTTTAGTAGAACACTCCAAGTTTTCAAAGCACTGGTGTAGATATATTCCATTAAAAATCAGAAATAAAATGTGGAGTGCCTGGTTCAATCCTAAAAATCAACCCTAAGTGGCAAGCTACTTGATGAATCACTTTTATTTTGAGTCATGCGGCCTAAACAGTTCAAGCAATTGGCCTATTGCACCACTTAGTTAAGGTACATAGAAATGTTTGACCTATTTTGATTTCCACTCATTTATTTGTGGGTAGAGTTAAGTGTATCGGGTCCACAAGTCAGATCCTGGTTAAGTGGTAGAATCGATGTGATTGTGCACCTTAGGGTGAGAAGTTGTAAGTGTTAAGTGTGTAGCATTCAGAAAATCCCATAAGAGGAGTTTTTTTTTGTTTTTTATATATGCGAGGGTGAGATGAGTGGAGGTGGTAAACAAATAGCCAAATCTATCCTAGGATTTATAAAAAGCACCTAAGTCGATTTGGGTTTGAGTTATTAGTGTGGTGAAATGAACTAGTGGGTAGGGAAGTGGGGTGGACTTATAGAACCTTCACCCGCTCTTTTCTCCAATCTAACCGCTTTGGCTTGCCTTGGAAGAGTACCTGAAATCATAGTAAGATCAGAGAAAAAGTGAGATAAAAGTTAGGTAAGGTGAAAGAAATGCGAGAAAAACTAAAGAGTGTTGCCTCCTCGGCAACGGCGCCAAAATGATCGCATAGGTTTTGCGAGTTTGAAATCAGGGTCACAAGTAACCCGTTGTCGTAGTTGGAAAACTTGTGGTCAAATAAAATTCATACTGAAACTCCAAGGGAGTCCCAAGTCGAACCTAGGGAGGCAAATGTTTGGTTTTGAAAATCCGTGCTTCGCTTTTATTTGTTTTTGGCTGTTTTTATCTTTTCCAATTTTTTTGATATTGTTAGAAAGCAAGAGATTCGATCGATAAAAACTTTATCTACTTGCAAAAATAAGAGAGAGGGAGAAAGAGAGAGAGAAACAATCATCTATTCATGAAGAATTGTTTGTTACACTATGAATGCGGAAAATCTACACTACGAAAGTGTAAAAAGATAGAATGAGGTGAGAGAAACCCCCCTCAACAGTTGCTCAGAGGACGACTCACTTTGACGTCGCTTAGAGGAAGGTGGTGAGGAGCGGAACGAAGGAGGATGGAGCTGGAGGACGAAGGATGGGGCAGGATAGCGTCGCGACGAGGATCTTCTTCCCGAAGGGTGGTAAGACGATGGCCACGGGATGCTCACGAATGGGGATGAGGGGAGGGAAAACTATTTGGTTTTCTACTCTAGAGGGGCATCCTGGGCTTGGGACAAGCTCTCTCTAGAGCCTTGGAGGTGGTGAGGTGAAGAAAGGAAGAGATGGGAAGAACAAATTCGCATCTGGGTCATTACTAACGTCCATAAATATCACTGCACTTGTCGTTGAAGATCCGCCCTTCAATTCCTCTAGTTGACAAGCACAGACCATTAATGACAGTTGTAAACTTCACTAAAGGCCCACGTCACTGAGGATCTGCGCCTATCCTCAGCTGGCGCGTGCATCGAGCGCTGCATGCTTCACACTCCCATGCTCCCCGCACCATGTCGCGCGCACACTGGCATGCACTGTGCTACTATTGTGCGTGCCTGCAGCTATACGCGGTGCACTACTGTTGTGCGTGGATACGACTATGCTTGTGCACTGTTGCTGGTCAACGTTGGGGGGCCTGGATGGCACCACATGGCACCATCTGGGCCATCCATTCTTCTCTCTTTTGTAGAGGGTGCCACGGTGCTCTGATCGAGATGATCCCCATGCTACTGGATTGTGATCGTCGCTCGGGATTCATTCGTACAGTCGAATTTTCCATCCGAAACTCATATGGAAGTCGCACTACCCCCTGGCCGTTGATCTTCCTCGAACTTCGTATGATGCTACGGTTCTCCAATCTAGATGATTTCAGAGGCATTAGACTCCGATCGTCGTCCTAATTAGATCTGTATGGTCCGATCATCCATCCAAGGCCCTGAAATAAGTCTTCTTCTCTCCTGACCATAAAAAGGACTTAATTAACCTAAAATATATGCAACTACTCTAAATGCAGAATGATGCATGCTATGCAATATTTATAACATGAAATGCAAATCTAAGCCTAGGTACATGCATAAATAGGCATTTTAACCTAAATAGATGTGTCTATATCAACAGGGTTCTAAGTCTAATTTGCATAGATGATGGATCAGATGTCTGGCAATAGGTCAAGACGTCTGGAAGCACAAATCACTGCGGGAATGGATTTCCCGAGGCTCAAATGGATATTATATCTAATAAGAAGTAATTAGGGTCAGATCTTAGCCTAACATCTATTTATCAAACGTTTGGGATGAACTACTGTTAATGCAGCTTGATTGTGTTTTAACAGTTAGTTATGTCGTAGTATAGGTGATCAAGCATTGTCAACAAATAAAAATTTATTACTCGAAAACCTAAGTATCCGAGGTCGAACACAGGGAGCAATTGGAATTTATTACTAATCTTAAAAATGTAATTAAACACTTAAGTACTCAAAACTTAATTCAAAATATATATATCCATGAGTTTAAAAGTAAATGTGGCAAAAAATAGAGAAATTGGACATCTGATCATGGGATTAGATGTCTTAAAAATATGTTTTCTCCTCTATCTGCTTGTCGTTCTTCTTTGGCCGTGTACTTCTTTGTTTCTCTGTCTTCTGTCTTGCCTCTCTTCTGCAGTTTCTTTCTCCTTTTCTCTATGGGTCTTCTTCTTCTTCCTTCCTTGGCTCTTTCCTTAGCTTGAGCTTCTCTTCTTCTTCTACTTGTCTTTCCATTTCTTTATTTCTTCTTCAGTTCCTCTTCTCTTTGACTTTTCTTCCTCCTTCTGCCTGGCCTTTCCTTCGCTTTTTCCTCTGTGAAGCTTCCTTCCGTCTTCTTCTCCATTGCTTGCAGCGGTTAAGTCCCTGCTTCCTTCTTCAGTTCCTTCCCTACACAAACCGAAGAGAGCAAAACCTACCCCTCTACCCACACCTGCATCTCTCTCTCTGTATATCACTCTTTAGCACGCTCTCCCAGAATTGGGTAATCGGGTCAAGTCACACGCTCGGGTCCAGGCACACCAACATGGGTGTGGTGCACAAGGAGTGCTCAGGGGGGTAACGAGTCGGGTCACCAGGTTCGCGTGATGAGCTCACGGACGAGGCACGTGTATAGGTGAGGGACGTCACCCCATGTGTTCCCGGAGGCAACTAGACAATAACACAAAATCACTTTAAACTACTCAACTAGGTTACTACTTACCGAGGTGGGACTAATGCTCCACCGCTCTTTCTCGCGCGCCTGTAGGAGATCGTTCTCCAATTGCAGCACTGCAGGCCTCACAGCGCCAACTTGCTGGAACAACTGGATGCGCAAGACCTCCCCGAGTTTGCAGGACCTGGAATCCTGGAGCACTGTAGCCTGGAATGAGCTTGCAACCTCCTCGAGCCGTCGCTAATGGCGATTGGAGCTCGAACCCTGCCTGACACAAAAAGGGCCTTGCGGCTCTATCAGACCATAGGAGCACCTTCGTCGTGTCACGGCGAAGATGAGGCGGTATGTGGCAGGCCGCGGGGTGGCCTAGGCATGCGTGCCTAGGTCGCACTGTGCTCGAACGGGCGGGTTTGGTCGGGGGCAGTTGTGGTGGTGTAGAGGGTCTGTGGATGAGTGGGGGATGTTCAGTGGAGCGTGGCGGAGGTTGTGAGGTGGGTGGCGAGACGTGTGGGGGTGTGGAGTGATGGAGGCGTCTCGCTGGAGGGTGGCCGGAGATGAGGAAGATGGTGGTGGACAGCAGCGGTCGAGGAGCGTTTGGTGAAATAGGATGAGGGAAGTAAAAGAGGGGATAGAGACAAACAGTTCTTACATAACTAAGTGGACGAAGGGGGCGAGAGGGTGGCTGATAGTACCTGTTTTCGCCGGAGAAGAAGGCGTCTAGTGGAGGAAGATGGCGGCGACGACGGAGCTAGGGAAGCCCGCGCGGGTACTGCACGATGCGGAGGAGGATGAGGAGGATAGCTCTGCCACTGGTATTGTGGCAGAAAGGCGAGGAAGAGGAGGGGGCTTGCCGGAGCTCGCTGGACCCCTTCGTCGGAGGAGAAGAAGCAGAAATCGAGGTGGAATTCCAGCTAAGTTGAGCTGAGGAGGTGCGGTCGGAGTTGAGGGTCAATTTATAGGCACTGGCAGGGACTCCTATGCTTGGAAGACAAGCTTCCAAGCACGGGAATCCTCGCCGGAGATGGAATTAGTTAAGAGACCCAAATCTCTCATGCGTTCTCACGAGAGATTGGGTGCAAATCAGGGATCAGGATTGAGTTCAGATGGAAGGGAATTCCTCATAGAATCTCCCTTCCAAATCTGGGAGATCTCTGAGGAATCGGAGAGTATTCCCTCTCTATTCCTCGCCGGAGTAGGATTTCTCCCTAATAATGGCATAGGGACCTACTTGTAAGAGTGGCGAGGAAGTTAGGGGGGTTTATGCAATGGCTTTGAAATGATAGGGACCAAAATGTAATTGGGTGTACTAATTTTCAAAGTAGGCCAAGATAACCTCCCCTTAGGTCCAAATTTTGGTACAAATCGAATTTGGACCTAAGAAATCCAATGGTGAAGTTGGATTTTAGGTTTGACCATGTTTGACTAGATATTTTGTACAAAAACCCAAATTTGTTCAATTGATGAGCTTGGACCCTAATCTAGGTCAAACTAGGTTCCAAAGGCCAAATTGAATGTTATAAACCCTAGGGGATATTTTCCATGAATTTTAGAGGGTTTACTTGATTTTTATCCTGATCGAAACCTTGTTGAATTAAGCGGGTCTGTTTTAGGGTTACAAGATGTCATTTAATTCCTGGTTTGCACATAAACCCATTTCTGATTGAACCAACCCACTTTTTATCATACTCAAACCATTTGACCTATGTTTTCTCTCTGATAATTCCTATTTTTGTACTACAATGGTAAAATTGCAGTTTTAACCTTTATTTCATGTTTTCTTCTCAGAACACTTATTCCTTAGATTAAGCCCTCTTCTAAGTTATGTAGGAGTTTTTATTCTCTTTATTAGGTCAAAATGAGCTAGTTATGCTTCATGATGAGGCTCTCATCATACCCCCATGCCTTGCTTTTGCTAGTCCCTTAGCAAAATTTCAAGGGTTTAACTTCTATTCTAGACCTTGAGTGTCTATCGTCAGTTATGATAAGTGATTTTCCTTTTCTTTTGTGATTAGGTCAGAATGCTGACAATAGGCCTAGACGTACTCAAGTACCAACCAAAATCCGGACCTGACCTGCTTTAGCCTCGCTCTTCCGCAAAGGTTTTTAAGGCCCGCAAAAACTAACCTAGGTTTTGTTGGATTCTGTAGTTAAAGCACCTGTGCTAGAGACATTTTTAGCCTAAGTTCAGTTTGCAATGCATTTTTTTTTTAAGAGAGAGACAGAAGATTTTTTTGTTTGGAGAGTTTTCATTCTCTTTTCTTTTTATTTCTAGCTTCGACTTGGCTTCTCAACACGGTCTCTATCGGATTCCTCGTCCCCATGGCAATCTCTAGAACCCTAGCTTTCGAGATTTCGAGATAATCCCGCCCATGGCGTTCCGTGGCCAAATTCAGGCCTTGGTGGTCGACATTTTTGATGTAAACATGTTTACACTACTTAAGATGTCTATTTATGCATGTTCTTAAGCATAGGATTGCATTGCATGCTATAAATATTGCATAACATTCATCATCTTGCATTTAGAGCAGTTTGAATAAAATGGAGGTTAATTGTCTCCTTTTATGTTCATGGACAGGGCAAACATTTTATCAGGGCCTCGGATCGAATATCTAACCGTACAGATGTGATCAAGGCGATGATTGGAGTTCAACGACTCCAAGATCGCACTAATTAGGCATCTGTAGCATCAGATAGTGACCAGGGAACCCTAGAAGATCAAGGGCCAAGATGGTGTGAATCCGCATTTCAAACAACAATTCCAACCGCACGAATGGACTTGAATCGACTATCGTAGCCTAACGACGTGAAAATTGACTCAATCCGACATTCGTGGCACCATCTACATCATCCAGAAGATGGATGGCCAAGATGGCGCCATGTGGCACCATCTCAGACGTCCAACCAGCCCTCAAGACCACTACTGCCTCTCCAAGGGAATTCCAGCGCATGATCTAGGCCGTTGGATCTTCATCCAATGGCTGTGGATGCATGCGCCTTAAATTGTCTCCGCGACCAACTCCCTTCCACAGTGCAGCGGAGACGACGCTGCAGGCGAACCAGAGGTCACGGGGTCGAGCCCCCACGAGCGTCAAATCAGGCGTGGGCAAGCGGGCGCGAGGAGTTTCGGATCACGATCGAACGGTCGTGTGTGCCCGATAGTGCTCACGTGCTATTGCACACACGGTGAAGACGCAACATCGTACTCGGCCAGGCGCGCACTGAGGAGGCGGGCTTAGCGCAATCTAAGCCATCCAATCTTGCGATCAGATGGCTGAGATTGGCTAAAAGTGTGCGAGCGTTGAGCACGTGGGCAAGCGAGTGGGCACGCGCGCGCTGCCCACTACGCCCACGTTCAGACCTTTAGTGACGATTTTTTCCGTCACTAAAGGTCTTGAATTAATGTTTTTAAAGTTGTAATGACCAAATTGCCCCCACTCCTTGCAACTATAAAAGGAGACCCCCTCCACAAGAAATTCTCATCCCTTCCTTCTCTTCTCTACCTCTCCAAAGCTCAAGAGAAGCTTGTCCGACACTCGGGATGCTTTTCGCGAGATAAAGTCAAATTTTCGTCCCCTTTTGGACGTGGATCCCGCGACGACAATGACGTGCTGCCCCGTTCCCATTCTTCTACTTCGTCCTCCTTTATCCTGCTCCATCCTCCTTCGTCCAGGCGTCGTCCCGTCCAGCTCGTCCACCAAGTGATTGTCGAGGAGGATAGCTTCTCTCTCCCATTCTTCTTTACAACTTTCTAGTGTAGAATTTTCCTGCTTTCTAGTGTAGCTGATTTCTTGCTTTCTTGTGTAATTCTTATTTGATTTTATTGTATAAACATTTTGAATTATTGAATGCATGTTCTCACTCTTTCTCTCTCACCCTTTTTAGTCTGATTGTTGTTGTGGCTTCATTGTAATTACATCGCCTCACTTTTCAAGAAAAATTCTAAAAAAATATAATTGCGAACATAGATTGACGTAGCCTCCCTGTGTTCAACCCAGAATTTCCATTTCGGTATAAATTTTATTTGTTGAACATGAGTTCTTAGCTTTCAAACTACGACGACAGGTTTTTTCAAAACAAAACATGTTAGCGTAGCGACTCGTATGTTCAACATTTTGGTGCCGTTGCCGGGGAGGCAACGATTTCCTATCTATTTCTCGCATTTCTTGCACTTGATTATTTTCTAACTTGCTTTCTCTTGTGTCTATTATTTTGCAGAGACCTCCATCAGGGAATCATCAAGCGGTAGACTGAAGTAAAGTGCAATTGAAGACAACTGTAAGTGCTCCACATTCTTTCCCCCTCCATAGATTTCATTCGCCACATTAAATCCAAATTCCAATTAACCTAGGTGTTTGCATAAATCCCAGGAATAGTTTGGTTGTTTGGATTCTCACTCACATTCATTCCACCCTCATTTATATAAAAAAAAAGAAAAACAAAAAGATAATCTTGTGGGGCAATTTTCAATAAACACACAACGTACACCCACATTCAAGGCACTTAACCGGATTGATTTGCTTCTACTCAACTGAGTTCTGATCTGTGGAACTGATACACACAAAGCAACACATAAAAGAGTAGAAATCATTCTAGGTTAATCATCTTTGCGTGCCTAACTTAGTGGTGCATTTGTGGTCAATTGTTTGAGTTGTTCGGGCCGCACCACTCTACTTAAAATCAACTCATCAAGTAGCTCCTCCTTAGGGTTTTCAATCGAGGTCTATTCCAGGCACTCCACTTTCTTTCTAATTTTAAAGGAAAACAATCTTCACCCGTGTTTGACAACTTGGTTTGCCTAGAAACTTGATTGCAATCCACCTAATTTGAAACCCTAAAAGCTACTTAAGCAAGATTTGAACATTAAAATCCATGCATCACAAATAATCTTGCTTGAAAACCCTGGTTGTGCATGCACTTACACAAATCTCAATCAATCATTAAGGGCACAACCCATTTTAAGGGCCCATCACATTCCATAAGCACCACAATCCCAAGCCTCAATAAAATTGAGTAGACGTTGGCCATAAGGTCTGATTCGCTCTTCAGGGCCTAGTCTGAGATTGTCTTTGATTAACCTACTTGTATTGATTAATCTGATGTCTAGCTAGGGTAGTAGCGTCAAACGGCCACGGCTGAGGGGTACACTAGGAACTAGACGTGAAAGCCGAAGGAAGAACCTTCTCCCCAGTCCCTCTTTCTAACTGATTGGATTGAACAAACGCAAGTAAAGTAAATCATTTACAGTCTTAAGGTAGGTTTTGGGAGCCAGTAGATCCTTAGGCTACCTCACTTAAGGACAGCCTTGTTTTGTTGTGCTGCAGGGTCCCTATCCCCAGTCCTTCCAACCTTCTCCTAGTTTATGCTGGGAAGACGGTCATTGAATCCCTGATTGGAAGGACCATTAGAGTATTCTAGGAGGCGCAAATTAGATTTTGGTCAAATTGATCCCATGGCCAACCAACAGCCTCCTCTGCTTAGAAATCCACAGGAAGAATTTCGAAGGCAGCTGGAACAAATGCAGAGAATGAAGGAATGGTTCTAGAGAATGCAAAGCGCTCAGCCCTTGAAGGATTTTTATGATCCTTCAAATTACGGGGAATGTCCCGGTGTCTAGATTCCAGTCGGTGACGTAGAAATCAAGCCCCATGTGTTAAGCCTGATTAAACATTATCATGGGCTTGGCTCTAAAGATTCGTTTCAGCACTTGGAGGACTTGACCACTTTGGTCCGGACCACCAAGGCACGAAACATAAACGAGGAGCAAATGATCATGAGGCTCTTCCCCCACTCTCTTAGGGATAAGGCCACGCATTGGTATAGGACAATAGAAAGACCAATTACAACTTGGAATGAGTTGAAATCGGCCTTTCTGAAGAAATTCTTCCCAGTCGGACTTACCAATGCTTTGAGACGGGCAATCACTACCTTTACCCAGCGGCCAGGGGAGCAGTTTCATGTGGCCTGGGAGTGATTCCAAGACTTATTGTGGATGTGTCCACACCATGAGGTGCCGAAATGGCAACTCGTGCAGATCTTCTATCATGGGTTGACTGAGCAACTCAGAAATCATGTGGATGCATCTTGTGGAGGCAATTTCCTCAATAAAGATGTAGATAGTGCACATGATTTATTTGAGGAAATGAGTGAGAATTCAATCAATCATGCCTCCATGGATACACTTAACCAGTCCCAGTAGCCCAGATCAAATGTCAATGAAGTCCATGACTCTCATTCATTTGATATGGAATTGATTTGTAACAAACTTGATAAGGTGGACTTGGTTGCTAAGAGAATGGAAGAGTTGATGCTGGTAATTCTATGAACAACTCTCGATCCACTCAATCCCAAAATTTAGTATTCCATTCTTCACGAGCTCCTTTTGGATGGGAGTTTATGAATCAACTCGATGCGGCTCAACCTATGAGTCAGCATTTTTCGGAACCCCACGGGTTCCAAACTGGGGCCTTTGATACCAATTTTTCTGATCCTTCCCTTTATTTCTCTCCATCCACACCCTATGAGGATGTCTGTGCTGTACAAGAGAATGTTAGATCCAACCCTTACTCTAATGCTTATAATTCGGGTTGGAGAAACCACCCTATCTTCTCTTGGAAAAACCCAGGGCAACAGACCCAATTCTGAATCAACAACTATGCTCCGCAATGACCAATGGGTCAGGGTCATGTATATACTCAGTTGCCTCGAAAGTAGGTCAATCAGCTAGCTTGGAATGCCCATCAACCTGCAGGGCAGGCTGATTTGAATCGACAAATGGTAGAGATGCAAGGATCCATGCTTCAGCTCATGCAGCAAACGAAAACCTCGCTGGACAACTTGCAGTCCGAGCTCATTGCTAGCTCTCATCTACCCGGATCTCTACCATTCCAACCCATACCCATCCAACGAAATATTATGAAATCAGGCAACCAAGCCCTTGGGTACGAAAATCAGAGGGACCCACACACACATGCTTAGGTGGTTGAGTAGGGTTCCTTGTCCTCTTCTTCTTCTTCTTCTACAAATCAACAATTCATGGTTAATCAAGCCCCTCCAATCTTTCCTAACCCTCCCCAAGACCCAAATTCTTATGCATCTGCAAATTCTATCACCTTGAGGAGTGGTAAGCAGACTCAGGATCCACAACCACACTATTTTGATCTTTTGAGTCCTGAAGAACCTGAGGAGAGAGAGGAGAATTCTGGAGGAGAAATCAAGGCTCTGGAATTTGATTCCAAAGGTCCGACTTATGTTCCTTTTACTAAAGCCTTAATCAAATCAAAGAAGTCTGTTGATAGCAATTAGGAGCTTCTGAATCTATTTAAGAATGTTGAGATCAATATCCCGCTCCTTGATGCTATCAAGCACATATCGGCTTACGTAGGATTTTTAAAGGAATTATGTACACAAAAGCGTAAGTCGAGAGAATTTGTTACGAGGAAGGTGGTACTCTCCGAGCAGGCTAGTTCTGTTATCCTGCACTACCTCCCTCAGAAAAAGAGAGATCCAGGTGCTCCGTTGATTTCTTGCGTCATCGGAGATTACACATTTGATAGAGCACTTTTGGATCTGGGTGCATCCATCAACCTAATTCTGACTTCTCTTTATGTGACGTTTGGGTTATTTGAACTTCGGCCAACTTCGATAACGCTACAGTTAGCAGATCGCTCGGTCACAAATTTGCAAGGCATTATTGAAGATGTTATAGTTAAGGTGAAGGATTTCTATTTTCCTGTAGATTTCCTTGTCCTTGACATGGATGTACCTGATAATCTGAGGAACACACCCATCATTCTAGGGTGTCCGTTCCTGGCTACTGCTAAGGCCAACATTAATTGTGAAAGTGGTAGCATGGAAATTGCCTTTGGGAATCAACGAATGAAATTGGATATTTTTAAGGCGATCAATAAATTTGAGGATTGTGGATTTATTAACGAACTTGATGAGGATAATGAAAACATTGAAACTTGTTTGATGGTTTCTTCAATCGAAAGTTCCTTCTCGGATGACGAATTTGACCCGCAACCCTCTATGACTGACCTGCCATCTTCTGAAGAGGTTATTGATTTTGTTCACTCATAACCTCTTCCTCTTGTTGAATCTTCAGCATCTACCCTACCATTAATCATCAACCCGCCCCAGCTTGAACTGAAACCATTGCTTGAGAATTTGAAATATCAATTTTTAGGACCTCAAAAGACACTCCTTGTGCTTATCAGTGCTAAATTGACAAAAGAGCAAGAGATTAAATTGATCAAGGTCCTAAATGAACATAAGGAGGCAATTGGTTAGACCATTCACAACCTCAGGGGGATCGAGCCATCTTACTGTAATCATAGAATATTCTTGGAAGATGGATCCAGCCCTTTTCACCAGATGCATAGGAGATTGAATCCAAATATGCGAGAAGTGGTCAAAAAGGAAATCATCAAGTGGCTCGATGCAAGAATTATTTATCCAATCTCTGATAGTCCCTGGGTAAGTCCCGTACAGATTATTCCGAAGAAAGCTGGGATTACCATTGTGACTAACGAGAGAGGAGAATCTGTCACAACTCATTCAGCTTCCTCTTGGAGGGTTTGTATTGATTATAGGAAGCTGAACATAGCCACTAAAGAGGATCATTTTCCCCTACCTTTCATCGATCAAATCTTGGAAAGATTAGTCGGGCAGAAGTACTTCTGTTTTCTTGATGGCTACTCGGGATACAACCAAGTTCCTATCCATCCTGAGGATCAAGAAAAAACTACTTTCACCTGTCCCTAAGGAACCTTTGCTTTTCATAGGATGCCTTTCAGGTTATGCAATGCACCTGCAACTTTTCAAAGGTGTATGCTAGTCGTATTTTCTGACATGGTGGGAGAGTTTATGGAAGTCTTCATGGATGATTTCTCTATTTTCGAAGAATCATTTGACTCTTGTTTGGCTAATCTAAAAATGATTCTTAAGCGATGTATCAAAACACGATTGGTCCTTGCTAGAAAAAGAGTCATTTCATGACCCAAGAAGGCATCGTTTTGGGTCATGTAATCTCTGAAGGGGGAATTGAAGTGGATAAAGCTAAGGTTGATGCTATCGCTAAACTTCCTCCTCCCACATCTATTAAACAAATCCGATCATTTCTTGGCCATGTGGGATTCTATCGAAGATTCATCAAGGATTTCTCGAAGGTTGCTCGTCCCTTGAGCAATCTTCTTGTCAAAGAAACTCCGTTTGTTTTTGATGAATCATGCCGAAAGGCATTTGATTTCCTGAAAACGGCAGTCACCTGTGCTCCAGTTTTGCAACCACCAATTTGGATAGCCCCTTTTGAGATCATGATCGATGCTTCTGATTACGCGGTCGGGGCTGTCTTAGGTCAGAAAATTGATAGAAAGCCTTCTGTCATCTACTACTTTAGTAAAACTCTAGATGAAGCCCAGAGGAATTACTAGCTATAGTGTTAGCCTGACCCAAAGACGGGTAACACATTTAAAGTCAACAGTCAACGTCTGTAGCCTGTTATTGATCGTATTCTTCCATAACTTGTCTCAGACATAGTTGCTCTAGCCATTCTGTGACTTCTTTGGCTAGACTTCGCCTAGCTGATGGCATTAAACTCAGTAGTTGTACATATGACACAAGGTTGATATGAGCTTCATATTCTGGTGACATCTTTCATATTCTACCCTTTCTTTCATGTCTCTTTTTTAATGTGGACATTGCATAAGCTCGGCATGGGGGGGTGGATTCATTTTTGAATCATTTGGTTAGCTTTGTGAAATTCGTGTAAATTATTTTTCTCTTCTTATTTATACATTAAAAAAAAATCAAAATTAGGAAGGAATAGTTGGACATTAGGAGTTTTCAATCTTAAGAAATTTTACATTAGAATCTGAACACAAAGACCCTTAAGGTCTTTGGACTTAATCAGCCCGTGTATCAACTAAAATGTGGATTTGTCTTTCGAGTCCTCGCCATCTTAATTCTATCGTAATTGGAGTAAATAAGTTTGGGTGATAAGTACACGACTTATCAACCCACCCTCTGATTTGAGGGAATTTTTGAGTTTTAAGCATCTACACACTTTCTTTGCACTGACTCATTGTTCGACGATTCTAACGAAAATTGGGTAGCTAATGAACCTTCTAGGGTGATATGGCTGGCAAGTTATCGTGGGTAACAGCCCATAGGTAATTTGTCCAGAGCCCAGTCACTGGACCTTTCTCTTTTTGCTGCCTTTAGGTAAATCTTAAACCAGGGAAGCCACCTTCTTAAAAAAGAAAAGAAAAAAAAAATCAAAAAGAAAAGGAGAAAAGAAAAAAAAGAAATAAGCCACACTTCACCGCACGAGTATGGCTGGCAAGTTGTCAGTGGTAACAGATCATCAATCGGTTGTCCAGAACCCAACTCAATAAATGCACTGAAAGTTCCCAAAACACTTAGGAAGAAGCGGAGAAGTAGAATAAACCAGGGAGATATACACTGGATTCACCCTTGTGTTGACCCCATAAAAAAATAAAAGTAGGGAGAAAGCTATCGGTTGTAAAGATACACCTTTAGGCAGAATTCTTTTTTAGGTCACCTAGTGGGTAGAAATCCAAAGTTCATTTTAATTTTTGATCAACGAGTCTATCACATTCACAATAAGATGCTTGGAACTTAGGGTTCTCATCAAATCTTAGGTGAGTTGAATGACTATAGAAAGCCACTCTTAAACCCTAAAACTTGAAAATACAAAAAAAAATTAGAAAAGACGAAAAAGAGAAAAAGAAAATTTTCTTTGAATAAGGAGAGGGCTTGAGGCGGTCTGCATTTTGGCAGATACTCGGGCACTGTTGTGTCTTTGAAAGTTCAGATCCTAAGTAGATAGTTTCTTAACGATTGATAATAACTCATGCCTAAATAATCCAACCTAATTCTTTTATAAATAGCATATAGTTTTTGCTAGGGACTAGCAAAAGATAGGCATGGAGGTAAGATGTAAACACGTTTACACTACTTAAGATTCTATTTATGCATGTTCTTAAGCATAGGATTGCATTGCATGCTATAAATTTTGCATAACATGCATCGTCTTGCATTTAGAGTAGTTTGAATAAAATGGAGGTTAATTGCTTCCTTTAATGTTCATGGATAGGGAAAACTTTTTATCAGGGCCTCAGATCGAAGATCCAACCGTACAGATGTGATCAGGGCGACGATTAGAGCTCAACGACTCCAAGATCACCCTAATCAGGCATCTATAGCATCAGATAGTGATCGAGGAACCCTAGAAGGTCAAGGGCAAAGATGGTGTGAATCCACATTTCAAATGACAAATCCGACCACACGAACGGATTCGGATCAACGATTGCAGCCTAATGGCGTGAAAATTGACTCAATCCGACACCCGTGGCACCATCTACATCATCCAGAAGATGGATGGCCAAGATGGCACCACGTGGTGCCCTCTCAGTCGTCCAACCAGCCCTCAAGACCGCCGCTGCCTCTCAAAAGGAATTCCAGTGCACGATCTGGGCTGTTGGATCTTCATCCAATGGCTGCGGATGCGTGCACCTTAAATCGTCTCCGCGGCCAACTCCCCTCCACAACGCAGCGGAAATGATGCTGCAGGCGAAGCAGAGGTCGCAGGGTCGAGCTCCCGCGAGACTCAAATCAGGCACGGGTAAGCAGGCACGAGGAGCGTCGGATCGCGATCAAACAATCACGTGCACCCAATAGAGCTCACGCGCTATTGCACGTGCGGCGAAGAGGCAGCATCGTACGCATGTGGGCACGCGCTAAGGAGGCGGGCGTAGCGCAATCTAAGCTATCCGATCTCGCGATCGGACGGCTGAGAATGGCTGGACGTGCATGTGCATTGAGCGCACGAGCAAGACAGCAGGCGTGCACGTGCCGCCCACTATGCCCACGTTCAAACCTTTAGTGACAGTTTCATCCATCACTAAAGGTCTTGAATTAATGTATTTAAGGTTGTAATGACCAAATTACCCCCACTCCTTGCAACTATAAAAGGATACCCCCTCCACATGAAATTTTCATCCCTTCTTTCTCTTCTCTACCTCTCCAAAGCTCTAGAGAATCTTGTCCCACACTCAGGATGCTCTTCGCAAGATAAAGTCAAATTTTCGTCCCATTTCAGAAGTGGATCCTGCGACGATGATGACGTGTTGCCCTGTTCCCATTTTTCTGCTTTGTCCTCCTTCATCCAGGCGTCGTCTCGTCCAGCTCGTCCTCCAAGCAATCATCGAGGAGGATAACTTCTCTCTCCCATTCTTCTTTACAGCTTTCTAATGTACAATTTTCCTGCTTTCTAGTGTAGCTGATTTCCCAGTTTCTATTGTAATTCTTATTTGATTTTATTGTATAAACATTTTGAATTATTGAATGCATGTTCTCTCTCTCTCTCTCCCATTTTAGTCTGATTGTTGTTATGGCTTCATTGTAATTACATCGCCTCACTTTTCAAGAAAAATTCTAAAAAAATATAATTGCAAATATAGATCGACATAGCCTCCCTGTGTTTGACTTGGAATTTCAATTTAGGTATAAATTTTATTTGTTGAACACAAGCTCTTTGCTTTCAAACTATGACGACAGGTTTTTTCAAAACCAAGCACATTAGTGTTGCGACTCGTACGCTCAACAATATCTAAACCAGCAGAGTGATTACATGCCCCCGGTAGGATATTTAAATATCCTAAGAGACAACCACCAAGGAGATGATATGGTGTTACACATCTTCGAGGGGAATTTCCCACCTCTCTACACTGGGAACTCGTCCAAATCAACTTGTGTTGATCGGTCGCTCCTAATCTAGATGACTTTTTCAGAACATTGAAACACTTTTTGCGTGATTTTGATATTTATGTGCACTGAACCAGACTATGTGTGAATTGGGGTGCTTAGGTTACCGAATCCTGCAAACTGAAAGTCAGTTAACGAGGTCAAATACTTCCTAAGCCTTGGACCTAATACTTAAGCTTTGCATTTTTCCTAACCTCTTGAGAATTATCCAGATCTTAGCGGATACGTGAATTTTTAAGCTAAAGAATCTAGCCCAAGAGGCCTAAGATTAGCGTTCCTACTAATCTCTTTTTATGTCTCTTTAGCACTATTCTTTCATTTTTCTTGATCTGGTCTAGAACTTCAGTTAATCCCTTAATCTCTTACTAATGACTATCTCTCTTTTTTTTTCATTTTGTGCTCCTTTTTATCATTTTTGCTCTTTTTCTCCTCTTTATGATTATGTGGCTCACAAAATTTCCTCCCTCCTCCATTTTTTTTTCTTTTTCATAACTTTTCAATTTTTTTGTGAGAATCCTTCTGACTTTTTCTTGGTTCTGTATGTATGCACTTTATCACCCCCCCCGATGCCTAAGTTTTGCAATGTCCTCATTGTAAACAGAGGGTGTGAACTAGTGTTGAGGTCAGGAACTTAGAACAGGATGCATCAGATGGGTGAACGGGTCGAAAATGACTGATGCGGATGATTTCAAGCTCTGGTACGAGTACGAGAGGTGGGATCAACTGTCTAAGGCTGAGCTCAAGGTGCAATGGACGTCGAGTACAGATAGATTATTAGACGGGTCTCTATTTTTGGAATGACGGGTGGCCTCCCGTTGAGCGGTAAATTTAATGCCTTTAGCCGAGCGGAATATGGGGTGGGGAGGGAGTGGTCAAATTAGTAGAATTTTGTAAAACAATCACCTTGATTAAGAGCCTGGTTGGTCCAACCAGGTGCTTGTTAAGATTAGTGGGCTGATGATGCAGCCCAAACCCAATAAGTCTGGTGGGTTGATAAATGTAGATCAGCAAATGCAGAACCCACCATATGCAATGTGGCTTGGATGGATATGGAAGTGAAAACTCAGGTTTGGGCTGAGTCGAATTAGCCTGGTCAGAGTAGGGTTCCGAAAAATAATCTGTGCATGGTGTGGAAACCCTACAGGGGTGATCAGAGAATGATGTCTCCTATTTTTCGATCTAATCAATTCTCGATACTTGGTATAGATATGGAGTTGAATCATCTTCAAATGGCTCAGTGAGAGGTGAATCAGAATAAAAATTGAGTCTAGTTGTGGGTCGGGGTAGGGAATGGGTTTTGATTGGTTCTGTATGTGTGGAGGAGGTGGCTTCAAAGAGAATTGGTTTGTTATAATCAGGAAGCAGATTTTCTCCAATGTTATGGTTAGATTCGAAATCGTTGGAGAGTTTCGAAAATCAAGATCTGAATGAGATTCAAGACCATGAGTTCCACCATAGAATAAATCATATGTTGTAGATTCAGTAGCCTGACTGGGGTCTAGCATAGATGTTAATTCTGAGCTTAAAAAGGTGTCTTTATCAGGTAGAGGCTCAGGTTCTAAGCTGGTAGGGCGGACCCAATTGAAACCCCACTCATCCAACTCCTCGATTTCTGTATCGTAAATTGGCATGAATTTTGAAAAATTGATTAGTTCCTCTGAGGATGTTGGTGAGGGATATTCATCAAATAGAGGCCCAAAATCATGTTCTTCATTGAAAGATTGATCTTCCTCATATGGGTCCTTGAAATCTTCAAAATAGGCTTTAGATCTAGATTCTAGGCTTAGGATGTGGGTTGAATCACTAGAATCTAGGTCTGAATAACCTTCGAGTGTCACCTTATCAGAATAAGGGGTGGAATTTACACCCTCGAGAGGTTCAGTTCTACTCTCATTATTGTAGGAGTTTTGGGATTCTAAGCCTAGTGATTCATGGTCTAGAGTGGGCTTAACATGGTGTTTTCCTGCATTTGGAGCTTCCTAACCTTCTCCAATATCAGGCACATTGTACTCCATCTGCGTTGGGAATCCACAACCATTTTGTGCCTCAAACCCGAGATCAAATTGATCCTCGATGTTGTCCCAAGATGGTTCATCCTCTGTTTGTGGTATATACGGGCACTTCTGGTCGATAATTTGTTTTACTAATCTCATTATCTCTTCCCATTTTTCAAGATCATCTTGGTGTTGCTTCAAAAGTCGAGGATTTGTCATGCATTGAAGGTATTCAAGATTGTGCAGTTTTTCTATCTCAATGTACCTAGTGATGAGCAAGTCACGGGTTGACCCTTTTGTGGCTTCTGCCAATAGTACTTGGGCACAAGTTATGATAAAGGTTGTGGTTGTTGGGACATCAACCTGAATGTTTTCTATTGGTGTTGAGGTTTTGTCTTCTTTTTCATAGAATTTTAGGGCATCCTCAATCATCCTATCTCTCATGGATCTCTGATATTCAGGTTTCTTGAATGGTAGTCCTAAGTGGTGTGGCTGCATATTTGAATCAAGTGGTGGAATCAAGATGAAGAATCAGAGTTGAATCAAGGTGTAGAATCAAGTTATGAAGCGATTAAATCTGATTAAAAAGTCCCACTGAAAATGCATGTGTGTGCTCTAAAGAGAAAAGATGAGGGACTGGAGATGTTTTTGACCCAATCAAGACACCCAAAGACGTTTGGATGACTATGGAGGTTCGGGGCAGATGATACCCCTGGATCAGAAGGTCATCCACCTGAGAATTACCTGGGCAGCTAGAGAGGGAGAGTCTCGCAAGGACCCCTACACAGTAGAGCGTCCCCATGGGTTACAGGGTTTCCCCCACCAGACCTCTCTTGTCACTGAGATTTCAGATAGACCAGAATGGGGACCTTGACCTCTTATGTCTACCACTTTTATTTCAAAGGTGCTTTAGGGTTCTCACTTGAACTTTAGATGTTTTGATGTTGTGACCTAATTTAGAGGTTGGTTGACCCAAGGGGTCAACTTCACCTGACCTGTCCTATAGATGGCAGAATGATTCTAGGGTTGGGACCTAGTGATCACCCTAATTTGACTCCCAGTTTATTAGGTCCAAGATTTTAATATTCAAGTGATTTTAGAGCTCAATTTTTCTTAGGGTTTGTCTTGTTTAGATCTCTTCAATCAAGGGCTTGGGTAGCACACTGATGCGGGAGGGTTCATTTCCTTTTATACAGGCATGTGTGAACTAGCACTCCAAGGCCCTACTGTAGAAACCCTAATTTGGTTATATTTCCAATCCTCTCTTTCACAAAAATTCTCTTTGGACTCAAAAGCAAGAAGTGTGTTGTCTGCAGAGATTAAGCATGATTTCTATTAGGCACATGAATTTTGTGGGATGGAATCTAAAAAAATCTCTCCAACTTCAAGAAGATTTGAAAAATTTTCGCAAAATCAGGAAACGTTTGCCTTAAAGATGGTGATTACTATAGAAAGAAGGCAATTGATTACTAAATTAATTTCTTCCTTTTGTCTCCCATGGCTAAGGGGATGGTTTAAGGAAGAAAAGAAATTACCTGCCCTGGAGTAGTTGATTTACGGAAGGGATCTTCTCGTGAAATACCTGCAAGATCACAACAACGCAAAGTAGGGAAAGTTAGTGTTCAATATGATAGAAAGAATGTAGAGATTAGTGATAAATTGTGTGTTGCTCCCTGGCAATGGCGCCAAAATGTTAACTCAGCTTGATCATTTTTTAACAGTTAGTTACGTCATAGTATAGGTGATCAATCGTTGTCAAGAAATAAAAATTTATTACTCGAAAACCTAACTATCCGAGGTCGAACACAGGGAGCAATTGGAATTTATTACTAATCTCAAAAATGTAATTGAACACTTAAGCACTCAAAACTTAATTCAAAATATATATATGCATGAGTTTAAAAGTAAAATAGAGAAATTGGACGTCTGATCATGGGATCAGACATCTTAAAAATATGTTTTCTCCTCTATCTGCTTGTCGTTCTTCTTTGGCCGTGTACTTCTTTGTTTCTTTGTCTTCTGTCTTGCCTCTCTACTGTAGTTTCTTTCTCCTTTTCTCTACGGGTCTTCTTCTTCTTCCGTCCTTCGCTGTTTCCTTGGCTTGAGCTTCTCTTCTTATTGTACTTGTCTTTCCCTTTTATTTCTTCTTCAGTTCCTCTTCTCTTTGGCTTTGCTTCTTCCATCTACCTGGCCTTTCCTTCTCTTTATCCTCTGTGAAGCTTCCTTCCTTCTTCTTCTTCTCCTTCGCTTGTAGTGGCTAAGTCCCTGCTTCGTTCTTCAGTTCCTTCCCTACAAAAATCGAAGAGAGCAAAACCTACCCCTCTACCCACACCCGCGTCTCTCTCTGTATATCACTCTTCAGCACACTCTCCCAGAGCCCAGTAATCAGGTCGGGTCAAGCACCCGGGTCTAGGCGCACCAGCGTGGGTGTGGTGCCTGAGGAGTGCTCAGGAGGGTAACGGGTCGAGTCACCAAGTCGACGTGATGAGCTCACAGATGAGGCACATCTATAGGTGAGGGACCTCACCCCATGTGTTCTCGAAGGCAACCAGACGATAACGCAAAATCACTTTAAACTACTCAACGAGGTTACTGCTTACCAAGGTGGGACAAATGCCCCACCGCTCTTTCTCGTGCGCCCGCAAGAGATCATTCTCCAATTGCAGCACTGCAGGCCTCGCAGAGCCACTTGCTGGAACAACTGGATGCGCAAGACCTCCCTGAGTTTGCTGGACCTGGAATCTTGCAGCCTGGAACGAGCTTGCAACCTCCTCGAGCCGTTGCTAATGGCAACTAGAGCTCGAACCCTGCCTGACACAAAAAGGGCCTTGCAACTCTATTAGACCACAAGAGCACCTTCACCGTGTCATGGCAAAGGTGAGGTGGAAGGTGGCAGGCCACGGGGCGGCCTAGGCGTGCGTGCCAAGGTCGCTCTGTGCCCGGACGGATGGGTTTGGTCGGGGTCAATTGTGGTTGTGTAGAGGGTCTGTGGATGAGCGGGGGATTTTCAGTGGAGTGTGGCGGAGGTTGTGAGGTGGGTGGCAAGACATGTGGGGGTGCGGAGTGACGGAGGTGTCTCGCCAGAGAGTGGCCGGAGATGAGGAAGATGGTGGTGGACAGTGGCAGTTGAGGAGCGTTTGGTGAAATAGGGAGAGGGAAATGAAAGAGGGGATAGAGAAGAACAGTTCTAACCTAACTAAGTGGACGAAGGGGGCGAGAGGGCGGCTGGCAGTACCTGCTATCACCGGAGAAGGTGTCCAGTGGAGGAAGATGGTGGCGACGACGGAGCTAGGGAAGCGCGTGCGGGTGCTGCGTGATGCGGAGGAGGATGAGGAGGGCAGCTCTACCACCGGTATTGTGGCAGAGCGATGAGGAAGAGGAAGGGGGCTCACCGAAGCTTGCTGGACCGCTTGGCCAGAGGAGAAGAAGAGGAAATCGTGGTGGAATTCCGACCAAGTCGAGCTGAGGAGGTGCGGCCGGAGTTGAGGGTCAATTTATAGGCACTGGTAGGGACTCCTATGCTTGGAAGACAAGCTTCCAAGCGCGGGAATCCTTGCCGGAGATGGAATTAGTTAAGAGACCCAAATCTCTCGTGCATTCGCACGAGAGATTGGGTGAAATCAGGGATTAGGATTGAGTTCAGATGGAAGGGAATTTCTCAGAGAATCTCCATTCCAAATCTAGGAGGAGATCTTTGAGGAATCAGAGAGTATTCCCTCTCTATTCCTTGCCGGAGTAGAATTTCTCCCCAATAATGGTGGAGGGACCTACTTGTAAGAGTGGCGAGGAAGTTAAGGGGGTTTATGCAATGGCTTTCAAAAGATAGGGGCCAAAATGTAATTGGTGTACTAATTTGCAATGTGGGTCAAGATGCCCTCCCCTTAGGTCCAAAATTTGGTACAAACCTAATTTGGACCTAAGGAATCCAATGGTGAAGTTGGATTTTAGGGTTGACCATGTTTGACTAGACATTTTGCAAAAAAACCTAAATTAGGTCAATTGATGAGCTAAGACCCTAATCTAGGTCAAACTAGGTTCCAAAGGCCAAATTGAATGTTCTAAACCCTAGGGGATATTTTTACATGAATTTTAGAGGGTTTACTTGATTTTTATCCTAACCAAAACTTTGTTGAATTAAGCAGGTCTATTTTGGGGTTACAAGATGTCATTTAATTCCTGTTTTGCACATAAACTCATTTCTGATTGAACCAACCTAGTTTTTATCTTATTCAGACCATTTAACCTATGTTTTGTCTCTGAGAAATCCTGTTTATGTACCGCAATGGTAAAATTGCAGTTTTAACCTTTATTTCATGTTTTCTGCTCAGAACACTTATTCCTTCGATTAAGCCCTCTTATAAGTTATGCAGGAGCTTTTATTCTCTTTATTAGGTCAAAATGAGCTAATTATGGCTCATGATGAGGCTCTCATCAACTACGGATGTTTGAAGGTTAATGTAAGTCATATTATGGGTTGATCCTCAACTATTAAGTCTAACAAGCCAAAGGTCCTCAAGTTGGATGTCTGGTAAGGTCATCGGACGTCTTCTCAGACGTTTGGACTAAGGGCTGGAACTGGCAAACAGGGAGTGGGATTCTAGCCTAATTGTTCTGGATGTCTTATCAAACAGTCAGACGTCTTAAAGTCTAAGATCAGACATCTAATGTCCAGATTGGATGTCTAATCAGGCAGTCTGATGTCTACTTTGGTTTTCTAAGTTCTCTACGAGAAGTCTAAGTATCCTAGGGTTGTGTATGTGCTCCTAGGACTACTTGTTACTTTGGGGCTCTTTAACGAATGATTTAGTTAAATAAAAAGCAAAAAACAAAAATACAAATACATAGAATAAAATAGAAAGAACTTCTATCATATTCTTCATCTTCTTGTCTTTAAGCTCTTGCTCCATGTGAAGCTCCTTCTCCATCATGCTCCTCCAATCCACCATGGATGTGAGCTTGAGCTCCTAGACTAAACTTGTAACCATTTGCATTTGTCCTAAAATCTTAAGCTTAATGCAAATGTTAAATAACAAGTGTTTTATTATCATCAAAATTAATGATCGTGGTGCCCTTGCACCAACAATAGGCTTCAAAACATAGCTCTTCTAATTCTTGGAGTTGGAGTTTCCTTTCTCGGCAACACAGGTTTGGGTAGAGGTTACACTAGCTAATCGGCCAATAAGTGCGATGCTCCAACTCCATGCGCAAGTGACAAGGCTTTCCAAAAATAATTCTGTATAGAGACATACCCAGGGGAGCTTTGAAGGCTATCCAATACTCCCATAAGGCATCAATCACGTTGTTAGACCAATCCTTATGGTCAAGCCAAACCATTTTCTGGAGGATTTGCTTGATTTGCTAGTTCGATACCTTTGCCTAGCCATTTGTTTAAGGATGATACGGAGAAGCGATACGATGGTGGACTCCATACTTCCTCATAAGTGCCTGGAAGGATGAATGAGTGAAATGACTTCCTCCATTGGCTCGAGGGATCCCGAAGCATGCAAAGGTAAAGTCCTTAACGAATTTTGTGGCAATGACATGGTCAGCACATCATGCGGGAATAGCCTCAATCCATTTCAAGACATAATCAACGACAACGAGGATGTACTTGAAATCATTGGATTGAGGAAGGGGACCCATAAAATTGATTCCCCACATATCAAAAATTTCTGCAGCTAGGATGGGTTACAAGGGCACCATGTTGGGAGATGACATTGACCCTAACGACTGGTACCTAGTGCAACACTTAGAGTAATTGTGTGCATTCTGATGAAGGGAGGGTCAAAAAAATCGACATTGCAACACCTTTGCTGTAGTTTTCCTCCGAGAAAAGTGGCCTCCACAAGCCTGATCATGGTAAACGGATAGCACACTGGGGAACTCGCTGTCAAGAACACAACGACGAATAATCTTATCAACACCTACTCTAAAAAGTAGTGGAATATCCCAAAAATAATACTTTGCTTCTACAATGAGATTCTCATGCTAGTTTTTAGGCCAACCTCATGGAAGAGATCTAGAAGCAAGGTAATTAGCGATATCAGCATATCACGGTCCACTTGCCACATCTATAGCTAGAAGGTGCTCATCAGGAAAAGACTCATTTAATGGTAGGGTAAGTCTAATATGGCCTGGGTCAAGTCACGAGAGGTGGCTTGCGAGTACATTCTGGGCTCCAGCCTTATCTCGTATCTTAAGATCAAACTCTTGAAGGAGAAAGATCCAACGAATTGATCGAGGCTTTGCATCCTTCTTATGCATGAGATGACGAATGGCTGTGTGGTCTGTGAAGATGGTAACATAAGAGCCCAAAAGATACGAATGGAATTTCTCCAGCCCGAAGATGCCTGCTAGTAGCTCCTTTTTTATGGTCGTGTAATTACGTTGGGCCTCATCCAACGTCTTACTGGCATAATTGTTGACGTGCTTCGATCACGTTTCAAAATCATGTGTCGTAGTATAGTTGACCAAAGTGAATTATCAATTAAATTTGTAATTCTTGAAACAAAAGTATCCCGAGGTCATCTCTGTGAGCACGCTAATGCGCGAGTACCACTACCATGATTTTTCAAGAATGAATGTAATGACTTTAAATTTGCATTTGTGTTTGCAATTTAAGGCAATCAAATGTAAGTGCAATGGAAAACTAATTTTTTCTTTATGCTTAGCAGAAGAAAATGATCAAGGATGGAAGTGTTTAAGCATGAAATAATCAATTACCAATAAAGTTTTGACAAGACAATTCAATAACCAATTTATTTGGACCTAAATCGATAGATTCTGTAATTTAGTCTTTGAGAAGTTAAGATCTCTTACATTTTAGTCCCTACATCTTTGTACATAGGTCCCTGCAAGTTATTTTTCTTTTGCGGATAGACCACTGCCTTTCTTCTTCAGCAGGTAGGGCTCACCGAAGGAGCAACGATTCGTCGCTGGAAATGAGCTCCGACTGTGGGATCTCGCCAAAGTGCGGCGAAGCAACATTGTCGGAGCACCGCTAATCTGATGGAGGTGCAGTGGCAATTGGCAGTGGGTAGAATGCCGATGACCATGCATAGGGGGACAGAACCAGTGGTCATCGAGCTCCTCAAGGCATGAAAATTCTTGTCGAGGATCGTAAATTGTTCCTTGTGCCACCACGAAGATTCTCGTGAAGCTTCGAGCTTGAGGAGATTGAAGAAGGGCTGGTAGAGGTCGGTGTAGATCGGTCAGCCATCGATGGTGGTTTGGTGCGAGGAGTGTCGAAGCTCCACACAAAGGGCCCAGCGAGCTTCGGCCAGACTCGCTAGAGGTGATGGAGGCATCGATTCATTACGAGGAGGTTAAAGGAGGCGTGTCGGAGTCAAGGGGAACAGGCGACGTTGGCGGTGTTCGGTAGAAAGTCGAGGGCATGGAACCCCTCAATAAGTTGAGGGGTTTTTTTCGTTGTGGTCTTCCGAAGGAGATCGGAGGAGGCGTGCTGGAGTCGAGGGGAACTGGCGACATTGACGGTGTTCGGTTGAAAGTCGAGGGTGTGGAACCCCTCAATAAGTTGAGGGGTTTTGTTCATTGTGGTCGGAGGGTTGGTGGATGGCGAGGATGCGTGGATGCATGGTTGAAGATCACTAGAGCAACCTCCTAACTCATGCCTGAGATGAGGAAGATGGTGCAGAGGGTGGTGGTGGTGTTTGTTCTTGTGTTAAAAGAGCCTAAACTATTCTACTATGGATGAGGAAGATAAGAAACTACTTAAAGGACGATGAGGAGGACAAGGAGGCCAGTCGGAGGGGACGCCAGTAGTGAAGAAGAAGAAGAGGGCGGTGATAGGGATTGACAAGTGATTTTCACGCGTGTTTTGAAATACGTCAGAATTCGTAGTATAGTTGCACTAAACCCTCAATCAAAAATATTTAGTTATTCATGAAACTCACTTGATTTTTATTCTTTTGAGTCCCAGTCGTTTATCTCTGGGAGGTGTAAAAATGAATTTAGATTTGCAATAGTCTTATTATCAACCTAGATCTAACCTAACCTAATCTTTTTTGTCTTTTTGTATTTTGCAATTTTTTATGTTTTTTATTCTTGAAAAGCAACATGAAACCTACATCTAAATATGCTAGCGAAAACCTAACTCACTATGTGCATCTACTTGAGGCCATGGTGGTCGTGCATGGTGTGACTATCCCTAAAGAGGTCATTCCTATGGAGACTAAGAGGCATGCATCCAAATCATAAGAGGTGCAAATAAAACCAAAAGAATATCATGCATCAAATATTAAATCACTATAAATCCAAATACATGAAAAGAAAGAAAGCTAAGAAAGGGATCAACCAAGAGAGGCTATGGAGAAGCCTTCTTGGTCGTCCACTAGGAGAGGAGTAGAGAGAATAGGGTGGTCATGCACCCCTGTAGACCTTCCCTTGCTAGCCATCCATGGAGGTGCTTGTAGGAGGAAGAGAATCCCTTGGATGAGAGGAAGCCTGCCTTGATGTTGAGAGGAGAAGAAGATAGACAACCTCCTTCTTGCTAGCAACCACCCATGGAGAAGCTTTGGAGGAGGAAGAGCACCATGGGCGTCCTAGAGAGGAGGAGGGTGGACGGCCCTTGAGGTTGGAGGGGAAGGTTTGGTTGCAAGTTGAGAGGGGGAGGAGAGAATGGTTTGAGTGATGGTCGTCCATGGGGGCTTAGTAGTAGGTTCTTAGGTTGGTTTACTAAAATTAGGATGGCTAAGAATTGGTGTTCTAGAATAGGCTAGGTAGAAGAAGTGTGTGTGTGCGTGTTTTGAATTTTGTAGAGCTAGGTTGTGTGGGTTTTGGTAAATCTAGGTTAGGTCAACCTAGATTAGGTGGGTGTGGACCTAATTAGGCTTAGGAAAGTCTAATTGGATAGGAGTGAACCTAATTAGGTCTACGTCAAGTCTATTAGGATGTGTGTGTGTGATTAGGCTAAGGTAATCCTAATAGGTTGGGTTAAGGATAGGATAAGTAAGGATATGGATAGTGGGATAGGCTTAGGAGGTCACTAATTAGGTTTCCTAAGGTGTTTCTAAAGGTAGGGATAAGGCTATCCTCCTCACTCCTCTTGTTTGGATCAGTCTTCTTCTTTCTTTATTTCTTTATTCCACTCCATCTCGCATCCTGGATCACTTTATTACCTGCAAATAGCAACAAAAACATTAAATAGCAAGATATCCCATCTCATTCTATATAAAATGATGCAATGCATGATATCCATGATATGTGTGCAATATTCACAAATTAAGCTAGGTTCAAACATTATTCTGGTTGATTAGGACCTATGATTGTTGCGTAATCAGATGGCGAGGAATATTGGACCGATAAGGGGGTAGAAGACTATTTCCCTTGATGGGGAGAATGCGATGATGAGGGGAGAAGCCCTCTAAAAATTGCGACAATAGAGCAGCGGACAAAGAGGATGAGAAGCTCGAAGGTCGGTCTCCAATGACATCAAGGAAAGAAGAGGGGGAGTTGATCTGCCAAATCTCAATGAAAAGAAGTGATGTATGATGGTAGAGGTTTAAAGCTTGTTAGCGCACAAGGAGAGGGTCGGAGTTTGCAGGAACAGCTTGCCGCAGTTGCATGGTTGAAGGATATGGAGGTGGAAGGAGGCAATGCTGGAAGGGGCATAAATGCAAGAAATTCAAAAGTTAAGGGGTTATTTGTAAGGAAATTAAGAATTGAGGGCCAAATTGCAAAGTTGACCAAGATGAAGTCCAAATGAGCCAAAATTTTATGGTTGCCTAACTTAGACATAAGAAGGTTGATGGTGACTTAAATTTTTTATTTTGATGTCATTTGCATGGTCAATTTACATTTATACCAAAAATGTAGCAAATTATCGCTTATATTTTTGTTTTAGGTTGAAACAAGTTCCAATTGTCAAATCGACTATGCCAAACCTTATAAAATATTTTTAATTGATTTTTAAAAGGTTTATATTACATTTATTTCCATCAGAACTATTTTAATTGAAGTGGGACTGAAATTAGGATTTTTAATTAAAAAGTGATATTCAGATTGACTGGAAATCCTAAATTATTCGATATTAACGAACTTTTAAGAAATTTAAGCTCAATTTACATTTTATTAATCATGGTTCACCCGTCAACCATTCTGCATTTATAATTATTCGTGAAAATTATGGAATTAACCCCTATTGTTATGAATTCCTCTCTCTTCAACACTAATTAAGTTATACCCTTTTAATGTGTTAATTAGGTGAATTTTACCTTAG
Source organism: Thalassia testudinum (assembly GCA_037157565.1). NCBI lineage: Eukaryota > Viridiplantae > Streptophyta > Magnoliopsida > Alismatales > Hydrocharitaceae > Thalassia > Thalassia testudinum. The sequence goes on from JAZHRO010000024.1 coordinate 125,432,098, forward strand.
AACTTCGCCAAAGTAACTTAGTTATAGACTATGATGGTGATGCCATTAGTAATACACCACGAAGTGGTGTTTATCACATCTTTGCCCCAAGATGGCTCCAACAACTACGTCAAATGCATCACACATCAGCTCAAAGTCCAGAGACTAATCAGGCAGTTGGAGAATAGGGGCCTTAGTGACAACATCATGCAGCTGTGTAAATGCTCAAATACAGTCGAGGCCCGTGTAAAAGGGCACATCAGTCGATAGGAAATGCGTTAAAGGTATGGAAATCTTGGAGAAATCCTTGATAAATCTCTTATTGAAACCAGCATGACCAAGAAAGGAATGGATTTGCCAGATAGAGCTAGGTATCGGTAAATCAACTATCACATCAAGTTTAGCTATGTCCACCTTAATACCCCTTTTAGAGATGATATGTCCAAGAATAATACCTTCGTGCACCATAAAATGACCTTCCTCCCAAGAAAGCACGACGTTCATATCAATACATCTTCGAAGGATGCGAGTCAAGTTGGTTAGGCAGTCATCAAAGGTAGGTCCGATGATCGAAAAGTCGTCCATAACATCCTCAAGAAAATCACCCACCATATCATGGAATATTGCTAGCATGCATAGTTGGAAGGTAGTTGGCACCTTACAATGTCCAAATGGAATCCTTCTGAAGGTGAAGGTGCCAAACAGGTAGATGACGATGGTCTTCTCTTGGTATTGAGGGTCAATAGCCACCTAGTTATGGCCATCGAATCCATCCAGGAAATAAAAGAATTGATTTGGTTGATAAAAGGTAGCAGAAAATGGTCTTTCTTAGTAGTAGTATTGAGTTTCCTATGATCTACACACACTCCCTAAGGTGCAGGAGTGAGTATAGGGATGGATTTGCCCCTGTCACTAACACAGATAACGAGACTCGCCTTTTTGGGAATAAATGAATCGAGCTCACCCAAGGGCAGTTGCTGATCGAGTAAATGATGCCTGCATCAAGCCACTTAATAATTTCACTATTGATGACAACACTCATATTAGAATTGAGACATTGATAAACACACATGAATTCATTATAAAATGCTTATTTATGATAGTTCCTAGGCTTAGCATTGCATATCATGTTATAAATACTACAAAACATCCATTGCATGGCATTTGGGATAGTTGTGTATTATGTACATTAATTCTTCCATTTTCTATGGCCAGGAGGTAGTGCAACATCTTTTTAGGTTTCGGATGAAGTGTCCGACCGTATGGATGAATCCAGAGCGACAATCACAGTCCGTCAATGCAAAAATCACCCTGATCAGAGCTCTGTAGCACTCTCTACAAAAAGAAGAAGATGGATGGCGCAGATGGCACCATGTGACACCATTCAGGCTGCCCCATTTGAGCCATCAAGCCCCAAGCTCACCACAAGAAGAGATCCCAGCCGTTGGATTGAGATCCAACGACTGAGATGTGCTCTCCATTGGCTGGCTCTTCCCTCCCAAGCACAAGTGCATCAGCAAAGGCCTCATCTCGACCATTGGATCCTCATCCAATGGTCGAGACACATGACCACACTATCCTCCATGCGACAATCCACCTTCTTGGCCAAATGGTGAGGTGGTCACTTCGCAAAGCAATGGTGCAAGTTCGAACTGCAATCCATTCGCGCCTGCTACAGTATTGGATGCAATAAGACTGCTCGATATTTATCGAGCAGTCAAGAGTCCTCACGCCCCATCTAACGTCGTCCTCTGATGCGAGGATGCACGCGTGCCATCTGGAGCGTCCATTTAAGACGACCAAGAGCCACACCCACCATCCAATCCTCACAATTGCGTGAGACGCTCGCGATTTAAAATGATGAGGTGCAATCTACAGGTGAGTCTAGGTTGTGCGATGCTTCATCCGACGGCTGTCAATGTATACACGTGATCTCAGCCATCCATGCCTGATCCAGCGGCTGACGGTCACTACGCCCTAAGCCAGCTGCAGCCGAGCTTCCAAGCACCAGCCAAGGTGCGTGAATGCTTTAGCGACATCCTTGGTAGGTCTTTAGCAACATCTTAAATGTCACTAAAGGCCCGTGCATGCAAACCACCTCCATTTCACCACTATATAAACACCCCTACACCCCCCATTCCTATTTATCTCTACCTACTTTATTCCCACCTACTCCTAAGCTCTAGTAGCATACCAAAGCTCCATTAGAGCTTACTCTCATGCTCCAAAGGCCCCCTATTAGTGTAATGAGCCTACTTCCCACCAAAAATTCATCCTTCATCCCACCACCTTCATAGGTTGCCTTGGAGCTATCCTCCCACCACCATTCCTGTAGAAGATCGCCTTCGTTTCCTCACCTCAATTCCAAAGATTCGGTGAAGCATTCCTCTACCTAGCATCCTCCTGCATCTCACCTCCATCGTCCTACATCTCACCTCCTTCATCCGAGCTTCCGCCAGGCACTATCATCTCGCCGAACAGCCGATTCGGGAGATTTCCTCTCACCCCTATCTCTTTTATGGTTTCATAGATTATTGTAATAAACATTTGTGTTTTATTTCATAGTTGTGTTCCATCTCATTTTGTGAACTTGTCTTGCTTGTCTTTTTATTTAAAAAAAAAATACAAAAATAACAAAACCTCAAAATACCAAAAAGAAACAAAACAAAGAGCGATTTTCAAACAAAGTAAATGTCACCTCCCTGTGTTCGACCTAGGACTCCCCTGGAGTTTCCGAAATAAATTGTATTTGATAGACGCATTTTGTGAGCTACGACGATGGGTTTTCCAAACTCTAATTTTAATTCACGAAACACGCCTCATCATTTTGGCACCATTGCCAGGGAGGCAATGGAATTTACTTTCTTGTTTTCTGTGCTTCTTTGCATTTACATATTATTAACCCTGGTTGTCTCTGATCTACTGTCTTACAGGTACCCTAGCATTGAAATCCATGTATAGTATATCGGAGTAAAGTGCAAGTAAAGTAATTTGTAAGTGTTCCCCACATCCCCCCCCACTAGTTTCATTTCGCCACATTCATAACCAAGACCTAATCTACTTAGGTGTTTGCATAAACCCTAGGATAGAAATTGTTTGTCTTGTTTGTCAACTCCACTCATCTCACCCTCGCATATTATAAAAAAGAAAACAAAATACTTCTTGTGGGACAAATCAACATACACACTACATACACACACATTTGTGGCACATAACCTAACTTGATTTTTATCTACTCAACTAGGATTTCGACCTGTGGAACCGGTACACACAAATCAACACATAAAAGAGTAGAAATCAGTCTAGGTTAACCATCTCTACGTGCCTATTTGGTGATGCATCTGGGTCACTTGATTTAATTGCTTGGACCGCACCACTTAATTTAAAACTGATTCAAGTAGCTTGCCACTTAGGGTTGATTTTTATGACTGAACCAGTCACTCTACATTTTATTTCTAATTTTTAAAGGAATATATCTACACCCGTGTTTTCAAAACTTGGAGTGTTCTCCTGAACTTGATTGAATACACCTAAGATTAAATCCTAAAAGCTACTAAACGAGGTTAAGCCCTAAAAGACACATCATCAAATAACCTTGTTTACAAACCCTGGTTATGCATGCACACACATTTGAATTGATTATTAAGGGCACAACCCATCTAGAGGACCCATCACATTCCAAGGGCACAATCATCCCAAGCCTAATTAAAATTGAGTAGACATTGGCCTTAAGGATTGATTCGCTCTTCGTGGCTTATACTGAGACTTTTTTCGACTAATCTGCTTCTACTAGTCCATCTGATATCTAGTAGGGGAGTAGCGTCAAATGATCATGGCTAGGGGGTACGATAGGAACCGGAGGTGCAAGCCAAAGGAAGAACCTTCTCCCCAGCCGCTCCTAATCTGTTGGATTGATTGGATGAAAGTAGACCAAATCGGTTATAATCCCAAGATGGGTCTTGGGAGTCTGTAGGTCTTTAGGCTAACCCACCTAAGGATAGGGTTAATTTCTTGTACTGCAGGGCATCTTTCTCTATTCTAATTTCCCTCCTAAACAACCATGTATCCTTCCACATCTTTCACACATTTTCAATCCTATCCTCCTACCACCACTTATCCCCAAGATGATTACTATCTCGACTTGACTTATAATTACCCGTCCACTAGCCGGGATAACTTTGATTGGGGATATGAATACTAACCTCAGTGTCCAGGGCCTAACCCTAGACAACAAGACTATGATTACTATCCTTCCCAAAGTAACAATGATTATATATCTTCATCCTTTAATCACCAAACCATCCCGATCTATAATCAGGAAGGATATAATGATTATAACACCTACCCTCCAGAGTATTCCACTGAATATATGTCGCCACCAGCTTTTAAAAAACCCAAAATCACCTCCTATCAGGAAGGGACCTGAGAGCATCGATATCTTAACTCCCCTAGATTTAACCCAAACCTGAACCAAACCATTCAGTTTAGGTGAACCAGGTCAAAGATAGGGTGTTGGCTAACTTGAGGAACACCATCCAATTTTCAGAAGCTCAACCAAAACCATGCACTGAAGCATTAGAGCCTATGATAAAAATGATTGATGAGTTGAGTAGATCTTTATTGGATTTTCTCAAAAATGTTAAGGATAGGGGCCTGGGTGAGTTTCTACTTGGGAAATTGTCGAGGTTGAGGATGAAATTTCTGGTTGCCGTAGTCCAATCTTGGGATGATTCTCAAGATAAACCCCCTTCAGGAGAGCCAATGGCTAAACCTGCTTAGGTGCTTATCGGGGGTGATACATTTTCTAAGACCGGGGATGACCAGGTTGGGCTAGAGAAACCATTAATGATGAACCGATTGATTCACTCGAGATCCCCGAGCTAGGAAGCGAGGAAAAATATGTCTATTTGAACCAGGAAATGACAATCGATTTTGAGACATATATAAATGAGGATCATGAATTCTTTGACACTGACAATGAAGAATCTCTTAGTGAAGTCTCACTTAAGCATAAGGAAGATGATTTTAGTGAGACAAACAGGCTTAAGGAATCTAATGAATCATTTGATAGTCCAATCATTGAGGAGTATGATCATGTTGGGGCTAACTTGGACGATTCGAATCCTGATGATTCAATTAGTAGTCCTATTCCTCAACCACACCCTAAAGAATTGAATGATGATATTTTTGAGATCACCAAACCCAAGTCAATCCTGATTCAGTCACAATTGTTGGACTTGGGTACTTTAGATAGGGTGTACAACAATTTTAAGGTCTCAGGAACATTGATTTTAGAGGGTAGAAATGTGGAAATGAAAATCTGGGAAGCTACTTCTGAGGGAAATAAGATTTTGGATATAAGGGTTCCTGTTGACCTGAAACCACCTATCTTCTATTAGGACCCTTATGATATCTTTCACGTGCGACCCAAGCTTGGAATAATTGACTATCTTCCTGAGTTGAACTATAAGTGGACACTCGATTTTAGTGAATCAGATTAATCCATTGTTTGACAGTTAAGTCTTGGGTTGCACACCACCAAACCATCGGCCCAGCCCCGTAAATACAACAATCTTCAGTTCTGGGTTATTTTCATCTAGAACCTTAGAACCACTCGACCCTGGGGTATGGGTCTGCACTACAACTTGGTCCACATCTGTGGACATCTTCAACTGGCGGGTTTGAGGATTAATCTTTTGATTTTGATTCTAACCTACACATGTGAATTCTCAAAGTTTTCTTTGTATGTATATTATGCCTAGCTGAAGGCATTAAAATTTCACACGTGTGTATATTCCACGTTCTCTACGAAGTTGACCAGATTGTCACGAAATTCAGATGATATTCTATTATTCCGCCCTTTTCATGTCTTTATTTCCACAATGAGGACATTGCTTCATTTAGGCATACGGGGGTGGATACTTAATCTTGAAATTATTTCATTAGCTCTGTAGAATTTCTTTTATTTTCTTTTTGGGTAAAAAAAAGGAAAAAAAATAGAATTAGCAGAAGAGAACTTAGGCTTTTGGAAGTTATTAACTTTAGGAAATGATACAATAAGACTTCAGGCGTAATTAGCTTGGGTGTCCACTCGAATGTCGACTTAGTCTCAAGTCCTTGCCAATTCAAATTCATCTTAATCCAGTAAATAAATTAGGTTGATAAGTACATGACTTATCAACGAGCCCTCTAATTTGAGGGGATTTTAAGTCTAAGCATCTACACACTATTCGCATTGACTCACTTTCCGATGGCTTTTATGGAAATTGGGTAGCTAATGAACTATCTAGGGTAGTATGGCTGGTAAGTTGACATGGGTAACAGCCCATTGGTAGGTTGTCCAGAGCCCAGCCACAAGATCATTTTCTTTGTACTACCTTTAGGTAAATTTTATATCAGGGAAGTCACCTACTTAAAAAAAAAGGAGAAAATAACTAAAAATAAACCAAACCACACTTCACCGTACGATTGTGGCTAGCAAGTTGTCGTGGGTAACAGCCCATTAGCTAGTTGTCTAGAGCCTAGCTCATAAAAATGCACAATAATTCCCAAAACACTTAGGGAAGAAGCGGGGAAGTAGAATAAACTGGACAGATATACACTGGGTTCGCCCTTGTGTTGACCCCATAAATAAAAGAAGTAGGGAGAAAGCTACCGTTTGAAAAGATAAACCTCTAGGCAAGTGTTGGAACCTTGTTCCACATCTTGTTTTGGTGTTAACAAAATTATTATGAATTAATGTTTGCAATTGAGTTCTTTTTAGATTTAGGTGAAGATCAAGGCAAACAGGACGTGATGGAGGAATGATGACGAGAAAGAGAAGATAATGACATGGATGAGGCAAGATGACAAGGATGAGTCGAGGAGAAGAAGATCATCTTCGACCTTTAGTATTTTAGTTTAGGTTTTTCTTATTTATAGAATGTATGCCTCTTAACAAAGGAATATAACTTAGTTTGTCAAAATAATTAGAGATAAATTAGGATTAATATTGAGATCATTTCCAAAGAATGTAATGGATTAAATCACTTACAAAAGGTAGTTGTTAACCCACAAGTACCAATATTAAAGTTTAGCACCAGTACATGTGAGTTATACAGATTTTGTTTTTTCAAAGAAACAAACCTATATCCTGTGAGTATCGGTACTCATGACCAGTACTGGTACTAGAGGGAACGAGTACCGGTACTCATGATCAGTACCGGTACAAGTGGGTTACAGATTTATGTTAAGAGTTTTAAACCAAAATCTGGAAGCAGCGAGTACCGGTACTCATACTTTAGTACCGGTACCAGGTAGCCGTTGGCTCAAAACTGAACGGCTAGAAAATTAATTTTGGCTATATGAATGTTGGGATTTAAACCCCAACGTCTAGTAGACGATTCACTAAGGTCCTAACTCTATAAATAAATCCTTGGACCATTAGTTTGCACATAAGAAATAGAGAAGAAAAATTCTGGAGCTATATTTTATATTTTCACGATATTTTCAAGAGAAGGAATATTTTGCTGCTCTCAATCTCTCTACGGATTTGCAAGCACATCGACGTGATTTCCTCATGCATTGTCAAGGCATTCACATTCATTCTAGCTCTCAAATTGGTATTAATTTTACATTATTGTTGGGATGCTTAGGTATTTTTTTCTAAGATTCTTATTTATCTTACATCAGTGCTTATTTATATTTGAGCATTTGCTCGTTGGGTTGTAACAAACCCATTTTTATACTTGGGTTGAGGTAACCTGTTAATTACCTCGGTTTAGTAAATTGATTCCCTTAGAGTTAAGGGAATCGGGTTAAAAACCCTAAGCTGGGAGGCTTACGTAGTGGAGTACCCAAGTGAGTAGGGAACCACTATACATTTTGTATCCTTTGTGGTTTGAATTCATTGCACAAATCTTTCTTGTTATTACTAATATTGTGCTTGAGTGTTTGTGCGCATAGCCAAATCCTATCTTTAGATCCTATCAGGTGGTATCAAAGCTCGGTTGCAAGAAGATGTAACAACTCGACTTGCAATCGCATCATTCTCAAGGTGCATCGAAGGATAGTCTTCTACCCGTCCTCCCAATTTAGATGGGATGGACTATGGGTATTGGTAGAGGAGGATGCAAATCTTCCTCAAGGGCATGGGTGAAGACTCGTGGACTCTCATTCAGGAGAAGTACATGGATCTGGAGCTGCAGGAAGGCGTAGTTTGGTCAACGGATCAGAAGAAGATCACTAGAAATGCAAAAGCAATGAATGCACTCAATTATGCGTTATCAAGGGAGGAGTTCAACGGTATCTCTGCATGTGAGTCTGCGTACGAGATATGGAACACACTTAAAGTCACTTATGAAGGTACGAATAAGGTAAAGGAAACACAAATCTCAATTCTAACCAAGAGTTATGAGTGTTTCAAGATGGAAAAAGGGAAAGCAATCAAGGCAACATACATGAGGTTTAGGGATATCATCAACCCCATGGAGAATTTGGAAGTAAAATTTACTGAAGAATAACTTGTAAGGAAGATCTTGAGATCCCTTACAAGTGATTGATTTCCAAAGTCCACGGCGATCCAAGAGGTGAAGGATTTATCCACTCTCCTCTTGGATGATCTGATTGGAAGCCTTATGGCATATGAGGTCCACTTGGAGAATATGAAAAAGAATGAGGAGAAGATGTCTACCGAAAGGAAGAATATTGCTTTTGGAGAAATTAAGGAGGACTCAGACTCAACAACCTCGGAATCCGAAGATGAAGAGATGGAGATACTTACAAGAAAGTTTGAGAGATTTCCTCAAAATCAAGGTAAGAAAATCAATAAAGTTTTAGCTAATGTTATTTGTTATGAGTGCAAGAAAAAGGGGCACTTGAGAAAGAATTGCCTTATGAACATGAAGAAAGAAGACAAAAGGGAAGATACAAAAGAAGTCAAGAAGAAGAAGAAGAGAGCTTTTAAAGCAACATGGGATGATAGCAACTTTTACATGGACATTGACTCTAGCGAAACGAATGATGACGAGGTCGCTCATCTATGTTTGGCAGCAACTACGGAAGATACGGACAATGAGGTAAACCTTGATTTCTCTTTTGAAGAATTATTAGAAGCTTATGAAGAACGATATCATAAAGCTATGTCTCTTAAAAGGGAAAAAAAGGTTTTAAAGAATAATTTTCAAACATTAGAATTAGAAAAATCATGTTTAGAAATAAAATTTGAAACGTCAAAATTGCATGCAAAAATAGTAGAGCTAGAAGACATTAATGATCACTTTGAGGGAAATTTAAATAATCTTGAAACAACAAGTAGGTTAAATACTGAATTTTATGATGCACTAAAATCAAATTTTTAGAGTAAAAAGAATACACAAAATGAATCACATGCACCTAGACATACATGGATGTACCAAAAGGCCAAAAATCCTAAGAATTATAGATCTAACACATGAAAGGTCTATAAATCTTAGGGTTTGAAAGGTACTAACTTGAAAGGACCCACAAGAAATTGGGTACCTAGGAAAGATATTTTACATTATTTTGCAAGAATAGATTAAAGAGATCAGTGGGTGTTCAAGGCACACAACAGGACACTTCAACCATTCTATAGGCTAAATGAAGACCAAGAACGAGGGCCTAACGAAGCTTGGTACCCACATTCATCATTCTACTATTGGTAAATGTTATGGTATGATATTCTTTACCCTTTCTTTTTTTGATGGTTGACAAAAAGGGGGAGAAAAATAAAGGGCAAGTAGTAATAATTTTAGGAGGAGCATATATTAATGGGGAGGATTAAAGTAAAAGTTTTTTCCTTCATATAACATTGTTAAAAATTATTTTTTCTTGTAATTATCTACTTGTAAGATAGTTTTGTCAACACCCAAAAGGGGACGATTATTTGAACCTTGTTCCACATCTTGTTTTGGTATTAACAAAATTATTATGGATTAATGTTTGCAATTGAGTTCTTTTCAAATTTAGGTGAATTTCAAGGCAAATAGGAAGTGGAGGCATGATGATGAGAAAGAGAAGATAATGACAAGGAGGAGGCAAGATTACAAGGATGAGTTGATGAGAAGAAGATCATCTTCGACCTTTAGTTTTTAAGTTTTGGTTTTTTTTTATTTCTAGAGTGTATGTCTCTTAAGAAAGGAATATAACTTAGATAGTAAAAATAATTAGAGATAAATTAGGATTAATATTGCGATCATTTTCAAAGAATATAATTGATTAAACCACTTAGAAAAGGTATTTGTTGACCCATAAGTATCAGTACTAAAGTTTAGTACTGGTACATGTGAGTTACAGGTTTGGTTTTTTCAAAGAAATAAACCTGTACCCCACAAGTACCAATACTCATGATCAATATCGGTACTGGAGGGAACAAGTACCGGTACTCATGATCAGTACCGGTACAAGTAAGTTATAAATTTGTGTTAAGAGTTTGAAACCCAAATCTGTAAGCAGTGAGTACCGGCACCCATACTTTAGCACTAGTACTAGGTAGCCGTTGGCTCAAAATTGAATGGCTAGAAAATTAATTTTGGCTATATGAACGTTGGGATTTAAACCCCAACGTCTAGTAGATGACCCACTAAGGTCCTAACTCTATAAATAAACCCTTGGACCCTTTGCACATAAGAAATAAAGAAGAAAATTTCTAGAGCTATATTTCATATTCTCACAATATTTTCAATAAAAGGAATATTTTGTTGCTCTCAATCTCTCTATGGATTTGCAAGCACATCAACGTGATTTCTTCGCTCATTTTCAAGGCATTCAAATTCATTCTAGGCTCTCAAATTGGTATTAATTTTATATTATTGTTGAGAGGCTTAGGTATTTTATTGTAAGATTCTTATTTGTCTTACACCAATGCTTATCTGTATTTGAGCATTTGCTCCTTGGGTGGTAACAAACCCATTTTTGTACTTGGGTTGAGGTAACCCGTTAATTACCTAGTTTTAGTAAATTGATTCCCTCGTGATTAAGGGAATCAAGTTAAAAACCCTAAGCTGGGAGACTTAGGTAATGGAGTACACAAGTGAGTGGGGAACCACTATACATTTTGTGTCCTTTGTGGTTTGAATTCATTATGCAAATCTTTCTTGTTATTACTAATATTGTGCTTGAGTGTTTGTGTGCATAGCGAAATCCTATCTTTAGATCCTATCAGCAAGGTCACCTAGGATAGTAGAAACCCGAAGTCCATTTTAACGGTCGACTTGTGAGTCTTTCACTCTTTTCACTAGATGCTTAGCACTTAGAGTCCTTTTCGAGTCTTGGGCTAGTCGGGTAGCCATAAAAGGTTATCTCGGAACTCTTAAACTCCAACAGTACAAAAAATAAATTACAAAAGAAGAAAAAAAAAGTTTGTGTATGTTCTCTTTTCAAATAAGGAAAAGGCTTGGGCAGTATGCATTCTAGTAGACACCCGGGCACTGTTGAGTTTTTTTAATTAGGTCTTGGGGTTAAGATTTTCTAAAGCAATCAACAAATTTTGCCTAAGTAATCAAATCCTGATTCTACTTTAATACATAGCATTTAGGTTAATTTTGCTAGGGACTAGCAAAAAGTAAGCATGGGGGTATGATAAACACACACGAATTCATGATAAAATGCTTATTTATGATAGTTCCTATGCTTAGATTGCATATCTTGTTATAAATACTACATAACAACCATTGCATGGCATTTAGGATAGTTGTGTATTATGTACATTAATTCTTCCAATTTTTATGGCCAGGAGGTAGTGCAACATCTTTTTAGGTTTCGAATGAAGAATCCAACCGTATGGATGAATCCAGAGCAACGATCGCTGTCCGTCAATGCAAAAATCATCCCGATCAAAGCCCCATATCACTCTCTACAAAAAGAAGACAGACGACCCAATTGGTGACACGTGGCCCCATCTGAGCCATCAAGCCCCAAGCTCTCCACAAGAAGAGATCACAGCTGTTGGATCTCAATTCAAAGGCTAAGATGCACGCTCCATCGCCTGGCTCTTCCTCCAAAGCACATCAGCAAAGGCCTCTTCTCGACTGTTGGATCTTCATCCAATGGTCGAGATGCACTACTGCATCATCCTCCATGAGACAATCAACCTTCTTGGCCAAATGGTCAGCCAGCCACTTCGCAAAGCGATGGCGCTGGTTCGAACCACAATTCATCCATGCCCACTACAGTATTAGATGCAATAGGATCGCTCGATCCTGATTGAGCAGTCGAGAGTACTCACGCCCCATCAGATGCCGCCCTCTGACACAAGGATGCACGCTTTCCATCTGAAGCTTGCATTTAAAACAACTAGGAGCCACGCCCGTCGTCTGATCCTCGCAATTGCGCAAGGTCCACAAGATTCAAAATGTTGAGGCACGATTTGCGGGTGAGTCTCAGTCGTGCAATGCTTCATCCAACAGCTATCAACCCATGTAACAGTAGTGCAAGATTCAAACAGGGGCGAGCGCACGTTTTCTCCTCGCAATCTCAACCATCCATGCCTGATCCAACAGCTGATGATTGCCGTACCCTACGCCAGCTGCAGCTGAGCTTCCAAGCATCAGCCAAGGCATGTGACTGCTTTAGTGACATCCCTGGCAGGTCTTTAGCGATGTTTTAAATGTCACTAAAGGCCCGTGCGCAGAAACCACCTCCATTCCACCACTATATAAACACCCCTACACCTCCCATTCCTCTTCATCTCTACCTACTCTACTCCCACCTACTCCTAAGCTCTAGTAGCCTACCAAAGCTCCATTAGAGATTACTCTCAAGCTCCAAAGGCCTCTTATTAGTGTAATGATCCTACTTCTCACCAAAAATTCATCCTTCATCCCACCACCTTCATAAGTTTCCATGGAGCTGTCCTCCCACCTCCATTCCGATAGAATATTGCCTCTGTCTCCTCACCTCCATTATAGAGCCTTGGTGAAGCATTCCTCTACCCAGCATCCTCCTACATCTCACCTCCTTCATCCGAGCTTCCGCCAGGTGCCGTCATCTCACCGAACAACCGATTCGGGAGATTTCCTCTCACCCCTATCTCTTTTATGCTTTCATAGATTATTGTAATAAACATTTGTGTGATATATCATAGTTGTGTTCCATCTCATTTTGTGAACTTGTCTTGCTTCTCTTTTTATTTCAAAAAAAACACAAAATTAACAAAAACTCAAAATACCAGAAAGAAATAAAATGAAGCATGGTTTTCAAACAAAGTAAACGTCGCCTCCCTGTGTTCGACCTGGGACTCCCCTGGAGTTTTGGATATAAATTGTATTTGATAGACACATTTTGTGAGCTATGATGATGGATTTTCCAAACCCTAATTTTAATTCGCAAAACATGTCTCATTAGACGTCATTGCATCTCACAGGAAGGTCAATCCTCCTCCTCTATATATATACGGTGAGTGTAGTAGGAGGGGTTAATGCTAGTCAGATTAGAAAGAGACCATCCAATGGTTGCCTTATGTTCAATTAGGACCTTCATTAGCTTCTACTCTTACTCCCTAGGCAACTTTGAGCTGATGATTACAGAAAATGTTTCAGTTGGTCCTAAGAAAGCATATTTTAGCATGTCAAGCAGCGCTTTTAGCTCAGGAGTGGATGGGGAAAGATCTAGTAAATCTTGGGATGAGAGTATCCCAAAAGGATCAGAGGGAAGAATAAGGGGGAAGGAAATTGGCCCTTATTGTTAAAATGTTTGGAATTATACTTTTGATAATGACAAATGAGTTATTTCCTTGGAAAGGACTAACATATTGCAGGTAGGATTTAAAGAAAAGGATCGAGGAAAAGGAAGGGAAAAAGAACTACTTTCGTAGTTTATTTTATTTGTTTAGAATGTAATTAATCCTTGAATTATCCTAAGGATATCTTTAGAATCTTCCTATCCATATCCTTATCCTTAAAAGTGTAAAACTTAACTTCTGTTGATTTTTCAGAAGTCTCCTTTTCCATTCAGACATTTGAGTCTATCTTATAAGATGTCTGATCTACTTCACCAGACATTTAGGATCTTGATTAGAGCTTAGATTCATATCCGGAATCCTCGACCACTGTCACCTAGGATTTCAAATGTCTATGCTCATATTCAGACGTTTAATATAGTCTTTCAAACTTCTCCTCAAGCTTTTAATATCTCTTTAACTTTAGAAGAACAATGGTCATAATTTTTGTTGTCTTTCAGACGTCTGTTGCCTTCTTGAGAGGTCTAAAAATGACCAACGTTCACTTTCTATCTAACGTTAAGATTGACTGCAACTATTATGCTCGTTACTTTTTTATTTTGGAATGTTGTAGGCTATTAGATGTCTTTGCATTTATCCAGACTTATAATTCCTCTTTTTAAGACATCTACACTTTTTACCAGACGTGTAGTAAAATGTCTAATCATATGTCTTTAGATCCCTGTTTGGATCCAACCTCATTCCAGTAACTAGCACTTTGACCCAGAGGTTCTTTCAGACATCCATTTTTAATTTCTGATGTCTGAAACTATCTATTCAGATGTCTATCTTTTTGTTCAGATGTCCTTATACTTGATCTTGTGAAGTCTAGTAATGACTACATTTACTCTACAGCTTTTTCAAATGTCCTGGTTTATTCTCTGATGTAAACACAATTACACTACTTAAAAGGTCTATTTTTGCATGTTCTTAAGCATAGGATTGCATTTCATGATATAAATATTGCATTACATGCATCATCTTGCATTTGGAATAGTTTGAATAAAATGGAGGTTAATTGTCTCCTTTTATGTGCTTGGACAGGGCAAATATTTTATCAGGGCCTCGGATCAAAGATCCAACCGTATGGATGTGATCAGGGCGATGATTGGAGTTCAACGACTCCAAGATCGCCCTAATCAGGCATCCGTAGCATCAGATAAGTGACCCAGGAACCCTAGAAGATCAAGGGCCAGGATGGTGTAAATCTGCACTTCAGATGATAAATCCGACTGCACGGATGAATTCGGATCGACAATCGCAGCCCAACGACACAAAAATCAAGTCAATCCGACATCCGTGGCACCATCTACAACTTCCAGAAGATGGACGGCCAAGATGGCGCCACGTGGCGCCATCTCAGCCGCCCAAACGGTCGCTTGCACTTTGTGAAGGCCCCCGCTCGATCGCTCTCCGCCGTCAGATGGAGATCCAACGGCTGTGGTCGCTCGCGCTTAAAAGCGTCCGCGCGACCATTTCGTCCGCGTAGCGCAGCAGCGACGCAGCAGCGGGCGAAGCAGAGGTCGCGGGTTCGAGCTGCGGTGAGGGGGTGAAAGGCGCGGGCGAGCGGGCGCGGACGAGCGTCAGATGAAGATCCAACGGCTGTGCGCGCTCAATCAGGACGACGCGCGATTGGACGTCGGGCGTAACGCGCGATCGCTCGCAGGCGGGTGCGCTACGCAGTGGGCGCGGACGCGATTTAAGCCGTCCGATCTCGTGATCGGACGGCTGAGACTTCGCGGACGTGCGTAGGCGTTACGCGTGCGGGCAGCCGAGCAGGCGCGCGTGGGCGCGGAGGCTACGCCCACGTTGGGGGCTTTAGCGACGGTTTTATCCGTCACTAAAGACCCCTTATTTATTATTTTGAAGATGTAATGTCCATTTTGCCCCCACTCCTTGCAACTATAAAAGGAGACCCCCTCCATACTAAATTTTCATCCCTTCCTTCTCCTCTCTACCCCTCCAAAGCTCAAGAGAAGCTTGTCCCACACCCGGGATGCTTCTCGCGAGATAAAGTCCAAATTTTCGTCCCCCTTCGGAAGTGGATCCCGCGATGACGACAGCGTGCTGCTCCGTTCCCGTTCTTCTGCTTCATCCTCCTTCGTCCCGCTTCGTCCTCCTTCGTCCAGGCGTCGTCCCATCCGGCTCGTCCTCCAAGCGACCGTCGAGGAGGATAACTTCTCTCTCCCATTCTTATTTACAGCTTTTCTAGTGTAGAATTTTCCTGCTTTATAGTGTAATTGATTTCCCGCTTTCTAGTGTAACTTTCATTTCGTTTGCTTGTATAAACAATTGAAATATTGAATGCATGTTCTCTTTCTCTCTCTCTCTCTCTCTCTCTCTCTCTTAGTTTGATAGCTCCATTGTAATTATTTCGCCTTGTTTATCAAAAATCCTAAAAAAACATAATTGCGAATATAGATCAACGTAGCCTCCCTGAGTTCGACCCGGAATTCTTTTTCGGTATAAATCTTATTTGTTGAACACGAATTCTTCGCTTTCGAACTACAACGACAGGTTTTTCCAAAACCAAACACGTTAGCGTAGGTTCGTAAACGTTCAACATTTTGGCGCCGTTGCCGGGGAGGCAACGATCTTTGATTTCTCTTCGCGTTTTGTAACTTACAAATCATTTACCTCACTTTTCTCCTTTCTTATTGTAATTGCAGGTACTCTTTTGAGGCAAGCAAAAGTGGTAGATTGGAGTAAAGTGCTGTGGAAGGTTTTGTAAGTTATCCCCCATTCTTTCCCCCTCCATAGATTTCATTTGCCACATTAAATCCAAATTCCAATTAACCTAGGTGTTTGCATAAATCCTAGGAATAATTTGGTTGTTTGGATTTCCACTCACATTCATTCCACCTTCGTTCATAAAAAAATAATAACAAAAAGATAATCTTGTGGGGTAATTTTCAACAAATACACAATGTACACCCACATTTAAAGGTACACAACCTCATCTGATTTTCAAACTCAACCGATAATCCAATCTTAGGAGCCGGTACACACATCCAAACACATAATTGAGTAGAAATTAGATTAGGTAATCATTTGTGTGCCTAATTAAGTGGTGCAACAGGCCAATTGTTTGAGTTGATTGGTCCGCACCACTTCAAATAAAATCAACTCATCAAGTAGCTGCCAATTAGGTTCAACTCTTAGGGATTTACCAGGCACTCCACATTCTTTTTAAACTTTAAAGGAAAACATCTTCACCTGTGCTTGTAAAACTTGGTGTGCCAACGAAACTTGATTGAAAACACCTAAAGTTGAATCCTAAAAGCTACTAAGCAAGATTTGAATCTTAAAATTCACCACATCAAAAACAATCTTGCTTGAAAACCACTGGTTGTGCACTCACATACAAATCAATCAATCATTAAGGGCACAACCCATTTAAAGGGCCCATCACATTCCAAAGCACATTCAAACCTAGCCCTAAATAAAACAAAGTAGACGTTGGCCTTAAGGATTGGACTCGCTCTTCAGAACCCAGAACGAGATTATTTTCGATTAGTCTGTTTCTACTGTTCAATCTGATGTCTAGCTAGGGGAGTAGAGTCAAACGATTGCGGCTGGGGGGTACACTAGGAACCGGAGGCGCAAGCCGAAAGAAGAACCTTCTTCCCAGTCCCTCCTTCTAACTGGTTGAATTGAACAGACGGAAGTAGATCAAATCGTTCCTTTATCTCAAGACGGGTTTTGAGAGTCTGTAGGTCTTTAGGCTAACATATTTAAGGACAGGCTTGATTGTTTGTATTGCAGGGCACCTTTCTTCCTCCCGTGTATCATGAATCCTTCCACATATTTCACGCATTCCCGCTCTTTCCCTCCTGTTGTAAATTATCCTCAACATGACGATTATCCCAACTCATATTGTAATCGACCATCAGTTAGTTGGGATAATTCGGATTGGGGATACAATTCCGGACCCCCGTGTTTAGGGTATAACCCTGAACACTTTGATTCTGATTTCTATCCTTCTCAGAGTTACATCGATTATAGATCGTCCTCCTTTCATGAACAACCTAATACGATCTACAATCAAGAAGGATACACTGATCCTTACCCATCCTCTGATTTCACTGCCTTTAGGTCATCACCATCTTTTGAACAATCTGAAATGACCTATTATCAAGATGGGTATAACGAATCTCAATTCGTTAATTCCTCTACATTGATGTCAAACCCGCCCAACCCTGAACCAACTCATTTGGTTCAGGTTAATCAGGTTCAAGATAAGGTTCTGGCTAACTTGAGGAATATCATTCAATCTTTAGAAGTTCAGCCAATACCTTGCATTGAGAGATTGGAGCCCCTGATTGAGATGATTGATGATTTAAACAAGTCTTTGTTGGATTGGCTCCAGGATGTTAAGGATAAGAACCCGGGTGAGTTTCTACTTGGGAAATTAGCGAAATTGAGGATGAGATTCGTGGTTGCTTTGATTCAATCTTGGAATAATTCCCAGGATGAACTCTCTTCAGGAAAGCCAATGACAAAACCCGCTCAAGCACCTGTTGGGGGGACACGTGTTACGAGGCTGACCAGATTGAATTAAAACAACCAATTAAGGATGATTTGATTTCTTCACCTGAGATCCCTAAGCCGGGTTACGAGGAAACATATGTCTCCTTGGAACAGAAAGTGACAACTGATTTTGGGACATACATTGATACGGATCCTGATGGTGAAGATTCAAGTTGCGAAGTCTCACACGATTTCTGTGAGACAATTGGGCCTGAGGAATCTGATAGATCATTTAATAGCCCAATAACTGAGGAAACTGATCTTATTAGGGCACACATTACGGATCCAGAATCACATTTTCTGGAGGAATCAATTCAATGCCCTGATTATCAGTTACACCCTGTTAAGCTTATTGATGATTCTAATTCTAAGATAATTAGACCCAAGTCAATTTTGATTCTGCCACATCATTTAGACTTGGAGATTCCAGACGGGGTGATGAATATACAAGAGGTCTGGGAATTTGATACACTTAATGAGGAGGATAGGAGCGGGGAAGTTCTGATTTGGGAAGTTAATTTTGGAGGAAATGGAAGATTGAGTCGAAGGGTTCCTTTTAAGCTGAAACCATCAAATCAGAACCCTTACGACATTTGTTTCGAGGATGCTCAACTCAAGCACACATTCAACGATTATCCTTTTGAGCTTCAATTTTCTGTAACCCGACTTTTTGGTCTTGGGTTGCATCCTCAGAAATCGCAGGCCCGATCCCGCTTACATTCTGATTTTAGGTTTCGGGTAATTTTTATCCAGAACCTAAGATATTCTTGATTATGGGGTGTGGGTCTGCACCACAATCTGGTCCACATCTGTGGACCTCTGCTGACAGGTCAGAGGATTCTTCTGTTCATTCTAATTCTGACCTGCACATGTGAATTCTTCATTTCTTTTCTTTGTATAGTGTGCCTAGCTGAAGGCACTAAACTCAGCACTTATACAGTTCTTTTTCGTTTTCATCTTGGAGCGGACCTGATATTCACGCAATTCAGGTGCTTTCTACAATTTTCCACTCTGTTTTATGTCTTTTTAATACAATGAGGACATTACATTAGATAGGCATGTGGGAGTGGATATTCATCTCTGAATTCATTTGTCAGCTCCGTAGATTTGTTTATTTTCTTTTACAAAAAAATAAAAATAAAAATTTCATAATTAGGAAAGAGAATTTGGGTTTAAGAAAATTTTCAATCTTAGGAAATACTACATTAGGATCTGAACACAAAGACCCCTCAGGTCTTTGGACTTAATTAGCCTGTGTATCCACTAAAATGTGGATTTGTCTTTGAATCCTCGCCATCTTAATTCTATTATAATTGGAATAAATAAGTTTGGGTGATAAGTGCACGACTTATCAACCCGCCCTCTGATTTGAGGGAATTTCGAGTCTTAAGCATCTACACACTTTCTTTGCACTGACTCGTTGTTCGGCGATTTTTACGGAAATTGGATAGCTAATGAACCTTCTAGGGTGATATGGCTGACAAGTTATCGTGGGTAACAGCCCATAGGTAGGTTGTCCAGAGCCCAGTCACTGGACCTTTCTCTTTTTGCTGCCTTTAGGTAAATTTTAGACCAGGGAAGCCACCTACTTAAAAAAAAAAAAAAGAAAAAAAAAAATCAAAAAGGAGAAAAGAACAAAAAGAAATAAGCCACACTTCGCCGCACGAGTATAGTTGGCAAGTTGTCGGTGGTAATAGCTCATCGACCGGTTGTCCAGAACCCAGCTCAGAAAATGCACTAAAAATTCCCAAAACACTTAGGAAGAAGCGGAGAAGTAGAATAAACCGGGGAGATATACACTGGATTCACCCTTGTGTTGACCTCGTTAAAAAAGTAAAAGTAGGGAGAAAGCTACCGGTTGTAAAGATACACCTTTAGGCAGAATTCTTTTTGAGGTCACCTAGAGGCGTAGAAATCCGAAGTCCGTTCTAATTGCCGGTCAACGAGTCTATCACAATCACAATAAGATGCTTAAAACTTAGGGTTCTCATCAAATCTTGGGTGAGTTGAATGGTCATAGAAAGCCACTCTTAAACCCTAAAATTTGAAAATCCAAAAAAAATTAGAAAAGAGTAAAAAGAGAAAAAGAAATTTTTCTTTGAATAAGGCGAGGGCTTGAGGCGGTCTGCATTTTGGCAGATACCCAGGCACTGTTGTGTCTTTGAAAGTTCAGTTCCTAAGTAGAAAATTTCTTAATGATTGAAAGTGACTCAGGTCCAAATAATCCAACCTAATTCTTTTATAAATAGCATATAGCTTTTGCTAGGGACTAGCAAAAGATAGGCATGGGGGTATGATGTAAACACAATTACACTACTTAAAAGGTCTATTTTTGCATGTTCTTAAGCATAGGACTGCATTTCATGATATAAATATTGCATTACATGCATCATCTTGCATTTGGAATAGTTTGAATAAAATGGAGGTTAATTGTCTCCTTTTATGTGCTTGGACAGGGCAAATATTTTATCAGGGCCTCGGATCAAAGATCCAACCGTATGGATGTGATCAGGGCGACGATTGGAGTTCAACGACTCCAAGATCGCCCTAATCAGGCATCCGTAGCATCAGATAAGTGACCCGGGAACCCTAGAAGATCAAGGGCCAGGATGGTGTAAATCTGCACTTCAGATGATAAATCCGACCGCACGGATGAATTCGGATCGACGATCGCAGCCCAACGACACAAAAATCAAGTCAATCCGACATCCGTGGCACCATCTACAACTTCTAGAAGATGGACGGCCAAGATGGCGCCACGTGGCACCATCTCAGCCGCCCAAACGGTTGCTTGCACTTTGTGAAGGCCCCCGCCCGATCGCTTTCCACCGTCAGATGGAGATCCAACGGCTGTGGTCGCTCGCGCTTAAAAGCATCCGCGCGACCATTTCGTCCGCATAGCGCAGCGGCGACGCAGCAGCGGGCGAAGTAGAGGTCGCAGGTTCGAGCAGCGGTGAGGGGGTGAAAGGCGCGGGCGAGCGGGCGCGGACGAGTGTCAGATGAAGATCCAACGGCTGTGCGTGCTCAATCAGGACGACGCGCGATTGGATGCTGGGCGTAACGCGCGATCGCACGCGGGCGGGCGCGCTACGCAGCGGGCGCGGACGCGATTTAAGCCATCCGATCTCGCAATCGGACGGCTAAGACTTCGCGGACATGCGTAGGCGTTACGCGCGCGGGCAGCCGAGCAGGCGCGCGTGGGCGCGGAGGCTACGCCCACGTTGGGGCTTTAGCGACGGTTTTATCCGTCACTAAAGACCCCTTATTTATTATTTTGAAGGTGTAATGTCCATTTTGCCCCCACTCCTTGCAACTATAAAAGGAGACCCCTTCCATACGAAATTTTCCTCCCTTCCTTCTCCTCTCTACCCCTCCAAAGCTTAAGAGAAGCTTGTCCCACACCCGGGATGCTTCTCGCGAGATAAAGTCCAAATTTTCGTCCCCCTTCGGAAGTGGATCCCGCGGCGACGACGGCGTGCTGCTCCGTTCCCGTTCTTCTGCTTCGTCCTCCATCGTCCCGCTTCGTCCTCCTTCGTCCAGGCGTCGTCCCATCCGGTTCGTCCTCCAAGCGACCGTCGAGGAGGATTCTCTCTCCCTACTCTTTTTACTGCTTTCTAATATAGATTTACTGCTTTCTAGAGTAATCGCTTTATGCTTTCTAGTTGTAACGAACGATCTCTTTTATGATAAATTCCTTGTCTATTCTACATCTCATTTTGATTTCCAAGTGTAGTATTCTCTCTCTCTCTTACTCTCTCTCTCTCTTCTCTTTGTTGTAGATACTTAGATAGTTTAAATTGAATTTCTTCGTGACAAAATAAAAATGAAACGTGAAGTTTTTAAATCAAACGTCCGCCTCCCTGTGTTTGACCCGGAATTTTAATTTCGGTATAAATTTTATTTGTTGAACACGAATCCTTCGCTTTCGAACTACAACGACGGGTTTTTCCAAAACCGAACACGTTAGCTTAGCTTCGTAGCGTTCAACATTCTCAGAAGTCTGTCATGGTTTTTCGTACATTTGATACAGTCAAACTTTGAGTAAATGCAATGTAGCCATTGATAATATTGTCATCATCAGCCATATCTAGCTTTAATTAGTCATAATCGGTAGATAAATGCTCCTACACAACTGCCAGAAGACCATAACTTAATGCAAATCCATTCTGTGAGATAAACGTGAAACCAGGGTTAAATTGCAATTTTATCATCATATTGATTGTACAATAATCATGCAACCTAAATCACCGGAATTAAGCTAGATTCTAGCATAACTTAAAAATAATGCATTCATAGGCATATTAATTTGCATAATTGTTAGTTTATTAGTTATATAGATAATATCGTCATTTTATGACCTAAAAGAAAGATGATTTTAATCGCAGATGATTTGAAGCCGTGGATGTCAGATCATACCGGATAGATCTGACTAGAACGATGACGGGTGTCCAACGATTCCAAAATCGTCCCGATCAGACAACTAGAGCATCGTGTGCAGTCCATAGAAGAATGGAGATCATGGAGCCAAAGGATAAAGATTCAAGCCTCAGATCAAGAATCCAACTACACCGATGGATCCAGATCAATGATCGCAATCTAATGATGCAAAAATCAACTCAATAAAAGGTCTACAACATCAGATACAAAGAAAAGAAGATGGACGGCCACGATGGCACCACGTGGCTCCATCACAGCAGCTCCCTCACCACTGCCACATCTAAGAAGGCTACATCTCACTCTGTGGGTCGTTCGATCTTCATCCAACGGCCATAAGAACACCACGTCGCCCGCCCAGATCGGATAAGCCTAAATAGAAACAAAGAAGCATATATAACAAAAGGTTTGTGCAGCGCATTGGCTCACACATGCGCGCGTAAGCATGGGATGCGGGTTTGAGGCTTGCGCTGCATGAAATTGAAGCAGCATTGGCTGTGCGTGTGTGCGCAGGCACAATTGTACGATTGGAGGGCAAAGGCGCGACCATGTGGCACAATCACAACCCTCCACAGGCAGACACACGATCGCACGCATTTTACGAGAATAGGAAGTTGAGGCAAGCGTGCATAAGCCGTCCGATCGTCGTAATCTAATGATTGAGGATAAGGCATTGAAAAGGGCCTTTCGGGTGCACACGCGGAGAGATGTTGTTGCAGCGAGTGCACGAGGAGGAAGTTGGGTCATGCGATATTTGATCCAATGCTCCAGCGGCTGCCACGAGTCACCACCAGAAAAAATCTGAGCGTAGAAGGCCTTTTGAAAGTTATTTTGAGGCCAAATCAGAGCCGTTGATATCCCCATCAACAAATCTAATTAGCCAAGGGGTTGTTGCATGAGATTAAGGGTTAAAATACCCTTTTTTCCTTCCACAAAAGCTATAAAAGAAGGCCTAGGGTCCCCCAGTTGAAGCATCTATCTCTCCCATCAACTCCAGATCCCTTCTACCATCTTGTTTGCAATTCTCTATCCCTCTGCAAGTTTGTCTCAACGCTTTGGATCTGAGGTGCTGCCCCACCTCGCACAAGCATCCTACAAGCGGTGTCATCTCTATGCACTTTTTGTCTCTCTCTCTCTATCTTCCTCTCCTTCTATCTATCTACTCTCTCTCTTTAGCATAGTACTTTCTACTTTGAAAACTGTTTATGCATGCAATAAAATTCTAATACTTTGAATGCTTGATATCTGCTTTTTATATACATATACATATATAAATACCTATTAGAGGTAGTTTTTTGAAAAGCTTCCATTAAAAATTGATATTACCTCCTTGCAAACAACTAGATACTCACCAGAGTTTTATGAATTTATTTGTCAATGTGTTCTCATGCTAGACTACAACTAAATAACTTTCAAAACATGAATTACACGCTGAACAAATTGTAGCCGTTGCCGGGGAGGCAACGAGAATTTTTGAAGTTTTCTTAGATGCGTATTTAAGATTTCTAACTCGTTACTTTTTTTGTTGAATTCGTGTGTGCAGGAAACGAAGAAATATGAACCAAACACGACAGTGGAGAAAGCATAGATTCCAATCTCAAGTAAGTACCCATTGGTTAGATTAGTTAGATTTAGAAAGTTTAGGATTTTCTTGAACCCTAGGATTCATTAGAATATTCCATATTGAGAAAAACAAAAAATAAATTTCTCTTGATTTTCAAGTTGAAAAAAATTTTATTATAAAAATTGAATTCCTAAAGATCTGCACGTCCAAAAATTCTCAAGTTTTGAGTGGACATGGATTTCAAAGTCAAAAATAACATTTCCAAAATTTGCACAAATCGGAGTTACATAAAATTTTTTAAAAATTTACGCACAAATCTGTTATCAATTCGATTTTTGTTCCTGATTTTTTGGATTTTAAAATATCATAAGAACTTTTATACAACTCCGATTGAAGTGAAATTTGTGGCACTGAATTTCTGAAAAAGTTAAGAATTTCAAAAAAATATGAGAAAAATATTTCTTGTATATTTGATTGTACGAATTATTTGATCATGAATTGGTGTTCAAAACAGACTACAAAATCCCCGCTACTGCTTAAATCTGAGAAAAAAGAATACATGCATTAAAATTCTTGAAAAATATTTTCTGAGTGCCTAGTAAATGGTGCAAGAAGACCAATTGATTGCATTTCTTGGGTCACACCACTCATCTGATTTTTGACTTAAAAGAATATCTTGAACTATCTGTACTTAGGGTTTCACTCTAAGGATAGAGCACATCTGCATTTCCATACTTAAAGGAAATCTATCAAACAAATAGGGATTTGCAAACCTTTTGTGTGCCTCATCAGAACCTTGGTTGAAAATATTAAATCAAGTGAACCCTAAACCATGCTAACACAAGCATTTGAATCTTAAAAGAAACTTCATCATAAAAATTTACTTGTGAACACTTTGCCTGTGTAGTTCACATCTCTAAAATCAACTTTAAGGGCAAACACCCCACTAACGCCCATCATATTCTGAAAGCACATCAAACCCAAGGTTAAAACTGAGTAGACATGCCCTTGGCAAGACT
The DNA here is from genome assembly GCA_037157565.1 of Thalassia testudinum. Classification (NCBI taxonomy): domain Eukaryota; kingdom Viridiplantae; phylum Streptophyta; class Magnoliopsida; order Alismatales; family Hydrocharitaceae; genus Thalassia; species Thalassia testudinum. Next base: position 125,457,338 of record JAZHRO010000024.1, read on the forward strand.
AATAGACTTGGGGACTTGAAACTAGATAGGACTAAGGTCAAGGCCTTGTCTACTTGGATCCACTAGTGACAAGAAAGGTTGGTGCGGTAACCACGTCAACATTTAGTGGTGTCCTGCTATGCAGGGTGTCCTGAGGGGTCCCACCCTTTGGCCAGACAAGTAATTCAAGGGTTGATCTAACCCAGTAGTGTTTTGGGGAGCCAAGATTAGGTCTAATTAGTGTTGACACTCTAAGGACCAATTTGATTGCTTGCATTGAGCAAGCGTGGTTTTCTCTCATCTATCTTCTCCTTCTCATCTACAGACATCCTTCTGGTGTATGCAAGGTAAAAGATCTCAAAATCCTGATTTGATATCACCATTAGAAAGAAATCCCAGGAGAAGACCTTTTTATCCAGAATCTGAATCTGAACCCTCTGCAATGCCTAGTTACCACGAGGAAGAAGAGATTGATGAACAAAATCTAGATCCTACGACTCTCTTAGAAAGACAGATCACTAAGCAGGCCAACATGATGATCGACAGTTGGAAGTCATAGTGCAGGCCATCACTTGACTCCAAAATGGAAGGGTAGACCAGCCCCTCCATGACTTTTACAACCCTCTGGATGCCCAACCAAAACCATTTGTTAGGGTACCTTAGGATGGGGAAGATTTTGAACTCAAACCTCAGATCATTAACTTCATTTCCCACCACCCTGGGCGTGAATCAGATGACCCCTTCCACCACCTTGAAGAGCTCTTGCACATAGGAAGAACCTTTGGCCCTAGGAACATGAATGAAGGTACCCTAATGATGAATATGTTCCTATTCTCCCTGAAAAATAGAGCTGCACATTGCTTGAGAATAATTAGTAGACCAATCCTAAGTTGGGAAGACCTGAGAAGCACATTCCTAAAGAAATTCTTCCCTGTAGGAAAAACTAATGCCCTTAGATGTGCAATAACAACCTTTAAGCAGAACCCTGGGGAACAACTACATGAGGCTTGGGAGTGGTTCAATGATTTAGCTAAGAAATGCCCTCACCATGGGATTCTGAAGTGGCACTTGGCCCATATTTTTTGTTATGGGTTGAGTGATAATCTAAATAATTTTGTTGATGCAGCATGTGGGGGCAATTTCCTAAGTCAAGATGCTGAGGGAGCCATTCAATTGTTTAAGAATATAAGTGAAAATTCCCTCAACAATGCCTCAATGTCAGCCTTTAACAGAGCTAAACAACCAAGAAGCAGAGTTTATGATGTTAACAACCATTGAAACTTGGTTGATTTAGGGCTAATTGCACAACGATTAGAAAAGGTGGAACTCATAGGAAAGAATGTGGAGAATTTGGATAAGAAGGTGGGAGTTCCTTAGGTATACAATCTAGATTAAACCCTATGCCAACCCAAGGAATGAATATGTTAACTCACAACCAACTCCCTGACTCACTAGGTCAAGAATCAATGCACAACATCAATGACCTAACAATGACTCCACCTATGAGCCAACTGTACCTGGACCCATCTCTTTCTGGGTGCCAAGGAGGGACCTTGTTTCCCTCGAATTCTGAACTAGGTAGCTCGATGCCTAGTTATCCTGAGGATGTGAATGCACTCTAGGGTTACACTACAAATGAGCCTTATACAAAAACTTACAACTCTGGATGGCGCAACCATCCAAACTTGCTTGGTCAAGTCAGAAACCAGCTCAGGGTCCTAACTTGACTAAGCTAAACACTTATGGGCAACCTAGTAGCTATACACAACTACTCTCATATCAACCACAACCTACTCAGGAAAACTAGCCCTTTGATTTGAGTTTGGTCCTTAAAGAAATGCGAGAGATGAATCTGAGACAAAAGGAAGAGATGAATCAATTGAGGATAGAATTAATGGGATGACCGGACCAGCTAGTTGATGCTAGACAACACGGGATGCTACCATCCCAACCTGTCGCCAACCCAAGAAATTTTAATACGGTTAGCCAAAGCAACACGCAGGAGCAACAGGCACATGTAGTTCAACCTACTTCCCAGCACCCACCTAGTTTTGCCAACCCTAGTCAGGCTCCACTTATTTTGCAGAACCCACCTCAACCATTCGACCATAATACCTTTGCTGGTGTAGTAATCTTGAGAAGTGGGAGACAGACCCAAGATCCTTACCCTTCTAAATCTAGACCTAGACAAGATATTAAGGAGCTCAAATCTGACCTAGGAGATCAAGAAGACAAGGATCAGGACCCAAACACTCATGATTTCTCTCAAGGACCCTTTCTTGAAGCCTTGAACAAACCTAGGAAAAAAAACCCAATCCATCTGAGGAGTGGATTGATATTTTTAAACAAGTCCAAGTGAGCATACCACTCCTCGAAGCCATTGAGAATATCCTGGCCTATGCAAAATTTTTAAAGGAAATGTGCACACCTAAGCGACAGGCCAAAATAGTAAAAAGTGTAGTGTTATCTGAACAAGCTAGTGCTGTTATCCTTAGAAACCTACCCCGAAAATAAAAAGACCCAAGGAGCCCCTCTGATCTCATGCATTGTTGGAGATACCACTTTTGAAAGGGCTCTATTAGATTTAGGTGCCTCCATAAATCTGATCCCCACTATGTTATATGAAAAATTCAACTTTGGAGAGCTAAAACCAACGAGGTCACTTTACAATTAGCTGATCGATCTGTGACCACGCCAAGGGGGATTATTGAAGATATAATTGTCAAGGTCCGTGATTTTTATTTCCCAGTAGATTTCTTGGTCCTTGACATGGAGGTACTAGAAAACTTCAAGAATACCCCAATAATCCTAGGAAGACCCTTTTCAGTCACTGCCAAGGCGAACATTGATTGTGAATCTGGCAATATGGAAATCAAATTCAAGGATAAGAAAACCAAGATGAACATCTTTAAGGCCATTAAACAATTTGAGGATTGTGGAATGATAGAAGATTATGAGGATCATACTATTGAATATTGTTTGGAGTTAGGAATATCCCAATCTGATCCTATAGGCCTTGACACCCAAACCGATCAAGTGGTCAGCCCACCAATCACTAACTTGATTCTTAGACCTCTTGAGGGTAACTATGATCCACCATTGGACCCTTTATCCCTAGGACCCAAACCTGAACTTAAACCTCCTCCTGATCATCTAAAGTATCATTTCTTAGGAACTAATTAGACTTATCCAGTAATCATTAGCTCTTACTTAACCCAGACTTAGGAAAATCAATTAATTCAAGTTTTGGGAAGAAATAGTAGAGAAATTGGTTGGGTATTGGATGATCTAAGGGGAATTAGTCCTACTTACTGCACCCATAAAATCTACACTGAGGATGGATCAAGACCCTCCTGGGAAATGTATAGATGATTGAATCCCAACATGTGGGAGGTAGTGCAAAAGGAAATAATTAAGTGGTTAGAAGCAGGAATAATATACCCAATCTCTGATAGCCCATGGATCAGTCCCGTACAAGTGGTTCCTAAGAAATTCGAGCTAACTGTGATTACTAATAATAATGGGGAATTGATTCCAACCTGCGTAGCTTCCTCGTGGAGAGTTTGTATTGACTACAGGAAGTTGAATAGTACAACAAAAAAAGACCACTTTCCACTACCCTTCATTAATCAAATCTTGGAAAAACTTACCGGTCAAAAATTCCTCTACTTTTTGGATGGCTATTCCAGCTACAATCAAGTAGCCATCCACCTCGATGATCAAGAGAAAACCTCCTTCACATGTCCCTACAAAACATTTGCTTTCCATAGAATGACTTTTGGATTATTCAATGTGGTAGCGACCCTTCAAAGGTGCATGCTTGTAATCTTTTCAGACATGTTGGGTGATTTCATGGAAATCTTCATGGACGATTTTTCTATGTTAGGAGACTCTTTTGACTCATGTCTAATCAATCTAGAGAAGACTCTACAGAAATGCATTGAGGTGAATCTTGTTCTATCTTGGGAAAAGAGTCACTTCATGGTTAAGGATGGCATAGTTCTTGGCCATGTTGTGTCTGGAAAGGGGATCGAAGTGGATAAGGCCATGGTGGACACTATAACTAAACTCTCGCCACCTTCGGCTGTTAGGCAAGTGAGATCATTCCTTGGACACGTGGGATTTTACCATCGATTTATTAAAGACTTTTCTAAGGTGGCGAGGCCCTTAAGCAACTTGCTAGCAAAAGATCAACCCTTTCATTTGGGCACCAATTGCTTAAGAGCTTTCAATCAGCTGAAGGAGGCTATTACACAATCTCCCATCTTACAACCTCTTAATTGGAATCATCCTTAATAAATCATGACTGACGCCTCTGATTTTGCCGTTGGGGCAGTCTTGGGCCAAAAGGTATACATGAAACCATCCGTGATTTACTATGCTAGTAAAACCCTGGATGAAGCTCAAAGAAACTACACCACTACGGAAAAGGAGATGCTGGATGTAGTGTTTGCTCTGGACAAGTTCAAATCTTACCTACTGGGATCTCACGTCGCAAACTTCACAGATCACACTACATTAAGGCACCTGATCACAAAAAGGGATGCAAAATCAAGATTAATCAGATGGATCTTTCTGTTACAAGAATTTGGGCAAGAAATCAAAGACAAAACTAGTACCCACAATGTAGCAATAGATCATCTCTCCAGAATCCTGGTAGACTCTACAACTCCTCAACTTTGTGATTCTTTCCCTGATGAGACTCTCTTGACTATTTGCAAACTACCTTGGTTTGCAGATATTGTCGACTACTTGGCCATTGGAAAACTGCCCATGGATTGGCCTAAGCATAAGTAGGATAAGTTGATTTTCGATGCCAAATACTACTTTGGGATGACCCAGAGCTATTCAAAGTTTGCGTAGATCTGGTTATCCACTGTTGTATTCTAGATGAGGAGATCACATGTGTACTAGAATTCTGCCATACTTATGCTTGTGGAGGTCACTTCTCTGGATAAAAGATGGCAGCCAAGGTACTGCAGAGTGGATTGTATTGGTCGTCTCTATTTTGCGACTCGTACAACTTCTGTAGGTCAAGTATCAATTGCCAAACCTTAGGAAACATGGCTAGGAAGGATATGATGCCCTTAAACCCAATCCTTGAAGTCGAGATCTTTGATGTGTGGGGCATTGATTTCATGGGACCATTTACCAACTCATTTGGGTACCTATACATTCTGGTGGCAATCAACTACGTATCCAAATGGAATGAGGCCATCTCGACCTGAGCCAATGACCATGAAGTGGTCATGGACTTTGTAAAGAAGAACATCTTTAGTCGATTCGGTGTGCCCAAAGCTCTGATTAGTGATGGCGGGTCCCATTTCCCTCACAATCAAGTCAGGACCTTATTACCCAAGTATGGAGTCACTCACAAAATCTCTACTCCATACCACCCGCAGACCAACGGACAAGCTGAAATCTCCAATTAAGAAATTAAAAATATCCTTCAAAAGACGGTCCGCCTAAATCGGAAAGATTGGTCTACCAAATTGGATGACGCTCTCTAGGCCTACAGGACTGCATATAAAACTCTAGTTGGAATGCCCCCATTCCATCTGGTCTACGAAAAATCCTACCATCTGACCATTGAACTTGAACATAAAGCTTATTGGGCAATCAAAACATTTAATCTCAATCATGATCAATCTGGACGACAAAGAAAACTCCGATTGACTAAATTGGATGAAATCCAAAATGATGCTTATGAAAGTGCAAGAATCTATAAGAATAGGACAAAGGCATTACATGACAAATACATCTCCAGAAAAAGCTTTGTCCCTAATCAAAAGGTTTGGTTATTTGATGCACGCTTGAAGCTTAAAATTAAGATCAAACTAGACAGGTCCCTTCTTTGTAAGAAAATTCTACCCTCATGGAGTTGTGCTTATCCTGGATCCCAAGTTTGGTCTTGAAACACAGGTAAATGGTCAGAGGTTGAAACCTTATATCACTCAAAATTGTGATCCCATTCCAGATGGTCACATCAACCTTCTGGAATCTTATTGAAGCCGAACTAAGTCCGACAAATGACGTTAAACTTAGCGTTGGCTGGGAGGCAACCCAATATTCATTATAGGTAGCTCAGCATCTTCTGCATCCACGCTGACCTGGATTAACAAGCATAGTCAGGTGATATCGCCACCTCTTGCTTATTACATTTTGATTTTCATGCATACATTTCAATGAGGACATTGTAATGAATAGGCATGGGGGGGTGGACATTGCATGTCTTATCTTTATGTCTGCAAGGAAAAAAATGCATCTAGGCATAAAGAACTTTTATTAAGGTCTTATTTGGGATTTATTCTTAACTTGATTCCTGAGTTTATAATCTAGTATAATTTCACACTTACACATAGAATTTGCAATGGATCCTCGGTGAAGACCAATAAACATCTTTAGTTTGTCGAGAAGAAGCAGTGCTTCTTCTCCTAAACCCTTGGATAGAAATTATGGAGTCAGGAAAACTATCTTCTAACAGATCCACCAAATAAGTGTGAGGTGAGAGTAGAAAGTCTACTAGTGCTCTAAGGCTAGTATGAGGAATCTTAAACTCTGGATAATGAGATAATGATACTCGGAGTTGGACATAGTTTTTGCTCTTGGTTTCTATGTACAAGTTCTTAGTGCGAATCTCTTGAGAGCCACCAAATAAGGCAAATATGCAGAGAGTGGGTTCTAATAAAAATAACACTGAGGTGGATGGTCACGATCGTCCTTTACTGAATCTTCAGCTAAAGGAGAGTATTAATGTCAAGGTTAGAAATACACTGTCCTATCCATTCCTTTCCCAGTGCTGAGAATAGGTAGTTCCACCAAATAAGTCACCCGATATCCCTCCTGAACATCCCTTAATCCCGAATAATGCCTCATGAATAAGAATCATATGTGTTACTATGTTGCATTAGTAGATCTCTGAAAAAAAAAGGAAAAAAAAAGTGGTATATACGTCTATGCATATAGAAAAAATATATATATATATAAAAAAGTAGAAAAGAAAAAGAGTTCATAAGTGTTCTTAGAGTTTATTTCAAGTGTAATGAGGCAACAATACCCATCACCCTCATGATCCACCAAATACAGCCTTGACCTACTTTTCTGTATATCTGGCCACCAGAATATGGGCTGAGGAATTCTGACTTTGTCGTAGAGTTATCAGAACCTAATCAAAGTGTTAGTACTAAGAGATACCACCAAATATACTGATAAATCTGGCGAGATTGTGAGCTCAAAAAGAAAGAAAAGAAAAATAAAAAGAAAAAGGAAGAGAAAGAAAGAGAGAGAACGAATACAAAGGAACTAAAGAGAGCACAGTTTCTCGCCTCTCTCTGAGTTGAATTATTTAATAATCTGGAAATCTAGGCTCTAAAGTACTAGTCTACATGTAGCACCAAGTGAGTGTGAGCCACCAAAAATAAATCCACTTGACTAAAAAATCTTCTACCTAACCCAAAAGCCGAGGTTGAATATACAAGTTACCTTATAACCCCGAGGGGAGAAGTCTACCTATCCCAATAGATTTTTACTAAGGGTCCAGTAGGAGATTTAGATGTGGACTGACTTTTCACTTGGATCCATTGTATAGGCTAGAACAAAACACAATCACGATTATCTAGATTACTAAAAGTTCGAATAAAAATAAAAGACATAAACCTCTAGTCAAACTCTCGATAAAATTACGCATGTAGGACCACTTTGCATTTAGTCATGCATTTTCTAGGGACTAGCAAGATTTATGCATGGGGATGTAATTGCACAGCAATCATGAAACCTAAATTACCTGAATTAAGTAATATTCTAGCATAACTTAGGAATAATGCATTTATAGGCATCGTAATTTGCACAATAGTTAGTTTATTAGACATATAGATAATATCATCAATTTATGACCTAAAAGAGATGATTTTAATCGCAGATGATTTGAAGCTGTGGATGTCAGATCAGACCGAACAGATTTGATCAAAATGATGACAGGAATCCAACGGTTTCGAAATCGTCCTGGTCAGACAACTAGAGCATTGTGTGCATTCCATAGAATAACGGAGATCATGGAGCCAAATGACAAAGATCCAAGCCTCATATGAAGAATCGAATCGCACGGATGGATCCGAATCGATGATCGTAGTCCAACGGCGCAAAAATCAACTCGGTCGGAGGTCTATAGCACCAGATACAAAGAAAAAGGATGGACGGCCATGATGGAGCCACGTGGTGCCATCACAGCTACTCCCTCACCACCACCCCATCTAGGAAGGTCACACCATAGGCTGTGGGCCGTTGAATCCTCATCCAACGGCCATGAGCATGCCATGTTGGCAGGCTAGATAGGATAAGCATAAATAGAAACAAACAAGCATATATAACAAAAGGTTTGCGCAGCGAGTTGGCTCACGCGTGTGCGTGTAAGTGCGGGATGTGGGTTTAAGCCTTGAGCTGTATGAAATTGAAGCTGCATTGGTTGTGCAAGTGTAGGCAGGTGCAATTGCGTGATTGGAGGGTAGAGGCACGACCACGTGCATGCATTTTGCGAGAATAGGAAGCTGAGGCAAGAGTGCATACGTCATCCAATCGTCATGATCTGACGATTGAGGATAAGCTGCTAAAAAGGGCCATGCAGGTGCGCACACTGATGAGAACCTCATCATAAACCCTAACTAGCACAATCTAACCAAGATATGTGAGAAAAAGCTCCTACATGACCCAAAGAAAGGCTTAACTCAGAGAATTCTAAGTTTAAGAATAAAATAAATCATAAGGGGTAAAACTGCAATTTCACCAATGCAGTTTGCAAACAGGATAATTAAGGGTCCAAACACAGGTAAAACAAGCTTAATAAGAAGGAAAGTGGGATGATCTGATCTAAAAAAGGGTTGTAGCAACTTCTAGGAATTAAATGACATTCTATAATCTTAAAACATATCCACTTCAATTCACGAGGTTTGAGGCAGGATAAAAATCAATTAAACCCTCTAAAATTCATAGAAAAATACTCTTTAGGGTTTAGAACCTTCAATTTGGCCAAAAAAGAGAACCATCCCAATTAATAACTTAATTTGGGTTTTTACGCAAATTAGCTGGTCAAACATGGTCCAACCTAGAATTAAAATTCACCATTAAAATCCTTAGGCTCAAATTGGTCTGGTATAAAAACTTGAGCATAACAAGAGCCTACTTGACCGACTTTACAATTTGGTCCTCTTCATTTACTTTTTGACCCTTATCTTTTGAAACCCTTGCATTAGGCCCCCATCTTTTCATCATTCTTTGTAGAATGGTCCTCCTTGCAACTTCTATGCAGTGCCATACTCCGACGACCTTGCACGGTGCATGGCGCCGCACAGGGTAGGGTTGCCGTCCTGCAAAGCAGAAGCGGGGTTCCCTACGACATCCACCGTCGCCAGAGTAAGGCAGGGACCAGAACGTGCAGAAGGTATCGGTGTCATCTCCGGCCTTACTCTGGCGAGGCTGGCATGACGCCAGCACGCCCCTCCCTTTGCGCCAACCCCTTTATAAGGAGAGACACACCTTGCCGACTCCGATAAGCTTCCTTTGACGGAGATCTACCCCCCCTTCATCCCTATCTCCTCCAGTCAGAGAGCCCGAAGCTTCCGGTGAACTCCTCCTCTTCCTACTCGTCGCTCTGCTGCCTTACCTGCAGCAGGGTTTGCCCTGCTATGTCGTCCGCGCCGGGCTGTACCCACCGGCACCCTCCGCCTGCATCCTCGTCGCCAAAACCCTTCTCCAGGGCGTCTTCGTCTCCAACTCCGACAGATACGAGCCGGCTGCTTTGCCCTCCCCCTTCGTCGAATACCTAGGTAGATAACTTCCTCTCTATTTCCCTTGCATTTCCCCCTTTTTAAACTGCCCTTTCGACAACCCAACCGCCACTGTCCAGACCACCCTCTCCACCTCCGATCACACCCTCTGGCGAGACCATCTCACGACCACAGACACTCCCGCACCTCGCCGACCATCCCACAAGCTCCCTCACACTCCACTCTATTGATTCCCCATCTCCATTCACTGCCAAATGCCACCCGACCACCCCCCGAACAAACCCACCTCTCTGGCCACAGTCTGACCTAGGTCAGCCTCTCACGCACTCCCACATGCTGCCGACCACCGCACAAGCTTCGCCTCACTTTGGCTAAGCTCCCTGCATATTCTAACTGGGCCAAGAGGCCGTTGTTGTGATTTCAGGTGTGCACCCTCGCCGCCATTGCCGAGGAGCTGCAGTAGCTTCACCTGCAGCTGCAGGCACCCTCCAACCCAGGTGCGCGCCCCAGGTCACGTGGATTGTCTCTGAGAATGCACCCAGGCCTGTAGCTGGGGCAAAGGCACAGCAGGCTGCCCCAATTGGTAGCAAGCAGCTCACCTGTGGGTACCAATCTAGGAGGTGGGACTTTAGTCCCACCTCGAAAGTGCGTGGCCAAGCGCCCGTAGTTAAATTGAAAAGTGATTAAGGCTAATCACCTTCGAACACAGGGGTCAGGTCCCTCTCCCGCATGCTGCGCGCCACGCGCTCACTTACGCTCATGCCCTGCAGGTTTGGGTAGGATCCGATTACCTAAACCGCTCACTCCTCGCCCACCACAGCACGCCGGTGGGCCTGGTCCCGGGTGCGATACCCGCACCTGATTACCCTGCTTTGGGAGAGCAATCCTTAGAGAGAAATCTGAGAAAGAGAGAGACGTTGGGAATGGTAGGGGTAGGTTTTGCTTTGACCCTTGTGTAAGCATGCAGGAAGAAAGAAAGAAGAAGGCAGGAAGGAAAAGAAGAAGAAGGGAAGCGGCCGAAGTCTTAGCCAGGGCAGCTAAAGAAGAAGTGAAGGAGAGAAACAGAAGAAGAAGAAGAAAGGAAGAAGAAAAGAACTGTAGCAGAGCCACAGATAAGTCGTCTGAACATAGTATCAGACATCGGAATCCCCACAGCTGCAGAAGGCAAGAAGGAAAAGAAGAGAAAGAAGAAGAAGATCACCACAGCTGCCGGCTAAAGAAAAGAAGAAGCCAAGAAAAGAAGAAAGAAGAAGGCAAGAAGAAAAAGAAGGAAGAAGACATCACCGCCAGAAAGAAAGAAAGAACAGAAGAAGAACAAAGAGGAAAGAGGAAAGAACAAAGAAAAGAAGAGAAACAGTCAAGGAAGAAAAGAGAAAGAGAAGAAGAAGCCAAGATCTCCCTCTCTCTCTCTCTCTTATTTTTGTAACATAATAGAGAACTTAATTAGTTTTCTAGAAGCATAGTTTCTCCCTGAGTTCGACCTCGGGAAAACCTTGTTCCGAGTAAAAAAATTTTGTAATGGTAATCTGGTAGCGTGTTGTCTTATACTATAACGACTGTACTATAAATAACATAATGACACAACTAGCCTTACCACCCGCAACCAGATACCATTTTTGGCACCGTTGCCGGGGAGTAACGGCTATTCTAGAAGCTATAAAATCTCTATTTGTGAGTTTCTAATAATCTCCTCTCTTTTGTGTGTAGGTACAGGAAAATCAAGAAGCAGCTACACAACAACCACTCTAAGGACAGGTAATTTCTATGCTCTCTCTATTAACCCCTTAATTCTAAAGAGGAAGAAAAAGAAAAGAATAAACAATATAGGTATAACTTGTCTTTCATACCTAGTAACAGCTGCATGTTTGCAAAAGCACTATTCCTGCACACACTATTAAGGGTAATTAAGGGCTAACACCTTCTTGCCTGAGCCCTAATTACCCAACAAGGAGTTAACTGGACCAAGTAGAGCCAACATAGGAATTAACACTAGGGTTTTAGAGACACACTCCTTAATCAAGAAATTGAGAAATCCCAAAAGAAGTGTGCCTAAGCCATTGTCTGAAAATACCTATTCAGAAAAACCCTTAGCAATCGACTCTCTAAAAAATACTTGAACCCTAAAAGACGAACCTAATAAATTCTCAAAGGAATTAATAGGTGAAGTTGACCCCTTGGGTCAACTAACCTTTAACTCAGGTCACTCTTTGCACTCAAAAAGCCTAAAGTTCAAGTGAAAATGTAAGCACCCTGATCTTAAACTAAAAGTGATAGACTTAAGAGGTAAAGATCCCCATTCTGGTCTACCTGGAATCTCAGTGACAAGAGAGGTCGGGTGGGGGTAACCCCGTAACCCGTGGGGACGCTCTACCGTGTAGGGGTCTTCGTGGGACTCACCCTCTCTGGCTGCCCAGGTAATTCTCAAGTGGACGATCTTTTGATCAAGGGGTCCATCTGCCCTGCACCTCTATAGTCACCCTATATTTTGGGTGTCTTGATTGGGTCCAGCACCTGCTAAACTCATCTCTTCCAATAGTGTATGTTTGGTAGGAGGTCCTTGAAACCTCCCTTAGAACTTAACTCTCCTCAAGGCCGAGCCTCAATGCCCTTGTCTGAGAAAACAACACTTCACATCGACCTCTCCTCCGACTCTGAACCCTACTCACCTTCTTCTTCCACAATGGCTCAGCCAGTTGAGGAAGAGAACAATCTGGAGCACCAGCTCCAGCGACTCAATGACCTCTTCTAGAACTTTGTGCACCCACCGCAGCATCCTATGATGCGGGACCATTGTAATCTCGCTACGGTGGCTATTGAGCCTCGAGTCAGAATCCCGACTGAAGGGCCTGATTCTGAATTAAAAACCAATATGATTCATGCCATACCTAAATTTTATGGGCTTAATTCTGAAGACCCCTTCCAGCACATCAAACAGCTAAAGCATCTGGCCCAAACTTTTGAGTCAGATGCACAAAATCGAGACATTCTCCTCATGAAGATGTTCTCCTTCTCCCTTATGGACAAGGCCGCTCATTGGTACCAAACGCAGACCCGACCGATCAACAATTGGGAAGAACTTCAGTCTGAGTTCTTGAAGAAGTTCTTTCTCGTTGGTCGGACCAATGCCTTGCACCATCAGATTACCCACTTCACTCAGCAAACGGAAGAACCTCTACAAGAGGCATGGGATCGCTTTCAGGATCTCATGAGAAAGTTCCCCCATCACGGAGTTCCTAAATGGGAACAAGTCCAGTCTTTTTACCAGGGACTCCATGAGGATATTAGGCTTTTCGTCAATGCAACTTGCGAAGAGAATATCATGGGTCAACATGAGGACACCGTGTGGGAGATTCTCGAAAACATGTGCGAGAACTCCATCAACAATGACTCCATGGGATTATTCGACAGGACGAATACCTGCGCATCGACGAACCTTAGGGGAGCACAAGAGACGCAGGGCCTGTCCGCATCAGTCGACCTGGAACTAATTGCCAGTCGATTGGACAAGGTCTCCATCATTGAGAAGAAGGTGGACTAGCTGACTCAGAACTTGCAGCGAGCCACCTCTGTGCATAGTTCCTTTGCACAGCCTCCTTCCACACGGGAGACTGTGCAAAACATTCTCCACCGACCTTCTCCCGGTATGGATCCATATCCACCCCCATCTGATTCTCAGATCGGAGGGTCCTCTAATCCTTTCTATACTAGCCCAAGGAATTACACTTCCCCATTTTCTGACTCTTTGGAGGTTCCTCAGACCTGCGAGGACCTCAACGCCATCTAGAATGATCCATTCTCCAACACCTACAATTCTGGATGAAGCAACCATCCCAACTTCCAGTGGGCGGGAAATTCCCAAACTAAGAGACCACCCTTGCAGCCCCATCCACAACAATCTCATCCTTACCAGCCGCCTCAGCCTCGGCCCAACCCTCCTTATCCATCAGGGCCAAACCAGGACCAAATGTTCGTCATCCTTCAGACTCTGGTTGACATTCAAAGAATGAATGCAGCTATTCAGAAACAACGCAAGGACGAACTTACAGAGGTTCGAAATCAATTGGCCCAGTTGGCAAATTCTCGCCAACCGGGCACATTTCCGTTCCAACCTCTTCCTAACCCTAATAACGTGCTGACCCAGCGGCACGTTATGAACCCAAACCCAGGCCAAGCACACATGATTTATCAGCCCCCTCTGTTCCTTCACCTGACGGGATGGAGGCTTCCACTTCTTATGCAGGCTATCAACAGCAACCCATCCTATCCAACCCTAACCAAAACCAGGCAGGACTAAATTCTGTACTGACCCGTAGTGGTAAGGAGACCCAAGATCCACCCTATCCAAACCACTCCAAGCCTGGTAGTGATCCCAACCCTAGGACAGTAATCCAGGACGTTCATATCCCCATCCCAGATGAAAGACCTAGACCTATCCTAGAAGAACCAACCAAGGTTCCATTTCCTGAAGCCTTGACCAAGGGAAAGAAGACAACAAAACCCGTGGCACCAGAGGAGGACCTGGTCAAGCTCTTTGAGCAGGTCCAAATAAACATCCCCTTGATGGATGCAATTCGCCACGTACCGACTTACGCATGATTCTTAAAGAATGTATGTACACCTCAGCGTAAGCCGCGAACCAAGAGTGGGAGTCCAATTGTACTATCATAGCAAGCCAGCTCTGTAATCCTAAGCAGGCTCCCACCCAAGGCAAAAGATCCTAGTACTCCCCTGATCTCCTGCAAAATAGGTGAAGCCCAATTTGACAGAGCATTACTAGACTTAGGTGCTTCCATAAATCTGATACCCACATCCTTACTTAACTACCTAGAAGAATCCGAGCTAAAACCAACTGAGGTGACACTACAATTAGCTGATCAATCCATAAAGTCACCTAAAGGGATTCTCAAGGATGTTATTGTAAGAGTGCGGGATTTTTATTTCCCTGTAGACTTTATAGTCTTGGACATGGACGCACCTGAGAACCCTAGGGATACACCGATCATTCTAGGGAGACCTTTCTTGGCTACTGCTAGAGCCAACATCAGCTGCGAGGAGGGCCAAATAGAGCTCAAATTTGGAAATCAAACCCTCAAAATTGATATCTTTGAGGCCCAACAAGGAATCAATTGCGGTGTCATCGAACAGATCTGTGATATCAGGGCTTTGGTTGATGAAACGCATTTTTAGAATGACCTGATCATACCTCATCAACCATAGAAAGATCTTGAACCGCAATTAGAGGAGTCAAATCTAGATTTAGACAGACCCATAACTCCTACCCTTGAACCTCACATTTACCCTGAACCACCGGCTGCTGCTGATAACCCCATCCTAGAACTGAAACCCCTTCCCGATCATTTGAAATACATCCTTTCGGGTTCTAATCAGACCCTTCCTATGATTATAAATTCCAAGCTCACTCCTGATCAGGAATCCCGTCTGATTACTGTTCTCCAGCAACATCGCAGAGCCATTGGATGGACTCTCGATGTTCTGACTGGAATAAGTCCCTCTTATTGCACACATCATATTTATTCAGAAGAGGACACACGACCTTCTCGTGAAATGTAGAGACGTTTAAACCCCAATCTGCAGGAGGTTGTGAAAAAGGAGATCATCAAGTGGTTAGATGCAGGGATCATCTACCTGATCTCCGACAGTCGTTGTGTGAGCCTGATTCAGGTTGTGCCTAAAAAGGCAGGGCTCACCACAATTACGACTGAAATCGGAGAAGTCATACCTACCCGATAGCCAACTCGTGGAGAGTCTGCATAGATTACTGACGACACAATTCCTCCACGAAGACGGATCATTTCCCACTACCTTTCATTGATCAGATTCTCGAGAAATTAGCGGGAAATCGATTCTTCTGCTTTCTTGACGGGTACTCCTGTTATAACCAAGTAGCTATTCATCCTGAGGACCAAGAGAAGACCACATTCACCTGCCCCTTTGGAACTTACGTGTTCCGAAGGATGCCATTCGGTCTCTGCAATGCACCTGCGACTTTTCAGCGGTGCATGCTTGCCATATTCTCTGATATGGTGGGTGATTATCTGGAAGTCTTCATGGATGACTTCTCAGATTTCGGGGCATCATTTGATGATTGCCTCCAGCACTTGGTTCATATACTCAGGCGATGCATCGATTTTAATTTGGTTCTTTTCTGGGAAAAGAGTCATTTTATGGTGCCTGAGGGGATCGTCCTAGGACATCTGATTTCTGAGAAGGGCATCCAAGTGGATCGAGCCAAGGTTGATCTAATCTCTCACCTTCCTATGCCTATCTCGATCAGGGACATCTATTCTTTTCTGGGGCACGTCAGTTTTTACCGTCGTCTCATTCCTGATTTTTCGAAAATCGTACGCCCCCTAACGACTCTTCTCTCTAAGGATGTATCCTTTGAAATCTCCAAGGAATGCACTCAAGCCTTTGAGAACCTCCGTGACCAAGTCACCCAGGCCTAGGTCCTACAATCCCTTGATTGGTCTCAACCCTTTGAGATCATGTGCGATGCATCTGATTTCGTTGTAGGAGCAGTTCTTGGGTAGAAAGCTGACGGGAAACCTATGGTCATCTACTACACTAGCAAGACACTTGACGAGGCTCAGCGTAACTATACAGTTACGGAGAAAGAGCTGCTAGCTGTAGTAATTGCCCTTGAAAAATTTTGATCTTATCTCCTGGGTTCCCACGTCATTATCTACTCGGATCACATAGCTATGAGGCATCTCCTTGCCAAGAAGGACGCAAAGCCCCGACTAATCCGATGGATCTTGCTATTGTAAGAATTCAACCTCGAGATTCGCGACAAGGCAGGAGGACAAAATGTGGTAGCTGACCATTTGTCCCGCCTTCCTTCTGAGATCATCAACCCTTTCGGACCCATCACAGAGCATTTCCCTGATGAGCACCTGCTGACTATTGGTACTAAACTTCCATGGTTTGCTGATGTAGTAAACTACTTGGCATCTCATCAGATCCTGTCTGATTGGCCGAAGGCCAAGAAAGACAAATTGCGCTCTGATGCCAAGTACTACATTTGGGAAGATCCGTACCTCTTTCGCATAGGTGCCGACCAAATCATCCAGAGATGTCCCGGAAGATGAAGTCAATGATATTCTCTCCTTCTGCCATGACCAGGCATGCGGTGGCCATTTCTCTGAGCACAAAATCGCATCGAAAATCCTCCAGTGTGGCTTTTATTGGCCCACTCTATTCAAACATGCATACAATCACTGCAAGGCATGCAGTCGTTGCCAAACTTTGGGCAACATGAGCCATCGCGACATGATGCCTTTGCAGCCGATTCTCGTATGCGAAATCTTTGATGTTTGGGGGATTGATTTTATGGGCCCCTTTCCTGTTTCGGCTGGTTTCGAATACATTCTGCTTGCTGTGGACTACGTGTCCAAATGGATCGAAGCCATACCAACCCGAACCTGTGATCACAAAATCATTCTCAAATTCATTCATCACAATATCGTCTCACGGTTCGGGATTCCTCGTGCTATCATCTCAGACGAGGGGACCCATTTCACAAATGCTCAGTTCAGGTCACTGATGACCAAATACGAGGTGTCTCACCGAATCTCTACTCCTTATCACCCCCAAACTAATGGTCTAGCTGAGCTGTTAAACCGGGAGATCAGGAAAATCCTGCAGGTCACTGTTTGGCCTGCCAGGAAGGACTGGTCATCCCGACTTCCGGAAGCCTTGTGGGCCTATAGGATCGCCCACAAAACCCAATTAGGCATGTCTCCCTTTAGACTGGTGTACGGGAAGGCATGTCACCTTCCCGTCGAACTGGAGCGCAAAGCCTATTGGCCAGTACGGAATTGTAATCTAGATCTTTCTAAGGCTGGAACCCACAGAAAGCTTCAAATCAGCGAGATCGATGAACTATGTCTTGATGCGTACGAGAACTCGCGAATCTACAAGGAGCGGGTTAAAGCCTTCCATGACAAGCACATCTCTAGAAAGATCTTTCATCCTGGTCAGAAGGTCCTACTCTTCAATGCCCGACTCAAATTTTTCCCTAGAAAGTTGCGATCCAAGTGGGTCGGACCAAACTTCGTCTGACAGGTTTTTGGAAATGGAGCCGTCGAAATCAATCCACTCAGCCATGATTCCGAACCTTTCATTGTGAACGGTCAGAGACTCAAATCGTTCATTGATGTAACCTCTATGATTTGGCTGAATCATCATTTATCCTCCATTCTCCCTGAGCATATTGCGCCTAGCCGATGGCGTAAAACTCAGCGCTTAATAGGAGGCAGCCCGTCATTCTCCTTGAAAACCTGAAACCTTTTCTAACACTTTTGTGCACTTAAGGTTCACCCTTTAGGACAGCCGACTCCACCTTAGGTGCTTGCACCTAAGATTAGAAATCGTCCGCAACAGTCACTCCAACCCATTCACTCATCAAAACATCTGTCCTAATGTATGAACTAAGGTTTATAAAAACACCCTAAGTTACAATGAGGACATTGCAAATCCTAGGTATGGGGGGGTATGAAAGTGCAAATCTTGTAAGAAAAGGTTTTAAACAAAAAAATTCACACATGCCAAAAACACCACAAAAATTAAAATTTTTTTTTGAAAAAGAATAATAAAATGAGAGGAGGAAAGAAAATTTTGAGAACTCTACAAAGGAGGAGAAGAAAAAGGAACAAAATGAAAAGAAGGAGCACAAAATGAAAGAAAAGTGATGGTCATTAGCAAGAAATTAAGGAATTAACCTATGTTCTAGACCTCATTCAGGAAAAGAAATGGAAGGTGCACAGTGAGATTAGGAAGAATGCAAACTTTAGGCATTCTTGGATAGACTCTTAGTACCCATTAACATCTAGACATTCCTCAAGAGGTTGAGGAAAATGAAAGGCTTAAGTATTAGGTCCAAGACTTAGGGAGTATTTGGCCTCGTTAACTAACTTTTGGTTTACGGGACTTATTACGCAGCAATCATAGGTCTTAATTGACCTAAATTAAGCTAAGACTTAGCATAAGTTAGGGTTATTCATGCATGCATACGCATTATCTGCATCTTTACTGCTTTTCTTTAGCTATGCATAAAATAATGTTATAATGTGCTGATTAAGTGCATTATGTCGATTGCAGGGAATAAGCTGATCAAGAGTTGGATCTGAAGCTGGATCAGGAATAACGGGAGTTGTAGCAGAGCTGGAGCAGAAGGCCTAGTTTAGATGTAGGAATAATAATGTAAGGGGGTTAAAGGTTTTCTATTCTATTAAGTAGAAATAAAGCAGTAAAATGTGAAGAGCTTAGGTCCATCCTAGCCCTAGGATAGCCTAGAGACTTCCCCAAGCCTTAGCCACCCTTAGATTAGGTCACAACACCCTAGGAAGCCCTAAAACCCTAGTTCCAACCCTTCTCTTGACGTCCAGAAAAGTTTTAAGATGTCCAGGACCCTTAGCCAACTCCCGCACACTTCAAACCCACTTCTGCAGTGTTATTGGACGTCAAGACACTTTGTCAGACGTCCAATTTCTGCAGAATACCCAAAACAGAACCCGAAATCCTTCCTGACTCTAATTGGACGTCCAGACAACAAGTCTGGACTTCTGATTTTTGAGTATAAGACGTCTGATTATATAATTAGACGTTTGATACTGCTCTCCAATTCCTGTTTTGAGATTTAAGCCTTGATCTTGGATCTCTAGGTCCCTAAACCCAATTCCAACCCCATAGGAACCTAAATTAAGGTGCCCTAACCCTAGTACATCACCTCTAGACCTCCTTAAGGACCTAATGAGGTCCTCACTAAACCTAATCTTAGTCAAATCCATCAGCCTATTCAATTGGACTCATTGAGTCCAATTGAGCCCTGATCTCAGCACACACTGTCCAATTGGACTCAGTCAGAGTCCAATTGAGCTAGACATGACTTAATTGAGTTGTTTTACTCTCAATTAAGTTTTCACACACCCAATTAAACTTGTATTAAGTTTAATTGCACTTTACCTTAGTGAATTAGGGTTTATAACCCTAATTTGAGACCTACCTTGACCAAAACCCACTAGAACCCAACCTAATCAACCTAGCCACCTAAGTTTCGACCCACACACACCCACACACACCATCCACACGAAAATATCTAGCCTAGAGTTCTCTAGAACTCTCTACCATGTGTGGTTGCCTTGGTTACCAAAAATAGCAACCAAGAGCCATTCAATTTTTAGATCCACATTTGGTGGATCTAAAATCCACCATCCACCCTCTCTCTCTCACTCTCCTACGAGCTCCCACCATATGCCTCTCTAGAGAATTCCATAATTCTCTAGAGAGCTTCCATTGGGTCTATAAAAAGACCCCATGGGTGGCCATTGGCACCCATTCACTTCTTTGGCAATTGCACTCCATTGGTGCCATTCACACCACCTCCACTTAGCCACTCACTCCACCTCCACGAGCTCACAACCACCACCATGGAGGACACCATGCCGGGATGCTGGATCAACCCTTCCTCTCTCCAAGGGTCGGCCTAAGCTACATTGGCCGCCCCTCATTCTCTTCTCAACCACTCCAAGGCCATCGGGGGACCACCCCTGATTGCCCTCTACTCTTTTAGCTCTAGATCATGCTTTTCATAAGTTTTACTGCTTTCATTTACTTCTTCTCCCCCAATGATGCATGCGAAATCCCCCCGTCGATTCTTGTATGCAATCATTTTCTAGTAGCTAGGTTTAATTTCAAGCATTCCTGTATAAGCTTTCCTCTAGATTTCATGTACAAACAACTCTCCCCCAATGAATGAATGAAAATGCATTTATATATATATATCTCTCTTTATGTGTTCGAAATCACCATGAGCTGAATGATTATTTTATTTGCATGATTTAAGTGCATGTTCTTTAACCGCCTATATATTGCGCACCAGAATATTAAGTAGAGCGGCTTTAAGATCGATTTCAAAAATAGAAACACGCCTCCCAGAGATGAACGACCAGGACTCAAGTCACGTTATTTTTGAAAATAATATCTTTGTTGGATCACATTTCGCAGCTATACTACGATGCTTTTATCGAAAATGCGAGCTACGATTTCTCTCTACAAATGGCGCCGTTGCCGGGGACGCAACATCATTTTTCTTGATTTTGATCTTTAACTTACCATTGACAAATCTGCCTCCACTTCATTTTTTTGATGTGCAGGATAACATAGAAGAAAAATGGGATCTGCGCACACACCGACTGCGGCGAAGAAAAATCAGGTGCACATCATCTATCTTAGATTAGGTTTCTCTTTCTGAACTGTAGGTGTAGATTTACTTGTTGCAATTTCCTTTGAAAAATTCCTTGTGAAAAAAAAAAATTCTCATTTTCGTGAAAAAGAAAAAAATCAAAAAGGAAAAATTTCAAAAAAAATCTTGATTAGGTTTTCTTTCGAATCTAGGTTGTTTTGAAAAAAAAAAGAGAAAAAAAAGAGATTTTCGTTGAATCTTTTGAAAAATTCTTTTTGAAAAAAAAAGGGTGCAAAAGATTAAAAAGAAAAAAAAAGAAGCATTTTTGGTGGAAGGCTTGAATTTCAAATTCAAACCTCTTTAAAAGCTTTTCCACCACCTTCTGATTTTCGGCCAGATTTAAAATCTCATTTAAAAATTCGATTACCGAAAAATCCGTTACCGAAAAATTCTGAAATTTGGGAAAAACCTTCATTTTCAAACCATCTTTCAAATGCCACCATTACTTTGGAAAAAATCTAAGTATAAATTTTTTAAAAATTCACGAAGTACACGGGAGTCAGATAGACCCAGATTCAAAAATTTTCAAAGTTCCAAAAGCGATTCCGAGCAATCCGTGAATCTTCTTTGACTAAAAATGGTGGGGTTTGAAAGCTGATCTAATTGGATTTATTTTCAATATTTTTCCTGAATTTTTTAGGATCATTTGATACTGTTTCAAAGCAAAAAACCATCCAGAGGTCAAAGTTCCAAATCTGACCCCCTAATATTTAAAATTCTCTAAAAATTCGGTTGAAATAGTAAAAATTCTAAAAAAATATTCTATAAATAAATAATTGAAAAAGGAATCTACTCGCAAAATTTCAAATTAATTTGATTCCAATTACTATCAGAGAATCAACATTATTCTTGTGGTCTGCTGAAATAGAGAAAAAAACCCTAGAAGTGCATGCAACTTAGGTTGAACCTTTAGGGTCACAAATAGAGAGCACACTTTTGGCTAACCTAGACTTAATCAAGTCTAGTTAGCCGGTGAGCTTGGTCACCTTGTGGGCCACTCACCACAAACCCCACTGAAGAAAACGGGTTAAAAACTAATGTTAAAACACGAAATCAACCCGAGTTCGTTGTCACACTACTGAATGAGTTTAATCTCTCTTGCCAAACCTGGTGACTAAGTCTGCAGGGTAGTGTCAAACGACCGCGGCTCGGGGGTCAATGGAACCGGAGGCGTAAGCCAAAGGAAGAACCTTCCCCTTAGTTCCCTCGTAACCAGACTGGCTGGGTTAGCTTGAGAGGCGGGATTCATGTTCAGTTGGTTGTACGATGAACTTATCTTCAGGAATTTGAATCCATAACGAAAAATCTGGTCACCTAATCTATAAGGACTATTTGATTGACAAGGCCTTAGCCTTGTTCTGCGTGGCTACTCCAACCCAGGGGTTGGGCGATGTATGCATGGAAGGAGGTCACCTCGACCTCACTTGGTTGGACCTTGGGAGCCACTCCCAAGGAGGCGAGTCACCTCACCCAGACCATCTTCTCGCCCCATTTCTTGTATCTGTTGAGCCGCAATGGCTAACATTGGATCTGGACCTAATCAGGATCCAGAAGAGCTGGACCCACGAGCTTATCTGAGAGCTCGGGTCACTGAATCAGCTCATCCTTGGGATCAGAACCCAAGGTGGAGAAGACGACTTTTCGCTTCGCCTGATCCTTCTCCTCGGGTTACCGAAATGGTTAACCCATATCCGAACCCTGGATATTATGACCCATACCAGTCGGTCGCTCAAAGGATCGCATCTTATAACCCAGGATATGGATTTCATACTCCTGCTTCTCACCCATGGAACATGGGTAGACCTGATTCACCCCTTGGAACCCCTGAAGAGCTACCGGTGCATATGCGAGCACATTATAGAATATAGAGAGCTATAGCGAGCGCTAAGGAAAAGGCCGCATCCTATCTACGCGAAATCCAGGCTATCATTGAGCCGAACCAAAGACAAAGCTGGATTCCACATCAACAAGCCGTGATGGAGCTTCTTCAGGAAACAGCAGAGATAACAAGGCGAATTGGACAAAATCGGGAAACTCAAGAACTATTGCTTCTGAGATATCAAGTGGAAAATAGCATTGAAGACCTCGAAGAATCTGAAACAACTATGCCGAAAGAACACACAGAAGATTCTCAAGAGCAGATGCCCGAAGATCACTCAAGGGAAAAAGAATCTAGCATGGATATGAGATAGGAGCAGGAAGTATGCCGAATGGGTTCATCTGAAATTGAGGAGGAAAGGACTGATATCTCCAGGATTGAGTCGCAATCAGATTAACCTGAATCCTGGGAGACACCTTTTGGGTTAGATAACCCAATCGAGACAAGGGAAGTAGATCCAATTGAGGATATGGATCCTAAGGCAAACATTACATGCGACACTATTGATCAATCTAGACCACTTCCCATTGTAGGTGAACTTGTGCTAGAGCCAACATCTTCTGATTTGCACTCTTCTTCTTCCACCTACATCCCTAATTCGGATATTAGAGATTCTAAGATGACACTTTCTATCCTTGATCCTAACATCCAAAACCAGAAGTAGCTATGGATAACTCGAACAAAGAAATAAATATGCTACCTGAGGTAGGAATTACTGAGGAGCCCAATGCATATGAGGGTGAAGCTTCGAGCAGACTGAGCTGGGGACGCACCTACCATCCTAGTCAATGGCTCGACCTCGAGCCTGAAGAGACAGCCTCTGATGAATCAGAGATGAGTACTGATGAGGACGAGGTAATTTCTGACGAGGATTTCAGTGACCTCCCCACAGATCTTCTACTTTCATGGATACCCCCATATGACCCAGAGCCTGGAGAGGGCATGATCTTTGATGTCAATTATCATTATGAGGACCCCTATGACTCAGATTCTGGCTCTGAGATACATTTTGATCTACTCCCTCAGCAACTTCTTGCTGAATTGTGGGACATGATAAATCAGCTAAATCAACATCATGATCCCCCCTCTATTTATCCTCTATTTTCCACCACCACTCCACACTTTCTTATAGCTAGACTTTTTGGAGTAGGGGTGCACAATCAGCTGGTCCGCATCTCTGGACCACTGATTCTAGGAGCATACGAGCACATCTTTCTCTTAATTTTGACCAGCTCCTATGCAAGAATTGATACATCTGATTGAGTGCTCGCCCAGCTGGAGGCATTAAACTTAGCACATATAAATACCATTCCACCATCATCAATACATAACCATTTTTATACATAGCATATTTTTCCTTTAGCATATTTCCTTTGTATATTGCATGTTAACAGGTTGGCCGATGCTGAATATAATTTCAGGAGCAATTCCAGGTGACTTCTACCCACTCATCCTCTATCGAATTTATTTTCTTTTATATTCATGCATGAGGACATGGAAGAACTTAGGCATGGGGGGGTAGATACAGAAAAACTGAAAAAAATTTTTGTGCCAACACTTAGGAAAACCTCGGAGCTGCATGCAAAACGTACTTTAGGACCTTAAATAAAAGAACAATCGACTCCACCGCCAATGCTCGCATTGCAGCTAGAAATCGTTCGCAACAACCAATTTCGACTCACCCGCTCACCTTTTGTTCTAAATTTAGGGTCAAGCTGATTGTAACCCGATACGGGAAATTCACGAAGTAAAAATTATACGAGGTTACATGTCTATAACATATATACATATTGATTCATGAATAATATTATTTTATTAAGAGAATGCATTAGAGATTTTTATCCTTTAGTTGATTCCTGTAATCTGGAATCCAGTACAACTTTTCAGACACACGTAGAATTTGCAATGGATTCACGGTGAAGGTTGATAAACGTCTTCAGTCAGTCGAGAAGAAGCAGTGCTTCTTTTCCTGAACCCTTGGACAATGTTTTGGGAGTCAGGCAAATTTTCCTCCAAAAATCCACCAAATAGTGTGAGAGAGTAGAGTATACTGGTGCTCTAAGATTAGTGCAAGGAATCTGGAATCCTAGATAATTAGGTGATGATACTCTGAGATTAGACATAGTTTTCGCTCTCAGTTCCTGATAACACCAAGCAAGGGGGTAGTAATTAGGTTGAATATGGCCCATCTTTAGAATACAAGACACAACATAAAGTAGAATAGGAGCATTGCATGCATCAAGTACCAAGATTGCTTATAAACTGCATTAATGGCCATTTGTGTAAAGCATGTGTCAAAGCAGGCCCCAGATGAGCAATCGGACCGCACGGATGGATTCAGAACGACGAACGGAGTCCAACGGACTCAAGATCGGCCAAATCCGACATCCGGAGCTCCCACAATGGGCCCAAGAAATTCTGACCGTTGATCTGGAGATCAATGGCCCAGAAAGTGCCACATCGCCCCACCCCCACCGCTTGCACGCCCTCAAGCCAGCCAAGGATGAATCTCGGCCGCTGATCTTCGATCGAATGGCCGAGATCCGCGCGCTCGCCTGCGGTCGCCGTGACAAAGCGCGGGCGTGGCGCAACGGCTAGTGCGCACGCCCGCATCGCAGCGACGCGTGTTCGAATCTCGCAGAGCGGAAATCAAGCGCGAGTGAAGGGCGCGACAAAATTGGGCCACCCGATCAGGAGCGGGCAGCCAGGATCGCGCCACGCGGCGCGATGACAGCTCCCGAGCGCCCACGCGCGCACGCACGCCGGGCGGAAACGTGCGCACGCTGGCGTGCCCGAGGCACAATCTCAGCGCGGGCGCGGGAGGATCTCAGTCGTCCGATCTTTGATCGGACGGCTCTCGTTCAACGTCCACGGATCGCGCATGGAGAGAGAGCGAGGCGGGCAGCTGACCGGTGGCAGGAGGGCTTCACCGACGTATCTGGAAGCGATTTTAGCGACATTCTGGATGTCGTTAAAGCACATTCTTCTTTTAGGAAGCCCTTAACTCTATTTAAACCCCCTTCTACCACCATTCAAGGATACTCACCCACTTGCAACTACTCCACTCCTCTCCTAGCTAGCTTTAGGCACTCTTGTAATTGCTGGAGACGACGAGCCGCTGACAGAGCCTCCTCCACCGCCGTGGCTGCCTCATCGCTCTCCACTTTCTCTCTACCTCTCTCTCTCTCTCTTTTAAGCTTTCATTTACTTTTGTTGAAGCACGTATTTAATGTTGTAAACCATGAACTATGAATGCACGTTTAATGAAATTATTTTCTGTTTAGTCGCCATTTTAATTTCTGTTTAAAGTGCATGATCAAAACCAAGAGCTTTCTAACCCTAAACACTCTATCTCTATCTCTCGCTTTTCAAAACTATCTCTTTTGCAAGCAAAACTCCGCCTTTTTCATGAGAACAAGTGGTAAACAAAATCCGATTTCCATGCCTCCCTGAGACCGACACTCGGACTCACCTCCGTTTACTTCTTTCAAAATCGACGTATCAAGTGCAACTATAACGACACCTCTTAACACACACGCACTACGGCACGTCAATTTTTGGCGCCGTTGCCTGGGAGGCAACGGATTTGTTTTATTACCTCCATTCCACCTTCATTCTCATATCGTCTAATGCCCTATTTTCCTTTTTACTTGACGGTTGCAGGAATTCGGTGCATGGACGGCGAAGTGATGCATTCCATGACGGTAGCAAGGGAGTAGGTGCCTCGAGGACCTATAGTGAGTACCCTCTCTCTCATTATTTTCTTGCGTGAAAAAACTAAAAAAAAAATCATAAAAACTGAAAAAAATTGGCGTGGTGAATGATTGCTTGACCCACATTCTTAACACATCACCCTACAAAAAAATGTACACTCTAATATGCTGAATAAATTCTTGGAGTGTTCTTTTCTTTTTCTCTTGAGTGGTGTTTGCGAAGCCACCGTGAGTTGACCTGGGCCGCACCACTCAACCCTACAAACTGACTCATCTAATAGAAGCTGCACGATCTTTAGGATGAGTACACTGGGTTTTAGAGCCTCTACAGAATAAAAAGGAAATCTACTTTCATCAAATTGTGTGCAGAACTTGACATGCCCACTGAAACTTGTTTGAAAACATTAAGACACGTCAACCCTAAAAAGTACTAAAGTAAGGATGAAATGCTAAAAGATACCACATCGTAACAAATCCTTGCTTGAAAACCATGTTTTGCTAGAAGACACACTTTGAAAGTGGAAAATTAAGAGGCACCACCCCAATCAACGCCTCATCACATCACCCTAAGCACAAGTACTATCCTTGCCCTTTAAAAATGAGTAGATGTACCCTAGGCAGGACAGAGTAAAGTCTCAAAAGGTGAGGTTTTGTTCGCTAGGCACTTGGCTTTCATTCCCTTGGTAGAATCTGGTGACTAGGCTGCGGGGCAGTGTCAAACGACCGCGGTTGTGGGGTCTATGGAACCGGAGGCACAAGCCAAAGGAAGAACCTTCCCCACAATCCCCTCGTAATCAACCTGGCCAGATTAACCTCGGGAAGGGGAGTCCAGTGCTTACGGACTTAATCAACCTTTGTGAGATTTCTAGGTCTTCTAAGGAATACACCATAAGGACTAGGCTTGTTTGCTTGGTTGAGGACACAACTCTCTCTCATCTGTTCTTCCCACATCCCTCCATTTCTTCCAAACCATGGATTTCAATGCCTATCCATCTTACCCAAACTACCCCCAACAGGATTTGTATGCTAACCCAAGTGGACCATACCCACAGCCTACTTGGGCTAACCAACCACCAAGTTGGGGGTACAACCTTGAATATCCCTCTTGGCCCAACTATGACCAAACCGCACAAACCTCTTATTGGAATACAACCAACATAGCCACCCAAGGGTACGATTCAAATCATGGGGCTCCATATCTCGATTGTCCTCATGATGCCTCCTCATTTAGGTCCAACTTGCTCTACTATGATAGGACCTACACTTTAGGAGAACACCAAGAACCCTACCCATCTCAGGATAATAACCAAGAAAGGTCATCTGAATTCAACAACCTTGCCTACTTGACCTTTGGATTAGAAGGAGTTCTAGACAAATGGAAATCAGAAAATAATCAGAAATCTAGGCAAGCCCAGGATCATCAACCTTTGATTTGGTCCCCTGATGAAGAATCTGACTGGGAGGAGGACTTAGAACCTCAACTATTCTGGAGTAGGACCAAACAGAGAATGGTTCCTCTTGAAGAACTGGACCCTGAACATGATAGAATAGAGGACCCACCGAAGAACCTAAACACAAATATGGATTCTGATCCACAACCTCAACCATACTCTCTTAACCTGGATTTCAAGGAGGAAATCCAAAGGACACCAAATGACACCATGTCAATTCTTGATAACCTCAAGTTAGAACTACACAGACAGAATCAAGAATTGGTTAAAGGGCAACATGCCATGTTGGAGTTGTTCCAACAATTGGGGGAAGAAGGCCAAAGAAAGCTATTGCACACAACGCCATTCATGGAATTCATAAAGCAAGGACCTACCATGATCAATTGGACTACACCCAGTCATCCTGATTTGGTTCAGTCCACCATTGATACCCCTCAAGAGTTGGACAGCTCAATGGATAAGGACAATAAGGATTCCTTGGAACACAATTTGGGGAGCATTGAGAACAAACATCAGGAGGAAACTGAGAAGGTGAGGGGAGAGGCCTTGGAATCTGAATCTAATCGGCCCAAGACAAGTAATCCGATGGGAGTAGTAGCCAACGTCGGAGATGGAGAATGGAGTTACAATTTCAAAGAAATTGATTATGAATCGGTTAGAATCCCCATCACAAATTTGGAGGAGGGCCGAGAGAAAGAATATGATCTAGAGGATGAAATTGACCCTACCTCTAATGTAATCCCAAACAGTGAATCTGATACAGAGGAGGTTGAAGAAAATATTCTTGAGATCAAGGGCTTGGAGGAAATGAGCAATGAAAACACAGTTGCGGGAGAGATGGATTCGTCTTTGGGGAGAGGCCTCATGCTTGGTTGTAGGGCTCAGTATGAAACTCTGGACTTTGTTACCTACCCTACCAGAATAAGAATCCTGCAACCCGAATGCACTGGAATTGATACACTTTCAATGGATTACAATTTTATGGGGACACAAGCTGAATATAAAACCTACATCTTTAGTGTCTGGCGTGTCATAATTGGGGTGCGTTCATCCACAACAACTTGTTTTCATGCCCACAAACTAAGAGAGGTTCTGACACGGGCATGCATGATACAGAATTCCCGCCCCTTAGGAACGGGACTCCACCACAAACTTATTTGCATCTGTGGACTTCTGATTTTGGGTCTGATTAATTTTGAACATATCTCCTTGACCCAAACCATTCCTATTTGTGCACCGCCCAGCTGGAGGCGTTAAACTCAGCACTTCCTGGGAGGCAACCCAGCGGATTCAGACTGATCTGGTAGTTTACGTCACTCAGGTACTATCTTTTTGAACCCTTCTGCATCCATGCATCTGCCAATGAGAACATTGTCCAACTTAAGCATGGGGGGATGGTAAATTGCATAATCCTGAACTTAATTAATCAGTCTGAATGAATAAATTAATTGATTAAAAAAAAAATTTGAATTTAGGAAGAAAAACATAGGCATTAGAAACTTGTCAATAGTGGGAAATAATACAAAAAGAACTTAAACACTTAGACTTTTCAGGCCTTCAGGCTTAATCAGCCCTTGTGTCCGTTAAGATATGGATTTAGCGGCGAATCCTTCCAACTTTAAGCTATTCTAGTCCACCTAATAAATAAGGTAATAAGTATACGACTTATCAACTCACCCTCTAACTCAGGAAAATTTTGAGTCTAAACATCTACACACATTTTTGCACAGACTCACTTCTCGGAGATTTTGACGGAAATTGGGTAGCTAATGAACTCTCTAAGGTGGTATGGCTGGCAAGTTATCGTGGGTAACAGCCCATTGGCAGGTTGTCCAGAACCCAGCCACAGGCCATTTCTTTTTCGCTGCCTCTAGGTACATTTGAGATTAGGGAAGCCACCTACGAAAAAAAAAAAAGAGAAAGAAGAAAAGAAAATAAACCACACTTCACCGCACAAGTATGGCTGGCAAGTGATCGTGGGTAACAGCCCATTGGTCGGTTGTCTAGAGCCCAGCTCAATAATTGCACAAAAAAGAACAAAACACCTAAGGACGAAGCGGGGAAGTAGTACAAGCCAGGGAGATATACACTGGAAAATCCTTGTGCTGATCCCAAGTAAAATGAACGTAGGGAGAAAGCTACCAATCAAACAAATACACCTTCAGGCAAAAATTTATTTTCTTTTCCGGTCACCTAGAGGCGTAGAAACTCGAAGTTTGTCTCAATTACCGTTAAGTGAGTCTATCACAACATTCACACCAAGATGCTTAGCACTTAGGGTTTTGACCGAGTTTTCGGTTGGTTGGGTAGTCGTAAAAAGTTACCAACCCACACTGAATTCCGAAAATTCTAAAAAGACATATATAGATATATACGTATACATAGGTATAGTTATATATACAAAGCAAGGATTTGGGCGATTCGTATTTTGGCAGACACCCGGGCGCTGCTTAGTCTTTGTAGATTAAGATCTGCGTATATTTCCTCTTATTGACAAGTAACGAAGTGCCTAAGCAATTACTTCTTGAATTCTCCAAAGAAATAAAGTCTAGAATAAACCCTGCTAGGGATTATCAAGGAGTAAGCATGGGGGTATGATAACACCACGCAAGGGGGTAGTAATTAGGTTGAATATGGTCCATCATTAGAATAAAAGGCACAACATAAAGTAGAATAGGAGCATTGCATGCATCAAGTACCAAGATTGCTTATAAACTGCATTAATGGCCATTTGTGTAAAGCATGTGTCAAAGCAGTCCCTAGATGAGTAATCGGACTGCACGGATGGATTCAGAACGACGAACGGAGTTCAACGGACTCAAGATCGGCCAAATCCTACATCTGGAGCTCCCACAATGGGCCCAAGAAATTCTGACCGTTGATTTGGAGCTCCCACAATGGGCCCAGAAAGCACCATGTCGCCCCGCCCCCACCGCTCGCACGCCCTCAAGCCAGCCAAGGACGAATCTCGGCCGTTGATCTTCGATCGAACGACCGAGATCCGCGCGCTCACCTGTGGTCGCCGCGACAAAGCGCGGGCGTGGCGCAATGGCTAGCACGCACGCCCGCATCGCAGTGACGCGCGTTCGAATCGCGCGGAGCAGAAATCAAGCGCGAGCGAAGGGCGCGGCAAAATTGGGCCGCCCGATCAGGAGCGAGCGGCCAGGATCGTGCCACGCGGCGCGATGACAGCTCCCGAGCACCCACGCGCGCGCGCACGCCGGGCGGAAGCACGGGCTCGCACGCGCGCCTGAGGCACGATCTCAGAGCGGGCGCGGGACGATCTCATCCGTCCGATCTTTGATCGGACGGCTCTCGTTCAACGTCCACGGATCCCGCATGGAGAGAGAGCGGGGCGGGCAGCTGATTGGCGTCAGGAGGGCTTCACCGACGTATCTGGAAGCGGTTTTAGAGACGTTCTGGATGTCGCTAAAGCACATTCTTCTTTTAGGAAGCCCTTAACTCTATTTAAAGCCCCTTCTACCACCATTCAAGGATACTCTCCCACTTGCAACTACTCCACTCCTCTCCTAGCTAGCTTTAGGCACTCTTGTAATCGCCGGAAACGACTAGCCGCCGACGGAGCCTCCTCCACCACCGTGGCTTCCTCGTCACTCTCCACTCTCTCTCTACCTCTCTCTCTCTCTCTTTTAAGCTTTCATTTACTTTTGTTGAAGCACGTATTTAATGTTGTAAACCATGAACTATGAATGCACGTTTAATGAAATTATTTTCTGTTTAGTCGCCATTTTAATTTCTGTTTAAAGTGCATGATCAAAACCAAGAGCTTTCTAACCCTAAACACTCTATCTCTATCTCTCGCTTTTCAAAACTATCTCTTTTGCAAGCAAAACTCCACCTTTTTCATGAGAACAAGTGGTAAACAAAATCCGATTTCCATGCCTCCCTGAGACCGACACTCGGACTCACCTCCGTTTACTTCTTTCAAAATCGACGTATCAAGTGCAACTATAACGACACCTCTTAACACACACGCACTACGGCACGTCAGTTTTTGGCGCCGTTGCCTGGGAGGCAACGGATTTGTTTTATCACCTCCATTCCACCTTCATTCTCATATCGTCTAATGCCCTATTTTCCTTTTTACTTGACGGTTGCAGGAATTCGGTGCATGGACGGCGAAGCGATGCATTCCATGACGGTAGCAAGGGAGTAGGCGCCTCGAGGACCTATAGTGAGTACCCTCTCTCTCATTATTTTCTTGCGTGAAAAAACTAAAAAAAAAATCATAAAAACTGAAAAAAATTGGCGTGGTGAATGATTGCTTGACCCACATTCTTAACACATCACCCTACAAAAAAATGTACACTCTAATATGCTGAATAAATTCTTGGAGTGTTCTTTTCTTTTTCTCTTGAGTGGTGTTTGCGAAGCCACCGTGAGTTGACCTGGGCCGCACCACTCAACCCTACAAACTGACTCATCTAATAGAAGCTGCACGATCTTTAGGATGAGTACACTGGGTTTTAGAGCCTCTACAGAATAAAAAGGAAATCTACTTTCATCAAATTGTGTGCAGAACTTGACATGCCCACTGAAACTTGTTTGAAAACATTAAGACACGTCAACCCTAAAAAGTACTAAAGTAAGGATGAAATGCTAAAAGATACCACATCGTAACAAATCCTTGCTTTAAAACCATGTTTTGCTAGAAGACACACTTTGAAAGTGGAAAATTAAGAGGCACCACCCCAATCAATGCCTCATCACATCACCCTAAGCACAAGCACTATCCTTGCCCTTTAAAAATGAGTAGATGTACCCTAGGCAGGACTGAGTTAAGTCTCAAAAGGTGAGGTATTGTTCGCTAGGCACTTGGCTTTCATTCCCTTGGTAGAATCTGGTGACTAGGCTGCGGGGCAGTGTCAAACGACCGCGGTTGTGGGGTCTATGGAACCGGAGGCACAAGCCAAAGGAAGAACCTTCCCCACAATCCCCTCGTAATCAACCTGGCCAGATTAACCTCGGGAAGGGGAGTCCAGTGCTTACGGACTTAATCAACCTTTGTGAGATTTCTAGGTCTTCTATGGAATACACCATAAGGACTAGGCTTGTTTGCTTGGTTGAGGACACAACTCTCTCTCATCTGTTCTTCCCACATCCCTCCATTTCTTCCAAACCATGGATTTCAATGCCTATCCATCTTACCCAAACTACCCCCAACAGGATTTGTATGCTAACCCAAGTGGACCATACCCACAGCCTACTTGGGCTAACCAACCACCAAGTTGGGGGTACAACCTTGAATATCCCTCTTGGCCCAACTATGACCAAACCGCACAAACCTCTTATTGGAATACAACCAACATAGCCACCCAAGGGTACGATTCAAATCATGGGGCTCCATATCTCGATTGTCCTCATGATGCCTCCTCATTTAGGTCCAACTTGCTCTACTATGATAGGACCTACACTTTAGGAGAACACCAAGAACCCTACCCATCTCAGGATAATAACCAAGAAAGGTCATCTGAATTCAACAACCTTGCCTACTTGACCTTTGGATTAGAAGGAGTTCTAGACAAATGGAAATCAGAAAATAATCAGAAATCTAGGCAAGCCCAGGATCATCAACCTTTGATTTGGTCCCCTGATGAAGAATCTGACTGGGAGGAGGACTTAGAACCTCAACTATTCTGGAGTAGGACCAAACAGAGAATGGTTCCTCTTGAAGAACTGGACCCTGAACATGATAGAATAGAGGACCCACCGAAGAACCTAAACACAAATATGGATTCTGATCCACAACCTCAACCATACTCTCTTAACCTGGATTTCAAGGAGGAAATCCAAAGGACACCAAATGACACCATGTCAATTCTTGATAACCTCAAGTTAGAACTACACAGACAGAATCAAGAATTGGTTAAAGGGCAACATGCCATGTTGGAGTTGTTCCAACAATTGGGGGAAGAAGGCCAAAGAAAGCTATTGCACACAATGCCATTCATGGAATTCATAAAGCAAGGACCTACCATGATCAATTGGACTACACCCAGTCATCCTGATTTGGTTCAGTCCACCATTGATACCCCTCAAGAGTTGGACAGCTCAATGGATAAGGACAATAAGGATTCCTTGGAACACAATTTGGGGAGCATTGAGAACAAACATCAGGAGGAAACTGAGAAGGTGAGGGGAGAGGCCTTGGAATCTGAATCTAATCGGCCCAAGACAAGTAATCCGATGGGAGTAGTAGCCAACGTCGGAGATGGAGAATGGAGTTACAATTTCAAAGAAATTGATTATGAATCGGTTAGAATCCCCATCACAAATTTGGAGGAGGGCCGAGAGAAAGAATATGATCTAGAGGATGAAATTGACCCTACCTCTAATGTAATCCCAAACAGTGAATCTGATACAGAGGAGGTTGAAGAAAATATTCTTGAGATCAAGGGCTTGGAGGAAATGAGCAATGAAAACACAGTTGCGGGAGAGATGGATTCGTCTTTGGGGAGAGGCCTCATGCTTGGTTGTAGGGCTCAGTATGAAACTCTGGACTTTGTTACCTACCCTACCAGAATAAGAATCCTGCAACCCGAATGCACTGGAATTGATACACTTTCAATGGATTACAATTTTATGGGGACACAAGCAGAATATAAAACCTACATCTTTAGTGTCTGGCGTGTCATAATTGGGGTGCGTTCATCCACAACAACTTGTTTTCATGCCCACAAACTAAGAGAGGTTCTGACACGGGCATGCATGATACAGAATTCCCGCCCCTTAGGAACGGGACTCCACCACAAACTTATTTGCATCTGTGGACTTCTGATTTTGGGTCTGATTAATTTTGAACATATCTCCTTGACCCAAACCATTCCTATTTGTGCACCGCCCAGCTGGAGGCGTTAAACTCAGCACTTCCTGGGAGGCAACCCAGCGGATTCAGACTGATCTGGTAGTTTACGTCACTCAGGTACTATCTTTTTGAACCCTTCTGCATCCATGCATCTGCCAATGAGAACATTGTCCAACTTAAGCATGGGGGGATGGTAAATTGCATAATCCTGAACTTAATTAATCAGTCTGAATGAATAAATTAATTGATTAAAAAAAAAATTTGAATTTAGGAAGAAAAACATAGGCATTAGAAACTTGTCAATAGTGGGAAATAATACAAAAAGAACTTAAACACTTAGACTTTTCAGGCCTTCAGGCTTAATCAGCCCTTGTGTCCGTTAAGATATGGATTTAGCGGCGAATCCTTCCAACTTTAAGCTATTCTAGTCCACCTAATAAATAAGGTAATAAGTATACGACTTATCAACTCACCCTCTAACTCAGGAAAACTTTGAGTCTAAGCATCTACACACATTTTTGCATAGACTCACTTCTCGGAGATTTTGACGGAAATTGGGTAGCTAATGAACTCTCTAAGGTGGTATGGCTGGCAAGTTGTCGTGGGTAACAGCCCATTGGCAGGTTGTCCAGAACCCAGCCACAGGCCATTTCTTTTTCGCTGCCTCTAGGTACATTTGAGATTAGGGAAGCCACCTACGAAAAAAAAAAAAGAGAAAGAAGAAAAGAAAATAAACCACACTTCACCGCACAAGTATGGCTGGCAAGTGATTGTGGGTAACAGCCCATTGGTCGGTTGTCTAGAGCCCAGCTCAATAATTGCACAAAAAAGAACAAAACACCTAAGGACGAAGCGGGGAAGTAGTACAAGCCAGGGAGATATACACTGGAAAATCCTTGTGCTGATCCCAAGTAAAATGAACGTAGGGAGAAAGCTACCAATCAAACAAATACACCTTCAGGCAAAAATTTATTTTCTTTTCCGGTCACCTAGAGGCGTAGAAACTCGAAGTCTGTCTCAATTACCGTTAAGTGAGTCTATCACAACATTCACACCAAGATGCTTAGCACTTAGGGTTTTGACCGAGTTTTCGGTTGGTTGGGTAGTCGTAAAAAGTTACCAACCCACACTGAATTCCGAAAATTCTAAAAAGACATATATAGATATATACGTATACATAGGTATAGTTATATATACAAAGCAAGGATTTGGGCGATTCGTATTTTGGCAGACACCCGGGCGCTGCTTAGTCTTTGTAGATTAAGATCTTCGTATATTTCCTCTTATTGACAAGTAACGAAGTGCCTAAGCAATTACTTCTTGAATTCTCCAAAGAAATAAAGTCTAGAATAAACCCTGCTAGGGATTATCAAGGAGTAAGCATGGGGGTATGAAAACACCACGCAAGGGGGTAGTAATTAGGTTGAATATGGTCCATCATTAGAATAAAAGGCACAACATAAAGTAGAATAGGAGCATTGCATGCATCAAGTACCAAGATTGCTTATAAACTGCATTAATGGCCATTTGTGTAAAGCATGTGTCAAAGCAGGCCCTAGATGAGTAATCGGACTGCACGGATGGATTCAGAATGACGAACGGAGTTCAACGGACTCAAGATCGGCCAAATCCTACATCTGGAGCTCCCACAATGGGCCCAAGAAATTCTGACCGTTGATTTGGAGCTCCCACAATGGGCCCAGAAAGCACCATGTCGCCCCGCCCCCACCGCTCGCACGCCCTCAAGCCAGCCAAGGACGAATCTCGGCCGTTGATCTTCGATCGAACGACCGAGATCCGCGCGCTCACCTGTGGTCGCCGCGACAAAGCGCGGGCGTGGCGCAATGGCTAGCACGCACGCCCGCATCGCAGTGACGCGCGTTCGAATCGCGCGGAGCAGAAATCAAGCGCGAGCGAAGGGCGTGGCAAAATTGGGCCGCCCGATCAGGAGCGAGCGGCCAGGATCGTGCCACGCGGCGCGATGACAGCTCCCGAGCACCCACGCGCGCGCGCACGCCGGGCGGAAGCACGGGCTCGCACGCGCGCCTGAGGCACGATCTCAGAGCGGGCGCGGGACGATCTCATCCGTCCGATCTTTGATCGGACGGCTCTCGTTCAACGTCCACGGATCCCGCATGGAGAGAGAGCGGGGCGGGCAGCTGATTGGCGTCAGGAGGGCTTCACCGACGTATCTGGAAGCGGTTTTAGAGACGTTCTGGATGTCGCTAAAGCACATTCTTCTTTTAGGAAGCCCTTAACTCTATTTAAAGCCCCTTCTACCACCATTCAAGGATACTCTCCCACTTGCAACTACTCCACTCCTCTCCTAGCTAGCTTTAGGCACTCTTGTAATCGCCGGAAACGACTAGCCGCCGACGGAGCCTCCTCCACCACCGTGGCTTCCTCGTCACTCTCCACTCTCTCTCTACCTCTCTCTCTCTCTCTTTTAAGCTTTCATTTACTTTTGTTGAAGCACGTATTTAATGTTGTAAACCATGAACTATGAATGCATGTTTAATGAAATTATTTTCTGTTTAGTCGCCATTTTAATTTCTATTTAAAGTGCATGATCAAAACCAAGAGCTTTCTAACCCTAAACTCTCTCTCTCTATCTCTCGCTTTTCAAAACCGTCTCTTTCGTAAGCAAAACTCTGCCTTTTTCATGACAACAAGTGGTAAACAAAATCCGATTTCCACGCCTCCCTGAGACCGACACTCGGACTCACCTCCATTTACTTCTTTCAAAATCGACGTATCAAGTGCAACTATAACGACACCTCTTAACACACACGCACTATGGCACGTCAGTTCCCGCGTATATATTTTTGTGCGAAATTGTGAGAGCCACCGAATAAGGCAAATACGCAGAGAGTGAGTTTTCATAAACTAGGGCTAAGGTGGATGGTTATGACCATTCTTTACGGAATCCTCAGCTGAAGGAGGGTATTGATGTTAAGGTCAGAAATACACCGTCCTATCCATCTCTGTCGGTGCCGTGAGTAGGCACTTCCACCAAATAAGCCACCCAATGTCTCTTGAGTACCACCAATCCCCAATAATGCCTCCTTAATAAAGTTCATGGATGTATGCCAGTTGTGTTATGCTGAAAAAAAAATTGAGAAAAAGAAAAAGAAAAAGAAAAAGAATGATGAAAAGAAAGAAAAACTTAAAAAAAAATTTGAAAAAAAAATTATTAGAAAAAGAAGAAAAAGTAAAGAAAAGAACGAATATTTAGTGTTTATTTCAACGAGACCATACCACCAAATAAAATTGAGCTCCACCAAATATGGCCTTAACCTATTTTTCTTGTGTTTCTGACTGCCCAAATACTGGCTGAGGAATCCCGACATAGTGTTAGGGTTATGAGAACTCAGTTAAAGTGTTAATGCCTAGTGAGACCACTAAATACAGAACATATGTGTGAATCTGGTGAGGTTGTGAGCTCTAAGAAAAAGAGTAAGAGAGAATGAATACAAAGGAATCAAAAGGGAGCATAGTTTTTCTCGTCTTTCTCTGAGTTGAGTTACTTGGTAATCCGGGAATCTAGATTCTGTAGTACTAGTCTCTATGTAGCACCAAGTGAGAATGAGCCACTAAATATATAATCCTTTCCCTCAGAGATTCTCTACCTAAGCCCAAAGCCAGGGTGAAATTCATAGAATATCTTGAATACCCCGAGGGAAGAAATCTGCCTATCCTGCTAGAATTTTTATTAGGGGTCAAGTATAGGCTTTAGAGGTGTATTAGTTTTCACTCAAATCCGTTGC
Source organism: Thalassia testudinum (assembly GCA_037157565.1). Taxonomy (NCBI): domain Eukaryota; kingdom Viridiplantae; phylum Streptophyta; class Magnoliopsida; order Alismatales; family Hydrocharitaceae; genus Thalassia; species Thalassia testudinum. The sequence goes on from JAZHRO010000024.1 coordinate 125,495,995, forward strand.
AAAAGCTACATAGCTGCACCTTCACGATTGTTTGGATTTCTAGAGCATAGGATGAAAGCAAAAGGGAGAAAAATCTATATGCAAACACTTCATAAAATAACCAATCCCTTAGGGACCCTTGCTGTAAATAATTTAGTCTTGCATTTGCTAGGGACTAGAAAGATTTAGGCATGGGGGTATGATTGCGCAGCAATCATAGGTCTTAATTGACCTAAATTAAGCTAAGACTTAGCATAAGTTAGGGTTATTCATGCATGCATACGCATTATCTGCATCTTTACTGCTTTTCTTTAGCTATGCATAAAATAATGTTATAATGTGCTGATTAAGTGCATTATGTCGATTGCAGGGAATAAGCTGATCAGGAGCTGGATCTGAAGCTGGATCAGGAATAACGGGAGTTGTAGCAGAGCTGGAGCAGAAGGCCTAGTTTAGATATAGGAATAATAACGTAAGGGGGTTAAAGGTTTTCTATTCTATTAAGTAGAAATAAAGCAGTAAAATGTGAAGAGCTTAGGTCCATCCTAGCCCTAGGATAGCCTAGAGACTTCCCCAAGCCTTAGCCACCCTTAGATTAGGTCACAACACCCTAGGAAGCCCTAAAACCCTAGTTCCAACCCTTCTTTGGACGTCCAGATAAGTTTTAAGACGTCCAGGACCCTTAGCCAACTCCTGCACACTTCAAACCCACTTCTGCAGTGTTATTGGACGTCCAGACACTTTGTCAGACGTCCAATTTCTGCAGAATACCCAAAACAGAACCCGAAATCCTTCCTGACTCTGATTGGACGTCCAGACAACAAGTTTGGACTTCTGATTTTTTAGTATAAGATGTCTGATTATATAGTTAGACATTTGATACTGCTCTCCAATTCCTGTTTTGAGATTTAAGCCTTGATCTTGGATCTCTAGGTCCCTAAACCCAATTCCAACCCCATAGGAACCTAAATTAAGGTGCCCTAACCCTAGTACATCACCTCTAGACCTCCCTAAGGACTTAATGAGGTCCTCACTAAACCTAATTAACTTGGATCTTAGTCAAATCCATCAGCCTATTCAATTGGACTCATTGAGTCCAATTGAGCCCTGATCTCAGCACACACTGTCCAATTGGACTCAGTGAGAGTCCAACTGACCTAGACCTGACTTAATTGAGTTGTTTTACTCTCAATTAGTTTCCACACACACAATTAAACTTGTATTATGTTTAATTGCACTTTACCTTAATGAATTAGGGTTTATAACCCTAATTTGAGACCTACCTTGACCTAAACCCACTAGAACCCAACCTAATCAACCTAGACACCTAAGTTTCGACCCACACACACCTACACACACCATCCACACGAAAATATCTAGCCTAGAGTTCTCTAGAACTCTCTACCATGTGTGGTTGCCTTGGTTGCCAAAAATAGCAACCAAGAGCCCATAGGCCTCTCTAGAGAATTCCATAATTCTCTAGAGAGCTTCCATTGGGTCTATAAAAAGGCCCCATGGATGGCCATTGGCACCCATTCACTTCTTTGGCAATTGTACTCCATTGGTGCCATTCACACCACCTCCACTTAGCCACTCACTCCACCTCCAGGAGCTCACTACCACCACCATGGAGGACACCATGCCGGGATGCTGGATCAACCCTTCCTCTCTCCAAGGGTCGGCCTAAGCTACATTGGTCGCCCCTCATTCTCTTCTCAACCACTGCAAGGCCATCGGGGACCACCCCTGAATGCCCTCTACTCTTTTAGCTCTAGATCATGCTTTTCATAAGTTTTACTGCTTTCATTTACTGCTTAGTAGAGTAGTTTCTCTTCTCCCCCAATGATGCATGCGAAATCCCCCCGTCGACTCTTGTATGCAATCGTTTTCTAGTAGCTAGGTTTAATTTCAAGCATTCCTGTATAAGCTTTCCTCTAGATTTCCTGTGCAAACAACTCTCCCCCAATGAATGAATGAAAATCCAGTTATATATATATATCTCTCTTTATGTGTTCGAAATCACCATGAGCTGAATGATTATTTTATTTGCATGATTTAAGTGCATGTTCTTTAACCGCCTATATATTGCGCACCAGAATATGAAGTAGAGCGGCTTTAAGATCGATTTCAAAAATAGAAACACGCCTCCCAGAGATGAACGACCGAGACTCAAGTCTCGTTATTTTTCAAAACAATATCTTTGTTGGATCTCATTTCGCAACTATACTACGATGCTTTTATCAAAAAAATGCGATTTATGACTCTCCAACAGGGACTCAGTAACTGAAGCACCCTAACTTCACACACAGCCTGGTTCAGTAGGCATAAAAATTAAAATCATGCAGAAGCGTTTCAAAAATTCTGAAAATGACACCTAGAGTAGGAGCAGCCGATCAACACAAGTTGATTTAGACGAGTTCCCAGCGCGGAGAGGTGGGAAATTCCCCTCAAAGATGCATAATAAAATATCATCTCCTCGGTGCTTGTCTCTTAGGATATTTACATATTCTACTGGGGGCATGTAAGCACTCTGCTGGTTCAGATTCCATCGATGGCATTATCCCGAAATGTCAATTGCCAGGGTCTGAATTCGGCCACGGAACACCATGGATGAGATTATCTCGAAATCTCAATAGCCAGGGTTCTGGGGGCTACCATGGGCAGTGCTATCTCGAAGCATCGACTGCCAGGAACCCTTGAGAATTGATGATGGGGACAAGGAATCCGATATAGACCGTGTTAAAAAGCCAATCCTAAGCTAGAATTAAAAAGAAAAAAGAGAGAGAAAACTCTCCAAACATATAAATCTTCTACCTCTCTTTCTTACAAAATGCACTGCGAACTGAGCCAGGGCTAAAATTATCTCAAGCACGGGTGCTTTAACCATAAAGTCCAATAAACCTTAGGTTAGTTCTTGAAGGCCTTAAAAACCTTTGTTAAGGACTGAGGCTGAGGCTAGATAGATCTGGATCTTGGTTGGTACTAGAGTACCTTTCAGGCCTATGGTTGGCACTCTGACCTAATCTAGTTTGCAGAAGAAAAAGCACTTATCTGAAATCATTAAGAACTTCATGGTCTAGAACAAGGGTTGAAACCTTAAAATTTTGCTAAGGGACTAGCAAAAGCTAGGCATGGGGGTATGATGAGAACCTCATCATAAACCCTAACTAGCACAATCAAACCTAGATATGTGAGAAAAAGCTCCTACATGACCCAAAGAAAGGCTTAACTCAGAGAATTCTGAGTTTATGAATAAAATAAATCATAAGGGGTAAAACTGCAATTTCACCAATGCAGTTTGCAAACAAGGTAATTAAGGGTCCAAACATAGGTCAAACAAGCTTAACAAGAAGGAAAGTGGGATGATCTGATCTAAAAAAGGGTTGTAGCAACTTCCAGGAATTAAATGACATTCTGTAACCCTAAAACTCACCCACTTCAATTCACGAGGTTTGAGGCAGGATAAAAATCAACTAAACCCTCTAGAATTCATAGAAAAATACTCTTTAGGGTTTAGAACCTTCAATTTGGCCTTATAAACCTATTTTGACCAAAAAAGAGAACCATGCCCAATTAATAACTTAATTTGGGTTTTTATGCAAATTAGCTAGTCAAACATGGAACAACCTAGAATTAAAATTCACCATTAAAATCCTTAGGCTCAAACTGGTCTGGTATAAAAACTTGAGCATAACAAGAGCCTCCTTGATCGACTTTACAATTTGGTCCTCTTCATTTACTTTTTGATCCTTATCTTTTGAAACCCTTGCATTTAGGCCCCCATCTTTTCATCATTATTTGCAGAACGGTCCTCCCTGCAACTTCTGTGTAGTGCCATACTCCGACGACCTTGCGCGGAGCATGGCACCACGCAGGGCAGGGCTGCCGTCCTGCAAACTGGAAGCGGGATTCCCTGCGACATCCTCCGTCGTAGGGACTCGCCCATGCCCTTTGCCAACCAAAATACCTTCCGTGCGAACGCGCAAAAGTTATGGGTGTCATCTCTGGCCTTACTCCGGCAAGGCTGGCATGACGCCAGCATGCCCCTCCCTCTGTGCCAACCCCTTTATAAGGAGCGGCACACCTTACCGACTCCGATAAGCTTCCTTTGACGGAGATCTACCCCGCCCTTCATCCCTTTCTCCTCGAGTCAGAGAGCCTGAAGCTTCCAGCGAACTCCTCCTCTTCCTCGTCGTCGCTCTGCTACCTTACCTGCAGCAGGGTTTGCCCTGCTTTGTCATCCACGCCAGGCTGTACCTGCCGGCACCCTCTGCCTGCTTCGTCGTCACCGAAACCCTCTTCCAGGGCATCCTCGTCTCCAGCTCCGACAGATACGAGCTAGCTGCTCTACCCTCCCCCTTCGTAGAATACTTAGGTAGATAACTTCCTCTATATGTCCCTTGCATTTCCCCCCTTTTAAACTGCCCTTTTGACCACCCGACCACCACTGTGCAGACCACCCTCTCCACCTCCGATCACACCCTCCGGTGAGACCATCTCACGACCACAGACACTCCCACACCTCGCCGACCATCCCACAAGCTCCCTCACACTCCGCTCTATCGATTCCCCATCTCCATTCACTGCCAAACGCCACCCGACCACCCCCCGAACAGACCTACCTCTCCGGCCACAGTCTGACCTAGGTCATCCTCTTCACGCACTCCCGCACGCCGAAGACCACCGCACAAGCCTTGCCTCACTTCGGCAAAGCTCCTTGTGTATTTTGACTGGGCCGAGAGGCCATTGTTGTGAGTTCAGGTGTGCGCCCCTCGCTACCATTGCCGACGAGCTGCAGCAGCTTCACCTGCAGCTGCAGGTGCCCTCCAGCCCAGGTGTGCACCCTAGGTTGCGCGGATTGTCTCTGCGAACGCACCCAGGCCTGTAGCTAGGGCAAAGGCGTAGCAGGCTGCCCCAATTGGCAGCAAGCAACTCGCCTGCGGCCACCAATCTGGGAGGTGGGACTTTAGTCCCACCTCGGAAGTGCATGGCCGAGCACCCGCACTTAAATTGGAAAAGTGCCTATGGCTAATCGCCTTCGAACACAGGAGTCAGGTCCCTCTCCCGCGCGCTGCATGCCACGCGCTCGCTCGCCCTTGCCCGCGCTCACGCCCCGCAGGTTTGGGCAGGATCCGATTACCCAAACTGCTCACTCCTCACCCACCACCGCACGTAGGTGGGCCTAGTCCCGGGCATGATACCCGCACACGATTACCCGGCTCTGGGAGTGTAGTCCTTAGAGAGAAATCTGAGAAAGAGAGAGATGTGGGGAAGGGTAGGGGTAGGTTTTGCTCTGACCCTTGTGTAAGCGTGCAGGAAGAAAAGAAAGAAGAAGGCAAGAAGGAAAAGAAGAAGGGAAGCGGCCGAAGCCTTAGCCAGGGCAGCTGAAGAAGAAGAAGTGAAGGAGAGAAACAAAAGAAGAAAGGAAGAAGAAAAGAACTGTAGTAGAGCCACAGATAAGTCGTCTGAACACAGTATCAGACGTCGGAATCCCCACAGCTGCAGAAGGCAGGAAGGAAAAGAAGAGAAAGAAGAAGAAGATCACCACAGCTGCTGGCTAAAGAAAAGAAGGGAAGAAAAGAAGAAAGAAGAAGGCAAGAAGAAAAAGAAGGAAGAAGACATCACCGCCAGAAAGAAAGAAAGAACAGAAGAAGAACAAAGAGGAAAGAAGAAAGAACAAAGAAGAGAAGAAGAGAAATGATCAAGGAAGAAAAGAGAAAGAGAAGAAGAAGCCAAGATCTCCCTCTCTCTCTCTCTCGCTTATTTTTGAACATAATAGAGAACTTAATTAGATTTCTAGAAGCATAGTTGCTCCCTGAGTTCGACCTCTGGAAAACCTTGTTCCGAGTAAAAAAATTTTGTAATGGTAATCTAGTAGCTGTGTTGTCTTATACTATAATGACTGTACTATAAATAATATAAAGACACAACTAGCCTTACCACCTGCAACTCGATACCACACGCGGAGAGACGTTGTTGTAGCAAGTGTGCGAGGAGGAAGCTGGGATGTGCGATCTTTGATCCAACGCTCTAGCGGCTGCCACGAGTTACCACCAAAGGAAATCCGAGCATAGAAGGCCTTTTGAAAGCTATTTTGAGGCCAAATCAAAGCCATTGATCTCACGATCAATGGAGCTGATTATCCAAGGGGTTGCTGCATGAGATAAGGATTAAAATACCCTTTTTTCCCTCCACAAAAGCTATAAAAGAAGGCCCAAGGCCCCCTAGTTGAAGCATCTCTCTCTCCAATCAACTCCAGATCCCTTCTACTATCTTTTCTGCAATTCTCCATCCCTTTGCAACTTTGTCCCGATGCTTTAGATCTAAAGTGCTACCCCACCTCTCACAAGCATCCTACAAGCGACGTCGTCTCTCCGCACTTTCTATCTCTCTCTCTATCTCTCTATCTCCCTCTCCTTCGATCTATCTACTCTCTCTCTCTTTAGCATAGTACTTTCTAATTTGAAAACTATTTATGGATGCAATAAAATTATGATATTCTGAATGCTTGATATCTGCTCTTTATGTATATATACCTATATAAATACCTATTAGAGCTAGTTTTCTGAAAACTTTCTTTAAAAATTGAGATTACCTCCCTGCGAACAACCTGGTAATCACCGGAGTTTTATAAATTTATTTGTCGCTGTGTTCTCATGCTATACTACAACTAAATAACTTTCAAAACACGAATTACACGGCAAACAAATTGGCATCGTTGCCAGGGAGGCAACAAAAATTTTTGAAGTTTTCTTTGATGTGTATTTTAGATTTCTAACTCACTACTTTTTTCATTGATTTTGTGAGTGTAGGAAACAAAGAAATCTAAACCAAACATGACAGTAGAGAAACCACGGATTCGAATCTCAATTAAGTACCCATTATTTAGATTAGTTAGATTTAGAAAGTTTAGGATTTGCTTGAACCTTGGGATTCGTTAGCATTTGCCTTATTGAAAAAAAGAAAAAAAAATTCTCTTGATTTATAGGCTGAAATAAAGTTTTATTATAAAAATTGAATTCCTGAAGATCTACACGTCCAAAAATTATCAAGTTTTGAGTGGACATGGATTTCAAAGTTGAAAAAAACATATCCAAAATATGCACAAATCAGAGTTACATAAAATTTTTAAAAATTTGCACACTAATTTGTTATCAATTTGGTTATTATTCTTAATTTTTTGGAGTTTAAAATATCACAAGAAATTTTGTACAACTCCAATTGAAGTGAAATTTGTGGCAACGAATTTCTGTGAAAGTCAAGAATTTTAAAAAAATCCGAGAAAAATATTTCTTGTATATTTGATTGTACGGATTATCTGATCATTAATTGGGGTTCAAAACAGACTACAAAGACCCAGTATAGTTTAAATATAAAAAAAATAGAAAACATGTATTAAAAATTCTTGGAAAATATTTTCCAAGTGCCTAGTTAGTGGCGCAAGAAGGCCAATTGATTACATTGCTTAGGTCGCACCACTCATCTGATTTTTGACTTAAAAGAACATCTAGAACTACCTGTGCTTAGGGTTTCACTCTAAGGATAGACCACACCTGCATTTCCAAACTTAAAGGAACTCTATCAAATAAATTGGGATTTGCAAACCTTTTGTGTGCCTCATCAGAACCTTGGTTGAAAATATTAAATCAAGTGAACCCTAAAACTTGCTAACACAAGCATTTGAATCTTAAAAGATACTTCATCATAAAAATTTACTTGTGAACACTTTGCCTGTGCACTTCACATCTCTGAAATCAACTTTAAGGGCAAACAACCCCCTAATGCCCAGCATATTCTAAAAGCACATCAAACCCAAGATTAAAACTGAGTAGACGTGCCCTTGGCAAGACTAATAGACTTGGGGACTTGAAACTAGATTAGACTAAGGTCAAGGCCTTGTCTACTTGAATCCACTGATGACAAGAAAGGTTGGTGCAGTAACTGCGTTAACCTTTAGTAGTGCCCTGCTGTGTGGGGTGTCCTAAGGGGTCCCACCCTTCTGGCAAAACAAGTAATTCAAGGGTTGATCTAACCTAGTCGTATTTTGGGGAGCCAAGATCAGGTCTAATCAGTGTTGACACTCTAAGGACCAGTTTGATTGCTTGCATTGAGTGGGCGTGGTTTTCTCTCATTTGTCTTCTCCTTCTCATCTACAGACATTCTTCTGGTGTATGCAAGGTAGAAGATCTCAAAATCTTGATTTGCTACCACCAATAGAAAGAAATCCCAGGAGAAGACCTATTTATCCAGAATCTGAATCTGAACCCTCTGCAATGCCTAGTCACCATGAGGAAGAAGAGATTGATAAACAAAATCTGGATCCTATGACTCTTACAAAGACAGATCACTAAGCAGGCCAACATCATGACCGACAGTTGGAAGTCATAGTGCAGGCCATCACTCGACTCCAAAATGAAAGGACAGACTGGCCCCTCCATGACTTTTACAACCCTCCGAATGCCCAACCTGAACCCTTTGTTGTGGTACCTCAGGATGAGGAAGATTTTGAACTCAAACCACAGATCATTAACTTGAATCCCCACCACAATGGCCGTGAATCAGATGACCCCTTCCACCACCTTGAAGAACTCCTCCACATAGAAAGAACCTTTGGCCCTAGGAACATGAATGAAGGTACCCTAATGATGAAGATGTTCCCATTCTCCCTGAAAAATACAGCTACACATTGGTTGAGAACAATTGGTAGACCAATCCTAAGTTGTGAAGACCAGAGAAGCGCATTCCTAAAGAAATTCTTCCCTGTAGGAAAAACTAATGCACTTAGATGTGCCATAACAATCTTTAAGTAGAACCCTGGGGAGCAACTACATGAGGCTTGGGAGAGGTTCAATGATTTAGCTAGGAAATGCCCTCATCATTGGATTCCAAAGTGGCACTTGGCCTATATTTTCTATTATGGGTTGAGTGATAATTTAAATAATTTTTTTGATGTGGTATGCGGGGCAATTTCCTAAGTCTAGATGCTGAGGGAGCCTTTCAAATGTTTGGGAATATGAGTTAAAATTACCTCAACAATGCCTCAATGTCCACCTTTAATAGAGCTAATTAACCAAGAAGCGGAGTTTATGAAGTTAACAACAATTCAAACTTGCTTGATTTAGAGCTAGTTGCACAATGATTAGACAAGGTGGAACTCACGGGAAAGAAAGCGGAGAATTTGGATAAGAAACTGGATAATCTTCTAAATGGTGGGAGTTCCTTTGGTATACAATCTAGATTAAACCCTATGCCTACCCAAGGAATGAATATGTTAACCCACAACCAACTCTCCAACCCACTAGGTCAAGAATCAATGCACAACATCAATGACCTAATAATGACTCCACCTATGAGCCAACTGTACTTGGACCCATCACTTTCTACGTGCCAAGGAGGGACCTTGATGCCCTCGAATTCTGAACTATGTTGCTCGATGCCTAGTTATCCTAAGGATGTGAATGCACTCCAAGGTTACACTACAAATGAGCCTTATTCAAACACTTACAACCTTGGATGGTGCAACCATCCTAACTTTGCTTGGTCAAGTAAGAAACCCGCACAGGATCCTAACTTGACCAAACTGAACAATTATGGGCAACTTGGTAGGGATACACAACCACACACATATCAACCACAACCTACTCAGAAAAACCAGCCCTCTGATTTGAGTCTGGTCCTCAAAGAAATGCGAGAGATGAATTTGAGAGATAAGGAAGAGATGAATCAATTGACGGTAGAACTAATGGGACGACTAGACCAGCTAGTTGATGCTAGGCAACACGGGATGCCACCATCCCAACCCGTCCGCAACCCAAGAAATTTTAATAGGGCTAACCAAAGCAAAACATGGGAGCAACAGGCACATGTAGTTCAACCTACTTCCCAGCATCCACCTAGTTTTGCCAACCCTAGTCAGGCTCCACCTATTTTGCGGAACCCACCTCAAAAATTCAGCCATAATGCCTTTGCTGGTACAGTAACCTTGAGAAGTGGGAGACAGACCCAAGATCCTTACCCTTCAAAATCTAGACCAAGACAAGATCTTGAGGAGCCCGAATCTGACCTAGGCGATCAAGAAGACAAGGATCAGGACCCAAACTCGTGATTTATCTCAAACTCCCTTTTCTGAAGCCTTGAACAAACCTAGGAAAAAGAAACCTAATCCATCTAAGGAGTGCCTTGATATTTTTAAACAAGTCCAGGTGAACATGCCACTCCTTGAAGCCATTAAGAGTATCCCAGCCTGTGCGAAATTTTTAAAGGAAATGTGCACACCTAAACGATAGGCAAAAACATCAAAAAGTGTAGTGTTACCCGAACATCATAGTGCTGTTATCCTTAGAAACCTACCCTGAAAATAAAAAGACCAAGGAGCCCATCTGATCTCATGTGTTACTGTAGATACCACTTTTGAAAGGGCTCTATTAGATTTAGGTGCCTCCATGAATCTGATCCCCACTATGTTATATGAGAAATTCAACTTTGGAGAGTTAAAACCTATTGAGGTCACATTACAATTAGTTGATCGATCTGTGACCACGCCAAGGGGGATTATTGAGGATATAATTGTCAAGGTCCGTGATTTTTATCTCCCAGAAGATTTCTTGGTCCTTGAAATGGAGGTACCAAAAAAGTTCAAGAATATCGCAATAATCCTAGGAAGACCCTTTTTACCCACTGCCAAGGCGAACATTGATTGTGAATCTGGCAATATGAAAATCAAATTCAGGGATAAGAAAACCAAGATTAACATATTTAAGGCCATTAAACAATTTGAGGATTGTGGAATGATAGAAGATTATGAGGATCATACTATTGAATATTGTATGGAATTAGGAATATACCAATCTGATCCTACAAGCCTTGACACCCAAACCAAGCAAGAGGTCAGCCCATGAATCACTGACTTGATTCTTAGACCTCTTGAGGGTAATTATGATCCACCATTCAACCCTTTACCTAAGGACCCAAAGCTAAACTTAAACCTCTTCTTGATCGTCTGAAGTATGTTTTCTTAGGAACTGATCAGACTTACCCAGTAATCATTAGCTCTTACTTAATCCAGACTCAAGAAAATCAATTAATTCAAGTTTTTGGAAGAAACAGTAGAGCAATTGGTTGGACATTGGATGATCTAGGGTGAATCAGTCCAACTTACTGCACCCATAAAATCTACACTGAGGATGGATCAAGACCCTCCCGAGAAATGCAGAGACAATTGAACCACAACATGCGGCAGGTAGTGATAAAGGAAATATTTAAGTGGTTAGATGTAGGAATAATCTACCCAATCTCTGATAGCCCATGGATCAGTCCTGTACAAGTGGTTCCTAACAAATCCAGGCTAACTGTGATTACTAATAATAATGGGGAATTGATTCCAACCCACACAGCTTCCTCTTGGAGAGTTTGCTTCGACTTTAGGAAGCTGAATAGTACAACGAAGAAAGACCACTTTTCACTACCCTTCATTCATAAATCTTTGAAAAGCTAGATAGCCAAAAATTCTTTTTTTCTTGGATGGCTATTTCGCCAACAATCATGTTGCCATCCACCCTGATGATCAAGCAAAAACCACCTTCGCAAGTCCCTATGGAACATTTACTTTCCATAGAATGCCTTTTGGATTTTGCAATGCACCAGTGAACTTTCAAAGGTGCATGCTTGCCATTCTTTTAGACATGGTGGGTGATTTCATTGAAATCTTCATGGACGACTTTTCTGTGTTCAGAGACTCTTTTGACTCATGTCTGATCAATCCAGAGAAGACTCTACAGAAATGCATTGAGGTGAACCTTGTTCTATCTTGGGAAAAGAGTCACTTCATGGTTAAGGATGGCTTAGTTCTTGGTCATGTTATGTCTGAAAAGGGGATTGAAGTGGATAAGGCTGTGGTGGACACTATAACACCTTCGACAGTTAGGCAAGTGAGATCATTCCTTGGACACGTGGGATTTTACCGTCAGTTTATTAAAGGCTTTTCTAAGGTGGCGAGGTCCTTAAGCAACTTGCTAGCAAAAGATCAACCCTTTGATTTTGACTCCAATTGCTTAAGAGCTTTCAATCAGCTGAAGGAGGCTATTACACAATCTCCCATCTTACAAACCTTTTAATTGGGATCATCCTTTCGAAATCATGATCGACGCCTCTGATTTTGTCGTTGGGGCAGTCTTGGGCCAAAAGGTATACATGAAACCATCCGTGATTTACTATGCTAGTAAAACCCTGGATGAAGCTCAAAGAAACTACACCACTACGGAAAAGGAGTTGCTGGATGCAGTGTTTGCTCTGGAGAAGCTCAGATCTTACCTATTGGGATCTCATGTCGCAATCTTCACAGATCACACTACATTAAGGTACCTGATCACAAAAAGGGATGCAAAATTGAGATTAATCAGATGGATCTTTCTGTTAACAGAATTTACCAAGAAATCAAAGACAAAACTAGTACCCAAAATGTAGTAGGAGATCATCTCTCCAGAATCCTGGTAGACTCTACAACTCCTCAACTTTGTGATTCTTTCCCCGATGAGACTCTCTTTACTATTTGCAAACTACCTTGGTTCGAAGATATTGTCAACTACTTGGCCATTGGAAAACTGCCCATGGATTGGCCTATGCATGAGTGGGATAAGTTGATTTCCGATGCCAAATACTGCTTTTGGGAGGACCCAGAGCTATTCAAAGTTTACGAGGATCATGTTATTCACCGTTGTATTCCAGATGAGGAGATCACAAGTGTACTAGAATTCTGCCATACTTATGCTTGTGGAGGTCACTTCTCTGGGAAAAAGACGGCAACCAAGGTACTACAGAGTGGATTGCATTGGTCGTCTTTATTCCACGACTCGTGCAACTTTTGTAGGTGGTGGCTCCCCGGCAACGGCGCCAAAAATGGTGGCGGCTCGTTTGAGTTGACAACCGGGTTTTATTGTTATAGCGTCGTAGTACAGCCAGTTGTTGCCATCATTTCAAATATATAAAATTTTTTTACTCGGAAAAGAGTTCCCGAGGTCGAACTCAGGGAGCAAGTTGTATTCTAGAGATATACATGTTTCTTTTACAAAAAAGATAAAGAAAGAGAGAGAAAGGATTTGTTGTTTTCCCTTTGTTTCTCCTCGTCTCAGATCTTCTTCTTCTTTGTCTGCAGAGGTGATGCTCTTCTCCTTCTTCTTTGTCTGCAGAGGTGATGTTCTTCTTCTTTTTCCAGCTGTTCCTGCTCTTCCTTTTTCTTCTGTCTTTCTTCAGATCTTCTTCTTTTCTCTTCAGGATGTCGCCCCTCCTTCTTTCTTCTTTTCTTTTTCCAGTCAGGACGTCGCCCCTCCTTCTTTCTTCTTTTCTTTTTCCAGTCAGGACGTCGCCCCTCCTTCTTTCTTCTTTTCCCTTCAGGACGTCGTCTGATTTCCAAATCAGACGACTTAAACTGCCTGTTGCTACAGTGTCTCCCTCAGCTTCCTTCTTCTTCCGCGGTCCTTCTTCTTCACCTGTGCCTGCACACTTCAGAGCTTACGTCAGAGGACAAAACCTACTCTACCCTCCCCCCCCCGCGTCTCTCTCTCTCTGAAACCACTCTTGGGAAAGCTCTCCCAGAGCTGCCGGGTAGTCGGGTACGGGTCAGGTCCGGGTCCAGGCCCACCGGCGTGCGTGGTGGGCGAGGAGTGCAGGTCAGTCTTAAGTCGGGTCGGGTCAGGTCCGCGGGGCGTGAGCGCGGACGAGACCGGGTAACCGGGCGGGTGAAGGGGACCTCACCCCGTGTGCTGAGGCAGTAAGGCTAATGCACAAAATCAATTTAAACGGTGAAGAGGTTGTGAGGCTTACCGATGTGGGACTAAACGGAGGCCTCTCCTCGCGTGCACCTGCTGGGAGACCGCGGCCTAGCTTCTGCAGCTGCGGCTTCGAATTGTGTCGGTTGCTGGCTGGCTGCCTTCGCAAGACTCCCCATAATCCGCAGCAGCTGGAGACCTGGAGTCCTCAAGCCTGGAGCGCGGGAGAAGCTGCTTCAATGTGCATTAATGGCGGTCGAACCTCAAAACCTGTCGGACACGAATATGGCCTCTCGGCCTGATCAAACCACTGGGGAACCTTCGCCGTGGCACGGCGAAGGTGTGGAGCTGCGCGGTAAGCCGCAAGGTGGTGTCTGGCGGCAGCCCTAGGTTGGACTGCAACCGGAGGAATGGGTTTGTTCGGGGGAGCGTTACGGAGGTGTGGAGTGGCAGTGGAGGGGTGGGGGGTGCTCAGTGTGATGAGGCGGAGGTTCGGTGAGGATCAGCAAGGTGTGTGAGGCTGTGGAGCGATGGGAGCATCTCGCCGGAGGGTGGCCGGAGACGAAGGGGGTGACGATGGTCAGGGTCGGTCGAGGGCTTAATTGAACAAATTGAAAGTCGGGAAAGAAAGAGGAGAAGAAGGGAAGTAGTTCTAGCTTACTTGCAGGGACGAAGGGGGAGCAGCAGGGCGACAGTCGTATCGACTGTCGCCGGAGAAGACGATGCTCAGGAAAAGGGGCGGCGGCGAGCAGAGAGCCGGAGAGGCGCCAGCTGGGTGCGGCGTGGCGCGGGAAGAGCAAGGGAGGAAGTCTCTGCTGCAGGTATTGCGGCAGAGCGAAGAGGAGAAGGGGGAGGAACCGCCGGAGTTGGTGAGCGTCTGCCGGAGAGAGAAGAGAGGAAAGTTGGGGGTTTTCTCCGTCAGACCCGAGCTGCCCCGGTCGGTGGAGCAACGGGGGGTATTTATAGGGATCAAAACAGGGAGGAAGGCGGAGGGAGACGACGTGTCTCCCTCGCCGGAGGATGGCCGGAGACGAAAACCCATACCGTCCGTGCGTTCGCACGGCCGGTATGGTGGGCTACAGCGACCAGGGGGGTGTCCCTGCGACGGCTGACGACGCAGGGCACCCCCGGTTTACTTGCCAGGCTTTCCCCCTCACCCTGCACGGCGCCATGCTCCGCGCAAGGTCGCCGGAGCATGGTGCTGGCAGGTTTTGCAGGGGGGACCTGAATGCAAAGAACAAAGGAGAGTTAGGGGCCAAAATGCGACGGTTCAAAAGTTGAGGGCCAAAAAGTAAATATATGAGGACCAAAGTGTAAAGTCGGTCAAGGAGGTTTCTTCTTAGGCTCAAGTTTTTATACATGATTAATTAGGACCTAAGGAATCTGATGGTGAATTTCATTTCTATATTAAACCTTGTTTGACTGATCAATTTATGCAAAAACCCAAATTAAGTTATTAATTGGGCATGGTTCTCAATGTAGGTCAAAATGGGTTCTGAAGGCCAAATTGAAGGTTCTAAACCCTAGAGATTATTTTTCTGTGAATTTTAGAGGGTTTATTCTATTTTTACTTTGCCTCGAACCTCGTGAATTGAAGTGGGTTGTTTTAGGGTTACAGATTATCATTTAGTTTCTTGGAATTGCTGTAGCCCTTGCTAGATCATCTCATCCCACTTTTATTCTTGTTAAGTTGCTTTGACCTATGTTTGGGCCCTGAATTACCCTGTATGCAGATTATACTGGTAAAATTGCATTTTTACCCCTTATGACTTGTTTTCTTCTTAAACTCAGAATTCTCTGAGTTAAGCCTTTCCTTGAGATATGTAGGAGCTTTTATCCTTTGTATTAGGTCAAAATGAGCTAGTTATGGCTCATGATGAGGTTCTCATCATACCCCCATGCCTAGCTTTTGCTAGTCCCTTAGCAAAAACTTAAGGTTTCAACCCTTATTCTAGACCATGAAGTTTTTAATAGTTTTAGATAAGTGCCTTTTTTATTTGAGCATAGATTAGGTTAGAATGCTGACCATAGGCCTAAAAGGTACTCTAGTACCAATCAAGATCCAAATCTGTCTAGCCTTAGCCTCAGTCTTTAGCAAAGGTTTTTAAGGTCCACAAGAACTAACCTAGGGTTTATTGGACTTTGTGGTTAAAGCACCCGTGCTTGAAATGATTTTAGCCCTGGCTCAGTTCGCAGTGCATTTTGTAAGAGAGAGATAGAAAGTTTTTCTGTTTGGAGAGTTTTCTCTCTCTTTTTCTTTTTAGTTCTAGCCTAGGATTGGCTTTTCAACACGGTCTGTATCAGATTCCTTGCTCCCATCATCAATCCTCAAGGGTTCCTGGCGATCGATGCTTCGAGATAGCACCGCCCATGGCAACCCCTGGAACCCTGGCTATTGAGATTTCGAGATAATCCCATCCATGGTGTTCCGTGGCCGAATCCAGACCCTGGCAATTGACACTTCGAGATAATGCCATCCATGGAATCTGAACCAGTAGAGTGCTTACATGCCCCCAGTAGGATATGTAAATATCCTAAGAGACAAGCACCGAGGAGATGATATTTTGTTACGCATCTTCGAGGGGATTTCCCGCCTCTCCGCGCTGGGAACTCGTCCAAATCAACTTGTGTTGATCGGCCGCTTCTATTCTAGGTGTTCTTTTCAGAATTTTGCGACGCTTCTGCGTGATTCTGATTTTTACGCTTACTGAACCAGGCTGTGTGTGAGGTTAGGGTGCTTAGGTTACTGAGTCCCGTACACCAAAAATTAGTTAACGAGGCCGAATACTCCCTAAGCCTTAGACCTAATACTTCAGCTTTTCATTTTCCTCAACCTCTTGAGGAGTGTCCAGATCTTAATGGGTACTAAGAGTCTATTCAAGAATGCCTAAGGTTTGCATTCTTACTAATCTCATTGTGCACTTTTCAGTTATTTTCTTGAATGAGGTCTAGAACTTAGGTTAATTCCTTAGTTCCTTACTAATGACTATCACCTTTTCTGATAATTTTGTGCTCCTTTTTCATTTTGTTTCTTTTCTCCTTCACAAAATTTCCTTCTCCTCTTTTCCTCTTATTCTTTTTCGAAAAATTTTTTAATTTTTATGGTGTTTTTGGCATATGTGAATTTTTTTGTTTGAAACCTTTTCTTACAAGTTTTGCACTTTCATACCCCCCCATGCCTAAGATTTGCAATGTCCTCATTGTAACCTAGGGGGTCTTAATTCATTCCTTAAGACAGAAATTTGGATGAGTGGATGGGTCGGGTTGAATTTTTGCGGACGATTTCAAATCCCAGATGCAAGCATCTGAGTTGGGGTCGGCTGTCTACAAGGGTGAACTTCGAGTGCTAAAAGGTGTTAGAACAAGTTTCAGGTTTTCAAAGAGAATGACGGGCTGCCTCCCGTTAAGCGCTGAGTTTTACGCCATCGGCTGGGTGCAATAAGCTCAAGGGGAAAGGAGGATATAAGATGCCTCAGCCAAATCAGTAGAAGTTACATCAATGAACGGCTTGAGTCTCTGACCATTCACGATGAAAGGTTCAGAATCGTGGCTGAGTGGACTGATTTCGATTGTTCCATTTCCAAAAACCTGTCGGACCAAATATGGCCCGACCCACTTAGATCTCAGTTTTCCTGGGAAGAGTTTGAATCGGGTATCAAAGAGTAGGACCTTTTGACCAGGATGAAAGATCTTTCTCGAGATGTGTTTGTCGTGGAATGCTTTAACCCGCTCCTTGTAGATTTGCGAGTTCTCGTACGCGTCTAGGCGTAATTCATCGATCTCGCTGATTTGGAGTTTTCTGTGGGTCCCAGCCTTGGAAAGATCTAGATTACAGTTCCGTACTACCCAATAGGCTTTATGCTCCAGTTCGACGGGAAGGTGGCATGCCTTTCCGTACACCAGTCTAAAGGGAGACATGCCCAATTGGGTTTTGTGGGCGGTCCTATAGGCCCACAATGCTTCCGGATGTCGGGACGACCAGTCCTTCCTGTCAGGTCGAACAGTGACTTGCAGGATTTTCTTGATCTCCCGATTGGACAGCTCAGCTAGACCATTAGTTTGGGGGTGGTAAGGAGTAGAGATTCGGTTAGACACCCCGTATTTGGTCATCAGTGACCTAAACTGAGCATTTGTGAAATGGGTCCCCCCATCAGAGATTATTGCACGAGGAATCCCGAACCTTGAGAAAATGTGTTGATGAATGAATTTGAGAACGATTTTGTGATCACAGGTTCGGGTCGGTATGGCTTCGATCCATTTGGACACGTAGTCCACAGCCAACAGAATGTATTCGAAACCATCCGAAATAGGAAAGGGGCCCATAAAATCAATCCCCCAAACATCAAAGATTTCGCATACTAGAATCGGTTGCATAGGCATCATGTCGCGATGGCTCATGTTGCCCAAAGTCTGGTAGCGACTGCATGCCTTGCAGTGATTGTATGCGTCTTTGAACAGTGTGGGCCAGTAAAAGCCGCACTGGAGGACTTTTGATGCGGTTTTATGCCCGGCAAAATGGCCACCGCATGCCTGGTCATGGCAGAAAGAGAGGATATTGTTGAATTCCCCTTCCGGGACACATCTCCGGATGATCTGATCGGCACCTATGCGGAAGAGGTACGGGTCTTCCCAAATGTAATACTTGGCATCGGAGCGTAATTTGTCTTTCTTGGCCTTCGGCCAATCGGACGGGGTCTGATGAGATGCCAAGTAATTTACTATATTAGCAAACCATGGAAGGCTAGTACCAATAGTCAGCAGGTGCTCATCGGGAAAATGCTCAGTGATGGGTCCGGAAGGGTCAATTATTTCAGAAGGAAGACGGGACAAGTGATTAGCTACCACGTTTTGCTTTCCCGCTTTATCGCGAATCTCAAGGTCAAATTCTTGCAACAGCAAGATCCATCGGATTAATCGAGGTTTCGCGTCCTTCTTTGCAAGGAGATGCCTCACAGCTGTGTGATCCGAGTATATGATGACACGGGAACCCAGAAGGTACGATCTGAACTTTTCTAGGGCAAATACTACAGCTAGCAGCTCTTTCTCAGTAACCGTATAGTTACGCTGAGCCTCATTGAGTGTTTTGCTGGCGTAGTAAATGACCACAGGTTTCTTGTCAATTTTCTGTCCCAAAACCGCTCCTACAGCGAAGTCGGATGCATCACACATGATCTCAAAGGGTTGAGACCAATCAGGGGACTGTAGGATCGGGGCTTGGGTGACTCGGTCACGCAGGATTTCAAATGCTTGAGTGCATTCCTTGGAAATTTCGAAGGGAACATCCTTGGAGAGAAGAGTGGTCAGGGTACGTGCGATTTTTGAAAAATCAGGGATAAATCGTCGATAAAAACCGACATGCCCTAAAAAGGATCGGATGTCCCTAATCGAGCTAGGCATAGGAAGGTGAGAAATCAGATTAACCTTAGCTCGATCCACTTGGATACCTTTCTCCGAAATTGAGTGTCCCAGGACAATTCCCTCAGGCACCATGAAATGGCTCTTTTCCCAGGAAAGAACCAAATTCACATCGATGCACCGCCTGAGTATCTGGACCAAGTGTTGGAGGCAATCGTCGAATGATGCTCCGAAAACTGAAAAGTCATCCATGAAGACTTCCAGATAATCACCTACCATATCTGAGAATATGGCAAGCATGCATCGCTGAAAAGTAGCGGGTGCATTGCAAAGACCGAAAGGCATCCTTCGGAAAGCGTATGTTCCGAAGGGGCAGGTGAACGTGGTCTTTTCTTGGTCCTCAGGATGGATTGCCACCTGGTTATAACCGGAGTACCCGTCAAGAAAGCAGAAGAACCTATTTCCCGCTAGTTTCTTGAGAATTTGATCAATGAAGGGTAGTGGGAAATGATCCTTCTTCGTGGAGGAATTGAGTCGACGGTAATCTATATAGGCTCTCCACGAGTTGGCTAATCGGGTAGGAATGATTTCTCCGGTCTCAGTCGTTATAGTGGTGAGTCCTGCCTTCTTGGGCACGACCTGAATTGGGCTCACCCAACGACTATCGGAGATCGGGTAGATGATTCCAGCATCTAACCATTTGATGATCTCCTTTTTCACGACCTCCTGCAGATTGGGGTTTAAGCGTCTCTGCATTTCACGAGAAGGTCGTGTGCCCTCTTCTGAATAGATATGATGAGTACAATAAGAGGGACTTATTCCAGTCAAATCATCGAGAGTCCATCCGATGGCTCTGCGATGTTGCTGGAGGACAACAATCAGACGGGATTCCTGTTCAGGACTGAGGTTGGAATTGATAATCACAGGAAGGGTCTGATTAGAACCCAAAAAGACGTATTTCAAGTGAGCAGGAAGGGGTTTCAGTTCGAGGATGGGGTTTTCAGCAGCAGCGGGTGGTTCAGTATAGATGTGAGGTTCAAGGGTGGGAGTTACTGGGTTGTTCATATCTGGATTCGACTCCTCTGTTTGCGGGTCAAGATCCTTCTGTGGTTGATGAGGCATAATCGAGTCATTCTGGAGGTGTGATTCATCAACCAAAGTCTTGATGTCACAAATTTGTTCGATGACGTCGCAATTAATTCCTTGTTGGGCCTTAAATATATCAATTTTTAGTGTTTGATCTCCAAACTTAAGCTCTATTTGGCCCTCCTCACAGCTGATGTTGGCTCTAGCAGTAGCCAAGAAAGGTCTCCCTAGAATGATTGGTGTATCCCTAGGGTTCTCAGGTGCATCCATATCTAAGACTATAAAGTCCACTGGAAAATAGAAATCCCGCACTCTCACGATAACATCCTCGAGAATCCCTTTTGGTGACTTTATAGATCGATCTGCTAATTGTAATGTCACCTCGGTTGGTTTCAGCTCAGATTCTTTTAGATGGTCAAGTAAGGATGTGGGTATCAGGTTTATGGATGCACCCAAGTCTAACAATGCTCTATCAAATTGGGTACCACCTATCTTACAGGAAATCAGGGGAGTTCCAGGATCTTTTGCCTTGGGTGGGAGTCTACTAAGGATTACAGAGCTGGCTTGCTCTGACAGAACAATTGGGCTCCCTCCCTTGGTTCGCGGCTTACGCTGGGGTGTACATATATTCTTTAGAAATCGTGCGTAAGCTGGTACGTGGCGGATTGCATCCATCAAGGGGATGTTTATGTGGACCTGCTCAAAGAGCTTGACCAGGTCCTCCTCAGGGGCCACGGGTTTGGTGGTCTTCTTTCCCTTGGTTAGGGCCTCGGGAAACGGGATCTTGGTTGGTTCTTCTAGGATAGGTCCAGGTTGTGGATCTGGAACAGCGGTACCTTGGATAACTATCCTAGGGTCATGGTTATCAGGCTTGGAGTGGTTTGGATAATGCGGGTCTTGAGTTGTTTTACCACTACGTGTTGTTACAGAATTTAATCCGGCCTGATTTTGGTTTGGGTTTGGTAGGAGGGGTGGCTGCTGCTGAAATCCCGCATAAGAAGTTGAGGCTTCCATCTCGTCTGGAGATGGGGCAGTAGGAGCCTGATAAATCCATTGGGCGTGGCCTAAATTTGGATTCATAACGTGCTTCTGGGTTGGCACGTTATTTGGGTTAGGAAGAGGTTGGGAAGGGAGTGTGCCTGGTTGGCGAGAATTTGCCAACTGGGCCAGTTGAGTTTTAACTTCTGTAAGCTCGTCCTTGTGCTGTTTCTGAATAGCCGCATTCATTTTTTGAATGTCAGCCAGAGTCTGAAGGATTAAGGACATTTGATCTTGATTTGGCCCTGATGGATAAGTAGGGTTGGGCCGAGGCTGAGGCGGCTGGTAGTGACGAGAGGGCTGTGGGCGGGACTGAAAAGGTGGTCTTTGGGTTTGGGAATTTCCCGCCCAATGAAAATTGGGATGGTTTCGCCATCCAGGGTTGTAAGTGTTGGAGAATGGGTCGTTCTGGATGGCGTTGAGGTCCTCGCAGGTCTGAGGAACCTCCTGAGAATCAGGGAAAGGGGGAATGGAGTTCCCCCGGCTGGTGTAGAAAGGATCGAATGATCCTCCAATCCAAGAATCAGATGGGGATGGATATGGATCCATCCCAGGGGAAGATCGGTGGAGGATGTTTTGCACAGTCTCCTGTGTGGAAGGAGGTTGTGCAAAGGAGTTACGCGCGGAGGTGGCTCGCTGCAAGTGCTGAGTCAGCTCATCCACCTTCTTTTCAATGATTGAGACCTTGTCCAATCGACTGGCCATTAATTCCAGGTCGACTGAAGCGGACAGGCCCTGCGTCTCATGTGCTCCCTTAAGATTCGTCGCTGCGCGGGTATTCGTCCTGTCGAATAATCCCATGGAGTCATTGTTGATGGAGTTCTCGCACATGTTTTCGAGAATCTCCCAAACGGTGTCTTCATGTTGACCCATGATGTTTCCTCTGCAAGTTGCATTGACGAAAAGGCGGATGTCCTCACGGAGTCCCTGGTAAAAAGATTGGACTTGTTCCCATTTAGGAACTCCGTGATGGGGGCACTTTCTCATGAGATCCTGAAAACGATCCCATGCCTCATGAAGAGGTTCTCCTGATTGTTGAGTGAAGTGTGTAATCTGATGGCGCAAGGCGTTGGTCCGACCAACGGGAAAAAACTTTTTCAAAAACTCGGATTGAAGTTCTTCCCAAGTGTTGATCGGCCGGGTCTGAGTTTGATACCAATGGGCGGCCTTGTCCATAAGAGAAAAGGAGAACATCTTCATGAGAAGAATATCCCGATTTTGCGCATCTGATCCAAAAGTGTGGGCCAGATGCTTTAGCTGTTTGATGTGCTGGAAGGGATCTTCAGAATTAAGCCCATGGAATTTAGGTATAGCATGAATCATGTTGGGCTTTAATTCGGAATCAGGTCCTCCAGTCGGGATTCTGACTCGAGGCTCAATGGCCACCGCAGCAGGATTGTAGTGGTCCCGCATCATAGGACGCTGTGGTGGGTGCACGAAGTTTTGGAAGAGGTCATTGAGTCGCTGGAGCTGGTGTTCCAGATTATTTTCTTCCTCAACTGGCTGAGCCATGATGGGGGAAGAAGAAGAACTTGGTTCTGAATCAGAAGAGAGAATAATGTGAGGGTGTTTCTGCACAAACACGGCGTCGAGGCTTGGCCTTGACGAGAGCGAATTTCTAAAGGAGGTCTTAAGGGTGGTCTTAGGGACCTCCTTCCGTACATGCACTATTGGAAGAGGTAAGTTTAGAAGGTGCTGGACCCAATCAAGGCACCCAAA
Source organism: Thalassia testudinum (assembly GCA_037157565.1). NCBI lineage: Eukaryota > Viridiplantae > Streptophyta > Magnoliopsida > Alismatales > Hydrocharitaceae > Thalassia > Thalassia testudinum. Next base: position 125,518,935 of record JAZHRO010000024.1, read on the forward strand.
AATGTGTTGGGTGACTATAGAGGTGCGGGGCAGATGGACCCCTTGATCAGAAAGATCGTCCACCTGAGAATTACCTGGGCAGCCAGAGAGGGAGAGTCCCGCGAAGACCCCTACACGGTAGAGCGTCCCCACGGGTTACAGGGTTTCCCCCACCCGACCTCACTTGTCACTGCGGTTCCAGGTAGACCAGAATGGGGATCTTGACCTCTTAAGTCTACCAATTTTAAGATCAGGGTGCTTAAGGTTTCACCTGAACTTTAGTCTTTTAAGTGCAAAGAGTGACCTAATTTAAGGTTGGTTGACCCAAGGGGTCAACTTTACCTCTTGTTTTCTTTGAGAGCTTTTAGGTCTTGTCTTTTAGGGTTCAGGTGTTTAGAGAGCCAATTGTTTTAGGTTTTCTTTTGAATAGGTATTTTCAATCAATGGTTTAGGCACACTTCTTTTGGATTTTCTCCATTCTTGATTTAAGTAGTGTGTCTCTAAAACCCTAATGTTGAATCTTATGTTGGCTCTACTTGGTCTAGTTAGTTCTCTGTTGGGTAATTAGGGCTCAAGCAAGAATGTGTTAGCCCTTAAATACCCTTAATAGTGTGCAGGAATAATGAGTTGAAAACATGCAACTTTTATGGTTACTATGTATGGAAGACAGGTTAGCCCTATATTGCTTGTTCTTTTCTTTTTTTCCTCTTTAGAGTTTAGGGGTTAATAGCGAGAGGAAAAATTTACCTGTCCTCGGAGTGGTTGTTGTGCGGTTGCTTGTCTTCTTGATTTCCTGTAGTTTTCTGCACAAAAGAGAGGAGATTATCAGAAATTAAAAAGAAACAGGAATGTTTACCTCTAGAATAGCCGTTGCTCCCCGGCAACGGCGCCAAAAAATGGTGGGACTAAACGGAGGCCTCTCCTCGCGTGCACCTGCTGGGAGACCGCGGCCTAGCTTCTGCAGCTGCGGCTTCGAATTGCGTCGGTTGCTGGCTGGCTGCCTTCGCAAGACTCCCCGTAATCCGCAGCAGCTGGAGACCTGGAGTCCTCAAGCCTGGAGCGCGGGAGAAGCTGCTTCAATGTGCGTTAATGGCGGTCGAACCTCAAAACCTGTCAGACACGAATATGGCCTCTCAGCCTGATCAAACCACTGGGGAACCTTCGCCGTGGCACGGCGAAGGTGTGGAGCTGCGCGGCAAGCCGCAAGGTGGTGTCTGGCGGCAGCCCTAGGTTGGACTGCAACCGGAGGAATGGGTTTGTTCGGGGGAGCGTTACGGAGGTGTGGAGTGGCAGTGGAGGGGTGGGGGGTGCTCAGTGTGATGAGGCGGAGGTTCGGTGAGGGTCGGCGAGGTGTGTGAGGCTGTGGAGCGATGGGAGCATCTCGCCGGAGGGTGGCCGGAGACGAAGGGGGTGACGATGGTCAGGGTCGGTCGAGGGCTTAATTGAACAAATTGAAAGCGGGGAAAGAAAGAGGAGAAGAAGGGAAGTAGTTCTAGCTTACTTGCAGGGACGAAGGGGGAGCAGCAGGGCGACAGTCGTATCGACTGTCGCCGGAGAAGACGATGCTCAGGGAAAGGGGCGGCGGCGAGCAGAGAGCCGGAGAGGCGCCAGCTGGGTGCGGCGTGGCGCGGGAAGAGCAGGGGAGGAAGTCTCTGCTGCTGGTATTGCGGCAGAGCGAAGAGGAGAAGGGGGAGGAACCGCCGGAGCTGGTGAGCGTCTGCCGGAGAGAGAAGAGAGGAAAGTTGGGGGTTTTCTTCGTCAGACCCGAGCTGCCCCGGTCGGTGGAGCAACGGGGGGTATTTATAGGGATCAAAACAGGGAGGAAGGCGGAGGGAGACGACGTGTCTCCCTTGCCGGAGGATGGCAGAGACGAAAACCCATACCGTCCGTGCGTTCGCACGGCCGGTATGGTGGGCTACAGCGACCAGGGGGTGTCCCTGCGACGGCTGACGACGCAGGGCACCCCCGGTTTACTTGCCAGGCTTTCCCCCTCACCCTGCGCGGCGCCATGCTCCGCGCAAGGTCGCCGGAGCATGGTGCTGGCAGGTTTTGCAGGGGGGACCTGAATGCAAAGAACGAAGGAGAGTTAGGGGCCAAAATGCGACGGTTCAAAAGTTGAGGGCCAAAAAGTAAATATATGAGGACCAAAGTGTAAAGTCGGTCAAGGAGGTTTCTTCTTAGGCTCAAGTTTTTATACATGATTAATTAGGACCTAAGGAATCTGATGGTGAATTTCATTTCTATATTAAACCTTGTTTGACCGATCAATTTATGCAAAAACCCAAATTAAGTTATTAATTGGGCATGGTTCTCAATGTAGGTCAAAATGGGTTCTGAAGGCCAAATTGAAGGTTCTAAACCCTATAGATTATTTTTATATGAATTTTAGAGGGTTTATTCTATTTTTACTTTGCCTCGAACCTCGTGAATTGAAGTGGGTTGTTTTAGGGTTACAGATTATCATTTAGTTTCTTGGAATTGCTGTAGCCCTTGCTAGATCATCTCATCCCACTTTTATTCTTGTTAAGTTGCTTTGACCTATGTTTGGGCCCTGAATTACCCTGTATGCAGATTATACTGGTAAAATTGCATTTTTACCCCTTATGACTTGTTTTCTTCTTAAACTCAGAATTCTCTGAGTTAAGCCTTTCCTTGAGATATGTAGGAGCTTTTATCCTTTGTATTAGGTCAAAATGAGCTAGTTATGGCTCATGATGAGGTTCTCATCAGTAGGTCATGTATCAATTGCCAAACCTTAGGAAAAATGACCAAGAAGGATATGATGCCCCTCAACCCAATCCTTGAAGTCGAGATCTTTGATGTGTGGGGCATTGATTTCATGGGACCTTTCACCAATTCATTTGGGTACCTGTACAGTATTGTGGCAGTCGACTATGTATCCAAAAGGATTAAGGTCATCCCAACCCGAACAAATGACCATAATGTGGTCATGGACTTTGTAAAGAAGAACATCTTTGGTCGGTTTGGTGTGCCCAAAGCTCTGATTAGTGATGGCAGGTCCCATTTCACTCACAATCAACTTAGGACCTTACTGCTAAGTTTGGTGTCACTCACAGAATCTCTACTCCATACCATCCGCAGACCAACGGACAAGCTAAAATCTCTAATCGAGAAATTAGAAAGATCCTTCAAAAATGGTCCGCTCGGATCAGAAAGATTGGTCTACCAAATTGGATGATGCTCTCTAGGCCTATTGGACTGCGTGTAAAACTCCGATTGCAATGTCCCCATTTCGTCTGGTCTATGGAAAATCTTGCCATCTGCCCGTTGAACTTGAACATAAGGCTTATTGGGCAATCAGAACATTTAATCTCGATCTTCATCAATCTCCACAAAGAAGACTCCAATTGACTGAATTGGATGAAATCCAAAATGATGCTTATGAAAGTGCAAGAATCTATAAGAATCAGACAAAGGCTTTCCATGACAAACACATCTCCAGAAATGGCTTTGTCCCCATTCAAAAGGTTTGGTTATTTAATGCATACTTGAAGTTCTTTCATGGAAAATTAAGATCAAACTGGATAGGTCCCTTCATTGTATGAAAAGTCTACCCTCATGGAGCTGTGCTTATCCTGGATCCCAAGTCTGGTCTTGAAACACAGGTAAATGGTCAGAGGTTGAAACCTTATATCACTCAGAATTGCGATCCCATTCCAGATGGTCACATCAACCTTCTTGAATCTTAATGAAGCTGAACTAAGTCCAGCAAATGACGTTAAACTTAGCGCTGGCTGGGAGGCAACCCAGTATTCATTACAGGTAGCTCTGCATCTTCTGCATCCACGTTGACTTGGATTAACAAGCATAGTTAGGTGATATCCCCTCCTATTGCTTATTATATTTTGATTTTCATGCATACATTTCAATGAGGACATTGTAATGAATAGGGATGAGGGGTGGACATTGCATGTCTTATCTTTATATTTTGAAAAAAAAAAGCACTTAGGCATGAAGAATTTTTATTAAGGTTTTATTAGAGTTTTATTCTTAAGTTGATTCCTGAGTTATAATCCAGTATTATTTCACACTTACACATAGAATTTGCATTGGATCCTCTGTGAGGACCAATAAACATCTTTAGCTTGTCGAGAAGAAGCAGTGCTTCTTCTCCTAAACCCTTGGACAATAATTTGGGAGCCAGGCAAACTATCCTCTAACCGATACACCAAACAAGTGTGAGGTGAGAGTAGAAAGTCTACTGGTGCTTTAAGGCTAGTGCGAGGAATCTTAAACTCTAGATAATGAGATAATGAACTCAAGTTTTGGCATAGTTTTCGCTCTCGATTTCTGCGTACAAGTTCTTAGTGCAAATCTCTTGAGAGCCACCAAATAAGGCAAATACACTGAGAGTAGGTTCTGATAAAACTAGAACTCAGGTGGATGGTCACGACCATCCTTTGTGGAATCCTCGGCTGAAGCAGGGTATTAATGTCAAGGTCAAAAATACACTGTCCTATCCATTCCTTTCTCGATGCCGAGAATAGACACTTCCACCAAGCAAGCCACCTAATATCTTCTTGAACATCCCCTAATCCCAAATAATGCCTCGTAAATAAGAGTCGTATGTGTTACTATTTTGCATTAGTAGATGTCTGAAAAAAAAGAAAAAAGAAAGAGGTATATATGTCTATGCATATAGAAATATATATATATACAAAAAAAAAGTAGAAAAGAAAAGAGTTCATAAGTGTTCTTAGAGTTTATTTCAAGTGTAATGAGGCAACAATGCCCATCACCCTCACGATCCACCAAATACAACCTTGACCTACTTTTCTATATTTCTAGCTACCTGAATATGATCCACCAATTATACTGATAAATATGGTAAGATTGTGTGCTCAAAAAGAAAGAAAAGAAAAAGAAAAAGAAAAAGGAAGAGAAAGAAAGAGAGAGAATGAGTACAAAGGAACTAAAGAGAGCATAGTTTCTCGCCTCTCCCTGAGTTGAATTATTTAATAATATGGAAATCTAGGTTCTAAGATACTAGTCTATATGTAGCTCCAGATGAGTGTGAGCCACCAAAAATAAATCCTCTTGACTCAAAAAATCTTCTACATAACCCAAAAGCCGATGCTGAATATACAGGTTACCTTATAACCCTGAAGGGAGAAGTCTACCTATCCCAATAGATTTTTACTAAGGGTAAAGTACGAGCTTTAGATGTGGATTGACTTTTCACTTGGATCTATTGCAAAGGCTACAATAAAACACAATCATGATTATCTGGATTACAAAAACTTCGGATAAAAACAAAAGACATAAACCTCTAGTCAAACTCTTGATAAAAATTATGCAAGTTGGACAACTTTGCATTTAGTCATGCATTTGCTAGGGACTAGCAAGATTTAAACATGGCGGTGTGATTGCACAGCAATCATGCAACCTAAATCACCTGAATTAAGCTAGATTCTAGCATAACATAGGAATAATGCATTCATAGGCATCGTAATTTTCATAATAGTTAGTTTATTAGTCATATAGATAATATCACCATTTTATGACCTAAAAGAGAGATGATTTTGATCGCAGATGATTCGAAGTCGCGAATGTCAGATCAGACCAAATAGATCTGATCAAAACGATGACGGGAGTCCAATGGTTTTGAAATCATCCTGATTAGACAACTGGAGCATCTTGTGCAGTCCATAGAGGAATGGAGATCATGGAGCCAAAGGATAAAGATCCGAGCCTTAGATGAAGAATCCAACCACATGGATGGATCCGGAACAACGATCGTCGTCCAACGATGCAAAAATAAACTCTATCGGAGGTCTACAACACAAGATACAAAGAAAAGAAGATGGATGACCATGATGGTGCCACGTGGCACCATCATAGCCGCTCCCTCACCACCACCACATCTAGGAAGGCCTCACCACACGCTGCGGGCCATTGGATCTTCACCCAACGAGCACGAGCGCACAATGTCACCCACCCATATCGGATAAGCATAAATAGAAACAAACAAGCATATATAACAAAATGTTTGCGAAGTGCATTGGCTCACGTGCGTGCGCGTAAGCGCGGGATTGCATTGTGCGAAATTGAAGCAGCATTGGTTGTGCGGGTTCGGGCAGGTGCAATTACATAATTTGAGGGTAGAGGCACAACCACGTGGAGGATCACAACCCTCTGCAGGTGGATGCACGAATGCACACGTTTTGCATGATTAAGAAGGCGAGGCAAGCACAAGTAAGCAGTCAGTTCGTCACTATCCAACGGTAGAGGGTAAGGCGATGAAAAGGGCCTTGCGGGTATGCACACGGGGAGATGTTGTTACAACGGGCGCGCAAGGAGGAAGAGGGGACATGCGATCTTTTATCCAACACTCCAACAGCTGCCACATGTCATCACCAAAGCAAATCCGAGTGTAGAAGGCATTTTGAAGGCTATTTTGAGGCCAAATCAGAGCTGTTGATCTCTCGATCGACAAATCTAATTAGCCAAGGGGTCATTGCACGAGATTAAGGGATAAAATACACTTTTTTCCCTCCAGAAAAGCTATAAAAGAAGGCCCAGAGACCCAAATTTGAAGCATCTCTGTCTCCCATCAACTCCAGATCCCTTCTACCGTCTTCTCTGCAATTCTCCATCCCTCTGCCACTTCATACCAATGCTCTGGATCTAAGGTGCTATCGTACCTTGCACAAGCATCCTACAATCGACATCGTTTCTCCACACTTTCTATCTCTCTCTATCTCTCTATCTCCCTCTCCTTCTATCTATGTACTCTCTCTCTATAGCATAATACTTTTTACTTTGAAAACTATTTATGAATGCAGTAAAATTCTGATATTCTGAATGCTTGATATCTGCTCTTTATTTATATATACATATATAAATACCTCTTAGAACTAATTTTTTGAAAGGCTTCTGTTAAAAATTGAGATTGCCTCTCGGCGAATGACCCAGTACTCACTTGAGTTTTATAAATTTATTTGTCGATGTGTTTTCGCACTATACTACAACTAAATAACTTTCAAAATGCGAATTATGCACCAAACACATCATAAATGTAGAACAGCCATGGGTTTTCCCATGCAACTAATCAAAGGTCAAATGATCATAAAAGTCTAATAAGAGGTCCGTGCAGATAGAAACGAGTTTTGGTGCATTTCGAGAATTAATGGACATCTAAAATCCTAAAAATAGATCTGCTTAAATAACTGAGGTTTCGATTAGGATAAAATTCACCTAAACCTTCAATAAGGTTTGGTACCTTTGCTTTGACCATTTACACATATTTTGACCTAAAATAGAGTCTCAGATGGAAAGTTGCCCTAATTTGGGCTTCTACGCAAATTACCCAGTCAAAATTGGTCAAAACCAAAACCTAACTTCACCATCATATTCTTTGGGTCCAATTTAGGTTTGTACCAAAATTTGGGCCTAATCAAAGATCATCTTGACCTAGTTTGCATTTCCATCTAGTCTGATTCTTTTGCTCACACACGTGACCCTAGCTTTTTGATTTTCTTGAAAAATGCCTCCTATCTTTTCACCATTCTTTGAAAAAGGTCCAACCACCATCTTCTTCTTTGCGCAGCGAAGAAGGAAACTTTCAGTTCCTAAAACCCGAACTACCTCATTTAATCTGACGAATTGATTAATGAAATCTCAATCTGCACGAAGAAGGAAACTTTCAGTTCCTAAAGCCCGAACTACCTCATTTAATCTGACGAATTGATTGATGAAATCTCAATCAAAAATTGCCGAATTTGGCAAAAATGATCGTCAGATCATTCTGCATCAAACGAGATCATCCTTAAGGCCAATCATGGCTGCAATTGGATCGGCGAGCTCAAGGAAGTTGAGCACTCCAAGCAAACTTAGGAAACCTTCCCTTTTGAGCACTTCTGATGGGTTGAACAACACCTATAAGAGCGATCACACATCCTCAACTAGTCCTTGTATAATTTCGGTGCTCCAACCTCCTTCTCCTTCTTCATCTTTGGCCTCCATTAATGAAGGCCTGTATCTTCTTTGACTCTCCTCATCAGCTGCTCCCACGTACATTAGGGAGAGGGATTCCTCCCTACACCTCGTTGCCATGTTTTCGAATAAAGAAGGTGGCCTGATGATATAGACACATCTATTGTGGGTAAAATGACTATTCAAGCATATTCTTAGGCTTAGATTTGCATTTCATGTTATAAATATTGCATAGCAAGCATTATTCTGCATTTAGAGTAGTTGAATATATTTTAGGTTAATTAGGCCCTTTTTTTACGGTCAAGAGGGAGGAGGATTTATTTAAGGGCCTCGGATGGACTATCAGACTGTACGAATCTAATCAGGATGACGATCGGAGTTTAACACCTCTGAAATCATCTAGATCAGAGTCCCGTAGCATCATATGAAGTCCGAGGAAGATCAAAGGCCAGGAGGTAATGCAACATCCATACGGGCTTCGGATGAAAAATCCAACCGTACAGATGGATCTGGAGCAACGATCGCAGTTCGGCAGCATGGGAATCATATAGATTTGGGCATGGCACCCTCTGCAACAAAATGAAGATGGACGACCCAGATGGTGCCACGTGGCACCATCTGAATCGCCCCTAGGCATCTACAGAACTTCCTCTTACTCCGAGCGAGCGATCTCCACCATTGGATTTGCATCCAACGGTTGAAGCGATTGAGCCTCAAAACGTAGCCGCATCCATTTGACTCCTGTAGCGCATTGGTGAAGCACTCACCGCTCAACCAGTTGCCACAGGATCGAGTCCCATCGAAGATCCCAATCCATCAAATAATGCAAACCCATTGTAGCGCACACGCGCGCACATGATGCATGCACAGCCGCAGCTGCGTGTAGCAGGAGCACAGCGCATGTGTGACACGGTGCGAAGAGCACGAGAGGGTGATGCGCATAGTGCTAGCGGGGTGTGCCAGCGGGGGAGGGCGAATCTTCAGCGACATAGACCTTTTGTGACACTTGTAGCTATCACAAAATGGCTTGCATAGTGCGTGCGCCAGCCAAGGCATTGAAGAGGCACAGATCTTTTGGCGATAGCTTGAGCAAACTTTAGTGACTCTTGTAGTTGTCGCTGAATTTCTATGTGCAGGATGCTCTTCCTCCCATCACTATATAAACACCCCTACACCCCCCATTCCTCTTCATCTCTACCTACTCTACTCCCACCTACTCTTAAGCTCTAGCAAGCCTACCAACACTTCGTTAGAGCTTACTCTCAAGCTCCTAAGGTGCCTATTAGTGTAACAAACCTCTGCCCCACAAAATATTCTTCCATCTTCCCATCTCAATTCATAAGTCACCTTGGAGTCATCCTCTCACCTCCATTCGGGTAGCAGATCATCTCTATCTCCTCACCTCCATTCCAAAGCCACGTTGAAGCTTTCCTCTACCCGATGTCCTCCTGCATCTCACCTCCGTCATCCCGCTCCTCACCTCCTTCATCCAAGCTTCCGCCAGGCGCTGTTGTCTCATCGAAAAGTCGATTCAGGAGATTCCTTCTCACCTCCCTCTCTTTTTATGCTTTCGTATATTATTGTAATAGACATTCATGCAATATATCATATTTGTTTCCATATCTCTCTTGTGATTGCTTTTCTTTTTATTTCAAAAACAAAAAAATAACAAAACCACAAAATACCAAAAGGAAACAAATCGAAGCACGGTTTTCATACAAAGTAAAATGCCACCTCCCTGTGTTCAACCCGAGACTCCCTTAGAGTTTCGGTATAAATTGTATTTGATCACGCATTTTGCGACTATGACGATGGCTTACTCTTAACCCCAATTTCAAACACGCAAAACCCATCCGTTCATTTTGGCACCGTTGCTGGGGAAGTAACAGAATTTACTTTATTGTTTTCTGTGTTTCTTTACATTTACATAGCACTAACCCCACTTATCTCTGATCTATTGTCTTGTAGGTACCTTAGCATGGAGATGTAAGTGTAGTAGACTGAACTAAATTGCGGATATAGTACTTTGTAAGTGTTCCTCACATTTCCCCCCACTAATTTCAATTCGCCACACTCATAACCAAGACTAAATCTACTTAGGTGCTTGCATAAACCGTAGGATAGAATTGTTTGTCTTGTTTGCCACCTCCACTCATTTCACCCCCACATTTTATTAAAAAAAGAATAAAAAGATATCTTCTGTGGGATGAATCAATATACATACTTTATACACCCACATTTGAGGAACATAACCTAACTTGATTTTCATCTACTCAACCGGGATTCTGACCTGTGGAATCGGTACACCAATTCAAGACATAAAAGAGTAGAAATCATATTAGGCTAATCACCTTTCTGTGTGTTTTTATTGTTGGTCGATTTCGGCTGATTGATTTGATTGTTTGGGTCGCACCACCTAATTTAAAAGAAATTCATTTTGTAGCTGCCCCATAGGATTCAATATTTAGGTCTAGCCAGGCACTCCAAATTCTTTTGATTTATAAAGGGAAACACTTGAACTCGTGCTTTCAAAACTTGGTTTGCCTCACAAAACTTTGTTGAATACACCTAGTATTTGAATCCTAAAAGCTACTAAGCAAGATTCAAACCCTAAAACTCAGCGCTTCATTGATAATCTTGCTTGAAAACTTCTTGGTTGTGTACATACACATTCTTAAACAAATCATTAAGGGCACAACCCATTAAAGGCCCATCACATTCCTGAAGCACCATTGTCCCAAGCCTAACTAAAATTGATTAGATGTTGGCCCTAAGGACTAGTTTGCTCATCGAGATCCGGATTGAGATTATTCACGACTAACCTGCTTATACTAGTCAATCTGATGTCTAGCTAGGGGAGTAGCATCAAACGACCGTGGCTAGGGGCTACACAAGGAACCGGAGGGGCAAGCCAAAGGAAGAACCTTCTCCCTAGTCCCTCCTTCTAACTTGTTGGATTGCGTGGACATAAGTAGAGTAAATCATCTATAATCTTAGGACAGATTTTGAGAGTTTGTAGATTTTTAGGCTACCTAACCTAAGGACAGGCTTGTATTTTTGTATTACAGTGCTCCTTCTTTCTCTTATGATTTCCCTCCTTACTTCACCATGTACCCTTCCACATCTTACACACATTTCCAATCCTATTCTCTTATCACCACTTATCCCTGAGATGATTACTATCCCGACTTGACTTGTAATTGCCCATCCACTAGTTGGGATAACTTTGATTGGGGATACGAATCCAGACCTCAGTGTCTAGGGCCTAACCCTAGAAAACAAGACTATGATTACTATCCATCCCAAACCTACAATGATTATGGATCTCCATCTTTTGATGACAAAACCAACCCGATCTACAATCAGTAAGGATATGTTAATTATAACACCTACCCTCCCCAGTATTCCATTGAAAATAGGTCATCACCATCCTTTAAACAACCTGAAATGACCTACTATCGGGGAGGGACTCGAGAACCTTGATATCTTGACTCCCCTAAATTGAACCCAAACCCACCCAACCCTGAACCGAACCAATCAGTTTAGGTGAACCAGATCCAAGATAGGGTGTTGGCTAATTTGAAAAACGCTCTACAATCTTTGGAAGCTCAACCAACACCATGCACTTAAGCATTGAAGCCTATGATCAAAATGATTGATGAACTTAATAGTTCTCTATTGGATTTGCTCCAAAATGTTAAGGATAGGTGTTGAACGTGCAAGTTGATACGCTAACGTGTTCGGTTCTATAAACTTGTCGTTGTAGTTTGAAAGCGAAGAACTCATGTTCAACAAATAAAATTTATACCGGAATGGAAATCTCGGGTCGAACACAAGGAGGCGGACATTTAATTTAAAAACACACATTTGTTTTATTTGGCATGAAGTAAATTAATTGATTAGAACTATCTAACTATTTACAAAAAATAGAAGAGAGAGAGAGAATATTACAAATAGAAACCAAAATAAGATGTAGAATGAACATGGAATTCATCATTAAAAAGATTATTTGTTTCACTAAACATTATGACTCTCGATCGGACAGCTTAAGTCACGCCTTCACTCGTTCCTCAGCGTGCGCCCACCCACATACGTTCCCGTGTAACGCGTGAGCGTCCAATAACACGTGTGGCGGATTGGGTGTGCACGACCGTTCGATCACGATCGAGCGGCCAATCATGCCCGCTCGCCGGCACCGCTCGCCCTCTCCTTGCATTTTGAATGCGTGTCGCCCGCTCGCGATAAAGCATTCGTCCAGTGAGCTATGGAGGAGAGTTGGTCGACTAGATGATTTTAGCAGCACGTGCTCATGGCCATTGGATTAAGATCCAACAGCCTAGATCACGTGTCGGATTTTCTTTGGAGAGGCAGCGGCGATCCTGAAGGCCGGTTGGACGGCTAAGATGGCACCACGTGGCACCATCTAAGCCGTCCATCTTCTGGATGATGTAGATGGTGCCACGGTTGTCTGATTGAGTCAATTTTCATGCCGTTAGGCTATGATCGTCAATCCGAATCCATCTGTGTGGTCGAATTTGTCGTTTGAAGTGCAAATTCACACCATCTTGGCCCTTTATCTTCTAAGGTTCCCTGGTCACTATCTGATGCTACAGATGTCTGATTAGAGCGATCTTGGAGTCGTTGAACTCCAATCGTCGCTCTGATCACATCTGTATAGTTGGATCTTCAATCTGAGGCCCCGATAAAAAGTTTGCTTTGTCCATGAACATAAAAGGAGACAATTAACCTCCATTTTATTCAAACTACTCTAAAGGCAAGATGATGCATGTTATACAATATTTATAGCATGCAATGCAATCCTATGCTTAAGAACATGCATAAATAGACATCTTAAGTAGTGTAAACATGCTTACATCATACCCCCATGCCTATCTTTTTCTAGTCTTTAGCAAAAACTATATGCTATTTATAAAAGAATCAGGTTGGATTATTTGGGCCTGAGTTATTTTTAATCATTAAGAAAATGTCTACTTAGGATCTAAACTTTCAAAGACACAACAGTGCCCGAGTATCTACCAAAATGCAGACCGCCTCAAGCCCTTGGCTTATTAAAAAAAAATTTATTTTTCTCTTTTTCCTATTTTCTATTTTTTTTTTGGATTTTCAAGTTTTAGGGTTTAAGAGTGGCTTTCTCCGGCCATTCAACTCACCCAAGATTTGATGAGAACCCTAAGTTCTAAGCATCTTATTGTGAATGTGATAGACTTGTTGACCAGCAGTTAAAACAAACCTCGGATTTCTATGACTCTAGGTGACCAAAAAAAAAAAATTCTGCCTAAAGGTGTATCTTTACAACCGGTAGCTTTCTCCCTACTTTTATTTTTTTATGGGGTCAACACAAGGGTGAATCTAGTGTATATCTCCCGGATTTATTCTACTTCTCCGCTTCTTCCTAAGTGTTTTGGAAATTTTCAGTGCATTTATTGAGCTGGGTTTTGGACAACTGATCGATGAGCTGTTACCACCGACAACTTGCCAGCCATACTTGCGCAGCGAAGTGTGGCTTATTTCTTTTTTCCTTTTATCCTTTTCTTTTTGATTTTTTTTTTTAAATAGATGGCTTCCCTGGTCTAAGATTTACCTAAAGGCAGCAAAAAGAGAAAGATCCAGTGACTGGGCTTTGGACAACCTACCTGTGGGCTGTTACCCACGATAACTTGCCAGCCATATCACCCTAGAAGGTTCATTGGCTACCCAATTTCCGTTAGAATCGCCGAACAATGAGTCAGCGACAAGATAGTGTAGATGCTTAAAACTCAAAATTGCCTTAAATCAGAGGGTGGGTTGATAAGTCGTGTACTTATCACCCAAACTTATTTACTCCAATTAAAATAGAATTTAGGTTGGCGAGGACATGGAAAACAAATCTACATTTTTAGTGGATACACGGGCTGATTAAGTCCAAAGACCTGAAGGGTCTTTATGTTCAAATCATAATGTATTATTTCCTAAGATTGAAAATTTTCTTAAAACCAAGTTCTCTTTCCTAATTTCAATTTTTTTTTAATAAGAAAATAAAACAAATCTACGGAGCTGACGACTTAAATTTAGAGATGAATATCCACCCCCCCATGCCTATCTAATGCAATGTCCTCATTGTATTAAAAAGACATAAAACAGAGTGGAATAAAGTAAAAGGCACCTGAATTGCTTGAATGTCAGGTCTGCTCTGAGATGAAAACTAAAAAAAACTGTATACATGCTGAATTTAGTGCCTTCAGCTAGGCACACTATACAAAGAGGAGAAATAAAGAATTCACAAGTACAGGTTAGAATCAGAATAAATAGAAGAAAACTCTGACCTATCAGTGGAGGTCCACAGATGTGGACTAAATTGTGGTGCAAACCCATACCCCATAATCGAGAATATCTCAGGTTCTGGATAAAAATTACCCAAAACCTAAATTCAGTATGCAAGTGGGGTCTGATAGCGATTTCACGTGGTTTGTTAAAATACGTCGTTGTAACGCGTAAAACCGCTTTCGCTTTTAAATTTATAATCCTAGATAGGGAAGTATCTAGGGTCGTCCAAGGAGGCAATATGGTTGCAAAATTGATTCTCTTGCTAGGAATATAAATCTCAACTTTCTTTTCGGTATTTTTTTTCAATATATCATTTTTTTTTGTTTTTAAGCTAAGGCAACATGCGAACTGATGGCGGGAAAAGTGATTTACACTTCAATTTAAATACTACTTCTATGTGGCAAGTAGAGCCTCTCCCTAAGCTCACTCTAGGCAAGTGGAGGCCTAGAATAATTAGGGAGAGGGAGTGAAGAATGCTAAAAATAAGCTAATAGAAATGCAAACAAAAAAAATTGCAAAGAAGGCAACTAGATAATTGATAAAGTGTTTTACAAAAGGCCTAGTAGAGGAAAGCTTGTACTACTAGAAAAATGAAAATAAGAAAAGAAAACACAAATCCTCTAGATAGATGGTGAAGAAGAGGGCTTCTTGCTCCAAGGTTGGTGGCTCCCAATCTTGAAAAGAGTCCTTCAACTCCTTCCTTGCAATGCTCCGCCAAGGTGATGTCCTTCAAGGCAAGCCCTAGGGGGGCGTGCCCTAAGTTTCTCTCCAAGGGTGGACGTCCACCCTAAGTCCTTCTCCTTTGCCTTGCCGTCCTCCTTGAAGTGGAAGAGTCCTCCTCCTTGGCGTGGCTCAAGCTGAAGAGAGTGGGGAGAAGAAGGCACCAAAGGGGCTGGTGATGTGCCCCTTTAATCTCCTTCTCTACTCCTTCTTCTTGGCCGTAGGTATAGGTGGTTTAGGTAGAAAAATATACTAAGGGAGGATGCCCAAAAATGGTGGTAGGTGGTGGCTTTTTATAGAATAGGATGGGGGGTTAAGGTGCCCCTTGAAATGGAGGGCTAGGATGGAAGGATGAGGGTGGTTGGTGATCCTATGGCTAGGGTGAGTTGGCGCCAACCCAAGGGGTGTTAAAGGGGGTGGTTATGGTGGTGTTGGTGTCTTTTGGTGGTGGAGAGACACCCCCATGTTGGCGCCAACATGGGGTCTTCTAGAAGGGGAGTTAGGTGGATGGTGGAGATGGATTCAAGGGGGATTGTGTGGTGGAGATGAGGGGGGATTTTGGAGGGAAAAGTGGCGCCATTAAGGGGTGGTTATGGGTAGTTTTTGGCACCACTTTTAGGTGTCTTTTGAAGGTGGTGGGTAGGTTAGGTTGGTGCCAAGTGGGTTAGCTTATGTGGAGCTTAGGTGGAGCTAGTTGGGTGGAGTTGGTAGGTTGGTTTTTGGGGTGGTACAAGCCAAGGAAGTTGGAGCATAGTTAAGCTAAGCTAAGCTAAGCTAAGCTAGCTTAGCTAATGGAGGAGTAGAGGAGAAGATGTTGGAGCTAGGGTTTGGAGGAAGGAGCTGAGGAGAAGAAGTCTGGAGTTGGAGCTGGAGCTGGCTGCTGCTGAAGAGGCTGGCATGGGGCTACTCTAGCTGGCTTAGCTTGCTAGTTCTTTGCTAGTTGCTAAGCAAAGCTAAAGTGAGCTAGCTTCTACCAAAATGAGCTGAGGTGAGCTAGGTCTGGTGCTCCCGGGGAGAATCAAGCTGGTTGAGGCAGCTAAGGTAGCTTAGCTCAACTGAGTTGAGCTAAGCTGAGTCCCCGGGAGCTGGACTTGAGCTTCCTGAGCTGAGATGAATTCTTCTTCAGCTGGCTGGAGTTGAGTGGAGCTGAATGTAGCTGGATCTGAGCTGGGGTGAACTCCTGTCAACTCAGCTGAGCTAGTTAGAGCTCCCTGGGAACTAGTGGGAGCTGAGATGAGCTAGACTCAGCTAAGTTCAGCTGGATCGGAGCTGACTTGAGCTAGGGTGAGCTAAGATGAACTCTCTTGAGCTGCCATCCAGTTGAGATTAGCTGAATGGAGCTGGGATGAGCTAACCCTTGTTCAAGTAAGCTAGGTTCCAGCTGCGGTGAGCTGGATCAAGCTGAGGTGAGCTGGATCAAGCTAAGGTGAGCTGGATTAGGCTGAGTTCCAGCTAGTCTGGCTTCTCCTTCACCATTTTCCTTCTTGAGTGCTAGGGTTTTAGGGATCTGTGCATCTGTACATCCCTAACACTCACAAAAACACATTAAACGACAATAAAAAATGCAATGCATGCCTATCCTAATTTATGCCTAAATGCAGCCCAAAAACCCGTTTGTGGAGTAAAATCCTAAGAGCTAGGTTTGTTTTAATGCATAAGAATGATGATAAACTGGCGTTTATCAGGGTCAGGCCTGCGATTTATGAGGATGCAACCCAAGACCAAAAAGTCGGGTTACAGAGAATTCAAGCACAAAAGGATAATCATTAAATGTATGCTTAGGTTGGACATCCTCAGAATAGATGTCGTAAGGGTCCTGGTTTGATGGTTTAAGCTTAATAGGAACCCTTCGACTCAGCTTCTACTTCCTCCGGATTTAACTTCCCAAATCAGCACTTCCCAGCTTCTATCCTCCTCATTCAGAATATTAAATTCCGGGACCTCTTGCATATTAAGCACCCCATCTGAAATTTCCAACCCTAAAAGGTGTGGCTAAATCAGAATTGACTTGGGTCTAATTATCTCAGAAATAGAATCATCGATAAGCTTAATGCGGTGTAACTAACAATCAGGGCATTTGATTGAATCCTCCAGAGAAAGCAATTCTGGATCCACAATGTGAGCCCAAATAAGATCAATTTCCTCAATTATTGGGCTATCAAATGATCTATCAGATTCCTCAGGCTCAATCATCTCACAAAAATTATGTTCTGTAAACTCATGTGAGACTTTGCAAATCGAATCTTTACCATCAGAATCAAAGAAATAGAAATCCGTATTAATGTATGTCTCAAAATCATCCATCACTTTCTGGTCTATAGAGGCATAGGTTTCTTCATACCCGAGCTTAAGGATCTCAGGTGAATAAATTAGATCTTCCTTAATTGGTTGCTCTAATTCAATCTGGTCAGCCTCGTAACACATGTCCCCCCTAACAGGTCCCTGAACGGGTTCTGAAATTGGCTCTTCTGAAGAGGGTTCATCCTGGGAATCATCCCATGATTGAATCAAAGTGACCACAAATATCATCCTCAATTTCGCTAACTTCACAAGTAGAAACTCACCCGGGTTCTTATCCTTAACATCCTAGAGCCAATCCAATAAATACTTATTCAAATCATCAATCATCTGAATCAGGGGCTCCAATCTCTCAATGCAAGGTATTGGCTGAACTTCTAAAGATTGTATGATATTCCTCAAGTTAGGCAGAACCTTTTCTTGAACCTGGTTACCCTGAACCAAATGAGTTGGTTCAGGGTTGGGCGGGTTTGGGGTCAATGCAGGGGAATTAACGAACCGATATTCATTATACCCTTCCTGATAATAGGTCATTTCAAATTATTCAAAAGGTGGTAATGACCTAAAGGCAGTGTAATCAGAGGATGGGTAAGGATCAGTGTATTATTGTAGATCGTATTAGGTTGTTCATGAAAGGTTGACGATCTACAATCGATGTGGCTCTGAGAAGGATAGAAATCACAATCAAAGTGTTCAGGGTTAGACCCTAAACACGAAGGTCCGGAACTGTATCCCCAATCCGAGTTATCCCAACTATGTGATGGTTGATTACTGTATGAGACAGGATAATTGTCATGTTGAGGATAATTCAAAACAAGAGGGAAAGAGCGGGAATGCGTGTAATATGTTGAAGGATTCATGAGAGACAGGAGGAAGAAAGTGCCATGCAATACAAACAATCAAACCTGGCCTTAAGTAGGCTAGCCTAAAGACATACAAACTCCCAAAACCCATCTTGAGATAGAGAAATGATTTAATCTACTTCTGTCTGTTCAATCCAACCAGTTAGAAGGAGGGAATGGGGAGAAGGTTCTTCCTTCGGCTTGCGCCTCCGGTTCGTAGTGTACCCCCCAGCCACGATCGTTTGATTCTGCTCCCCTAGCAAGACATCAGATTGAACAGTAGAAATAGACTAATCGAAAATAATCTCATTCTGGGCTCTGAAGAGCGAGTCGAATCCTTAAGGCCAACGTCTACTCTATTTTATTTAGGGCTAGGTTTGAATGTGCTTTGGAATGTGATGGGCCCTTTATATGGGTTGTGCCCTTAATGATTGATTGATTTGTGTGTGCATGCACAACCAGTGGTTTTCAAGCAAGATTATTTTTGATGTGGTGAATTTTAGAGTTCAGATCTTGCTTAGTAGCTTTTAGGATTCAACTTTAGGTGTTTTCAAACAAGTTTTTGTTGGCACACCAGGTTTTGAAAGCACGGGTGAAGATTTTTTCCTTTAAAACTTAAAAGAATGTGGAGTGCCTGGTAAATCCCTAATAGTTGAACCTAAGTGGCAGCTACTTGATGAGTTGATTTTAATTGAAGTGGTGCAGCCCAATCAACTCAAATAATTGGCCTGTTGCACCACTTAATTAGGCACACAAGTGATTTCCTAATCTAATTTCTACTCAATTATGTGTTTGAATGTGTGTACCGGCTCCAAAAATTGATTTACTAGTTGAGTTTAAAAATCAGATGAGGAGGTGTACCTCTGTGAGATATATATATTTTTTATTTAAATGTGGGGATTGAGGCAGGTGTGGGTCTCAAACAACAAACAATCTAACCTTAGAGTTTATAAGAACACCTAGGTTGATTCATGTTTGTGTTATTATGTGGTGGAATGAAATCTAATGGGTGGGAGGTGGGGGGTAACTTGCAAAACCTTCCACAGCACTTTACTCCAATCTACTGCTTTTGCTTGTCTCGAAAGAGTACATGCAACCACAATAAGAAAGGAGAGAAGTGAGGTAAATGATTCATAAGTTGTAAAAACGCGAAGAAAAAATCAAAGAGTGTCACCTCCCCGGCAACGGTGCCAAGATGTTGAAGTCCCCGGCAACGGCGCCAAAATGTTGAATGCGTGAGTTGATACGCTAACGTGTTCGGTTTTGAAAATATGCCGTTGTAGTTTGAAAGCGAAGAACTCATGTTCAACAAATAAAATTTATACCGGAATGGAAATCCCAGGTCGAACACAGGGAGGCGAACGTTTGATTTAAAAACGCACGTTTGTTTTATTTGTCACAAAGTAAATTAATTGATTAAAACTATCTAACTATTTACAAAAAATAGAAGAGAGAGAAAGACTAAGAGAGAGAGAGAATATTACAAACAGAAACCAAAATAAGATGTAGAATGAACATGGAATTCGTCATTAAAAAGATTGTTTGCTTCAGTAAACATTATGACTAGAAAGCAGAAAATGATTACACTAGAAAGCAGTAAATCTACTCTAGAAAGTAGTAAATATACTCTAGAAAGCGTTAAAAGAATGGAGAGAGAAATATCCTCCTCGACGGTCGCTTGGAGGAGGAGCTGGACGGGACAATGCCTGGACGAAGGAGGACGAAGCAGGATGAAAGAGGGCGAAGCAGGAAGAACGGGAACGGGGCAGCACGTTGTCGTCGTCGCGAGATCTACTTCCGAAAGGGGAACGAAAAATTGACTTTATCTTGCGAGAAGCATCCCGAGTGTGGGACAAGCTTCTCTTAAGCTTTGGAGAGGGAGAGAAGAGAAGGAAGGGATGAGAATTTCGTGTGGAGGGGGTCTCTTTTTATAGTTGCAAGGAGTGGGGGTAATTTGGTCATTACAACTCTTAAAACATCAATTTAGGACCATTAGTGACGGATAAAGCCGTCGCTAAAGGTCTGAATGTGGGCGTAGTGGGTGGCACGCATGCCCTCTCGCTTGCTTATGCATGTAATGCGCATACACGTCCAGCCGCTCTTAGCCATCCGATCATGAGATCGGATGGCTTAAGTTGCACCTTCACCCGCTTCTCAGCGCGCACCCACCCGCTTACGATCCTGCGTCACGCGCAGGCCTGCAATAGCGCGTGGGGCGAATTGGGCACGCGCGATTGTTCGATCGCGATCGAGCGGCTAATCACGCCCACTCGCCCACTCCTTGCATTTCGAAAGCGCGTTGCCCGCTCGGGATAAAGCGTTCGCCCGCTGCGCTGTGGAGGAGAGTTGGTTGCGAAGATGATTTTAGCGGTGCATGCTCATGGCCGTTGGATTGAGATCCAATGGCCCAGATCGCATGTCGGATTTTCTTTGGAGAGGTAGCGGCGATCCTGAGGCCAATTGGACGGTTGAGATGGCGCCACGTGGTGCCATCTGAGCCGTCCATCTTCTTGATGATGTAGATGGTGCCACGGTTGTCAGATTGAGTCAATTTTTGCACCGTTAGGCTGCGATCGTCGATCTGAATCCATCTGTGTGATTGGATTTGTTGTTTGAAGTGTGGATTCACACCATCTTGGCCCTTGATCTTCTAAGGTTCCCCGATAACTATCCGATGCTACAGATGTCTGATTAGGGCGATCTTGGAGTCGTTGAACTCCAATCGTCACCTTGATCACATCTGTACGATTGGATCTTCTATCTGAGGCCCTAATAAAAAGTTTTCCCTACCCGTGAACATAAAAGGAGACAATTAACCTCCATTTTATTCAAACTACTCTAAATGCAAGATGATGCATGTTATGCAATATTTATAGCATGCAATGCAATCCTATGCTTAATAACATGCGTAAATAGACATCTTAAGTATTGTAAATATGTTTACATCAATAGGGACCTGGGTGAGTTTCTTCTTGGGAAATTATCGAGGTTGAGGATGAAATTTATGGTTGCTCTAGTCAAATCTTGGGATGATTCTCAAGATGAACCCCCTTTAGGAGAGCCAATGTCTAAACCCGCTTGATTGCACAGAAAAAATACACCAAAATTGTGCCATCTTGTGCTATTTCCTTGCATTGCCATTGCATATTAGGTAGCCATAGTAAATTTGTAAAAATAAACGCATGCATGCATTTATTTGAGAGGGGAGGAGAGTGAATAATTTGGCCTTGTAATTAACATATTCTTCCAGTGCTGCCTCGCAAAATCACCATCTTCATTTTATTTGGCTTTGAATTTCTTCTCCGCGCAGCTACAAGGCATCGCTACTTCTTCATCACGCCACTCTCTGCCACAGCATGCCCTGCCGGTTGCATGCACAGCCATGCATAGCCCACGGCATGGCTGTGCTTGCCTCCATCCTCTTTAAAAAGCCCTCCTCGCTTCCTTGCGGAGGGGGACTGGTCCACACAAGACACACAGTAACCTTGCTTCTCCAGGCCATCTCCTCCCCTCTCCCCTCCATATGCAACCCCGCTTCCTACTGAAGAGACACGTTGCACGCAGGAGCAGCTCACAGTGGTCCACGACCAACACTGTGAGTCCCACCACTGCCCAGCTCATCCAAGAGCAGCTGGGCGTGGTGGATTCCACCCTCTGTTTCTACGTTCAAGCACTTCCGCCATTGCCGCAAACTTAAGCTTGGAAGCTTAGCAGCAGCAGTAGCAGCATGGCGCAGCAGCCTCTTGCCCGTGCGCAGGCCACCGCGCACCCCTGCAGCAGCCGATGCAGCTCGTTCCGCACGCGCAGGCCTGCTCCACAGTGCCCGCTCACGCAGAATCGGCCGCAGCCGATCGTGCGAGCCGAGCGCGCACTGTAGCTATAGTGTCGCGCTATCCATAGGATCTGGGTATTTTATGGTATTATGCAGTCTCCATCTCTCTATAAAAAAGAAAAGATGCAAATAAGTCAGTATATCTCACAAATGTCTGTAAAGTCTTCCCCCTGCAAAAGTTCTTCAGGGCAAGTTACAAATACCCTATTTTCCTTGAGCCACAAATGTACTAAAATGGGAATTGAGTTTTCCGTCATCTTTTTATGGGTCAATCCAAAGACACGAGCTGAAACTGGGACCAACTTGCACTTAAAAAAATTCGTGAAACCCTGGGCTTAAGTCTTAATGTTCATCTGGTCAGTCTTGATCCTTCACTATGCACAAGCCATAATCTCTTGAGCTCTCGAGTACGGCAAAAACCTCCTAGGTCCTGGAAATCGTACTTAAGGTTTAAATATCAAGAGTCCAGGTTAGTTGAGAGATGGTCTATGTCATGTAAGACTTAAAGTACTGGTAGTCTTCTCTACAATTGGTTCTCACAATATCCAACAAATAAACACACCTATGTCGCCTCAGAAGAAAATCTTCAGCTTAAGATCATTTCTACATATAGTACAAAATGTTTTGCTAGGGACTAGCAAAAGATAGGCATGGGGGTATGATTGCACAGCAAAAATACACCAACAATTGTGCCATCTTGTGCTATTTCCTAGCATTGCCATTGCATATTAGGTAGCCATAGTGCATTTGTAAAAATAAACGCATGCATGCATTTATTTGAGAGGGGAGGTGAGTGAATAATTTGGCCTTTAATTAAGGTATTCTGCAAGTGCTGCCTCGCAAAATCACCATCTTCATTTTATTTGGCTTTGAATTTCTTCTCCGCGTGGCTACAGTGCATGGCTGCTTTTTCATCGCGTCACTCTCTGCCACAACATGCCCTGCCAGCCGCATGCACAGCCTAGGGCATGGCTGTGCTTGCCTCCATCCTCTTTAAAAAGCCCTCCTCGCTTCCTTGCAAAGGGGGCCTGGTCCACACAACACACATAGCAGCCTTCCTTCTCCTGGCCATCTCCTCCCCTCTCCCCTCCATACACAGCCCCTTTTCCTACTGAAGAGACACGCTGCAGGCAGGAACAGCTCACAGTGGTCCAGGACCACCACTGTGAGTCCCACCACAGCTCAGCTCATCCAAGAGTAGCTGGGCATGGTGAATTCCACCCTCTATTTCTACGTTCAAGCACTTTCGCCATTGCTGCAGACTCAAGCTTGGAAGCTCAGCAGCAGCAACAGCACGACGCAGCAGCCTCTCACTCATACGCAGGCCACAGCGTGCCCCTGCAGCAGCTGGCACAGCTCCTTCCATGTGCGTAGGCCTGCTCCACAGTGCCTGCGCATGCAGAACCGGCCGCAGCCGATCGTGCGAGCCGAGTGCGCACTGTAGCTACTATTCATGCTAGAGAGCGCGACACTATAGCTACAGTGCGGTGACCGGAAAGTTTCTCACTTGTCCGGTCACCACGCGCTCTCTCTCTGCATTGCAACCGTCGCCAGCCCGTCCGCATGCCTAATTCCGCGTACGCTCGCGCCTGCTGCATCTGCTCCAGTGCCTGCTTACTTGCCCACGTTCACCTCAGCGTGCAGCACGGTGTGCTGTGCCACGCAGGGCGCTGCGCTACGCCCTCACACCGCTCCCTCCAGTGCGCACCTACGCTTGCGCACACCCTCACGCCATGCTCCTGCGCACACCACGAGACGTCGGCTGAAG
Source organism: Thalassia testudinum (assembly GCA_037157565.1). Classification (NCBI taxonomy): domain Eukaryota; kingdom Viridiplantae; phylum Streptophyta; class Magnoliopsida; order Alismatales; family Hydrocharitaceae; genus Thalassia; species Thalassia testudinum. Next base: position 125,542,654 of record JAZHRO010000024.1, read on the forward strand.
CCTCAGAATGACTTAACTAGCGGCGCCCTCTCTCACAGCCACTCTCTCACTCCCTCCTGCAGACACATACACACACACACACTCACTTGTACACGCCTATATACATACTTATATATATATACATATATATATTTACATATATATATATATACATATTAGTACCTATACAATTATATATAAGTATATATACATACATACATACATACATACATACATATATATATATATCTATATATATATATATTTATACATATATATATACATATATACGTACATATATACATATATATCTATAGATATAAATACATATATATATATACATATATTACTATATATATATATATACATATATATATCTACATCTATATAGTTATATATGCAAACATATATATCTAATTATAAATACATATATATATATATTTACATATCTTTATATATATACTTATACACCGCTTTGGCGCCTGTCGGGGGGGATATATTTTCTAAGATCAGGAATGACCAGGTTGGGCTTGAACAACCTATTGAGGATGAACTGATTGATTCACCCGAGATCCCTGAGCTAGCGAGCGAGGAAAAATATATCTCTTTGAACAAGGAAATGACAATCGATTTTGAGACATATATAAATGAGGATCATGAATTCTTTGACTCTGAGGGTGAAGAATCTTTTGGTGAAGTCTCTCTTGAACTGAAGGAAGAGGATTTAGTGAGACAAATGGGCTTGAGGAATCTGACGAACCCGTTGCTAGCCCAATTATTGAAGATTTGGATTTGGTTGGGGTAAACTTGGAGGATTTGAATCCTCATTTACTAGAAGATTCAATCAATTACCCCATTCATCATTCGAACCCTGAAGAACTAACTTCTGAGATCATTGTGCCCAAGTCAATCTTGATTCAGCCATGATTTCTGGACTTGGGAGAATCATATGGGGTGAATGATATGGTAAAGGTCCTAGAGCCTAAGCTCTTGATGTTGGAGGATAGAATTGTTGAAATAAAAATTTGGTAAGCTAATTCTGAGGAAACTTTGATTTTGGATCTAAGGGTTCCTGTTGGCCTGAAACCACCTACTTTCTACCAGGACCTGTACAATATCTTTCACGTGCAACCCAAGCTCAAAATAAATGATTATTTTCCTGAGTTGATTGTTAACTAGACATCCACACCTACTGAACCATCTTTACCTGTTGTCTGACACTTTGGTTTTGGGTTGCACACCACAAAGCTGCAGGTCCGACCCCACAAGCTTAACAACCTTTGGTTCTAGGTGATTTTCATCCATAACCTTAGAACAACTCGACCCTAGGGCATGGGTCTATAGCATAACTTGGTCCACATCTGTGGACATATCCTGTTGGCCGGTCTGAGGATCAATATTTTTATTTTGATTCTGACTCACACTTATGAATTCTCAATTTCTTCTTTGTATGTATATTATGCCTAGCTATAGGCATTAAACTTAGCGCATGTGTATACTCTTTTCTCTTTGGAGAGCTGATCGGATTTCTCACGATATTCAGGTGATATTCTATTTACTCCACCTTTTCATGTCATTATTTGTATAATGAGGACATTGCATCATTTAGGCATGGAGGGGTGGATATTTAATCCTAAAATCATTTTGTTAACTCCGAAGAATTTCTTTTAGATTCTTAAAAAAAATTGAAAATTTGAAAAAGATAAAAAAAAAGAAATTAGGAAAAGAGAACTTAGGCCTTTGGAAGTTATTAACTTTATGAAATGATACGATAAGATCTGAACACTTAGACTCTTCAGGTCTTCGGGCTTAATTAGCTTGGGTGTCCACTCGAATGTGGACTTAGTCTCGAGTCCTTGCTATGTCAATCTTATTTTAATTCAGTAAATAATTTGGAATGATAAGTATGCGACTGATCAATCCGCCCTCTGATTTTAGGGAGTTTTAAGTCTAAGCATCTAAACACTTTCTGCACTAACTTTTTGGCGGTTTCTTCGGAAATTGGGTAGCTAATGAACTATCTAGGGTGGTATGGTTGGCAAATTGTCGGTGGTAACAGCTTATCGGCTGGTTGTCTAGAGCTCAGCCACAAGACTATTTTCATCGTATTGCCTTTAGGTAAATCTTAGATCAAGGAAGTCAACTACTTGAAAAAGAAAAAAAAAGAAAAAGGAGAAAATAAAAAAAATAATAATAAATAACAAACAAAATCACACTTCACCGCACATGTATGGCTGGCAAGTTTCCTTGGGTAACAGCCCATTGGCTGGTTGTCCAGAGCCCAGCTCACAAGAATGCACAATAATTCCTAAAACACATAGGGAAGAAGCGGGAAAGTAGAATAAACCAGGTAGATATACACTGGGTTCACCCTTATGTTGACCCCATAAATAAAAGAGGTAGGGAGAAAGCTACCATTCGAAAAGATAAACCTCTAGTCAAGGTCACTTAGGGTCATCGAAACCCGAAGTCCATTTTAACGGCCACCTAGTGAATCTTTCGCTCTTTTCACTAGATGTTTAGCACTTAGAGTCCTTTTCGAGTCTTAGGTAGGTTGGATAGTGATGAGTCCATTTTAATGGACTAATATTACGCCTAAGTAACTTTAATAGTACTTTTAGGTTTGTTAATAACTACATTAAGATATAGAATGTTTGCATGCATCATGATTTAAGTTTACATCTATTTTATAGTATTCTATAACTTAATATGTAATGATTTTATGTTCTTTTTATGTGCAGGAAGAATATTTGGCAAAAGAATAAGGAGGGGAGGGTAAATTACTCTTTCAAACAACTGGTGGCATTTCTTTTCTCCATCCTTCGGGCACCCTCAACAATTGCCGATCAAAAATAGCTAAGGAATTTGAAAATCCCTTAACGAACGCACGTGGGAAGAGTGGAGTTAAAGAGGAGGCGGAGAAAGGAGAGGAGGATTCATCATCCAGGAACGGTGCAACCACCGCGTGCACTATGCACTAAGTTCTCCACCGCAGCGCTTCCCCCCTCTGTGGCGCCATCACCTTCACGCCAACCACAGCCTCCACCGCAAGCACCCCCTCCTCCAGCGCTCTCCACTGTAGAGTGCACCACCCCACCCGCGCCCACACCAAGCAGCCTGCAGGCTCCAGCCTACAGTGGTAGCACAGCACGCTACCACTGCAGGCATTTCCCCTCCTCCAATGCTCGTAGGCCCGCCTCCAGCAACTCCAGCCTGCGCCGCTCTAGCGCTAGTGCCCCACCTGCCAGGCTGTACCCGCACAGCGCCTCTCTGGAGTGCCTCCACCGTGCGCACCGACACAGCGCCATCACTGCACCCTCACAGTGCCATCACCTTCCAGCCTACTCCAACTGGCCTACAGGCGCCCGCTCAGCCCCACCCGCACCCGCAAACACTTGCACCTTCTAGAACTCACACCTTGCCTGCCCCTAACATGCCCTCACCAAGCAGCCTGCAAGTGCTCACTCACCCATATCCAACCGATCCTGTAGGTACTAGCACCGCCCTCGCCACCCGCACCCACAGGCGCACGCTCTTCTGCGAGCAGCTACCTGCACGCCCGCAGGCGTCCAGCGCTACCTCAAGCAGTGCCCGCAGGCACTGCGCGCCTTCACCACCGCTTGTACCTTCCCCTGTAGGCACTGCAGAACCTCTGTGCACCACCTTCTTCTCATTCTTCCAGCCACCACAGGCTGCCATCAGCCGCGCCGCCACCACCATCAGCTGCGGCCTTAGCAGGGTGATCTTTAGTGGCAGCCTCGACGTCCGTCTCTCCTCCCCCTGTACACAAAGTTGATTAAAAATTACATTTAATGCCATTTCAACCAGAAATTAATTTTCATTTATGATTATTTTATTGTGGCAAAATTGCGAATGTACACTCATGCTTTCTGATAATTGCACGTTATTGTATTCACCTGTTTCAAGATTGATTTTGGGATTGACATGTGCACCAATTTTCTCTAGTATATGTCAATTGAAAATTACATAAAATCATCATATATTTATTGAATATTTCAGTGAGGGAAAATTGCACATATACCCATATATTTTTGAGTTATTGTGAATCTTCTTTCCATTGCATTTTATGTCGGATTTGACTAGGGATTTCGCACTTAACTGAAAGAATACGAAATAATTGAGAGTTTATTGCATAATTGCCTCCCTGTGGACACGACCCGCTCTTCTATGAGTGGTTATTTTTATTGTTGATTAGTCGATTTTTCCACCACTTAAATACTACAACGCATAGCGGAAAATCGACCTGTCAAATTGGTGCCGTTGCCGAGGAGGCAACAGACGCCGTAGATTTACTTCATTGTTTGTGAATATTCTAAGTTACAAAATTATCTGATCAATTTTTTTTACTGTGAGAGGAATCTGACGAGGCGAAAAGGCATAACAGAGGGGCGACAGCAACCACGAGCTAAGCCACACAAGGAAAATACATAGGAGACCAAGATCCTACTTTCACAAAGGATTCTCCGTCGTCACAAAAATTATTTCTGTCTTTTCTCTCTTGTAGTAATTGGGGCTGAATTTTTGGGTTTGTCCCCACATTCTTTACCTACTAGGGCTTACATTATTTTTTGTGCATGCGTGATTCTATTTTCTGCTTGCCTACCTTTAAAACCAACAAAGAAAATATCGAGCTGCCTATTTAGAAGTTGCATGCCCTTAGGTGCACGCATTTTGGGGTGATTGAGCAGCACATTAGATCTTATTATTGCATTGCAAGCATATTAGCACAAAGATTGCTGGAGACAGGTACACCTTTCTAACTTTTGCATCCAGCTCCTGTTCACGCAGTTGCATTCAAATTAAAATTCAAGACCACCAAGCTGTTTGAATTTACTAATTCAGTGATCACATAACTAAAAGTGGGACTGATAATCAGATTCAACCCTAAAAGCAATTCACATTTGATCTGATTCTAAGGGACTTGTCTGCAATTTCAAAAGAAATTACAAAGATTTGCGGTGTGTTGCACACTTCTGACACTGAGCACGCACATTAGGCACTGCACTAAGGCTCAAACCCTCCTATTGTGCTTTATGGTGGTAGTGATACTATCTTTTGACCAAGTGTTTTGATACTCCACGGAGGAGGACACCCCTTAAAAGAGCAAAAGGGTAGTTAAGGGGCACCGCATACGCATCGCCTCAAAGGAAGGATTCGCCCTACTTGCATCCCTTTGTTCGTCCTTGGAGTAACTTCTCACTTGATCACCTGGGAGTATCATCCAAGCAAAGTATAGGTCCTAGGGCACTCTAAGGTTGAATTAAGGCACGTAATTGCAGTGAACAACTTGTTTGGCAATTTATATTAACTAATTCAACCTCCGCAACAAAGAAGGTTAAGATTTCAAGTCCACACCCCTCTTATACCACTTACGTGGGAACGAAGGGATAAGTCTTGATCTTTTGACTTATCTTAAGAGTGGAGGCATCATTTACTCAATAAGAACCCGAATTGTGTTTTGTATGCTTGGTAGATGCTCTCTTGAGTGTAGTCTAGTGTTTGATCCTAAGCCTGAGAGAATTCTTAGGAGAGCTCACCTAGGAGAGGAAAAAGAAGGAATGGCTGAGCAAGGTGCAAATCAACAAAGGACCCTAAGGGACTATTTTATTCCAACTAACCAACCTGCACAAGCACTAAGACGACCGGCAGGGGATAATCCGTATGAGATCAAGAGCAGTACCATATCTTTATTGCCCTCTTTTTATGGTACTACTAGGGAGGACCCCTACCAGCATTTGGAGGAATTCACCGAGGTCTGTTCCACGGTGAAGCTTCAGGGCTTTACTGACGAAGCCCTGATGAGGACTCTATTTCCTTTCTCCTTTAAGGATAAGGCCAAGCATTGGTATCATACCCTCGATGCAAGGGTAAATGATTGGGCCACCCTTAAGGGAGAATTTTTGAAAAAGTATTTTCCTATGAGTAAAACCAACCATTACAGAAGAGAGATTATGGGTTTTACTCAACAGGAAGGGGAGCAATTTCATGAGACTTGGGAGCGCTTTAATGACCTTCTTAGGTTATGCCCCCACCATCAAGTGCCAAGATGGTAGTTGGTCAAAAGGTTCTATAACGGATTATCTGAAAGGCATAGGCAAACCATTGATGTAGCCTGTGCAGGAACCTTCATGACCAGAACTAAGGATGAAGCCTAGGCATTATTTGAAACATTAAGCGACAACTCCGTACATCTGTCCTCTGCCTATCAAGAAAGAAAACCATCAATCTTGCAGAGGAAGATAGAGGTCCACGAAGCTGGGGCTTCTCAGGATTTGGCTTATCAGATTCAACTATTGAATAAAAACTTTGATAGGCTTTTAGCAAATCCTGGCATGAACCTGCAAGCAGCCTCTATTTTTCAGGCCTCAAGAGAATGCTCCATTTGCCAAAACACAACACACGCCACTGTAGAGTGCCATCAGGAAAACCAATTCCCTGAGTTGATTCAGGCCGACTTGAACGCAGCCCAAGGTTTCCTCCCCCCTCACAGTAACCCTTATTCCAACACTTATAATCCAAGGTGGCGGAACCATCCAAACTTCTCTTGGAAGCAAGGTGATGCTTCTAACTCATGGAATACGAGACCCTTACCTCCCCATCCCATATACCAACCTTCTTATGAAAATCCTCCTTCGAATAATCCCTCTGAGATGGATGAACTGAATGCCATGATGAAAGCAATGCAAGTGCATCAGAATATGTTTATCCAATCTCAGAGAAAGATGATTGCTGATATGCAATCCCAAATTAATCATATTACTGAGGCAGTTAGGCAACGTGATTTGGGGAAGCTGCCTAGCTCCTCTGAGGAGAACCCTAAGGGCAAGGGGGTTGTATTCAGGGAGCATGCCCAAGCAGTGATTGTGTTGAGGAGTGGAAAAAGGATTGACAAGCCTGATAACACTCCTACAGTTACATCTCAAAATTCCCCTTCCACACCTAACCCAACTTCCATCTCACCCAAGGAAGAGCCACACCACTCTCCCTCGCACAAAATCACCCACAATGAGGATGTCGTCCTTACACCACCCCTTTCCTGCCATGACGACCCCTATACCCAGAAGCTGAGGGTGCCCTATCTAGAGCGCCTACCTGCTCCTAGGGAATCTTATGTTGGCTAGTCTGGAGCCAAGAATAGGACGGAAGAGATTATGGATACTTTTAGGCAACTCCAGATTAACTTGCCTCTGTTGGAAGCGATTAAACAGATTCTATCCTATGCCAAGTTTCTGAAGGACCTGTGCACCCAGAAGCGCCGATCTAGGAAACAGGTCCAAACCAAGGTCATCTTGCCTGACCATGTTAGCTCGGTTCTTCAACATGGAACACCCCCCAAAATGAAAGACCCAGGGGCCCCATATATTTCAGTGGTTATAGGTAACCAACACATTGACGAGGCTCTACTCGATCTGGGTGCAAGGGTAAACATTCTACCAAGCTCTGTCTTCGACCTTTTGGGAGGATGCATGCTAAAGCCTAGTCCAGTAATCCTCCAGGTTGCAGACAGATCACTTAAGACACCGCGGGGATTGTTGGAAGATGTCCTTGTGAGAGTGGAGGATTTCTTCTTCCCCATTGACTTTCTGGTACTTGATACTGACCCATCTAATAAGCCCATAAAGCCGTCCATTATTCTAGGATGCCCCTTCTTGGCCACAGCTAATGCCTCAATAAATTGTAGATCTGGGGCACTTAAAATGGGCTTTGGGAACAAGAAGATCTGGTTGAATGTTTTTTATACTTACAAGCAACACGGATTTGAAGATTGTTCTTGGATTGAGGTCGTTGATGAAATAATTGAAGAGACTACTCCAGCACTCTTATGTAGAGATCCCCTTTAGAAGGTCATATCTCAGGACCATCCCTTGATTATTAAAGAAACTGAAAGGAAAATGCCCGAACTAGAAGAGTTGCTAAGGATACACACTAAGTCTCTGTCCCCACCCTGAACTGTGAAGGTAGATCCACTGCCTGAGGCGGGGACATCTCAACTAAAACCCTCAGTCCAAAAGGCTCCTGAATTGGAGTTGAAACCCCTCCAGAGCACATTGAAATATGCTTTCCTTGGCCCTAATAACACGCTCCCCGTTATTATCTCGTCTGCATTATTTGAATTGTAGGAGGGAGCTTTGCTTGAGTGTTTACAAAGGCACAAGGAAGCAATTGCCTGGACAATTATTGATATTAAGAGTGTTGATCCTTCTCTTTGCATGCATCATATATACATGGATGAGTCCGCGAAGCCTTTCCGGGATATGCAGAGAAGTCTCAATCCAAATATGCGGGAGGATGTTAAAAAGGAGATTCTGAAATGGCTGGATGTAGGGATTATCTATCCCATTTCAGATAGTAAATGGGTCAGTCCTATTCACATAGTTTCAAAAAAGGCAGGAATCACTGTGGAAGAGAACGACCAAGGAGAACTGGTGACCACTAGACCCTCAACTGGTTGGAGGGTTTGCATTGATTACCGCCATTTAAACACGACTACCCAGAAAGATCATTTCCCCTTACCGTTTATCAATCAAATTCTAGAACTATTGGTGGGGAACAAGTACTTTTGTTTTCTTGATGGGTACTCTGGGTACAATCAGATAGCCATTTTTCCTGATGATCAAGAGCGTGCCACCTTCACCAGTCCGTATGGCACTTTTGCGTTCCGTCGAATGCCATTTGGGTTCTATAATGCTCCTGCCACTTTCCAACGTTGTATGATGGCTATCTTTTCTGATATGATCGACGTGTTCGTTGAAATTTTCTTGGATGACTTCTCCATTTATGGCTCGTCATTTGACCTATGCCTTTCACACCTTGATAACATCTTAACCCGTTGCGAAGAGGCAAAGCTGGTGCTTAGCTGGGAGAAAAGCCACTTTATGGTCCAGCAGGGCATTGTGTTAGGGCATGTAGTTTTTGAGAGAGGATTAGAGGTGGAAACCACAAAAATCAATTCCATCTCTAAGCTTCAATTTCCCGCTAATGTTTGTCAGGTTAGATCTTTCCCTTGCCATGCTGGATTTTATAGGCGCTTCATTAGAGATTTCAGTAAAATCTCTAAGCCACTCTGCGACCTATTAGCGAAGGATGTCACCTTCGATTTTGATGATAGATGTGGTGAGGCTTTCCAAGTTTTGAAGAAAGCTCTCATTACCGCGTCGATTCTCCAAGCACCAGATTGGACCCACCCGTTTGAGCTTATGTGTGATGCTTTTGATATTGTAGTGGTTAGGTCAAAGGGTTGATGGCAAACCTCATGTGCTGCATTATGCCAGCAAGACCCTTACGGATCCTTAGCAAAACTACATGGTCACTGAAAAGGAATTACTTGCTGTAGTATTTGCTTTGGAAAAGTTTCGATCTTATCTTTTGGGATCCAAGTTGTAGTGTTCATTGATCATTCGACCCTAAAGCATCTTCTGGCTAAAAAGGACACCAAACCTCGCCTAATTCCTTAGATTATGCTACTCCAAGAATTTGACCTGGAAATTAAAGACAAAGGAGTTGAGAATGTGGTAGCAAACCATTCGTCTAGGATCCCTATTGAGGCATCAAACCCTACTGGCGGTATTCAAGAGACTTTCCCTGATGAGTCTCTGATGGCCGTGGAAGGTAAAACTCCTTGGTTCGCTGACATAGTGAACTATCTGGTCACAGGCATTACCCCAGTTCTTGGGACAAGCAGAAGCGAGGCAGGTTTCTCGCCAATGCTAAATTTTATTACTGGGAGGAACCTGAGCTTTTTAGAATAGGCCCTGACCAGCTTTTTTGCCGTTGCATCCCTGATGAAGAATAAAGAAGTGTTCTGAGTTTCTGCCATGACCTCCATTGTGGGGGACATTTTAGTGGGAAGAAGACTACCCATAAGGTTCTTCAGTCTGGCTTTTGGTGACCCACATTATTCCCAGATGCACATACGTATGTGGGCGCATGTCTACGTTGCCAACAGACGGGAACCATTGGAAAAAGGGATGAGATGCCCCAACAACCTATTCTCCCTGTTGAAATCTTTGATATTTGGGGCATTGACTTAATGGGTCCCTTTCCTGTGTCCTTCGGATATGAATACATTCTTGTGGCAGTTGACTATATATCGAAATGGATAGAAGCCATACACACGTGAACTAATGACCATTCCATGGTCTTGGGCTTTGTTAAGGCTAATACCATTTCTCTTTATGGGTGCCCAAGGTCGATCATAAGTGATGGAGGACCTCACTTTAAGAATGTACACTTCACAAGACTACTCCAAAATTTAGGAGTCAACCACATGATAGCCACACCTTATCATCCCCAAACGAGTGGGCAAGTTGAAGTGTCTAATAGGGAGATTAAGTGAATTTTAGAAAAAACTATCAGGCCTGATCAGAAGGATTGGTCTAAAAAACTAAATGATGCTCTTTGGGCGTACAGAACTGCGTATAAGACTCCCTTGGGCATGTCTCCTTTCCATCTTGTCTACGGAAAAGCTTGCCACCTTCCCGTGGAAATTTGACATAACGCTTATTGGGCTATTAAAAACGTTAACTTGAATCTGGATAAAGCGGGAAAGGCACGTATGTTAGAATTAAGTGAGCTTGAGGAGCTTCGTAATGAAGCTTATGAAACTTCTCAAGCTTACAAGCAACATACAAAAGTCTTTCATGACAAGCACATCAGTAGAAAGACTTTTGAGCCCAACCAGTGGGTTTGGCTTTTCAATTCTAGACTTAAATTATTCCCTGGAAAGCTCAAGTCCCTCTAGGATGGGCCATACATTGCTATCAATACTTTCCCTCATGGAGCTGTAAAGATTTGGAACCCTATTTCAGGTGCGAGCTTTAAGGTAAATGGCCAATGTCTTAAACCGTATATTACTCTTTCAGATGGCCAGGTTTTAGACGCACTTCGGCTTGAGGAGCCTTAGCTCCTCCCACTCTCCTCCTCAGGTGACATTCTTCTATGTTTGCATTTTTCCAATGTGGACATTGTCAGTCTTAGGAATGGGGGGGTACAACCTGAGAATGTTTATAGCATTTATAAATATTTTCATACATATTTATATATATATATAAAAGAATCTCTTTTCTTGAGCTGAATGGGTTAGTCCCTAGCAGAATACCTTTGTCATTTGAGGTTTTTCTTGAATTATTTCTTAAGTTTCGAATCTAATACATTTATTTCACGTGCACGTAGACTTGGTAATAGATCCTTGAAGAAAACTAATAAGCATTTGTAGTCTACTAAACCCTTGGACAGTTCATAGGGAGTCATGCATACTATCTTCTAGTAGATCCACCTCATATTTGTGAGAAGAAAGTAGAGAGATTACTGGTGCACTAAGTCTAGTGCAAGGACTCTTAAGTTTTGGATAATTAGATGATAATACTTCAAAGTTAGGCATAGTTTTTGCTCTCTGTTCCTGTGACCGTACGTTGTGTGAATTCCTGAGAGTCACCAAATAAGGCAGATACACAGAGATGGAGTCTTAATAAAGCTATGACTATGGTGGATGGTTACTACCATCCTTCATAGAGTCCTCGGCTGAAGGAGGGTAATAGTGTCAAAGGTCAGAAATATGCCTGTCCTATCCATTCTTTCCCAGTGCCGAGAATAGGCACTTCCACCAAATAAGCCACACAACTTCCTCTTGACCATCATCATCCCTAATAATGCCTCGTAAATAAAAGTCTGTATCATGTTGTGTTGATTGAGAAAGAAACAAAAACAAGAAGAAATAATAATAATAAAAAAAAAAGAAGAGAGAAAAGAAGAAGAGAAAGAAGAAATAGTTATATTACAAAAAAAGAAAACGAAAGAAAGAGAGTCCAAGTTTATAATGTAACATTGTTTCTAAGGTAACAGAACACCTTTCACGTTCCACCAAATATGACCCATACCTACCTTTTAGTATTTTTGATCGCCCGAATGCTAGTCGAGGACTCTAACTTAGTTGTAGAATTATTAGGACTTTAATTGAAGTGTGGATGCCATGTGAGGCCACCAAACAGTGAGTACAATTACTAAATCTGGCGAGATTTGTGATCTCAGAAAGAAAAGAAAGAAAAGAGTGAGTGCCCAGGAATATCAAGAAAGCACAGTTGTTTAGCCTCTCTCTGAGTTGACTTGTCTAATAGTCTAGAAATCTAGAGTCTGTAGTACTACACTACATGTAGCACCAGATGAGTGTGTGCCACCAATTACAAATCCATTCAACTCGATATCTCCTACCTAAGCCAAACGCCGGGGTCAAATTACAGATTATCGTCTGCTTTGTCCCCGAGGGAAGTAGTTGCCTATCCTGATAAAAATATTTACCATGGGTGAAGTACAAACTCCCACTACGAATTATTTTTTTCACTTCATCTGTTACTTAAGCTATCATCACTTCACATTTGTCTGGATCTCTAAAGTTTTGAAATGAGAAAAGAAGAAATCCTCTGATTACTTCTATTATTTTTCATTTTCGCTAGGGACTAACAAATCTTAGGCATGGGGTATTTGATGAGTCCATTTTAATGGACTAATATTACACCTAAGTAACTTTAATCGTACCTTTTAGGTTTGTTAATAACTACAATAAGTTATATAATGTTTGCATGCATCATGATTTAAGTTTACATCTATTTTATAGTATTCTATAACTTAATATGTAACGATTTTATGTTTTTTTATGTGCAGGAAGAATATTTGGCAAAAGAATAAGGAGGCGAGGTTAAATTACCCTTTCAAACAACCGGTGGCATTTCTTTTCCCCATCCTCCGGGCACCCTCAACAGCCGCTAGTCAAAAATAGCTAAGGGATTTGAAAATACCTTAACGGATGCACGCGGGAAGAGAGGAGTTAAAGAGGAGGCGGAGAAAGGAGAGGAGGATTCATCATCCAGGAATGGTGCAACCACCGTGTGCACTGTGCACTAAGTTCTCCACCGCAGCGCTTCCCCCGTCCACACTGCCATCACCATCACGCTAGCCACAGCCTCCACCGCAAGCACCCCCCCTCCTGCAGTGCTCTCCACTACAGAGTGCACCACCCCACTCGTGCCCACACCAAGCAGCCTGCAGGATCTCGCCTACTACACGCTACCACTGCAGGCATTTCCCCTCCTCCAACGCCTGCAGGCCCGCCTCCAGCACCTCCAGCCAGCGCCGCTCCAATGCCAGTGCCCCACCTGCCAAGCTGTACCCACACAACGCCTCCCTGGAGCACCTCCACCGTGCGCACCCACACAACGCCATCACCACACCCGTACAACATGATCACCTTCCAACCTACTCCAACCGCCTTGCAGGCACCTGCTCCGCCCCACCTACGCCCGTAGACGCTTGCACCTTCCAGTGCTCACACCTTATGCGCCCCTACCGAGCCCTCACCAAGTAGCCTGCAAGCGCCCGCTCGCCCATCTCCAGCCGGCCCTGTAGGCACTAGCACCGCCCTCTCCACTCGCACCTGCAGGCGCATGCTCTTCTGCAAGCACCTGCCCGCACACCCTCAAGCGTCCAACGCTCCCTCCAGCCACACCCGCGGGCACTGCACCACCACCTATACGTGCCCTTGCAGGCACTGCAGAACCTCTGCATGCCACCTTCTTCTCCTTCTTGCAGCCACCACAGGCTGCCATCAGCCGCGCCGTCACCACCATCGGGCATGGCCTGAGCGGGGTGATCTTCAGCGGTAGCCTCGACGTCCGTCTCTCCTCCTCCTGTGCACACTTGCCGCGGCAACAAATCCTTTCTTTTGAAGTTGATTAAGAATTAAATTTAATGCCATTGCCACCAGAAATTAATTTTCATTTATGATTATTTTATTATGGAAAAATTACGAATGCACACTCATGCTTTCTGATAATTGCACGTTATTTTTATTCACCAGTTTCAAGATTGATTTTGGGATTAACATGTGCACCAATTTTCTTTAGTATATGTCAATTGAAAATTACATAAAATCATCATATATTTATTGAAGATTTCAGTGAGGGAAAATTGCACATATACCCTTATATTTTTGAGTTATTGTGAATCTTCTTTCCATCGCATTTTATGTCAGATTTGACTAAGGATTTTGCACTTAACCAAAAGAATACGAAATAATTGAGAGTTTATTGCATAATTACCTCCCTGTGGACATGACCCACTCTTCTATGAGTGGTTATTTTTATTGTTGATTAGTCGATTTTTCCACCACTTAAATACTACAACGCGTAGTGGAAAATTGACCTATCAGGTAGCTGTAAAAAGTCATTCTGACACTCTCAAACTCCAAAAAGTCCAAAAAAATAAGAAACGAAGAAAAAAAAAGATGTATCTTCCCTTTTCAAAAAAGGCGAGGACTTGGGCGGTCTGCATTCTGGCTAACACTTAGGTATTGTTGAGTCTTCGTAGTTTAGGACGTTAGTTGAAATTTTCTATTGTTAATAAACTACTTAGGCCTAAGCGATCAAGGCCTAATTTTATTTTTATACATAGTATGTGGTTTACTTTTACTAGGGACCAGCAAAAGATAGGCATGGGGGTATGATATAGACACATCTGTTGAGGGTAAAATGCCTATTCATGCATGTTCTTAGGCTTAGATTTGTATTTCATGTTATAAATATTGCATAGCATCATCCTTATGCATTTAGAGTAATTGTATATATTTTAGGTTAATTAGGTCCTTTCTTATGGTCAAGAGAGAAGAGGATTTATTTCAGGGCCTCAGATGGATGATTGGATGGTACATATCTGATCAGAATGATGATCAGGGTCTAACGCTTTCGAAATCGTCTAGATTGGAGTCCCGTAGCATCATGCGAAGTCTGAGGAAGATCAATGTCTAGGGGGCAATGTGACATCCATACGTCCTTTGGATGAAAAATCCGACCATATAGATGGATCCAGAGCAATGATCGTAGTTCGGCAACCCGAGAATCATCTCGATCTGAGCACCGTGGCACCCTCTGCAATAGAATGAAGATGGATGGCCTAGATGGCGTGACGTGGTGCCATATGAGCCTCCCTTAGGCGTCTGCAAAACTTCCTCGTCCTTCGAGAGAGCGATCTCCACCATTGGATTTGCATCCAACGAATGAAGCGGTTAAGCCTCAAAGCATACCTGCGACCATCTGACTCCTGTATCGCATTTATGAAGTGCTCATCACTCAACCAGCTACCGTGGGATCGAGTTTGACCAAAGCTCCCAATCCATGAATTGACGCGGACCCACTACAGCGCATGCATGCATACAAGATGTGTGCACAGTAGCAGCTGCGTGCAACATAAATGCAGCGCATGCCAGCGCATGTGTGACAAGGCATGAGGAACACGAGCATTTGATGCGAGTGGTGCCAACAGGGCGTGACAGCGAGGGAGGGTGGATCTTCAGCGACACAGGCTTTTAGTGATGCTTGCAGCTGTCACTAAATGGCCTGCATAGTGCGTGCGCCAACCAGCCATTGAAGAGGCGCGAATCTTTTGGTGAGAGCTTGAGCAACCTTTAGTGATGCTTGTAGTTGCCAATGAATGTCTGTACGTGGGATGCTCTTCCTCCCATCACTATATAAACACCCCTACACCCCCATTCCTGTTCATCTCTACCTACTCTACTCCTACCAACTGCTAAGCTCCAGCAAGCCTACCAACGCTCCATTAGAGCTTACTCTCAAGCTCCTAAGGTGCCTATTAGTGTAACGAACCTTTGCCCCACCAAATATTTTTCCATCTTCTCATCTCCATTCATAGGTCGTCTTGGGGTTGTCCTCTCACCTCCATTCGGGTAGCAGATCATCTCCATCTCCTCACCTCCATTCCGGAGCCATGCTGAAGCTTTCCTCTACCCGACGTCCTCCTACATCTCACCTCCATCATCCTGCTCCTCACGTCCTTCGTCCAAGCTTCCACCAGGCATCGTAGTCTCGCCGAACAGCCGATTTGGGAAATTCCTTCTCACCTCTCTCTCTTTTTATGCTTTCGTAGATTATTGTAATAGACATTCATGCAATATATCATATTTGATTCCATCTCTCTCTTGTGATTGCTTGTCTTTTTATTTCAAAAACAAAAAAATAAAAAAACCACAAAACACCAAAAAGAAACAAATCGAAGCGCGGTTTTCATACAAAGTAAAACATCGCCTCCCTGTATCGACCCGGGACTCCCTTGGAGTTTCAGTATAAATTGTATTTGATTACGTGTTTTGCGACTATGATGATGGCTTACTCTTAACCTCAATTTCAAACATGCGAAACCCGTCTAATCACCTAATTACCCTTTCATCAACTCCATCTCCATCTCCTTCGCCTCCAGCTCCGGCATACCTCTGGCAAGCCTCCTCAGACCTCCGTTCATCTAATTAGTTTAGGGCTTCTCTTCCTCTATCGTCTAATTTGGTTTAGGAAAAATTTTATGTCCCAATTCTCTCTATTACTCTTTCTTCGACGCCGGCTACCACACCTCTGACCACCCTCACTGGCGACATGCCTCCACCCATCGCACACCCCATACCCTACGCCAAAAGCATTGCCTCAACCTCACCGAGCTTCCTAGCTCCTCAATTTCTCCATTAACCACCTCCATCACCTCCCTCGATCACCGATGATCGAAGCTCACTGGAGCTTCTCTACCACATGCATCCGACCACTCGCACACTTCATTTCTCTAGGGCTTGTCTGGCGAGTAGCGTCGGACCTTGTCGTGTACTTAATTCGAACTCTAGGGCCATATTTTTGTCACAGGTACTTCATCATCTCCGGTCATCCTCTCCTTCTCCAGTAGGTAACATTCAGCCACCTCTGGTCTCACCCCTACCCCCAATCGACACGAAACAATCTCACAATCAGTTCCTAGCCATCAATTGTGCAGAGCTACACCATACAAGCACTAATCAGACAAACCTCCAGCTGCTGATTGAGCGCGGAGGAAGGATGCGGGATTAGTCCCACATCATAAGCTGATGAAGAGGAAGCAGCGCATATATTGAAATAGTGAACTAAGCCGTCTACCCAGGACGTCGGGGGGTCGGGTCCCTTGCTCATGCATGCACCCTCGTCCGCTACACATGTCGGGGGACCTAGACTTTACCTTTATCCGATTACTCGATTAATGCCTGATTACCTTGGGTTTGAGAGAAAGGAGAAATTGTGAGGAGGAAAAGGGTGGGTTTTGCTCTGAGTTGGATCCCCCTATGCGATACTTAGTCAATGAAGGTCTTGGCTTTCTTGTGATTGTAAAGGAGAAAATCTGAACAAGAAAAGGAGGCTTTGTAAAGGAAGAAGAGCTGAAGATGAGAGGCCTTGAGAGCCTTGTGCTGTGTTGCAAAGGTGATGTTTAAGTCATCTGATATTGAGAAGGCGACGTCTGATTGGCTAAAGCAGGGTTCTGACACTGTGGAAATATTGAAGTTTAAGTGATTCAAGCCACTGTGCATTTATTTCATATCTTGAGTAGTTAATATTTGTGTATCTAAACTAATAATTGGTGATATAAATCAGCATTATTTTATGTTAGATATCTTTTTGTCCTCTTAAACTCTTGAAATACTCATGTTTTCCATTGAATATCAACTTTATGTAGTTGTTATTCATTGAATATCATTATTGTGCTTAAATTTCTTTGCTCATTTATATATTCATCTTGATTAGCTCATGAATTGCAATACTTGCTCCGTGTGTTCAACCTCGGACTCTTCTTTTAAGTTTCGAGTTATAAATTATATTTGTTGATCAAGCTATTTAGGAGACTTTGCTACAATGAAACAACTTTCAACATCCTATTTGGCCTTTTTAACGGCCGTTCCACCTCAATTTATTCCATTTCAATTCAAATTCCAATGAGTACTTAGACCTAACTCAAACCCTATACACGTCTATATACCCCCATAGGTAGACTTAAGCATACACACAAAGAAAAATACATTCTACTCACTTGGAAAAAGCTTTTGATCTCATTTGTGCTCTCTTGTGTTCCATTTGTGCTATTGCTCCTTGTTAAGTTCTTGAGAGAAAACCCTCTTCCTACTACTCATAGATTTAATAAGGGAGTATTCTAATCCTTTTATTTCATATTTCATCCAAGGCTTATAGGAATATCTTTTATTGTTCTTGATAGTTTATTTGGGTACCCGATCTGTGGGTTTCCTGTTTTCTCTTAGTAAAGGGGCAAAACTCTTCTTGTGGTTTGTCCAAGAAAAGGGGAATTGTAAAATTACTTGTTGTTAGTAATTCCTACTTGGGTAGGGGAAAAATCCTAGATTGAGAGATCTAGGCAGAGTTTTTTCCCACAAGGGTTTCCTCTCTAAATAACGGTGTTATTTGTTGCGATTGTTTGTGAGTTTCTTAGTACACAATTCAACCTCCCTTCTTATGCTACTAACAACCCTTACATTGGCCAAGAATAGGGGCATCTTGGATTGATGGATCCAAGAAAGGAGAGCCCCAGTGATTAGCATTTGGGAACAAGGCCCCAGTGTGGAATGTTGCTTTCGCCTGATTTGGCAGGAAAGAAAGGGCACTCTGGTCTTCAAGGGGGTAGACCAGAGGTGAGTTGCTGAGAAATGACTCAGAACACGAGGTGTAAGAAGTGAAGTGGACCTCATTAGAGGTCTAGTCAAGAAGAGAAAAGGGCATCGGGAGGGGTGGGGAAATGTCACAGTAAAGGTCAGTCAGGTCTTTCTAATTTTCCAGGGGTACACTGCAGTAGTTTGAATAGGTCCCTACCAACCCAATACATGCATTGATGGCCATGTCATCGTCAGAGGTGTCATCCTTGATAAGATCACAATCAAAATTCTTGGCGGCCTTAAAAATGTAAAGTTTGAGCTTTTCAGAGCCCACAACAATCCCAATGTAGCCTGATTCAAAATCAATATGGGCACACGCTGTGGCAAAGAAAGGTCTACCGAGGATTATCAGGTAATCAGAAGTGAACCAGGAACTTCCATGTCTAATATAAGAAAGTCAATAGGAAAATAGAGACTATTGACCCTAACCACCACATCTTCCACCACTCCCCATAGGATTTTGATAGAGCAACTTGCCAACTAGAATGTAATAGAGGTGGGTTTCAGATTTCCAGATGCAAATTTCCAAAACATGGCAGTCGAAACAAGGTTAATGGAAGATCCTAAATCCATCACGACACGATCAAAACTGCAGCCTTTGATGTTGCATGAAATGAGAGGGGTGCTTGGATCATTCTGCTTTTGTGATAGTTTTGACAATATAGCACAACTTGCATGAGGTGAGAGATCCATCGGGTTCTTGGTTTTCTTTTGTTGTCGCCTAGGTGCAGTGTAGTCCTGAAGAAACAAGCGACAATCAGGATGTGGTCAATCGCCTCTAGCAAGGGAACCTTGATCCCAATGTCCTTGAATAAATCTCGTAGATTATCAAAGTTCTACATGTTCATTTTACCATTTGTCTCCCTTAGTAGAGCCTCAGGGAATGGAATCGATTCTGGCACCAGTTTCGGTGTGTCATCCTCACGAGAATGAGATGCGCAACCCAAATGAGAGGATAATGAAGAAGATGGGCCAGGATAGGTCGAGGTGGATCGACGATCTGTTTTCGCTCTTCCTAGTAATCGCATTGGACATCATAGATCTAGTGGGATCATAAGGCGAAGGACAGTTCACAACAGGGACATAGGGTTGATGTGCTGCTGTTAGATTAGCTTGAAATCCTGGTGGAATACTTGGAGCTGGCAAAATCTGGTGAACCTACCCCTGAGAAGGTTGCACCTGTGGTTTTAGACCATAGGGTATGAAATTTTGCAGGTTTGGGATAGGTTGGGCAGGAAGAGTGCCCTAAGATCGAGTCATGTGTAGTTGACTGATCTCAGCATTCTGCTATGCCAATTGGTGTTGAAGAGAAGTCATATTTTCCTCATGGTGCTTCGACATTTCCATCAGCATTTGCATCAATTTATTATGTGGATTTGATGCGTGGTCCATTCGAGGCGTGTAAGGGCCTAGTGGTAGATTTACCGTCAGACAATATTGGGCCCTTAGGATGATAGGAGCAGATGGTCGCACTGGTCCACTAGCGGGATTTTGGTGCTCAAGGTTGTTGGACCATGAGAAATTTGGATGGTTTCGCCACCCCAAGTTATAAGTAGCAGAATATGGGTTGTTCCCTAGGGCGCATACATCTTCAAATTCAAAAGACGAGTCTGCGTATGATAATGCGCCTGAGTACATGGAGGCTTGCTCCTCCATGTCATAATATTGGCTAGGAGAAGCTAGGTCCATATTACTTACTGAGTCTCTCGGTGCGATACTTAACAAGGAAGGTGCAGGTCGTGCGGGATTTTTGGAAATCATCTTGACTTGGGAAGGATTGGGCTTGTGACATGATGGAAGATTCAAAGTGTGAGCCACAAAATAGGCGGGGTTGGCCAAGAGTTCGTCCAGCTTTTTATGAATCAGGGAGACTTCATCCAATTTTTGAGCAATTAAATTAGTCAGTGGATGAATGGGAGGGTCCCATGTCAACCACATGTGCTTCGCTATGAGGTGTGCTAGTCCAATTAAAGGCAACAATGGAAGCGTTGTTTATTATGGAATTTTCACTCATGTGTTCAAAAAGTGCAAATGCTCCATCCTCGTCTTTATTCATGAAATTACCTTCCCAGGAAGCATCTACAATCTGCCTCAAAGTTTCATTTAGCCCATAATAGAAGATCTGGGCTACACGCCACTTAGGTAGATCGTGATGTGGACATTTCCTAAGGAGGCCATTATACCTCTCCCAAGCCTCATGAAATTGTTCGTCGTTTTGTTGTGTGAAAGCAGTTATAGCATGGTGAAGCACATTGGTGCACTTGATTGGGAAGAATTTCTTGAGAAATGCTATATGCATCTCTTCCCAAGAGAGAATGTGCTTCCCAATCATGCGCAACCATTGTTCGGCTTTGGCCCACAATGAAAATGGGAACATTTTCATGAGGACAATGTGTAACCTGATATTTCTTGGTTTAATCGTTTCAATTGTATGGGTTAAGCCCTCCAAGTGAAGAAAAGGATATTCACTGGCAAGTCCATGATAATGGAAGTTGATTAGGACAATTACATTCTATTTTAGCTCAAAATCTTCCTTGCCCACGAGAATGCGAATCTGCCCTTGGGTCTCTGTAGCAGCAGGATTCTGATATGAGCTAAGAGACTTGGCCTCCTCCTACTCAAGAGGGTTTTGCATTTCCCCCAAGGTTTCCCTAATAGCTTCAATCTAACCGATGTACAATGCCATTTGGGCTTGGGGGAAGTTTAACGGGTCAACAGCTCCACCACCACCTGGTGGATTGGGAGGGGGACGATTTCCCCCCTCAAGATTTAGGGGTGGGTGAGCAGCCATGTTTATGTTGGAGGAGGATGACTCATCAGCTTCTACCCTTCTAGAGTTTTCAAAGAATTCAACAAGTTTAGGGTTTTGTGACCTCCTAAACATGCACTGTCGAAAGAAGAATTGGGGCGATGAGAAGAGAGAAGTGGATGAGAGAGATGACGTCAAATAGGAGCACTTGATGACAAATCAATTCAATCAAGGTCCTAACCTCTAATTGTGGCCTAAGACTTAAAAATCTAAGTTACCTACTATCGCAACCTACGGAACCGAATGCCAGCACCACGGAACACTAGGCCAAATTGAAAGGCCATTTGCCCTAGTCTTAGACACCCGATAGCATGCGTGAACCCACACCAGCATGTAGGCGCTACACGCAAGCAGTTAGACCACCAAACCATAATGGGGTTAAGCTACTACCAATTTTAAATTAAGAGGCATAGGAAACAAGTGCTTTGAAATGTGAAGAGCATTGTATACGGGCAATACCCAAGTGCATTGATTTATATGTGTGTAAAACCAGCATGCACTAGGAAACTCTCCTTGAGTTGAAGTTTAGATGGTGAATGGCTTTTAGGATTCCACTCTTTACCTAGTATGACTTTTAGAGTTCAAGTGCATTACCAATTCAACCAATCTCCGGGTTTTCAAGAAATACAAGTTCTTTGTGCCTAAACAACCCTCCTTCAACTTAATTGAGTGAATGCATGCTACAAGGCAATGGGCCCCCTAAATGGATTTTGTAACTGTGGATGCACGAATTGCTTTTAATTCAATGTGAATGGGAGCCAAACAATGCACTCCGACTGCTCCCAATCACCAAAATAATAATCCACACAAAAGCTCAACCACCAAGATACGAAAGATGAAAATGAAAACATTAAGGTTGAAATTTGGGATCAAATCAAGGGGCTAAATATAAGGTCATGGCAGGGTTGTAGTCAAATAGATTCCAAGACACCCCAACCAAAATGTGCATCCCAAATGCAGATAAATGAGGCGAGTGAATGTAATAACCAATCAAATTTTAATTTGCCTAAAGAGGAAACACATTGCAAAAAATCAAAGAATTGAGATTCTTTGGACTTTTTGCACATGAATGGTGGGAAATTGAGGGCAGTGGAGGTGATAAAAAGAATCAAAAGTAGATTTTAATCCACACCCCAGAAATCCCAAGAAGATCTTTTTTTAGGGTTTTTTATTTTTTTGATCTTTTTGATCTTTTTTATCTCTAAAGGGACAAGAGAACCAATGTTGCTAAGAGAAACAGACACCTACCTCCTTAGCAACGCATGCAAAGGTCTAAGCGACACTGGTGACTTCACGCTCTCGCTCCTACCTTAGACTCACCCACATCTTCGACCTCCTCTGCGTGTCTCTTCCTTGCAACAGGTCCACTTGCACAAAAATAAACAAAAACACCCACGAAGAGATGGGTGGGATAAAGAGATAATGAAAGGAAAAGAGTAGAAACTGACTCCAGATGGTGCCTCCTCGACAACGACTCCAGAAACATGTG
The DNA here is from genome assembly GCA_037157565.1 of Thalassia testudinum. Classification (NCBI taxonomy): domain Eukaryota; kingdom Viridiplantae; phylum Streptophyta; class Magnoliopsida; order Alismatales; family Hydrocharitaceae; genus Thalassia; species Thalassia testudinum. The sequence goes on from JAZHRO010000024.1 coordinate 125,565,463, forward strand.
ACAAAACGTGAGTAGGGTCATTTAGTTAGGTGAAATTAGCATTGAAATGTCTATAGTGGGAGTGATTACCTATAGGCGAGTCTACACCAGTTTATCGAAATTTATTAACTTGGACTAAATCAGATTTTAATATGGTCAATTTTAGGCCCAAGGTGAAACTCAGGGAGGCAGTTTTGGGATTAGTCGATTTTTACACAATTCTTAAAATCGCATCAATTCCTTCCGCTTATTATATTTTTGTTTTCTTCTTAACTTAAGTTTTTTTGGATAATCTTGTCCTTGAGGTACACCCTCAAAATTGGTCCTTGACTACATGCCAAAATAGTCAGAAATGGTCTTGCCACACGTGAGATTGTGTACCTACAGGTCAAGAATTATCTTTTCTGTTTTATACTTTTTTTTATCTTTTCTTAATCAACAAAATAAAAGAGAATATAAAATAAAGAAAAGAAATCCAGAATTGAAATGTGGAATGGAAAGGAATGGAAATACTTAGCTTATTTATAGATGTGTATATATATAAGATATACATATATAATATAGGTATCAGTATATAACTATACAATATATAACAAGGGAGAGAAATATTGAATCAAAGATTAAATGGGAATGTAGCGCCATGCTAGGTTAATCATAGTCTAGAGAGATGCGATTAACCTAGCTATGTGCCACGTGTGAGTGTGGAGCGGACGTGTGGGAGTTTGTGTGGAATGCGTTGATGTGCGGAAATATTAGGAATATATGCGTAACTGGTGTTAATATACCTACGATGTAATGTGCAAAAATGGAAATGTGCGGTATTGTGAATGGGACTATGTATAGGTGAATGTGTGAGGGAATGTGGGTGTGAATATCTATATATGTATATATATATATGTATAAATATATATCTACAAGTATTTATATATATATATGTAAGTATGCATGTGTGTGTGTGTGTGCGCATGCATGGAATATGTATAACTGATAATATATAAATGTATGTATGTATATGTGTGTGTATGTATATGTGTATGCCGGTGTGTGAGTGTTTGTGTGTGCGTGCGAGTGTGTATGTATATGTATATGTGTATGTGGGTGTGTCTATGTGTGGAGAGGAGAGGGCGTGAGGCTGCACGTAAGTGAGGAGAGGTAAGTGTGCATGTACTGGTTGTAGGCAGTCACAGGGAGGAGAGGAGGCACGGCTGAGTGAGGAACGGTCGGTCACCAAAGAGAGAGAGAGAGCGTGGGGCAAAATGCCACCGCTTGGCACAATTTTTGACTAGCAAGTTTCTCACTTTGCCGATCAAAAGGAGAGAGAAAGGCAAAGCGCAACGTAGGCAAGGATGGTGCGACCAGCTAGAGGTGCGTGGAAACAGGTGTGAGTGTCTGAGCAACCGGATAAGGGAGAAGCATCCGGTTGCTCTCGAGAAAATTGAAGTGCAATGGACCATGAATAGTGGCTACAGTGCAAAATAGGGGAGCTTCTAGAGCTTGAGCTACCTGCTAATGGAAAACAAAACAGATAAAATCAAAGCAAAAAGTTTTACAATAACGCACCACGCCCACCTACTTGCGAGGGAGTTGGGCGGTGGTGGAACTCACCATGGTGGTTGCAACCACGGTGAGTCTGCTCCTGCACACAGCGTGCCCCTCTCAACTGGTGAGAGGGCGGGCTGCGTATGAGAGGAAGAGAGGGAGGGAGGAGAGGTGAAGGTGTGGTGTTGGCCCACTGTGTGAGGGGCTGTAAGGTGTCTACGAGTGAGGGAGGGTGTGCTGCTAGTGTGTACTGTGATAATTCCACTTTGGTGGACCATTATTTGTCCTAAGTACTCTTTAATTATATGTTCTTAGTTTCTAATTAATTAGGAGTTAAATGTTAATTCACATTAATTTGCATATAATTTATGAACCAATTTTACAACATATGGTTATTATAATCTGTATGGTTGGATGTAGGCTAGGTGCAAGAGTCAGATGTCCATTTTACTTCTATAAGACGTTTGGAACTCAGATCGGATGTCTGGAAATCGCCATTGTAGACTCCCTGATGTCTACACATTTTAAGACATCCAGAACTTGGTCTGGACATTTGATGAAGACACAGCCAGAAGTATCCGAGTGTTCCAACCACTTGCGATCCTTGCCTAGTGGTTGGAGAGGCTTTCGGCGGAAGAAAAGCAAACAAGAGGAGTTTTTAAAAAGGAGGAGGATCATCTTCGTGAGCATCTTTCCCCATTGTGGGGATCTTCTCCCTCGCTGCCACCGTGGAAGTTGCATGCACCGTGAACATCAAGCGTGAAATATGGATGAAAGCTAACACCTCCATCGCCCTTCCCCAGCCGTGGTGTGTGCGGTGACAGCATGCACACCATCACCGCCACCAACACCATCCATACCACCATCAACATCTATTATTCACCTTCTTCAACCTCTTGCCACCGCACACCTTCCCCTCCATCACCATCTGCTTTGACCCATCAAACCCAACATCACCACCCCACAACCAGCCACCCTCTTCCTCTTAAATGCCAACACCACCACTTTCCCTCACCACAAAAACCCACAACAGCATCCTACAACGCCACCCCTTCCTCTTCTTCTTCTTTCTCTTTTGTAACTTGTTTGCACCTCAAAACACGCCTATAATAATGCCTTCTTATGCTATTTTCTAGCATTAACTATGTATATTATAATCCTATAGCCACATTTGTAAAAATGGTTGCATGCATGCATTTAATCAAGAGAGGAAGAGGAGTGAAACAATCGCCTGCATAGTTACATTTTTCTTCAAGTGCCTCCTTGCAAAATCACCCTCTTTTTATTTTTCCTCTTGATTTCTTCTTTTCTCACCTTCCCGCGGCTGCACTCTTCCCGCAGCTGCATGCAACGCAGCACTTCTTCCCGTCACTTCTCCCTGCCAACGCCGCACCCTATAGCTGCAACTTGCGCACCCTCTCCCTGCTGCAGCCGGCACACCACTCTCTCCTCCTCTATAAGTAGCTGCAGCTTCATCCTCGCAACGGAGGCTGCTGCAGCAACGAAACAAACCCGTAACCATCTTCTCCACCGCTTTCCCCTCCCATACGTCGGCCCTCCGTCGAGGAGGCACCCGGCGAGCAGGAGAACCCACTGTGGTGCACACCACCACAGTGGGAGCACCACCGCCCAGCTCTTCGACGAGCCGGTGGGCGTGGTGCATTCCCTTGCTTCGTTTTTTCTCTTTAACGCCATTGCCGCCGCTCCAAGCTTCGAAGCTTGAAGCCACGGCAGCAGCAGCCACGCAGGGCCATTCCCCGCTCAACCTCCATCCTGACGTCCCCGCAGTTGCACCTGTAGCCGTCCGCCGCCCTCCTTCGCGACCCTCCTCGACCACCAGCAGACCTCCTCCACGCTCGCTCCTCCACGCCTTCGCCCACCCGTCGCCTTCGCGCACGCCTGCAGGAACCCTACGCGAAGCCGCGCCCGCATTCGCCGTCTTCAGATGTCTGCCTCCGCCTTCAGACGACGCGGCGTCATACGTCCGCCGGAGGCGGCAGACGTCTTAACTCGTGCGTCCGCGATCTCTCGCTCGCCCGCTCTCTCTCTCTCTCTGCTGATCTCTCCCGCCCGCTCCCGCTCTCTCTCTCATGTATTCTCTCTCTCTCTCTTTTACTCACTAACAGACACACACTCACAGCAACGCACACACACACACGTTCACCGACACACACACACCTATACCAACACATACACACACACTCACACACTTATAGTACCATATATATATAAATATATATATACATACATACATATATATATATATACATAGTATATCTATATATATACATAGTATATCTATATAGTTATGTATACATACACATATATATAATATATATATACATATATATATAATATATATATATATATATATCTACTTATATATACATCTATATACTTATATATATATAGACATATATACTTATATACATATATATATATACATATCTATATACATATATATAGTAATATATATATATACTTATATACATATATATACACATATATATCTATATATATATATATCTATACATATATAACTATACATTTATATATATATATAGATATATTTACTTATATACATACATATGTACATATATTTTCATGTTATTTATTATACGCTGTATCGCGGGGATATCTGCACCAGTTGCTGATATTCCCTGATACACGCATACAAAAAAAAGCGTGGTCCCATACATCATCCATCCTCCATCCACACTCCACACGGCACCTAGTCGTGTTGGTTGCGTCTCTCTAGACGTCGACTGACTCGACATAGTGCTACACTCCATCGCCACCTCCACCCCACCCCTTTATATATATATACATATATATATATATATACATACTATATTTACTTTCTGTCTATTTGCTTTTCTGTTAGTAAAAAGATAAAAAAAATACATAAAAAAGAAAAGATAATCTTTGACTTGTAGGTACCTCGTCTTGCGAGTAGCAAGACTTGTTTTGGGACTCTGTTTAGCTAAAAGCCAAGGACACAATTTTGAGGGTGTGCCTCAAGAACAAGGATTACCATAAAAAACCTAAATAAGAAAAACACCAAAAGCACAATAAACGAACGGAAGAGACGCGTTGTAAGGAAAACGTAGAAACTCGACTTTAACCCCACTTCCCTGTGTTCGACCCTGGGCTTGAAAGTGATAAGATAAAATCAATTAGGCCAGGTTAAAAATTTTGTAAAGAGATGGTTAGGTCCAAATTAGGTTAACCACTATACACATTTCAACGATAAAAATATCATATTAACAACCTATTCGGGCCGACCCATCATAACTTCACGCAAAAAGGAACCCAAACCTTCATGACCATGGCCACCTCAACCAACCTTCGCCAACCTTCAACCTCAACTTGATAATGCACCAAAGCACCCTCACCTAGCATGTTGGCCATGCGCAGCCACGTACAACTCACACATGCAGCCACCTTGATGCCGCCGACCTTCGGCATTCTAGCTAGCCACATCCAGCCACTATCAGCTGTGCCTACTACACCATCAAGAAGCCCATGCTCAGATACACCTTCATCTGCAGTAGCTCCTTCAACGATCCTCCTTCGCGTGAATAAAGATCAGAGAGCAGAAATCCTCTATTTCTCATCTCATTAATATTTATGAGCCTTGCTATTATAAGAAGCACTATTAATTTATTTATCTCATTATTATATTCAGATAGATTTGCATGAGTATCCCTCCAGTTTATCCAAATTATGGTTAGTTGCATTTGTCTCATGAATAATAGAGTATGGGATATTGATTATAGGGAATAGATTCTATTTTGATTTATATTGACAGTATTTGTCAGTACTAAGATCATGATTCACATATTTCCATGGTGGTGATTTTGCATGTAACTACCCTATATTCTTCATTAATTACATAGAATTCTCACTTATGTTGAAAATGAATTACACTAATTAGTATGCACATCCGTTGATATTCCCGAACAAATGAGGCTGCATTCATTAGTTTAATAGGCTAATTCGTCCCTATGGAGATGACATAACTATTTTCGTTGTTAGATTTTCAGTATTAAATATTTTTAAAAGTGATTTTCTACCACGCAAGGAACTATAACGACGTGACATTTTATGTTACAAATTTCATCAAAAACAAGAATCCCTCTTTCAAATGGCGTCGTTGCTGGGGAGGAAACATGCCTATTAGTTTTTTTCGAGGAATTTATATTATTTTTATGCTATTTCTGAAGCTTTTCTGAATTAATGACATTGCTTCTGATTGTATGCAAAAACGAACAAACGAATGCAGTGGGCACACACGACGGAGGCGATATTTTTGGTTGACCTTGACACCACCTGGAGGACATCAACAGGTACTTGTGGGCCTTGATCCCACACACATAAAGGCGTACGGAGGAATAATTACGCGAACTGCTTCCCTAATTTCATTATTTTCATTAGAACTTGGTTTAGATTTGGACTTTTAGATTCTAATTATTAGTCTTCCCGCCCTTGTAGTGTGGAGATTATTTTTGGGGTTTGTCCCCTATGTTTTGGTTGACCCTTTATTCTAGGGGTATTTTTGGGAGTGTGTTCCCATTTTATTTAGATTATAGGTTTATTTAAACGGTTAGAGCTGCATGTTAGTTAGTTAGCTAGTTAAATTAGATTAGGTTTGTTTGCTTATTATTAAAAAAAAAAGATTAGAAGCTGCGTATCTATAAGGCGACCATATAGGATTATTTCAGTAGCATCTAGTTTTTTTTTCTGCATTGTAGGCATCTTGCAATGAAGAGAGCTAGAGTAAGGTATATCTTTCCTTTAGCATCAATTACCTATCATGCATCTGCATTGGACTTAAATTCAAGATCACTAAAGTGTTTGAATCTAATTAATTTAATGGTCACTTTAAGAAATTGGGACTATTGAGAGGTTGGACCTTAAAATCAGTGACTTGAAATTGCATACAAAAGGACTTATTTCCAGGATTTCAAAATACAAAATGAGTACGTGTGTTGCACACCTAAAACACTGTACACATCACACATAAGGTCACTAGGAATTTTCTACCTCTCCTCTTTGCACCATAAGGGAAGTTAGTTGGAAATCAACAAGCCTATCCAGCAAGTTACTTCGGCTACTCATGCATGGGCTCAATTTGAGACTTCCATCCCTTGCGAGTAGGTTGTAGGCACCAACTAAGATAAGCCTAGGATGCGTAACTCTTGGAAAACTTGTTTAGCCACCAAATGAATAATTAATTCTAAGACCTAGATTCTACTCAAAGCAAATGCCACTGCATTTGCGTTTGTATTGGCAGTGGTAGAGTTCTCTGGGAAGTTTCTGGTTTTAATCTGATTTCTTCTAAGTCCTAAGAGAGTCAAAACTATTTGGCTTAAAAGAAATGGATTACCCATACTCCTATCATTTTGATTACCAGAACCAATACTGCCCATCTTTTAACCAGGATCCCATGCCCCAAGTGTATCCCTCCTTAGAGGGGTACAATGACAATTCATGGGCTCATTCTTATTCTTACTTTGGGAGTACTGGCTCGATATCTCCTACTTTTGAGCATAGCCTAGGAGTGAAATTTTCCAGTTTGCAAACACCCAACCCTCCCACCCATCATGATTTTTATTATCAAGGTTGGACTAACACTCCTAGACAACCTAAGCCTGAGATTGACTATCCTCCCCAATCTGACAATAGCCTCTCCTCTTTTATGATAGAAATGCAAAAACAACAAAAAGAAATAATGGAGTCTATGGGAGAGATGTTGAGGAATAGTCAACAACTGAATGAAGAAATTAGTTAGCTTAGCTACCATCATATGAGTGATAATAGGGATCCCATTTTGAGTAGCTATCACTTAGACTCTACTCTTGAGACACAGCCACTAGAGGAGAACAATCCAAGTGATTATCCACCTGAGCTATATTGGAGTCAAAAGAAAGGGAAGATGGTACCACTTGAGGACCTTGACCCTGCTGACAGTATTTTTCTCACCCCTGATGATGCAAGTCAAGGTCGTGCTAGTCATACCACTTCCCCGATTAATCATGTGGTGCAGCCCCATTCTACCCGTAGTGAGCTTAATCCTAGTCCTCCACGTAGGGAACCAACACTTACCATACAACATTCTGAGGATTTACATGTGCTTAATGTAGGTGACTCTAAGGAAATGGGGGATGAATTGGATCAATTTTGGTCTCAAGTATACAAAGAGTCTATTTTAGAGAAGTATCTAGGGTCGTCCAAGGAGGCAATATGGTTGCAAAATTGATTCTCTTGCTAGGAATATAAATCTCAACTTTCTTTTCGGTATTTTTTTTCAATATATCATTTTTTTTTGTTTTTAAGCTAAGGCAACATGCGAACTGATGGCGGGAAAAGTGATTTACACTTCAATTTAAATACTACTTCTATGTGGCAAGTAGAGCCTCTCCCTAAGCTCACTCTAGGCAAGTGGAGGCCTAGAATAATTAGGGAGAGGGAGTGAAGAATGCTAAAAATAAGCTAATAGAAATGCAAACAAAAAAAATTGCAAAGAAGGCAACTAGATAATTGATAAAGTGTTTTACAAAAGGCCTAGTAGAGGAAAGCTTGTACTACTAGAAAAATGAAAATAAGAAAAGAAAACTCAAATCCTCTAGATAGATGGTGAAGAAGAGGGCTTCTTGCTCCAAGGTTGGTGGCTCCCAATCTTGAAAAGAGTCCTTCAACTCCTTCCTTGCAATGCTCCGCCAAGGTGATGTCCTTCAAGGCAAGCCCTAGGGGGGCGTGCCCTAAGTTTCTCTCCAAGGGTGGACGTCCACCCTAAGTCCTTCTCCTTTGCCTTGCCGTCCTCCTTGAAGTGGAAGAGTCCTCCTCCTTGGCGTGGCTCAAGTTGAAGAGAGTGGGGAGAAGAAGGCACCAAAGGGGCTGGTGATGTGCCCCTTTAATCTCCTTCTCTACTCCTTCTTCTTAGCCGTAGGTATAGGTGGTTTAGGTAGAAAAATATACTAAGGGAGGATGCCCCAAAATGGTGGTAGGTGGTGGCTTTTTATAGAATAGGATGGGGGGTTAAGGTGCCCCTTGAAATGGAGGGCTAGGATGGAAGGATGAGGGTGGTTGGTGATCCTATGGCTAGGGTGAGTTGGCGCCAACCCAACGGGTGTTAAAGGGGGTGGTTATGGTGGTGTTGGTGTCTTTTGGTGGTGGAGAGACACCCCCATGTTGGCGCCAACATGGGGTCTTCTAGAAGGGGAGTTAGGTGGATGGTGGAGATGGATTCAAGGGGGATTGTGTGGTGGAGATGAGGGGGGATTTTGGAGGGAAAAGTGGCGCCATTAAGGGGTGGTTATGGGTAGTTTTTGGCACCACTTTTAGGTGTCTTTTGAAGGTGGTGGGTAGGTTAGGTTGGTGCCAAGTGGGTTAGCTTATGTGGAGCTTAGGTGGAGCTAGTTGGGTGGAGTTGGTAGGTTGGTTTTTGGGGTGGTACAAGCCAAGGAAGTTGGAGCATAGTTAAGCTAAGCTAAGCTAAGCTAAGCTAGCTTAGCTAATGGAGGAGTAGAGGAGAAGATGTTGGAGCTAGGGTTTGGAGGAAGGAGCTGAGGAGAAGAAGTCTGGAGTTGGAGCTGGAGCTGGCTGCTGCTGAAGAGGCTGGCATGGGGCTACTCTAGCTGGCTTAGCTTGCTAGTTCTTTGCTAGTTGCTAAGCAAAGCTAAAGTGAGCTAGCTTCTACCAAAATGAGCTGAGGTGAGCTAGGTCTGGTGCTCCCGAGGAGAATCAAGCTGGTTGAGGCAGCTAAGGTAGCTTAGCTCAACTGAGTTGAGCTAAGCTGAGTCCCCGGGAGCTGGACTTGAGCTTCCTGAGCTGAGATGAATTCTTCTTCAGCTGGCTGGAGTTGAGTGGAGCTGAATGTAGCTGGATCTGAGCTGGGGTGAACTCCTGTCAACTCAGCTGAGCTAGTTAGAGCTGCCTGGGAACTAGTGGGAGCTGAGATGAGCTAGACTCAGCTAAGTTCAGCTGGATCTGAGCTGACTTGAGCTAGGGTGAGCTAAGATGAACTCTCTTGAGCTGCCATCCAGTTGAGATTAGCTGAATGGAGCTGGGATGAGCTAACCCTAGTTCAAGTAAGCTAGGTTCCAGCTGCGGTGAGCTGGATCAAGCTGAGGTGAGCTGGATCAAGCTAAGGTGAGCTGGATTAGGCTGAGTTCCAGCTAGTCTGGCTTCTCCTTCACCATTTTCCTTCTTGAGTGCTAGGGTTTTAGGGATCTGTGCATCTGTACATCCCTAACACTCACAAAAACACATTAAACGACAATAAAAAATGCAATGCATGCCTATCCTAATTTATGCCTAAATGCAGCCCAAAAACCCGTTTGTGGAGTAAAATCCTAAGAGCTAGGTTTGTTTTAATGCATAAGAATGATGATAAACTGGCGTTTATCAGGGTCAGGCCTGCGATTTATGAGGATGCAACCCAAGACCAAAAAGTCGGGTTACAGAGAATTCAAGCACAAAAGGATAATCATTAAATGTATGCTTAGGTTGGACATCCTCAGAATAGATGTCGTAAGGGTCCTGGTTTGATGGTTTAAGCTTAATAGGAACCCTTCGACTCAGCTTCTACTTCCTCCGGATTTAACTTCCCAAATCAGCACTTCCCAGCTTCTATCCTCCTCATTCAGAATATTAAATTCCGGGACCTCTTGCATATTAAGCACCCCATCTGAAATTTCCAACCCTAAAAGGTGTGGCTAAATCAGAATTGACTTGGGTCTAATTATCTCAGAAATAGAATCATCGATAAGCTTAATGCGGTGTAACTAACAATCAGGGCATTTGATTGAATCCTCCAGAGAAAGCAATTCTGGATCCACAATGTGAGCCCAAATAAGATCAATTTCCTCAATTATTGGGCTATCAAATGATCTATCAGATTCCTCAGGTCCAATCATCTCACAAAAATTATGTTCTGTAAACTCATGTGAGACTTTGCAAATCGAATCTTTACCATCAGAATCAAAGAAATCGAAATCCGTATTAATGTATGTCTCAAAATCATCCATCACTTTCTGGTCTATAGAGGCATAGGTTTCTTCATACCCGAGCTTAAGGATCTCAGGTGAATAAATTAGATCTTCCTTAATTGGTTGCTCTAATTCAATCTGGTCAGCCTCGTAACACATGTCCCCCCTAACAGGTCCCTGAACGGGTTCTGAAATTGGCTCTTCTGAAGAGGGTTCATCCTGGGAATCATCCCATGATTGAATCAAAGTGACCACAAATATCATCCTCAATTTCGCTAACTTCACAAGTAGAAACTCACCCGGGTTCTTATCCTTAACATCCTAGAGCCAATCCAATAAATACTTATTCAAATCATCAATCATCTGAATCAGGGGCTCCAATCTCTCAATGCAAGGTATTGGCTGAACTTCTAAAGATTGTATGATATTCCTCAAGTTAGGCAGAACCTTTTCTTGAACCTGGTTACCCTGAACCAAATGAGTTGGTTCAGGGTTGGGCGGGTTTGGGGTCAATGCAGGGGAATTAACGAACCGATATTCATTATACCCTTCCTGATAATAGGTCATTTCAAATTATTCAAAAGGTGGTAATGACCTAAAGGCAGTGTAATCAGAGGATGGGTAAGGATCAGTGTATTATTGTAGATCGTATTAGGTTGTTCATGAAAGGTTGACGATCTACAATCGATGTGGCTCTGAGAAGGATAGAAATCACAATCAAAGTGTTCAGGGTTAGACCCTAAACACGAAGGTCCGGAACTGTATCCCCAATCCGAGTTATCCCAACTATGTGATGGTTGATTACTGTATGAGACAGGATAATTGTCATGTTGAGGATAATTCAAAACAAGAGGGAAAGAGCGGGAATGCGTGTAATATGTTGAAGGATTCATGAGAGACAGGAGGAAGAAAGTGCCATGCAATACAAACAATCAAACCTGGCCTTAAGTAGGCTAGCCTAAAGACATACAAACTCCCAAAACCCATCTTGAGATAGAGAAATGATTTAATCTACTTCTGTCTGTTCAATCCAACCAGTTAGAAGGAGGGACTGGGGAGAAGGTTCTTCCTTCGGCTTGCGCCTCCGGTTCGTAGTGTACCCCCCAGCCACGATCGTTTGATTCTGCTCCCCTAGCAAGACATCAGATTGAACAGTAGAAATAGACTAATCGAAAATAATCTCATTCTGGGCTCTGAAGAGCGAGTCGAATCCTTAAGGCCAACGTCTACTCTATTTTATTTAGGGCTAGGTTTGAATGTGCTTTGGAATGTGATGGGCCCTTTATATGGGTTGTGCCCTTAATGATTGATTGATTTGTGTGTGCATGCACAACCAGTGGTTTTCAAGCAAGATTATTTTTGATGTGGTGAATTTTAGAGTTCAGATCTTGCTTAGTAGCTTTTAGGATTCAACTTTAGGTGTTTTCAAACAAGTTTTTTTTGGCACACCAGGTTTTGAAAGCACGGGTGAAGATTTTTTCCTTTAAAACTTAAAAGAATGTGGAGTGCCTGGTAAATCCCTAATAGTTGAACCTAAGTGGCAGCTACTTGATGAGTTGATTTTAATTGAAGTGGTGCAGCCCAATCAACTCAAATAATTAGCCTGTTGCACCACTTAATTAGGCACACAAGTGATTTCCTAATCTGATTTCTACTCAATTATGTGTTTGAATGTGTGTACCGGCTCCAAAAATTGATTTACTAGTTGAGTTTAAAAATCAGATGAGGAGGTGTACCTCTGTGAGATATATATATTTTTTATTTAAATGTGGGGATTGAGGCAGGTGTGGGTCTCAAACAACAAACAATCTAAACTTAGAGTTTATAAGAACACCTAGGTTGATTCATGTTTGTGTTATTATGTGGTGGAATGAAATCTAATGGGTGGGAGGTGGGGGGTAACTTGCAAAACCTTCCACAGCACTTTACTCCAATCTACTGCTTTTCTTGTCTCGAAAGAGTACATGCAATCACAATAAGAAAGGAGAGAAGTGAGGTAAATGATTCATAAGTTGTAAAAACGCGAAGAAAAAATCAAAGAGTGTCACCTCCCCGGCAACGGTGCCAAGATGTTGAAGTCCCCGGCAACAGCGCCAAAATGTTGAATGCGTGAGTTGATACACTAACGTGTTCGGTTTTGAAAATATGTCGTTGTAGTTTGAAAGCGAAGAACTCATGTTCAACAAATAAAATTTATACCGGAATGGAAATCCCAGGTCGAACACAGGGAGGCGAACGTTTGATTTAAAAATGCACGTTTGTTTTATTTGTCACAAAGTAAATTAATTGATTAAAACTATCTAACTATTTACAAAAAATAGAAGAGAGAGAAAGACTAAGAGAGAGAGAGAATATTACAAACAGAAACCAAAATAAGATGTAGAATGAACATGGAATTCATCATTAAAAAGATTGTTTGCTTCAGTAAACATTATGACTAGAAAGCAGAAAATGATTACACTAGAAAGCAGTAAATCTACTCTAGAAAGTAGTAAATATACTCTAGAAAGCGTTAAAAGAATGGAGAGAGAAATATCCTCCTCGACGGTCGCTTGGAGGAGGAGCTGGACGGGACAATGCCTGGACGAAGGAGGACGAAGCAGGATGAAAGAGGGCGAAGCAGGAAGAACGGGAACGGGGCAGCACGTTGTCGTCGTCGCGAGATCTACTTCCGAAAGGGGAACGAAAAATTGACTTTATCTTGCGAGAAGCATCCCGAGTGTGGGACAAGCTTCTCTTAAGCTTTGGAGAGGGAGAGAAGAGAAGGAAGGGATGAGAATTTCGTGTGGAGGGGGTCTCCTTTTATAGTTGCAAGGAGTGGGGGTAATTTGGTCATTACAACTCTTAAAACATCAATTTAGGACCATTAGTGACGGATAAAGCCGTCGCTAAAGGTCTGAATGTGGGCGTAGTGGGTGGCACGCATGCCCTCTCGCTTGCTTATGCATGTAACGCGCATACACGTCCAGCCGCTCTTAGCCATCCGATCATGAGATCGGATGGCTTAAGTTGCACCTTCACCCGCTTCTCAGCGCGCACCCACCCGCTTACGATCCCGCGTCACGCGCAGGCGTGCAATAGCGCGTGGGGCGAATTGGGCACGCGCGATTGTTCGATCGCGATCGAGCGGCTAATCACGCCCACTCGCCCACTCCTTGCATTTCGAAAGCGCGTTGCCCGCTCGGGATAAAGCGTTCGCCCGCTGCGCTGTGGAGGAGAGTTGGTTGCGAAGATGATTTTAGCGGTGCATGCTCATGGCCGTTGGATTGAGATCCAATGGCCCAGATCGCATGTCGGATTTTCTTTGGAGAGGTAGCGGCGATCCTGAGGCCAATTGGACGGTTGAGATGGCGCCACGTGGTGCCATCTGAGCCGTCCATCTTCTTGATGATGTAGATGGTGCCACGGTTGTCAGATTGAGTCAATTTTTGCACCGTTAGGCTGCGATCGTCGATCTGAATCCATCTGTGTGATTGGATTTGTTGTTTGAAGTGTGGATTCACACCATCTTGGCCCTTGATCTTCTAAGGTTCCCCGATAACTATCCGATGCTACAGATGTCCGATTAGGGCGATCTTGGAGTCGTTGAACTCCAATCGTCACCTTGATCACATCTGTACGATTGGATCTTCTATCTGAGACCCTAATAAAAAGTTTTCCCTACCCATGAACATAAAAGGAGACAATTAACCTCCATTTTATTCAAACTACTCTAAATGCAATATGATGCATGTTATGCAATATGTATAGCATGCAATGCAATCCTATGCTTAATAACATGCGTAAATAGACATCTTAAGTATTGTAAATATGTTTACATCAATAGGGACCTGGGTGAGTTTCTTCTTGGGAAATTATCGAGGTTGAGGATGAAATTTATGGTTGCTCTAGTCAAATCTTGGGATGATTCTCAAGATGAACCCCCTTTAGGAGAGCCAATGTCTAAACCCGCTTGATTGCACAGAAAAAATACACCAAAATTGTGCCATCTTGTGCTATTTCCTTGCATTGCCATTGCATATTAGGTAGCCATAGTAAATTTGTAAAAATAAACGCATGCATGCATTTATTTGAGAGGGGAGGAGAGTGAATAATTTGGCCTTGTAATTAACATATTCTTCCAGTGCTGCCTCGCAAAATCACCATCTTCATTTTATTTGGCTTTGAATTTCTTCTCCGCGCAGCTACAAGGCATCGCTACTTCTTCATCACGCCACTCTCTGCCACAGCATGCCCTGCCGGTTGCATGCACAGCCATGCATAGCCCACGGCATGGCTGTGCTTGCCTCCATCCTCTTTAAAAAGCCCTCCTCGCTTCCTTGCGGAGGGGGACTGGTCCACACAAGACACACAGTAACCTTGCTTCTCCAGGCCATCTCCTCCCCTCTCCCCTCCATATGCAACCCCGCTTCCTACTGAAGAGACACGTTGCACGCAGGAGCAGCTCACAGTGGTCCACGACCAACACTGTGAGTCCCACCACTGCCCAGCTCATCCAAGAGCAGCTGGGCGTGGTGGATTCCACCCTCTGTTTCTACGTTCAAGCACTTCCGCCATTGCCGCAAACTTAAGCTTGGAAGCTTAGCAGCAGCAGCAGCAGCACGGCGCAGCAGCCTCTTGCCCGTGCGCAGGCCACCGCGCACCCCTGCAGCAGCCGATGCAGCTCATTCCGCACGCGCAGGCCCGCTCCACAGTGCCCGCTCACGCAGAATCGGCCGCAGCCGATCGTGCGAGCCGAGCGCGCACTGTAGCTATAGTGTCGCGCTATCCATAGGATCTGGGTATTTTATGGTATTATGCAGTCTCCATCTCTCTATAAAAAAGAAAAGATGCAAATATGTCAGTATATCTCACAAATGTCTGTAAAGTTTTCCCCCTACAAAAGTTCTTCAGGGCAAGTTACAAATACCCTATTTTCCTTGAGCCACAAATGTACTAAAATGGGAATTGAGTTTTCCGTCATCTTTTTATGGGTCAATCCAAAGACACGAGCTGAAACTGGGACCAACTTGCACTTAAAAAAATTCGTGAAACCCTGGGCTTAAGTCTTAATGTTCATCTGGTCAGTCTTGATCCTTCACTATGCACAAGCCATAATCTCTTGAGCTCTCGAGTACGGCAAAAACCTCCTAGGTCCTGGAAATCGTACTTAAGGTTTAAATATCAAGAGTCCAGGTTAGTTGAGAGATGGTCTATGTCATATAAGACTTAAAGTACTGGTAGTCTTCTCTACAATTGGTTCTCACAATATCCAACAAATAAACACACCTATGTCACCTCAGAAGAAAATCTTCAGCTTAAGATCATTTCTACATATAGTACAAAATGTTTTGCTAGGGACTAGCAAAAGATAGGCATGGGGGTATGATTGCACAGCAAAAATACACCAACAATTGTGCCATCTTGTGCTATTTCCTAGCATTGCCATTGCATATTAGGTAGCCATAGTGCATTTGTAAAAATAAACGCATGCATGCATTTATTTGAGAGGGGAGGAGAGTGAATAATTTGGCCTTTAATTAAGGTATTCTGCAAGTGCTGCCTCGCAAAATCACCATCTTCATTTTATTTGGCTTTGAATTTCTTCTCCGCGTGGCTACAGTGCATGGCTGCTTTTTCATCGCGTCACTCTCTGCCACAACATGCCCTGCCAGCCGCATGCACAGCCTAGGGCATGGCTGTGCTTGCCTCCATCCTCTTTAAAAAGCCCTCCTCGCTTCCTTGCAAAGGGGGCCGGGTCCACACAACACACATAGCAGCCTTCCTTCTCCAGGCCATCTCCTCCCCTCTCCCCTCCATACACAGCCCCTTTTCCTACTGAAGAGACACGCTGCAGGCAGGAACAGCTCACAGTGGTCCAGGACCACCACTGTGAGTCCCACCACAGCTCAGCTCATCCAAGAGTAGCTGGGCATGGTGAATTCCACCCTCTATTTCTACGTTCAAGCACTTTCTCCATTGCTGCAGACTCAAGCTTGGAAGCTCAGCAGCAGCAACAGCACGACGCAGCAGCCTCTCACTCGTACGCAGGCCACAGCGTGCCCCTGCAGCAGCTGGCACAGCTCCTTCCATGTGCGTAGGCCTGCTCCACAGTGCCTGCGCATGCAGAACCGGCCGCAGCCGATCGTGCGAGCCGAGCGCGCACTGTAGCTACTATTCATGCTAGAGAGCACGACACTATAGCTACAGTGCGGTGACCGGAAAGTTTCTCACTTGTCCGGTCACCACGCGCTCTCTCTCTGCATTGCAACCGTCGCCAGCCCGTCCGCATGCCTAATTCCGCGTACGCTCGCGCCTGCTTACTTGCCCACGTTCACCTCAGCGTGCAGCACGGTGTGCTGTGCCTCGCAGTGCGCTGCGCTACGCCCTCACACCGCTCCCTCCAGTGCGCACCTACGCTTGCGCACACCCTCACGCCATGCTCCTGCGCACACCACGAGACGTCGGCTGAAGCCTCAGAATGACTTAACTAGCGGCGCCCTCTCTCACAGCCACTCTCTCACTCCCTCCTGCAGACACATGCACACACACACACTCACTTGTACACGCCTATATACATACTTATATATATATACATATATATATTTACATATATATATATATACATATTAGTACCTATACAATTATATATAAGTATATATACATACATACATACATACATACATATATATATATCTATATATATATATATTTATACATATATATATACATATATACGTACATATATACATATATATCTATAGATATAAATACATATATATATATACATATATTACTATATATATATATATACATATATATATCTACATCTATATAGTTATATATGCAAACATATATATCTAATTATAAATACATATATATATATATTTACATATCTTTATATATATACTTATACACCGCTTTGGCGCCTGTCGAGGGGGATATATTTTCTAAGATCAGGAATGACCAGGTTGGGCTAGAACAACCTATTGAGGATGAACTGATTGATTCACCCGAGATCCCTGAGCTAGCGAGCGAGGAAAAATATATCTCTTTGAACAAGGAAATGACAATCGATTTTGAGACATATATAAATGAGGATCATGAATTCTTTGACTCTGAGGGTGAAGAATCTTTTGGTGAAGTCTCTCTTGAACTTAAGGAAGAGGATTTAGTGAGACAAATGGGCTTGAGGAATCTGACGAACCCGTTGCTAGCCCAATTATTGAAGATTTGGATTTGGTTGGGGTAAACTTGGAGGATTTGAATCCTCATTTACTAGAAGATTCAATCAATTACCCCATTCATCATTCGAACCCTGAAGAACTAACTTCTGAGATCATTGTGCCCAAGTCAATCTTGATTCAGCCATGATTTCTGGACTTGGGAGAATCATATGGGGTGAATGATATGCTAAAGGTCCTAGAGCCTAAGCTCTTGATGTTGGAGGATAGAATTGTTGAAATAAAAATTTGGTAAGCTAATTCTGAGGAAACTTTGATTTTGGATCTAAGGGTTCCTGTTGGCCTGAAACCACCTACTTTCTACCAGGACCTGTACAATATCTTTCACGTGCAACCCAAGCTCAAAATAAATGATTATTTTCCTGAGTTGATTGTTAACTAGACATCCACACCTACTGAACCATCTTTACCTGTTGTCTGACACTTTGGTTTTGGGTTGCACACCACAAAGCTGCAGGTCCGACCCCACAAGCTTAACAACCTTTGGTTCTAGGTGATTTTCATCCATAACCTTAGAACAACTCGACCCTAGGGCATGGGTCTATAGCATAACTTGGTCCACATCTGTGGACATATCCTGTTGGCCGGTCTGAGGATCAATATTTTTATTTTGATTCTGACTCACACTTATGAATTCTCAATTTCTTCTTTGTATGTATATTATGCCTAGCTATAGGCATTAAACTTAGCGCATGTGTATACTCTTTTCTCTTTGGAGAGCTGATCGGATTTCTCACGATATTCAGGTGATATTCTATTTACTCCACCTTTTCATGTCATTATTTGTATAATGAGGACATTGCATCATTTAGGCATGGAGGGGTGGATATTTAATCCTAAAATCATTTTGTTAACTCTGAAGAATTTCTTTTAGATTCTTAAAAAAAATTGAAAATTTGAAAAAGATAAAAAAAAAGAAATTAGGAAAAGAGAACTTAGGCCTTTGGAAGTTATTAACTTTATGAAATGATACGATAAGATCTGAACACTTAGACTCTTCAGGTCTTCGGGCTTAATTAGCTTGGGTGTCCACTCGAATGTGGACTTAGTCTCGAGTCCTTGCTATGTCAATCTTATTTTAATTCAGTAAATAATTTGGAATGATAAGTATGCGACTGATCAATCCGCCCTCTGATTTTAGGGAGTTTTAAGTCTAAGCATCTAAACACTTTCTGCACTAACTTTTTGGCGGTTTCTTCGGAAATTGGGTAGCTAATGAACTATCTAGGGTGGTATGGTTGGCAAATTGTCGGTGGTAACAGCTTATCGGCTGGTTGTCTAGAGCTCAGCCACAAGACTATTTTCATCGTATTGCCTTTAGGTAAATCTTAGATCAAGGAAGTCAACTACTTGAAAAAGAAAAAAAAAGAAAAAGGAGAAAATAAAAAAAATAATAATAAATAACAAACAAAATCACACTTCACCGCACATGTATGGCTGGAAAGTTTCCTTGGGTAACAGCCCATTGGCTGGTTGTCCAGAGCCCAGCTCACAAGAATGCACAATAATTCCTAAAACACATAGGGAAGAAGCGGGAAAGTAGAATAAACCAGGTAGATATACACTGGGTTCACCCTTATGTTGACCCCATAAATAAAAGAGGTAGGGAGAAAGCTACCATTCGAAAAGATAAACCTCTAGTCAAGGTCACTTAGGGTCATCGAAACCCGAAGTCCATTTTAACGGCCACCTAGTGAATCTTTCGCTCTTTTCACTAGATGTTTAGCACTTAGAGTCCTTTTCGAGTCTTAGGTAGGTTGGATAGTGATGAGTCCATTTTAATGGACTAATATTACACCTAAGTAACTTTAATAGTACTTTTAGGTTTGTTAATAACTACATTAAGATATAGAATGTTTGCGTGCATCATGATTTAAGTTTACATCTATTTTATAGTATTCTATAACATAATATGTAATGATTTTATGTTCTTTTTATGTGCAGGAAGAATATTTGGCAAAAGAATAAGGAGGGGAGGGTAAATTACTCTTTCGAACAACTGGTGGCATTTCTTTTCGCCATCCTTCGGGCACCCTCAACAATTGCCGATCAAAAATAGCTAAGGAATTTGAAAATCCCTTAACGAACGCACGCGGGAAGAGTGGAGTTAAAGAGGAGGCGGAGAAAGGAGAGGAGGATTCATCATCCAGGAACGGTGCAACCACCGCGTGCACTATGCACTAAGTTCTCCACCGCAGCGCTTCCCCCCTCTGTGGCGCCATCACCTTCACGCCAACCACAGCCACCACCGCAAGCACCCCCTCCTCCAGCGCTCTCCACTGTAGAGTGCACCACCCCACCCGCGCCCACACCAAGCAGCCTGCAGGCTCCAGCCTACAGTGGTAGCACAGCACGCTACCACTGCAGGCATTTCCCCTCCTCCAATGCTCGTAGGCCCGCCTCCAGCAACTCCAGCCTGCGCCGCTCTAGCGCTAGTGCCCCACCTGCCAGGCTGTACCCGCACAGCGCCTCTCTGGAGTGCCTCCACCGTGCGCACCGACACAGCGCCATCACTGCACCCTCACAGTGCCATCACCTTCCAGCCTACTCCAACTGGCCTACAGGCGCCCGCTCAGCCCCACCCGCACCCGCAAACACTTGCACCTTCCAGCACTCACACCTTGCCTGCCCCTAACATGCCCTCACCAAGCAGCCTGCAAGTGCTCACTCACCCATATCCAACCGATCCTGTAGGTACTAGCACCGCCCTCGCCACCCGCACCCACAGGCGCACGCTCTTCTGCGAGCAGCTGCCTGCACGCCCGCAGGCGTCCAGCGCTCCCTCAAGCAGTGCCCGCAGGCACTGCGCGCCTTCACCACCGCTTGTACCTTCCCCTGTAGGCACTGCAGAACCTCTGTGCACCACCTTCTTCTCATTCTTCCAGCCACCACAGGCTGCCATCAGCCGCGCCGCCACCACCATCAGCTGCGGCCTTAGCAGGGTGATCTTTAGTGGCAGCCTCGACGTCCGTCTCTCCTCCCCCTGTACACAAAGTTGATTAAAAATTACATTTAATGCCATTTCAACCAGAAATTAATTTTCATTTATGATTATTTTATTGTGGCAAAATTGCGAATGCACACTCATGCTTTCTGATAATTGCACGTTATTGTATTCACCTGTTTCAAGATTGATTTTGGGATTGACATGTGCACCAATTTTCTCTAGTATATGTCAATTGAAAATTACATAAAATTATCATATATTTATTTAATATTTCAGTGAGGGAAAATTGCACATATACCCTTATATTTTTGAGTTATTGTGAATCTTCTTTCCATTGCATTTTATGTCAGATTTGACTAGGGATTTCGCACTTAACTGAAAGAATACGAAATAATTGAGAGTTTATTGCATAATTGCCTCCCTGTGGACACGACCCGCTCTTCTATGAGTGGTTATTTTTATTGTTGATTAGTCGATTTTTCCACCACTTAAATACTACAACGCATAGCGGAAAATCGACCAGTCAAATTGGTGCCGTTGCCGAGGAGGCAACAGACGCCGTAGATTTACTTCATTGTTTGTGAATATTCTAAGTTACAAAATTATCTGATCAATTTTTTTTACTGTGAGAGGAATCTGACGAGGCGAAAAGGCATAACAGAGCGACGACAGCAACCACGAGCTAAGCCACACAAGGAAAATACATAGGAGACCAAGATCCTACTTTCACAAAGGATTCTCCGTCGTCACAAAATTTATTTCTGTCTTTTCTCTCTTGTAGTAATTGGGGCTGAATTTTTGGGTTTGTCCCCACATTCTTTAGCTACTAGGGCTTACATTATTTTTTGTGCATGCGTGATTCTATTTTCTGCTTGCCTACCTTTAAAACCAACAAAGAAAATATCGAGCTGCCTATTTAGAAGTTGCATGCCCTTAGGTGCACGCATTTTGGGGTGATTGAGCAGCACATTAGATCTTATTATTGCATTGCAAGCATATTAGCACAAAGATTGCTGGAGACAGGTACACCTTTCTAACTTTTGCATCCAGCTCCTGTTCACGCAGTTGCATTCAAATTAAAATTCAAGACCACCAAGCTGTTTGAATTTACTAATTCAGTGATCACATAACTAAAAGTGGGACTGATAATCAGATTCAACCCTAAAAGCAATTCACATTTGATCTGATTCTAAGGGACTTGTCTGCAATTTCAAAAGAAATTACAAAGATTTGCGGTGTGTTGCACACTTCTGACACTGAGCACGCACATTAGGCACTGCACTAAGGCTCAAACCCTCCTATTGTGCTTTATGGTGGTAGTGATACTATCTTTTGACCAAGTGTTTTGATACTCCACGGAGGAGGACACCCCTTAAAAGAGCAAAAGGGTAGTTAAGGGGCACCGCATACGCATCGCCTCAAAGGAAGGATTCGCCCTACTTGCATCCCTTTGTTCGTCCTTGGAGTAACTTCTCACTTGATCACCTGGGAGTATCATCCAAGCAAAGTATAGGTCCTAGGGCACTCTAAGGTTGAATTAAGGCACGTAATTGCAGTGAACAACTTGTTTGGCAATTTATATTAACTAATTCAACCTCCGCAACAAAGAAGGTTAAGATTTCAAGTCCACACCCCTCTTATACCACTTACGTGGGAACGAAGGGATAAGTCTTGATCTTTTGACTTATCTTAAGAGTGGAGGCATCATTTACTCAATAAGAACCCGAATTGTGTTTTGTATGCTTGGTAGATGCTCTCTTGAGTGTAGTCTAGTGTTTGATCCTGAGCCTGAGAGAATTCTTAGGAGAGCTCACCTAGGAGAGGAAAAAGAAGGAATGGCTGAGCAAGGTGCAAATCAACAAAGGACCCTAAGGGACTATTTTATTCCAACTAACCAACCTGCACAAGCACTAAGACGACCGGTAGGGGATAATCCGTATGAGATCAAGAGCAGTACCATATCTTTATTGCCCTCTTTTTATGGTACTACTAGGGAGGACCCCTACCAGCATTTGGAGGAATTCACCGAGGTCTGTTCCACGGTGAAGCTTCAGGGCTTTACTGACGAAGCCCTGATGAGGACTCTATTTCCTTTCTCCTTTAAGGATAAGGCCAAGCATTGGTATCATACCCTCGATGCAAGGGTAAATGATTGGGCCACCCTTAAGGGAGAATTTTTGAAAAAGTATTTTCCTATGAGTAAAACCAACCATTACAGAAGAGAGATTATGGGTTTTACTCAACAGGAAGGGGAGCAATTTCATGAGACTTGGGAGCGCTTTAATGACCTTCTTAGGTTATGCCCCCACCATCAAGTGCCAAGATGGTAGTTGGTCAAAAGGTTCTATAACGGATTATCTGAAAGGCATAGGCAAACCATTGATGCAGCCTGTGCAGGAACCTTCATGACCAGAACTAAGGATGAAGCCTAGGCATTATTTGAAACATTAAGCGACAACTCCGTACATCTGTCCTCTGCCTATCAAGAAAGAAAACCATCAATCTTGCAGAGGAAGATAGAGGTCCGCGAAGCTGGGGCTTCTCAGGATTTGGCTTATCAGATTCAACTATTGAATAAAAACTTTGATAGGCTTTTAGCAAATCCTGGCATGAACCTGCAAGCAGCCTCTATTTTTCAGGCCTCAAGAGAATGCTCCATTTGCCAAAACACAACACACGCCACTGTAGAGTGCCATCAGGAAAACCAATTCCCTGAGTTGATTCAGGCCGACTTGAACGCAGCCCAAGGTTTCCTCCCCCCTCACAGTAACCCTTATTCCAACACTTATAATCCAAGGTGGCGGAACCATCCAAACTTCTCTTGGAAGCAACGTGATGCTTCTAACTCATGGAATACGAGACCCTTACCTCCCCATCCCATATACCAACCTTCTTATGAAAATCCTCCTTCGAATAATCCCTCTGAGATGGATGAACTGAATGCCATGATGAAAGCAATGCAAGTGCATCAGAATATGTTTATCCAATCTCAGAGAAAGATGATTGCTGATATGCAATCCTAAATTAATCATATTACTGAGGCAGTTAGGCAACGTGATTTGGGGAAGCTGCCTAGCTCCTCTGAGGAGAACCCTAAGGGCAAGGGGGTTGTATTCAGGGAGCATGCCCAAGCAGTGATTGTGTTGAGGAGTGGAAAAAGGATTGACAAGCCTGATAACACTCCTACAGTTACATCTCAAAATTCCCCTTCCACACCTAACCCAACTTCCATCTCACCCAAGGAAGAGCCACACCACTCTCCCTCGCACAAAATCACCCACAATGAGGATGTCGTCCTTACACCACCCCTTTCCTGCCATGACGACCCCTATACCCAGAAGCTGAGGGTGCCCTATCTAGAGCGCCTATCTGCTCCTAGGGAATCTTATGTTGGCTAGTCTGGAGCCAAGAATAGGACGGAAGAGATTATGGATACTTTTAGGCAACTCCAGATTAACTTGCCTCTGTTGGAAGCGATTAAACAGATTCTATCCTATGCCAAGTTTCTGAAGGACCTGTGCACCCAGAAGCGCCGATCTAGGAAACAGGTCCAAACCAAGGTCATCTTGCCTGACCATGTTAGCTCGGTTCTTCAACATGGAACACCCCCCAAAATGAAAGACCCAGGGGCCCCATATATTTTAGTGGTTATAGGTAACCAACACATTGACGAGGCTCTACTCGATCTGGGTGCAAGGGTAAACATTCTACCAAGCTCTGTCTTCGACCTTTTGGGAGGATGCATGCTAAAGCCTAGTCCAGTAATCCTCCAGGTTGCAGACAGATCACTTAAGACACCGCGGGGATTGTTGGAAGATGTCCTTGTGAGAGTGGAGGATTTCTTCTTCCCCATTGACTTTCTGGTACTTGATACTGACCCATCTAATAAGCCCATAAAGCCGTCCATTATTCTAGGATGCCCCTTCTTGGCCACAGCTAATGCCTCAATAAATTGTAGATCTGGGGCACTTAAAATGGGCTTTGGGAACAAGAAGATCTGGTTGAATGTTTTTTATACTTACAAGCAACACGGATTTGAAGATTGTTCTTGGATTGAGGTCGTTGATGAAATAATTGAAGAGACTACTCCAGCACTCTTATGTAGAGATCCCCTTTAGAAGGTCATATCTCAGGACCATCCCTTGATTATTAAAGAAACTGAAAGGAAAATGCCCGAACTAGAAGAGTTGCTGGGGATACACACTAAGTCTCTGTCCCCACCCTGAACTGTGAAGGTAGATCCACTGCCTGAGGCGGGGACATCTCAACTAAAACCCTCAGTCCAAAAGGCTCCTGAATTGGAGTTGAAACCCCTCCAGAGCACATTGAAATATGCTTTCCTTGGCCCTAATAACACGCTCCCCGTTATTATCTCGTCTGCATTATTTGAATTGTAGGAGGGAGCTTTGCTTGAGTGTTTACAAAGGCACAAGGAAGCAATTGCCTGGACAATTATTGATATTAAGAGTGTTGATCCTTCTCTTTGCATGCATCATATATACATGGATGAGTCCGTGAAGCCTTTCCGGGATATGCAGAGAAGTCTCAATCCAAATATGCGGGAGGATGTTAAAAAGGAGATTCTGAAATGGCTGGATGTAGGGATTATCTATCCCATTTCAGATAGTAAATGGGTCAGTCCTATTCACATAGTTTCAAAAAAGGCAGGAATCACTGTGGAAGAGAATGACCAAGGAGAACTGGTGACCACTAGACCCTCAACTGGTTGGAGGGTTTGCATTGATTACCGCCATTTAAACACGACTACCCAGAAAGATCATTTCCCCTTACCGTTTATCAATCAAATTCTAGAACTATTGGTGGGGAACAAGTACTTTTGTTTTCTTGATGGGTACTCTGGGTACAATCAGATAGCCATTTTTCCTGATGATCAAGAGCGTGCCACCTTCACCAGTCCGTATGGCACTTTTGCGTTCCGTCGAATGCCATTTGGGTTCTATAATGCTCCTGCCACTTTCCAACGTTGTATGATGGCTATCTTTTCTGATATGATCGACGTGTTCATTGAAATTTTCTTGGATGACTTCTCCATTTATGGCTCGTCATTTGACCTATGCCTTTCACACCTTGATAACGTCTTAACCCGTTGCGAAGAGGCAAAGCTGGTGCTTAGCTGGGAGAAAAGCCACTTTATGGTCCAGCAGGGCATTGTGTTAGGGCATGTAGTTTTTGAGAGAGGATTAGAGGTGGAAACCACAAAAATCAATTCCATCTCTAAGCTTCAATTTCCCTCTAATGTTTGTCAGGTTAGATCTTTCCCTTGCCATGCTGGATTTTATAGGCGCTTCATTAGAGATTTCAGTAAAATCTCTAAGCCACTCTGTGACCTGTTAGCGAAGGATGTCACCTTCGATTTTGATGATAGATGTGGTGAGGCTTTCCAAGTTTTGAAGAAAGCTCTCATTACCGCGTCGATTCTCCAAGCACCAGATTGGACCCACCCGTTTGAGCTTATGTGTGATGCTTTTGATATTGTAGTGGTTAGGTCAAAGGGTTGATGGCAAACCTCATGTGCTGCATTATGCCAGCAAGACCCTTACGGATCCTTAGCAAAACTACATGGTCACTGAAAAGGAATTACTTGCTGTAGTATTTGCTTTGGAAAAGTTTCGGTCTTATCTTTTGGGATCCAAGTTGTAGTGTTCATTGATCATTCGACCCTAAAGCATCTTCTGGCTAAAAAGGACACCAAACCTCGCCTAATTCCTTAGATTATGCTACTCCAAGAATTTGACCTGGAAATTAAAGACAAAGGAGTTGAGAATGTGGTAGCAAACCATTCGTCTAGGATCCCTATTGAGGCATCAAACCCTACTGGCGGTATTCAAGAGACTTTCCCTGATGAGTCTCTGATG
Organism: Thalassia testudinum; assembly: GCA_037157565.1. Taxonomy (NCBI): domain Eukaryota; kingdom Viridiplantae; phylum Streptophyta; class Magnoliopsida; order Alismatales; family Hydrocharitaceae; genus Thalassia; species Thalassia testudinum. Next base: position 125,592,020 of record JAZHRO010000024.1, read on the forward strand.
GCCGTGGAAGGTAAAACTCCTTGGTTCGCTGACATAGTGAACTATCTGGTCACAGGCATTACCCCAGTTCTTGGGACAAGCAGAAGCGAGGCAGGTTTCTCGCCAATGCTAAATTTTATTACTGGGAGGAACCTGAGCTTTTTAGAATAGGCCCTGACCAGCTTTTTCGCCGTTGCATCCCTGATGAAGAATAAAGAAGTGTTCTGAGTTTCTGCCATGACCTCCATTGTGGGGGACATTTTAGTGGGAAGAAGACTACCCATAAGGTTCTTCAGTCTGGCTTTTGGTGACCCACATTATTCCCAGATGCACATACGTATGTGGGCGCATGTCTACGTTGCCAACAGACGGGAACCATTGGAAAAAGGGATGAGATGCCCCAACAACCTATTCTCCCTGTTGAAATCTTTGATATTTGGGGCATTGACTTAATGGGTCCCTTTCCTGTGTCCTTCGGATATGAATACATTCTTGTGGCAGTTGACTATATATCGAAATGGATAGAAGCCATACACACGTGAACTAATGACCATTCCATGGTCTTGGGCTTTGTTAAGGCTAATACCATTTCTCTTTATGGGTGCCCAAGGTCGATCATAAGTGATGGAGGACCTCACTTTAAGAATGTACACTTCACAAGACTACTCCAAAATTTAGGAGTCAACCACATGATAGCCACACCTTATCATCCCCAAACGAGTGGGCAAGTTGAAGTGTCTAATAGGGAGATTAAGTGAATTTTAGAAAAAACTATCAGGCCTGATCAGAAGGATTGGTCTAAAAAACTAAATGATGCTCTTTGGGCGTACAGAACTGCGTATAAGACTCCCTTGGGCATGTCTCCTTTCCATCTTGTCTACGGAAAAGCTTGCCACCTTCCCGTGGAAATTTGACATAACGCTTATTGGGCTATTAAAAACGTTAACTTGAATCTGGATAAAGCGGGAAAGGCACGTATGTTAGAATTAAGTGAGCTTGAGGAGCTTCGTAATGAAGCTTATGAAACTTCTCAAGCTTACAAGCAACATACAAAAGTCTTTCATGACAAGCACATCAGTAGAAAGACTTTTGAGCCCAACCAGTGGGTTTGGCTTTTCAATTCTAGACTTAAATTATTCCCTGGAAAGCTCAAGTCCCTCTAGGATGGGCCATACATTGCTATCAATACTTTCCCTCATGGAGCTGTAAAGATTTGGAACCCTATTTCAGGTGCGAGCTTTAAGGTAAATGGCCAATGTCTTAAACCGTATATTACTCTTTCAGATGGCCAGGTTTTAGACGCACTTCGGCTTGAGGAGCCTTAGCTCCTCCCACTCTCCTCCTCAGGTGACATTCTTCTATGTTTGCATTTTTCCAATGTGGACATTGTCAGTCTTAGGAATGGGGGGGTACAACCTGAGAATGTTTATAGCATTTATAAATATTTTCATACATATTTATATATATATATAAAAGAATCTCTTTTCTTGAGCTGAATGGGTTAGTCCCTAGCAGAATACCTTTGTCATTTGAGGTTTTTCTTCTTGAATTATTTCTTAAGTTTCGAATCTAATACATTTATTTCACGTGCACGTAGACTTGGTAATAGATCCTTGAAGAAAACTAATAAGCATTTGTAGTCTACTAAACCCTTGGACAGTTCATAGGGAGTCATGCATACTATCTTCTAGTAGATCCACCTCATATTTGTGAGAAGAAAGTAGAGAGATTACTGGTGCACTAAGTCTAGTGCAAGGACTCTTAAGTTTTGGATAATTAGATGATAATACTTCAAAGTTAGGCATAGTTTTTGCTCTCTGTTCCTGTGACCGTACGTTGTGTGAATTCCTGAGAGTCACCAAATAAGGCAGATACACAGAGATGGAGTCTTAATAAAGCTATGACTATGGTGGATGGTTACTACCATCCTTCATAGAGTCCTCGGCTGAAGGAGGGTAATAGTGTCAAAGGTCAGAAATATGCCTGTCCTATCCATTCTTTCCCAGTGCCGAGAATAGGCACTTCCACCAAATAAGCCACACAACTTCCTCTTGACCATCATCATCCCTAATAATGCCTCGTAAATAAAAGTCTGTATCATGTTGTGTTGATTGAGAAAGAAACAAAAACAAGAAGAAATAATAATAATAAAAAAAAAAGAAGAGAGAAAAGAAGAAGAGAAAGAAGAAATAGTTATATTACAAAAAAAGAAAACGAAAGAAAGAGAGTCCAAGTTTATAATGTAACATTGTTTCTAAGGTAACAGAACACCTTTCACGTTCCACCAAATATGACCCATACCTACCTTTTAGTATTTTTGATCGCCCGAATACTGGTAGAGGACTCTAACTTAGTTGTAGAATTATTAGGACTTTAATTGAAGTGTGGATGCCATGTGAGGCCACCAAACAGTGAGTACAATTACTAAATCTGGCGAGATTTGTGATCTCAGAAAGAAAAGAAAGAAAAGAGTGAGTGCCCAGGAATATCAAGAAAGCACAGTTGTTTAGCCTCTCTCTGAGTTGACTTGTCTAATAGTCTAGAAATCTAGAGTCTGTAGTACTACACTACATGTAGCACCAGATGAGTGTGTGCCACCAATTACAAATCCATTCAACTCGATATCTCCTACCTAAGCCAAACGCCGGGGTCAAATTACAGATTATCGTCTGCTTTGTCCCCGAGGGAAGTAGTTGCCTATCCTGATAAAAATATTTACCAAGGGTGAAGTACAAACTCCCACTACGAATTATTTTTTTCACTTCATCTGTTACTTAAGCTATCATCACTTCACATTTGTCTGGATCTCTAAAGTTTTGAAATGAGAAAAGAAGAAATCCTCTGATTACTTCTATTATTTTTCATTTTCGCTAGGGACTAACAAATCTTAGGCATGGGGTATTTGATGAGTCCATTTTAATGGACTAATATTACACCTAAGTAACTTTAATCGTACCTTTTAGGTTTGTTAATAACTACAATAAGTTATATAATGTTTGCATGCATCATGATTTAAGTTTACATCTATTTTATAGTATTCTATAACTTAATATGTAACGATTTTATGTTTTTTTATGTGCAGGAAGAATATTTGGCAAAAGAATAAGGAGGCGAGGTTAAATTACCCCTTCAAACAACCGGTGGCATTTCTTTTCCCCATCCTCCGGGCACCCTCAACAGCCGCTAGTCAAAAATAGCTAAGGGATTTGAAAATACCTTAACGGATGCACGCGGGAAGAGAGGAGTTAAAGAGGAGGCGGAGAAAGGAGAGGAGGATTCATCATCCAGGAATGGTGCAACCACCGTGTGCACTGTGCACTAAGTTCTCCACCGCAGCGCTTCCCCCGTCCACACTGCCATCACCATCACGCTAGCCACAGCCTCCACCGCAAGCACCCCCCCTCCTGCAGTGCTCTCCACTACATAGTGCACCACCCCACTCGTGCCCACACCAAGCAGCCTGCAGGATCTCGCCTACTACACGCTACCACTGCAGGCATTTCCCCTCCTCCAACGCCTGCAGGCCCGCCTCCAGCACCTCCAGCCAGCGCCGCTCCAATGCCAGTGCCCCACCTGCCAAGCTGTACCCACACAACGCCTCCCTGGAGCACCTCCACCGTGCGCACCCACACAACGCCATCACCACACCCGTACAACATGATCACCTTCCAACCTACTCCAACTGCCTTGCAGGCACCTGCTCCACCCCACCTACGCCCGTAGACGCTTGCACCTTCCAGTGCTCACACCTTATGCGCCCCTACCGAGCCCTCACCAAGTAGCCTGCAAGCGCCCGCTCGCCCATCTCCAGCCGGCCCTGTAGGCACTAGCACCGCCCTCTCCACTCGCACCTGTAGGCGCATGCTCTTCTGCAAGCACCTGCCCGCACACCCTCAGGCGTCCAACGCTCCCTCCAGCCACACCCGCGGGCACTGCACCACCACCTATACGTGCCCTTGCAGGCACTGCAGAACCTCTGCGTGCCACCTTCTTCTCCTTCTTGCAGCCACCACAGGCTGCCATCAGCCGCGCCGTCACCACCATCGGGCATGGCCTGAGCGGGGTGATCTTCAGCGGTAGCCTCGACGTCCGTCTCTCCTCCTCCTGTGCACACTTGCCGCGGCAACAAATCCTTTCTTTTGAAGTTGATTAAGAATTAAATTTAATGCCATTGCCACCAGAAATTAATTTTCATTTATGATTATTTTATTATGGAAAAATTACGAATGCACACTCATGCTTTCTGATAATTGCACGTTATTTTTATTCACCAGTTTCAAGATTGATTTTGGGATTAACATGTGCACCAATTTTCTTTAGTATATGTCAATTGAAAATTACATAAAATCATCATATATTTATTGAAGATTTCAGTGAGGGAAAATTGCACATATACCCTTATATTTTTGAGTTATTGTGAATCTTCTTTCCATCGCATTTTATGTCAGATTTGACTAAGGATTTTGCACTTAACCAAAAGAATACGAAATAATTGAGAGTTTATTGCATAATTACCTCCCTGTGGACATGACCCGCTCTTCTATGAGTGGTTATTTTTATTGTTGATTAGTCGATTTTTCCACCACTTAAATACTACAACGCGTAGTGGAAAATTGACCTGTCAGGTAGCTGTAAAAAGTCATTCTGACACTCTCAAACTCCAAAAAGTCCAAAAAAATAAGAAACGAAGAAAAAAAAAGATGTATCTTCCCTTTTCAAAAAAGGCGAGGACTTGGGCGGTCTGCATTCTGGCTAACACTTAGGTATTGTTGAGTCTTCGTAGTTTAGGACGTTAGTTGAAATTTTCTATTGTTAATAAACTACTTAGGCCTAAGCGATCAAGGCCTAATTTTATTTTTATACATAGTATGTGGTTTACTTTTACTAGGGACCAGCAAAAGATAGGCATGGGGGTATGATATAGACACATCTGTTGAGGGTAAAATGCCTATTCATGCATGTTCTTAGGCTTAGATTTGTATTTCATGTTATAAATATTGCATAGCATCATCCTTATGCATTTAGAGTAATTGTATATATTTTAGGTTAATTAGGTCCTTTCTTATGGTCAAGAGAGAAGAGGATTTATTTCAGGGCCTCAGATGGATGATTGGATGGTACATATCTGATCAGAATGATGATCAGGGTCTAACGCTTTCGAAATCGTCTAGATTGGAGTCCCGTAGCATCATGCGAAGTCTGAGGAAGATCAATGTCTAGGGGGCAATGTGACATCCATACGTCCTTTGGATGAAAAATCCGACCATATAGATGGATCCAGAGCAATGATCGTAGTTCGGCAACCCGAGAATCATCTCGATCTGAGCACCGTGGCACCCTCTGCAATAGAATGAAGATGGATGGCCTAGATGGCGTGACGTGGTGCCATATGAGCCTCCCTTAGGCGTCTGCAAAACTTCCTCGTCCTTCGAGAGAGCGATCTCCACCATTGGATTTGCATCCAACGAATGAAGCGGTTAAGCCTCAAAGCATACCTGCGACCATCTGACTCCTGTATCGCATTTATGAAGTGCTCATCACTCAACCAGCTACCGTGGGATCGAGTTTGACCAAAGCTCCCAATCCATGAATTGACGCGGACCCACTACAGCGCATGCATGCATACAAGATGTGTGCACAGTAGCAGCTGCGTGCAACATAAATGCAGTGCATGCCAGCGCATGTGTGACAAGGCATGAGGAACACGAGCATTTGATGCGAGTGGTGCCAACAGGGCGTGACAGCGAGGGAGGGTGGATCTTCAGCGACACAGGCTTTTAGTGATGCTTGCAGCTGTCACTAAATGGCCTGCATAGTGCGTGCGCCAACCAGCCATTGAAGAGGCGCGAATCTTTTGGTGAGAGCTTGAGCAACCTTTAGTGATGCTTGTAGTTGCCAATGAATGTCTGTACGTGGGATGCTCTTCCTCCCATCACTATATAAACACCCCTACACCCCCATTCCTGTTCATCTCTACCTACTCTACTCCTACCAACTGCTATGCTCCAGCAAGCCTACCAACGCTCCATTAGAGCTTACTCTCAAGCTCCTAAGGTGCCTATTAGTGTAACGAACCTTTGCCCCACCAAATATTTTTCCATCTTCTCATCTCCATTCATAGGTCGTCTTGGGGTTGTCCTCTCACCTCCATTCGGGTAGCAGATCATCTCCATCTCCTCACCTCCATTCCGGAGCCATGCTGAAGCTTTCCTCTACCCGACGTCCTCCTACATCTCACCTCCATCATCCTGCTCCTCACGTCCTTCGTCCAAGCTTCCACCAGGCATCGTAGTCTCGCCGAACAGCCGATTTGGGAAATTCCTTCTCACCTCTCTCTCTTTTTATGCTTTCGTAGATTATTGTAATAGACATTCATGCAATATATCATATTTGATTCCATCTCTCTCTTGTGATTGCTTGTCTTTTTATTTCAAAAACAAAAAAATAAAAAAACCACAAAACACCAAAAAGAAACAAATCGAAGCGCGGTTTTCATACAAAGTAAAACATCGCCTCCCTGTATCGACCCGGGACTCCCTTGGAGTTTCAGTATAAATTGTATTTGATTACGTGTTTTGCGACTATGATGATGGCTTACTCTTAACCTCAATTTCAAACATGCGAAACCCGTCTAATCACCTAATTACCCTTTCATCAACTCCATCTCCATCTCCTTCGCCTCCAGCTCCGGCATACCTCTGGCAAGCCTCCTCAGACCTCCGTTCATCTAATTAGTTTAGGGCTTCTCTTCCTCTATCGTCTAATTTGGTTTAGGAAAAATTTTATGTCCCAATTCTCTCTATTACTCTTTCTTCGACGCCGGCTACCACACCTCTGACCACCCTCACTGGCGACATGCCTCCACCCATCGCACACCCCATACCCTACGCCAAAAGCATTGCCTCAACCTCACCGAGCTTCCTAGCTCCTCAATTTCTCCATTAACCACCTCCATCACCTCCCTCGATCACCGATGATCGAAGCTCACTGGAGCTTCTCTACCACATGCATCCGACCACTCGCACACTTCATTTCTCTAGGGCTTGTCTGGCGAGTAGCGTCGGACCTTGTCGTGTACTTAATTCGAACTCTAGGGCCATATTTTTGTCACAGGTACTTCATCATCTCCGGTCATCCTCTCCTTCTCCAGTAGGTAACATTCAGCCACCTCTGGTCTCACCCCTACCCCCAATCGACACGAAACAATCTCACAATCAGTTCCTAGCCATCAATTGTGCAGAGCTACACCATACAAGCACTAATCAGACAAACCTCCAGCTGCTGATTGAGCGCGGAGGAAGGATGCGGGATTAGTCCCACATCATAAGCTGATGAAGAGGAAGCAGCGCATATATTGAAATAGTGAACTAAGCCGTCTACCCAGGACGTCGGGGGGTCGGGTCCCTTGCTCATGCATGCACCCTCGTCCGCTACACATGTCGGGGGACCTAGACTTTACCTTTATCCGATTACTCGATTAATGCCTGATTACCTTGGGTTTGAGAGAAAGGAGAAATTGTGAGGAGGAAAAGGGTGGGTTTTGCTCTGAGTTGGATCCCCCTATGCGATACTTAGTCAATGAAGGTCTTGGCTTTCTTGTGATTGTAAAGGAGAAAATCTGAACAAGAAAAGGAGGCTTTGTAAAGGAAGAAGAGCTGAAGATGAGAGGCCTTGAGAGCCTTGTGCTGTGTTGCAAAGGTGATGTTTAAGTCATCTGATATTGAGAAGGCGACGTCTGATTGGCTAAAGCAGGGTTCTGACACTGTGGAAATATTGAAGTTTAAGTGATTCAAGCCACTGTGCATTTATTTCATATCTTGAGTAGTTAATATTTGTGTATCTAAACTAATAATTGGTGATATAAATCAGCATTATTTTATGTTAGATATCTTTTTGTCCTCTTAAACTCTTGAAATACTCATGTTTTCCATTGAATATCAACTTTATGTAGTTGTTATTCATTGAATATCATTATTGTGCTTAAATTTCTTTGCTCATTTATATATTCATCTTGATTAGCTCATGAATTGCAATACTTGCTCCGTGTGTTCAACCTCGGACTCTTCTTTTAAGTTTCGAGTTATAAATTATATTTGTTGATCAAGCTATTTAGGAGACTTTGCTACAATGAAACAACTTTCAACATCCTATTTGGCCTTTTTAACGGCCGTTCCACCTCAATTTATTCCATTTCAATTCAAATTCCAATGAGTACTTAGACCTAACTCAAACCCTATACACGTCTATATACCCCCATAGGTAGACTTAAGCATACACACAAAGAAAAATACATTCTACTCACTTGGAAAAAGCTTTTGATCTCATTTGTGCTCTCTTGTGTTCCATTTGTGCTATTGCTCCTTGTTAAGTTCTTGAGAGAAAACCCTCTTCCTACTACTCATAGATTTAATAAGGGAGTATTCTAATCCTTTTATTTCATATTTCATCCAAGGCTTATAGGAATATCTTTTATTGTTCTTGATAGTTTATTTGGGTACCCGATCTGTGGGTTTCCTGTTTTCTCTTAGTAAAGGGGCAAAACTCTTCTTGTGGTTTGTCCAAGAAAAGGGGAATTGTAAAATTACTTGTTGTTAGTAATTCCTACTTGGGTAGGGGAAAAATCCTAGATTGAGAGATCTAGGCAGAGTTTTTTCCCACAAGGGTTTCCTCTCTAAATAACGGTGTTATTTGTTGCGATTGTTTGTGAGTTTCTTAGTACACAATTCAACCTCCCTTCTTATGCTACTAACAACCCTTACATTGGCCAAGAATAGGGGCATCTTGGATTGATGGATCCAAGAAAGGAGAGCCCCAGTGATTAGCATTTGGGAACAAGGCCCCAGTGTGGAATGTTGCTTTCGCCTGATTTGGCAGGAAAGAAAGGGCACTCTGGTCTTCAAGGGGGTAGACCAGAGGTGAGTTGCTGAGAAATGACTCAGAACACGAGGTGTAAGAAGTGAAGTGGACCTCATTAGAGGTCTAGTCAAGAAGAGAAAAGGGCATCGGGAGGGGTGGGGAAATGTCACAGTAAAGGTCAGTCAGGTCTTTCTAATTTTCCAGGGGTACACTGCAGTAGTTTGAATAGGTCCCTACCAACCCAATACATGCATTGATGGCCATGTCATCGTCAGAGGTGTCATCCTTGATAAGATCACAATCAAAATTCTTGGCGGCCTTAAAAATGTAAAGTTTGAGCTTTTCAGAGCCCACAACAATCCCAATGTAGCCTGATTCAAAATCAATATGGGCACACGCTGTGGCAAAGAAAGGTCTACCGAGGATTATCAGGTAATCAGAAGTGAACCAGGAACTTCCATGTCTAATATAAGAAAGTCAATAGGAAAATAGAGACTATTGACCCTAACCACCACATCTTCCACCACTCCCCATAGGATTTTGATAGAGCAACTTGCCAACTAGAATGTAATAGAGGTGGGTTTCAGATTTCCAGATGCAAATTTCCAAAACATGGCAGTCGAAACAAGGTTAATGGAAGATCCTAAATCCATCACGACACGATCAAAACTGCAGCCTTTGATGTTGCATGAAATGAGAGGGGTGCTTGGATCATTCTGCTTTTGTGATAGTTTTGACAATATAGCACAACTTGCATGAGGTGAGAGATCCATCGGGTTCTTGGTTTTCTTTTGTTGTCGCCTAGGTGCAGTGTAGTCCTGAAGAAACAAGCGACAATCAGGATGTGGTCAATCGCCTCTAGCAAGGGAACCTTGATCCCAATGTCCTTGAATAAATCTCGTAGATTATCAAAGTTCTACATGTTCATTTTACCATTTGTCTCCCTTAGTAGAGCCTCAGGGAATGGAATCGATTCTGGCACCAGTTTCGGTGTGTCATCCTCACGAGAATGAGATGCGCAACCCAAATGAGAGGATAATGAAGAAGATGGGCCAGGATAGGTCGAGGTGGATCGACGATCTGTTTTCGCTCTTCCTAGTAATCGCATTGGACATCATAGATCTAGTGGGATCATAAGGCGAAGGACAGTTCACAACAGGGACATAGGGTTGATGTGCTGCTGTTAGATTAGCTTGAAATCCTGGTGGAATACTTGGAGCTGGCAAAATCTGGTGAACCTACCCCTGAGAAGGTTGCACCTGTGGTTTTAGACCATAGGGTATGAAATTTTGCAGGTTTGGGATAGGTTGGGCAGGAAGAGTGCCCTAAGATCGAGTCATGTGTAGTTGACTGATCTCAGCATTCTGCTATGCCAATTGGTGTTGAAGAGAAGTCATATTTTCCTCATGGTGCTTCGACATTTCCATCAGCATTTGCATCAATTTATTATGTGGATTTGATGCGTGGTCCATTCGAGGCGTGTAAGGGCCTAGTGGTAGATTTACCGTCAGACAATATTGGGCCCTTAGGATGATAGGAGCAGATGGTCGCACTGGTCCACTAGCGGGATTTTGGTGCTCAAGGTTGTTGGACCATGAGAAATTTGGATGGTTTCGCCACCCCAAGTTATAAGTAGCAGAATATGGGTTGTTCCCTAGGGCGCATACATCTTCAAATTCAAAAGACGAGTCTGCGTATGATAATGCGCCTGAGTACATGGAGGCTTGCTCCTCCATGTCATAATATTGGCTAGGAGAAGCTAGGTCCATATTACTTACTGAGTCTCTCGGTGCGATACTTAACAAGGAAGGTGCAGGTCGTGCGGGATTTTTGGAAATCATCTTGACTTGGGAAGGATTGGGCTTGTGACATGATGGAAGATTCAAAGTGTGAGCCACAAAATAGGCGGGGTTGGCCAAGAGTTCGTCCAGCTTTTTATGAATCAGGGAGACTTCATCCAATTTTTGAGCAATTAAATTAGTCAGTGGATGAATGGGAGGGTCCCATGTCAACCACATGTGCTTCGCTATGAGGTGTGCTAGTCCAATTAAAGGCAACAATGGAAGCGTTGTTTATTATGGAATTTTCACTCATGTGTTCAAAAAGTGCAAATGCTCCATCCTCGTCTTTATTCATGAAATTACCTTCCCAGGAAGCATCTACAATCTGCCTCAAAGTTTCATTTAGCCCATAATAGAAGATCTGGGCTACACGCCACTTAGGTAGATCGTGATGTGGACATTTCCTGAGGAGGCCATTATACCTCTCCCAGGCCTCATGAAATTGTTCGTCGTTTTGTTGTGTGAAAGCAGTTATAGCATGGTGAAGCACATTGGTGCACTTGATTGGGAAGAATTTCTTGAGAAATGCTATATGCATCTCTTCCCAAGAGAGAATGTGCTTCCCAATCATGCGCAACCATTGTTCGGCTTTGGCCCACAATGAAAATGGGAACATTTTCATGAGGACAATGTGTAACCTGATATTTCTTGGTTTAATCGTTTCAATTGTATGGGTTAAGCCCTCCAAGTGAAGAAAAGGATATTCACTGGAAAGTCCATGATAATGGAAGTTGATTAGGACAATTACATTCTATTTTAGCTCAAAATCTTCCTTGCCCACGAGAATGCGAATCTGCCCTTGGGTCTCTGTGGCAGTAGGATTCTGATATGAGCTAAGAGACTTGGCCTCCTCCTACTCAAGAGGGTTTTGCATTTCCCCCAAGGTTTCCCTAATAGCTTCAATCTAACCGATGTACAATGCCATTTGGGCTTGGGGGAAGTTTAACGGGTCAACAGCTCCACCACCACCTGGTGGATTGGGAGGGGGACGATTTCCCCCCTCAAGATTTAGGGGTGGGTGAGCAGCCATGTTTATGTTGGAGGAGGATGACTCATCAGCTTCTACCCTTCTAGAGTTTTCAAAGAATTCAACAAGTTTAGGGTTTTGTGACCTCCTAAACATGCACTGTCGAAAGAAGAATTGGGGCGATGAGAAGAGAGAAGTGGATGAGAGAGATGACGTCAAATAGGAGCACTTGATGACAAATCAATTCAATCAAGGTCCTAACCTCTAATTGTGGCCTAAGACTTAAAAATCTAAGTTACCTACTATCGCAACCTACGGAACCGAATGCCAGCACCACGGAACACTAGGCCAAATTGAAAGGCCATTTGCCCTAGTCTTAGACACCCGATAGCATGCGTGAACCCACACCAGCATGTAGGCGCTACACGCAAGCAGTTAGACCACCAAACCATAATGGGGTTAAGCTACTACCAATTTTAAATTAAGAGGCATAGGAAACAAGTGCTTTGAAATGTGAAGAGCATTGTATACGGGCAATACCCAAGTGCATTGATTTATATGTGTGTAAAACCAGCATGCACTAGGAAACTCTCCTTGAGTTGAAGTTTAGATGGTGAATGGCTTTTAGGATTCCACTCTTTACCTAGTATGACTTTTAGAGTTCAAGTGCATTACCAATTCAACCAATCTCCGGGTTTTCAAGAAATACAAGTTCTTTGTGCCTAAACAACCCTCCTTCAACTTAATTGAGTGAATGCATGCTACAAGGCAATGGGCCCCCTAAATGGATTTTGTAACTGTGGATGCACGAATTGCTTTTAATTCAATGTGAATGGGAGCCAAACAATGCACTCCGACTGCTCCCAATCACCAAAATAATAATCCACACAAAAGCTCAACCACCAAGATACGAAAGATGAAAATGAAAACATTAAGGTTGAAATTTGGGATCAAATCAAGGGGCTAAATATAAGGTCATGGCAGGGTTGTAGTCAAATAGATTCCAAGACACCCCAACCAAAATGTGCATCCCAAATGCAGATAAATGAGGCGAGTGAATGTAATAACCAATCAAATTTTAATTTGCCTAAAGAGGAAACACATTGCAAAAAATCAAAGAATTGAGATTCTTTGGACTTTTTGCACATGAATGGTGGGAAATTGAGGGCAGTGGAGGTGATAAAAAGAATCAAAAGTAGATTTTAATCCACACCCCAGAAATCCCAAGAAGATCTTTTTTTAGGGTTTTTTATTTTTTTGATCTTTTTGATCTTTTTTATCTCTAAAGGGACAAGAGAACCAATGTTGCTAAGAGAAACAGACACCTACCTCCTTAGCAACGCATGCAAAGGTCTAAGCGACACTGGTGACTTCACGCTCTCGCTCCTACCTTAGACTCACCCACATCTTCGACCTCCTCTGCGTGTCTCTTCCTTGCAACAGGTCCACTTGCACAAAAATAAACAAAAACACCCACGAAGAGATGGGTGGGATAAAGAGATAATGAAAGGAAAAGAGTAGAAACTGACTCCAGATGGTGCCTCCTCGACAACGACTCCAGAAACATGTGACAAAACGTGAGTAGGGTCATTTAGTTAGGTGAAATTAGCATTGAAATGTCTATAGTGGGAGTGATTACCTATAGGCGAGTCTACACCAGTTTATCGAAATTTATTAACTTGGACTAAATCAGATTTTAATATGGTCAATTTTAGGCCCAAGGTGAAACTCAGGGAGGCAGTTTTGGGATTAGTCGATTTTTACACAATTCTTAAAATCGCATCAATTCCTTCCGCTTATTATATTTTTGTTTTCTTCTTAACTTAAGTTTTTTTGGATAATCTTGTCCTTGAGGTACACCCTCAAAATTGGTCCTTGACTACATGCCAAAATAGTCAGAAATGGTCTTGCCACACGTGAGATTGTGTACCTACAGGTCAAGAATTATCTTTTCTGTTTTATACTTTTTTTTATCTTTTCTTAATCAACAAAATAAAAGAGAATATAAAATAAAGAAAAGAAATCCAGAATTGAAATGTGGAATGGAAAGGAATGGAAATACTTAGCTTATTTATAGATGTGTATATATATAAGATATACATATATAATATAGGTATCAGTATATAACTATACAATATATAACAAGGGAGAGAAATATTGAATCAAAGATTAAATGGGAATGTAGCGCCATGCTAGGTTAATCATAGTCTAGAGAGATGCGATTAACCTAGCTATGTGCCACGTGTGAGTGTGGAGCGGACGTGTGGGAGTTTGTGTGGAATGCGTTGATGTGCGGAAATATTAGGAATATATGCGTAACTGGTGTTAATATACCTACGATGTAATGTGCAAAAATGGAAATGTGCGGTATTGTGAATGGGACTATGTATAGGTGAATGTGTGAGGGAATGTGGGTGTGAATATCTATATATGTATATATATATATGTATAAATATATATCTACAAGTATTTATATATATATATGTAAGTATGCATGTGTGTGTGTGTGTGCGCATGCATGGAATATGTATAACTGATAATATATAAATGTATGTATGTATATGTGTGTGTATGTATATGTGTATGCCGGTGTGTGAGTGTTTGTGTGTGCGTGCGAGTGTGTATGTATATGTATATGTGTATGTGGGTGTGTCTATGTGTGGAGAGGAGAGGGCGTGAGGCTGCACGTAAGTGAGGAGAGGTAAGTGTGCATGTACTGGTTGTAGGCAGTCACAGGGAGGAGAGGAGGCACGGCTGAGTGAGGAACGGTCGGTCACCAAAGAGAGAGAGAGAGCGTGGGGCAAAATGCCACCGCTTGGCACAATTTTTGACTAGCAAGTTTCTCACTTTGCCGATCAAAAGGAGAGAGAAAGGCAAAGCGCAACGTAGGCAAGGATGGTGCGACCAGCTAGAGGTGCGTGGAAACAGGTGTGAGTGTCTGAGCAACCGGATAAGGGAGAAGCATCCGGTTGCTCTCGAGAAAATTGAAGTGCAATGGACCATGAATAGTGGCTACAGTGCAAAATAGGGGAGCTTCTAGAGCTTGAGCTACCTGCTAATGGAAAACAAAACAGATAAAATCAAAGCAAAAAGTTTTACAATAACGCACCACGCCCACCTACTTGCGAGGGAGTTGGGCGGTGGTGGAACTCACCATGGTGGTTGCAACCACGGTGAGTCTGCTCCTGCACACAGCGTGCCCCTCTCAACTGGTGAGAGGGCGGGCTGCGTATGAGAGGAAGAGAGGGAGGGAGGAGAGGTGAAGGTGTGGTGTTGGCCCACTGTGTGAGGGGCTGTAAGGTGTCTACGAGTGAGGGAGGGTGTGCTGCTAGTGTGTACTGTGATAATTCCACTTTGGTGGACCATTATTTGTCCTAAGTACTCTTTAATTATATGTTCTTAGTTTCTAATTAATTAGGAGTTAAATGTTAATTCACATTAATTTGCATATAATTTATGAACCAATTTTACAACATATGGTTATTATAATCTGTATGGTTGGATGTAGGCTAGGTGCAAGAGTCAGATGTCCATTTTACTTCTATAAGACGTTTGGAACTCAGATCGGATGTCTGGAAATCGCCATTGTAGACTCCCTGATGTCTACACATTTTAAGACATCCAGAACTTGGTCTGGACATTTGATGAAGACACAGCCAGAAGTATCCGAGTGTTCCAACCACTTGCGATCCTTGCCTAGTGGTTGGAGAGGCTTTCGGCGGAAGAAAAGCAAACAAGAGGAGTTTTTAAAAAGGAGGAGGATCATCTTCGTGAGCATCTTTCCCCATTGTGGGGATCTTCTCCCTCGCTGCCACCGTGGAAGTTGCATGCACCGTGAACATCAAGCGTGAAATATGGATGAAAGCTAACACCTCCATCGCCCTTCCCCAGCCGTGGTGTGTGCGGTGACAGCATGCACACCATCACCGCCACCAACACCATCCATACCACCATCAACATCTATTATTCACCTTCTTCAACCTCTTGCCACCGCACACCTTCCCCTCCATCACCATCTGCTTTGACCCATCAAACCCAACATCACCACCCCACAACCAGCCACCCTCTTCCTCTTAAATGCCAACACCACCACTTTCCCTCACCACAAAAACCCACAACAGCATCCTACAACGCCACCCCTTCCTCTTCTTCTTCTTTCTCTTTTGTAACTTGTTTGCACCTCAAAACACGCCTATAATAATGCCTTCTTATGCTATTTTCTAGCATTAACTATGTATATTATAATCCTATAGCCACATTTGTAAAAATGGTTGCATGCATGCATTTAATCAAGAGAGGAAGAGGAGTGAAACAATCGCCTGCATAGTTACATTTTTCTTCAAGTGCCTCCTTGCAAAATCACCCTCTTTTTATTTTTCCTCTTGATTTCTTCTTTTCTCACCTTCCCGCGGCTGCACTCTTCCCGCAGCTGCATGCAACGCAGCACTTCTTCCCGTCACTTCTCCCTGCCAACGCCGCACCCTATAGCTGCAACTTGCGCACCCTCTCCCTGCTGCAGCCGGCACACCACTCTCTCCTCCTCTATAAGTAGCTGCAGCTTCATCCTCGCAACGGAGGCTGCTGCAGCAACGAAACAAACCCGTAACCATCTTCTCCACCGCTTTCCCCTCCCATACGTCGGCCCTCCGTCGAGGAGGCACCCGGCGAGCAGGAGAACCCACTGTGGTGCACACCACCACAGTGGGAGCACCACCGCCCAGCTCTTCGACGAGCCGGTGGGCGTGGTGCATTCCCTTGCTTCGTTTTTTCTCTTTAACGCCATTGCCGCCGCTCCAAGCTTCGAAGCTTGAAGCCACGGCAGCAGCAGCCACGCAGGGCCATTCCCCGCTCAACCTCCATCCTGACGTCCCCGCAGTTGCACCTGTAGCCGTCCGCCGCCCTCCTTCGCGACCCTCCTCGACCACCAGCAGACCTCCTCCACGCTCGCTCCTCCACGCCTTCGCCCACCCGTCGCCTTCGCGCACGCCTGCAGGAACCCTACGCGAAGCCGCGCCCGCATTCGCCGTCTTCAGATGTCTGCCTCCGCCTTCAGACGACGCGGCGTCATACGTCCGCCGGAGGCGGCAGACGTCTTAACTCGTGCGTCCGCGATCTCTCGCTCGCCCGCTCTCTCTCTCTCTCTGCTGATCTCTCCCGCCCGCTCCCGCTCTCTCTCTCATGTATTCTCTCTCTCTCTCTTTTACTCACTAACAGACACACACTCACAGCAACGCACACACACACACGTTCACCGACACACACACACCTATACCAACACATACACACACACTCACACACTTATAGTACCATATATATATAAATATATATATACATACATACATATATATATATATATACATAGTATATCTATATATATACATAGTATATCTATATATATACATAGTATATCTATATAGTTATGTATACATACACATATATATAATATATATATACATATATATATAATATATATATATATATATATCTACTTATATATACATCTATATACTTATATATATATAGACATATATACTTATATACATATATATATATACATATCTATATACATATATATAGTAATATATATATATACTTATATACATATATATACACATATATATCTATATATATATATATCTATACATATATAACTATACATTTATATATATATATAGATATATTTACTTATATACATACATATGTACATATATTTTCATGTTATTTATTATACGCTGTATCGCGGGGATATCTGCACCAGTTGCTGATATTCCCTGATACACGCATACAAAAAAAAGCGTGGTCCCATACATCATCCATCCTCCATCCACACTCCACACGGCACCTAGTCGTGTTGGTTGCGTCTCTCTAGACGTCGACTGACTCGACATAGTGCTACACTCCATCGCCACCTCCACCCCACCCCTTTATATATATATACATATATATATATATATATACATACTATATTTACTTTCTGTCTATTTGCTTTTCTGTTAGTAAAAAGATAAAAAAAATACATAAAAAAGAAAAGATAATCTTTGACTTGTAGGTACCTCGTCTTGCGAGTAGCAAGACTTGTTTTGGGACTCTGTTTAGCTAAAAGCCAAGGACACAATTTTGAGGGTGTGCCTCAAGAACAAGGATTACCATAAAAAACCTAAATAAGAAAAACACCAAAAGCACAATAAACGAACGGAAGAGACGCGTTGTAAGGAAAACGTAGAAACTCGACTTTAACCCCACTTCCCTGTGTTCGACCCTGGGCTTGAAAGTGATAAGATAAAATCAATTAGGCCAGGTTAAAAATTTTGTAAAGAGATGGTTAGGTCCAAATTAGGTTAACCACTATACACATTTCAACGATAAAAATATCATATTAACAACCTATTCGGGCCGACCCATCATAACTTCACGCAAAAAGGAACCCAAACCTTCATGACCATGGCCACCTCGACCAACCTTCGCCAACCTTCAACCTCAACTTGATAATGCACCAAAGCACCCTCACCTAGCATGTTGGCCATGCGCAGCCACGTACAACTCACACATGCAGCCACCTTGATGCCGCCGACCTTCGGCATTCTAGCTAGCCACATCCAGCCACTATCAGCTGTGCCTACTACACCATCAAGAAGCCCATGCTCAGATACACCTTCATCTGCAGTAGCTCCTTCAACGATCCTCCTTCGCGTGAATAAAGATCAGAGAGCAGAAATCCTCTATTTCTCATCTCATTAATATTTATGAGCCTTGCTATTATAAGAAGCACTATTAATTTATTTATCTCATTATTATATTCAGATAGATTTGCATGAGTATCCCTCCAGTTTATCCAAATTATGGTTAGTTGCATTTGTCTCATGAATAATAGAGTATGGGATATTGATTATAGGGAATAGATTCTATTTTGATTTATATTGACAGTATTTGTCAGTACTAAGATCATGATTCACATATTTCCATGGTGGTGATTTTGCATGTAACTACCCTATATTCTTCATTAATTACATAGAATTCTCACTTATGTTGAAAATGAATTACACTAATTAGTATGCACATCCGTTGATATTCCCGAACAAATGAGGCTGCATTCATTAGTTTAATAGGCTAATTCGTCCCTATGGAGATGACATAACTATTTTCGTTGTTAGATTTTCAGTATTAAATATTTTTAAAAGTGATTTTCTACCACGCAAGGAACTATAACGACGTGACATTTTATGTTACAAATTTCATCAAAAACAAGAATCCCTCTTTCAAATGGCGTCGTTGCTGGGGAGGAAACATGCCTATTAGTTTTTTTCGAGGAATTTATATTATTTTTATGCTATTTCTGAAGCTTTTCTGAATTAATGACATTGCTTCTGATTGTATGCAAAAACGAACAAACGAATGCAGTGGGCACACACGACGGAGGCGATATTTTTGGTTGACCTTGACACCACCTGGAGGACATCAACAGGTACTTGTGGGCCTTGATCCCACACACATAAAGGCGTACGGAGGAATAATTACGCGAACTGCTTCCCTAATTTCATTATTTTCATTAGAACTTGGTTTAGATTTGGACTTTTAGATTCTAATTATTAGTCTTCCCGCCCTTGTAGTGTGGAGATTATTTTTGGGGTTTGTCCCCTATGTTTTGGTTGACCCTTTATTCTAGGGGTATTTTTGGGAGTGTGTTCCCATTTTATTTAGATTATAGGTTTATTTAAACGGTTAGAGCTGCATGTTAGTTAGTTAGCTAGTTAAATTAGATTAGGTTTGTTTGCTTATTATTAAAAAAAAAAGATTAGAAGCTGCGTATCTATAAGGCGACCATATAGGATTATTTCAGTAGCATCTAGTTTTTTTTTCTGCATTGTAGGCATCTTGCAATGAAGAGAGCTAGAGTAAGGTGTATCTTTCCTTTAGCATCAATTACCTATCATGCATCTGCATTGGACTTAAATTCAAGATCACTAAAGTGTTTGAATCTAATTAATTTAATGGTCACTTTAAGAAATTGGGACTGTTGAGAGGTTGGACCTTAAAATCAGTGACTTGAAATTGCATACAAAAGGACTTATTTCCAGGATTTCAAAATACAAAATGAGTACGTGTGTTGCACACCTAAAACACTGTACACATCACACATAAGGTCACTAGGAATTTTCTACCTCTCCTCTTTGCACCATAAGGGAAGTTAGTTGGAAATCAACAAGCCTATCCAGCAAGTTACTTCGGCTACTCATGCATGGGCTCAATTTGAGACTTCCATCCCTTGCGAGTAGGTTGTAGGCACCAACTAAGATAAGCCTAGGATGCGTAACTCTTGGAAAACTTGTTTAGCCACCAAATGAATAATTAATTCTAAGACCTAGATTCTACTCAAAGCAAATGCCACTGCATTTGCGTTTGTATTGGCAGTGGTAGAGTTCTCTGGGAAGTTTCTGGTTTTAATCTGATTTCTTCTAAGTCCTAAGAGAGTCAAAACTATTTGGCTTAAAAGAAATGGATTACCCATACTCCTATCATTTTGATTATCAGAACCAATACTGCCCATCTTTTAACCAGGATCCCATGCCCCAAGTGTATCCCTCCTTAGAGGGGTACAATGACAATTCATGGGCTCATTCTTATTCTTACTTTGGGAGTACTGGCTCGATATCTCCTACTTTTGAGCATAGCCTAGGAGTGAAATTTTCCAGTTTGCAAACACCCAACCCTCCCACCCATCATGATTTTTATTATCAAGGTTGGACTAACACTCCTAGACAACCTAAGCCTGAGATTGACTATCCTCCCCAATCTGACAATAGCCTCTCCTCTTTTATGATAGAAATGCAAAAACAACAAAAAGAAATAATGGAGTCTATGGGAGAGATGTTGAGGAATAGTCAACAACTGAATGAAGAAATTAGTTAGCTTAGCTACCATCATATGAGTGATAATAGGGATCCCATTTTGAGTAGCTATCACTTAGACTCTACTCTTGAGACACAGCCACTAGAGGAGAACAATCCAAGTGATTATCCACCTGAGCTATATTGGAGTCAAAAGAAAGGGAAGATGGTACCACTTGAGGACCTTGACCCTGCTGACAGTATTTTTCTCACCCCTGATGATGCAAGTCAAGGTCGTGCTAGTCATACCACTTCCCCGATTAATCATGTGGTGCAGCCCCATTCTACCCGTAGTGAGCTTAATCCTAGTCCTCCACGTAGGGAACCAACACTTACCATACAACATTCTGAGGATTTACATGTGCTTAATGTAGGTGACTCTAAAGAAATGGGGGATGAATTGGATCAATTTTGGTCTCAAGTATACAAAGAGTCTATTTTAGAGAAGGATGATGACCCAATGGTAGAACCCAGACTAAGAGTTTGAAGTGAATCTCGAGGGGGGGTGAATGTTATCGAATCGCTACGCTAACATGTTTGGTTTTAGAAAACCTGTCGTTGTAGCTTGAAAGCGAAGAATTCGTGTTCAACAAATAAAATTTATACCGAAATGAAAATTCCGGGTCGAACACAGGGAAGCGGACATTTGATTTAAAAACTACATGTTTCTTTTTATTTGTCACGAAGTAATTCAATTTAAAACTATCTAATTATTTACAATAAATAGAAGAGAGAGAGAATATTACACATAGAAATCAAAATGAGATGTAGAATAAACAAAGAATTTATCATTGAGATTGTTCATTACAACTAGAAAGCATAAAACAATTGCACTAGAAAGTGATAAATTTACTCTAGAAAGCATTAAAAGAATGGAGGGAGAAATGTCCTCCTCGACGATCGCTTAGAGGACGAGTAGAACTATTCTAGAAAGCAGTAAATCTATACTAGAAAGCAGAAAAAAAGAATAGGGCGAGAAAAATCCTCCTCGACGGTCGCTTGGAGGACGAGCCGGACGGGACGACGCCTGGACGAAGGAGGATGAAGGAGGACGAAGCAGAAGAACGGGAACGGAGCAGCACGCCGTCGTCGTCATGGGATCCACTTCCGAAGTGGGACGAAAATTTGGACTTTATCTCGCGAGAAGCATCCCAGGTGTGGGACAAGCTTCTCTTAAGCTTTGGAGAGGTAGAAAAGAGAAGGAAGGGATGAGAATTTCATAGGGAGGGGGTCTCCTTTTATAATTGCAAGGAGTGGGGGCAAAATGGTCATTAAATCTTTAAAATAATAAACGAGGGGTCTTTAGTGACGAATAAATCTGTCACTAAAGCCCCCAACGTGGGCGTAGCTCCCGCGCCCTTGTGCACCTCCTCAACTGCCCGCTTTCTCAATGCCCACACACGTTCTTTGATTCTCAGCCGTCCGATCTAGACACGTGATCGCCTGCTGTCCACACCCACTTGGCACTTGTGATGTCGCGTGACGGTGCGCTTTCAATCGTACGTGATCTCGATTGAGCGCAAACGGCCGTCTGATCAAGATCCGACGCCCGCCATCGCACGTACGCCCGCGCCTTCCTCCCCTTTGCTGCGGCTCGAACCCATGCCCGCAGCTCGCGTAAGCGCGCTCGACCGTTGCGCTACGAGGTGCAGATGGTCGAGCGGGAGCTTTTAGGCGCGGCTGACCACAGCCATTGGATCGAGATCCAATAGCGGAGAGGGAGCGGGTGCTTGGCTGTTCTCGCATTTTTGTGCGGGTTTAAAGGGTATCATGTTGTAGTATAACCGGCAAAACGTTTAAACAAATATAAAGAATTTTATTACTCGAAAAACTAGAGTATCCGAGGTCGAACACGGGGAGCAATCTCAGTACTTTTTAAAACTAAAGAATACAACTGTTAAGTGAAAATGAGTGATTCAAAGAGAATTTTAAAAAAAAAAATTTGTAAAAGGAAATAGAATTGGACGTCTGATTTCTGTATCAGACGTCTTAAATGTAATCCCCTTTCACTCTTCTTCTCCTTTCTACTTCTTTCTCTTTCTGTCTTTGCTTCTTGTCTCTTATTTCTTCTCCTACCTTGCCTTCCTTCTCTTTTTTTCTTCTCCTGCGAAGGCTTCTTTCTTTCTTCTTCTTCTGATCTTTGCAGAGTCTTCACTTGGCCTCTCTTCGTTTTTTTCTTTTGCCTTGCCTTCCTTCTTTCTGCTCTTTGGTTCTCTACGAAAGCTTCTCCTTCTTTTTCTGCTACACAGCATCTTCTTCTTTCTTCTCTTCCTTTTCTGCAGCTGCTAAGTGTTCGCTTCTTCCTTTGCTTCTTCTTTCCTGCGCACACCACGGCCAAAGCAAAACCTACCCCCGTCCCTCTACCCAAACGTCTCTCTCTTTCTCTGCAATTTGCTCAAGGATGCTCTCCAAGAGCTACACGGGTAATTGGGTCGGCTTCGCACTCAGGACCAGTCGCACCGGCAGGTGGTGATGCGCGAGGAGTGCTCAAGGTTAGGGTCGGGTCGGATCTCGCCAGATCCGCGAGGTCAAGCCGCGGACGAGGCGGGTGTGAGGGTTGGTGAGGGACCTCACCCCTATGCTTACGGAGGCGGTAAGCTTAAAACACAAAAACAATTTATATTATACCTGTGTTTCGCGAGTCCACAATGTCGGACTATCTGATCAGCCCCGATTTCACGCACGCCCGCAGAGCTTCCGTCATGCAATTGCCCCAGCTGCTGGCCTCGCAGTGCGACTTGCTAGCCTCACTCGCTTCGCTACACCCGTGTGAGCTTGCTGCACCTGCAGCCTGGGATCCCTAGTGCCTGAAGCTGCTACGAGCTCCTCGCTGCTTCGGCTGTCAATGGCGGCAAGAGCTGCAACATGTCATACACAAGAACGGCCTATTGGCCTAATCAGATTAGCTAGAAACCTTTGCCGTAGCACGGCGAAGATGATGCGTAGTGCTGCAGGTTGGCCTAGGCGTGCATGCCTAGGTCAACCTGTGGTCGGAGGTGTGGGGTTGATCGGGGGGTGATTGTGGAGGTCTGGAGTGGCAGTGGAGGGGTGGACTGAGTTCCTGATGGTGAGGCGGAGCTCACGAGAGGGCTGGCGGGCCGTGTGGAGGGGCGGAGTGGTGTGGGCGCTCGCCGGAGGGCGGTCAGAGGCGAGGACGATGGAGGTGGTTAGGCACTGTTGGGGGGTAATTGGATAAAATAGCAGTGGGAAAAGAGAGAGGAGAGGATGGAGAGGGTATCTGGGGTAATTTGGAAGGAATGGAGGAAGCGGAGTGGACGGCGCCTAACTGCCATCGTCGGGGAAGAAGGACCCTGAGGGAGGAAGCGACGACGAGGATGAGGGCAGGGGCACGTGCGCTTGGTACGGCGCGACATGGGAGGAAGCCGCAGAGTTGACTCTGCTGCTGGTATGGCAGCAGAGCGACGAGGAGGAGGGGAGGAGGTCGTCAGAGCTTGCGGGTCTTTTGGCCGGAGATGGGAGAGAGGAAATTTGAGGGGATCTCCGTCAAATTCAAGCTTAGGATCTGCGGCAAAGTCTGGGGAGTCTTTTATAGGTGTTGGCCGCACCTTCTAGCGCGTGGAGACCGCGCAATTAACTCTGCCAGCTCGCCGGAGATGGAAGGAGGGTGGATACCCAAATCTCTCGTGCGTTCGCACGAGAGATTGGGTTCACACCAGGGATCGTGTTCTGCTTTAGATGGAAGGGAACTCCTCCGAGAATCCCCCTTCCATTTCTGGGAGGGAATCTCTGAGGGATTAGAGAGTAATCCCTCTCTAAACCTTGCCAGAGCTCGATTCTACCCTAACAATGGCGGCTGGACCGGATTGCAAAGGGGGCGAAGAACTTAGGGGGCTCTCTGCAAAGATATTCAAAAGATAGGGACCAATTTGTGATTTGAGTGTACTAAATTGCAAAGTAGGTCAAGATGACCTCCCCTTAGGTCCAAATTTTGGTATAAACCTAATTTGGACCTAGGGAATCCAATGGTGAAGTTGGATTTTAGGTTTGACCACGTTTGACTGGACATTTTGCATAAAAACACAAATTAGGTTAATTGAAGAGCTAAGACCCTAATTTAGGTCAAACTGGGTTCCAAAGGCGAAATTAAGTGTTCTAAACCCTAGAGGATGTTTTTACATGATTTTTAGAGGGTTTAATTGATTTTTATTCTGACCGAAACCTTGTTAATTTAAGCAGGTCTATTTTAGGGTTACCAAGTGTCATTTAACTCTTAGATTGCACATAAACCCATTTCTGATTGACTCAACCCACTTTTTATCCCATTTAGATCATTTGACCTATGTTTTGCCTCTGAGAAATCCCGTTTATGTTCTGCAATGGTAAATTTGCAGTTTTAACCTTTATTTCATGTTTTATTCTTAGAGCACTTGTTCCTTCATTTAAGCCTTCTTCTAGGTTATGTAGGATCTTTTATCTTCTTTATTGGGTCAAAATGAGCTAGTTATGGCTCATGATGAGGCTCTCAACATACCCCCATGCCTAGCTTTTGCTAGTCCCTTAGAAAAATTTCAAAGTTTTAACTTCCGTTCTAGACCCTGAATGTCTATCAACAATCATGATAAGTGCTTCTCCTTTTCTTTTGTGATTAGGTAGGAATGCCGACAATAGGCCTAGAGGTACTCAATTTCCAACCAAAATCCGAACCAAAATCCGGACCTGTTCTGCTTTAGCCTCAGTCTTCCGCAAAGGTTTCTACGGCCCACAGAAGCTAACCTAGGGTTTGTTGGACTCCGCGGTTAAAGCACCCGTGCTTGAGACATTTTTACCCTAAGTTTAGCTTGCAGTGCATTTTTTTTTGTAAGAGAGAGATAGAAGATTTATTTGTTTGAAGAGCTTTTCTCCCTCTTTTCTTTTTATTTCTAGCTTCGGATTAGCTTCTCAACACTGTCTGTATCAGATTCCTCGTCCCCATCATCAATCCTCAAGGGTCCCTGGCTTTCGAGATTTCGAGATAATCCCACCCATGGCAACCCCCGGAACCCTGGCTTTCGAGATTTCGAGATAATCCCGCCCATGGCATTCCGTGGCCGAATCCAGACCCTGGCGATCGACATTTCGCGATAATACCGCCCATGGTATCTGAACTAGCAGAGTGCTTACATGCCCCCAGTAGGATATTTAAATATCCTAAGAGACAAGCACCGAGGAGACGATATGTTGTTACGCATCTTCGAGGGGAATTTCCCGCCTCTCCGCGCTGGGAACTCGTCCAAATCAATTTGTGTTGATTGGCCGCTCCTAATCTAGGTGACTTTTTCAGAACATTAAATGCTTTTCGCGTGATTTGGATGTTTATGTGCACTGAACCAGACTGTGTGTGAATTTGGGGTGCTTAGGTTACCGAATCCCGCAAATCGGAGGTCAGTTAACAAGGCCGAATACTTCCTAAGCCTTAGACCTAGTACTCAAGCTTCGCATTTTCCTCAACCTCTTGAGGATTATCCAGATTTTAACGGATACGTGAATTTTTAAGCTAAAGATACTAGCCCAAGAGGCCTAAGACCAGCGTTCCCACTAATCTCTTGTTATATCTCCATAGCACTTTTCTTTTTCTTGATTTGGTCTAGAACTTCAGTTAGCCCCTTAATCTTTTACTAATGACTATTTCTTTTTATTTTCCTTTTGTGCTCCTTTTTGTCATTTTACACTCTTTTCTTCCTCTCATTTGTATGACCCTGAATTGTTCCTCCCCTCTATCGAGTCTTTTTTTTTTGTGTGTAACCCTTTATTTATATGAATTTCCTGACATTTTGCACTTTCATACCCCCCCATGCCTAAGACTTGCAATGTCCCCATTGTAATTTAGGTGAGTTCGAATTTAGCTTAGTTCATGCATTAGGACAGGTGTGTGGTGAGTGAATGGGTCGAAGTGACTTGTTGCGAACGATTTCTAATCTCGGGTAGGTATACCTAAGATGAAGTTGGCTGTGCTAATGGATGAACCCTAAAGTGCAATATGAGTTCCGCATAGAGATGTTAGAAAAGGTTTCGGGTTTTTCAAAGAATGACGGGTTGCCTCCCGTTAAGCGCTGAGTTTTACGCCATCGGCTGGGCGTAATGAGCTCAAGGGGAATGGAGGGTAAAGGATGACTCAACCAAATATATATTGGTCATGTCAATGAACGGCTTGAGTCTCTAACCGTTCACGACAAAAGGTTCAGAATCATGGCTGAGTGGGCTGATTTCAATGGCTCCATTTCCGAAGATTTGTCGGACTAGGTAGGGTCCGACCCACTTGGATCTTAGCTTTCCTGGGAATAATTTGAGTCGGGCATCAAAGAGTAAAACTTTTTGACCAGGATGAAAGACCTTTCTAGAAATGTGTTTGTCGTGAAAAGCTTTAACCCGTTCTTTGTAAATTCGTGAGTTCTCATACGTGTCGTGGCGTAATTCATCGATCTCACTCATTTGAAGTCTTCTGTGGGTTCCAGCCTTAGAAAGGTCAAGATTACAGGTCTGTACTGCCCAATAGGCTTTATGCTCCAACTCGACGGGGAGGTGACATGCCTTCCCGTACACTAGTTTGAAGGGAGACATTCCTAATTGGGTCTTGTGGGCTGTCCTATAGGCCCACAATGCTTCCGGAAGCCAAGAAGACCAATCTTTTCTATCAGGTCGAACAGTAACCTGAAGGATTTTCTTGATCTCTCGGTTAGATAGCTCAGCTAGACCATTAGTTTGGGGGTGGTAGGGAGTAGAGATTCGGTATGACACCCCGTACTTGGTCATTAGTGACCTAAACTGAGCATTTGTAAAATGGGTCCCTCCATCGGAAATTATAGCACGCGGAATCCCGAACATGGAGAAAATGTTTTGATGGAGGAATTTTATAACGACTTTATGATTGTTGGTTCGGGTCGGAATGGCTTCTATCCACTTGGAAACGTAGTCAACTGCGAGTAAGATATATTCGAAGCCATCCGAGATCGGGAAGGGTGCCATGAAATCATTCCCCCAAATATCAAAAATTTTGCATACCAGGATCGGCTGTAGAGGCATCATGTCTCGATGGCTCATGTTGCCCAGAGTCTGGCAACGGGAACATGCCTTACAATGATCGTATGCATCCTTGAAAATTGTGGGCCAGTAAAAGCCACACTGGAGGACTTTTGATGTGGTTTTATTTCCTGAAAAATGTCCACCGCATGCCTGGTCATGGCAGAATGAGAGTATGTCTTTGATTTCCACTTCCGCGATGCACCGGCGGATTATCTGATCAGCACCAATGCGGAATAGATACGGGTCTTCCCAAAGGTAATACTTGGCATCGGAGTGTAATTTGTCCTTTTTGGCCTTCGGCCAATCGGACAGAATCTGATGTGATGCCAGGTAATTAACTATATCAGCGAACCATGGAAGACTTGTACTGATAGTCAGGAGGTGCTCATCAGTAAAGTGTTCTGTAATAGGTCAGGAAGGATCAATAATTTCAGAAGGAAGGTGGGACAAGTGATCGGCTACCACATTTTGCTTTCCTGCCTTGTCGCAAATCTCGAGGTCAAATTCTTGCAACAACAAGATCCATCGGATTAATCGAGGTTTCACGTCCTTCTTAGCAAGGAGATGCCTCACAGCTGTGTGATCCGAGTATATGATAACACGGGAACCCAGAAGGTATGATCTGAATTTTTCCAGGGCAAATACTACGGCCAGCAGCTCTTTCTCAGTAACTGTATAGTTACGCTGAGCCTCATCCAGTGTTTTGCTGGCGTAGTAAATGACCACAGGTTTCCCGTCAATTTTATGCCCCAAAATCGCTCCTACAGCGAAGTCAGATGCATCGCACATGATCTCAAAGGATTGAGACCAATTAGGGGACTGTAGGATCGGGGCTTGGGTGACTCGGTCACGTAGGCTCTCAAATGCTTGAGTGCATTCCTTGGAAATTTTGAAAGGCACATCCTTGGAAAGAAGATTGGTCAAGGGGCGCGCGATTTTGGAGAAATCAGGGATGAATCGACGATAGAAACCGACGTGCCCCAAAAAAGATCAGATGTCCTTAATCGAGCTAGGCATAGGAAGCTTGGAAATCAGGTTAACCTTAGCTCAATCCACTTGGATGCCTTTCTCCGAGATTAGATGTCCCAGGACAATTCCCTCAGGCACCATGAAGTGGCTCTTTTCCCAGGAAAGAACCAAATTCACCTCGATGCACCGCCTGAGTATTTGGACCAAGTGTTGGAGGCAATCGTCAAATGATTCTCCAAAAACTGAAAAGTCATCCATGAAGACTTCCAGATAATCACCTACCATATCTGAGAATATGGCAAGCATGCACCGCTGAAAAGTTGCGGGTGCATTGCAGAGACCGAACGGCATCCTTCGAAACGCGTACGTCCCGAAGGGGTAGGTGAATGTGGTCATTTCTTGGTCCTCTGGATGGATTGCCACCTGGTTGTAACCGGAGTACCCGTCAAGAAAGCAGAAGAACCTATTTCCCGCTAGTTTTTTGAGGATTTGATCAATAAATGGTAGTGGGAAATGATCCTTCTTCGTGGAGGAATTGAGTCTTCTGTAATCAATGCAGACTCTCCACGAGTTAGCTATTCGGGTAGGAACGACTTCTTCGATTTCAGTCGTGATGATGGTAAGTCCTGCCTTCTTAGGCACCACTTGTATTGGACTCACCCAACGAATGTCGGAGATCGGGTAGATGATCCCTGCATCTAACCACTTTATGATCTCCTTTTTCACGACCTCCTGCAAGTTAGGGTTTAGGCATCTTTGCAATTCTCTTGAAGGTCGTGCGCCTTCTTCTGTGTAGATTCGATGTGTGCAGTATGAAGGGCTTATACCAGTCAAATCATCGAGAGTCCATCCAATGGCTCTACAATGTTGCTGGAGAACCGAAATCAAACGGAGTTCCTAGTCAGGTGTGAGTCAAGAATTGATAATCACAGGAAACGTCTCATTTGAATCCAAAAAGACGTACTTCAGATGTTCGGGAAGGGGTTTGAGTTCCATGACAGGTTGTCAGCAGCAACGGGTGGTTCGGGGTTTGTATCAGGAGCAATGGTAGGAGTCATAGGTGTGTCTAGATCATGTTCGCACTCCTCTGTTAGCGGTTTTTGATTCTCTAGTGGTTGATCAGGAATAATCAGGTTGTCCTCTATATGCAATTCATCAACCACGGCTTTGACATCACATATTTCCTCTATAACCTCGCAATTAATCCCTTGCTGGGCCTTGAAAATGTCAATCTTCATGTTTTGATTCCCAAATTTTAATTCTATCTGGCCCTCTTTGCAGTTAATGTTGGCCCTAGCAGTGGCCAAAAAGGGTCTCCCTAATATGATTGGTGTGTCCCTTGGGTTCTTAGGTGCATCCATGTCTAGTACTATGAAGTCCACTGGGAAATAAAAATCTCGTACCCTAGCAATGACATCCTCGAGTATTCCTTTGGGTGACTTGATGGATCGATCGGCTAACTGCAATGTCACCTCAGTGGGTTTAAGTTCAAATTCTTCAAGGTGGTCAAGGAGGGATGTAGGTATTAAATTTATGGAGGCACCTAGATCTAGTAGGGCTTTATCAAATTGGGTTTCACCAATTTTACAAGAAATCAAGGGAGTTCCTGGGTCTTTAGCCTTGGGTGGGAGTTTGCTCAAGATGACAGAGCTGGCTTGCTCTGACAGTACGATTGGATTCCCATTCTTGGTTCGCGGCTTACCTTTAGGTGTGCATATGTCTTTCAAGAATCTTGCGTAAGCCGATATGTGGTGGATTGCATCCATCAACGGGATATTTATCTGGACCTGTTCAAAGAGCTTAACCAGATCCTCCTCAGGAGCCACAGGTTTGGTTGTCCTTTTTCCTTTGGTCAAGGCCTCAGGAAATGGGATCCTAGCTGGTTCCTCTAGGATAGGTCCAGGTTCTTGATCTGAGATAGTAGTATCTTGGATATCTATCCTAGGGTCTTGGCTATCATCAGGCTTGGAGTGGTTCGGATAATGTGGGTCTTGGGTTGTTCTACCACTACGTGTTGTTACAGAGTTCAACCCGGCCTGATTTGGGTTAGGTAGGAGGGGTGGCTGCTGCTGAAATCCCGCATAAGATGTTGAAGCCTCCATCCCGTCTGGTGATGGAGTAGCAGGGGCCTGATAAATCACATGTGTTTGGCCCGAATTTGGATTCATAACGCGCTTCTGGGTTAGCACGTTATTTGGGTTGGGCAGAGGTTGCGAGGGAAGGGTACCAGGTTGGCGGGAATTTGCCATCTAGGCTAGTTGGTTGCGAACCTCTGTGATCTCGTCCTTGTGCTATTTTTGCATTGCCGCATTCATCTTTTGAATGTCAGCCAGTGCTTGAAGGATAAGAGCCATTTGATCCTGGTTTTGCCCGGATTGGTAGGTGGGATTGGGCCGAGGCTGAGGCGGCTGAAATGGACGAGAGGCTTGTGGACGGGGTTGATATGGTGGTCTTTGAGAATTTCCCGCCCACTGAAAGTTAGGATGATTTCGCCATCCAGGGTTGTAGGTATTGGAGAATGGGTCATTCTGGATGGCGTTGAGGTCCTCGCAATTCTAAGGAACCTCGGGAAAGTCAAAATACGAGGGTTCAGAGTTCCCCCAACTCTAGTAGAATGGATCGGAGGTTACTCCGATACGAGAGGCAGACGGGGGTGGATATGGGTCCATCCCCTTGGAAGATTGGTGATAGATGTTTTGCACAGTTTCCCTTGCCAGAGGAGGTCGTGCAAAAGAGCTTTGCGCAGAGGTGGCTTGCTGCAAATGTCGAGTTAGCTCGTCCACCTTCTTTTCTATGATAGAAACCTTGTCCAACCGACTGGCCATCAGTTCCAAGTCAACGGAAGTGGACAGGTCCTGCATCTCATGTGTCCCTCTTAGATTCGTCGATGCGCGGGCATTCGTCCTGTCGAATAAGCCCACGGAGTCATTATTTATGGAGTTCTCGCACATGTTTTCGAGAATCTCCCACACCGTGTCCTCGTGTTGACCCATGATGTTTCCTCCGCACGTTGCACTGACGAATAAACGAATATCTTCACGGAGTCCCTGGTAAAAAGACTGGACTTGTTCCCACTTAGGAACTCCATGATGGGGGCACTTTTGCATGAGATCTAAGAATCGATCCCAAGCTTCGTGAAGAGGTTCTCCCGGTTGTTGGGTGAAATGAATGATCTGGTGGCGCAAGGCATTCGTCCGGCCAACAGGGAAGAATTTTTTTAAAAATTCGGACTGCAGTTCCTCCCATGTGTTGATCGGATGGTTCTGAGTCTGATACCAGTGTGCGGCCTTGTCCATGAGGGAGAACGAAAACATTTTCATGCGTAGGATATCCTGGTTTTGTACATCTGACCCGAAGGTCTGGGCCAGATGCTTGAGTTGTTTAATGTGTTGGAATGGATCCTCAGAGTTAAGCCCATGGAACTTCGGTATGGCATGAATCATATTGGGCTTCAGTTCAGAATCAGGTCCTCCAATTGGGATTCGTACTCGAGGTTCGATTGCCACCGCAGCGGGATTATAGTGATCTCGCATCATAGGTCGCTGTGGTGGGTTTACAAAGTTCTGAAAGAGATCATTAAGGCGTTGAAGTTGGTGTTCAAGGTTGTTCTCCTCTTCAATGGGTTGTGCCATGATGGAAGAAGAAGGAGAACCAGGGTCTAAATCAGATGAGAGATTTATATAATGGGGTTGCTGCACAAACAAGGGCGTCGAGGCTTGGCCTCGACGAGAATGAATTTCTAAAGGAGGTCTTAAGGGTGGCCTTAAGGACCTCCTACCGAACATGCATCGAAAGATGTGATGAGATTTAGAAGGTGCTGGACCCAATCAAGACACCCAAAAAAAAATTGTTGGGTGACTATAGAGATTCGGGGCGGATGGACCCCTTAATCAGAAGATCGTCCTCCTGAGAAATACCTGGGCAGCCAGAGAGGGAGAGTCCTGCAAAGACCCCTACACGGTAGAGTGTCCTCATGAGTTACAGGGTTTCCCCCACCCGACCTCTCTTGTCACTGCGATTCCAGGTAGACCAAAATGGAGACCTTGACCTCTTAAGTCTACCTTTTTTATTTTAAGATCAAGGTGCTTAATGTTCCACTTGAACTTTTAAGTATTTTGAGTGCAAAAGTTACCTAATTTTAAGGTTGGTTGACCCAAGGGATCAACTTCACCTCTTGTTCCTTTGAGAGCTTTTAGGTCCTTCCTTTTATGGTTCAAATGGATTAACAACCTGATTTGCTTAGGGTTCCTTTTGTATAGATCTTTTCAAACACGGTTTAGGCACACCTCTTTTTGGACAATTTGTTTCTTTGTTTTAAGAGAAGATGTGTCTCTAAAAACCCTAGCTTTGCAATCCCTAACTTGGCTCTAGTCGGTCCAATTTGGTTGCCTCAGAAATTAGCACCTAGGGCTCAATCAAGAAAGCTTAGCCCTAGTTGCCTTAGTTGGATGAACAGATAAAAATGTGTTGAAATGAAAATCAAGCAACTTATGAGTTACTAATTATGAAACAGGTAACCCTAAGTTGATTTTTCTTTTTTTTTTTCCTTTTTAGATTTTGAGAGGGTTAAGAAAGAGGGCTTATGGAAATTACCTGTTCCTTGGAGAAGTTGTTGTGTAGTTATTGTTCTTTCCTTTTTGTTTTGCTTTCCATGTTTGAACACAACAAAAGAGAGAAGTTAGCTCAGATATTAGATAGAACAGTTGTAATCAAAAGCTTTAAAAGTGCCCGTTGCTCCCCGGCAACGGCGCCAAAATGTTCTCGCATTTTTGTGTGGGTTTAAAGGGTATCATGTTGTAGTATAACTGACAAAACGTTTAAACAAATACAAAGAATTTTATTACTCAAAAAACTAGAGTATCCGAGGTTGAACACGGGGGGCAATCTCAGTACTTTTTAAAACTAAAGAATACAACTGTTAAGTGAAAATGAGTGATTCAAAGAGAATTTTAAAAAAGAAAATTTGTAAAAGGAAATAGAATTAGACGTCTGATTTCTGTATCAGACATCTTAAATGTAATCCCCTTTCACTCTTCTTCTCCATTCTACTTCTTTCTCTTTCTGTCTTTCCTTCTTGCCTCTTATTTCTTCTCCTGCCTTGCCTTCCTTCTCTTTTTCTCTTCTCCTGCGAAGGCTTCTTTCTATCTTCTTCTTCTTCTGACCCTTGTAGAGTCTTCACTTGGCCTCTCTTCGTTCTTTTCTTTTGCCTTGCCTTCCTTCTTTCTGCTCTCTGGTTCTCTACGAAAGCTTCTCCTTCTTTTTCTGCTACACAGCCTCTTCTTCTTTCTTCTCTTCCTTTTCTGCAGCTGCTAAGTGTTCGCTTCTTCCTTTGCTTCTTCTTTCCTGCGCACACCACGGCCAAAGAAAAACCTACCCCTGTCCCTCTACCCAAACATCTCTCTCTTTCTCTGCAATTTGCTCAAGGATGCTCTCCAAGAGCTACACGGGTAATCAGGTCGGCTTCGCACCTGGGACTAGGCGCACCGGCAGGTGGTGATGCGCGAGGAGTGCTCAAGGTTACGGTTGGGTCGGATCCTGCCAGATCCGCGAGGTCAAGCCGCGGACGAGGCAGGTGTGAGGGTAGGTGAGGGACCTCACCCGTGTGCTTATGGAGGCAGTAAGATTAAAACACAAAAATAATTTATATTATACCTGTGTTTCGTGAGTCCACGATGTGGGACTATCTGATCAGCCCTGATTTCATGCATGCCCGCAGAGCTTCCGTCGTGCAATTGCCCCAGCTGCTGGCCTCGCAGTGCGACTTGCTGGCCTCACTCGCTTCGCGACACCTGCATGAGTCTGCTGCACCTGCAGCCTGGGATCCCTGGTGCCTGAAGCTACTACGAGCTCCTCGCTGCTTCGGCCGTCAATGGCGGCAAGAGCTGCAACCTTTCATACACAAGAACGGACTATTGGCCTAATCAGATTAGCTAGAAACATTCGCCGTAGCACGGTGAAGATGATGCGTAGTGCTGCAGGCCGCAGGTTGGCCTAGGCATGCGTGCCTAGGTCAACCTGTGGTCGGAGGTGTGGGGTTGATCGAGGGGTGATTGTGGAGGTCTGGAGTGGCAGTCGAGGGGTGGACTGAGTTCCTGGTGGTGAGGCGGAGCTCACGAGAGGGTTGGCGGGCCGTGTGGAGGGGCGGAGTGGTGTGGGCGGCTCGCTGGAGGGCGGTCGGAGGCGAGGACAATGGAGGTGGTTAGGCACTGTTGGGGGGTAATTGGATAAAATAGCAGTGGGAAAAGAGAGAGGAGAGGATGGAGAGGGTATCTGGGGTGATCTGGAAGGAATGGAGGCAGCGAAGTGGACGGCGCGTAACTGCCGTCGTCGAGGAAGAAGGACCCTGAGGGAGGAAGCGGCGACGAGGATGAGGGCAGGGGCACGTGCGCTTGGTACGGCACGACGTGGGAGGAAGCGGCGAAGTTGACTCTACTGCTGGTATGGCAGCAGAGTGACGAGAAGAAGGGGAGGAGGTCGCTGGAGCTTGCGGGTCTTTTCGCCGGAGATGGGAGAGAGGAAATTTGAGGGGATCTCCGTCAAATTCAAGCTTAGGATCTGTGGCAGGGTCTGGGGAGTCTTTTATAGGTGCTGGCCACACCTTCTAGCACGTGGAGACCACGCAATTAACTCTGCCGGCTCGCCAGAGATGGAAGGAGGGTGGATACCCAAATCTCTCGTGCATTTGCACGAGAGATTGGGTTCACACTAGGGATCGTGTTCTGCTTTAGATGGAAGGGAATTCCTCAGAGAATCCCCCTTCCATTTCTGGGAGGGAATCTCTGAGGGATTAGAGAGTAATCCCACTCTAAACCTCGCCGGAGCTCGGTTCTGCCCTAACAATGGCGGCAGGACCAGATTGCAAAGGGGGCAAAGAACTTAGGGGGCTCTCTGCAAAGATATTCAAAAGATATGGACCAATTTGTGTTTTGGGTGTACTAAATTGCAAAGTAGGTCAAGATGACCTCCCCTTAGGTCTAAATTTTGGTATAAACCTAATTTGGACCTAGGGAATCCAATGGTGAAGTTGGATTTTAGGTTTGATCACGTTTTACTAGACATTTTACGTAAAAACCCAAATTAGGTTAATTGAAGAGCTAGGACCCTAATTTAGGTCAAACTGGGTTCCAAAGGCCAAATTAAGTGTTCTAAACCCTAGAGGATGTTTTTCCATGATTTTTAGAGGGTTTACTTCATTTTTATTCTGACTGGAACCTTGTTAATTTAAGCGGGTCTATTTTAGGGTTACCAAGTGTCATTTAACTCTTAGATTGCACATAAACCCATTTCTGATTGACTCAACTCACTTTTTATCCCATTTAGATCATTTGACCTATGTTTTGCCTCTGAGAAATCCTGTTTATGTACTGCAATGGTAAATTTGCAGTTAACCTTTATTTCATGTTTTCTTCTCAGAGCACTTGTTCCTTCATTTAAGCCTTCTTCTAGGTTATGTAGGAGCTTTTATCTTCTTTATTAGGTCAAAATGAGCTAGTTATGGCTCATGATGAGGCTCTCATCAGGGGCCTTTAGAGATTGCATGAGGCCGTTTGGGCGGCCGGGATGGCGCCACGTGGCGCCATCTTGGCCGTCCATCTTTTGGAAGTTGTAGATGGTGCCACGGATGTCGGATTGACTTGATTTTTACATCGTTGGGCTGCAATCGTCGATCCGAATTCATACGTGCGGTAAGATTTGTCATTTGAAGAGTGGATTTACACCATCCTGGCCCTTGATCTTCTAGGGTTCCCCGGTCACTATCTGATGCTATGGATGCCTGATTAGGGCAATCTTGGAGTCGTTGAACTCCAGTCATCGCCATGATCACATCCATACGGTTGGATCTTCGATCCGAGGCCCCGATAAAATGCTTGCCCTGTCCAAGCACATAAAAGGAGACAATTAACCTCCATTTTATTCAAACTACTCTAAATGCAAGATGATACATGTTACGCAATATTTATATCATGAAATGCAATCCTATGCTTAAGAACATGCATAAATAGACATCTTAAGTAGTGTAAATGTGTTTACATCAAGGGGATTATGTGTAATTTGAGGACTTACCCCTTGAGGATATGAATGATTTGGTGAAATTCGGATTCCTCCCTACATTTTTGATTTTGAAAATCATCCTTCGCAAAATCAAGAAGTTATGGAGTTGATGTTGGAGGAGGACAAACACAATATTGAGAAGCCTAGGAGAGACTCTCGGGGAAAATACATATCAATTGAGGATTTATGTCGCAAGTAGAATAAAGAATTGAGCGATATAAGCTTACTCCATAACATTGAGGCTGATCCTCCTTCACAAATAATTAAGGATATTGAAGAAACTCCTCATCTTACTGGTGAATCACATATACACCCCAACAAAAACATAAGTTAACCAAAAGAATCTAGGGATGAAATTAATTATAATGATTTTGTTGCTTTGACCCTACCATCAAATAAATGTGATTTGGAGTCCACCATTGATTCACATATACTGGAAGGTGAAAATAAGACTTCCATTCTTGAGGAAATCTTTAATGATAGGCAGGGTGACTAGAATTTTTCTACAATAACTATTAGGGAGAATAAAACATAATCTGAATTGTTATTGGAACTGGACTTGACATAGACTAAGCCCTCCTTGGACTTAATCATTACCTCCCAACACCACAAACAACCCCAACACTCCTTAACCGATCCTTGGCTCAGGTCTCTACTCACATACATTCTTTTTGGGGAGAATATCAGGCTAGTACATCCTTGAGTGGAATGGCGAGTTTGGATTGATGCTTGTACTTTTACTCTCACCATTCAAGAGCATAACGTACTTATGATTATATATTTTAAAACCCTTACTGCTTTAGAGGACCCCTATTATCCGCCACTCCTATTTTAAGAGGTCCCTTCTTCTAAACTCTTTTTCCTAGACCTCTTCAGGTAGCCTACGAGGTTGTCTATTATCATATCTTCTGGCAAGCATTTGGGATAACGTTACATCATCATCTTGCCAACATCCGTGGCTACTTGTTCTCTAGGCCCATGCTTTTACACATATTTTTAGGGACTACCTCTCTCTGTTTGGAACCAGACTTACAGGTTCCCTATAAGTCTGGCTGCCGACAAAAAACGCAGCACTTTTTGGGAGGCAACCTAACATCCAGAATAATGCCTTCATCAGGTGAGTTCCTTCCTTTCTCCTCCTATTTTAATTTTACAATGAGGGCATTGCAGGATTTAGGCATGGGGGGTGCATTTTGCATTTTTTGGCAGTATTTATGCATTAGGTTAGGTGCATTAGCATAAACAAAAAATCCTTTGTTCCTTTGAGTCGAATTAGTTAACGCCAAGCAAAATATCTTTATCAAAGAGGTGTCATTGAAGATTTTTTTCTTAAATTGTTTCTTAAGTTTATAATCCAGTATATTTACTTCACTTGCACATAGACTAGGTAATGGATCTTTTTAGAAGCCATTAAGCATTTTTAGTCTGTTGAACCCTTGGACACTTAGTAAGGAGTCAGGAAAACTATTTTATATTAGATCCACCAAATATTTGCGAGGAGAAAGTAGAGTGACTACTGGTGTGCTAAGTCTAGTTTAAGAAATCTTAAGTTATGGATAATTAGATGATGATATCTCAGAGTTAGGCATAGTTTTTGCTTTCTGTTCCTGTGTACGAACATTATGTGAAGTCTTGAAAGTCAACAAATAAAGTAGATACACAAAGATTGAGTTCTAATAAAACTATGATTATAGTGGATGGTTACGATTGTCCTTCATAGAATCCTTGGCTGAAGGAGGGTATTAATCCCAAAGGTCAAAAATACTCTTGTCCTATCCACCCCTTCTCGATGCGAAGAGTATGCACTTCCACCAAATAAGCCACACCATATCCTATTGAACATCATCATCCCCAATAATGTCATATGAATAAAAATTTGCATCATGTTGTATTGGTAGTTATTTAAAAAAAGACACAAGAAGAAAAAGGAAAAAAATATACATATACATATATATGTGAAAAATATGAAAGAAAGAGAGAAGAAAGAAAAAAAAATCTTCAAGTTTATAGCTTTATCTTCGTGTCATTTTTCATCATATGTCGATGTCTTTAAGGCAACAAAAACACCCATTGTGATCCACCAAATATGACCGATACCTACTTTTCAGTATTTCTGATAGATCGAATACTGGTTGAGGACTTCTAACATAGTTATAGGGTTATTAGGACTTTAATTGAAGTGTGAATGCCATGTGATGCTACCAAACACTAAGTACATGGTCAAAATCAGGTGAGATGTGTGATCTCAGTGGGGAAAGGAAGAAAAAGAGTGAGCGCAAAGGAATATTAAGAGAACACTATTTTTTTTAGCCTCTTCTTGGGTGAACTTGTTTGATAGTCTAGAGATTTAGAGTTTGCAATACTAGACTACATGTAACACCAAATGAGTATGAGATATAAAATATGAATCCAGTTGACTCAGAATCTTCTACCTAAGCCAAAAAGATAGGGTCAAATCTCAGATTATTTTATGCTATATCCCCGAGGGAAGAAGTTGCCTATCCTAAAAAAATGTTTACCAAGGGTTAAGTACAGACAATAAATGTAAGTTGGCTTTTCACTTGGATCTATTATGTAGGCTACAATCACTTCACATTTGTCTGGATCTCCACATTTTTGGAATAAGAAAAGAAGAAATCTTTTGCTACTCCCATGTTATCATCAGACACCTTGCATTCATTTTTCATTTTTACTCGAGACTCGCAAAACTTAGTCATGGGGGCATTTGATAAGTCCACTTTGTTGGAACCTTGTTCCACATCTTGTTTTGGTGTTAACAAAATTATTATGGATTAATGTTTGCCATTAAGTGTTTTTCAGATTTAAGTGAAGAAGCAAGGTAAAGAGGAAATGATGGAGGCATGATGGTGAGAAGAAAAAGATCATGTCATGGAGAAGGCAAGATGACAAGGATGAGTCGAGGAGGAGAAGATCATCTTCAACCTTTAGTTTTTCTAAATTAGATTTTATATTTATAGATTGTATATGCCTCTTAACAAATGAATATAACTTAAATCGTAAAAATAATTACAGATAAATTAGGATTGATATTGCAATCATTTTCAAAGAACGTAATTGATTAAATCACTTAAAAGAGGTACTTGTTAACTCACAAGTACTGGTAATAAAGATTAGTACTGGTACATGTGAGTTACAGGTTTGGGTTTTTTCATTGAAACAAACTTGTACCCCGCGAGTACCGGTACTCATGATCAGAACCGGTACAGGAGGTAACGAGTAACGGTACAAGTGCGTTACAGATTTGTGTTAAGTGTTTGAAACCCAAATCTGGAAGCAATGAGTACCGGTACCAACTAGCCATTGGCTCAAAATAGAATGGCTGGAATATTTATTTTGTCAATGAGAACATTGGGAATTAAATCCCAACATCTTGCAGATGAGTATCCTAGGTCCTAAACTCTATAAAATGATCCTAGGACTCTTTGTTTGCACACTTGAGATATAAGAAAAGAGAAGAAAAATTCCTAGAGATATATTTCAAATTTCCACCACCATTTTCAAGAGAGAAAGAAGAAGCTTACCATTCACTCTTTCTACATTCTTGCAAGATCAACGATGTGTTTTTCTCACACCTCTACGAAGTAATTCACGTCCATCCTAGGCTCTCAAATTGGTATTCATTTTAATTATTTTTGGGAGGCATAGGAATTCTTGTTGTAAGAGTTCTCTTTCTTACACCAGTTATTATTTGTATTTTTAGCTTGTTGCTTGTTGGGTTGTAACAAACTCATTTTTTGTACTTGGGTTGAGGTAACCCATTAATTACCTCTGTGAGTAAATTGATTCTCTCGAGGTTGAGGGAATCAGGTTAAAAACCTTAAGCTGGGAGGCTTAGGTAGTGGAGTACCCAAGAGAGGGGAACCACTATACATATTGTGCCATTTTTTGTGGTTTGCTTGATTGTGCAAATATTTCTTGTTGTTACTAATATTGTGCTTGAGTGTTGGTGTGCATATCCCATCTTTAGATCCTATCACACTTTAGTGGACCATTATTTAGCTTAAGTACTCTTTAATGATCTGTTCTTAGTTTTAAATTAATTAGGAGTTAGTCTGTGTATATTTTATGCACCAATTTCACAACATATGCTTATGATAATATGTATGGTCGGATGCAGGCTAGGTGCAAGAGTTAGATATCCATTCTGCTTCTATAAGATGTCTAGAGCTTAGATCGGACATTTGAAAATTGCCACCGTAGACTCCCTAATGTCTATACCTTTTAGGGCATCCAAAACTTGGTCTGGACGTTTGATGAAGACACCACCAGAACTATCCGGGCATCCCCACCATTCGCTATCTTCGTCGAGTGGTTGGAGAGGCTTTCAGCCAAAGAAAAGCAAAAAAGAGGAGTTTTTAAAAAGGGAGGAGGATCATCTTCCTTATCATCTTTCCCCTTTATGGGGATCTTCTCCCTTGCTACCACCGTGGAAGCTACATGCACTATGGATGAAAGCTAACACCTCCATTGCGCTTCCCTTTCCATGGTGTGCGTAGTGACAACACGCACACCATCTTTAGCACCATCAACATTTACTATTCACCTTCTTCAACCTCCTGCCACCGCACACCTTCCCCTCCATCACTACCTGCTTCCACCCATCAAACCCAACATCACCACCCCATAACTGGCCACCCTCTTCCTCGCAAATGCCAACACTTTCCCTCACCACGAAAGCCCACGCCAGCATCCAGCCACACCACCCCTTCCTCTTCTTCTTCTTCCTCTTTTGCAACTTCATGCAAAAAGGAACCTAAACCTTCATGACTGCAGCCACCTTAATTGACCACCGCCAACCTTCAACCTTGACTTGATTAGCACACCAAAGCACCCTCGCTGAGCATGTAGGCCATGCGTAGCCACGCACGGCTCACACACACAGCCACCTCGACGCCGTCGACCTCTGGCATTTCGGTCTGCCATGTCCGGCCATTGTCATCTACTCCTCCTACACCATCACGAAGCCCATGATCTGACGCATCTTTACCCACAACAGCTCCTTCGATGTTCCTCCTTCACGTGCACACAAAAGACATAGGAGAAATCCTATATTTCTCATCTGATTAATATTTACGAGCCCTGCCATTGTAAGAACTACTATTAATTAATTTATTTCGTTAGACAAATTTGCATGAATATCCGTCTGATTTATTCGAATTACAGATAGTTGCATTTGTCTCATGAATAATAGAGTATGGGATATTGGTTATAGGGAATGGGTTTTGTTTTGATTTATATTGATTGTATTTGTCTGTTTTAAGATCACGATTCACGTATTTCCATGGTGGTGATTTTGCATATAACCTCCCTATATTCTTGATTTATTACATAGAATGCTAACTTATGTTGTAAATGAATTGCACTAATTAGTATCCACATCCGTTGATATTCCGAACAAACGAGGCGCCATTCACTACTTTAATAGGCTAATTCCTCCATGTGGAGACGACCTAACTATTCTCATGGTTAGATTTTCAGTATTAAATATTTTGAAAAGCAATTTTCTACCATGCAAAGAACTATAACAATGTGTCATTTTATGCTAGAAATTTCATCAAAAACATGAATCGTTCGTTCTGTTGTGGGTACTAGTAAGGGTGGTGCTAATGCATGGAGGGGGGATGAGGGTAGCTATATAGGTGAGGGGGTTGAGGGTAGCGACAAGGGAAAGTCGTCATGG
Organism: Thalassia testudinum; assembly: GCA_037157565.1. NCBI lineage: Eukaryota > Viridiplantae > Streptophyta > Magnoliopsida > Alismatales > Hydrocharitaceae > Thalassia > Thalassia testudinum. Next base: position 125,634,290 of record JAZHRO010000024.1, read on the forward strand.
TGTCGGATTTTTTTAGGATTTTTATAGGTAGGCACTTAGGGTGTTAGGTAATTAATGTAAGTGGTGAGTAGGTGTTGTTGTGTTAGGTGGTATGTTGAACGTATACGAACGCTACACTAACATGTTTGATATTGGAAAACCTGTCGTTGTAGTTCGAAAGCGAAGAATTCATGTTCAACAAATAAAATTTATACCGAAAAGAATTCTGGATCAAACACAGGGAGGCTATGTTGATCTATAGTCTCAATTATATTTTTTTAGGATTTTTGACAAGCAAGGCGATATAATTACAATGGAGCTATCAGACTAAAAGAGAGAGAGAGAGAAAGAGAACATGCATTCAATATTTCAACTGTTTATATAATCAAACTAAATAAAAGTTACACTAGAAAGCGGAAAATCAATTACACTATAAAGTAGGAAAATTCTACACTAAAAAAGCTGTAAATAAGAATGGAAGAGAGAAGTTATCATCCTCGACGATTGCTTGGAGGATGAGCCAGACGGGATGATGCCTGGACGAAGGAGAATGAAGCCGGACGAAGCAGAAGAACGGGAACGAAGCAGCACGCCGTCGTCGTCGCGGGATCCACTTCCAAAGGGGAACGAAAATTTAGACTTTATCTCGCGAGGAGCATCCCGGGTGTGGGACAAGCTTCTCTTGAGCTTTGGAGGGGTAGGGAGGAGAAGGAAGGGATGAAAATTTCGTTTGGAGGGGGTCTCCATTTATAGTTGCAAGGAGTGGGGCAAAATGGACATTACAACTTCAAAACAATAAATGAGGGGTCTTTAGTGACGGATAAATCCGTCACTAAAGCCCCGACGTGGGCGTAGCTTCCGCGCCCACGCACGCCGCTTCAGCTGCCCGCGCGCCCAACGCCATCGCACGCACGCTGAGTCTCAGCCGTCCTATCGCGAGATCGGACGACTTAAAATGCATCTTCGCCCACTACGCTGCGCGCCCGCCCGCGTGTGATCGTGCATCCACGCTGCGCATCCAATCGCGCGTCGGCGCTATTGGGCACGTGCAGCTGTTGGATCGCAATCTGACGCTCCACGCGCCATTTGCTTGCACCTGATTTGAGGCTCACTGGACTTGATCCCGCGACCTCTGCTTCGACTGCTGCTTCATCTCCGTTGCGCTACGCCATCGGGAAGGTCGCGATGATGATTTTAAAGCGCCGCATCCACAGCCGTTGGATCGAGATCCAACGGCGGAGAGGGGGCGGCTGCGCGGTCTTCATGGAATGTAGGCAGCCGTTTGGGCGACCAAGATGGTGCCACATGGTGCCATCTTGGCCGTGCATCTTCTGGAAGTTGTAGATGGTGCCACGGATGTCGGATTAACTCGATTTTTGTGTCGTTGAGCTGCGATTGTCGATCCAAATTCATCCGTGCGGTCGGATTTGTCATCTGAAGTGTGGATTTTCACCATCTTGGCCCTTGATCTTCTAGGGTTCCCCAATCACTATCTGATGCTACGGATGCCTGATTAGGGCTATCTTGTAGTCGTTGAACTCCAATCGCCGCCCTGATCACATCCATATGGTTGGATCTTTGATCCGAGGCCCCGATAAAATGTTTGCCCTGCCCAAGCGCATAAAAGGAGACAATTAACCTCCTTTTTATTCAAACTACTCTAAATGCAAGATGATGCATGTTATGCAATATTTATATCATGAAATGCAGTCCTATGCTTAAGAACATGCATAAATAGACATTTTAAGTAGTGTAAATGTGTTTACATCATACCCCCATGCCTTTCTTTTGCTAGTACCTAGCAAAAACTATATGCAATTTATAAAAGAACTAGGTTGGATTATTTGGACCTGAGTTATTTTAAATCATTAAGAAATTTTGTAGTTAGGAACTGAACTTTCAAAGACAAAACATAACCTGGGTATCAGCCAAAATGCAGACCGCCTCAAACCCTCGCCTTATTCAAAGAAAATTTCCTTTTTCTTTTTACTCTTTTCTATTTTTTTTGGATTTTCAAAATTTAAGGTTTAAGAGTGGCTTTCTATGGCCATTCAACTCACCTAAGATTTGATGAGAACCCTAAGTTTTAAGCATCTTATTGTGATTGTGATAGACTCGTTGACCGGTAATTAAAATGGACTTCGGATTTCTACACCTCTAGGTGACCTCAAAAAGACTTCTACCTAAAGGTGTATCTTTACAACCGGTAGCTTTCTCCCTACTTTTATTTTTTTACGGGGTCAACACAAGGGTGAATCCAGTGTATATCTCCCCGGTTTATTCTACTTCGCCGCTTCTTCCTAAGTGTTTTGGAAATTTTTAGTGCATTTTCTGAGCTGGGTTCTGGACAACCGGTCGATGAGCTGTTACCACCGACAACTTGCCAGCCATACTTGTGCGGCGAAGTGTGGCTTATTTCTTTTTGTTGTTTTCTCCTTTTCTTTTTGATTTTTTTTTTTTTAAGTAGGTGCCTTCCCTGGTCTAAGATTTACCTAAAGGCAGCAAAAAGGGAAAGGTCCAGTGACTGAGCTCTAGACAACCTACCTATGGGCTATTAGCCACGATAACTTGCTAGCCATATCACCCTAGAAGGTTCATTAGCTACCCAATTTCCGTTAAAATGGCCGAACAACGAGTCAGTGCAAAGAAAGTGTACAGATGCTTAAGACTCAAAATTCCCTCAAATCAGAGGGTGGGTTGATAAGTCGTGTACTTATCACCCAAACTTATTTATTCCAATTATAATAGAATTAAGATGGTGAGGACTCGAAAGACAAATCCACATTTTAGTAGATACACGGGCTGATTAAGTCCAAAGACATGAAGGGTCACTGTTTTCAAATCATAATGTAGTATTTCCTAAGATTGAAAATTTTCTTAAACCCAAATTCTCTTTCCTAATTTCAATTTTTTTTTTCATTTTTTATAAAAGAAAATAAAACAAATCTACGAAGCTGACGAATGAATTCAGAGATGAATATCCACCCCCCCATGCCTATCTAATGCAATGTCCTCATTTTATTAAAAAGACATAAAACAGAGTGGAAAAGCGAAGAAAGCACCTGAATCGCGTGAATGTCAGGTCCGCTCCGAGATGAAAATTAAGAAGAACTGTATATATGCTGAATTTAGTGCCTTCTGCTAGGCACACTATACAAAGAAAAGAAATGAAGAATTCACAAATGCAGGTCAGAATTAAAATAAATAGAAGAATCCTCCGACCTATCAACAGAGGTCCACGGATCTGGACCAGATTGTGGTGCAGACCCACACCCCATAATCGAGAATATCTTAGGTTCTGGATAAAAATTACCCAAAATATAAAATCATAATGCAAGCGGGGTCGGGCTTGCGATTTATAGGATGCAACCCAAGACCAAAAAGTCGGGTTACAGAGAATTGAAGCTCAAAAGGATAATCGTTGAATGTGTGCTTGAGTTGAACATCCTCGAAACAAATGTCGTAAGGGTTCTGATTTGATGGTTTAAGCTTAAAAGGAACCCTTCGACTCAATCTTCTATTTCCTCCAAAATTAACTTCCCAAATCAGAACTTCCCAGCTCCTATCCTCCTCATTCAACATATCAAATTCCAGGACCTCTTGTATATTCATCACCCCGTCTGAAATCTCCAAGTCTAAATGATGTGGCAGAATCAAAATTGACTTGGGTCTAATTATCTCAGAATTAGAATGATCAATAAGCTCAACAAGGTGTAACTGATAATCAGGGCATTGAATTGATTCCTCCAGAAAATGCGATTCTGGATCCGTAATGTGTGCCCTAATAAGATCAGTGTCCTCAGTTATTGGGCTATCAAATGATCTATCAGATTCCTCAGGCCCAATTGTCTCACAGAAATCGTGTTCAGAAAACTCGCGTGAGACTTCGCAACTTGAATCTTCACCATCAGGATCCGTATCAATGTATGTCCCAAAATCAGTTCACTTTGTGTTCCCCAGAGACATACGTTTCCTCGTAACCCGGCTCAGGGATCTTAGGTGAAGAAATCAGATCATCCTTAATTGGTTGTTTTAATTCAATCTGGTCAGCCTCGTAACATGTGTCCCCCCAACAGGTGCCTAAGCAGGTTCTATCATTGGCTTTCCTGAAGAGGGTTCATCTTGGGAATTATTCCAAGATTGAATCAAAGCGACCACGAATCTCATCCTCAATTTTGTTAATCTCACCTGGGTTCTTATCCTTAACATCCTAGAGCCAATCCAACAAAGACTTATTTAAATCATCAATCATTTCAATCAGGGGCTCCAATCTCTCAATGCAAGGTATTGGCTGAACTTCTAAAGATTGAATGATATTCGTCAAGTTAGCCAGAACCTTATCTTGAACTTGGTTAACCTGAACCAAATGAGTTGGTTCAGGGTTGGGCGGGTTTGGGCTTAATGCAGGGGAATTAACGAATTGAGATTCGTTATACCCTTCTTGATAATAGGTCATTTCAGATTGTTGAAAAGATGATGATGACCTAAAGGCAGTGAAATCAGAGGATGGGTAAGGATCGGTGTATCCTTCTTGATTGTAGATCGTATTAGGCTGTTCATGAAAGGAAGATGATCTATAATCGATGTAGCTCTGAGAAGGATAGAAATTAGAATCAAAGTGTTCAGGGTTAGATCCTAAACACGGAGGTCCGGAACTGTATCCCCAATCCGAATTATCCCAACTAACTGATGGTTGATTATAGTACGAGTTGGGATAATCGTCATGTTGAGGATAATTCACAATAGGAGGGAAAGAGCGGGAATGCGTGAAATATCTGGAAGGATTCATGAGACACGGGAGGAAGAAAGGTGCCCTGCAATACAAACAATCAAACCTGTCCTTAAATGGGTTAGCCTACAGACCTACAGATTCTCAAAGCCCATCTTGAGATAAAGGAACGATTTGATCTACTTCCGTCTGTTCAATCCAACCAGTTAGAAGGAGGGACTGGGGAGAAGGTTCTTCCTTCGGCTTGCGCCTCCGGTTCCTAGTGTACCCCCCAGCCGCGATCATTTGACTCTGCTCCCCTAGCTAGACATCAGATTGAACAGTAGAAACAAACTAATCAAAAATAATCTCGTTCTGAGTTCTGAAGAGCGAGTTCAATCCTTAAGGCCAATGTCTACTCTATTTTATTTAGGGCTAGGTTTGAATGTGCTCTGCAATGTGATGGGCCCTTTAAATGGGTTGTGCCCTTAATGATTGATTGATTTGTGTGTGCGTGCACAACCAGTGGTTTTCAAGCAAGATTTTTTTGTTGTGGTGAATTTTAAGGTTCAAATCTTGCTTAGTAGCTTTTAGGATTCAACTTTAGGTGTTTTCAAACAGGTTTCGTTGGCACACCAGGTTTTGCAAGCACAGGTGAAGATGTTTTCCTTTAAAGCTTAAAAAGAATGTGGAGTGCCTAGTAAATCCCTAAGAGTTGAACCTAAGTGGCAGCTACTTGATGAGTTTATTTTATTTGAAGTGGTGCGGACCAATCAACTCAAACAATTGGCCTGTTGCACCACTTAATTAGGCACACAAATGATTACCTAATCTGATTTCTACTCAATTATGTGTTGCTTTATGTGTACCAGTTCCACAGATCAGAACCTAGTTGAGTAGAAACAAATCAATTCAGTTAAGTGCCTTTGAATGTGGGTGTACGTTGTGTGTTTGTTGAAAATTGCCCCACAAAATTATCTTTTTGTTATATATATATATATATATATATTTTATGAATGAGGGTGGAATGAATGTGAGTGAGAATCCAAACAATCAAACTATTCCTAGGATTTATGCAAACACCTAGGTTAATTGGAATTAGTATTCAATGTGGCGAATGAAATCTATGGAGGGGGAAAGAATGGGGGATAACTTACAAAACCTTCCACAGCACTTCACTACAATCTACCATTTTTGCTCGTCTCAAAAGAGTACCTGCAATTACAATAAGAAAAGAGAAAAGTGAAGTAAATGATTTGTAAGTTACAAAACGCAAAGAGAAATCAAAGAGCGTCGCCTCCCCGGCAACGGTGCCAAAATGTTGAACGTATACGAACGCTACGCTAACGTGTTCGATTTTGGAAAACCTGTCGTTGTAGTTCGAAAGCGAAGAATTCGTGTTCAACAAATAAAATTTATACCGAAAAGAATTCCGGGTCGAACACAGGAAGGCTACGTTGATCTATATTCGCAATTATATTTTTTTAGGATTTTTGATAAGCAAGGCGATATAATTATAATGGAGCTATTAGACTAAAAGAGAGAGAGAGAGAGAGAGAGAGAGAGAACATGCATTCAATATTTCAACTGTTTATATAATCAAACTAAATAAAAGTTACACTAGAAAGCGGAAAATCAATTACACTATAAAGCAGGAAAATTCTACACTAGAAAAGCTGTAAATAAGAATGGGAGAGAGAAGTTATCCTCCTCGACGATTGCTTGGAGGACGAGCCGGACGGGACGACGCCTGGACGAAGGAGAACGAAGCAGGACGAAGGAGAATGAAGTAGAAGAACGGGAACGAAGCAGCACGTCGTCGTCGTCGCGGGATCCACTTCCGAAGGGGAACGAAAATTTAGACTTTATCTCGCGAGGAGCATCCTGGGTGTGGGACAAGCTTCTCTTGAGCTTTGGAGGGGTAGAGAGGAGAAGGAAGGGATGAAAATTTCACATGGAGGGGGTCTCCTTTTATAGTTGCAAGGAGTGGGGGCAAAATGGAGATTACAACTTCAAAACAATAAATGAGGGGTCTTTAGTGACGGATAAATCCGTCACTAAAGCCCCGACGTGGGCGTAGCTTCCGCGCCCACGCGCGCCGCTTCAGCTGCCTGCGTGCCCAACGCCATTGCATGCACGCTGAGTCTCAGCCGTCCAATCGCAAGATCGGACAGCTTAAAACGCATCTTCGCCCGCTACGCTGCGCGCCAGCCCGCATGTGATCATGCATCCACGCTGCGCGTCCAATCGCGTGTCGGTGCTATTGGGCACTCGCAGCCGTTGGATCGCAATCTGATGCTCCACACGCCGCTCGCTTGTCCTTGATTTGAGGCTCACGAGACTCGATCCTGCGACCTCTGCTTCGCCCGCTGCTTCATCTCCGCTGCGCTACGCCGTCGAGAAGGTCGCGAGGATGATTTTAAAGCGCCGCGTCCACAGCCTTTGGATTGAGATCCAACGGCGAAGAGGGGGCAGGTGCGCGGTCTTCATGGAATGTAGGCAGCCGTTTGGGTGACCAAGATGGCGCCACATGGCACCATCTTGGCCATGCATCTTCTGGAAGTTGTAGATGGTGCCATGGATGTCGGATTGACTCGATTTTTGTGTCGTTGAGCTGCGATCGTCGATCCAAATTCATCCGTGCGGTCGGATTTGTCATTGAAGTGTGGATTTTCACCATCTTGGCCCTTGATCTTCTAGGGTTCCCCAATCACTATCTGATGCTACGGATGCCTGATTAGGGCTATCTTGTAGTCGTTGAACTCCAATCGCCGCCCTGATCACATCCATTTGGTTGGATCTTTGATCCGAGGCCCCGATAAAATGTTTGCGCTGTCCAAGCACATAAAAGGGGACAATTAACCTCCATTTTATTCAAACTACTCTAATTGAAAGATGATGCATGTTATGCAATATTTATATTATGAAATGCAATCCTATGCTTAAGAACATGCATAAATAGATATTTTAAGTAGTGTAAATGTGTTTACATCATGGTATTAGGTGGTGGAAATGAAGGAAATGGGGGGTCTTAATCTCTCTCTCTATCTTCCTCTTCATAAAATGCACAACTGCAAATATTTACAAAATGCATGCATATCTACCTAATCTAAATGCGAATAGCTAGGAAATAGCATAAGAGGGCAAAATTAATGACATGAATTGCTTCACAATCAATAGACATGGGGGGTGATTATAAAGTAATCATATGTCTTAAATCACCTAAATCATGTTAGAAACCTAACTATTGTGTTTATATTGCATTCATATCATTCATATCATGCATTGCAGTATTTTCTATAGTTGTACATAAAATAATGTTGGTGCATAGTAGTATTTGATGTTTTTAACTATATGATGTGGGTTAATAGGTGAATAAGAAAGGCAACCATAGATTCTGAGGTAGAATAATGTGGTAGAGAAGATCTCTAAAGTCCAAACAAAAGAATAGAGTGCAAGGAAATAAGAAGAAAAGAAAAGGAAGCACAAGGGAATGGACGAGATGAACCAAACCCTAAACCCAATTACTTGAACCTAGACCAACATAAACCCATGATCCACAACCAAACAGGCCATCCTAAGCTCCATTCCCTTATCCCTAAGCTTATCCACATTTCTTTCCATCCCAATTAATCTATCCTTAACATAATTTCCCATCACCATACCAAATTGACCTAATAAGCTCTAATCGAGTCTAATGGCTACTCGATTAGGCTTAATCAGAACTCAATTAGGTTAGCACCACCTAATTAGACCCACCTAAACCTACTTAGGCTATCCCTTAACCTAGTCCACCACCCAACCTTAGGATGTACCCACCTAAACCTATTCCTAACCTACTCCCTAAGAACACCACAACCTAATCTAACTCTATACAAACACACACAACCCAGCACAAACCTACATGTATGGGTTTTTTTTTTAAAAAATTCAAAATGATGGGAACTACCTACTAAACCTACTTAAAAGACTTACTTTGATACAAAAATAACTAATGAAAATGAACAGAAGTTTATATTTCATAAATATGAAGTCTACTACATAATAAGTTTGAAAATGAAATATTTACATAAAAAGGGTAACATGAAAAACATAACAAAAGAAAATGGATAAAAATCAAAATGCTGTTGCCCCGATGCCACCAGCTCCACCTGCACCACCCATGTCATCGTCATCATCTCGTTTGTAGATGTTGAGATCTGATGAAGATGGATGCTCTGACTATCCCTTCTTGAGAAAAATGGATAGAAGGGTCTGAAGCTTCTCATCCATGACATTCATCTTTTTATACCTCTCTACCTTTCTCATCTACCTCTCCTCTCATTTCTATAGTGCATCGATCTTTTGATGCAACTGATCGACGACACTAGATGAGACGTCACCTTTTCTCCCATACCAACTAGACAACGTATGTGCCCTCCTTACACTACAAATGAAACCACCGTGGTTCGGTGGCATCACTCGCCTAAATGCCTCCTCTAGATCCACTGTTGAACATTTCGTCATGGGGGGATGTACTAAGTGTTCCATTTGCTCCTAATTGTACTAAAAAATATTATTATAATATATATACAAAGTTATAAATTTTTTTAACTTATGAAACTTACGTGTCTTTCCTAGTTTGACTCATGAATCTACTTACATGAACCCTCAACTGCAACCTTATTGTAGGTGACTTCATAGATATCCATCCTATTCATTTCCATCCCCTCATGTGCGACAGACTGAATATAAAAATGATACAATTATATTAAGATAACTTAAAAATTAAGTAATATTCAACTACGAAGTAGTTCCAAAACTTGTGTAATGGCTCCTGACTGTCTTGATGCTCCTTCGACCCAAACAATGGGTCTGCGGTGGAGCTTTGCCCTATTGGACTTATTTTTTCTTGCTTACTCTTGTAGATATACACAATAACATTTTTTATGAATTTAAGATATATGAAATTAATAAACTCATTTTTAATCATTTACTAACCTCTTTCTTGGGTTCCATCCAGTGCTCACATGCCTTCTTCCAATCTTGAGGCATGACATCACGAGGATTATTCTCCATTGCCTCCTTAGGTGAACTGCAGTTCGAGAAAAATAAAATACCAAATGTAAATTGCTAGAAATAATATATGAAATTATGTGCATAATAAAAATGTAAATGTTTAAAAATTATTACATTTCTCTTGGTCTTCATCCTCCAATCTCTGTGGATTTTGGTGGCGTGCTTAAGGATATATTGGGAGCCATTAGGGTCGTCACCTTAATCGTAATTTGCCTACATTTATTTTTAAAAAAAATGTCAATCTTACATGATAATAATTTTTAAGATAAAGTTATAAAAGAAATAATTTTAAGTAGCAAATGAGTACAATGGACTTAACCATTATGCCCACTCGACTGATGAAGCTTGGGTAACTCTCCACCTCCCCTATGGTTCTGAGCCTGATTGTTATTCTCAGACCCTCGAGAACACGCTGGTGGTCTAGATTCTTTGTCTTCCCTTGTCCTCTTATTGGTTTACTTGCGTAAACATTAGTATATTCATTATATATTTTGGAAGTTATAATAAACTTTAAAATTTGTAAGTAATTTACTTCTTAAAGGTATAGGAGTTCTTACCAAAACTTGTGCCCGCTGCTAAGGGGTCCACATGAACTAGGGACGTGCTCCCCACCATCTCATCCTTCTCCTCCTCCCCCTCCTAATCTAATGCTCCATAATTTGGATCATCCTCTACTTACTTTGGTAATGTATGAGCAATCTCCTTCCCCTTTCCCTTCCCCCTACATGTAGTAAACGTGTCATTTCCCCAGGTCATAAGAAACGTGACTGGGGGGAGCCTAGTGCCAAGGGGGTGGTTGAGCCTACTATCGAGGGGGTGGCTGAGCCTGAGGAGATGAATCGGGTTGGGTGGATGGCTGTGCCTTAGGGGGACCCTTTCTTTTCGATTTTCTTTTAAACAACTTCAACTGTAATAAGGAAAGAATGCAATAATTAATATAGTTGAAAATCATTAATATATAAATTATTAATGAAAAAAGTTTGGAAAATATTAAAAAAATATTTAAAAATTTCACCAGAGTTTCCCCTTAAATTTGAAGATTTCTCTATAAACCTGCATGTTAAAATGAAAGTGGGCACACCCCACATTAAAATAATTGCAACTCAAAGCACAAGGACTTTAATATTTACAACTCAAAGCACATGCAACTTATCAAAAGATGATTCTAAATCTAAGTTCTATGTTAACAATTTAACCAATGAGCAGTAAACCTAAGACAATTTCCATCTAGTTTTCAGCAAATCTAAGTTGTAAGTTAACTATTTAACTCATTGTTTAGCAAACCTAAGTTATTCAAAGATGATTCTACAAGCGATCAATTGGGAAGTGATGCAATTCTTTTTCTACTGTATGTTTTGTTTTCATTTGGTTGATCATGGCCTCATAGAGTTTTGGATATGGAGGGTCACAATTTAGTTCCTCCTCTTTGCCTACTCTTCCTCAACTACCTCAAACCGTTCGACATGGTATCCCTTACAAACTTACTTCAACCAATTTTTCTGTTCTTTCCTCTACTAAAGGCCTATCATTTATTACTTAGGTCTTTTGATGGTTCTACCATTCCTCCTCCAAAATTTGTTCATCAAAGAGAGGGCGCCTCTACAACTTAAGTAGTTAGTGATGAGTATATGATCTTTTATAAATGAGACCAACTAGTTTTAAGTTGACTTCTGAATCCTCCTTCTCCTTAGGTTAGTCTTCCTTTCGACCTTCATCTTCTTCTCTTCCAGAATCTTCTTAGGTTGGGTTCCTAAATGGATAGGCTAGAGTGGTGGTATCGTAGAGTGGGTGTGTCTAGGATTGTGAGAATGAAGTGATTAACTGTATGGCTAGGTGATGTGGCAATGTCATTTAAAAATTTTTGGCAAAGTTTCCCTTTAAAATCTAAAGTATTTCTATAAACCTGCATAGCACATAAGTGGGTACACCCCACATCCATTCAAATTAACGAAATATAAATCAAACAAGCTGGTACAGCCCACATCTATCCAAATAAAATAGCTAAACATGCAACACAAGTGGGTACACCCCACATCTATTCAATGAAATAAAAAACAATATGTGGGCACACCCCACATCTAGCAAAAACTTATAATTTCATCCAATTAAATTGAAAACATTGAAATTATACCTCTAGGTACAACAGCCTCCAAGTATTCCCATCATCGATAACCTATAATTTGAAAAACAAAAGTAATTAAATAAAATAATATAAATGTCAGTGTATGGAAAATAAAAAAATTAAAAGTGTAGTGAGTAAGAGTAACATATTTTGAACATGTGTGTGTGATTAGGTTTAAGGTTTGGTATTCTTAGTGTATAGAAAATGGCAATAGAAGTTTAAGTTTCTTCAATTTGAATATGAATTTGATTTAAACAAAAATGAAACAAAGCAAAGAAATTGTTACTAACCTTAGATGTCCACATCTACTGCCTTTGAATCTATATGACCTTCTTCCATTATTTCTTGGTATGCTTCAGACTATGCATCAAAATGATTATGCGGTACTATTCTTATTGGTATAACCCATCCCCTTTGGCAATTATCGGGGACATAGAAACTTGTGCCGTTTGACATGCCAATGTGAATGGTTCATCAAATCGAAGAATTTGACGGTTACAATTTACACTTAAGAAATTATGTTTTTTGTCAATTTTGAAACCAGTGCCTTCTTTGGAAATATTAAACCAATGACATTTAAATAAGACAATTCTATGATCATATCTGAAGCTGATCTCGATAATTTCTTCGATTTCACCATAGTATCCATCTGGACCAGTGGAAAGATCTGAATCAACTACAACTCCAACTTGTTGTGTAACCTTTCTATCATGAATTTCTTTTATTCTAAATCTGAATCCATTTATTATATGCCCAGAGTGGTAATGTGCATAATGTAATGGTGTATCGGCAACTGTATCAAAATCTGGTATCCATCATGAGCCATTATCCTCTTTTAATTAATTAACTTGATCTTTAAACCAATCTAAGAAGCCAAATTCAGATGTCCTTGAATGAGGTAATCGTTCGAATTACTTATAAAATAGATCAATTTCAGGAATTTATTTTAAAATATATAGATGTGCCAAACATCTATCATTTTCTAAAATTTCCTTGTACTCTATATGAAGAATCTACCATCCTCTAATATCAAAACTTGATAAACATTCTTCATCATTATCATTATATTCCCCTTCATAGTTCCTTTGAACTTTATTAAAGCAGTTGTCGATTTCATTCATATACATGGAGGTAAAATTTATACACTTCTTCACGAGATAACCTTCTACAATTGAACCATCCAGCTTTGCCTTGCTTAAAATATAATCTTTAAGCTTTTTTCAAAAATTGCTCCACAAGATACATCCCTCTGAATTGTATAGGTCCATCGAGGATGCAACGTGAGATGAACCATTACATCAAAGAAGGATGGGGGAATAATCTATTCCATCTTACAAAAAGTAATAACTGTTTGTTTATCTCAGTGATCTAGCGTATCATTTTGTAGCATCTTCAAACAAATAGCTTTGAAAAATCTGCTCATCTCTGTGAATGAATCAACAACTGGGTGAGGCAGTGATGATAACATCATCATGATTCAGAACTCGCTTTAATTAATCAGAATTAAGTGACAAATGCTCCTACATAGTCTCCTAAGTGTCATAATTCCATTCACATTCATTCTAAGAGGAATACATTAAATCAGGGTTAATTATATAGTTTTAACATCACATTATGAATGCAAAATAATCATGGGGTTTGTGATGGGTTAATCTAAGGTCTAATAAGCATTAAAGTCTAATAAGAAGGTCCACACAAATAGAAACAGGGTTTCACGCACTTTGAGAACCAATACAGCACTCGAAACCCTAATTTCAGACCTACATGATCTACTGAGGTTCTAGTCAACATAAAATTCATCTAAATCTTATAACATTCATATAAAAATATTCCATGAGGTTTGGTATCCTTGATTTGACATTTGGAACCCATTTTAACCATAAATAGAATCACAGACACAATTCCACTCTAAATTACATTTTTACATAAATTGCCCAGGCAAACTTGGTCAAAACTGAAATCCAACTTCACCATTAGATTCCTTGGGTTCATATTAGGGTTGTACCAAAATTTGGGCCCAATCTAAGTCCATCTTTACCTTGTTTACATTCTAGTCCATGAAAACTCTATTATTCACATTCAGGCCCTTAACTTTTTGAATTAATTGTGATTAGCCCCAAAACTTTGTCATCTTCTTCACCAAATACCCCCTATCGCCTTCATCTCGAGGTTTCCTAATCAAGCCATCACACTGACTGAAATCAAGAAAGAACACCACGAAATCATCGCCAAATCCTTCTAATTTTGGAGGGATTGATGTCCAGAAAGTGGCAACACATTTGAACCAAGTTTGGAATCCAATTTTGAAGCAAACAAGCTCCAATAGAGCTTGATTCTTCACATTCCAAACTTTCCTAATTCGAAAAATTTGCTTGCAATTTCTCCAATTTGAGCTCAGCCAAGAGCTCTATAAAAGCTACTAGAGCTTCTAACCTAACTCCTTAGCTCAATTCAGGCCACATTTCTTCACAATTTGCCCTCTCTGGCTGCCTCCAGCCATAGCTCCAATGAGCCCCTCTAACCTCCATCATCTCTCTCTACCACATACCATAGCCAGGGGGATCATCTCCTTATGCACCTCGACAACCAAATCAGTAGAGTCCAGAACCCCTTCTTCCTCGCCATTCCACCACCGGAGAATTCATCTTCCATGACGCCAGCTAATCATAGCCGGTGCCATCTCTCCCCTTTTGTCTACTAATTAGGTCTTATCCTCTCCCTTTTCTGCTCAATTTCCCTAGCTCCTCTCCTTTCTCTTTCGACCTGCAACACCGCCGTTCGCCTACCATCTTCTCCACATCCGGTTGAGCTTCGGCGACGCCTCCACACCACCACAAACCACCAAACGACTCGCCACCAGTCCTAAAAGCTCCACCATCCCTCCACCACCAAAACCCCACAAGAAATTAAGGGGATTGACCACTCCAGACCCTCACCAAACTCACCCACCTACAAACACCAGCATCGACTTCACCACGCTTGCACACACGTCCTCATTGCATGAAACCACTACCATCACATTCGCCACATCCGCGCGAACCCCCTGAATGCTTCCAACATGGCCGTGAGGCCTTATTTCGTCTTTCAAGTATTCACCATCCACCGCTTTCGCTGCCATCCTTTCCAACGAGCTCAAGGCCTAATTTCACTTCCAGGAGATGCAGACTACATCTGTGTATTCAGCTGCAGTGCCAATTGAAGTCATGAAGCCACCAGTAGCCGTAATCGAGCAAAGTATCCAGCTATAGCACTTGCGCAAAAAGAAGATGGAAATTTAGTGCCACATCGTGAAGCGAAGGGGGCCTGCAAGTGTATATCACAATTTTGTGTTCTCAGCTTATCGCCTAAGAACACGAGGGGTCGGGTCCCTCCATGCACACCCGCTTACCGGCCTACACTCACACCTCACTTGCGACACACACCTGCAAGCTTGGTCACTATTCTTGACTCGATAACCCGACTATATGTGCAAACCTATATCTGGGTTTGAGAGAGAAGAAAGGAGAGGATTTCTGAGAGAGAGGGGGGAGGGTTTTGCTATATGATCCTCTGTCGTGCTACTATGCTAAAGAGAGGCTGTGCCTATGCTTGAAGAAATGGAAGGCTTTGCAGAAGAAGGGCCATGCCTGTGCTTGAGAAGGAAGCGAGACTTTGACAGATAAGAAAAGAAGAAAGAAAGTTCTCTCTGAAGAGCCTTGTGCTTGTGCTCACTTAAGTCGTCTGATGGTATACTCCTATTGTCTGATCTGATTATTTTGAGCACTATTGAATGATATAAGTACTAATTTAACATTTGATTAAATCATTTGAAGTTATTGATTATTTGAATAACTTGAAAATGAGATGCATGCATAATTTGATGACCAAATTGGTGATCTAAATCACCACATTTTTTAGATTCTCTCTATTCCTTTTATCTCATCATCATTTGAATTATAATCTGACAAATTGTATTCATTGAATATCAATTTTGATGATTAATTGATTGTGCTCATTGATTTTAAATGAAGATTAATGTGTGAATTCCACATTTGCTCCCTACGAACGACCTCAGACTTCATTTAGATTCTGAGTTTATAAATTTAAATGTCTTGTTGTGCGATTTAGGAGTGTACTACAACGAATGCATCTTTAAAACTCTTCTACCATCCATCAACATTTTTCCACTGCTGCTGAGGAGCATCGCACAATTCACGCATTAGTCTTTTCTTTCCTGATTTTTATCTGAGCACTAACTTTCCCTATTTGCTTTGTTTGTGATTTTGTGAGGTACATCACGAAGAGATCTTCCATGCAATCAACCACTCCAGGGGTAGGTAAACTTTCTCTTCTTCCCTAATCAATCTCCCAATCTTTGGAAGAGAGAAAAAGGAAACAAACAATTAGGATTCACCTGCCTTATTTTCTAGTAATCATCATTTCTAAGGTAAGTTTCCTGATTTGCGAATTCAAATCAATATCTAATTGAAGCTGAGACAATTCTGTTTAAAGATCCCTATCTAAATTGCCTGTACCAACTAAGGATTTATGCTTAATTTCTGATCATGTTGGACTACACACTTCTTGTTTGAAGTCTAGGGTGTACATTTTGAGATCAAATTGAACTTGAAATAGAGCCAATAAGGGTTTCTACTCTATGGTTTTAAAGTGTTAGTTCACCTTTTCCTGAATTAAAAAAAAATTAAACCTCCTGCATTTGTGTGCTACCCAAATCCTTGTTTGAAAAGATCTAATCAAAAGAACCATAAAATCAATCTCTAAATTAACTTAAACCTTAAAATTGTGGACCTAATAATCTGAGAGTCAATTTAGGGTGATCTTGGGGTCTTGACTCAGATTTCATTCTACATCTTTTAGGACAAGTCAGGTGAAGTTGGTCTACTTTGTGGGCCAATCAACCTCCAAACTAGGTCACAAATTAAATTAACTTCTAATCAAGTGAAATCTAAGGAACAAACTAGGCTAAAATTAGTAGACCTAACATCTCCATTCATACATTTCAGTTTACTTGGAACTGCAGTGACAATGAATGTCGGGTGGGGGAAACCCTATAACTCGTGGGGACGCTCTACTGTGTAGGGGTCTTTGCGGGGCTCACCCGTCTTGGCTACAGATATAAACACATTTATTGAGGGTAAAATTTCTATTCATTCATTTTCCTATGCTTAGATTTGCATTTCATGTTATAAATATTGCATAGCATGCATCATTCTGCATTTAGAGTAGTTGCATATAATTTAGGTTAATTGCATTCTTTTTGTGGTCAGGAGAGAAGGATATTTATTTCGGAGCCTCGGATTGATGATCTGATCGTACGAATCTGACCAAGATGACAATCAGAGTCCAACGCCTCTGAAATTGCCCTCATCGGAGTGCCGTAGCACCATATGTAGTCTGAGGAAGATCAACGACTAAGGGACTAGGTGACATAATTTGGAGCTTCAAACGACAAATCTGACCATGCAGATGGATTCAGGTCGACGATCGTAGCCTAACAACGTGAAAATCGACTCAATTAGACTGCTGTAGTAGCCCCTACAATAAAAAGATGAATGGCCCAAATTACACCACGTGGCGCAGCCCAGGCCACCTAGCGCACGCATGCACCACCGCATGTGCATAGCAGTGCGGGTGCGCGCGCGCACGCGTAATCGTGCATGCACACATTGCAGTGCCAGCGCGTGAGCATGCTCGTGTGTGCGGCAACGAGAGGCGGGGACAGTATGCGCCAGCAGCGCATGAGCTAGCCTACAGCGACGCATAAACTGGACCTACAGTGACGCTTACAGCTGTCACTAATTCTTCGTACATCAGCAAGGCCAATTGTAGGCTTGAGTAGGCATGAGCGGACAAAAGCTGCCAACAGCGATGCTTCCAACGATGACCTGGATGTCATTAATGGTCCAATACCTATTTTTGCCTCTTCTCCTCCAGTATAAAAGGACCTACACCCCCTCCCTTCCAAGTGATCTCTACCTACTCTACTCCCACCTACTCCCAGGCTCTAGCAAGCCTACCAATGCTCCATTAGAGCTTGTTTTCAAGCTCCCAAGGCACCTATTAGTGTAGCGAACCTCTGCCTCACCAAATACTCCTCCAACTTCCCATCCCCATTCATAGGTCACCTTGGAGTCATCATCCCACCTCCATACTAGTAGCAAATCATCTCCGACTTCTCACCTCCATTCTGGAGCCACGCCGAAGCTTTCCTCAAGCTGATGTCCTCCTGCATCTCACCTCCATCGTCCTGCTCCTCACCTCCTTCATTTGAGCTTCCGCCAGGTGTCGTCGTCTCGTCGAACAGCCGATTCAGGAGATTTCCTCTCACCCCCCTCTCTTTTTATGCTTTCATAGTTGATTGCAATAGACATTGAAGCGATATCTATACCATTTTTGTTCCATCTCTATCTTGTAATTTGTTTTCTTGTTTTCGTCTTACAAAAATTCAAAAAAAATAACAAAACCCTAAAATGCCAAAAAGAAACAAATCGAAGCATGATTTTTAGTTAAAGTAAACATCATATACCTGTGTTCGACCTGGGACACCCTTGGAGTTTCAGTATAAATTTTATCTGATCGACATGTTTTGCAACTACGACGACAGGTTACTCGTAACCCCAATTTCTAACTCGCGAAATCTGCCTAACCATTTTGGAGCCGTTGCCGGGGAGGCAACGGAATTTACTTTATTGTTTTCTACACTTCTTTGCATTTACATAACACTAACCTCGCTTATCTCTGGTCTATTATCTTGCAGGTACCCTAGCATGGAGATCCAAGTGTGGTAGACCGGAGTAAAGTGCGGGTAGAGTATTTTGTAAGTGTCCCCCACACCACCCCCACCTTAGTTTTTGTTCCATAACCTAATAAGTCAAACCCAAATCAACTTAGGTGCTTTTTATAAACCGTAAGATAGATTTGGTTGTTTGTTTGCCATCTCCACTCACCTCGCCATCCACATAAATAAAAAAAAAGTGTTATCTGATTGTGGGATTTTCTGAAAGCTACACACTTAACACCCACTACTTATCCTAAGGAGCACAATCACTTTGATTTTACAACTTAATTGGGATCTAACCTATGGACCTGGTACACTTCAACTAAATACACATACGTTAGTAGAAATCTAAATAGGTTAAGCATTCTTGTGTGCCTTAACTAAGTGGTGCAATAGGCCAATTAATTGAGCTATTTGGGCCGCACCACTCAATCTAAAACTAATCCATCAAGTAGCTTGCCACTTAGGGTTGATTCTTAGGGTTGAACCAGGCACTCCACATTATTTTTGATTTTCAAAGGAACATATCATGACCCATGCTTTCAAAACTTGGAGTGTTCTACTAAACCTTGATTGAACCAACCTAAGAATTAAACCATAAAAGGTTAAATCCTAAAAGACTCATCATCAAATAACCTTGGACAGATTCTAAGAGTCAGTAGACCTTAGGCTACCCCATCTAAGGACAAACTTGTATTTTTTTATTGCAGGGCTCCTTCTTTCTCTTCTGATTTCTCTCCTTACTTCACCATGTACCCTTCCACATCTTACACGCATTTCCCATCCTATCCTCCTACCACCACTTATCCCCAAGATGATTACTATTCCGATTTGACTTGTAATTACCCATCCACTAGCCAAGATGACTTTGATTGGGGATATAAATACAGACCTTATTGTCCAGCGCCTAACCCTGGACAACAAGACTATGATTATTATCCTTCCCAGAGCTACAATGATTATAGATCTTCATCCTTTGATCACCAAACCAACCCGATCTACAATCAGGAAGGATATAATGGTTATAACACCTACCCTCCCCAGTATTCCACTGAATATAGCTCACCACCATCCTTTGAACAACGTAGAATGACCTACTTTCATGGAGGGACCCGAGAACCTCGACATCTTGACTCCCCTAGATTTAACCCAAACCCACCCAAACCTGAATCGAACTAGTTGGTTCAGGTGAACCAGATACAGGATAGGGTGTTTGCTAATTTGAGGAACACTATACAATCTTTAGAAGCTCAGCCAACACCATGCATTGAAGCATTGGAGCCTATGATAAAAAAGATTGATGAGCTAAATAGCTCTTTATTAGATTTTCTCCAAAATGTTAGAGATAGGGACCTGGGTGAGTTTCTACTTCGGAAATTATCGAGGTTGAAGATGAAATTTGTGGTTGCCCTAGTCAAATCTTGGGATGATTCTCAAGATGAACCCCCTTCAGGAGAGCCAATGTCAGAACCCGCTTAGGCATTTGTCGGGGGGGATACATTTTTTGAAATCGGGGATGACCAGGTTGGGCTAAAGCAACCAATTGAGGATAAACCGATTGATTCACCCGAGATCCCCGAGCCAGGGAGAGTGAAAAAATATGTCTTCACGGACCAGGAAATGACATATGATTTTGAGACATATATAAATGAGGATCATGGATTCTTTGAATCTGAGGGTGAAGAATCTTTGATGAAGTCTCACTTGAACTTAAGGAAGAGGATTTTACTGAGACAAATGGGCTTGAGGAATCTGATGAACTAGTTAATAGCCCAATTATTAAAGATTTGAATTCGGTTGGGGCTAACTTGGAGGATTCGAATCCTCATTTACTAGAAGATTCAATCAATAGCCCCATTCCTCATCCGCACCTCGAAGAGCTAACTTCTGAGATCATTGTGCCCAAGTCAATCTTGATTCAGCCATGATTACTAGACTTGGGAGAATCATAAGCGGTGAATGATATGCTAGAGGTCCTAGAGCCTGAGTTCTTGATGTTGGAGGATAGAATTGTTGAAATAAAAATTTGGGAGGCTAATTCTGAGGGAACTTTGATTTTGGATCTAAGGGTACCTATGGACCTGAAACCACCTGCTTTCAACCAGGACCCTTGCGATATCTTTCACGTGCAACCTAAGTTTGAAATAACTAATTATTTTTCTGAGCTGAATGTTAAGTGGACATCTGAAACTAGTGCACCGGATCTACCTATTGTCCGCCATTTTGGTCGTGGGTTCCACACCACCACACCGTATTCCTGGCCCGTAAACACAACAACCTTAGATTCTAGGTGATTTTCATCCAGAATCTGAGAACCACTCGACCCTAGGGCATGGGTCTATGCCATAATCTAGTCCACGTCTATGGGCATCTTCTATTGGCGGGTTTCAGGACCAATATTTTTATTTTGATTCTGACCCACACTTGTGAGTTCTCAATTTCTTCTTTGTATGTATGTTATGCCCTACTGAAGGCATTAAACTTAGCACGTGTGTATACACTCTTCTCTCTACAGAGCTAACCGGATTTTCATGACACTTAGGTGATATTCTACTTACTCCGCCCTTTTCATGTCTTTATTTTTACAATGAGGACATTAAATCATTTAGGCATGGGGGGTTGGATAATCAATTCCTGAAATCATTATGTTAACTCTGAGAATTTCTTCTAGTTTCTTATAAAATAAAAAAAATTGAAACTTTGAAAAAGATATAAAAAGAAAGAAATTTGGAAAAGAGAACGTAGGCATTTGGAAGTTATTAAGTTTAGGAAATGATACGAGAGGACCTAAACACTTAGACTCTTCATATCTTCCAGCTTAATTATCCCAGGCGTCCACTCGAATGTGGACTTAGTCTCGTGTCCTCACCAATTCAAATTCATTTAGAATTTGGCGAATAAAATGGGATGATAAGTATGCGACTTATCAACCCACCCTCTGATTTTGGGGGACTTTAAGCCTAAGCATCTACAGATATTTTTTTGCACTGACTCACTTTTTGACAGTTTCTTCGAAAATTGGGCATCTAATGAACTATCTAGGGTGGTATGGCTGGCAAGTTGTCGGTGGTAACAGCTCATTAGCCGATTGTCCAAAGCCCAGTCACAAGACAATTTTCATTGTACTGCCTTTAGGTAAATCTTAGATTAGGAAAGTCACCTACTTAAAAAAAATAATAAATAAAAGAAAACAAAAAAAAGAAAAGAAAGGAAAATATAGTGAAAAAAATAGAAAAAGGAGAAAATAAAAAATAAATAAAACCACACTTCACAACACGAGTATGGCTGGCAAGTTTTCGATGGTAATATCTCATCAACCGATTGTCCAGAACCCAACTCGCAAAAAAAAATACACAATAATTCCCAAAACACTTAGGGAAGAAGAGGGGGAGTAGAATAAACCAGGGAGATATACACTGGGTTCGCCCTTGTGTTGACCCCATAAATAAAAGTAGGGAGAAAGCTACCATTCGAAAAGATAAACCTCTAGGCAAGGTCACCTAGGGTCGTAGAAACCCAAAGTCTGTTTTAATAGCCGCCTAGTGAGTCTTTCACTATTTTCACAAGATGCTTAGCACTTAGAATCCTTTTCGAGTCTTGGGTGGGTTGAGTAGTCGTAAAAAGTTATCCCAAAACTCTCAAACTTCAAAAGTACAAAAAAGTTAGAAAAGAATAAAAATAATAAAAAAAATGTATCTTCCCTTTTCAAATAAGTCGAGGACTTGGGTGGTCTGCATTCTGGCAGGCACTCAAGTGCTGTTGAGTTTTCTTAGTTAGGAGCCTAATTGAAATTTTCTATTGTTAATAAACGACTTAGGCCTAAGTGATCTAATCATAATTCTGCTTTTACACTTAGCATATAGTTTAGTTTTGCTAAGTATTAGCAAAAGATAGGCATGGGGGTATGATATAAACACATTTATTGAGGGT
This sequence comes from Thalassia testudinum, assembly GCA_037157565.1. Classification (NCBI taxonomy): domain Eukaryota; kingdom Viridiplantae; phylum Streptophyta; class Magnoliopsida; order Alismatales; family Hydrocharitaceae; genus Thalassia; species Thalassia testudinum. Next base: position 125,656,865 of record JAZHRO010000024.1, read on the forward strand.
AAAATGCCTATTCATGCATGTTCCTATGCTTAGATTTGCATTTCATGTTATAAATATTACATAGTATGCATCATTCTGCATTTAGAGTAGTTGTATATAATTTAGGTTAATTACATCCTTTTTGTGGTCAGGAGAGAAGGATATTTACTTCAGATCATGCGGATCTGATCAAGACGACGATCGGAGTCCAACGCCTCTGAAATCGCCTTGATCGGAGTCCCATAGCACCATATGTAGTCCGAGGAAGATCAACGGCCAAGGGATTAGGTGACATAATTCGGAGCTTCAAATGACAAATCCGACGGTGCTGATGGATTTGGGTCAACAATCACAGCCTAACGGCACAAAAATCGAGTCAACCCAACCTCCATAGCAGCCTCTACAACAAAAAGAGGATGGACGACCGAGATTGCGCCATGTGGCGTGGCACAGGCCTCCTAGCGCACGCATGCAGCAGCGTGGGTGCATGCGTGTGCGCACAGGCCCGCATGCACACAGCGATCTCTATCTACTCTACTCCCACCTACTCCTAAACTCTAGCAAGCCTACCAACACTCCATTAGAGCTTATTCTGAAGCTCCCAAGGTGCCTATTATTATAGCAAACTCTGCCCCACCAAATACTCCTCCAACTTCCCATCCCCCTTCATAGGTCACCTTGGAGCCATCCTCCCACCTCCATTCCGGTAGCAGATCATCTTCGTCTTCTCACCTCCATTCCGGAGCTATGTCGAAGCTTTCCTTAACCCGACGTCCTCCTGCATCTCACATTCGTCTCTCGCTCCTCACCTCCTTTATCCGAGCTTCCGCTAGGCGTCATCATCGTCTCACCAAACAGCCGATTCAGGAGATTTCCTCTCACCCTTCTCTCTTTTTATGCTTTCATAGTTGATTGTAATAGACATTGAAGTGATATCTATACCATTTTCATTCCATCTCTATCTTGTGATTCGTTTGCTTGTTTTCTTCTTATAAAAATAGACAAAATAACAAAACCCTAAAATACCAAATAGAAACAAATCGAAGCACGGTTTTCAGTTAAAGTAAAAGTCGTCTCCCTGTGCTCAACCTGGGACTCCCTTGGAGTTTTGATATAAATTTTACCTGATCAATGTGTTTTGCAACTACGACTACAGGTTACTCGTAACCCCGATTTCTAACTCGTGAAACTCGCCCGACCAGCTGCCAAAGTACTTCTCAGATGTGTGGATTTTTGATTCAGAGGTATCATTCACCTCAAAACAAGCCTTAGTCATCCAAAAATCTTTAGGTGCCATGATTGGGTCCAATTCATATCCAGTCCCTCATCTTTTTTTTAAAGCGCATACACAGGAAAGGTCCTTAGGTTGTTTGACCTAGAGGCCTTCATTAGAATTGATCTTCTTAGGGATTTCTGATCTGATCCAACCACTTCAATCTGAACCTAAATTTGATTCTACATCTTCATTCACCACCTAATTTGAAAATGCAACCTCATAATTTTGGAAGAATTTGAAGAAAACCTGAATCCCAAATGACCATAAAAGAGAAAATGATTGAGGCTACCCATAAAAACTATGAGGATTATGACACAACCTCAAATCTAGTTAGTAAGATTCAGGTTAGTGTATCAGCAACAACCTTCATTAGAAATCGTTTCCAACTGATATTAACATAGATGAAAAATAGTTCAACCCAGGATATTTTTATGACAGGATTCATTAAAATATAAATATTGCATAATTTTGAGTATCTTCAATGTCTAACAATTGCACGACTTTGGGAAAAGCACAAAGATGACCTTGAGAAACAAGAAAACTTGATAACTATGTTGAAGAAGGTCATAAATCAAATTTACCTATATAACAGTCACAAATTGACGATCTCCCAAAACCCGAGATTGAGAATAGAGGTTGTTGTGAACCCCTAACAAAAATGGAATCTGATTCAAACTTTGTGTAAATTGACATACCTGATCTTGATGTTGGTTGGGAGGATCTAATTACTGGTGTTCCCGATCTTGAACCAGCCTTAGAAAGTCATGAAGCTGATCCATAAAGCCTTGATTTCCCAAGCACCTATAATGATAAGCCTAAATCTGAACCTCTCGAGATTGTAATTCTCGAACCTTACCATGTTAAGGTAATTCTTGAGAATGATTCCGACATCCCAATAGAACCTAGTTTAGATTCTAGTGACCCAACTCCAACCTTTGACTTAGAATCTAGATCATAACCTACTTGGGATGATTATGAGGCCTAATGTGATGAGAACCAGATTTTAGACCTGGACTAAGATTATGGGCCTATGTTTGTTGATTGCACCTATCTAACCTCCTCAGAAATACAAATTGATTTCTCAGAAGTCTAATCGATCTATGATGCAGAAATCGAGGAGTTGGAAGATTTGGTATTCATTTGGGTCTATCCTAGGAGCTAAGAACCTAAGCCTATGCCTAATAAGGACACCTCTTCAAGCTCAGAATTTGAAATTAGGTTAGATCTGAGTTAGGTTATTGATTCTACATATAATGATTCACTCTATGGCGGAAATCCCAATTTGGAATCAAGTTTAGAAACTAATCTTCACAAATTCTTCGACGACTTTGAATCTTACTCCGACTATGGAGAACTGTTGTTTCCTGATGATTATGAACCAATTTACAACCTCAGCATCCATGATCAATTCTTTGATTCTAAGGCCAATGATTTGGACCTTAAAGAAGCCACACCTTTTGATCCACATACTAAGCCTTTCAAAATCCGATCTCAACCCCGCCTCGCCACTGGAATCAACTTCTACTCTGATTCACCTCTCTCTGATCTGGTCACAAATGATTCTCCTCCATCTTTTGATTGGGTTTCGGACATTGATCAGACCATTAATCACTTCTTATCCTTTTTTGATCTCACCTGTAAGGTTCCTACATCCTCCACAGATCCATTTTCTTTTGAGGATCCCTACTCTGACGAGGCTAAGCTAACTCAGCCAAACCTTGGATTTTCATTTCCATCTCTTTGAGCCTCAAAGTATTTAGTGGGCTCTGCATCTATTGATTCATATCCATCAACCCACCAAACTAATTAGGTTTAGGCTGCATCATCTGCCTGTTGATCTGAACAAGCACCTGGTTTGACCACCCCTTCTCCTTGACCACCTTCTACTCGACTGAAGGCATTGAATTTAACGCTTAACGGGAGGCAACTAGTCATTCCAAAAACTTGAGACCATTCTGATCATTTTTTTTACCTACACTTCTACTGCACTTCTGAGTTCAACTTTAGAGCAATCGACTCCACCTTTGGTACTTGTATCAAAGCTTGAAATCGTTCGCAATAGTCATCCCGACCCGTTCACCCACCCTTTGATCTTGTTCTAAACTCTGAACCAAACTGAATTTAGACCCTCCTAGTTTACAATGTGGACATTACAAAACATAGGTATGGGGGGTGTTAAAGTACAAACATATGGAAATTCAATTCTCTAAAGGGTTCTCACAAAAAAATATATGATGAGTCATGTTTCACAAATTAAAATCGAGGTTTGGAGAACTTGTCATTGTAGCTCGCAAAACGTGTCAATCAAATGCAATTTATAATCGAAACTCCAAGGGAGTCCTGGGTCGAACATAGGCAGGCGACATTTACCTTGTTTGAAAACTGCGCTTCATTTTGTTTCTTTTTGGTATTTTGAGGTTTTGTTATTTTTGTGTTTTTCAAATAAAAAGACAAGCAAGATAAGTTCACAAAATGAGATGAAACAAATATGATATATCACTCCAATGTTTATTACAATAATCTACGAAAGAATAAAAGAGATAGGGGTGAGATGAAAACTCCTAAATTGGCTATTCAGTGAGACGACGGTGCCTAGTGGAAGCTTGGATGAAGGAGGTGAGATGCAGAAGGACGTCGAGTAGAGGAATGCTTCACCAAGGCTCTGGAATGGAGGTAAGGAGACGGAGGCGATCTTCTACCGGAATGGAGGTGGGAGGACGGCTCCAAGGCAACCTATGAAGGTGGTAGGAAGAAGGATGAATATTTGGTGGGAAATAGGAATATTACACTAATAAGAGGCCTTTAGAGCTTGAGAGTAAGCTCTAATGGAGCTTTGGCAGGCTAATAGAGGTTAGGAGTAGGTGGAAGTAGAGTAGGTAGAGATGGTGAAGAATAGAGGTGTAGGGGTTCTTTTATAGTGGAGGGAAGAGGAAGAAATTCATGTAGAGGGCTATAGTGACAGCTGCAAGCGTCACTAAGGACCCCTGTAGCTGTCACTGTGGATTGCATCCCCACCACTCACACCCGTAGCTGTCCTTACGCCTATAGGCAATTAGTGATGGCTGCAAGTGTCACTAAAGGCTAGCCTAGGCTATCGCTGAAGGTTGGCGACAGCCATGCACATGCCCACTCATAGTTGTTGGTGCGTGCATCACGGGACCATGTCGCGCACGTGCACTGGCATGCATTGGCTACTGCTACATGTAGCTATGTTGTGCACGGTGCCCTTGTGTGCATGCGCAATTATGCGGTGTGCCTTTGAACACACGTGCAGCCATCTCTAATTGGCAAATCGGGGGGGCCGTGGGGATTTGAACCCACACCCCTCCCTTGGAGGCCAACATCCCAACCAATGTGCTACGGCCGGGGATTGTCACAAGGAGTTCTTAAGGCCGCAGTGTGGAGGCCTCCTAACCATTGGTTGATGATCCAACAGTTAGGATTCAAAGGTGAAGATGATGAGGGGGTGCCAGTAGTCATTGATAGCCGATGTTGGGTGGTCTAGATGGCATTACGTGGTGCCATCTAAGTCATCCATCTTCTTTCTATTGCAAAGGGTGCCATAATTTTTGGATCGAGGTGATTTTCGCGTTGCCAGACTGTGATCGTTGCTCTGGATCCATCTGTATGGTCAAATTTTTCATTCGAAGCCTGTAAGGATGTCGCATTGCCCTCCTGGTTGTTGATCTTCCTCATATCACATAAGGTGATACGAGATTTCGATTAGGATGATCTTGGAGGCATTAGACTCCGATCATCATCTTGATCAGATTCGTACATTCGAATCATCAATCTGAGACCCCAAAATAAATCTCTTTCCCTCCTGGCCATAAAAAAGATGTAATTAACCTAGAATATGCACTACTCTAAATGCAGGATGATGCATGTCATGCAATATTTACAACATGAAATGCAAATCTAAGTCTAGGAACATGCATCAATAGGCATTTTATCCTCAATAGTTGTGTCTGCATCAATATACATATCCCAAATGATAAAAAAATAAAAAAAATGAAAAAGAAAAAAAATGGCATGGAGAAAGCGGTGGAAATTTTGATAAATAATTGCAAATCTTTCTTGAGAAGGAAAAGAGGAAAAAATTCGAATGTCAAAAACGAGAAAAAAGCAAGAAAAAAAATGATAGTCATAGCTCTTGGATTTGGAAGTTACTAAGTTCAATACCTAATTAAAAAAAAAATTAAGTCCTGAAATGAAAGAGATAAGGAAATTAGTATGAATGCTGATCTTAGGCCTCTTAGGCTTGCTTTAGGGCTTAAACATTCACGTATCTATTAAGATCCAGATTAGTCATCAAGAGGTTGAGGAAGGTGTGAAGCTAATGTAGTTGGTCTAAGGCCTAGGAATTATTCGACCCCGTTGCCTACCCTTTGGTTTGTGGCACTTGGTAACCTAAGTACCCAAAAATCACACACTAAGTCTGGTTTAGTGCACTTAATAAAGAAACATAGTGAAAAAAGTGTTCTGTTCTGTAAAGCCATCTTGAAAATCTAGCGTAGGAGCAGCTCAACAGCACAAGTTGATTGGATGAGTTCCTGACATGGAGAGGTGGGAAATTCCCTTCAAGGAGGCATAATAATATATCTTCTCCTTAGTGCTTGCCTCCTAGGACATCTAAATATCCTATCGGGGGCATGTAATCACCTTGTGCTGGTTCAAGTAACATGGGCAGGAAAATCCTGAATTGTCGATTGCCATGCCCTGAATTTAGCTACAGAACACCATGGGCGGCACTATCTCGAAGTGTCGAAAGCCAGGAGTTTTGGGGGTTGGCATGGTTGGTGCTATCCTGAAGCATCGAAAGCTATGGACCCTTCGAGGATTGATGATGGGGACAAGGTATCCGATACTGACCGTGTTTAAGGCCAATTCAAGGCTAGATTTAGGGAGAAATAAAAAGAAAAAGAGAGAAAACTCTCCAAATAAAAATCCTTCTATCTCTCCCTTACAAAAATGCACTAGCAAACTGAAACTAGACATGATACATTCTACGCACTAGTGCTTTAACCGCTAGGATCAATAGACCTCTGGGAAGTCTTTGTGGGCCTTAGAAACCTTAGCAGCAGAGTCAAGCTAAAGCTACTTAGGTCTGGATCTTGATTGATACTTAAGTACCTTTAGGCTTATTGCTAGCATTCTGACCTAATTTCTAAAGAGTGGAACAAATCAGGCAGCTGAACTTCAATGGATGGTCTAGAAATATAGTTCTTTCCATAAGATTTTGCTAAGGGACTAGCAATAGTTAGGCATGGGGATATCATGATAACATCATCATGAGCCATAACTAGCTTTAATTAATCAGAATCAAGTGATAAATTCTCCTATATAGTTGCCTAATTGTCATAATTCCATTCACATTCATTTTGAGAGGAATACATTAAATCAGGGTTAATTCTGTAGTTTTAACATCACATTATGAATGAAGAATAATCAAGGGATTTGCTAGCAGTTAATCCAAGGTCTAATAATCATTAAAGTCTAATAAGAGGGTCCACACAGACTGAAAAAGGGCTTCACGCACTTTGAGAACTAATACAGCACTCAAAACCCTATTTCATACCCGTGTGAATTATCAAGGTTCTGGTTAGGATAAAATTCATCTAAACCATCTAAAATTTATAGAAAAATACTCCATGAGGTTTGGTATCCTTGATTTGACCTTTAGAACCTATTTTGACCTTAAATAGAGTCACAGACACAATTCTACCATAACTTAGGCTTTTACGTAAACTTCCTAATCAAACTTAGTCAAAACTGAAATCCAACTTCACCATCGGATTCTTCAGTCCAAATTAGGCTTGCATCAAAATTTGGGCTTAATCTGAGTCCATCTTGAATTAGTTTGCATTCTAGTCCTTAGAAACTCTATTCTTCACATTTAGGCCCTTAATTTTTGAATTAATTGTGATTAGGCTCCCAACTTTGTCATCTTCTTCAGCAAATGCCCCCTGCCACTTTCATCTCCAGGGTTTCCTAATCAACCCATCACACCGACTGAAATCAAGAAAGAATACCACGACATCATTGTAAGCACCTCTGTTTTGATGCACCAAAATTATGCTTATTACTAGACTAACATTCCAAGACTATCTCGGATTAAAGCATTAAAGCGTAATTGATGTAAACACATTTACACTACTTTAGATGTCTATTTATGCATGTTTTTAAGCATAGGATTGCATTGCATGCTATAAATATTGCATAACATGCATCATCTTGCATTTAGAGTAGTTTGAATAAAATGGATGTTAATTGTCTCCTTTTATGTGCTTGGATAGGGCAAACTTTTTATCTGGGCCTTGGATCGAAGATCCAACCGTACAGATGTGATCAAGGCGACGATTGGAGTTCAACGACTCCAAGATCGCCCTAATCAAGCATCTGTAACATCAGATAGTGATCGGGGAACCCTAGAAGATCAAGGGCTAAGAAGGTGTAAATCCACACTTCAAATGAAAAATCTGACCGCACGGATGGATTCGGATCGGCGATCGCAGCCTTACGGCACGAAAATCAACTCAATCCGATACCCGTGGCACCATCTACAACATCCAGAAGATGGACGGCCAAGATGGCGCCACGTGGCACCATCCCAGCCATCCAACCGACCCTCAAGACCATCGCAGCTTTTTCAAAGAAGATTTGGCACATGATCTGGGCCATTGGATCTCGATCCAACGGCTATGGATATGCGCGGCTTAAAACATCCTCGCACCCATCCACGCTCCGCAGCGCAGCGGGCGAGAGTTTTATTGTGAGCAGGCGACGTGCGATCGAATCGCACGAGAGGGCGAGCGGCGCGAATGAGCAGGCATGGGAGAGCATCAGATCTCGATCGAGCGGCTACGGGCACTCGATAGCGCCTACGCACGCCTACGCCTCACGCCGGATCGTACGCAGGCGGGCGCACGTTGAGGAGCGGGGAAAGCGCAACTTAAGCTGAACGATCTCGCGATCGGACGGTTGAGATTCAGCGAACGTGAGCGTGCGTTGAGCGCGCGAGAAAGCAAGCAACCGCGCGGGCAGCGTCCACTATGCCCATGTGGGCTTTAGCGACGGTTTTATCTGTCACTAAAGACCCCTTATTTTCTGTTTTGAGATTTAAATGACCAAATTTCCCTCACTCCTTGCAACTATAAAAGGAGACCCCCTCCACATGAAATTCTCATCCCTTCCTTCTCTTCTCTCCCTCTCCAAAGCTCTAGAGAAGCTTGTCCCATACCTGGGATGCTTCTCGCGAGATAAAGTCAAATTTTCGTCCCCCTTCGGAAGTGGATCCCGCGACGACGATGACGTGCTGCCCCATTCCCGTTCTTCTGCTTCGTCCTCCTTCATCCTGCTTCATCCTCCTTCGTCCAGGCATCGTCCTGTCTGGCTCATCCTCCAAGCGACCGTCAAGGAGGATATTTCTCTCTCCATTCTTTTTAATGCTTTCTAGAATAGAGTTACTACTTTCTAGAGTAGTTCCGCTTGTCCTCCAAGCGACCATCGAGGAGGATATTTCTCTCTCCATTCTTTTAATGCTTTCTAGAGTAAATTTACTGCTTTCTAGTGTAATTGTTTTCTATTTTCTAGTTGTAATGTTTAGTGAAACAAACAATCTCTTTAATGATGAATTCCGTGTTCATTCTACATCTCGTTTTGATTTCTGTTTGTAATATTCTCTCTCTCTCTTCTATTTATTGTAAATAGTTAGATAGTTTTAATCAATTGAATTACTTCATGACAAATAAAAACAAACGCGTAGTTTTTAAATCAAACGTCTGCCTCCCTATGTTCTACCCGGAATTTCAAGTTCGGTATAAATTTTATTTGTTGAACACGAGTTCTTTGCTTTGAAACTACAACGACAATTTTTTCAAAACCAAACACGTTAGCGTAGCAACTCGTATGTTCAACATTTTGGCTCCGTTGCTGGGGAGGCGACGTTCTTTGATTTTTCTTCGCGTTTTCTAACATACAAATCATTTACCTCACTTCTCTCCTTTCTTATTGTGATTGCAGGTACTCTTTCGAGACAGGCAAAAGCAGTAGATTAGAGTAAAGTGCTGTGAAAGGTTTTGTAAGTTATCCCCCACCTCCCACCCATTAGATTTCATTTCATCGCATAATAACACAAACATCAATCACCCTAGGTGTTCTTATAAACTCTAAAGTTAGATTGTTTGTTGTTTGACACCCATACTCACCCCAACCACCACATTAAAAAAATTAAAAAAAAAAAATCTCACAGAGGTACACAACCTCATCTGATTTTCAAACTCAACCGGTAAATTGATCTTTGGAGCTAGTACACTAACGGGAGTGGAAATCACGTATTTTGAAATCGTTGGAAATCGTAGTATAGTCGCAAAAACCAGTCGTCAAAGATATTTGTGATAACGAAACTCTTGTAGATCTTTATTCCTTTTAGAACTTGAGTCCCGGTCATTCGTCTCTGGGAGGCGTGAAAACGAATTGAGATTTGGATCAGCTTTTATAACCTAAATCTAACCTAAGCTACTATTTTTGTCTTTTTGTGTTTTTGATTTTTTTTATTTTGAAAAGCGAATTGAAATGTAGATCTAGATAAACTAGCAAAAACCTAAGTGACTATGTGCATCTAAATGAGGCCATGGTGGTCGTGCATGGTGTGAACAAACCAAAGTGTCATATAAGCAAGCAAACATGAGGACAATCAATCACAGAAACATTATTTATGCATAGAAATTTATCACACATCATCTACACTAGAAAGAATATAAATAGAAGAAAATCCCTCATGCCGGAAAGTTGCCACTAGGGCCATCGGCCTTGTGTGAGGGTGTAGGCTAGACCTTGGGTATGCAAACCCGTCTACACGCCTACCAAAAGAGATGGCTGGCCACAAGAGGCTTTGGGTGAGCCTTCATGTCCGTCCAAGAAGAAGAAGATGGGGGCTAGTGCACCCAAGTGGAGAGAGGAGGGTGTTGCTCCCTTTCTCTACCAATGGCCATCCTTGAAGCTTTGGAGAGAAGCTTCTCTAGCTAGTCGTCCATGGAGCCTTGGAGGAGGATGAGGAGGAAGGCCTTAAGGTTTTGGAGGGTGGAAGCAAGTTTAGAGTGGAGAGTATGGATGGGAGAATGTATGGAGAGATGGTCCAATTTCGTAGCTCTCTCTTTGCCCTTATGGAAGGCTCCATTTGGTTGCCACTTTTGGTGGCTCCAAAAATAGCAAATGCCACAATTTTTGGATCTAGGTTTGACACAAGTTTTTAGGCTTTCCAAGAGAGTGTGCATGGGTTTGGTGGGAGTAAAATGGGAAGGTGTGCGTGTGTGTGTGGGTGTGTGTTTTTCGTAGGGCTAGGTTGTGGGCTTTGGTGGGATTAGGTGCTAAATAGGTTGGGTCAATCTAGATTAAGTGGGTGTGGACCTAATTAGGCTTAGGAAAGTCTAATTGGGTAGGAGTGAATCTAATTAGGTCTAGGTCAAGTCTAATTAGATGTGTGCATGCGATTAGGCTAGGGTAACCCTAATAGGTATGAGTTAATTAGATCCTGGGTGGATCTAATTGGGCTCGGGTGCACCCAATCAACTGTAGATGCACCCAATTAGGTATGGGATGGTTCAATTGGGTTAGGGATAGGACGAGTAGGGCTATGGATAGTGGACTAGGCTTAGGAGGTCTCTACTTAGGTTTCCTAGGGTGTCCAGTGGCATTTCTAGGTGAAAATAGGTATGCTAGGGCTTCCAACACCAAAAGTAGGGACCAGACAGCAGTATCAGACGTCCAGGATAGTGGTTAGATGTCTTATACTACAAAATTGGATGTATGGACACTAAATTAGACGTCCAATTCTGTGTCAGTATGAGTTTTGGCTTCCTGGATTGTTATTCTGCAGAAATCTGACGTCCAGCCAGATGTCTGGACGTCTTAAAAGGTGCTGGAGAGTGGGTTTTGTGTTTCCTAAGGTTGGCTTTGGTTCCTAAGTGTTTGGGAGAGGGATAGGAACATGGATAGTGCTATCCATGTTTGGGTTTTGAGGCTAAGGTGCCCTAATGGAGGTTGTTTTGGGTTTGGGATGGCTGTCCTAGGGTTTCTAAGGGTAGGGATAAGGCTATCCTCCTCACTCCTCTTATCTGGATCAGTCTTCTTCTTCCTTTATTGCTTTATTCCACTATCTCCATCCTGTATCACTTTATTATCTGTAAATAGCAATAAAAACCATTAACTAGCAGGATATCTCATCTTATTCTAAATAGACTGATGCAATGCATGATATGCAAGATGGGTGCAATATCCACAATTTAAGATAGGTTCAGACATTATTTAGGTTGATTAGGACCTATGATTGCTGTGCAATCATACCCCCATGCCTAAACCTTACTAGTCCCTAGCAAATGCAAGACTAAATTATTTACAACAAGGGTCCCTAAGGGACTGGTTATTTTATCAAGTGTTTGCATAGAGATTTTTCTCCCTTTTGTTTTCATCCTATGCTCTAGAAATCCAGACAATCGTGAAGGTGCAACTATGTAGCTTTTGCAACGGATTCGAGTGAAAACTAATACACCTCTAAAGCCTGTACTTGACCCCTAGTAAAAATTCTAGCGGGATAGGCTGACTTCTTCCCTCGGGGTATTCAAGATATTCTATGAATTTCACCCTAGCTTTGGGCTTAGGTAGAGAATCTTTGAGGGAAAGGATTATATATTTGATATCTCATTCTCACTTGGTGCTGCATAGAGACTAGTACTATAGAATCTAGATTCCCGGATTACTAAGTAACTCAACTCAGAGAAAGACGAGAAAAACTATGCTCATTTTTTATTCCTTTGTATTCATTCTCTCTTACTCTTTTTCTTTCTTTTTCTTAGAGCTCACAACCTCACCAGATTCACACATAGGATCTGTATTTGGTGGTCTCACTAGGCATTAACACTTTAATTGAGTTCTCATAACCCTAACACTAAGTCAGGATTCCTCAGGCAGTATTTGGGCGGTCAGAAACACAAGAAAAATAGGTTAAGGCCATATTTGGTGGAGCTCAATTTTATTTGGTGGTATTGCCTTGATAAGCACCAAATATTCATTCTTTTCTTCTTTTTTCTTCTTTTTCTAATTTTTTTCTTTTTCAGTTTTTCTTTCATTTCTTCATTCTTTTTCTTTTTCTTTTTCTCTTTTTTTTTATTTTTTTTTTTTCAACATAACACAACTGGCATACATCCATGAACTTTATTAAGGAGGCATTATTGGGGATTCGTGGTACTCAAGAGACATTGGGTGGCTTATTTGGTGGAAGTGCCTACTCACGGCACTGGGAGAGAAGGATAGGATGGTGTATTTCTGACCTTCACATCAATACCCTCCTTCCGCTGAGGATTCCGTAAAGAATGGTCGTAACCATCCACCTTAGCCCTAGTTTTATGAGAACTTGCTCTCTGCGTATTTGCCTTATTCAGTGGCTCTCAATATTTCACACAAAAATGTATACGCTGGAACCGAGAGTGAAAACTATGCCTAATCTCTAAGTATCATCACCTAATTATCTAAGATTCCAGATTCCTTGCACTAATCTTAGAGCACCAGTACACTCTACTCTCATCTCACACTATTTGGTGGATTTTTGGAAGAAAATCAGCCTGACTCCCAAAACACTGTCCAAGGGTTCAGGAAAAGAAGCACTGCTTCTTCTCGACAAACTGAAGATGTTTATCAGCCTTCACCGTGAATCCATTGGAAATTCTACGTGTGTGTGAAAAGTTGTACTCGATTCCAAATTACAGGAATCAACTAAAGGATAAAATCCCTAATGCATTCTCTTAATAAAATAATCTTATTCATGAATGCAATATCTATATATGCTATAAACATGTAACCTCATATAATTTGCACTTCGTGAATTTCCCGTATCGAGTTACAATCAGCTTGTCCCTAAATTTAGAACAAAAGGTGGGCGGGTGAGTCGGAAGTGGCTGTTGCGAACGATTTCTAGCTCCAATGAGAGCATTGGAGGTGGAGTCGGTTGTTCTTTTATTTAAGGTCCTAAAGTACATTTTGCATGCAACTCCGAGGTTTTCCTAAGTGTTGGCAAAAAAATTTTTTTTTTCAGTTTTTCTGTATCTACTTCCCCATGCCTAAGTTCTTGCATGTCCTCATGCATGAATGTAAAAGAAAATAAATGTTGCAAGGAGAGAATGGATAGAAATCACCTGTAATTGCTCCTGAAATTATATTTAGCACCGGCCAACCTGTTAACATGCAATATAGAAAAGGGAAATATGGTAAAACAAAAATATGCTATGTATAAAAATGGTTATGTATAGATGATGGTGAAATGGTATTTATACGTGCTGAGTTTAACGCCTCCAGCTGGGCGTACACTTCAAAAAGGATATACCAGTACAGTATTGAGAATGGCGAGTAAAATGATAAGAATTTTAGTCTCATTCACCAACAGCGGATCGCAAATGCGAACTAGATGTCCATGAATTCCAAGTCCAAATAATCAGGAAAATATGTAGATGGTGCTTGGGATTATCTGCAGCCAGATGCTACAGAAGAAAGACAGATAAATACGGGTGCCTGGAAGGAATGAAGGTGAAGGCATCCCGAAGAGGTGATGGAGAATGTGGGTGGTAGGGGTATGGGTGGAGTCGTGTGGGGTGAAATCATATGGGTCCTGATAATGGTGATGAATGGAAGACATGACCCAAGTAGTGTGGTCAGATCTGGAAATCAAGGTCCAGTGATCAGTCTCTGTCTCTACCAAAGATGTTTGGGCCTCATCTTCTTCTTTTATCTCTTCCAAATTGTCCAATGCCAATTCCCAATTATCACATGATTCCCCAAAATTCCTAGCATCCTCTGATAACTCATCATATGTTATCCCCAATAATCTTTCAATTTCTTGAATATCTATTTCATAAGGGGATATTTCCTTCTTCTCACTTAGATGAAGTTGGGCATTAGATTTAGTAGTGAGTCCCTCCGTGAAAGTGGAATGGGCTGAATTATTGATTGAGGAGTTGTTACAATCTTTTTGATTTTGTTGCTTCGTGTATGAGATCAATTGAATTAATTCATCAATGTCTCCATGGGTATTCTCAAATACAACAAAATTATATTTAGGTCCCTTAATGCTTGGTTCCTCAAAATGAAATGATTGGTACTCAAGCCCTATATCAAGATCAAGATTCTCAAATAAATCTCCATTCTCAACTTCCATAGGGTTATCAATATCATCCACCTCGGGTGTTTGATCAACAAAATCCTGCATGACCACCACTGAATCGCAAATCGGTTGTGACACACCTGACCCTGATTCAAACATTTCTGGTTTTTGTTGCTCATCCCAGATTCTATGAAGCTCTTTCCTTATATCATCATATTCTCTTGCACTAGCTTCTTTTATTTCATGAATCATTTTTATCAATTGAGTAATCTGGGATTCATTGCAAGGGGCAGGGGTTTGAATTGGGCTAGGTCGATCAAGATAGTCAACCATATTATCAATGATTTGATCTGGTAGGGAGGGTGACTTATGTGATCGAGTGGATTGTTGATTCGAGTCGTGTGGTTCCACCCAGGTGTCAATTGCCATAGTTGCTTCCGAATTACCCTCCGACCCACTTTCCATATCATCCAGAAAGTACCCTGACTTTGTTTTCTTAGTGGCTGCATACATATCAAAGTGAATCTTCTCATTGTCGCTACTTACCTCCATACATCCTGAGTAACAGTCAATCCGTGCATTGGCCGTAGCCAAGAAAGGTCGACCCAAAATAATGGGTGAATTACTTAGCTTCTCTGATATATTCATGTCCAAGACAATAAAATCGACTGGAAAGCTAAGACCTTGCACTTTAATAATCACATCCTAAACTACCCCCTTCAGTAGTTTGATGGAGCCATCTGCCATTCTAATGGTGACAGGTGTGTGGTGCAGATCTCCAAGTTTGGTGCGGTCAAAAAGGGCGGTAGGAATCAAGTTAATGGAAGACCCTAGATCCACAAGGGCTTTGTTGAAGGTGAATCCCTTTATGGCACAAGATATGAAGGGTTTTCCAGGGTCAGTCATTTTGGGTGGTATAGTGCCAGAAACAAATGCACTTATGTTAGCTGATAAAACCACCTCTTTAGGTGTGCAAGTCATTTTTTTCTTTTGTGACTCTTTCTTTAAGGCCTCAGGAAAGGGTAAATAGGTCAAATCAACTTCAGAAGCCTTTTTCTTATTTTTGTCCCTTGAGTCAGAGTCAGAGCTAGATGTGGGTTTGGTCTTATGATTTTTGGTTGAGCCCAAATCAAGTTGTTTGGGTGGGCTCTTAGCTTTTCTCTTACTTTTAGAGGCCACAAATTTGACCTTCGCACAAGGGCATGTTTGATAGATTGGAGGAGGGGTCGGAAGAATAGGAGGAGAATAGGAGTGAAAAGGCATTTGCATTCGGGGATAGAGTGATTCTTGAAGTCTCTTGATTTGATCCCCTTGAGATTTCACATGATTTTCCAACTTAGTCTGCCTTTCTTCATTTTTCTTATCAAAGTCCAACAAAATGTTCATGATATCTTCAAGGGTGGTTGTGGGTTGGGTTGGACTATATGGTTGCCCTAAAGTGGATTGAGTGGAGTATTGGGCTGGCCTAGATTGATGTTCAGTCTGAGTCGATCCCTGTGGTGGCCATGAAAGATTAAGATCGTTTCTCCACTCAGGGTTATACGAATTTGGATATGAATCGATAGGTGTATCACCCTGAGTGGATCCCTGAGCCAGGGTATGAGGAAATGTATGTCTCCATGGATCAGAAAGTGATAGATGATTTTGAGACATACATTAATACGGATCTTGATTCTGATGGTGAAGATTCGATTTGCAAAGTCACACACGAGTTTACATAGCACGATTTTTGTGAGACGATTGGGCCTGAGGAATCTGAAAAATCATTTGATAGCCCAAGAACTAAGGAAACTGATCTTATTTGGGGACACATTACGGATCCAGAATCGCATTTTCTGGAGGATTCAATTCAATGCCCTGATTGTTAGTTACACCCCGTTGAACTTATTGATGATTCTATTTCTGAGATAATTAAACCCAAGTCAATTTTGATTCAGCAACATCATTTAGACTTGGAGATTTCAGATGGGGTGATTAACATGCAAGAGGTCTCGGAGTTTAACATTCTAATTGAGGAGGGTAGGAGTTGGGAAGTTAACTTTGGAGGAAATAGAAGATTGAGTCAAAGGGTTCCTTTTAAGCTGAAATCATCAAACCAGAACCCTTACAACATCTGTTCTGAGGATGTCCAACCCAACCACGCATTCAATGATTATTCTTTTGAGCTTCAATTCTTTATAACCTGACTTTTTGGTCTTGGGTTGCATCCTCATAAATTGCAGGCTCGACCCCGCTTGCATACAGATTTTAGGTTTTGGGTAATTTTTATCCAGAACCTAAGATATTCTCGATTATGGGGTATGGGTCTGCACCACAATCTGGTCCACATCTGTGGACCTTTGTTGATAGGTCGGAGGATTCTTCTGTTTATTCTAATTCTGACCTGCACCTGTGAATTCTTCAATTCTCTTCTTTGTATAGTGTGCCTAGCTGAAGGCACTAAATTCAGCACATATACAGTTCTACTTTAAAAAAAATCAAAAGAACCCACTTTAAATGCCACCTACTTTAAAAAAAAAAAAAAAAAAAATCAAAAAGAAAAGGAGAAAAGAAAAAAAGAAACAAACCACACTTCACCGCACGAGTATGGCTGGCAAGTTGTCAGTGGTAAAAGCTCATCAACTGGTTGTCCAAAACCCAGCTCAATAAATGCATTGAAAATTCCCAAAACACTTAGGAAGAAGCGGAGAAGTAGAATAAACCGGGGAGATATACATTGGATTCACCCTTGTATTGACCCCGTAAAAAATAAAATTAGGGAGAAAGCTACCAGTTGTAAAGATATACCTTTAGGCAGAATTCTTTTTGAGGTCAACTAGAGGCGCAGAAATCCGAAGTTCATTTTAACTGCTGGTCAACGAGTCTATCACATTCACAATAAGATGCTTAAAACTTAGGGTTCTCATCAAATCTTGGGTGAGTTGAATGGCTGTAGAAAGCCACTCTTAAATCCTAAAACTTGAAAATCCAAAAAAAAATTAGAAAAGAGGAAAAAGAGAAAAAGAAAATTTTCTTTGAATAAGGAGAGGGCTTGAGGCAGTCTACATTTTGGCAGATACTTGAGCACTGTTGTGTATTTGAAAGTTTAGAACCTAGGTAGACATTTTCTTAATGATTGAAAATAACTCAAGCCCAAATAATCCAACCTAATTCTTTTATAAATAGCATATAGTTTTTGCTAGGGACTTGCAAAAGATAGGCATGGGGGTATGATGTAAACACATTTACACTACTTAAGATGTCTATTTATGCTTGTTCTTAAGCATAGGATTGCATTGCATGCTATAAATATTGCATAACATGCATCATCTTGCATTTAGAGTACTTTGAATAAAATGGAGGTTAATTGTCTCCTTTATGCGTTTGGATAGGGAAAACCTTTTATCGGGGCCTTGGATCAAAGATCCAACCGTACAGATGTGATCAGGGCGATGATTGGAGTTCAACAACTCCAAGATCGCCCTAATCAGGCATTTGTAGCATCAGATAGTGACTGGGGAACCCTAGAAGATCAAGGGCTAAGATGGTGTAAATTCGCACTACAAACGACAAATCCGACTGCACGAATGGATTCGAATCGATGATCGCAACCTAATAGCGTGAAAATCGACTCAATCTGACACCCGTGGCACCATCTACAACATCCAGAAGATGGACGACCAAGATGGCGCCACGTGGTGCCATCTCAGCCGTCCAACTGGCCCTCAAGACCGTCGCTGCTTTTTCAAAGAAGAATTGGTGCGCAATCTAGGCCATTGGATCTCGATCCAACGGCTGTGGATACATGCGCCTTAAAACTTCCTTGTGCCCATCCATGCTCCACAGTGCAGCGGGCGAGAGTTTTATCGTGAGTAGGCGACGCGCGATCGAATCGTGCGAGAGGTCGAGCGCCGCAGATGAGTGGGCACGGGCGAGCGTCAGATCTTGATTGAGTGGCTGCGGGCACTCGATAGTGCCCACGCGCTATCGCGCGCCCGCGCCTCACGCAGGATCGTACGCATGCGGGCGCACATTGAGGAGCGGGGAAGGCACAACTTAAGCGATCTCGCGATCGAACGGCTGAGATTCTGCGAACATGAGCATGCAAGAAAGCAAGCAGCCGCATGAGCAGCGCCTACTACGCCAACGATGGGGCTTTAGCGACGGTTTTATCCGTCACTAAAGACCCGTTATTTAATGTTTTGAGATTTAAATGACCAAATTGCCCTCACTCCTAGCAACTATAAAAGGAGAACCCCTCCACATGAAATTCTCATCCCTTCCTCCTCTTCTCTCCCTCTCCAAAGCTCCAGAGAAGCTTGTTCCACACCTAAGATGCTTCTCGCGAGATAAAGTCAAATTTTCGTCCCCCTTCAGAAGTGGATCCCGCAATGACGACGATGTGCTGCCCCTTTCCCGTTCTTCTGCTTCATCCTCCTTCATCCTGCTTTGTCCTAAATCCAGACGTTGTCCCGTTCGGCTCGTCCTCCAAGCGACTGTCGAGGAGGATATTTCTCTCTCTATTCTTTTTATTACTTTCTAGAATAGATTTACTACTTTCTAAAGTAGTTCTGCTTGTCCTCCAAGCGACCGTTGAGGAGAATGTTTCTCTCCCCATTCCTTTAATGCTTTCTAGAGTAAATTTACTGCTTTCTAGTGTAATTGTTTTCTGTTTTCTAGTTGTAATGTTTAGTGAAACAAACAATCTCTTTAATGATGAATTCTCAGTTCATTCTACATCTCGTTTTGATTTCTGTTTGTAATATTCTCTCTATCTCTTCTATTTATTGTAAATAGTTAGATAGTTTTAATCAATTGAATTACTTCATGACAAATAAAAACAAACACGTAGTTTTTAAATCAAACGTCCGCCTCCCTATGTTTGACCTGGAATTTCAATTTTGGTATAAATTTTATTTGTTGAACACAAGTTCTTCGCTTTCAAACTACAACGACAGTTTTTTCAAAACCAAGCACGTTAGCGTAGCAACTCATACGTTCAACAGTAATTAAAGTCAAGTGCAGATAGTTGTTGATGTGTGTCTTTTCATCTTTGAGTCTAGGACATTCTTGTAAGGAACCTTAAATAAAACTCAAATACGAATTTTTCACGTATCTTTTCAAAACCAAGCTTTTAGGGTATTGATCAACCAACCAACTTCATTAACAGATAAAATCACCCATTTTAGGAAGTTGAGAAATATCCTTTTGATCAACCAACCAAGTTAATTGATCGATCAATTAGTGATTGACCAAATTAACTTTTGATCAACCAATTAACCTTAATTGATTGACCAATTTAAGTTCCTATTCAAGCAAAATTTTTAGCATAAATAGAGGTCGTACGAGCCCATTTTTTCATAACTTTCAAATAGAAATACCATTCAGAAAATAGAGCTTCTCGTGCTTATTTCAAAGGCTTCTACACCCCGCTCTTCATGTTCTTTTAAAGCATGACGCCTCGAACCTTTGCAGAAAGGTTTTGGTTTGATCTTTCATTGAGGTTCCATAGAAGTTATTCCTATTATTCTATTTTGTTATTTTGATTTATCGATCCCAAGTTTGTTGGGATGATCCGTGATTGTTTTTGCTTCTCTTCAGAATAAAAAGGGAAGCGGTTGTAAGAGGTTGTGCCACCCTTGCTCAAGTGATACATCTAGTGGATTGACTAGCTTAGACTAGTTGAAAACATCCTAAGTTGGGAGGCTTAGGTAGTGGTTTTCACCCAGATTGGGTTTCCACTAGAAATTAGGTGTGCTATGTGATTTTTTGATCTGTGCATATATTTTAAAGCAATACTATTCACCCCTCCCCTCTAGTATTTAGTTGCAATCCACAAGATATTCTCATACTCTCACTTGGTATTAGAGCCTAGTTGTCCAGAAGATGTCAATGTCAATTGTCGACACATACGTTGAGGGGCAATCTGCTATTCATCCACCTCTCTTTGGTGGGACGAACTACAGATACTGGAAAACTAGGATGCAGATATTCTTAGAATCCATGGACTTCAAGGTATGGGACATCATCGCCTCTAAGTACACTCATCCTGAAATCAAGGGAGTGGCGGTGATGGCAGATCAAAAGAAGATGGCAACCCATAATGCTAAATCCATGAATGCAATCTTCTGCAAGCTTTCGAGAGTAGAATTCAACAGCATCTCTGTTTGCAAAACAACCTACAAGATTTGGAGCATCCTCGAAGTCCCCATGAGTGGAATACTAAGGTAAAAGAAACTCGAGTAAATTTACTAATGCAGAATTACGAGCATTTCAGGATGAAGAAAGGCGAGTCAATCAAGGAGATGTTCACAGGGTTTATGGACATCATAAACTCTCTAAGAAACCTAGATCAGTAGATGAAAAATGAAGCCTTGGTGGGAAAGATACTTCGATCACTCACCAGTGATTGGGAGACCAAGACTACAGCCATACAAGAGTTGATAGATCTGTCTACCCTAAATCTAGACAATCTTATCGGAAGCCTTATGGCCTACAAAGTTCAAGTTCAAAACATGAAGGAACATGAAGACGAAGGAATAAAGAAGAGAATTATAGCACTTAAAGTCATTCAATAATCTGATGAAACTTCAAGTGGAGAAGAAGAGGAAGATATATCACTCCTACCCAGAAAACTTAGGAAGTTCCTCAAGGATAAGAAGAACTGGAGGAAGAAGAAAGAAGAAACCAAGAACGATGCAGTCATCTGTTACAACAGCAAGAGAAAGGGACACATCAAGAAGGATTGTTTGCTTCTCAAGAAGGAATCAGATAAGCACTTCATAAAAGACGAAACCAAGAAAGCTTTTACTGCAACTTGGGATGAGTCAGACTCAAGTTCAGAGGAAGAAGAAACCTCAGGAGAAGAAGCACTTCTCGTCCTTATGGCACTAGAAGATGAGGTAACATCTTTTACCCAAGATGAATTACTAGAAGCATTCTTTGAGATGCATGATATAGCAAAATAATTAAAATTAGAAAACAAAAACCTAGTAAAAGCATTAGGTAAAGAAAAAGCACAAAGGAAGTAGTTGAAATTCGAAACAAAGAGTTATCTGTCGAGATCATTACATTAAAATCACAGATAAACAACTTAAAAGTAGATATTGACAACTAAAAGAAAACTCTACTATTCTATTAAATGACCTAACTAAATTCGCAAATGGAAGTAGAAACTTGGATAAATTCTTAGGAACACAAACCCAAAGCACCACAAAATTTGGGTTAGGCTAGGCTATATACCAAAATATAACCATGAAGCATCTACTTCTAGCCAGAACAAAGAAAAAGGTAGCTGTCAAAGCAGGCAACGCTAACTAACCACCGTGGACCCAAACAAAAATGGGTACCAAAAAGTATTTTGCAATCTTGTTTTATAGGTTTTGTAGATTATAAGAAGTGGACTTTCCAACAAATCAATGGAACATTGAAGCCACTCTATAAAACAAAGCCTCACAATCGCAAACCAATGATAGGAAAGAGAAGAAAGAAGGTGGATAATGGACAGCGGTTATTCCAAGCACATGAATGGCAAGGAAGACCTATTCCTGCTGCTCAACCATCAGGAAGGTGGTACAGTCACATTTGGGAACAACCACAAGGGCCGTATTATTAGTACTGGCCAAATTGGTAACTCTTTTACCTCTTTTGATAACATGCATTTAGTCAAAGGTTTAAAACATAATCTGTTAAGAGTAAGCCAAATATGTGATAAAGGGAATAAAATTACATTCACATCAAAAGGTTTTAAAATTCATAGTAAAGAAACAAAAGAAATTATTCTTAAAGGAAATAGACATAAAGACATTTACACTCTAAACTTTGACAAATATGATAGTCTTTAATGTCTAGTCATATCTGTCGTAGAAGCAACACTTTGGCATAAATGACTAGGTCATGTTCACATGGGCAAAATTAGTAAACTTGTGAAATAAGAACTTGTTAAGGGTTTGCCAAAGATCAACTTCAAGAAAAGCAAAGTTTGAGATTCTTGTCAAGTTGGTAAGTGTTTATCGCGGAAAAATTGAGTTTAAAATGAAGCGTTGTAGTATAGTCGAAATCGCGTTGAAAACAAATAGATTTTTTTATTACTTGAAAAGGTTCTGAGGTCTGACAAAAGGCATTCTGGCACATTTGAAATTCATCGAAATCGTAGTATAGTCGCACAAAAACGTTCGTCAAAAATAAGTTTGTAAAATTAATGAGACTTTGAGTCCCGGTTGTTTGTCTCTGGGAGGCGTTTGTTTAATTCTGAAATTGATCTTTTATCGCTCTACTTTATTTAAAATCGCACGCTGGTTTCCAATCTTCGAATTAAGACTTCACCACTTCTATTATGAATTCTGATTACGTGCGCATGCGTTAAATAGATAACAACGGTAAAAGTATGAGTTTCGATGTGCACAATTCTAGTTACGTAGTGGCTATTTACAGAAAATGCATCTATAGTTAGGTTTTCTATATTTTCCGAAACTGACATGCTTATTGCAAAATATATAAGTGAAAAACAGGCAACTTGAATCACGCAGAAAAGATGGCAACCAATAAGCTCATGGTGATTTCAAACATAGAGATATATATAAAAATGTATCTATTATTCATTCATTCAGAGAAGTGTTTGCAACATGGAATGTAGAGGAAAGCTAGTATAGAAATGCTTAAAAAGGTAAATCTAGCTGCCAGAAAATGATTGCATACAGGAATCTATTGGGGGATTTTGCATGCATCATTGGGAGAGAATAAAGAGCTAAACTACTAAGCAGTAAATATAAGCAGTAAAACTACGAAAATCTAAGCTACTAATCTAGCAGAAGGAAGGGCATTCGGAGGTGGTCTCCGATGGACTTTGAGTGGTTGGGAGAAGAAGCAGGGGCGACCAATGGTTCTTAGGCTGGCCCTTGGAGAGAGGTTGGAGAAATGATCCAACATCCTGGCATGGAGATGGTGGATTCCATGGTGGTGCTTCTCGTGGAGGTAGAGTGGAGGTGGAGATGTAAGTGGCTAGCCTAAGTGGAATGAATGCCAAGGAAATGGAATGGCCAAGAGTGGATGGGTGCAAATGGCCACCCCTTAGGTATTTTTATAGACCTAAGGGAGTCTCTCTAGAGAACTGTGGAACTCTCTAGAGAGAGGTCCAATGAGTGGATGGCCAAGTGGTTTTGAGATCCAAAAAAAGTAGATCTCAATTTGAATGCCTCTTGGTTGCTAATTTTGGCAACCAAGAGTAGCACCATTTGGAGAGAGTTCTAGAGAACTCTAGATGTGCGGGAGTGTGTGAATGGGTTTGTGTGTGTGTGTGTGGTTGTTGGATCTGTAGAGCATGTTTTTGATAGGAAAAGCGTCGTAGTATAGTGCACAATATGATCAAACAAAAATATTTATAAAAAGATAACCAGAGTTTGAGTCCCGATCGTTCGTCTCTGGGAGGCGTTTGTTTAATTCTGAAATCGATCTTTTTTCTCTACTTGTTTACAATCGCATGGCGGTTTATGGTTATTACGTATTTAAACACGACATGCATAGTTGCAATAGATGATAATGAAAAGCGAGCAACTTTAATCACACGAAATATTTTGCAATTAATAAGCTCATGGTGATTTTCAACATAGAGATATATATAAAAAAATATTTCTTTCAGTCATTCATTCAGGAAGGTGTTTGCAACATGGAATGTAGAGGAAAGCTTACATAGGAAAGCTTGAAAATATAAATCTAGCTAACAGAAAATGATTCCATACAAGAATCTACAGGGGATTTTGCATGCATCATTTGGGGAGAATAAAGATTACCCTACTAAGTAGTAATTAAAAGCGGTAAAACTATGAAGAGCATAAACTACTAATCTAGATCTAGCAGAATA
Organism: Thalassia testudinum; assembly: GCA_037157565.1. NCBI lineage: Eukaryota > Viridiplantae > Streptophyta > Magnoliopsida > Alismatales > Hydrocharitaceae > Thalassia > Thalassia testudinum. The sequence goes on from JAZHRO010000024.1 coordinate 125,681,108, forward strand.
GAAGGGCATTCGGAGGTGGTCTCCGATGGCCTTAGAATGGTGGAGAGGAGAATGAGGGGCGGCCAATGAAGCTTAAACCAGCCCTTGGAGAGAGGGAGGAGTGATCCAGCATCCTGGCATGGTGTCCTTCATGGTGGTGCTTAGCTCAAGGAGATGGAGTGGAGTGGGTGGTGGCTAGCCTAAGTGGAGGTGGATGAAGGCCATGAATGTGGATGGGAGCCAATGGATGTGAATCGGTGCAAATGGACACCCCTTAGGTCTTTCTATTGACCTAAGGGCTTCCCTATAGAGAGGTGTGAAACTCTCTAGAGAGAGTCCAAGAGTGGCCGGTCAAGTGGTTTTGAGATCCAAAAAATGTGGATCTCAATTTGAATGCCTCTTGGTTGCTAAATTTGGCGACCAAGAGTGGCACCACTTGGAGAGAGTTCTAGAGAACTCTAGATGTGTGGGAGTGCGTGAATGGGTGTGTGTGTGTGTGCGTGGTTGTGCCTTACGTCGCTATGTGGTTTAGGTTTGGTCCTAAGGGGTTTAGGTGGGTGCATGCCTTCAATTAGGGTTACAAACCCTAATTGCTAAGGGGAATTTGCAATTAAACTTAACCCAAGTTTAATTGAATGAGTGTGAACCTAATTGAGAGTGAAATAACACAATTAGGTTGGGTTTAGGTCAATTGGACTCTCACTAAGTCCAATTGAACTTGTGTGGGTTGAGATCTAAGCTTAATTGGACTCAATGAGTCCAATTGACATAGGTGAAGGTAATTGACTTTGATCTAAGTCAAATGGGTTTGGTGAGGACCTACTTAGGTCCTTAGGTAGGTCTAGAGGTGATGTACTAGGGTTAGGACACCTTAATTTAGATTCCTATGGGGTTGGGATTAGGTCTTGGGAGCTGGAAATCCAAGATCAAGGCTTGAATCTCAAAACAGGGACTGGAGACTAGTTCCAAACATCCAAAAATATGATCAAACAACTTATACTCAGAAATCAGAAGTCCAGACTTCAGTTCTGGACATCCAATCTGAATCAAGGGGAAATCTAGGTTCTGTTTTGGGTATTCTGCAGAAATTGGACGTTTGACAAAGTGTCTGGACGTCCAATAACACTGCAGAAGTGGGTTTGAGGTGTGCCGGAGGTGGCTAAGGGTTCTGGACGTCCGATAACTTATCTGGACGTCCAGATAGGGGTTTAAATTAGGGTTTTAGGGCTTCCTAGGGTGTTGTGACCAAATCTAAGGGTGGCTAAGGCTTGGGGAAGTCTCTAAGCTATCTTAGGGCTAGGATGGACCTAAGCTCTTCACATTTTACTGCTTAATTCCTACTTAATAGAATGGCAAACCTTAACTCCATTACATCATTATTCTTACATCTAATCTAATCCTTCTGCTCTAGCTCTGCTGCAACTCCCATTATTCTTGATCCGGCTTCATATCCTGCTCTAGATCTAGCTCCTGATCAGTTTATTGCCTGCAATCAACATAATGCACTTAATCAGCACATTATAACATTATTTTATGCAAAGCTAAAGGAAAGCAGTAAAGATGCCGATAATGCTTATGCATTCATGAATAGACCTAACTTATGCTAAGTTCTAGCCTAATCTTGGTCAATTAAGACCTATGATTGCTGTGCAATCATACCCCCATGCCTATATCTTGCTAGTCCCTAGCAAATGCAAGACTAAATTATTTACAGCAAGGGTCCGTAAGGACTTATTATTTTATCAAGTGTATGCCTAGAGATTTTTCTCCTTTTTATTTTCATCCTATGCTCTAGAAATCCAAACAATCGTGAAAGTGCAGCTATGTAGCTTTTGCAACGGATTCAAGTGAAAAACTGATACACCTCTAAAGCCTGTACTTGACCCCTAGTAAAATTCTAACGGGATATGCGAACTTCTTCCCTCAAGGTATTCAAGATATTCTATAAATTCCACCTCAGCTTTAGGCTTAGGTAGAGAATTTTTGAGGGGAAAGGATTATATATCTGGTGGCTCACTCTCACTTGGTGCTACATAGAGACTAGTGCTACAGAATTTAGATTCTCGAATTACTAAGTAACTCAACTCAGAGAAAAACGAGAAAAACTATGCTCTCTTTTGATTCCTTTGTATTCATTCTCTCTTTCTCTTTTTCTTTTTCTTTTCTTTCTTTTTCTTAAAGGTTACAATCTCACCAGATTCACATGTATGATCTATATTTGATGATCTCTCTTAGCATTAACACTTTAATTGAGTTTCCAAAACCCGAACACTAAGTTGAAATTCCTTAGCCAGTATTCAGGTGGTCAGAAACAAGAAAGATAGGTTAAGGCTATATTTGGTGGATCTCAAATTTATTCGGTGGTATTGCCTAAATGCAACTGCAATAAAGACTAAATATTCACTCTTTTTTTCTTTTTTTTTTCTCAACATAACATAACTAGCACACATCCATGAACTTTAGTAAGGAGGCATTATTAGGGATTGGTGGTACTTAAGAGACATTGGGTGGCTTATTTGGTGGAAGTGCCTACTCACGGCACTGGGAGAGATGGATAGGACGGTGTATTTCTGACCTTGACATCAATACCCTCCTTCAGCCGAGGATTCTGTAAAGAATGGTCGTAACCATCCACCTTAGCCCTAGTTTTATGAAAACTCGCTCTCCGCATATTTGCCTTATTTGGTGGCTCTCAAAATTTCACACAAAATGTATGCGCAGGAATCGAGAGCAAAAACTATGTCTAATCTCTGAGTATCATTAGATAATTATCTAGGATTCCAGATTCCTTGCACTAATCTTAGAGCACCAGTACACTCTACTCTCATCTCACACTATTTAGTGGATGTTTGGTGGAAAATCTGCTTGACTCCCAAAACACTGTCCAGGGGTTCAGGAAAAGAAGCATTGCTTCTTCTCGACAGACTAAAGATGTTTATCCACCTTCATCGTGAATCTATTGCAAATTCTACTTGTGTGTGAAAAGTTGTACTTCATTCCAGATTACAGGAATCAACTAGAGGATAAAATCCCTAATGCATTCTCTTAATAAAATAATCTTATTCATGAATGCAAATGTATATATGCTATAAACAAGTAACCTCATATAATTTGTACTTCATAAAATTTCCCTTTCGGGTTACACTCAGTTTGACCCTAAATTTAGAACAAGAGGTGAGCGAGTGAGTCGTAAATGGCTGTTGCGGATGATTTCTAGCTCTATTGCAAGCATTGGAGGTGGATTCGGTTGTTCTTTTATCTAAGGTCCTAAAGTACGTTTTACATGCAACTCTGAGGTTTTCCTAAATGTTGGCATAAAAATTTTCAGTTTTGTTGTATCTACCCCCCCATGCCTAAGTTCTTGCATGTCCTCATGCATGAATATAAAAGAAAATAAATACTATAGGGAGAGAATGGGTAGAATCACCTATAGTTGCTCCTAAAATTATTCATTAAGCAATGACCAACCTGTCAGTATGCAATATGTAGAAAGAAAAATATGCTAACAGAAAAATATGCTATATATAAAAATGGTTATGTATAAATGATGGTGGAATGTGGGATATGTGCTATCTATATGTGCTGAGTTTAATGCCTCCAGCTGGGCGAAAATACACTCACACGACCTCAATAAGATGAATAATCTCGTCAGGTGGAGGAGGTTTCTGGGCCAAGAATGGCTTGAGGCATTGGCCATTTATTCTGGATATATGACCAGATTTTAGGTCCCTGATCTGGATTGCCCCATTATGATATGGATGAATCACAACATAAGGGCCAGTCCACTTGGACTTAAGCTTCCCTACAAACAGTTTCAGTCATGAATCAAACAGCCAAACTCGCTGGTTAGGCATGAGTGCTTTCCTCTGGATGTGGTGGTCGTGAAAGGCCTTGGTCGTGTCCTTGTATATCAATGCATTCTCATAGGCCTCCCACCGGATCTCTTCTAATTCGCTGAGCTGGAGTTTCCATTTTTGACCTCCTGCATCGAGGTCAAGGTTACATTTTCGCATTGCCCAAAAGGCGCAGTGTTCCAGCTCCACAGGAAGGTGACAGGCCTTGCCATATACCATGCGATATGGTGACATTCCGAGTATGGCCTTCTATGCGGTCCGATATGCCCAGAGTGCATCAATTAATTTATCAGACCAGTCCTTCCTGTTTGACTAACCGTCTTTTGGAGAATCAACTTGATCTGATGGTTAGACACTTCAGCCTGCCCATTGGTCTGCGGGTGATACGGGGTGGCTATACGGTGATGTACCCTGTATTTCTTTAATAATGACCTGAAATGGGCATGAATGAAGTGGCTTCCCCCGTTGCTAATCAGAGCGCGGAGTATTCCGAATCTCGCGGAGATGTTCTGCCGTACGAAAGAAATGACGGTCTTGTGGTCAGCCCATCTCGCTGGGATGGCCTCGACCCACTTCAAGACATAGTCGACGACTAATAATATGTACTCAAAGCCATGCGAGTTCGGAAAAGGGCGCATAAAATCAATGCCCCAAATGTCAAACACTCTACAACCATGATGGGCTGGAGTGGCATCATGTCTCTCCTGGTCATAGAACCGATCGACTGGCATCGTTTGTAGTGTTGGGCGTATTCATGTGTATCTCTGAAGATGGTTGGCCAGAAAAATCCTGACTACAAAATTTTTGCAGTGGTTTTTCGTCCTGAAAAATGACCACCACAAGCATCATTGCGGCAAAAAGATAACACACTGAGGATCTCAGAATCTGGGATGCATCTTCGAATAATCTAGTCTGCTCTAATGTGGAAGAGAAGTGGGTCATCCTAGAGGTAGTATTTAGCTTCAGCAGTGAATTTGAGTTTCTGGTCCTTGGATAGATTCACGGGAATCTTGCCTGCGGCAAGGTAGTTTGCGACATCCGCTTACCAGAGGAACTCAACAGAATGAACTACCAAAAGAGATTCATCCGAAAATTGCTCATGGCTAGGCAGTGAGTAGGGAATGTGGTTTGGGTCCAATCTGGATAGGTGATCCACCACAACATTCTACTTTCTGGTTTTGTCATGATTTCGATACCAAATTCATGCAATAGAAGGATCCAACTAATGAGACATGGTTTGGCATCCTTCTTTGCCAACAAATGCCGGAGGGCAGAGTGGTCATTGAAAATGATGACCTTGGACCCTAATAAGTATGATATGAATTTCTCTAACCAAATACTACTGCTAGCAGTTCCTTTTCAGTGACAATGTAATTGCATTGTGCCTCATTCGGCATCTTTCTAGCATAATATATGACGAAGGGTTGTTTTTCCCGACGCTGGCCTAAAACAGTACTGACGGCAAGATCAGACGCGACCAGTCGGGTGGTTGGAGAATCGAGGAGTCGAAAATAGCGCTTCGTAAAGTCTCGAAGGCACTGAGACACGAGGTATCAAATGCAAATGGGACATCGACAACTAGGAGATTCATCAAGGGCCGTGCAATTTTTGAGAAATCGTGTATAAATCTCTGATAGAAACCGACGTGACCCAAGAATGATCTGATCTGCTTGACCGAGCTAGGTGGCGGTAGGTTGGAAATAATCTCAGATTTAGCTCGATCAACCTCGAGTCCATTTTTAGAGATCTTGTGTCCTAGTACTATGCCATCCCTCACCATGAAATGGCTTTTCTCCCAGGATGGTACTAGGTTTACCTCAATACACCGTTTCAGGATCTTTGTGAGGTTATCAAGACAAGATGCGAAATCATCTCCGAAAATGGAGATGTCATCCATGAATACCTCCACATAGTCCCCAATCATGTCAGAGAAGATGGCCATCATACAATGCTGAAATGTCGCTAGTGCGTTGCAGAGGCCAAAGGGCATCTGCTTGAAAGCGAATTTTCTAAAGGGGCATGTGAATGTGGTCTTGTCTTGATCTTCTAGGCTAATCGCTACCTGATTATACTCGGAGTATCCATCCAGAAAGCAGAAGAAACTACGTCCGGCTAACCGTTCCAAGATCTGATCAATGAACTGCAAAGGGAAGTGATCCTTCTGGGTATCCGTGTTTAGTTTCCTGTACTCTATGCAAACCCACTAAGATGTCGCAGTGCGAGTCGAGATGGATTTGCCTTTCTCATTCTTTATGATGGTTAGTCCTACTTTCTTGGGCATTATCTGGATCGGACTCACCCATTGGCTATCTGAGATTGGGTATACAATACCTGCATCCAGCCATTTGATGATCTCCTTCTTAACAACCTCTAGCATATTCGAGTTAAGCCATCTTTGAGGTTGTCTCGAAAGTTTCACCCCCTCATTCGCGTAAATGTGATGAGTGCAATACGAGGGGCGAATACCACGGAGATCAGCAATACTCCACCCGATAGTAGCCTTATGGTCTTGCAGCGTAGAAATCAATTGGTGCTCCCGTTCTTGGGTTAAGTGGGCATTGATAATGACTGGGTATGTCTCACTTTCGCCCAAGAACACATACTTTAGTGAATCAAGTAAGGGCTTCAATTCAATCACGGGTTGGTCAGAGTTAGAAATGAGAGTGGGAGGAGTAGAATCGAGGGTGGGAATCTACCAATCCATGTGCACGTGAATTCTCACTGATTCACACCCTGTGAAATAATCGATTGTGACTACATTAATGGGAAACCTATTAGCTGTAGTCACGTTTTCCTGCAACAACAGGGGCGATTCAGTTATGTTTGTATCAGGATAGCTAGATTTAGGGGTGCTGTGGTTAGAAGCACACCCTAAATAGTCAGATCATCGGGAAGATATGTGTAATGCAGTGGTCTCAGTCCCGTGTAGATCGAGGTCCAAGAACCCTGATAGTGTAGATGAATGAGACATTGGGTCGTCACAAAGGAGCCCAATGTTACCACACTATGCCGCATCTTCATCTTCACCATCCTCCTCTATTCGATCACAGTCAAAGTTCTTTGCTGCCCTGAATATGTCCAGTCGAAGTCGCTCATTGCCTAGGGCTATCTCCATACACCCGAATGCACAATCGATGTTCGCTCGGGCTATCGCCAGAAATAGGCGACCCAAGATAATTGGTGCATCTCGGAGATTAGGAGGAACTTCTATATCAAGAACGAAAAAGTCTGCAGGAAAGCAGAACCCACAAACTTTCACGATCACGTTCTCCACCACCCCCCTCGGTGTTTTGACTAATCTATCAGCTAGCTGAATTGTGATCGAGGTGGGCTTTAACTCCCCAAATCGGAATCTATCAAATACAGTAGTGGGAGTTAGGTTGATGCACAAACCCAGATCTAAAAGGGCCTGATCAAATGGAGAATCCTGCAAGAAGCAGCATATGAGTGGGCTACTAGGGTCTTTCTTTTTCGTCGGCAAGTCAGCTAGAATCACGGTGCTAGCCTCTTTCGACAGTACCGCCTATCATCCAATTCTCGGCTGTTGCTTCAGGGTACAATAGCCCTTGAAGAACCTAGCGACAGCGGGAATGTGATCGATTGCCTCGAGGAGGGGGGCCTGAATATGTACTTCCTTGAACATCGATTTTAGATCCTCAAAATTCCACGTGTCCTTTTTCCCTATTGCATTTCCTGACAGAGCCTCAGGAAAAGGGATAGGAATCTCAAGGTCAAGTGGCCTCTTACCCTTATCTACCGCAAGTGGCTCTTGAGATGAAGAACGAGTCAGACCCGCCTGCGGCAAAGGGTGGAAAAAATCAAGACCCACCTGCCTATGTGGTGGGTTGAATGTTTTCCTTTCGCTCGTCAAAGAGACAGCGTGTGCATTGGCTTGCTGTCCATGAGGTGGTGGGGAGCGAAAGGGGTAGAATATGCAGGGTTCTGCAAAGGCGGCTGGCCTTGCGCGTAACCAGGTGGTGCAGGAGGCACCTGTAGCATGGCATGTGCCTGTCCCTGTGGTGCCTGAAACTTAGGCGGGGTGCCCTGGTTCTGCACATATCGAGGATTCGGGACGGGTTGGGAGGGCAAGGCTCCTGAGTCCTATGCTCCTGCAACAGTAGGTTCTGCGTGTTCTGTATAGTCTATATCTGGTCAGCCATCGCCTTCATAATCTGCAAGCTATCTTATGTGGATTTCCTCATTGATTCCTGCAGCTCCTCTTTCAATGCCTCCAAAGGGTCAGCTTGCTTTGGAGGGTGGCTGGAAGCTTGGTGTAGCGGCTGGTATAAAGAGCGAGGTTGCTGCTACTGTGACGGGAATGGCTGCTAGCTAGGGTACGTGTTTTGAGCATTCCCGTATTGCCTGGTCCGGTAGTGTGGATCTTGGTGTGGTCTCTGAGAATTACCATACCAACAGAAGTTTGGATGCTGGCGCCAACCAGGGTTATACGTCTTTGAATACGGGTTATTACGCCCGTATCTTAGATAGCACTGACATCCTCGTAGGCCAAAGATGTCTGACATGTATATCCGTCAAGGGGATATGCATCATAATCTGCAGGTGGTGTGTAACCCTGGTCGTATGGTGCCAGATCTGGATTATTTATGGGATCATGATATGTAGGATCTCGTAAATACGGAGAAGATGCATCCTGAGTGAGTAGATTCACTCGAACAGGAGGGGCTCAGGGTGCATAGGAGGGTCTTGGGGAGGTAGAGCTCAAGTCAGATTGACCCTGATTGATCTGGTCAATCATCTTCTCGAATAGATTTATTCTATTCAGCTACTTGACGATGATATCCATGTCAGCTCGAATAGACTCGGTGTGAGCCTCGTGGACACCAACCCACTGCTGACCAGGCCACTGGAACTGGTTCATGGATGCGGCATTCATCGAGTTCTCCTCTAATGATTCAAATAGCTCAAATGCATTGTTCTTGTCTTTTGTGAGGAAATTCCCACCACTAGATACATTGGCCAGATACCGATGTGTGTCATCCAGCCCATGGTAAAAGATCTGAGCCAGGTGCCATCTAGGTATACCATGATGCAGGCATTTCTGGAGAAGGTTGTGAAATCTGTCCCAAGCTTCATGTAACTTCTCCCTAGCTCCCTGGGAGAAAGTCGTGATTGCACGCCGCATTGCATTTGTTCGACCGATTGGGAAGAACTTTTGCAGGAATTCATGTCGTAATTTCGGCCAGGTTCCAATTGGCTTCCCAATGGTCTTGAACCAATTTGAAGCTTTATCACTCAGAGAAAATGGGAAAAGCTTCATTAGAACAATCCCGAGATTGATATTACTGGGTCGGATCATTTCAGCGAGTTGACTCAGGTCCACAAGGTGCTGGAACGGATCTTCGCTTGAGTTCCCATAGAAGTGAGTGCTAATCAACCCAATCACATTGGGCTTGAGCTCAAATGCATCTTCGCCTGTAGGAATTCTGACTAGTGGTGCGACGATTTGTGCGACTGGGTCGTAGAAATCCCACAGTTATTCTCCTCGCGGCGGGTGCTGCATCCTATCAAGCATCGTCAAGATACGATCCATGCTCTGCCAATGTCGCTCCTCGGATTCGATTACCTGGGCTTCCAGACGAACCATTGGATCCAGATTCTCAATATCCTGACCCAGTCTAGGTCAAGGATTAGCCATGGTGGCTACAGGAGTAGAAGAAGTGGGGGGAGAAGATGGTTCTGGCGAGGTGACTTGCCTCCTTGGGAGTGGCTCCCAAGGTCCAACCAAGTGAGGTCTAAGTGACCTCCTACCTCGCATACTCCACCTAACCCCTGGGTTGGTGTAGCCAAGTTAGACAAGGCTAAGGCCCTGCCAATCAAGTGGTCCTTATGAATCAGATGACCAGATTTTTCATTTTAGGTTTCAATTCCTGAAGAAAATTCATTGTACAATCGACTAAAAGTGATTGCCGCCTCTTCGCTAACCCAGCCAAGAGGTTGAAAACACCAAGTAGTACGACAACAAATTCGTGTTTCACTTCGTGTTTTAAAATTAATTCTTGCCCATTTTCCTCAGTTGGGGTTTTCTTTTGGTGAGTGACCCACAAGGTGACCAAGCTCACCGGCTAATTGCTAGACTTGACTAAGTCTAGGTTAGCCCAAGTGTGGTCTCTAAATTGTAACCCTAAGGATTTAACCTTAAGGTTCATGCACCTCTAGGGTTTGTTATGTTTCAGCAGGCCATAAAAGTAAAATTCGTTCTCTGACAACAATTTGAATCCAATTTTTTGAAATCTAGTGAGTAGATTCCTTTTACAATTATCTCCTCAGAGAATATTTTTTTGGAATTTTTACTATTTCAACTGAATTTTTAGGGATTTTTTAATGTCAGGGGGTCAGATTTGGAATTTTGACTCCTGGTTGGATTTTCTCTTTGAAATAGTATCAATTGGCCTTCAAAAATTCAGGAAAAATATGGAAAATTAAGTTAAAGAGATCAACTTTCAAACCCCATCATTTTTAGTCAAAACAGATTCACAGATTGCTCGAAATTGCTTTTTGAAGTTTGAAAAATCTCAAATCTGGGTCAGTCTGACCGCCTTGCACTTTGCGAATTTTTAAAAATTATATACTTGAAATTTTTTCAAATTAATGGTGTTGTTTGAAAGATGGTTTGAAACTAAAGGTCTAGGCCGAATTTTAGATTTTTTTGGTCATTGGTTTTTTGGTAATCGAATTTTTAAATCAGACTTTGAATTCTAGCCAAAAATCAGAAGAAAGTGGAAAGACTTTTTAAAGAGGGTTTGGCTTTGAAATCCAAGCCTTCCACCAAAAATGTTTTTTTTTTTTGAAAACTTTTCTAATTTTTCTTTTCTTTTCAAAAGGATAAATATTTTTTTTTCAAGGGATTTTCACAAATATATATTTTTTTTTCTTTTTACTTTTTCAAACTACCCTAGGATTCAAAAAGAAGCCTAATCTAGATTTGAAAAAAAAATTTTCTTCTTTTCCACCAAATTCAATAAGGATTTTTTTTTTCAAAAGAACTTGTAGAAAGTAAATCTACTCCTAGGGTTCAAAAAGGAAACCTAATCTAAAGAGGAGATGATGTGCACTTGATTTTTTTCTTTACTGCGCTCGTTGTGTGCGCAATTTCTATTTTTTTCCATGTTGTCCTGCACATCCAAAACAAAGTAGAGGGAGATTTGTCAATGATAGTTTAAAAGATCAAAATCAAGTAAAATGACGCTAACTCCCCGGCAACGGTGCCATTTGTTGGATCCGTAGAGTGCATTTTTGATAGGAAAAGCGTCCTAGTATAGTGCGCAATACGATCAAACAAAAATATTTATGAAAAGATAACGAGACTTTGAGTCTCAGTCGTTCATCTCTACGCGGCATTTATTTAATTCTAAAATAGATAGTTTTGCTCTACTTGTTTACAGTTGCATGGCGGTTTATGGTTATTACGTATTTAAATATGACATGCTTAGTTGCAATAGATGATAATGAAAAGCAGGCAACTTTAATCACACGAAATATTTTGCAATTAATAAGCTCATGGTGATTTTCAGCTCAGAGATATATATATAAAAATATTTCTTTCATTCATTCATTCAGGAAGGTGTCTGCAACATGGAATGTAGAGGAAAGCTTATACAGGAAAGCTTGAAAATATAAATCTAGCTAATAGAAAATGATTGCATACAAGAATCTACAGGAGGATTTGCAAGCATCATTTAGGGATTACCCTACTAAGTAGTAATTAAAAGCGGTAAAACTATGAAGAGCATAAACTACTAATCTAGATCTAGCAGAATAGAAGGGCATTCGGAGGTGGTCTCCGATGGCCTTGGAATGGTGGAGAGGAGAATGAGGGGCGGCCAATGAAGCTTAACCCAGCCCTTGGAGAGAGGGAGGAGTGATCCAGCATCCTGGCATGGTGTCCTTCATGGTGGTGCTTAGCTCAAGGAGATGGAGTGGAGTGGGTGGTGGCTAGCCTAAGTGGAGGTGGATGAAGGCCATGAATGTGGATGGGAGCCAATGGATGTGAATGGGTGCAAATGGCCACCCCTTAGGTTTCTTTATAGACATAAGGGCTTCACACTAGAGAGGTGTGGAACTCTCTAGAGAGAATCCAAGAATGGCCAACAAAGTGGCTTTGAGATCCAAAAAATGTGGATCTCAATTTGAATGCCTCTTGGTTGCTAAATTTGGCAACTAAGAGTGGCGCCACTTGGAGAGATTTCTAGAGAAATCTATATGTGTGGGAGTGCGTGAATGGGTGCGTGTGTGTGTGTGTAGCCATGCCCTATGTGGCTAGGTGGTTTAGGTTTGGTCCTAAGGGGTTTAGGTAGGTGTATGCCTTGAATTAGGGTTACAAACCCTAATTGCTAAGGGGATATTGCAATTAAACTTAACCCAAGTTTAATTGAATGAGTGTGAACCTAATTGAGAGTGAAATAACTCAATTAGGTTGGGTTTAGGTTAATTGGATTCTCACTAAGTCCAATTGAACTTATGTGGGTTGAGACCTATGCTCAATTGGACTCAATGAGTCCAATTGACTTAGGTGAAGGTAATTGACTTTGATCTAAGTCAATTGGGTTTGATGAAGTCCTACTTAGGTCCTTAGGTAGTCTAAAGGTGATGTACAAGGGTTAGGACACCTTAATTTAGGTTCCTATGGGGTTAGGATTAGGTCTAGGGAGCTAGAAATCCAAGATCAAGGCCTGAATCTGAAAACAAGGACTGGAGACCAGTTCCAGATGTCCAAAAAGATGATGAGACGACATATACTAAAAAATTAGAAGTCCATACTTCGGTTCTAGGCGTCCAATCTGAGTCAGGGGGAAATCAAAGTTCCATTTTGGGTATTCTGCAGAAATTGGATGTCTGACAAAGTGTCTGGACATCCAATAACACTGTAGAAGTGGGTTTGAGGTGTGCGGGAGGTGGCTAAGGGTTCTGGATGTCTATAACTTATCTGGACGTCAAAATAGGGGTTGGAACTAGGGTTTTAGTGCTTCCTACGGTGTTGTGACCTAATCTAAGGGTGGCTAAGGCTTGGGGAAGTCCCTAGGCTATCCTAGGGCAAGGATGGACCTAACCTCTTCACATTTTACTGCCTAATTCCTACTTAATAGAATAGCCAACCTTAACTCCCTTACATCATTATTCCTACATCTAATCTAAGCCTTCTACTCCAGCACAGCTGCGACTCCCGTTATTTCTGATCCAGCTTTAGATCCTACTCTAGATCCAACTCCTGATCAGCTTATTGCCTACAATCGACATAATGCACTTAATCAGCACATTATAACATTATTTTATGCAAAGATAAAGGAAAGTAGTAAAGATGTAGATAATGCTTAGGCATGCATGAATAGCCCTAACATATGCTAATTCCTTGCCAAATCTAGGTCAATTATGACCTATGATTATTGCACAATTAGTGGTCGTGCCCTAGGTGGCTAAGAGGTATAGGTTAGGTCCCAAGGGGTTTAGGTAGGTGTATGCGTTGAATTAGGGTTGCAAATCCTAATTGCTAAGGGGAATTTGCAATTAAACTTAACCCAAGTTTAATTGAATGAGTGTGAACCTAATTTAGAGTGAAATAACTCAATTACTTTGGGCTTGGGTCAATTGTACTCTCACTAAGTCCAAATGGACTTGTGTGGGTTGAGTTTTGAGCTCAATTGGACTCAATGAATCCAATTGACTTAGGTGGTGGTCATTGACTTTGATCTAAGTCAATTGGGTTTGGTAAGGACCTAATAAGGTCCTTAGGGTGGTCTAGAGGTGATGTACTAGGCTTAGGGTATCTTAATTTAGGTTCCTGTGGGGTTGGAATTAGTTCTAGGGGGCTAGAGATCCAAGATCAAGGCTTAAATCTCAAAATAGGAATTGGAGAGCAGGTCCAGACATCCAAAAATAGGATCAGATGACTTATACTAAAAAATCAGAAGTCCAGACATCAGTTCTGGACGTCCAATCTAAGTCAGGGGGAATTCTAGGTTCTGTTTTTGGTATTCCGCAGAAATTGGACATCTGACAAAGTGTCTGGACGTCCAATAACATCGCAGATGTGGGCTTGAGGTGTGCAGGAGTTGGCTAAGGGTTCTGGACGTCCTATAACTTATCTGGACGTCTAGATAAGGGTTGGAACTAGGGTTTTAGGGTTTCCTAGGGTGCTGTGACCTAATCTAAGGGTTGCTAAGGCTTGGCGGAAGTCTCTAGGCTATCCTAGGGCTAGGATGGACCTAAGCTCTTCATATTTTACTACTTTATTCCTATTTAATAGAGTAGCATACCTTAACTGCCTTACATTAATATGTACTACATCTAATCTATGTCTTCTGCTCCAGCTTTGTTGTGACACCCTTTATTCCTGATCCAGCTCAGATCCAACTTTAGATCCAGCACCAGATCCAGCTTTAGATCCAGCTTATTACCTGTAATTGACATAATGCACTTAATTAGCACATTATAACATTATTTTGTGCATAGCTAAAGGAAAGCGGTAAAGATGCAGATAATGCTTATGCGTGCATGAATTACCTTAACTTGTGCTAAGTTCTAGCTTAACTTAGGTCAATTAAGACCTATGATTGCTATGCAATCATACCCCCATGCCTAAATCTTTCTAGTCCCTAGCAAATGCAAGAAAAAGTTATTCATAGAACGGTTCCTAAGGGATTGATTATTTTATCAAGTGTATGCCTAGAGATTTTTCTCCTTTTTGTTTTCATCCTACACTCTAGAAATCCAAACAATCGTGAAAATGTAGCTATGTAGCTTTTGCAACGGATTAGAGTGAAAAACTGATACACCTCTAAAGCCTGTACTTGACCCCTAGTTAAAATTCTAACAGGATAGGCAGACTTCTTCCCTCAGGGTATTCAAGATATTCTTTGATTTTCACCTCGGCTTTAGGCTTAGGTAGAGAATCTCTGAGGGAAAAGATTAGATATTTGGTGGCTCACTCTCACTTGGTGTCACATAGACACTAGTACTACAGAATCCAGATTCCAGGATTACTAACTAACTCAACTCAGAGAAAGATGAGAAAAACTATGCTCTCTTTTGATTCCTTTGTATTCATTCCCTCTTACTCTTTTTCTTTTTCTTTTCTTTCTTTTTCTTAGAGCTCAGAACCTCCCAGATTCACATATATGATCTGTATTTGGTGGTCTTAATTGGCATTAATACTTTAATTGAGTTTCCGCAACCCTAACACTAAGTCGGAATTTCTCAGCCAGTATTCAGGCGGTCATAAACAGAAGAAAAATAGGTTAAGGCCATATTTGGTAGATCTCAAATTTATTTGGCAATATTACCTCACTGCAACTAAAATTAACACTAAATATTCACTCTTTTTTTTTCTTTGCTTTTTCTTCCTTTTCTAATTTTTTTTTCAATTCTTCTTTCTTTTCATTTTTTTTTCTATTTTTTTCTCAACATAACAGAACTAGCACACATCCATGAGCTTTATTGAGGAGGCATTATTAGGGATTGGTGGTACTCAAGAGACATTGGGTGGCTTATTTGGTGGAAGTGCCTACTCACGGCACCAGGAGGGATGAAGAGGATGGTGTATTCCTGAACTTGACATCAATATCTTTCTTTAACTGAGGATTCCGTAAAGAATGGTCGTAACCATCAACCTTAGCCCTAGTTTTATGAAAACTCACTCTCTACGTATTTGCCTTATTTGGTGGCTCTCAAAATTCGCACAAAAATGTATACGCAGGAATCGAGAGAGAAAACTTTGTCTAATCTCAGAGTATCATCAACTAATTATCTAGGACTCCGGATTCCTTGCACTAATCTTAGAATACCAGTACACTTTGCTCTCATCCCACACTATTTGGTGAATTTTTGGAAGAACATCTGCCTAGCTCCCAAAGCACTATCCAGGGGTTCAGGAAAAGAAGCACTGCTTCTTCTCGATAGGCTAAAGATGTTTATCAGCCTTCACCGTGAATCCAATGCAAATTCTACGTGTGTGAAAAATTGTACTGGATTCTAGATTATAGGAATCAACTAGAGGATAAAATCCCTAATGCATTCTCTTAATAAAAATAATCTTATTCATGAATGTAATATGTATATATGCTATAAACAAGTAACCTCATATAATTTGTAATTTGTGAAATTCCCATATCGGGTTACATTCAGCTTGACCCTAAATTTAGAACAAGAGGTGAGCAAGCAAGTCGGAAATGGTTGTTGTGAACAATTTCTAGCTCCAATGCGAGCATTGGAGGTGGAGTCGGTCGTTCTTTTATTTAGGGTCCTAAAGTACATTTTACATGCAGTTTCGAGGTTTTCCTAAATGTTGGCATAAAAATTTTTCAGTTTTACTATATCTACCCCCACATGCCTAAGTTCTTGCATGTCCTCCTGCATGAATATGAAAGAAAATAAATACAGCAGGGAGTAAATGGGTAGAAATCACCTGTAATTGCTCCTGAAATTATACATTCAGCAACGGTCATCCTGACAGTATGCAATATGCAGAAAGAAAAGATGCCAAAAGAAAAATATGCTATATATAAAATGTTTATGTATAAATGATGGTGGAATGTGGGATATGCTATCTAAATGTGCTGAGTTTAACACCTCTAGCTGGGCGAGAATTCAATCACACGTCCTCAATAAGATGAACGATCTTATAAGGTTGAGGAGGTTCCTGGGCCAAAAGTGGCTTGAGGCACTGGCCACTTACAGCAGATATATGCCCAGATTTTGGGTCCCTGATCTGGACTGCCCTATTAGGATATGGCTGAATCATGATATACGGGCCAGTCCAATTGGACTTCAGCTTCCCCGCGAAAAGTTTCTATCACGAATCAAACAACCACACTTACTGGTTGGGCATGAATGCTTTTCTTTGGATGTGGCGGTCATGAAAGGCCTTGGTCTTGTCCTTGTATATCAGTGCGTTCTCATAGGCCTCCTGTCGGATCTCCTCTAATTCGCTGAGCTAGAGTTTCCGTTCTTGATCTCCTACATCGAGGTCAAGGTTACATTTCCGCATCGCCCAGAAAGTGCGGTGTTCCACCTCTACAGGAAGGTGACAAGCCTTGCCATATACCATGCGATTGGTGACATTCCAAGTGGGGCCTTGTATGCGGTCTGATATGCCCAGATTGCATCAACTAATTTATCGGACCAATCCTTCTGTCTGGTCTAACCGTCTTCTGGAGAACCAGCTTGATCTGATGGTTAGACACTTTAGCTTGCCCATTAGTCTGCAGGTGATACGGGGTGGCTATATGGTGATGTATCCCGTATTTCATTAATAGCGACTTGAAATGGGCATGGATGAAGTGGCTTCCCCCGTGACTAATTAGAGCGCAGGGTATTTCGAATCTCACAAAGTTGTTCTACCGTACGAAAGAAATGACGGCCTTATGATCAACCTGTCTTGTCGGGATGGCCTTGACCCACTTCGAGACATAGTCGACGGCTAGTAGTATGTACTCGAAGCCATGCAAGTTCGGAAAAGGGCCCATAAAATCAATGCCCCAAACGTCGAACACTTCTACAACCATGATGGGATGGAGTGGCATCATGTCTCTCCTGGTCATAGAATCGATCGACTGGCATCGTTTGCAGTGTTGGGTGTATTCGTGTGTATCTTTGAAAATAGTTGGCCAGAGAAATCCTGACTGCAAAATTTTTTGTAGCAGTTTTCCATCCCGAGAAATGACCACCACAAGCATCATTGTGGCAAAAAGATAACACACTAGGGACCTCAGAGTCTGGGATGCATCTTCAAATAATCTGATCCGCTTCAATGCGGAAGAGTAGTGGGTCATCCTAGAGGTAAAATTTGGCCTCTGCAGTGAATTTGAGTTTCTGGTCCTTGGATAGGTTCACGAGAATCTTGCCTGTGGCAAGGTAGTTCGTGATATCTTCCTACCAGAGGAACTCAACAGAATGAACTACCAAAAGAGATTCATCCGGAAATTGCACGTGGATAAGCAGGGAATAAGGAATGTGGTCTAGTCCAATCTGGATAGGTGATCCGCCACAACACTCTGCTTTTCGGCTTTGTTGCGGATTTCGATATCAAATTCTTGCAGTAGAAGGATCCATCTAATTAGCCGTGGTTTGGCATCCTTCTTTGCCAACAAATGCTGGAGCGTGGAGTTGTCAGTGAAAATGTGACTTTAGACCCAAGTAAGTAAGATCTGAATTTCTCCAACTTGAATATTACTGCTAGCAGTTCTTTTTCGGTGACAATGTAATTGCACTGAGCCTCATTCAGTGTCTTGCTAGCATAGTATATGACGAAGGGTTGTTTCTCCTGACATTAGCCTAAAATAGCACCGACGGCAAAATCAGAAGCGTTGCACATTATCTCGAAATCGAGCGACCAATCGGGTGGTTGGAGAATCGGCGAATCAGAGATAGTGCTTCGTAAAGTCTCGAAGGCGCTGAGACATGAGGTGTCAAATTCAAATGGGACATCGGCAACCGAGAGATTCGTCAAAGGCCATGCAATTTTTGAGAAATCGCGTATAAATCTCTAATAGAAGCCGACGAGACCCAAGAATGATCTGATCTACTTGACCAAGCTAGGTGGCAGTAAGTGGGAAATAATCTCTGATTTAGCTCGATCAACCTTGAGTCCATTTTTGGAGATCCTATGCCCTAGTACTATGCCATCCCTCACCATGAAATGGCTTTTCTCCCAGGATAGTGCTAGGCTTACCTCAATACACCGTTTCAGGATCTTGGTGAGGTTATCAATACAAGATGTGAAATCATCTCCGAAAACGGAGAAGTCATCCATGAATACCTACACATAGTCCCCAATCATGTTAGAGAAGATGGCCATCATACAACACTGAAATGTCGCTAGTGCGTTACAGTGGCTAAAGGGCATCCTCTTTAAAGAGAATGTTCCAAAGGGGCATGTGAATGTGGTCTTATCTTGATCTTTCGGGCTAATCGCTACTTGATTATACATCCAGAAAGCAGAAGAAATTGCGTCTGGCTAATCATTCCTGGATCTGATCATTGAAAGGCAAGGGAAAGTGATCCTTCTGGGTAGCCATGTTAAGTTTCCCATAGTTGATGCAGACTTGCCAAGATGTCGCAGTGCGGGTCGGGATGGATTCACCCTGGTCGTTTTTTACAATGGTGAGTCTTGCTTTCTTGGGCACTATCTGGATCGGACTCACCCACTGGCTGTCAGAGATTAGGTATACCAAACCTGCATCCAGTCATTTGATGATCTCCTTCTTAACAACCTCTGTCATATTCGAGTTAAACCATCTTTGAGGTTGTCTCGAAGGTTTCACCCCCTCATCCGTGTAAATGTGATGTGTGCAATACGAGGGGCGAATACCACGGAGATCAGCAATACTCCACCCTATAGCAGCCCTATGTTCTTGTAGCGTATAAATCAATTGATGCACCTGTTCTTGGGTTAAGTGGGCATTAATAATGATTGGATATGTCTCACTTTTGCCTAAGAACACATACTTAAGTGAGTCAGGTAAGGGCTTCAATTCAATCACGGGTGGGTCAGAGTCAGAAATGGGAGTTGGAGGAGTAAACTTGAGGGTGGGAATCTGCTAATCCGTATGCATGTGAGTTCCCGCTGATTTGCATCCTGTGAAATAATCGGTTGTGACTACATTAACGAGAAACCCGTTAGTTGTGGTCATGTCTTCTTGCAACAACAGGGGCGATTCAGCACTGTGTGGATCAGGATAACTAGATTTAGGGGTGCTGTTGTCAAAAGACACCCTAAACAGTTAGATCCTCGAGGAGATATGTGTAGTGCAGTGGTCTTAGTCCCATGTGGATCGAGGTCCAAGAACCTTGATAGTGCAAACGAATGCGACATTGCGTCATCACAAAGGAGTCCAATGTTACCATAGTATGCCGAATCTTCGTCTTCACCATCCTCCTCTATGCGATCACAGTCCAAGTTCTTTGATGCCATGAATATGTCAAGTCAAAGTCACTCATTACCTAGGGCTATCTCCATACACCTAGATGCACAATCAATGTTCGCTCAGGCTGTCGCTAGAAATGAGTGACCCAAAATAATTAGTGCATCTCAGAGATTAGGAGGAACTTCCATATCGAGAAAGAAAAAATCAGCGGGAAAGCAGAGTCCGTGGACTTTTACGATCACGTTCTCAACCACCCCACTCGGTGTTTTGACTGATCTATTAGCCAGCTAAATCGTGACCGAGGTGGGTTTTAAATCCCCAAATCGAAATCGATCAAATACAACAATGGGAGTTAGGTTGATGGATGAACCCAGATCTAAAAGGGCCCGATCAAATGGAGAATCCTGTAAGAAGAAGGATATGCGTGGGGTACCAGGGTCTTTCTTTTTTGGTAGCAAGTTGGCTAGAATCACGGTGCTAGCCTCTTTCGACAGTACCGCCTATCATCCAATTCTCGGCTGTTGCTTCAGGGTACAATAGCCCTTGAAGAACCTAGCGATAGCGGGAATGTGATCGATTGCCTCAAGGAGGGGGGCTTGAATATGTACTCCCTTAAACATTGATTTCAGATCCTCAAAATTCTACGTGTCCTTTTTTTGTACTACATTTTGTGCCAGAGCCTCAGGAAAAGGGATGGGAATCTCAGGGTTGAGTGCCCTCTTACCCTTATCTACCGTAGGCGACTCCAGAGATGAAGAAGGAGTCAGACACGCCTGTGGCAAGGGGTGGGAAAAATCAAGACCTGCCTGCTTATGTGGTGGGTCGAATGTCTTCCTTCCGCTCCTCAAAGAGATAGCATGTGCATCGGCTTGCTGACCATGAGGTGGTGGGGTGGCGAAAGGGGTAGAGTATGTGGGGTTCTGCAATGGTGGTTGGCCTTACACATAACCGGGTGGTGCAGGAGGCGCCTGTAATATGGCGTGTGCCTGTCCCTGCAATGCCTGAAACCTAGGTGGGGAGGCTTGGTTCTGCACATATCGAGGGTTCGGGATGGGTTATGAGGGCAAGGTTCCCTGAGTCCTATGCTCCTGCAACCGCTGGTTTTGCATGTTCTGTATAGTCTATACCTGATCAACCATTGCCTTCATAATCTGTAAGCTATCCTGTGTAGATTTCCTTGTCGATTCTTGCAGCTCCTCTTTCAACGCCTCCAAAGGGTTAGCCTGCTTTGGAGGGTGGCTGGTATCTTGGTGCAGCGGCTGGTATAAAGAACGGGGTTGCTGCTGATGCAGGAATGGCTACTGCCTAGGGTATGTGTTTTGCACATTCCCATATTACCTAGTCTTGTAGTGTGGATCTTGATGTGGTCTCTATGAATTACCAGACCAGGAGAAGTTCGGATGCTGGCGCCAACCAGGGTTATACGACTCTTAATATGGGTTATTACGCCTGTATCCTTGGATAGCACTGATGTCCTCGTAGGCCGAAGATGTCTGAGACGTATATCCATCAAGGGGATATGTGTTATAATTCGCAGGTGGTGCATAACCCTGGTTGGAAGGTGCTAGATCTAGATTGCTTACGGGATCCTGATATGCGAGATCTCGTAAATAAGGGGAAGATGCATCCCAAGTGAGTAGATTAAGTCGAGCAGAAGGGGCTCGGGGTGCATAGGAGGGCCTTGAAGTGGCAGAGTTCATGTCAGATTGACCTTGACTAATCTGGTCAATCTTTTTCTCAATTGGGTTTATTCTATCCAGCTGCTTGACGATGATATCCATGTTGGCTCGAATAGACTTGGTGTGAGCCTCATGGACACCAACCCACTGCTGATCAGGCTGCTGGAACTGGTTCATAGATGCAGCATTCATCGAGTTCTCCACCGAAGATTCGAACAACTCAAATGCACTGTTCTGGCCTTTCCCGAGGAAATTCCCGCCACTAGATGCATCGGCCAGATACCGATGTGTGTAATCCAGCCCATGGTAAAAGATCTGAGCTAGGTGCCATATGGGTATACCATGGTGCGGGCATTTCCGGAGAAGGTCGTGAAATCTGTCCCAGGCTTCATGCAACTTTTCCCCAGCTCCTTGGGAGAAAGTCGTGATTGTGCATCGCATTGTGTTTGTTCGACCAATTGGGAAGAACTTTTGTAGGAATTCACGTCATAATTCCGACTAGGTTCCAATTGGTTTCCCAATGGTCTTGAACCAATATGAAGCTTTGTCCCTCAGAGAAAATGGGAAAAGCTTCATTAGAACAATCCCAAGATCAATATTCCTAGGTCGAATCATTTCAGCAAGTTGACTCAGGTTCTCTAGGTGCTAAAACGGATCTTTGCTTGAGTTTCTGTAGAAGTGAGTGCTGATCAACCCAATCACATTGGGCTTGAGCTCAAACGTGTCTCCGCCTGCAGGAATCTGACTAAAGGTGCGACGATTGGTGCAGCTGGGTCGTAGAAATCCTGTAGTTATTCTCCTCACGGCGGGTGTTGCATCCTGTCAAGTGCCGTCAAAATGCGATCCATGCTATGCCGATGCTGCTCCTCAGATTCGACCACCCGGGCTTCCAAACAAGCCATCAGGTCCAGATTATCAATATCCTGACCTGGTCTGGTTCCAAGTCCAGGATTAGCCATTGTGGCTATGGGAGTCGAAGAAGTAGGGGGAGAAGTAGGTCCTGGCGAGGTGACTCACCTCCTTGGGAGTGGCTCCCAAGGTCCAACCAAGTGAGGTCTAAGTGACCTCCTTCCTTGCGTACACCACCCAACCCCTGGGTTGGTGTAGACAAGCTAGACAAGGCTAAGGCCCTGTC
Source organism: Thalassia testudinum (assembly GCA_037157565.1). Classification (NCBI taxonomy): domain Eukaryota; kingdom Viridiplantae; phylum Streptophyta; class Magnoliopsida; order Alismatales; family Hydrocharitaceae; genus Thalassia; species Thalassia testudinum. The sequence goes on from JAZHRO010000024.1 coordinate 125,703,633, forward strand.
AATCAGATGGTCCTTATGAATCAAATGACTGGATTTTTCATTTTAAGTTTTAATTCATGAAGAAAATTCGTTGTACAACTGACTGAAAGTGAATCCCACCTCTTAGCTAATCCAGCCAAGTGGTTGAAAGCACCCAGTAGTACGACAACGAATTTGGGTTTATTTCCTATTTTAGACTTGATTTTCAGCCCATTTTTCTTCAGTCGGGCATTTTTTTGGTAAGTGGTCCACAAGGTGACCAACTCACCGGCTAAGTACTAGACTTGATTAAGTCTAGGTTAGCCCAAATGTGGTCTCTAATTTGTAACCCTAAAGGTGTAACCTACAGTTCATGCAACTGTAGGATTTTTTGTTTTGTTTTTTTTTCTTCTTCTTTGTAGACCACAAAAAAATACAATTAGTTCTCTGGTAAAAATTGGAATCCAATTAAATTGAAATTTGGCGAGTAGGTTCCTTTTCCAATTATCTTCTCAGAGAATATTTTTTTGGAATTTTTGCTGTTTCAACCTAATTTTTAGGGATTTTTGAATGTCAGAAGGTCAGATTTGGAATTTTGACCCCTGATCGGTTTTCCACTTTGAAATAGTATCAAATGACCTTCAAAAATTTGGTAAAAATATGGAAAATAAAGAAAATGAGATCAGATTTCGAACCCCACCATTTTAGTCAAAACAGATTCTTGTATTGCTCAGAATAGCTTTATGAAGTTTGAAAAATCTCGAATCTGGGTCAGTTTGACCCCCTTGCACTTCGTAAATTTTTAAAAATTGCATTCTTGGAATTTTTTCAAATGAATGGTGGTATTTGAAAGATGGTTTAGAAATAAAGTTCTAGCCTAAATTTTAGAAATTTTCGTTCACTAATATTTTGGAAATTGAATTTTTAAAATAGACTTTGAATCTTGGCCGAAAATCAGGAAATGGTGGAGAAGCTTTTAAAGAATGTTTGAGTTTGAAATCCAAACTTTCCACCAAAAGTGTTGTTTTTTTGTTTCTCAAAAACTTTTGCATGTTTGTTTTTCAAAAAGGAATTTTTTTTTCAAAGGGTTTCCAAAAATATATATATATATATATTTTACAAACTAACCTAGGATTCAAGAGAAACCTAGTTTAGATTTTTTTGAATTTTTTTTTTGATTTTTTTTCTTCTTCACGAAAATGAATAATTTTTCTTTTTTATCAAAAGAAGTTGCTGGAAGCAAATCTAATCCTAGGGTTCATAAGAAATCCTAAACTAAGAGGAGATATGCACCGGATTTCCTTTTTCTGGGCTCGTTGTGTGTGCAGATCCCATTTTTTTCCCGTGTTGTCCTGTACATCCAAAACAAAGTAGATAAAGATTTGTCAGTGGTAGTTAAAAGATTGAAATCAAGAAAAAATGACGTTGCCTCCCCAGCAACGGTGCCATTTGATAGAAGTCATTCTCGCGCATTTGAAAGTCATCGAAATCGTAGTATAATCACGCAAAAGCATTCGTCAAAAATAAGTTTGTAAAAATAATGAGACTTTGAGTCCCGGTTGTTCGTCTCTGGGAGGTGTTTATTTAACTTTGAAATCAATCTTTTATCGCTCTACTTTATTTAAAATCGCATGCCAGTTTCCAATCTTCAAATTAAGACTTTGCCACTTTTATTATGAATTCTGATTACGTGTGCGTGCATTAAATAGATAACAAAGGTAAAAGTATGAGTTTCGGTGTGCACAATTCTATTTACGTGGTGGCTATTTACATAAAATGCATCTATAGTTAGGTTTTCTATATTTTCCGGAATCGACATGCTTGTTGCAAAATATATATATAAGTGAAAATAGGCAACTTGAATCATGCAGAAAAGATGGCAACCAATTAGCTCATGGTGATTTCAAACATAGATATATATATAAATGTATCTTTTATTCATTCATTCAGAGAAGTGTTTGCAACATGGAATGTAGAGGAAAGCTTGTACAGGATTGCTTAAAAAGGTAAATCTAGCTACCAGAAAACGATTGCATACAGGAATCCGTGGGGGGATTTTGCATGCGTCATTGGGAGAGAATAAAGAGCTAAACTACTAAGCAGTAAATATAAGCAGTAAAACTACAAAGAGCTAAGCTACTAATCTAGTAAAAGGAAGGGCATTCGGAGGTGGTCTCCGATGGCCTTTGAGTGGCTGAGAGAAGGAGGGGTGGCCAATGGTGCTTAGGCTGGCCCTTGGGGAGAAGTTGGAGAAATGATCTAGCATCCTGGCGTGGAGATGCTGGCTTCCATGGTGGTGCTCCTCATGTAGGTAGAGTGGAGGTGGAGATGTAAGTGGCTAGCCTAAGTGGAATGAATGCCAAGGAAATGGAATGGCCAAGAGTGGACGGGTGCAAATAGCCACCCCTTAGGTACTTTTATAGACTTAAGGAAGTCTCTCTAGAGAAGTGTGAAACTCTCTAGAGAGAGCTCCAATGACTGGCCGGCCAAGTGGTTTGAGATCCAAAAAAAGTGGATCTCAATTTGAATGCCTCTTGGTTGCTAATTTTGGCAACCAAGAGTGGTGCCACTTGGAGAGAGTTTTACAGAACTCTAGATGTGTGGGAGCGCATGAATGGGTGTGTGTGTGTGTTTGTGTGGTCGTGCCCAAGGTGGTTAAGAGGTATGGGTTAGGTCCGAAGGGGTTTAGGTAGGTGTATGCCTTGAATTAGGGTTGCAAACCCTAATTGCAAAGGGGAATTTGCAATTAAACTTAACCAAAGTTTAATTGAATTAGTGTGAACCTAATTGAGAGTGAAATAACTCAATTAGGTTGGGCTTGGGTCAATTGCACTCTCACTAAGTCCAATTGGACTTGTGTGGGTTAAGTTCTAAGCTCATTTGGACTCAATCAGTCCAATTGACTTAGGTGGTGGTAATTGACTTTGATCTATGTCAATTGGGCTTTGTGAAGACATAATTAAGTCCTTAGGGAGGTCTAGAGGTGATGTACTAGGGTTAGAGTACCTTAATTTAGGTTCCTGTGAGGTTGGAATTAGGTCTAGGGGGCTAGAGATCCAAGATTAAGGCTTGAATCTCAAAATAGGAACTAGAGAGCAGTTCCAGACGTCCAACAACAGGATCAGACAACTTATACTAAAAAATCAGAAGTCCAGACTTCAATTTTGAACGTCCAATCTAAGTCAGGGGGAATTCTATGTTCTATTTTGGATATTCTGCAGAAATTGGACGTTTGACAAAGTTCTAGATGTCCAATAACACTGCAAAAAAGTGGGTTTGAGGTGTGCGAGAGTTGGCTAAAGGTTCTGGATGTCCTATAACTTATCTGGACATCCTGATAAGGGTTGGAACTAGGGTTTTAGGGTTTCCTAGGGTACTGTGACCTAATCTAAGGGTGGCTAAGGCTTGGGGGAAGTCTCTAGGCTATCCTAGGGCTAGGATGGACCTAAGCTCTTCATATTTTACTACTTTATTCCTACTTAATAGAGTAGCATACCTTAATTCCATTACATTATTATCTACTACATCTAATCTAAGTCTTCTACTCCAGCTCTGCTGCGACACCCATTATTCCAAATCCAGCTCAGATCCAGCTTCAGATCCAGCTCCAGATCCAGCTTCAGATCTAGCTTATTACCTGTAATTAACATAATGTACTTAATCGGCACATTATAACATTATTTTGTGCATATCTAAAGGAAAGCAATAAAGATACAGATAATGCTTATGCGTGTAGGAATTACCCTAACTTATGCTAAGTTCTAGCTTAACTTAGGTAAATTCAGACCTATGATTGCTGCGCAATCAAGGTCGAACATAGAGGGCAATATGGAATTCAGAAATCAAGATTGCAATTTAAACTAAAAGAATTTGCAATAATATCAGGTATCAATGTGCAGAAGGATGGGAGTAAAATGGCGATTTAAATCACCGTATACTCCTACAATGTTAACTAAGGAACTCAATGTATATGTATGAAATGAAAGCTCAATCTGTCATCTGATTTGGAAATCAAACAGCTTAAAGTCGTCTGATGATGTGCTGTAACTCTTCTTCCTATTTTTGACGTTGTCTTTCCTCTTCAGCTTCTTCTCTTTCTTCGGCTACAGCTTTCTCCTTCTTTTTCTTCTCTATCTCAGCTTTGCTCCTTCTTCTTTTTCTCCAAGCCTTTACCTCTTCTTCTGAGCCTTGCTTTGTAACTCCTCCTTTTTAGCCCTTCTTTTCTTCTTCAGAATTTGGCTAAGTGTCAGGGCCAAGCTTCTCATAGCAAAACCCTCCCTCTACCCGCGCAACTCTCCTTCTCTCTTTCTCTCTTTAGGATCCGCTCTCCCAGAGCCACAGCTAATTGGGTTATCGAATTCAGGTGCGTACCCAGGTCTAGGCTCACCGGCGTGTGGTGGTGAGCGAGGACTACAGATCTAGAAGGGTTATCAGGTTAAACTAGGTCAGCGTGTACGTGTCATGGACGAGGCCGGGTGAGTGGGTGAGAGGGACCTCACCCTGTGAACTGAGGCGAACAGACCCTTTCACTTTTGCTTGATATACGCTGCAGTCGCTTCTGAAATCCACGATGTGGCACTAAGCCACATCCTTCTTCACTCATCCGCAACAAAGATCCTTCCTTCGCAATTGCAGTAGCTGCTGGGCTCACATCTTTAATTGACTGCTGGGACGTGTTTGAGAGTCGGTTCCGTGTGACCTAGAGCTGAGACCTGGGACGAAAGCACCTTGAATAGCTCTCAAGCAAGCTCGAAGATTGCTGCTTCCATGGAAGCAAGGTCGAGTACCTGAAATCAATAAATGGCCTCTTGGCCTTGTCAGAATGTTCAGGGAGTATCACCAGACGACGGTGAGTGCAGAGGCAGTGTTTGTGTGGTGTTTCGTGGTCTGTGAGTGCGTAGTGAGGTCGAACTGTGTGCGTGAAAGTGGGTGTGTTCAGGAATGTGTGAGTGAATGGAATGGTGATTAGGGAGATGGAAAGTGTGCAGGATGGTGCAGTGGAGGTTGCAGGGTGGTCGGTGAAGGGGATGGTTGCGTGTAGCAGGCGGAATCCATCGCCAAAGTGGTCGTCGGAGATGAAGGAGATGAAGGTGTTTAGTATCATCGGTGGTCGGATTTGGAAAATAAAGAGAGGAGAAGAAAGTAGGAGAGATAAGGAACCTAAGAATCTACACTAAGGATGAAAAGGTGAAGGGCTTCCTGTGCCGGTGTGGTTGCCTGACATGGAGAAGACAAACCTGAAATTGCACTAGAGGGGGGGGTGAATAGTGAAATTATATTGTATTGTAATGCAACAAATTCAATCACACAATATACTCAATTATTTTTAGGTGGAAACCCAAGATGGGTGAAAACCACCACCTAAGCCAATCTCTTGACTTAGGATTTTCGATCACAAGGTGATCAATCCACTAACCACACTACTTAAACGAGGGTAGTGTACCTCAATTACAATTCCCACCTCCGATCCCTAAACGGAGGTTTCTTTCTTCAAGATGAAGAGACGGGGACCCGACAGGCCGGATACCCAAAGTACAGAAATTAACAAGTAAAAATAACACCTATAGAGCACCCGAATAATTTAGTTGCTTTCTTATCTACTAAGCATGAAAAGAACTCCCTGATGATTTGCAGAACGGAGCGAGCCGGGAGTATGGATTTGCCCTTTGATCAGAGTATTAGCACAGCACAAGGGCAAGATGGAGCTTAGAGTAGTGAGCAAGAGATTTTTCTAATGGAATTGTATCTCAAGAGGTGTGTTTTGCCAAAGAAGAGTTGTAGTCTATTTATAGGCAAGTTTGGAACCTTCAAGAACACTTGGGAGAGCTCTTCTAGCCGTTGGAGACAAATCCCAGGAGTTTAGGACGAAATCCACACAAAATCAGGGCAATGATGATTCTGACAGCAACATCAGACGTCTAATTATAAGATCAGACGTCTTACAGGACGTCTGATTTTTACTATGGTCGTCTAATATTGCAGGATATCCTTAACGGACTCTATTGGATCAAAAGAAGGACGTCTGATATTATGTCATAAGACGTCTGATTATTTTACTGGACGTCTAATGAATGGTGCATTCGTTCCTGTTATCATCGGATCCAAACAGGGTTCTAGGTTTAGAGGATCAGACGTCGTTACGGACGTCTGAGGACATTACCAGACGTCTGGAAACCTAAATACTCTTCCTTCCTGCTTCTGCCAAAAGATTATGTGGCCGTAGACAGATACGCACAGAAAATCATGGCCAACGGTTCAAAGGCAGACGTCTGTAAGTGTGTCAAGACGTCTAGAAATTATTTTTGCCGATAAAAAGTCTAACGGTTAGTATGAGGACGTCTGGGTAAAGAATCAGACGTCTGTGAACGGTTATCGACGTCTGAAAGTGAAGTCCTTCGACTGATGTTTATGAGGAGATGAACAAAGCCAGAAATATTTGAAATTAGACGTCTGATACACATGTCAGACGTCTTATGATGGAAAATCAGACGTCTGGACTTTTTAATGGACGTCTGATAAAAGTATAAGTGTTGGGTTTTTTTGTTTCTAATTTATCCTAAGTGTAGAGAGCCTAAGTTAGCTATTTATAGGTTATGTTTGGGGGCTCTTTACAATATTTCTAGACTCAAATAAGATGAAAATTACAACCTTTGAAAGTTTACATGAAAAAAGCCTAAGACCTAATACTTTTGCTACTCGTCTTCACGCTTTTAATCTCCCGTCTTGGAAAGCTTTTTGAATTCCTGCAAATATGTTATTATAGAGAGAAAACAATATGCTACGCTTTATTTATTATTTCATTTTCTACATTTTGTAAAATCATCAAAATATTATATATGAGTAGTTGAACTAACAAAACCTCCATAGGGAGAGACGACGGTGAAGATGGGGAAAGGACAGTGATAGCTGGTATTGCACGATGTGGAGGACGATGAGGAAGACGAATCTGCCACTGGTTTTGTGGTTAGACAATGAGAGGAGTCGAAGAGAGACTGCCAGGGCTTGCGAAGATTTGCGGCCGAAGAGGAGAGAGGAAGAGGGGGAGTTTCGACCGAATTTCAAGCTTGAGCAGTTCGCGAAGATCTAGCGATTCTTTTATAGGGATCCAGAGGCAAGGAAAGCTTGGAAATCAAGATTTCGAAGCTTGGAAACCCTCGTTAGATTTGGGAGTTCCTTGATACCCAAATCTCTCATGCGTTCACATGAGAGATTGGGAAAGTTCGGTGCATAAGAATGGGTTCAGATTGGAGAGTATTTCTCAAGGAGTTTCCCTTCCAATTTTGGAAGGGGTTCACTAAGAGATCAAGGAGAAATCCCCGGTCAAAGATCGCCGGAGTAGGTTTCCTCCATGATAATGGTGGGGGAACCTAATTGTGAAGACGTCAAGGAAGTTAGGGTGCTGAATGCAAAGATTTTTCAAAGTTAAGGGTATAAATGTAATCAGGCAAGACCATTTTGCAAACTAGGTCAAGGCAAGCTCATCTTGGGACCAAATATTGGTACACAGCCAATTTGCACTTAAGGAATTCAATGGTGAAGTTGGATTTTGGTTTTGACTACATTTGACTGGGTAATTTATGAAAAAACTCAAATTAAAGCAAATGTCTATCTATGATTCTGTTTTGGGTCAAAATGGATTCTGATGGTTAAATTGTAAGTTCTAAACCCTAGAGAATATTTTTATATGAATTTTAGAGGGTTTAGGTGAATTTTATCTAGATCAGAACCTTAGTTAATTAAGCGGGTCTATTTTTAGGATTTCAAAAGTCATTTAATTCTCAGAACACGTGCAAACCCTTTTCCGTCTGTTTTATCCCACTTGTTATCTTTTTAAGACCAATTGACCTTCATTTAACCCCTAAGAAAACCGTTGGTTGTACTGCATTCATGATGAGTTGGTAAAATTACAGTTTTAGCCCTAGTTTCTTATTTTCTTCTAGAATGAATATGCAATGACTTGTGACTCTCTGATGGTTATGTAGGAGCATTTATTGACTTAATTAGGTCTAACTGAGCTAGTTATGGCTCATGATGGTGTTCCCATCAGTAAGAAAACCAAAAACCCTTTTAAACCAAAAAGGTTGGTTAGCACTTCTTAACCCATGAAGCTACTTCACTAAGGCATGTTCGGACCAACCAAATCCGAAAGCGTAAGTGGGCGTGATTGCACCGCAAAAATATGCCTGCAATTATGCCATCTTGTGCTATTTCCTAGCATTACCAATGCATATTAGGTCTCCATAGTTGCATTGTAAAAATACAAGCATGTATGCATTTAATTGAGAGGAGAGGAGAATAAATAAATGGCCTCGCAATTTACTTTTTTTCCTCAAGTGCTACTCTACTAAATCACCATCTTTTTATTTTTTTATTTCACTTGATTTTCCTGTGGCTGCATGCATCTTCTCCTCGCGCCATGCTTCCCGCAGCTGCAACTTGCCATTCCCTACTCTCCATCCCTCTCCCTGCCAGCCCTTCCCTGCGGCTGCCATTCCCTGCCGTGGCCAAGCACGGCCATGCCTTCTTCTCCTATAAAAAGGCCACGGCTTCTCCTTCAGTAGGAGGCCTGGTCCCAGCCACGAAAAGAACCTGCAGCACAACCTTCTCCTTCCAGGCCGTCCTCTCCTCCATTCCCCTCCATACACCGACCCTCCTTGGAGATACCTGGCGGGCAGGAGCTCTCACTGTGGTGCACACCACCATAGTGAGACCACCACCGCCCAGCTCTTCAAAGAGCTGGTGGGCGTGGTGGCTCTTCTTTCGTTTTGTCTGTTCCAGCAAATTCTGCCATTCGAGCTGTAGCTTCAAGCCTAAAGCTCAAAGCTTCGTACACCCTGCAGTAGCTGCAAGAAGGCAGCAGCAGCACGCAGCAGTCGGCCAGCCTCCTTTCGCGCACGCCTGCAGGCGCCCCAGGTCTCAGCGCGCGACTGCAGGTCCTCTCCGCCTCCGCTTTCTCTGCTCTGTCGCAAGAGCACTTCCGCCCACAACCAGCCACCGCACGTTACTGCAGTGGCTAGCCAAGCCCTTCCCCGCCCCCCTGCCAGCACCCGCAAGCTTCTGCGCAAGCTACAGGCACCCTCGCCTCCCTCTCTGCACTTGCAACCGATCGGCGTAGGCCATCTCCCTCGTGCGCCACCCTGCGAGTGCCAGCTGCGAGCCGGCCTCACTCATAGCACCGCCCACTGCCGGTCCCGCGGTGCGGACGACCACTGTAGCCACTGTTCACGCGAGTCTGTCCGACACTGTGGCTACAGTGCGGTGACTGGAAAGCTTCTCACTTTCCCGGTCACCCGGCACGCCGCAACCGGCCCTCGCCCGTGCGTGCACCTGCCTGTGCGTCTCTGCCAGAGTCGCCCACTCCAGCCCGCGTGTCTGCTTCGCCCACTCCCTTCGCCTGCACCTGTCTTCGTCGTGCACTCCCTTCGCCCGCACCTGCGAGCGCCCGTTCTAGCCACTCCGTGCAACGTTGGGCACTGGGTCCTCTCCGCACCAACTCTCCTGCATGCACACTCCTCCCTGTGCAAACACGCGCCTGCGCGCACGCACATTGAAGACCTCTAGACGATGCCCGCTAGCTGTGGACGGCCTAACATAACCTTCCAGTAGTGCGGCTGCGCTATCTCTACCATCTCTCCTCTCCCGCTCTCTCTCTCACTCTCTCACAACACTCACAGCACTTGATTAGCCCATAGTTGTGGGCTATTTAAGTATTTAAGTGCCTACACATTAGGTTAATTCTAACATTTATTTAGTATAAATTAGGATGTAAATAGATTAATTCATAGTTTTAATTTAATTACATAATCCATGCATTGCATTCATACTTTAAGTACATTTAGAATTAGTTTAGAATGGCATTTATCTAATTAGATAACCAATTAGGTATATTGTTTTTATTAACATAAATGTTGAGGGTCTGTATATCAATGGCCCTAATATTTTAACATTATTTTATTTTCTTCTTGCAAGAACGTCTGGTGCAGTGAAGAACCCATTCAAGTGGGAGCGGATGTGATGGATCTGGTCGGGTGGATGATTTCAAATGTGTGCAGGTCACTACAAAAGGAGGAGGGAGGCAGCCGAGCTCGGGAGGCCTCCGCCACCGACCCACCACTGTGTCAGAGAGAACCTCTCTCTTCCACTCCACACTGCCGGCCTCTACTGTGGCGACGAGTCTCCATCACCGTGGGCGTGTGGTGTGACAGGCCACACCGCCATCCGGAGCTCGCCGCACCACCGTGAGCACCTTAGCGTGCATCCTCCTCGCCGTCATCGCGGACCACCATCACCGAGCTACTGATTCAGCCACCCTCTCAGTAACTTAAGACGTCTGGGGAATTTCCCAGACGTCTGAAGTTACCCGCTCACCTCCACCAACTCGCCTACGTACCCATCTGAAGTCCACCCGCAACCGCTCTCCACGCAGCACCCTCTTCCAGCACCTATAGAGTCGCCTGCAGAATCCTCCAACAACGCCTGCAGATCAGTCCACGCCACCTTCCCCGCGCCCATCAGCCTGCAGCACACCCGCGCCCACCATCAGCCTTCGCCAACCACGCACGCCCTCCTCAGCCCGCCGCGCTCTCCTCCAGCACTTGCAGAACCGCACGCAGCTGCAAAACGCCACCAGCAGCAGCCACGCCCGTGCCTGCAGCTTGCACACCCGCTCTCGCGCCTGTAGCACCCTCCGCCCGTGCTTGCAGAACCGTCTGCAGCGCCCTCTTCCCCGCGCCTGCAATCCAGCGCTCACCACGCCTGAGCTCCCGTGCCCATGCCAGCCGCAGCAGCGCCCATGCCAGCAGCAGCAGCCACCCCCCGCAGCAGTAGCGCGCGGCAGACTTCACGCCAACAGGCCGCACCCGCTCAATCGCCTGCAGCCACCACCAGCAGCACCTCCGCCGGAGCTCGTCCGGCCACCTCCGGCCGCCGCGCGACTCGTCGCCACCACCGATTCGAAGCTCTTGGTCCAAGGGACCTCCTCCTAGCTTCCCGCGCCCAGCCATTGGCTCCTCGTCGCGCAAGACAACGGGGAAAAATTCCCCTGTTTTGCTACAGTAAACCATCAATTAAAATTTACATTTTCTGCCATTGCCACATTTTAATCATATTTTATTGACTCTGCATTGTGGAAAATATCCTATAGTTTCTCATAATTGCCATTTCAACATTGTTTCTTGCTTAAACCTTAATCTAAAGGCAATCTTGGCTTGGTTCTTGTCCAAATTGACTACGAACAAACATTTTTAGGAGGCGCGAATTTTAATACGTTATTGCCTCCCTGTGGATATGACCCGCTCCTCTGCGAGTGGTTATTTCTTGTTAAAAATTGATTAGTCGATTTTTCCACCACATTAAACTACAAACGACTTTAAAGCGAAAGATCGACCAGTCAAATGGCGCCGTTGCCGGGGAGGCAACAGACGCAATAATTTTGCCTAATTTTATTTTTATTATTTGTCAATTGCATAGAGATTTGACCATTCATTATTTTCTTTTTTGTGCAAGAATCAACCAGTGTGAGAGGCTACCCTTGTCGTCGCCAGATGAGAATTGGGCGAGCCATTTTTAAACAGAGGATAAGGACGAGGACGCGACGGACACCATTTAGTCATTAGTTTAATTAGAATAGAATTAAGATTGTAGACTTAATTTTTCATTACAGTTAGTTTGAAACCCTTGTTCTGGGGTAAATTTTGAGGGGTTTGTTCCCCGATTTTGTTTTGGGCCCGTGTTGGGTAATTTTTGGGAGTCTGTTCCCTTTTCTTTAGATTTAGGTTTATTTTTTTTTATTATTTCTTTTATTTGCTTATGCATAAGTAGTTCTAAAAAAAAACAGACAGAAAAAGAAAAAATCGAGCTGCCTGCTAGAAGCTGCCTGCCCTAGGACGAACCATTTAGGTCTGTATGAGCAGCCTCTAGATTTACTTTTCTGCATTGCGTGCATTCTTGCATCGTAGATCGCTGGAGGCAAGGTACGCATTCTCTTACTTTGCATCCTATTTTTGATCACGCATTGCATTTGGGATTTAATGCGAAGACCACCTAATCTGTACTGAATAAATCTAATAAGTGGTCACATTTTCTTAGAAAAAGGACTAATCAAAGGAAGGACATTTTAAAAACCAAGGATTTGATTTTCAAACTTGGCGTGCGATTCGAAGTTCAAAATCTTTGACGGTGTATGCACACTTATTTCACTTGCACCACGGCACGCTTCTAGACACTCTTTAGGTTTGGAAATACTAGGACAAGCGCCCTCCTTTCGTTGGATTCTGAAGTGTTCGGAACTTGAGATCAAAGGTTTTGTAAATCCAAAGAGGGGGATACCCTATCACGGATTTTTGGGGGTAGTTGAGGAGCACCGCGAAAGCACAGCTTCAAAGGAAGGCTTAGGCCTACTTGCATCCCTCGATCTTCCGTCTTTGGATTTACTTGACCATTTGAAATTTAGGGAAGAACACCTAAGCTCCAACTAGGTCTTCTTAAGCGAACCGTAGGTTGGCAATAGGCTCGTAAATTGACTGAACAAATTGTATTGTCACCTGCAATCTGACTTAAAATCGAAAGCCTAAATTGGGAAAGACCTAAAAGGTCCTTTTTGAATTGTGCCTTGCTTGGGGAATTCTGATTGAAGTGTGAGTTAGAATGGACCACATTGATTTTCATCCTTTCACATCTTACCCACACCCTCACCCCCACTCTGCATCCTTCGATCCCAGATGCCGAGATGGTCCATTCCTTGATGGACATAATGATAATCATTGGGATCCGTTTTACTCCTATTATAGGAGTATTGGCCTAGTTAAGCCCCAAATTAGTGAGCAGAACTCAGGAGCGGGATTTGCTTTGCCTAATATCCCACATACCAAAGAAATACCCAACCCACCCTCCCTGAAAACTTATAATGGTTGGAAAAACACTCCTGGGTACTATAAGCCTGAGCCTGACTTCTCTTATGATAGAAATGACCTCTCCTCTTTGAAGATGGAAATACAGAAAATGCAAAATGAAATGAGTGAATTGTTAGGAGAATCTTTGAGAGCAGGCCAACAAGAAAGAGATGAAATTAGCCACCCAATTTACCCCATTGACGATGACGTACACCCCTCTACAATAGATGCATCTCCCGTGGGAAAGCTACACTTTAAGTTGGAGGGAAATTCTGGGGAGAATAGCTACTTTTCGAGGATCGATTTTGAAACCTCCCCATTAGATGACACTTCCTTGAGAGATCTACACTTTAGGTGGGAGGAAAATACACATGACAGTAGCTATGCATTGGATGAAGAAAGGTGGCAACCTGAGGAAGATGATGATAAGGTTGAGTATCCACCTGAATTATATTGGAGTCAAAAGAAGGGAATGATGGTACCATTGGAAGACCTCGACCCAGATGATAGTATTTTTGTGACATTTGATGAAGTGGGTCAAAGTCAAGTTGTTAATCCTACCCTCCCTTCTGATCACGATATGGAACTCAAACCCACCCTTAGGGAACCTAACCCTAAAGAAATTGACCTATCTGAGGAGTCTGATGTTACCAGTGTAAACCATTTACCTCAGATAGAGCACCCTAGGGGATCTGCTGAGATATTAAATGATTCTAGACCTCGGGTACATGATGAATTGTGTGATGAGGAGGAAGACGAATTATATGAGGAACCTACATTCAAGATTTGGAGTGACACTAAGGGTGATTATGTCTTATTTGAAGAGTTAGCCCCTGAGGATGTCACAAATTTTACCAAATTAGGTTTCCTTAACACACCCATTGATGATATTTCTCCTCATGATAAAATGATGGAAAACTTGGAGGCAATTTCTAAGATTTATGTGGATTCACATATAGACTCCGGGGAAGATTTGAGTAAAGAACAAAAACCTGGGGATGACATTGATAGGATAATCCCTAGATCTGTTGCTTCCAACCTGCCTTCATTCACTTCGAAGTCACCCTTTGATTCGCTTATATCTGAAAGCGAAATTGTGACTCCTGATGAAGAGCAGGAAGATCCATGTGATGGTACAAGGAATGCTAGGGATGAAATTGAGGATTTAGAAAGAGTGTTTGGGATGGACACCAAGCTGATTAAACCCAACCTAGATCTTATGGCCATCCCACAACCTCGTAACTTGGACACCCTAGACGATCCTTGCCTTAGAGAATTGCTCATTTTTGTTCTGACTAGGGTGCTTAACAGACCAATATTTTCTGTAATGGAGTATCGGGTATGGATTGATGATTTCTTTAGTCAGTCCATTACCCTGGGGGTTTATCTCTATACCATTCCTTCCCCATTCTTTTTGGAGGATCCTTGTCATCCTCCCCGTACCCCTTTGGAGGTTATTTTACCTTTTTATCCTTTAGAACCTCTTCTGGTGACCTGGGAAGATTTCATTCCCATTTTAGTTGGGAGAGCATTTGCTATCGGGATTCATCATCAGCTCACCAACATCCTAGGTTACCTATTTTCTAGGCCAACTTTGCTTTGCTCATTTTTAGGGCCTATTTCTGCAATTCTTGAACCTGATTTGCAGGTTCTTTGGCTATTCAGCCCAGCTCTAACCCAGGTAATATCCTTCTATGCAATGAGGACATTGCAGATTTTAGGCATGGGGGGGTGTACTTGGGGATATACATAGCATAATTGCATACATTTGTACATATATAAAAAAAAAGAGAAAAAAAAATAAATAAAAAAAAAAGGTTTTGAGCTTAACTGGCTAGATCGTGCAGTCTTAAGCAAATCAGAACTCTAGGGTAGACTAAGTTAATTCTAGGGTCAAACTTTAGAAGCTAAATGGGCTACTAGCTTTAGACCTTTAGTGTCCTTTGTGGACTTAAAAACTTAAGTAGGAGTTAAGTTGCGTACCATTCCTCAAGAGGTTGAGAAAGGGAAGCTAGGGTTTGAGTTAAAAGGTGGGGTAGTACCTGGAGTCTTATTCTACCTTTTGGTTTACGGGTCCTTGTAACCCAAGCATCCAAATTTCACACACTTGGTCTGGTAATCAACTTAATTTTCGTATTTCTGAAAAGAGATTTGGTCCTCTTAGTTTTGACTTAAGAAAGGCTTGAAAACACATTTTGATTGGAAGAGTTCCCGCCGCAGGAGAGGTGGGTATATGCTCACCTTGAGAATGCGATGATAACATATTACCTCCTCGGCGCTTGTCTCTTAGAATATCCATCCAACTGGGGGCATGTAAGCGCATTGCGCGGTTCAGGTACCATGGGCGGCCCTATCTCGAAGTGCCGATTGCCATAGGCCTGAATTCGCTTAAGAAATCCATGGGCGATACTATCTCGAAGTGTCGATTGCCAAGAGTTCTTGGGGTCGTTATGGGCGGTGCTATCTCGAAGCATCGAAAGCCAGGCACCCTTCGAGGTATGGTAATGGGGACAATGAATCCGACACAGACCGTGTTGATAGCTGATCTGAGGTTAGACTTAGAAGAATCAAAAAAAAAAAAAAAGGGTATATATATAAAAAAATTTTTCCCTTTAACTCAAATAACTCGAACCAATGCACAAGCACGGATGCTTTAATCTCAGGGATCAATAAACTTTAGGGTAGAGTTAGAAATCAGGGAAACTTGTGCCTGCAACTTGTCTTTAGCCAACCTAGTTTGTAACTTAGCAACTACTTAGGAACCATTGGTCTAGAGCCTGAACTTAATATGCTTCTGAGGGAAGACTAAGTGAGTTAACTAGTCTACTTAGAGTGCTCGGTTTCGCTTAATTTTGCTAGGGACTAGCAAAAGCTAGGCATGGGGGTATTTGATTAGCCCATAGTTGTGGGCTATTTAAGTATTTAAGTGCCTACACATTAGGTTAATTCTAACATTTATTTAGTATAAATTAGGATGTAAATAGATTAATTCATAGTTTTAATTTAATTACATAATCCATGCATTGCATTCATACTTTAAGTACATTTAGAATTAGTTTAGAATGGCATTTATCTAATTAGATAACCAATTAGGTATATTGTTTTTATTAACATAAATGTTGAGGGTCTGTATATAAATGGCCCTAATATTTTAACATTATTTTATTTTCTTCTCGCAAGAACGGCTGGCTGCGCTCCAACGACGAACGGCTGGTGCAGTGAAGAACCCATTCAAGTGGGAGCGGATGTGATGGATCTGGTCGGGTGGATGATTTCAAATGTGTGCAGGTCACTACAAAAGGAGGAGGGAGGCAGCCGAGCTCGGGAAACCTCCGCCACTGACCCACCACTGTGTAGAGAGAACCTCTCTCTTCCACTCCACACTACCGGCCTCTACTGTGGTGACGAGTCTCCATCACCGTGGGCGTGTGGTGTGACAGGCCACACCGCCATCCGGAGCTCGCCGCACCACCGTGAGCACCTTAGCGTGCATCCTCCTCCCCGTCATCGCCGACCACCATCACCGAGCTACTGATTCAGCCACCCTCTCAGTAACTTAAGACGTCTGGGGAATTTCCCAGATGTCTGAAGTTACCTGCTCACCTCCACCCACTCGCCTGTGTACCCATCTGAAGTCCACCCGCAACCGCTCTCCACGCAGTGCCCTCTTCACGCACCTACAGAGTCGCCCGCAGCATCCTCCAACAACGCCTGCAGATCAATCCACGCCACCTTCCCCGCGCCCATCAGCCTGCAGCACACCCGTGCCCACCATCAGCCTTCGCTAACCACGCACGCCCTCCTCAGCCCGCTGTGCTCTCCTCCAGCGCTTGCAAAACCGCACGCAGCTGCAGAACGCCACCAGCAGCAGCCACGCCCGCGCCTGCAGCTTGCACGCCCGCTCCCGCGCCTGCAGCACCCTCCGCCCGCGCTTGCAGAATCGCCTGTAGCGCCCTCTTCCCCGCACCTGCAATCCAGCGCTCACCACGCCTGAGCTCCCGTGCCCACGCCAGCCGCAGCAGCGCCCACTCCAGCAGCAGCAGCCACCCCCTGCAGCAGCAGCGCGCGGCAGACTTCACGCCAACAGGCCGCACCCGCTCAACCGCCTGCAACTACCACCAGCAGCACCTCTGCCGGAGCTCGTCCGGCCACCTCCTGCCGCCGCGCGACTCACTGCCACCACCGATTCGAAGCCCTTGGTCCAAGGGACCTCCTCCAAGCTTCCCGCGCCTAGCCATCAGCTCCTCGTCGCGCAAGACAACGGGGAAAAATTCCCCTGTTTTGCTACAGTAAACTGTCAATTAAAATTTACATTTTCTGCCATTGCCACATTTTAATCATATTTTATTGACTCTGCATTGCGGAAAATATCCTATAGTTTCTCATAATTGCCATTTCAGCATTGTTTCTTGCTTAAACCTTAATCTAAAGGCAATCTTAGCTTGGTTCTTGTCCAAATTGACTACGAACAAACATTTTTAAGTGGCACGAATTTTAATACGTTATTGCCTCCCTGTGGATACGACCCGCTCCTCTACGAGTGGTTATTTCTTGTTAAAAATTGATTAGTCGATTTTTCCACCACATTAAACTACAAATGACTTTGAAGCGAAAGATCGACCAGTCAGCACTCTCTACACTGACACTCACACACACCTATACTCTATTGTACACACACATATATATATATACGTATACTTATATATTGATATATATATACATATATATATACATTTATTTATATACATATATATATATACTTATATTTATACATATAGTAGTATCTATATACTTTGGAATTAGTATACACACATACATATATATTTATATATATATATATCTACTTATATATATACTTATATATATATATACATATATGCATATCCTTATATAAATATACATACATATATACATATATCTTTATACATACATATATATATACACATATAAACACACCTACTTATATATACATACATATATACATATATATACATATCTAGATACATATACCTATATACATATATTATATATATATATATCTATATAGTATTATATACATACATACATATACATATATATATATATACATCTATACATATATATATCTATAACTATATATACGTACATATATATATATATATATAGACTTAGCTGCATATATCTATATATACATATATTACTATATACTTATACATACATATATATACACCTCTATATAGTTATATATACATACACACATATATATATACATATACACTTATATATACACATATATCTACATATATATATACATATAGATATATTTACATATATGCACATATATATATTTTCTCATTATTTACCATACGTTGTATTGTGGGAACATCTGCACCAGTTGCTGATAATCCCCAATACACGTGTACAAAATGCGTGGTTACATACATCTTCCACCATCCATCCCATACTCCACGCGGCACCTAGTCCTGTTGGTTGCATCTCTTTAGGTAACTACCGACTCGACACCATGCTACACTCCATCTCTACCTCCACCCCCACCCCTTTATATACATAATATATACATATATATATACTATATTTACTTTATTTCTGTTTCGCTTTCCTTATAAAAGAGAAAAGATAATCTTTGACTTGCAGGTACTCTGTCGTGCAAATCGCAAGACCCGTCTTGGAACTCTGTTTTGGCTCAAAGCCAAGAACCCAATTTTGAGGGTGTGCCTCAAGGACAAAGATTACCATAAAGAAATCTAAATAAGAAAAACACCAAAAGACACAATAAATGAAAGGAAGAGACTCGTTATAGGAAAGGCGTAGAAACTTAACTTGTACCCCACTTCCCTGAGTTCGACCCTGGGCCTAAAAGTGACAAGATAAAATCAAGTAGGCCAGGTAAAAAAAATTTTGTAAAGAGATGGTTAGGTCCGATTTAGGTTAACCAGTATGCACATTTCAACGATAAAAGCACCATATTAACAACCTATCCGGGCTCGACAACATACTCTTTTCTGGTGCCATTGCCGGGGAAGTGCGCCTTCAAGTAAGTTTCTATTCAATTCCTTTCAATTTTTCTCTTCTCTCGTCATGAGTATCTATGTTTTTGGTGTGCAGGTGAACCTAGTACAAGAAAAGGTAGGCAGACGAAGTCGAAGACGTGAGCAGATCCAAGGCGGGAACGAGAGTGTGAATATGACAACACCGCATTGGAGCTTCGCACACGTTGCCGAACAAGTAGGTCATCTCTTCTTAGCAACTAGGGTTAACTTGTCACCTTAATGAAAAAAAAAAAACTAAAAATTAAAAACTAGAAAAACTTCTTGGGATCTCGTGGGGCAAGTGGACTAAAATTCACTTGTTTGATTAATTGTCTTCACTCCCACTGCCCCGCGATTTCCCGCCTTACTTCGCATAGTGAAAATCCAAGAATCTTGATTCTTGGATTTTTTGCTGTGTGAAGTATTCTTTGAGGCAAATACAAAATGATTAATTGCACCCCTCTTTGCCTCATTTACCTGCAAATTCGGGATCGCATTTTTGGTGGGGAGACTTGGAATTGAGTTGATTCCAACCCCACCATGACTTTTCAACTTGCCTCAGATTCGATCCCGAGTATTTCAACACCAACAACTTTAGTTCCTTTATCTGTTGGTTGAAGCCTTGTGTGTGGACATCTTTTGGTGATTGGGAGCACTTGAATTGAAGTGCTTTGGCTCCCTTTTACATAAACTCTAAAACTGGTTCGTGCATCCACACATAGAAATCTGCATTTACGGTAGCCCATTGCATTTTAGCATGCATTAACTAACTGACATTGAAGAAGGGTTTGTTGGGCTTAGAAAGAAAACTTGTATTCTCACAAAAACCCGGAGATTGGTTGAATTGGTAAGTCAGCAAAATCCTAAAATTCATACTACTTAAGGCTGAACTCCAAAAACCATTCACCAATAAAAAACTTCAATTCGGGGAGATTTCCCTGTTGCATGCTTGTTTTACACACTCTAAAAATCAATCACTTGGGCATTACCTGTAAACAACGCCCTTCACATTCCAAAAGCACTTGACCCTAAGCCTTTTATTAAAACTGGTAGTAACTTGACCCTTCTTAGGGATTGGAGGTCTAACTACCTGCGTGTAGCGTCTACGTGCTGGTAAGGGTTCCCGCATGCTATCGGGTGTCTAAGACTGGGGCAAACGGCCTTTCAATCTAGCTCGGTGGCTCCGCGGTGCTCGCATTCGGTTTCGTAGTTCGTGATAGTAGGTAACTTAGATCTTTAGGTCTAAGGGCACACTGTAGAGGTTAGGAATTGGATTGAATTGATTTGTCATCAAGTGTACCTTTGCGGCGTCATTTCTCTCATCTCTTTTCCCTTCTCATCTCCCAAATTCTTCCTGCGGTAGTGCATGTTTGGGAGGAGGTCACAAAACCATGAACTATTTGAATTGACTGATAAATCTAGAAAACAAGCTGAATCGTCCTCCTCCTCCACAAACATGGCTGCACGCCCACCCCCAAATCCCAAGGAAGGAAACTGCCCTCAAAACCCACCAGGTGGTGGAGCCTTAGATCCCATAACCTGCCTCCAAGCCCAAATGGAAATGTATAATGAACGAATTGAAGCCATTCGGGAAACATTGGAGGAAATGTGGAACCCTCCCGAATGGGAGGAGTCTAGGTCTCTTAGCTCTTATCAAAATCCCACTGCTACAGAGACCATAGGACAAATTCAGGTCCCCATGGGCGGGGACGACTTTGAACTGAAATCGAACGTAATTCGCCTAATAAATTTCCACTTTCATGGTTTTGCAAGTGAAGATCCTTTTCTCCACTTGGAAGACCTAACCCGACTGGATGAAACGGTTAAACCAAGAAATGTCGGGTTACCTACAGTCCTCATGAAAATGTTACCATTTTCAATGCAGGATAGAGCGTCACAGTGGTTACGCACCCTTGGGACAACCATCCACTCTTGGGAAGAGATGCGAACAGAGTTTCTCAAGAAGTTCTTCACAATTGGGCGAACCAATGCGCTTCGCCGTGCTACCACTTCATTTACGCAACAAAACGGCGAACAATTTCATGAGGCATGGGAGAGGTATAACGACCTCCTCATGAAGTGTTCGCACCACGGTCTGCCTAAGTGGCACATAGCCCAGATTTTCTACTATGGGCTAAATGAGACTTTGAAGCAGATTGCAGATGCTTCCTGCAGAGGGAACTTTATGAATAAAGACGAGAATGGAGCATTTGAACTGTTTGAAAATATGAGTGAAAACTCGATGAACAATGCTTCCATTGCCACCTTTAATTGTACCAGCCAGCCCCGAAATGTCCACGAAGTTGACACGGGACCTTCCCATTCATCCACTGATCTAAGCCTTATTGCACAAAAACTGGATGAAGTCTCCGTCGTGCACAAGAAGGTGGACGAGCTTCTAGCCAACCCTGCTCGATCTCTGGCAAACGCCACCTCTTCACCACTTCGTCACAATCCAAATTCTTCCAACACCAGGCTTATCCTGAGAAACCCTGTAAGACCTTCCTTACCGAGTGTCGCGCCAAGCGACTTGGTAAGTCATGTGGAACTGGCTTTTGCGAGCCAGTATTTCGACATGGAGGACCAAGCCTCCATGTGCTCGGTCGCATATTTACACACGGACGCATCTTCTGGCATAGAAGATGCTTGCACCCTGGGGAATAACCATTCTCTACCACTTATAACCCAGGGTGGCATAATCATCCGAACTTCGCATGGTCCAACAACTCGTAGCGCCAAAACCCCGTGGGTGGACCAATGCGACCGTCCGCACCCGTCATCCCAAGGGCCCAGTCTAATCCTATGGCGAATCTACCATCAGGCCCTTGCATACCGCAAGCAGAACACGCATCAAGTCCTCTTGATAAATTGATGTGAATGATGACGGATATGTCAAAGCACCATGAAGAGAACATGACCTCTCTTCAGTACCAATTGGCACAGCAGAATGCTGAGATCAGTCAACTACGCATGGCGACTCTATCTCAGGGCACTCTTCTTGCCCAACTTGTTCCCAACCTGCGAAACTTCGTACCCCGTGGTCCGCAACCATAGGTACAACCTTCTCAGGGACAAGTTCATCAAATTCTGCAAGCTCTGAGCATTCCACCGGGATTTCAGGCTAATCCCGCTGCAGCACCGCTCTTATATCCTTATTGCGAACCATCCTCCGCCGTATGATCCCACTGGACCCGCATCGTCCAATGCTATCACTACGAGGAGCGGTAAGCAAACCATCGATCCGCCTCGACCTGATCTTGGCCCATCTTCTTCTTCATTGCCCACTCATTCGGGATGCGCACCACATTCGCGAGAGGACGATACACCCAAATTGTTGCCAGAATCAGTCCCATTCCCTGAGGCTCTCCTGAGGGAGCCAAAAGGAAAAAAGAGAGATACGTAGGCCTTTGATAATCTGCGTAATTTGTTCAGGGATGTAGAAATCAAGGTACCCCTGCTCGAGGCTATCGACCACATACCTACTGTCGCCCAATTTTTCAAAGACTACACAACACCCAGGCGACAGTCAAAGAAAACTAAAAATCTAGTGGTTCTCTCGCCTCATGCGAGTTGTGCTATATTGTCAAACCTACCACCGAAGCAGAGAGATCCGGGCACACCGCTTATTTCCTGTAGCATCCAAGGCTGCAATTTTAATCGTGCCCTGCTTGATCTAGGATCTTCCATAAATCTCATACCGACCATCATGCTCGAAAAATTTTCCTTGGGAAATCTGAAACCCACACCTGTCACGTTACAGTTGGAAGATCGTTCTGTTAAAATCCCAAAGGGTGTGGTGGAAGACATGGTGGTTAGGGTCAACAGTCTCTATTTTCCTGTTGACTTTGTTGTTTTAGATATGGAAGTTCCTAGTTCACTTTCTGATTGTCCGATCATCCTCGGTCGACCTTTCTTGGCCACAGCCCGTGCCCTTATTGACTGCGATTCGGGCTGTATTGAGATTACCGTTGGATCTGAAAAGCTCAAGCTTAACATCATCAAGGCAGCCAAGAACTTCGATTGCGATTGCATCGAGGATGAAATGTTTGACGAGGACATGACCGTCAGTGCGTGTATCGGATTAATTGGGACCTATTCTGACTACTGCGGATTGCCTATAAACACTGTCGACTGCCTGACCAACACATATTGTGATGTTCCCCCATCCCTCCCTATTCCCGTACATTCTCCTGACCAGACTACTGACGAGGTTTTCTCCTCTTCCCATACCTCGTGGTTTGAGTCATATCCGAGCTACTCATCGCTGGTCCACACTTTGGAAGACTGGATTGCCCTTTCTTTCCTACCAAATCAGGCGGAATTGCAACTCCACACTGGGACCTTGAACCCATATCCTACTCACTAGGGCTATTCCTTTTTGGATCCATCTATCCAAAGAGTCCCTCTTCTTGGTCAATCTGAAGGCCAACTTCTTCTTCCCGACTTGTTCTCTGATCCGCCTTGGACACCCTCGTCCCAGAAAATGCCAGATCTTTCACCACCCACCATCCACCCACCCTACCACCCTACTGTATACCTTGCACTTCAGCTCTCGTTACCCGATCTTTCGTCCTTTCTCTACCCTTCCCTGCATGCATATGAGGACATAGCGTTGTTTGTCATGGGGGGGTGGATAGGCATCCATAGGATCTGGGTATTTTATGGTATCATGCAGTTTCCACCTATTTATAAATATGCAAGAAAAAGAAAAAGAAAAAAAAATATAATAATAATAAATGGTGTTTAGTAATGATCTAAAGGCTTAAACAAAAATACAATAAGTGTTTATGGATATTCAACCTCTGTTTTGAAGACTTTCCAGGCCATAGAAGCTTGATTCACTCAGCCTCGGCTTAATTCACTTGAGCATTGACAAGATAGATTGGAACCTCTCCTAACTAAGGACGTATTCTTGTACCTAAGACACCAGTACAGGATCCGTTAGTTGGCTTTTACTTGAGAGCTTAAGTAAACCTGGTTCACACTACACATATCTGGAAAGACCAGGTGAACATAAGATCCAACCCTAGTGTTCATTAGGGAAGGTGGAGTCCTTACCTATGCGTGCAGGCAGACTTTTTATCCCAAGTTTTAGTCTTGTGTTTAGGAGAAACTCTTTCTACCAAAAAGAAACTCTCCCACCAAAAAGAAAAGTGTGCTCCTCCAAATAAAGTTATAAGAGATATACTGACACGTGTTTCAAAAAAAAAGTTGCAAATAAGTCAGTATATCTCATAAATGTCTGTAAAGTCTTTGCCCAACAAGAAGATCTTCAGGGTAGGTTATAAATACCTTGTTTTCCTTTGAGCCACAAAAATCAGAAAATAGGAGTTGAGTTTTTCGTCATCTTCTTAAGGGTCAATCCGAAAACATAAGCTGAAACTGGGACCAACCTGTACTTAAAGATTCATGAAACCCTGGGCTTGAGTCTTAATGTTCATCTGGTCAGTCTTGATCCTCCACTAAGCACAAGCCATAACCTCTTGAGCTCTAAAGTACGGCAAAAACCTCCTAGGTCCTGGAAATTGTACTTAAGGTTTAAATATCAAGAGTCTCGGTTAGTTGAGAGATGATCTATGTCATGTACTGGTAGTCTTCTCTACAATTGGTTCTCACAAAATCCAACAATAAACACACCTGCGTTGCCTCGGAAGAAAATCTTTAGCTTAAGATCATTTCTAAATAATACAAAAAATGTTTTGCTAGGGACTAGCAAAAGATAGGCATGGGGGTATGATTGCACCGCAAAAATATGCCTGCAATTGTGCCATCTTGTGCTATTTCCTAGCATTACCAATGCATATTAGGTCTCCATAGTTGCATTCTAAAAATACATGCATGTATGCATTTAATTGAGAGGAGAGGGGAATAAATAAATGGCCTCGCAATTTACTTTTTTTCCTCAAGTGCATCTCTGCTAAATCACCATCTTTTTATTTTTTTTATTTCACTTGATTTTCCCGCGGCTGCATGCACCTTCCCCTCGTGCCATGCTTCCCGCAGCTGCAACTTGCCATTCCCTGCTCTCCATCCCTCTCCCTGCCAGCCCTTCCCTATGGTTGCCATTCCCTGCCGTGGCCAAGCACGGCCATGCCTTCTTCTCCTATAGAAAAGCCACAGCTTCTCCTTCAGTAGGAGGCCTGGTCTAAGCCACGAAAGTAACCTGCAGCACAACCTTCTCCTTCCAGGCCATCCTCTCCTCCATTCCCCTCCATACACCGGCCCTCCTCGGAGATACTCGGCGGGCAGGAGCTCTCACTGTGGTGCACACCACCACAGTGAGACCACCACCGCCCAGCTCTTCAAAGAGCCAGTGGGAGTGGTGGCTCTTCCTTCGTTTTGTTCGTTCCAGCAACTTCTGCCATTGGAGCTGCAGCTTCAACCTTGAAGCTCAAAGCTTCGTACGCCCTATAGCAGCGGCAAGAAGGCAACAGCAGCACGCAGCAGCCACCCAGCCTCCTTCCGCGCACGCCTGCAGATGCCCCAACCCTCCACGCGCGCCTGCAGGTCCTCTCCGCCTCTGCTTTCTTCGCTCTGTCACAAGCTCACTTCCACCCTCAACCGGCCACTGCACGTCATTGCAGCAGCCGACCAAGTGCTTCCCCGCTCCGCTGCCAGCACCCGCAAGCTTTCGCGCAAGCTGCAGGTGCCCTCGCCTCCCTCTCCTTGCGCTCTATCGCGAGCTCTCCGCGCTCGCAACCGACCAGCGTAGGCCTTCTCCCTCACGTAGCACCCCGCATGCGCCAGCCGCGAGCCGGCCTAACTCACAGCACCGCCCACTGCCGGTCGTGCAGCGCGGACGACCACTGTAGCCACTGTTCACGCGAGTTTGCACGACACTGTGGATATAGTGGGGTGACCGAAAAGCTTCTCACTTTCCCAGTCACCCGGTGCGCCGCAACCGGCCCTCACCCGTGCACGCGCCAGCCTACGTGTCTCCGCCCACGTCGCCCACTCCAGCCCGCGCATCTGCTTCACCCACTCCCTTTGCTCGCACCCATCTGCGTCGTGCACTCCATTCGCCCGCGCCTGCGAGCGCCCGTTCCAGCCACTCCATGCAACGCTGGGCACTGGGTCCTCTCCGCACCAACTCTCCTACATGCGGGCTCTTCTCTGCGCGAACACGCGCCTGCGTGTGCGTGCGTTGAAGACCACCAGACGATGCCTGCTAGTTGCAGATGACCTAACTTAACCTTCCAGTAGTGTGGCTACGCTATCTTTGCCATCTCTCCTCTCCCGCTCTCTCTCTCTCACTCTCTCTCACAACACTCACAGCACTCTCTACACTGACACTCACAAACACCTACACTCACACTTCCACACAAACACACACACCTATACTCTATTGTACACACATATATATATATATACGTATACTTATATATTGATATATATATACATATATATATATCTACTTATATATATACTTATATATATATGTACATATATACATATCCTTATATAAATATACATACATATATACATATATTATATATGTATATATATATATAGTATTATATACATACATACATAGATATACATATATATATATATATATACATCTATACATATATATATCTATAACTATATATACATACATATATATATATATATAGACTTAGCTACATATATCTATATATACATATATTACTATATATTATAGACACATATATATATACCTCTATATAGTTATATATACATACACATATATATATATACATATACACTTATATATACATATATATCTACATATATATATACCTATATATTTATAACCATATATATATACATATAAATATAATTACATATATACACATATATATATTTTCACATTATTTACCATATGCTGTATTGCGGGAACATCTGCACCTGTTGCTAATATTCCGTATACACGTGTACAAAAAGCGTGGTTACATACATCTTCCACCATCCATCCCATACTCCACGCAGCACCTAGTCCTGTTGGTTGCATCTCTCTAGACAACGATTGACTCGACACCGTGCTACACTTCATCTCTGCCACCACCCTCACCCCTTTATATACATAATATATACATATATATATATACTATATTTACTTTATTTCTGTTTCGCTTTCCTGATAATAAAAAGGAAAAAATATATATAAAAGAGAAAAGATAATCTTTGACTTGCAGGTACTCCGTCTTGTGAATAGCAAGACCCGTCTTGGAACTGTATTCTAGCTCAAAGCCAAGAACCCAATTTTGAGGGTGTGCCTCAAGGACAAAGATTACCATAAAAAAATCTAAATAAGAAAAACACCAAAAAACACAATAAAAGAAAGGGACTTGTTGTAGGAAAGGCGTAGAAACTTAACTTGTACCCCACTTCCCTGAGTTCGACCCTAGGCTTAAAAGTGACAAGATAAAATCAAGTAGGCCTGGTAAAAAAAATTTTGTAATGAGATGGTTAGGTCCGATTTAGGTTAACCACTATGCACATTTCAATGATAAAATCACCATATTAACAACCTATCTGGGCTCGACAACGGGGTGCAGATTCTCTTTAGTCGTAATTGATGACTTCTCTAGATTTACTTGGGTATTTTTCTTAAAAAGTAAGGACTTAACCATATATGCCATGAGCAAACTAGTTAGAAGATTACTGAATGAGAAAAGATCTGAGGTAATTTGGATCATAAGTGATCATGGTAGAGAATTTGAAAATGAATCCTTTTCGAATTTTTGTGAAGAATATGGAATCAAACATGAGTTTGCCTTCCCTAGAGCTACACCCCAGAATGATGTAGTTGCGAGGAAAAATAGGAGTTTGCAAGAGTGTGCCCGCATAATGCTGTGCGAGTCAAAGCTACCTTGATATTTTTGGGCTGAAGCTGTAAACACTACTTGCTATAGCCAGAATGGAACCTTGATTAGACAAATCATAAAGAAGACACCTTTTGAACTCTATCATGGAAGAACACCTAGAATTTCCTACTTCAAGATTTTCGGATGTCGATACTTTATACTTAACACTAAAGATAATCTTGATAAGTTCGATGCTACAAGCTCAGAAGGGATTTTCTTAGGTTATTCAACTAGAAGTAAAGCCTATAGGGTCTTTAATAAGAACTCTGTTGTTGAGGAAACCATGTATGTATCATTTGATGAAACATTAGTTCAACCAAAATCTTCTATGATTGATGATAATGACCTAGTACATGATTCATCAAACATTCCAGAAGAGAATATTTCTAGTGAACTACCCAAAGATATCTCTTTTGTGAAAGATCACCCTAAAGAACTAGTAATAGGAGAATTGTCAAAAGGAGTTCAAACTGGATCTTCCCTTAACACACTAGCCTTTACGACCTTTGTTTCTCAATTAGAACCTAAAAATGTTAAGGAATCCTTCTTAGACAACTATTGGATTATTGCTATGGAAAAGGAGCTAAATCAATTTAAGAGAAATCAAGTTTGGGAACTTGTTTCAAAGCCAGAATCACAAACCATTATAAGAACCAAGTGGATTTTTAGAAACAAATTTGATGAATCAGGAAATGTAGTTAGAAATAAAGCTGGACTTGTTGCTCAAAGATACAATCAAGAAGAAGGAATAGATTTTGATGAAACATATGCACCTATTACTCGACTAGAATCTATTAGAATGTCGCTAGCTTTTACAACCCATATGGAATTTAAACTCTTCCAAATGGATGTCAAAAGTGCCTTTGCAAATGGATTCATCGAGGAAGAAGTCTGTTAAAAAACCTTGACGATTTGAAGATCCAAATCATCCAAAACACGTATACAAATTAAACAAAGCATTATATCACTACAACAAAATACATTTGTAGTGACTACATTTTGGGGGCAGATTTTATTACAGGGACCAAATAACAGGTGGGTGATAGATTAATGCTCTCCAAAAAAAAGACCAATTTAAGGGGACGGATAGGTTGCCTCCCAAATTTTGTAACATATTTTTCTTTTTCTTTTAACATAAAGTGAATTTTGGCACAGTGCACTTTCATTATCTTGTGTAACCCCACCCTGCGAAACTCCAGTTAGCATCGTCGTTCCCTCTTCCATAAGAATCAAAGGCTAGTCATTCCCTCTTTCTCCTCTCCCCTTACACAGTGTGTGCAACCCCCACTCCATCTCCATCAGTGCTTCGTGGTCTCTTGGCTACGACAACAACAAGGAGGAGTAGGACGATTGACGCTAAGAGGTTGCTTGGCTTTAGCCCGGACGAGGGTGGCGATCCCTCTTCTCGCAACCTTCTTCCTATGTGGCATGGACATGGGCAAAGGCTAGGAGTCTTCGTGACATAGGGTTCACTGTTAGTCACCGGTATTGGACCTCCTCGACATCGAGCCATTGATCTGTTGGCATGATCATCTCCAACTGGTTTGAGTTCGATTTCATACATATGTACATCACTATATTTCTTTTCTTGCAATTTCACAACACTTGAGAACTGAGTGTGGTATGGTGGGAATCATATCTACTCATCTTACTAATATTGCATTATTTATGAAGTTTGGGTGGAGAATTCTTAGAGGAGATGACTCTTTATTATACAATGTCATCCAAGGCCATGTACTTCCCTAATACTAAGTTATGGTTGGCAAAATACAAACCTTTGTCTTGTTAAACCATTTCTATATTATAGTCACATTTGGAAAATTGGAGATGGTAGCTCTATTAATTTGTGGCTAGATAATTTGATTGAAAAGGGGGATCTACTAGATGCCCTATTATTTGTGGTGCTATTACAAAAATGAACATACATGAAGCATTATTTGTAATTTGCATTATGTCATATTGATATAATTTTTATAGTTTTCTCTTTTGGTTTCTTAATTTCATATTTAGGTAAGTGCACCGTAGCATGACTATTGATGAGATCAGTAACAATGAGAAATAAGTTGCTTGCAGTTTAGCTCATATTAGTCCTTAATAAAACCTTTACGTTTATTGCTATGATTTACTGGTAATAAATTGTTTACTGGCAGTGTGATTTTATCTACCGGATTATCTACAATTTTGTTTGTATGTTGAGAGTCAGAGTTGATATATCATTGTCCAATTTCAACTTGATTATTGTTTGGTAATACAAGTAGAAAAATTCTATGAACACATAGATTTATACCTTTATGGAGCTACTAAATTTTTCAATTTTAGTTTTTGATGCCACTACCATTATTGATCATGGCATTCAACTCTTTGGTATCTGAAAATGTCATTGTGAAGTGACATTTTCAACAATGGGGACTGAAACCCTGCAACCAACTCCAACTGGGTTGATTTAATGTGAATCCTCAGAGTTTCATTTACAGATAGAGATTGATTTGAAGCAATGGGAGAACTATGATTTTCTCTGTTACCATCATTTATAGATGGAGACCACCTGAATACCCACTTGGTTTTCTAAAGTTGAAGAAATAGTTGATGGCAACTTGCACACCCTCTTTCTCCAAAACAAGTTTCTTTTGGCACGAGCTTCTTCTTGACATTAGTGTTTCCTTTTCAAAAGTTTGTGTATTAACAATAATAACTGTACCTGGAAGGAAACTTGTTCCACAGTTTGAAATATTTGTATCAGCAAAACCTAGTATTCTCACTATGGGCACGCTTTGAAGGCTATTCTCTGCCTTGGTTTTTGATTCAGAAGTAGCTATATGGTCAGTCTTATTTTCAATCGGCATAGAGTTGGGTAGTTGGAAAGTATTTTGGCCACTAACATTTGCCTTTGTATTTGTACCAAATGGAGGAAGCCCCTGAATCACAAGAAAAGGATTTCCCTTAATAATTTTAGGAATTGGAGCAAGATTAAAATTTTCCTGCTAGTTTCAGCCTTTTTTAAAATTTTCTGATGAATAATGTAATGCATCCCTATTTGGAAACATGAATGTGGCAAAGAGAAAGTTGTGAAAGTTGTGAAGGTTTTCCCCGAGAAGAATTAGCAGTTAGAATAGACAATAAAATGATCGATCCAACATTGGAGTAAAGCAATTTTTTAATTTTTGTTGGTCCAAATGGATGCATTGATCAGGTAGAGTGGCATGAAGCTTAACACTTAGCCAGTATTGGCATTGTGACTTTCAACCTCTAGATTTCAGAGTTGAAGCTCAATCTTCAAATAAGATGGCAGCTATTGTTAAGAGGTTCATTTTTGTTATGTATGATTGGACCTTTATTAGCCCAATTCTTGCGCAAACAATCTCATTTTTTGCATCAACCTGACCAAAGTGACTTCTAATTGGCATGGTTCTACTTCTAAGTTCAGCACTAACTTCACCCTGACCAGTTGCGTAATTTTCAACAATTTTGCTCCAATAGTATGCTCTTTTGCATCACCCTGACTAGCATCATTTTCAAAATTGATGTGATTGTGTTGTGATGGGTTTATGTATTTTGTTTTGAAGGTTATTGTGAGATAAACTTATATTTATTTATTAAGTCTCGTTGGGATATCTGTTAATTCACATGTCAACATTATTTTAATCCTTAGGGATAGAACGGAACCTGAGTCCAAGAATTCAAGGAATTGTTTGTGACTTTAGGTATAGCTACTAAGTTGTAGTTGATCAAGGTGTGACATTGTGGTGTTGGGGTTGCGTGAATTATGTTATAGGTTGTTGTCTTGATGGTGCCATTCAACGAGATGACATTCATGTGCACACTTATCTGGAAAAACTTCATCATGAGGGTAATGAACTAATGGTGCTTATATCTCTATTGGATCAGTGGGAGTTTCACAGAAGTGTTCTCTTTGGTTTTGTCTTACTGGAAATTTTCAGAATATGGGAAAAAAGTTAGCAGGTTCAGCAATGTTAGTAACTTAAGTCTATTCACTTATTGTTGGATCTAAAGGTGCTCTTGGAAGGTAGTTTCATTGTTTTTGAGTCCAAGTTTAGGAGCTACACCTATTTATTTGCTTTATGGCCCATATAAATGGTGTATAGCTTCAAATATTATTTACAATATCTTACCTGTGAGTAAAGCAAATCTCTTTTGTATAAATTAGATCCTAAACATAGTAGGATCTCTGAGCAATTCAGTACCATTAATTTTTCCAAATTAGAAAGAGAAAGATAGGTAACTTGCATGTGGAATTGCTTGCTAGTTAAAGTTGCTATTGTCAATGAATTTGTAATTCATATTTTTCCCCTTGTAGTTCTATTGCAAATGGTAGATGACTTCTACCTTTTTTTTCCTTTTTGTGAAGCTTGATTGTGATTTTGAGGAGTCATTATGCTTGACTTTGCTATTATTTTTGGTAATGCATATAAGTTGCCACAACAACATTTTATGATTCCTACTATTTTACATGAAATTATCAGCCTGATTTTCTTTTCACATTAGACAATCAAGCTTGTAACATAGAAACCAAATAACAAAGATCATCTTCGACCTGCACTTGTAGCCAGAAACTGGTGGAAAGCAATTCTATTTTAGGCTAAGAAGCTTGACCTAAGTCTGAAATTCTTGACTAAAAAAATGGCAGGAATCTTGCTTGGGTTTCTTTCTTTCAATTAAGGATTTCCTAACCTATCTTCCAAAGTGCAAACTGAAATGTGACATTGCCTTCTATGAATATATGTGGAATCGAGACCTAAACTTCTTAATATGTTTGTTTGGTTATTAGTGTCCTTAGTTGCAGTATACCACTATTATAAATAACTTATAGAGAAAAAAAGTTAGGAGGATAGACATAAGAAGAGACAAAGCTTTCTTATAACCTATAGTAGGATTTATAACCTTTTTTAGAGAGAAACCTTTAGAATTGGACTGGGTAGACATTACAAGTGAAAAAGACCTTTCTACTGATGAAACTCAAAACCAAATAGAGGTCAAATATGCACCCATATCTTAAGTATTAGACTTAAGTTTTATGAACTTGTCTCAGACCATAGAGATGGGAAGTACACTTAAGTTTTCCTTCAAGTGAAATGTTGGACTTGCTTTCTTTCCTTCTAATCAACTTCTTAAAAATGCTCCATCTTTATGAAATTATCTTGTAGCTTAAGTTTTTTTTTTTCAAACTTAGTGGCCAAGACATTAAATGTAGATAGTCATGGACTCATAGGTTCTATTCCTAACAATTTTTTTTGTTTGTTTAGTTCCTACAATGTGGATTGTTACATGTTTGTTTGGAAGGTACCAACGTGGATTGGATTTAGCACTTGTAATGTAAATTTGAACTGTGTTGGCAAAAGTTGCTGAAAGTATATAAAGATATTTAATGTGCTATGTTTGTGGCATTATTTTGTGGCATCATCATTACAAATCCTTTTTTTCAACCTAAGCATACATAGCAGGCTTTCTATTTGATTGCTATTGATGCAGGTTTTTCTGGCATAATTTATGCATTATATTTTACATAACTTTCTGGCTTTCTAGCATAACTTTTTGGTATAAACTTTATTTTTTCCCATAACTTATGCATTATGTTAAACACAACAACCATCAAATCAATTTTATTTTCCCTATTGTCAAGGAAAACCATTCCAGAAGGCATCAATTTAATTTATCAATCCCATATTTCTTTTGGTGATTATGCATAGATGTTTGCACGTACCAGGTTCATAGGTCGATATTCAGCATTACTACATCAGTTCAGAAGCAAACTAAATTCCTTATTTTGACCTTTCTTCTTGCAAATTAAAACCTAAGAGGCTAGGTGGTGACTTAAAAGAAGAAGTTCAGGTTGATATCTAGCATGTAAATATGTACGCTAGTGGAGCACTAATAGTAGTGATTTTCAATTTTGTGATTTATGTTTTTTTTAAAAGTAGTTTTGTGATTTATGTGTATTTTGGTGTTTCAAGTTCAACTTAATTAGGAATAATGTAATGGCTCCAGCTTAGTTAGGAACAATATAATGGCCCTTGTAAACTACCTAATAGGCTTTTTGTGAGCTTACATTTGAAGCTAATTTATTTATTTACTTGTTACCCAATCCCACTTAGTGTGGGCAAAAGCTTTGTTGTTATTATTGTTGTTTATGTACTTATCTTTTTTCTTGAAGTGTATTAATGAAATGGGTGTAAGATGCTTCAGAATATAAACGTTGACAGTCATGTTATAGTTGGATTCTGCACATACTGTGATCAAGAATAAGGATAGGAATATGATTAGGAATAAGATTAAGATTTAGGCCTATAGATCTAGTATACAACCTTTGTTTCCTTGAGAAGAATCGATGCAATGACCTTGGTTGATGATAGGTGTTCATGATAGTATGACTTGGCAGCAGAGGTAAATTGGTAAACGCCTTGGACTCTAAAATTGCACATAAAGATGGTAGAATTTTCAATACAATGGGTGAAAATAATGATGTTGCCAATTCAGAAAATCTAAACAGCATCACATGATATACTCCCATGTTGAACATCAGGAAATTCCAACCTACAAGATGGGTGATGTAGATAGTGATGGTGGGATAACTAACTCCGATTTCAGATGAGATGAAATCCGTAAAATAGCTAATTCTGAAGTTCTTAATGGTGAATAAGTTCATTATACATGGATGATTGTATAATAGATGCATGGAAGAAAAAGGATCGATGTGGCTAAAAAGGGGAGGGAATGGTGGAGCTACATCATACTTTACAATAGTGCTCAATGTGATTAGAATGGGGAAGTTGGAGAGTTTGTGTGAGGGAATTGGGAATTTGTGCTTTGAATTGTTTGTGTTTTTGCAGATACAAATATTTGCTTAATAGGATATAGGTTGTCTTAGGAGAAATGAAATTTATAGTAACTCTAAAATTAAATTTCGAATATCCCAGACATGAAATGGACTCCAGACTAAAGAGTCCAGACTAAAATGAGATTTACCTACGCGGCCCTCATTTGCAAATATGTGGAAAGCATCATAGCCATTTCTTACCTTAATTCCAGCAAATGAAATGTCATAAAACTTCATCATCTCAGTTACAATATCGATATGACCACATTCAGCAGCAACATAAAGAGCAGTCTCCCTTGACTAGTTCAGCTTTGAGACTATATCCTTTATTTCCTCCTCATTAGTTTCTGATAAAATCTCATTCACCAGACAAATCTCCTACTCGCACGGCTGAGTGAAGGGCAGAGTGAAGGGCAATATCATCCTTCTTTGCCATGAGTTGCTTCATCATCTTCTTACTTGGTTCCGTCTTCCAAAATTTTGTGAAGCATGCCCTACCCTACCTCAGAATTTACAACCTGTAGTGATCAGAGAAACAAGCCAGACAAGACTCAATTTATCATATTAACATAAGTGTAACAGGAAAATATGATCCCAACACATCTATTCTGGATTTTAGGTAATGCATGCTCAATCAATTATACTTTACACAACCAAAAAAAAAAAAAAAAAATCAACAGCAAAGTAAAGATCTTTCCAACTTAATCTAACATGAAAGATAATTTCTAGAAATAATTGTATATATATATGGTAGCATAGAAGAATTTTCCAATGAATCTTGGGCTTCTTAGTGTCTCACTAGGTAGATCTAAAATCGCTAGCTAAATGTAAAATTGATTTTCTTTCTCAAGTAATGCCCATAGATCTTTCTCTAATTATTGTTTAGATTGAAGAGTCAAGACTGAAATGAATAGTTGAGATTGAAAATAATCTAAGAAATTGATGTCAATCCATACCACAGTAGCCGTTTCTTTCTTTTTCCTTTCTTATTTCTTCTTCTCTAAAAGGGTAAAGAAAGTTGATTTTTCTTTCACTCAAGATAACTTCTAATGAAGGTTGAAAATGGCACCTCCCTACTTGGCTAACTTTTACTGTATTTTATTGATAGCGACTCTGTCATGGATGAAATTGAATTTGCAAAGTACCATTCTAGTGCAGCGGCGGGCATTCAAGTTATGTTTCTCAACAACTTGCATTTCTAGATTAGCAATTACTCGAAGATAACGCTCTGTTAGTTTCATTTCCTAACTCTCTTCACAAATTTGCATGCATTTACGTAACTGGTAAGCTTGATCATGAAACTTTTTATTAAGTTTGTAGAACATTAGCGTATTTAATTCTACATGTACAGGGTCATGGGCTTTTTGTTTATGTTAAGCTTAAGCTACTGTTATGAATATTAGTACATCTTTTGTCCATGACTGTGGATGGATCATCATGACCACGAATCGAATTAATAGTTGAAACATCTGATTGTTTACTCAGTAAAAGTTGAAATGATTCTTTTACCTTATTTGTGTGGACATAATGCATATAAATAAAGATGCTAGACTTCTCATTTGGTTAATTTAATACTTATATCTAGTTGGTTCTTTTTACAAATTAGCTAGATTAAAATATTTCAAACTTTCTCTATCTGCATGAATTGTAGGAAACTTGATATTTGCATGAATTGCATGAATTTAGCTAAATTGAAGTATTTTCAGGATACCAATATGGTATGAGATCAAAATGGTGCTGATGGCGTGGATGGTTCTCCCACAGTTTAGAGGGGCATCCTTCGTATGCTATAGGTTCGTGAGGGAGCAAGCCTTCAAAGAACCAACGGTAGCAACAACAACATAGGGAGCAGCAGCAGCAACATATAGTAGTAGTAGCACCACCAACAACATCGTAGCAGCAGCGACATAGCAGCAATAAGGATTTTAAGTCATCTTTTGATGTGGCTACTGTAATTGGTTGATTTTCAATTGTATTTTCTTGTACTTTTATTTTTCTTCTGTAAAAAAAAAATTATTATGACCCCAAGGAGGAAACACTTGTACTTGATTTTGATTTTAATAAATTGGGGTAATTCAAACCCCTAAGTTTATGTAACATGTACTTTATATTTGAAATTCAATAAAAGTGAAGCCTTACGTTAAAGGTCAATTTTGTGAAATTATTGTGTTTGATTATTGAAAAATAGCAAAAATGATATTTAGATAGATATTTTATCATAATAATGTTCTATCTGCAAAACAAGTCATATCCTAAGGACAATAAAAGATAATATTTTCTGTCCCCGAAAGTTGTAAAGATGGGAAAATCCATCCCTAAAAGATTTAATGCCATGTCATCAACATGTTTTTTGTATCAAATCTATTGCAACCAATTTTTCGTCCTTTAGTTGTGGCGACAGAAAATCTGTCCCAAAAAGTTTTAGTGACCCTCATTTCGGGGACGGAGTTTTGGGTATGGATTTTCCGTTACTCGCCCTAAAATTCGTCTCCAAAGTTTGTAAATCCGTCTTTATAGGTCATCACTAGAACACCATTTTGTTGTAGTGTATGGTCCAAAACAAGCTCCACCAGCTTGGTATGATAGATTAAAAACATATCTAATTGACAATGAATTTAAAATTGGTCAAATAGATCCAACCTTATTTATCAAAAGAAAAGAAAATGATATCTTAATAATTCAAATATATGTTGATGATTTTATCTTCGATGCTACTAATGATCTGTTATGCCAAGACTTTGCAAAGGTAATGCAGGATCAGTTTAAGATGAGTATGATGGGAGAACTTCGGTTCTTTCTCGGACTTCAAATTAATCAGCTGTCCTCTAGAATCTTCATATCTCAAACAAAATACATAGCAGAAATACTAAAGAAATTCTCGATGGACAAAGTCAAACGTAAAGAAACACCGATGGCAACTCTACCCAATTGAAAACTAATGACACAAGTAAATCATTAGATCAAAAACTATGTAGAAGCATGATAGGATCTCTATTATATTTAATTGCAAGTAGACCTGACATTCTATTTTGTACGTGTTGTGTGCTTGCTTTCAAGTAAACCCTAAAGAAACACATCTGAATGTTGTTAAAAGAATACTTAGATATCTAAACAATACACAAGACTTAGGACTTTTATATCCAAAGTCAGACACATTGGAATTATATTCCTTTTGTGATGCTGACTATGTGGGTAGTTTCGCAAACTGTAAGAGTACTAGTGGAACTTGTCAATTTCTCAAAAATTCCATAGTCTCTTGGTTCTCTAGAAAACAAAATACTGTATCACTATCCACAACTAAAGCAGAATATGTAGCAGCATCTTTAGCTTGTTCACAACTAGTGTGGATGAAATAGACATTATAAGACTTTGGCTTATTTTATAAGAATAACAAAATTTTCTGTGACAACACAAGTGCTATTAACCTATCAAAAAATCCAGTACAACACTCTAGGACTAAACATATAGATGTTAGATACCACTTTCTTAGAGATTACGTCTTAAGAGGGGATATCAATTTACAATTTGTTAACATAGAAAATCAACTAGTTGATATATTCACAAAACCATTACCAAAGGAAAGGTTTAATCAAATTTGTCATTCACTAGGTTTATCAAGATTAAAAGTGCTTAGTTAATTTGCCTGATGAATGCATTTTTTCTTCACTGTTTGACCTCGAGTTGGATATTGATCTTCAGAACACTATTGACACCTTCATGGCATCATTAGATGATTACATTATCTTTTCTTAGTTATTGTAGATTGACATGTATAACTTAATTTTTTTCTTCTCAAAACATTTATATTCTATGCACTGCTTGTCTAGAATATTTATGCATGATGATTATCTCTTTCAGTTTTATGTTCCTCTTTAGCTCTCATATATTGCATGATATTTCTAATGCTAGAATTACATGTTTAAGGGGAACTTAAGTGTTAAATCAACAACACCATGTTTTACTTTTTCTTGAAACAAAATGGGAGAGATATTATGGAAAACTATTTTTTAATTTCATAGTTATAATTTTGTTGTAATAAAAAATGGGGAGAATGTAAGTACCACTATTTTGATGCACCAAAATTATGCTTATTGCTAGACTAACATTTTAGGACTATCTCAGATTAAAGCATTAAAGTGTCTTTTAAGTCAAGTGCACATAGTTGCTGATTTATGTCTTTTCAACTTTATTTGAGTCTAGGACATTATTGTAAGGAACTTCAAATAAAACTCAAATATGGATTTTTCACGTATCGTTTCAAAACCAAGCTTTTAGGGTTATTGATCGACCAAATCACATTGATTGACCAACCAACTTCATTAACCAATCAAATCTGCCCATTTTAGGAAGTTGACAAATATCCTTTTGAATGACCAACCATCTTAATTGATCGACCAAATTTCCTTTTGATCGACCAATTAACCTTAATCGATCGACCAATTTAATTTCCTTCTCAGGCAAAACTTATAGTATAAATTGAGGTCGTATGCAACCCATTTTTTCATAACTTTCAAATAGACATACCATTCAGAAAATAGAGCATCTCGTTCTTATTTCAAAGGCTTCTGCATCCCATTCTTCATGTTCTTTTAAAGCACGACACCTGGAACCTCTGTAGAAAAAAATTGGTTTGATCTTTTATTGAGGTTCCATAGAAGTTATTCCTATTATTCTATTTTATTGTTATGATTTACAGATCCCAAGTTTGTGGGGAAGATCCGTGGTTGTTGTTTTTGCTTCTCCTCAAGATAGAAAGGGAAGTGATTGTAAGAGGTTGTGCCACCCTCATTCAAGTGGTACGTCTAGTGGATTGACCTGCTTGGACTGTCGGAAAAATCCTAAGCTGGGAGGCTTAGGTAGTGGTTTAAACCCGGGTTGGGCTTCCACTATAAATTAGGTGTACTCTGTGCGTGAATCTCTGATGCATTATTTTTTGATCTGTGCATATATTTTAAAGTAATATTATTCACCCCTCCTCTCTAGTATTTAGTCACGATCCATAGGAAATTCTCCTACTCTCAATCATCACCAAATCTCTCCAATTTTAGTGGGATAGGTGTTCAGACAGTGAAAACACATTTGAGCAAAGTTGGGAATCCAATTTTGATGCAAAGAAGATCCAACAGGGCCTGATTCTTCACATTCTAACTTGCTTAATCTGCAAAATTTTCTTGTGATTTTCCAATTTGAGCTCAGCAGGAGCTCTATAAAAGCTCCTAGAGCTTCTAACTTAACTCCTTAGCTTGGTTCTAGCCACATTTCTTCACAATTTTTCCTCTTCAGTTGCCTTCGATCGTAGCTCTGGCGAGCCCCTCCAACCTCCATCGTTGCTCTCTGCCACATACCATAGGCAGAGGGATTGTCTTCATCTCCTTTCTTCATTCCTCAATGGCCAAATCAAGAGAGTCCAGAACCCCTTCTTCCTCATCGTTCCACCACTAGAGAATTCATCTTCCACGGTGCGAGCCAATCACAGCTGGCGCCATCTCTCCCCTTCCGTCTGCTAATTAGGTCTTATCCACTCCCTTTTCACTTCCTTAATTTCCCTAGCTCCTCTTCTTTCTCTTTTGACCCACGACACCACCGTTCACCCTCCATCTTCTCTACATTCGGTTGAGCTCTAGCAGTGCCCCCACACCAACACAAACCACCAAATGACACGCCACTAGTCCCAAAAGCTCCGCTATCACTCCACCACCAAAACCCCTCAAGAAATTGATGGGATTGGCCACTCCAGACCGTCACTGAACTCACCCACTTCCAAACACCTACACTGTCTTCACCACACATGCACACACCTCATCATCGCATGAAACCACCACCATCACATTCACCACATTGGTGCAAACCCCCTGAACGCTTCTGAGGCAGCTGTGAGGCCTTATTTTGTCTTTTAGGTATTCATCGTCCACCACCATCGTGACCATGACCGTAGTGCTCCGATGATCTCAAGGTCTGATTTCACTTCCAAGAGATGTGGACTACATCTGTGTATCCAGCTGCAGCACCAATTGAAGACTTGAAGCCACCAATAGCCGCAATCGAGCAAAGTATCCAGCTGCAGCACTTGCGCAAAAAGAAGCTGGCACTTTAATCCCACATAGTGAAGCAAAGGGCGCCTGCAAGCGTATATCACGATTTTTTGTTCTTAGCTAATCGCCCAAGAACACAACGGGTTAGGTCCCTCCACGTACACCCGCTTACTTGCCTATGCTTACACCTCGCTACGACACACGCCTGTAGGCTGGGTCACTGTTCTCCACTCGATAACCCGACTGCATGCCCGAAACTATATCCAAGTTTGAGAGAGAAGAAAGGAGAGGATTTCTAAGAGAGGGGGGAGGGTTTTGTAATATGATCCTTTGTTGTGCCCCTGTACTGAAGAAGAGAGCTTTGTCAACACTTAGCCTCTGAAGAGAGGCTATGCCTGTGCTTGAAGAAAGGGAAGGCTTTGCAGAAGTAGAAGGGTTGTGCCTATGCTTGAGAAGGAAGGTTGCGACAAAGAAGAAAAGAAGAAAGAAGGTTCTCTCTCTGAAGAGCCTTGTGCTTGTGCTCACTTAAGTCGTCTGATGCTATACTCCTATCATCTGATCTGATTATTCTAAGAACTGTTGAATGATTTAAGTACTAGGTTAACATTTGATTAAATCATTTGAGGGTATTGATTATTTAAGTAACTTGAAAATGAGATGCATGATTAATTAGAGGACCTAATTGGTGATCTAAATCACCACTTTTTTTAGATTCTCTCTATTCTTTTTATCTTATCATCATTTGAATTACAATCTGACAATTTGTATTGATTGAATATATATTTTGATGATTAATTGATTGTGCTCATCTATTTTAAATGAAGATTAATGTGTGAATTCCACATTTGCTCCCTGTGAACGACCTCAGACTCCCTTTAGATTCTAAGTTTATAAATTTAAATATCTTGTTGTGCGATTTATGAGTGTACTACAATGAACACATCTTTAAAACTCCTCTACCGTCCATCAACAAGTCATATCCCTCATATCACTAATGGAAATAGTACTTGCATATAAACGTGAGAGTCATGACTTTTCAAACCAGATATATTTTTCTGCACTTCATTCGCACAACGAGAAAGCTACAATGTAAACCCATTTGGCACCCAAATTTCCATTAAGAAGGAGAATATTCTACTATTTTGGTCCTGATTTAAGCTGTAAATAGTAGGTGGGAAGTAGCCATCATCCTTATGAATATACAGCTCCAGAAGTATTCACAAACTCTTCATGTCTTTTCTTATTTTCACCATATCCTTTTGATCATCAATCAGATTTAATACATCTAAGTTGTTATCTATCACATTCTTTTCGATGTACATAACAACTAAATTATGACGTATTGTAAGATCTTTCCAGAGTGGCAGCTTCATAAAGCAAATTCTTTTCTTTCGAAAGCCAAAATTCCTGGAGGCCATCTGGTCTTGTTTGAATGGTTGACCTAGACATATCTCACCCATTTCTTCTAATCTCTCCATTATAACCTGACCCAGCAACCTGATATAATCTATACTAAGTTTATTCTTTAGATTTTTCTTTGAATACCGACACGTCCTACCATCAAATTTACTCCTAAACTATGACGTTCTCCATCTATATTTGATAAACGCCAATTTATCATCATTCTTATGCATTAAAACTAACCTAGCTCCTAGGATTTTACTCCGCAAATGGGTTTTTGGGCTGCATTTAGGCATAAATTAGGTTAGGCAAGCATTGCATTTTTTATTTGTCTTTTTAATATGTTTTTGTGAGTGTTAGGGATGTACAGATATACAAATCCTTAAAACCCTAGCACTCAAGAAGGCAAATGGTGAAGGAGAAGCCCAGACTAGTTGGAACTCAGCTCAATCCAGCTCACCACAGCTGGAACCTAGCACACTTGAACTAGGGTTAGCTCGTCCCAGCTCCATTCAGCTAATCCCAGCTGGATGGCAGCTCAAGAGAGTTCACCTTAGCTCACCCTAGCTCAAGTCAGCTCAGATCTAGCTCAACTTAGCTGAGTCTAGCTCATCTCAGCTCCCACTAGTCCACAGGGAGCTCTAGCTAGCTCAGCTAAGTTGACAGGAGTTCACCCCAGCTCAGATCCAGCTACACCCAGCTCCACTCAGCTCCAGCCAGCTGAAGAAGAACTCATCCCAGCTCAGGAAGCTCAAGTCCAGCTCCCGGGGACTCAGCTTAGCTCAACTGAGTTGAGCTAAGCTACCTTAGCTGCCTCAACCAGCTTGATTCTCCCCGGGAGCACCAGACCCAGCTCACCTTAGCTCATTATGGTAGAAGCTAGCTTACCTTAGATCGGCTTAGTAGCTAGCAAAGAACTAGCAAGCTAAGCCAGCTAGAATATCTCCATGCCAGCCTCTTCAGCAGCAGCCAGCTCCAAATTTCAGTTCCAGACTTCTCCTCCTCAACTCCTTCCTCTAAACCCTAGCTTCATTACCTTCTCCTCTACTCCTCCATTAGCTAAACTAGCTTAGCTTAGCTTAGCTATCCTCCAACTTCCTTGGCTTATACCACCCCAAAAACCCACCTACCAACTCCACCCAACTAGCTCCACCTAAGCTCCACATAAGCTAACCTACTTGGCACCAACCTAACCTACACACCACCTCCAAAAGACACCTAAAAGTGGCGCCAAAAACTACCCATAACCACCCCTTAATGGCGCCACTTTTCCCTCCAAAATCTCCCCTCATCTCCACCACACAATCCCCCTTGAACGCATCTCCACCATCCACCTAACCCCCCTTCTAGAAGACCCCATGTTGGCGCCAACATGTTGGTGTCTCTCCACCACCAAAAGACACCAACACCACCATAACTACCCCCTTTAACACCTCTTGGGTCGGCGCCAACTCTCCTTAGCCATAGGATCACCAACCACCTCCATTCTTCCATCCTAGCCCTCCATTTCAAGGGGCACCTTAACCCCCCATCCTACCCTATAAAAAGACCACTACCCACCACCATTCAAGCCATCCTTGGCTAGCAATTTCACTCTCATATTCCACCAAGAAGCCCACGTCCAAGAGAGAAGTAGAAGAAGAAGATTAAGGGGATATTCTGTCCCCTTGGTGCCTTCCCCTCTTCCCTTCTCTCTTGGGTCACGCCAGCCAAAGGAGAAGCCAAGCAAGGAAGATCTTGGAGGAGATCTTGAAGGTGGTCACACCACATTGGAGGAGTTTTTGAGGGTGGTGCACGCCCAACCCTTGGAGAGAGCATTAAAGGTGGTAGCTTCCACCTTGGAGGAGCTCTCAAGGAAGGAGAAGGAGGCCCTCTTTTCAAGCCAAGGAGCAGCTAGGCTTGGAGCAAGAAGACGCCCTTCTTCACCATTGTTGCAAGAGGATTTGTGTTTCTTTTCTTGCTTTTAGATTTGTTTAAGTTCTAGTAGAAGCATTCCTCTACTTGTCCTTGAAAAGAACACTCATTCTACTCAATCAAATTGCCTTCTTTTAGCTTTTTATTGCAGTTGTTACTTTTGGTTCTAGCACTTGTTTCACCTCTTCTTCCTAATTACTCTAGGCCTCAACTTTCCTAGAGTGAGCTTAGGAAGAAGATTTTTCTATCTTTTAAATTTTAGTTAAGCATTTGTAGGTGTTAGTACTTTTCGTTACAATTCGCATTTTGCCCTCATCTTTTTAAAATACAAAAAAAATTACATATTGAAAAATATCAAAAAGAAAGTTGAGATCTATCTGTAAGCAAGAGGATTAATTTTGCAATTTTTGCCTCCTTGGACGACCCTAGATACTCCCCTATCTAGGATATAAATTTAAGAGTTGATCGATTTTGCGCGTTACAACGACGTATTTAACAAACCGCGTGAAATCGTTATCACCTTTTGGTGCCGTCGCTGGGGAGGCACGGCTTTACATTAATTAATTTTCTCTTGTTTAAAGTGGATCTCATCCCCTTCTCTTTCTTTCTTTTGTATGTGCAGGAACTACAGCGGGAAGGCGGGAATCTGGAAGCGAGAGCTCAAAGTTCCTT
The DNA here is from genome assembly GCA_037157565.1 of Thalassia testudinum. Classification (NCBI taxonomy): domain Eukaryota; kingdom Viridiplantae; phylum Streptophyta; class Magnoliopsida; order Alismatales; family Hydrocharitaceae; genus Thalassia; species Thalassia testudinum. Next base: position 125,748,189 of record JAZHRO010000024.1, read on the forward strand.
TTCTTCCTGTGAAATTCAGGTTGGTTCCTCTTTCTGGTCACATAATTAATTAAAACTACCAAAAATATATTAAGCTTGGCTTTCAGGATCCCAAAAAACTTAATCAAGTGGAGTGGTGCATTATAAAATCCATTGTTTGCTTGTATGCTTCTTTAACACCACTCCATTGCAAGTATTGGTGTTCTATTTTTCGGGTCCAGATTTCTGTCCGGACTTGAAAAATCGATTCCTAACATCACAGGCCTACTAAAATCATAAAATTTCATAGAGTGATTCTCAATTAAGTTTGTAACATCTGTTCCAAATTTCAGATCAATTAGATTTGTATTTAATTTTTAAAAATTCATAGATTGTAGAGGGGTCACACCCTTTAATCTTCCTATTTTGCTACTATCTACGAATTTTTAGAATTTTTATACTCATCCAATTTTTGTGAATTTTAGTTTTCTAGAATCCTTGTGAAATTTTACACATCATATAAAATCACAAAAATTTTCTGAGGTCAGTGGTAATACTGAAAGGTCCACAATACCCACGGGTATCATTTCTGGACTTTGACACCAGTACAATTAAAAATTTAAAATAATTATCAAACAAATTCCTAAAATCTTTCAAAAATCTTTTTTGGAATCCTTGTTTGATTTTCGTCAAAGTAGTGGTGTTGTTCGACTTGTTTGGACCACTACTTAATTCTGAAAGCCTAAAAATAATTCATTGGTAGTAAAATTTCTGTCTTAGGGAAAATTGGCTTAGGGTTTCTTCTTTCTTTTTAGAGACTCAATTAAAAGGAAATATACAATCACCCATACAACTTGTTTTCCTTTGATTGTGGATCTTCAAACTTGTTTGAAAATTTATTTAGAAAAGCCCTAAAACACATTTGATTAAATTGAATCCTAAAAGACATAAATACAAGAAAATTGTGTGACAACTTGATTTTCCTTTGACCCACTCTCCAATTCCTGCACACACACAAAAAAAAAAATCAAATAACAGGGCAACAACCCAATAAACGCCCTCCACATTCCGTGTGCACTATAGCATCCTAGACCTAATTAAAATTTGTAGCAACTTGACCCCTAAGGCTTGATCAACTTAGGCTTGCTATTTAGGTCTTAAGTTCTCTTTAATTAATACCAATTCTGTCATCTGTATCTAGTGTTCAGGCTGAGGGGCTGTGTCAAACGACCAGGCGCGGGTTTGTACAAGCACCTGGGGTCTTCCCTGGGAAACGTTTGGGCCCAAACCTCCCCTTAAGCAACTTGGCTAGATTTGTTGACAGAACGGGTATTCACTATTGACTACTTATTTCCTATATAGACCAAGTCTTAGGTTATTAGGGAGTCACATTTAAGTTAGGTCTAGTTTTGTTTGTTTGATTTGCACACTTTCTCTCATCTCTATCTCTTCTCCTCCCCTCCAAGTCTTCCAAGTAGTGCATGCATGGGCGACGGTCCCAAAAGCCATACCTCGAGGCACCATCTGATTTCGCCCCCCGCAGCAAAAAATCATTGTTTTCTTCCCCCTCGTCTTCTAAAAAAATGGAAAACCCAGGAAGCCATCAAAAAAATTCTGCTTCCACTTCTAACCCGTCAGCTGACCCACAAGCTGACTCCACCCTCCCTCACCTTCCTAACTTGGAGCAACCAGAAATACCAGCAGGGCCAGGTGGCCCTCCAATTATAACCCATAATACAAATTCCTTTGCATTAATGGTCGACCATTTGGCTCGACTACAACAAAATCAAGAAGATCTAGCTAGGACTGTCACGAACCTAGCTAATCAAGGACAAAATCCACCACCCCGCCAATAGCTTGTCGTTCCTCTTAAGGATTTCTATGATCCTTCCAATTATGAGGAAAGACCAGGGGTGGTCATACCACAAGGGGATTTCGAAATCAAACCCGCCATTCTAAACCTTATCAAGCATTTTCATGGTCTTCCAAGAGAGGACCCTTTTTGTCATCTCGAGGAATTAACTATCCTCACTCAAACCACTCGTTCCCGCAATGTGCAGGAAGACATGTGGTTAATGAGACTCTTTCCTCTCTCTCTTAAAGACAATGCATCACATTGGTTTAGAACAGTTGGGCGTCCTATTACCACCTGGCCCCAATTAAAAAGTGCTTTTCTTAAAAAAAATTTTCCGATCGGTCGAACAAATGCATTAAGAAGATCTATAACGACCTTTCAACAAAAAATTGGTGAACCCCTCCACGAAGCCTGGGAAAGATTTCAGGAACTTCTAAGAAGTTGTCCCCACCATGAAATTCCACAATGGCAGCTACTGCAGATCTTCTATCAAGGATTAGAAGATCAATTAAAACGATTTGTGGATGCCTCATGTGGGGGCAATTTTCTTAACAAAGACGCCGAAAGTGCCTATCTTCTCTTTGAAGAAATGAGTGAAAACTCATTTAACATGACTTCAATGGACACTTTTGGTATATCACAAAACCCCAGACACGGAGTCCATGAAATTGACTCCAAAACCACCTCTGTTCCAGTCACACATGATGATTTATATATGTTAGCTCAACGACTGGACCAGATGCAAATTCACCAAAAGAAAATGGAAGAAAAGCTCACAAACAAACAAGCTCCACAAGTCCACTCTCCACACACTAACCCCCCACACATTCTCCGAAGAGAAAATCTACACAATATCGATGCCACATCTGCTGGCCAGCAAATTCCGGCTGATTTCCCGCAAGATTTAACTGGGAATTTTGACCAAAATATTTTTGATTCCACCTCGGAAAATATTTATGCTCTCCAGGAGCAATTTAGAAACCCCTCCAACACTTCCAATCAAAATTGGAGGACTAACCCGAATCACTCTTGGAAAAACCCGAATCCGATTCCTTTTCCCAAACAAAACTATTTTGGGAATTATGGGCAACCTTTGTATCAACCTGGACCATCCCAGGATGATATTAATAATCAGGTCATTAAAACTCTGCAAGGAATGCAGACACAAATGACAGAAGTAACCCGCATGATTACCAATTTACAACACCAAGTTAAGGTTACTCCTGATCATCGACCTATTGGGAATTTACCATCCCAACCCATGCCCAATCCAAATAATCAAAGGAATCAATTTCAAGGTGGATATCACAGTCAACCTATTCAGCCAACACCTCAGCATCCACTGGGTTTCAATAACAGCCAGGCCCCCCGTCCTCATCTTAGAAACAACCAGACTGCAAATGTAGTTACCTTGAGGAATGGGAAAACCACTCACAATACCCTGCCTGTTAAAGAAACCCGCTCTAATGACACACAGATTAACTCTTCGCCTCCTATTGTTCAGGAACCAATTCATGCAAAATAGGGCAACCCTGCCCCATTTCCACAAGCCCTCCACTCTTCAAAAAAGAAAAAGACAAAATCCGAGCCCACTGAGAAGGAATTAATGGATTTATTTGGGCAAGTAGAAATTAATATCCCTATCCTAGATGCCATTAAGTATATCCCTACCTATGCAAAATTCCTAAAAGATTTATGTACTCCAAAAAGGCAGCCCAAGAATTTAGGAAAGGTAATTCTTCTAGAGACAGTCAGCTCAGTTGTGCAGAGCCGACTGCCTCTTAAGAGAAAAGATCCCGGCACACCCCTAATCAAAGTTATCATTAATGATACCTCATTTGATCGCGCTCTGTTGGATCTTGGTGCCTCAATTAATCTTATCCCCACAGTTATTTTTGAGGAATTTAAGATCGGTGAATTGAAGCCTGTTGAGGTCACTCTCCAATTAGCCGACCGATCTACGATTAAACCAAGGGGAATTGTTGAAGATGTTCTTGTCCGGGTCAAAGATTGTCTATTCGCAGTAGATTTTTTAGTCCTGGACATAGAGGTACCTGAAGCACTTAAGTTTGCCCCCATTATTCTTGGAAGACCATTCTTAGCCACTGCCCGCGGCAATATTGATTGCGATTCTTGAAAGATGAAGATCATGTGTGGCTGTGAATCTGTAACCCTAGACATTTTTCAAGCCTCTAGGCGGTTCTAGGAACCAGATTTCTTTGATGATTCGGATTCAGAAATAGAAAACATTGTGGAGGAAACATTGCAAATTTCCTAATTAGGTTCCTATTTTGCTGTAAATATGGTTCCTGAACAATCTACTTTTTCTCACCCTTCCACCTCAACCACACGACCAGCTAACATTCCAGCTGACCCTTTCACTCTCACCTCACCTCTAACCCACAAAGCAGAAACTCTTTCGGAACCGGGCCTACAATTGGAATTAAAACCTTTGCCCGATTCACTTAAATATGTTTTCCTGGGTCCAAATCAGACCCTGCCCGTGATTATAAATTCTGGACTCACCGGGGCACAAGAGCACAAACTTCTCCAGGTTTTGAGTAAATATCGAAAAGCTATTGGCTGGACCCTTTCTGATCTTAAAGGCATTCATCCGTCCTATTGTACGCACTGTATATATTTAGAGGACGATTCTCGCCCCTCCCGCCAACCACAAAGGCGCTTGAATCCTAGTATGCAGGAGGTGGTAAAAAAGGAGATTATTAAGTGGCTGGATGCTGATATCATCTACCCCATTTCTGACAGCTCCTGGGTTTGTCCAACTCAAGTTGTCCCCAAAAAGGCTGGACTAACAGTTGTCACCAATGAAAATGGGGAAAATATAGCCACTCGAACCGCTTCTTCTTGGCGCGTGTGTATAGATTATCGAAAATTAAACACCGCCACCAAGAAGGATCATTTCCCGCTCCCTTTTATTGATCAAATCTTGGAGCGGTTAGCCGGACGGGAATTTTACTATTTTTTGGACGGTTATTCCGGCTATAATCAAGTAGCGGTTCATCCTGAGGACCAGGACAAAACAACTTTCACCTGCCCCTTCGGAACCTTTGCTTTCCGAAGAATGCCCTTCGGTCTTTGCAACGCACCTGCGACTTTTCAAAGGTGCATGCTTGCAATTTTTTCAGACGTGGTAGGTGAATGTTTAGAAGTTTTTATGGATGACTTCTCTGTTTTTGGAGATTCTTTTGACCATTGCCTCAAAAATCTTGAAAGAACCCTCCAAAAGTGCATAGAAGTTAATCTGGTCCTCAGCTGGGAAAAAAGTCATTTCATGGTCCAAGAAGGTATTGTTTTGGGCCATGTTATTTCTAAACAAGGAATCACAGTAGATAAAGCAAAAATAGATGCTATATCTAAGCTCCCACCGCCCACTACTGTCAAATAAATCAGATCCTTTTTGGGTCATGTGGGTTTCTATCGTCGATTCATACAAAACTTTTCCCAAATCTCGAAGCCTTTAAGTCAGCTTCTTACTAAAGACCAACCATTTGATTTTAATAATAAGTGCCTGGAGAGTTTTTTGAGGTTGAAGAAAGAGGTCACTGAGGCGCCAATATTACAGGGACCTGACTGGACTAGTCCTTTTGAATTAATGACAGATGCCTCAGATTTTGCTGTAGGGGCCGTTCTAGGGCAAAGAATTGGCAAGAAGCCCGTTGTGATCTATTATGCTAGCAAAACCCTTGATGATGCACAACGGAATTACACGGTTACTGAAAAGGAACTTCTTGCCATTGTATTTGCCTTAGAAAAATTTAGATCTTATCTGTTGGGGTCACGTGTCACTGTTTATACAGACCACTCAGCAATTAAATATTTGCTGACAAAGAAAGATGCGAAACCCCGCCTTATCCATTGGATTCTGCTGCTCCAGGAATTTGACCTGGAAATCAAGGATAAGGCGGGATTGCACAATGTAGTGGCCGACCATCTCTCTCGTCTTATAATGAATGACATAATGACCCCACCAGATCAGTTCCCTGATGAAAGTATTTTAGCTGCTACAACCCTCCCTTGGTTTGCGCCCATCGCAAACTACTTAGCAACAGAACAAATCCCCGCTGATTGGCCAAAAACAAAATGGGATAAGTTCTTTGCTGATATTAAATATTATTTTTGGGAGGAGCCCGACCTTTTCCGCATTTGTGCCGATCAGGTCATCCGACGATGTGTCCCCGATTCTGAAATCCATGATATTTTAACACATTGTCACTCAATGGCCTGTGGTGGACATTTTTCGGGCAAGAAAACTGCAGCTAAAATCCTTAATGCAGGATTCTATTGGCCCAGCTTGCACAAAGATGCTCATGACTTTGTCCAGTCCTGTGTGCGTTGCCAGAGCATCGGCAACATGACTCGAAAGGATATGATGCCCCTTAATCCTATTTTAGAAGTTGAAATTTTCGATGTTTGGGGCATCGACTTCATGGGACCGTTCATCAACTCTGGTGGGTATTTGTATATATTAGTTGCAGTTGACTATGTTTCTAAATAGATAGAAGCAATACACACCCGCACTAGTGATCACCGTGTGGTTGTCGAATTTCTTAAGAAAAATATTTTCTCAAGATTCGGCATACCAAAAGCCATTATCAATGACGGAGGCTCACATTTCACCCACTCATAATTCCGTCACCTCCTTTTTAAATACGGGGTTAATCATAAAATTTCCACACCATATCACCCCCAAACTAATGTCCAGGCTGAAGTTTCTAACCGGGAAATTAAAAATATTTTACAACAGACGGTTAGGCCCGATCGTAAAGATTGGTCCACCAAATTGGACGACACTTTATGGGCCTACCATACCGCTTTTAAAACTCCACTTGGCATGTCTCCCTTCCGTCTGATTTTCGGGAAGGCATGCCATCTCCCGGTAGAATTAGAACATAGGGCTTTTTGGACAATAAAACAACTTAATATGGATTTATCTAACGCCGGTAACCATAGAAAATTACAATTAACTGAATTGGAAGAATTATGTAATTTTTCCTATGAAAATGCGAGGATTTATAAATCCGAACAAAGAAATTTCACGATAAATATATTGTTCGGAAACACTTTGACGTTAATCAACGTGTTTGGCTTTTTGATGCGAGATTACGTCTTTTTCCTGGCAAATTAAAATCTAAATGGACCGGCCCCTTTATTGTCGATAAAACATATCCATACGGCGCTGTTGACCTTTTTGATCCAAAAACTAATTCGATATTTCAAGTCAATGGCCAGTGTTTAAAGCCCTATTTTGACCATACGCCTAAAATTCCATCTGAATCTTTTAATTTTACTGAGCCAGCCACCCTTGATCACAAGTGCACATCATGCCCGGCTGAATGGCATAAAAGATAGCACTGGATGGGAGGTAACCCATCATTTTCTTGCTTTCCTGTTTTCTTCTTTTTCCAGGTTTTGTTCATCCTAAACCCGACCGTCATCACTAAGGTGATCCCTTTTCCCTCCTAATGCATGACATGGCATATCTTAAGCAAGGGGTGGTGTTTTTAAATTTTTACGATCGATTTAGGATGTTCAAAACCTAAAAACATGCAATTTTCTTTAATTTATTTCCTGCTTGCATACCCAAAAAAAAAATTATTATTGTTGAAAACTTTTTGAGGAAAAATTTTGAAATCGGGACTAAGGTCGAAAAATTCACTTCTGGTACAATGGGATTTAATCTTTAACAAACTAGGGATAAGGATATGGATCTGATCATTAGAATTCCAGGGTCTATTTTAGACTAGATCAGATATCCTTCTCTAAAATTCCACCTGAACTCATGATAGTTCAGGTGACTTGATCCTATTTTGTAATACGGAAAGTATTTGACTTAGTTTCTGATTCAAAAACTTGCGTATCTTGAGAAACTTCTTGTGTCTATTTTCACACACAAGCCAACACTTAAAAACAACTAAAAAATTTGAAAAACTCCCTTGTTTGGATTTAGTAAAAGTCTGAAGCAGATCATTGGTTTGAGTTCCCACCGCCGAGAAGAAGGAAAATACCTTCTTTGAGGACGCGATGTCAACATGTTACCGCCTCGGCGCTGCTCTATATCTATATTTCATATCTTTAGGCGGAGCATTAAAGCGCATTTTAGCAGCTCAAGTGTCTTGGACGGTGCTCTACCTATAGCGTCGGAGCAAGAGCTTGAGTTTGCTTGGAGCGCCCCTTTTCACCGCATCGTGTTTTGGGGTTGTGAGCTCCTAGGTGGTGTCATGGATAGTGCTATCCCGAAGTACTGGTGCCAAAGCCCCCTCGAGGAATGGTAACGGGAATGATGATCCCGACACATCTGTTGTAAGACTAAGCTAAAAATAAGCATGGGGGAGAAAAAAAAAAAATATATATATATATAATAATAATAATATTAACACGTCCTTATAAATGGTGGCTTTTCACAAGCACAGACACAAGGTTTTAAAGGAATTTGCAAGTTGCGAATCAGATTCACGAGCCAGAAAAATCCTAAAAACAAACATTTCAAGTCATCTGAATTAACAAGGGGTTAATTTGTGAATTTTTTGGAGGATATATTGATCCCATTCTATCTAATGGTTGAATCCAAAAACAAATCCTGATGTTTATCTTCAACAAATCCCGTACCTCCTGCATTTTAATCTACCAAGGTCCCTTAATCTCTTTTTCTCCTCAAAAGTCAACAAATTAGATTTCCCAAAAATTCCATTTTCCAAAAAAATTAAAGTTTTGCTAAGAGACTAGCAAAAGATAAGCATGGGGGTGTGATAAACGCCAGTTTATCATCATTCTTATGCATTAAAACTAACCTAGCTCCTAGGATTTTACTCCGCAAACGGGTTTTTGGGCTGCATTTAGGCATAAATTAGGTTAGGCATGCATTGCATTTTTTATTTGTCTTTTTAATATGTTTTTGTGAGTGTTAGGGATGCACAGATATACAGATCCTTAAAACCCTAGCACTCAAGAAGGCAAATGGTGAAGGAGAAGCCCAGACTAGTTGGAACTCAGCTCAATCCAGCTCACCACAGCTGGAACCTAGCTCACTTGAACTAGGGTTAGCTCGTCCCAGCTCCATTCAGCTAATCCCAGCTGGATGGCAGCTCAAGAGAGTTCACCTTAGCTCACCCTAGCTCAAGTCAGCTCAGATCCAGCTCAACTTAGCTGAGTCTAGCTCATCTCAGCTCCCACTAGTCCACAGGGAGCTCTAGCTAGCTCAGCTAAGTTGACAGGAGTTCACCCCAGCTCAGATCCAGCTACATCCAGCTCCACTCAGCTCCAACCAACTGAAGAAGAACTCATCCCAGCTCAGGAAGCTCAAGTCCAGCTCCCGGGGACTCAGCTTAGCTCAACTCAGTTGAGCTAAGCTACCTTAGCTGCCTCAACCAGGTTGATTCTCCCCGGGAGCACCAGACCCAGCTCACCTTAGCTCATTATGGTAGAAGCTAGCTTACCTTAGCTCGGCTTAGTAGCTAGCAAAGAACTAGCAAGCTAAGCCAGCTAGAATAGCTCCATGCCAGCCTCTTCAGCAGCAGCCAGCTCCAAATTTCAGTTCCAGACTTGTCCTCCTCAGCTCCTTCCTCTAAACCCTAGCACCATTACCTTCTCCTCTACTACTCCATTAGCTAAGCTAGCTTAGCTTAGCTTAGCTTAGCTATGCTCCAACTTCCTTGGCTTATACCACCCCAAAAACCCACCTACCAACTCCACCCAACTAGCTCCACCTACGCTCCACATAAGCTAACCTACTTGGCACCAACCTAACCTACCCACCACCTCCAAAAGACACCTAAAAGTGGTGCCAAAAACTACCCATAACCACCCCTTAATGACGCCACTTTTCCCTCCAAAATCTCCCCTCATCTCCACCACACAATCCCCCTTGAACGCATCTCCACCATCCACCTAACCCCCCTTCTAGAAGACCCCATGTTGGCGCCAACATGGTGGTGTCTCTCCACCACCAAAAGACACCAACACCACCATAACTACCCCCTTTAACACCTCTTGGGTTGGCGCCAACTCTCCTTAGCCATAGGATCACCAACCACCTCCATTCTTCCATCCTAGCCCTCCATTTCAAGGGGCACCTTAACCCCCCATCCTACCCTATAAAAAGACCACTACCCACCACCATTCAAGCCATCCTTGGCTAGCAATTTCACTCTCATATTTCACCAAGAAGCCCACGTCCAAGAGAGAAGAAGAAGAAGAAGATTAAGGGGATATTCTGTCCCCTTGGTGCCTTCCCCTCTTCCCTTCTCTCTTGGGTCACGCCAGCCAAAGGAGAAGCCAAACAAGGAAGATCTTGGAGGAGATCTTGAAGGTGGTCACACCACCTTGGAGGAGTTTTTGAGGGTGGTGCACGCCCACCCCTTGGAGAGAGCATTAAAGGTGGTAGCTTCCACCTTGGAGGAGCTCTCAAGGAAGGAGAAGGAGGCCCTCTTTTCAAGCCAAGGAGCAGCTAGGCTTGGAGCAAGAAGATGCCCTTCTTCACCATTGTTGCAAGAGGATTTGTGTTTCTTTTCTTGCTTTTAGATTTGTTTAAGTTCTAGTAGAAGCATTCCTCTACTTGTCCTTGAAAAGAACACTCATTCTACTCAATCAAATTGCCTTCTTTTAGCTTTTTATTGCAGTTGTTACTTTTGGTTCTAGCACTTGTTTCACCTCTTCTTCCTAATTACTCTAGGCCTCCACTTGCTTAGAGTGAGCTTAGGAAGAAGATTTTTCTATCTTTTAAATTTTAGTTAAGCATTTGAAGGTGTTAGTACTTTTCGTTACAATTCACATTTTGCCCTCGTCTTTTCAAAATACAAAAAAAATTACATATTGAAAAATATCAAAAAGAAAGTTGAGATCTATCTGTAAGAAAGAGGATTAATTTTGCAATTTTTGCCTCCTTGGATGACCCTAGATACTCCCCTATCTAGGATATAAATTTAAGAGTTGATCGATTTTGCGCGTTACAACTACGTATTTAACAAACCGCGTGAAATCGTTATCAATATTCAATAGGTAGAAAGCTACGATGTCCTAAGTAGCAGAATTTCTTACTTTCCAATAGTCATAGGTGATGAGTGTCTTCCATACAGACTGGGCAAGCAAGCTTTCCTTTAGTGCTCCAACCTGACAAATTTACATATGCCGGGAAGTCGTTTATGGTCCATAATGAGTAATTTCGCAACGAAAGTTAGGGTTTTAGAAAACTCGTTGTCGTAGTCGCAAAAATTGCTACCAAATAAAATTTATACCAAAACTCAAGATGAGCCCTGAGTCAAACATAGGGAGGCGAACATTTGGTTTTGAGAAATCCACACTTCGATTTTATTTATTTTTGTTGTTTTTACCTTTTGAATTTTTTTTGGTATAGATAGAATCTCAAGCAAAATATTTGTTATCTATTCTAAGCTACTCTAGCCAAATAAGACAGAGAGAAAGAGAAACATCAATATAATGATAATCAGAGTTTGCTACAAATAAACCACTACACTAGAAAGTAGTAAAGATAGAGAGAGGCCAGAAGAGTCCCCCTCGACGGTTGCTTGGAGGACGACTCACTCTAACGGTGCCTGGACGAAGGTGGTGAGAGGTTGGATGAAGGAGAATGGGACGGGGGAAGGAGGACGGGGTAGGATGAAATCACGGTGAGGATTTACTTCCCGAAGTGGTGAGAGGATAGCCACGGGATTCTCTACGAAGGGGGATGAGAGGCAGAAAAATAATTTGACTTTCTACTTTAAAGGAGCATCCTAGGCTTGGGACAAGCTCTTTCTAGAGCCTTGGAGGTGGTGAGGGAAAGAAAGGAAGAGATAAAAAAGAATGTGAAGGGTAGGGATCCTTTTATAGTGGAGGAAAGGAAGCATTTCGTGCATGGACAATTAGTGATGTCCATAAACATTGCTGAAGATCCACCGCAAGTGCCACTGAAGATCTAGCTCACATGCCCATGTGCGGTACTATAGGTACGTGCTTCATGCGGCCATGTACCACGCACCCGCTGGAGGCACTGTTAACGCATGCTCAGCACACCTATGTCCCACGCGCATGCCCACTACTACGTGCTCATGCACTACGTGTGCCTATGCTTTACATTGCTTGCGCTAGCACACGTGTGGCTGCTACTGTCATTGGGTGGCCTAGATGGCACCACTTGGCGCATTCTGGGCCATCTATCTTCTTTCCTTTGTAGGTGGCACCACGGACGTCGGATTGAGTCAATTTCCATGTTGTTGGGCTGCGATCGTTGATCTGGATCCATCCATATAGTCAAATTTGTCATTTGAAGCTTCGAATTGCGTCCCCTAGTCCCTTGGCTGTTGATCTTCCTCGGTTACATAAGGTGTTACAGGATTCCAATCAAGATAATTTTGGAGGCATTGGACTCCGATCGTCATCCTGATCATATCCATATGGTAGGATCATTAATCTGAGGCTCCAAAATAAATCTCCTTCTCTCCTAACCACAAAAGGACATGAATTAATAGATAATTTATACAGACTACTCGAAATGCAGAATGATGCATGCTATGCAATATTTATAATATGAAATGCATATCTAAGCTTAAGACATGCATAAATAGGCATTTTAACCTAAATGGATGTGTCTACATCATACCCCCATGCCTATCGTTTGCTAGTTCCTAGCAAATTCAAACTAAGTGCTATGCATAAAAACATAATTAGGACTCGATTGCTTAAGGCATTAGTTGTTTATTAACAGAAGGAAATTTCAACTAATGTCCTAAACTACGAAGACTCAATAGTGCTCGGGTGCTTGCCAAAATTTAGGCTGCCCAAGTCCTAGCCTTATTTTGAAAAGGGAAGATGCATTTTTCTATTTTTTTCTTCTTTTTTAATTTTTTTGGATTTTTGAGTTTAGAGTTTCGTGGTAGCTTTCTACAGCTACCCAACCCACCGAAGACTCGAAAAGGACTTCAAGTTATAAGCATCCTATGAAAAATGATAGACTTACTAAGCTACCATCAAAATGGACTTTAGGTTTCTACGACCCTAGGTAACCTTAAGAGTTTCTACCTAAAGGTTTATCTTTCCGATCGGTAGCATTCTCCCTACTTTTTATATTTTTGATGGGGTCAACACAAGGGTGAACCCAATGTATATCTTCCTAATTTATTCTACTCCCCCGCTTCTTCCTAAGTGTTTTGAAAATTATTTGTGCATTTCTGTGAGCTGAGTTCTGGACAAACAGCCAATGGATTGTTACCCACGACAACTTACCAGCCATACTCATGCAATGAAGTGTGGCTTATTTTTATTTTTTTTATCCTTTTCCAATTTTTCTTTTTCTCTTTTTCTTTTTGAGTGTCATTTTTTTTTCTTTTCTTTTTTTGAGTATGTGGCTTCCCTAATCTAAGATTTACCTAAAGGCAGTAGAAAGAGCATGGTTATGTAGCTAGGCTCTGGACAACAAGCCAACTGGTTGTTATCCATGACAACTTGCAAGTGATACTACCCTAGAAAGTTCATTAACTACCTAATTTCTGTAAAATCTACTAAGAAGTGAGTCAGTGCAAATAGAGTGTAGATGGTTTAGACTTAAAGTTCCCTCAAATCAGAGGGTGAGTTGATAAGTTATGTACTTATCACCCTAATTTATTAGCCAAATTAAACTAAAATTGACTTAGCAAGGACTCAAGACACAGGTCCACTTTTTAGTGACACCCAGACTGATTGTACCCGAAAACCTAAAGAGTCTAAGTGTTCAGGTCCTGAAGTATCATCTCCTAAAGTTAACAACTCTTAATGCATAAGTTCTCTTTTCCTAATTATATATTTTTTTATCTTTTTGAATTTTTAATCATTTTAAAAGAAAATAAAGGAAATTCCATGGAGCTAATAAAATAATTTCAGGATTAAGTACCACCCCCCATGCCTAAATGATGCAATGTCCTCATTGTAAAAATAATGACATGAAAATGGTGGAATAAACAAAATATCACTTGAATTTTGTGAAAATCTGGTTAGCTCGGCAGAGAGAAAGGAGTATACACATGTGGAAAGTTTACTGCCTTTAGCTAGGCACGGTTCACAAGTAAAGAAGACATTAAAAGTTCAAAAGTGCAGGTCAAAATTTGAATAAGAATATTGATTTTGGGACTTGCAAAAAGAAGATGTCCAAAGATGTGGACCAAATTGTGATGCAGACCCATGCCCCAGGGTCGAGTGGTTCTAAGGTTCTGGATGAAAATCACCAAGAACTAGAGATTATTGTGTTTACGAGGCCACACCATCGATTTTGTGGTGTACAACCCAAGTCAAAAGTGGCAGACAATAGGTTGATCAAGTTCAATAGATTTGTGTGTCCACTTATAGTTCAGCTCAAGATTGTATGTTATTTTGTACTTGAGTTGCACGTCAATGATATCATAAGGGTCCTAATAGAAGGTAGGTGGTTTTGGGTCAACAGGAACCCTTAAATACAAACACGTATTTTCCTTAGAAGTAACCTCCCAAATTTTCATTTCCAAATTTCTACCCTCCAAAATCAGGATTTTTGGAACCTCCAGATCATTATACACCCCATTTAAAATATCCAAGTCAAACAATTATGGCTGAATCAGGATTGACTTAGGTACAATGATCTCAAAAGTATCATCATTCAACACTTTAGGGTGTAGTAGAGGAATAGGGCTATTGATTGAATCTTCTAGTAAATCAGGATTTTGATCCTCCAAGTTAGTCCCAACAGGATCACAATCTTCAATGATTGGGCTATCAAATGATTCATCATGCTCCTCAAGCCCATTTGTCTCACTAAAATCATTTTCCTTAACTTCAGGTGAGACTTCACTTAGGGATTCCTCACCCTCAAAATTAATGAATTCTTGATCATCATTTATATTTGTCTCAAACTCATATGTTGTTTCTTGGTCTATAGAGACATATTTCTCCTCGTTCCCTTGCTCAAGGATCTTGGGTGAGAAAATCACAGTATCCTCGTTTGGTTTCTCTAGAACAACTTGGTCATCCCTAGTCAGAAAATGTGTCACCCCCAACAGGTACCTGAGCGAGTTCTGACATTGGTTCTCCTGAAGGGGGTTCATCCTGGGAATCATCCTAAGATTGGACTAAGGCAACCACAAATTTCATCCTCAATCTTGATAATTTCCCCAGCAAAAACTCACCCGGTCCCCTATCCTTAACATGTTGGAGCCAATCCAATAAAGAACTATTAAGGTCATTAATCATTTTGATCATAGTCTCCAATGCTTTAGTGCATGGTGTTGGTTGAACTTCTAGAGATTGTACAGAGTTCCTCAAGTTAGCCAACACCCTATCCTGGACCTGGTTCACTTGAACCGAGTGGTTCAGTTCAGGGTTGGGTGGGTTTGGGTTAAATCTAGGGTAGTAAAGAAATTGAAGTTCTTGGGTCCCTCCCTGATAGTAGGTTGTTTCGGCTTGTTCGAAAAGAGGTGGTGACCTATGTTTAGCATAATCCAGGAGACAGTAAGTGTTATAATCAACATATCCATCTTGATTGTAGATTGGGTTAGGTTGATCATCGAAGGGTGGAGATCTATAATCAGTATAGGTGTGAGAAGGATAATAATCATAGTCTTGTTGTCTAGGGTCAGGTCCTGGACATTGAGGTATGGAATCATATCCCCAACCAAAGTTATCCCAACTAATGGATGGGTAGTCATCAGTCGAGTCGAGATAGTAATCTTGGGAATAAGTGGTGGTAGGAGGGTAGGGTTGGAAATGAGAGTATTGTGTGGAAGAATGCATGATGAAGTATGAGGGAAAATAGAGGAAAAGAAAGGTGCCATACAGTATAATCAATCAATCCTATCGTTAAATTGGGTATCTTAAGGACCTATGTGTTTGTCGCTCTGAATCGATGTTTAAAATTGTCGCATTGTAGTACAGTTCAAATCAGTGCGAAAATGCTTAAAATTTATGCTCGAAAGAAATCCGAGGTCGAATGCAGGGAGCAAGATGGCAATTTAATACTCATGATCACAATTTGAGTCAAAGATATAAGAAATTGCAATCAAGACTTAATAAAAAAATTGATATAGAAATGAAGCTCAGTAATGAAGTGCAAAAAGAAAGGGTTAAAATGGCGATTTGAATCACCACATTAACCCTACAATTTAACAACAATTATTTCAAATGTTTGCACAGTATCAACCATAATTAGTTCACGCAAGATGAGTAAGCAATAGATCCTGAGAGGCTTGGATATGTGAAATCTGACACCGGATGCGTGGATCAGACGTCTTAAACAGCCAGTTGCTATAGTGCCTCCAAGAGACTCAAGGGTCTCTTCTTCTTCCTTACTCTTCTTTAGCTTCCTTGCCTTAGTGCTTTTCCTCTTCTCGCGACTAAGTGTCGCACGATTGCCTGCAAGAGCAAAACCCCCTACCCCTTCTCTCTTTCTTCTTCCTTTCCCCCTCTCAGATATATGCCAATTGAATCTAGGTATACGAGTAAACGGTTCAAAGCTTAGACCCGTGTGGTGTGGCTGCTGGCGAGAGCGTGCAATGGGCATGTGTGTGGGGACCTCACCCCCTGTGCGTGCTGAGGCAATAAGCCAGATGCACAAAATCAATTTAAACCGCACGGGGGAGTCTTCCGTATCTGATATGGAACTATCTTGTCCCCTATTCTTCGCGCAGCAGGCAGCAGTAGCTCCTTCGTCAAATTCATGTTCTCTTCCAGTCAATGGTTTCAATTGACAAGGCGAGTGTGCTGCTGAGGTGAATTTGCGTCACTTGAAACCCAAACTTGGAGGTAGCAGGCTGAGGACCAAACTTCAAGCTCGCTTGAAGCTGCGGTAATGGCGAATGAACACAATCACCTAAAACTCCAAAGAACAGCCTCTCAACCATGTTAAACACATGGCGATCGCATTGGTGGTTGTGGCATAGCATGAGAGGGTGTGTAGGTGGCTGGCGAAGATAGAACTGGACGAAGGATGATGGGTTGTTCGAGGAGGGGTTTGGGTGGATGAGATGGCGAATAGAGAGAGGGCTTTGGTTGGTGGAGTCGAGGCGAAAGTGTAGGGAATGTCGGCGAGGCATATGGAGCAGTGTAGCGATGGGAACATCTCATCGAAGGAGTGGCCGGAGACGGGGAAGGCGGCGGTGGTCACGTGTGTTGAGGGTCGAAACAATAGTTAAATGAGGGGGAAAAAGAGTAGAGAGGAAGAGGAAGCATTGGAACCTAAAATTATGGACGAAGGAGGTAGGAGTGACATCTGCTGTGGTTGGTTGGTGCCGTGGAAGAGAGGTTCTCCGGTGGGGGCGACGAGGAAAAATGGGAAGGAACAGCTCCTGATTTGGTCATCGAGGAGTGAACGAAGGAGACAAAGATATTGATGCTCCCAAGTTGGCGGTTGGGAAGCTGGAGATGACAGAGGAAGAAGCTCACCGAAGCTCAGTTGGAGAGGGGCCGGAGGTAGGGTTAGGAAAATGTTTTTGGCCCAAAACCTTGCTCAAGAGGTCCGCTTGACCTTTGAAATCCATTTTTAGGCCACAGGGAGGAGTTTCAAGCTTGGAAACAAGCTTGCAAACTCCATGATTCTCATGCACGTTTGACATGCGTACCTTCAAAAGGTTCGCACGAGGATTTAGGAAAGACGTAGAGCCCAAGGAATGGCTCAAATGAAAGGTGACTTCCCAAGGAATCTTCGGTTCAAATTTGGGAGAGATTGATTGAAAATCTAGCGAGAAATCCTTTCTCGAAACTCGACAGTGAAGGTTCAACCTTCCAAAAATGGCAGAGGACCTATGTGCAAAGAATATGACAAAAGATAGGGACCTTTTTGGAAGGATTTTGAAAGTTAAGCGCATGTGTGTGAGATAAAAGAGTCAAACAGGACCAAATTGCAAACTAGGTAAAGATGATCTCAGATTGGGTCCAAATTTTGGTATAAACCTAATTTGAACCTAAGGAATGCAATGGTGATGTTGGATTTTTGTTTTAACCTAGTTTGACTGGGTAATTTATACAAAAACCCTAATTAGGGTAAATGTTTGTCTAAGACTCTATTTTGGGTTAAGATGGGTTCTGATGGTCAAATTGAAGGTACCAAACCCTAGAGAATACTTTTCTTTGATTTTTAGAAGGTTTTTCTGAATTTTACCCTAACTGAAATCTCAGTTAATTAAGCGGGTCTATTTTTAGGATTTCAGAAGTCATTTAATTCTCAAAACACACGAAAACCCTTTTTTGTTTGTATTAACCCACTTATTAGACTTTTAAGACCATTTGGCCCTTATTTAATCCCTGGAGAAATCTACGGTTATTCTGCATTCATGATATGATGGTAAAATTATAGTTTTAACCCTGGTTTCTTGTATTTCTCTCTGAAAGGATTTGCAATGAATTATGATCTTCTGATGGTTATGCAGGAGCATTTAATAATGGAATATGACTAAATAGAGTTAGATATGGTTGATGATGACGTTATCACCACTATGCCTCAGAGATGAACTCTGACCACAAAACGAATTTGATGTTGTCCTTACTCCCGAAGGTGGTAAAGTTGGGCTGGCGAAGCAGGGGGAGCGTGTCCCGAGGGCTGCTAATTATGCCAAACCCCTACTTACTTCAGTTGTTTTACAATTGGGCCCCCCAACTTAGCACCTTTTCAAGCAAGAGGACATCATTAATTTGAAATATGTTCAAGAGAACATCCTAAAACAAACTCAATGAATCCTAGGGCCAACATCTACTAAATTTTAATTAAGGCATGGGATGATTATGCTCTTGGAATGTGATGGGCCCTTTAGGCGGGTTATCACCTTAATAATCAATTGAAATGTGTGTGTGCACAACCAGGGTTTACAAACAAGGTTATTTGATGATGTGTCTTTTAGGGTTCATCCTTGTTTAGTAGCTTTTAGGGTTTAATCTTTAGGTTCATTCAGTCAATTTTAGTAGAACACTCCAAGTTTGCAAGCACTAGTGATGATATATTCCTTTGAAACTCAGAAAGAATGTGAAGTGCCTGGTTCAGCCCTAAAAATCAACCCTATGAGGCAAGCTGCTGATGAATCAATTTTAAATTTAGTGGTGCAACCCAAACAGTTCAAGCAATTGGCCTGTTGCACCATTAGATTAAAGCACACAAAATGTCTTAACCTAATCAAATTTCTACTTACTTACGCATATTATTGAAGTGTAACAGGTCCATAGGTTAGATCCCAGGTTAAATAATAGAATCAAAGTGATTGTGCACCTTAAGATAAGAATTTATGGGTGTTAAGTGTGTAACTTTCAATTTATTCCCACAAGAAGATAAGAGATTTGTTTTATTTTTTAATTTATTGGGGTGGGTGAGGTGACGTGAAGTGGCAATCAAACAATCAGATCTATCCTAGGGTATACAAAGCACCTAGGTTGATTTGAGTTTTAGTTATTAAGTGATGAAATGGAAATCTAGTGGGTGGGTGGGGGGATACACTTATAGAACCTTCTAACCGCACATTACTCTGATCTATCCGCTTTGGCTCACCTTGGAAGGGTACCTACAATCACAGAAAGAATGGAGCAAAGTGAGATAAAAAGTTCAGTAAGGCAGAAAATGCGGAAAAAATAAAGAGCGTTGCCTCCCTGGCAACGATGTCAAAATTATGAGCATGTTTTCGCAAGTAAAAATCATAATTTTGGAAAACCAATCGTCATAGCTGCAAAAATCACTACCAAATAAAATTTATACCAAAACTCAAGACGAGCCCCGGGTCGAACACAGAGAGGCAAACATTCAGTTTTGAGAACTTCACGCTTCGATTTTATTTGTTTTTGTTGTTTATATCTTTTGTATTTTCTTTTGGTATCTTATAAGGTAGAATATCCAGCAAAAAATTTGATATCTATTCTAAGCTACTTAGCAGGATAAGAGAGAGAGAGAGAAACATCAATATATTGCTAATCAGAGTTTGCTACAAATAAACAAATACATTAGCAAGCGGTAAAGATAGAGAGGCGAGAAGAGTCACCCTCGACGGTCGCTTGGAGGATGACTCGCTCTGACGGCACCCAGACGAAGGTGGTGAGAGGATGGATGAAGGAGAACAATGATGAAGGAAGGAGGACGGTGTAGGACGGCATTGTGGAGAGGACGTACTTCCTGAAGTGGTGAGAGGATGGCCATAGGATGCTCTAGAAAAGGGGATGAGAGGCAGGAAAATAATTTCATTTTCTACTCTAGAGGAGCATCTCAGACTTGGGACAATCTCTCTCTAGAGTCTTGGAGGTGGTGAGGGAGAGAAAGGAAGAGATGTAGAAGAATGGGAGGGGTAGGGATCCATTTATAGTGGAGGAAGGGAAGCATTTTGAGCATGGACAATTAGTGACATCCATAAACGTCATTGAATGATAAACATCAGTTTATCATCATTCTTATACCCTAAAACAAACCTAGCTCTTAAGATTTTAACTACGCAAACGGTTTTTTGGGCAACATTTAGGCATCATATAGGTTAGGCACGCATTGCAATATTTTGTTATGTTTAACATTGTTTATTTGAGTGTTAGGGCTAAAGCAAATAAGTAGAACCCTAGAACCCTGACACTCATGAAGGCAAGTGGTGAAGAAAAAGTTGAATTCAGTTGGAACTTAGCCAGATCTAGCTCTTCTTGGTTGGATGCCAGCTTACTTGGGTAAGGGTTAGCTCCATTTAGTTCCATTTAGCTCATCTTGGCTGGATGGCAGCTCAGGGCAGCTCATTTTAGTTAAACCTAGATCAAGTCAACTCAGATCCAGCTGAACTTGGTTGAGTCTAGTTCATCCCTTCTCCATTCAATTCACTACAAGCTCTAACTAGCTCAACTAAGTTGACATTAGCTTCAGTTAGCTCAAATCTAGCTCAACTTTGTTAAGTATAGTTCATACCAGCTCTAGTTAGTTCGTTGGGAGCTCCAACTAGCTCAACTAAGTTGACTTTAGCTCAAGACCAGCTCCCTTCAACTCCACTTAGCTCATTGCAGCTCAACTCTTTGTAGCTCAGCTACTACTTGTCAACTAGTAGCTAAGCTTGCTCAAGAGTCTTCATCTGAGGTAGCTCTAGCTCAACCTAGCCCCAGATAGGTTGAAACTAGCTCAACTACCCTAGCTTAGCTACTAACCTGAAAAATAGCTAGCTAAGCTAGTAGTTGAGTCTTCATGAAGATTCCCTCAGCTTCCTCTACTCCAATGTAGCATCAATCCAGCTCCAAAAATTTTTCCCAGCTCCTTCCTCAAACCCTAGCTCCACCATCCTCTACTCTACTAGCTTAGCTAGCTTAACTAAGCTCCCAACCTACTCCAACTCCATGGCCGTCCACCCTTTCCCCTTAACCCTAACTGAACCTTAACCTAACCACCTACTTTTGATGCCAACCCTCATCAACCACCACCCCATCTTACTTCTCATGTTGGCGCCAAAACCACCCACACACACCCCTTCAAAATGGTGCCAATCCCTCCTTAAATCTCCACCCTACACATCACCACATAAGGCAATCTCTACCCTACACATAAACCCCCTTCTAGAAGCCTTATGTGGCGCCAACCTTAACCGCCTAACTCCACATCCAACCAACCCTAAACCACCTCTAGTTGGCACCAAAAACTCCTATCCACACCACTTCATGTTGGTGCCAACACCACCTTCAATAACCACCACCCAATCAACAACATAACCTATCCTAACCCTTCTTATGTTGGCGCCACCTAACCCTATCCCTAAACCATCCTAAAGTGCTACCAAAACCACTTTACCCCACCATAACCACCACTTCATACATCCCTCCTTTTGGCACCACCTTATATCTACCCTCCATCCACCAACCACCACCCTACAACACCATCCAAACCCTACACATACCCTACACACCACTTAACCCTACCACCATCAATACTTAATGCTAGTCTCCACCTAGGGTTGGCACCAAATACCAAGCATCCCCTCATTTTTGCACCACCCATTAACAACCATAGGATCACTTAACCACCCTCTACAATCCATCCTATCCCTCCATCCATTAACTACCCTTAACCCCCTTTCACTCCTATAAAAAGACCAACACACACCACCATTAAAACACCTTTGGCTACATAATTTTCTACCATGCTTCCACCTTCCATAGATGGCCAAGAGAATAAGAAGAAGAAGATTAAGGGGATAGTTTGTCCCCTTGGTGCCTTCCCCTCTTCCCTTCTCTCTTGTGCCCAAGCTAACCAAAGGAGAAGCCAAACAAGGAAGACCTTGGGAGGAGGTCTTGAGGGTGGTGCACGCCCACCCTTGGAGGAGATTTTGAGGTGGAAACCATCCACCTTTGGAGGAGCTAAGGCACACCCCATTTAGGGCTTGCTAGGAGGAGGACAAACCTTGGAGGAGCAATTCAAGGAGTAGGAGAATGAGGAATCCTTTTCAACTATAGGAGTAGCTGCAACTGGAGCAAGGACCCTCCCTTCTTCATCATCATCATCAAGAGGATATTGATTTTTTATTTTTGTCTTTTTTAATTTTTAGTAGAAGCATTCCTCTACTTGTAAAATAATATCTTCCTTTAGTAAAAGTTGCCTTCTTTAAATTTTTGTTGCAATTCCTATTACGTTGTGTTGCTTTTTCCTTAGTGCACACACACTCTCTCTAATTACTCTAGGTCTTCACGTACCTAGAGTGAGCTTAGAGAGAGAAATTGCTTGTCACTTAGGTTTTAGTTCTAGTATCTAAGGTGTAGTCGCTTTCTCGCTTACAAATTGCCATTACCCGTTATTTCAAAAACCAACAAAAATGTAATATTCAAAAAATAAAAATAAATTTGATTTCCCATTTTTCGAGCAAGAGATTCGAATTTTGCAAACTTCCCTCCTTGGACAACGCTAAATACTACCACTATCTTGGTTATAAATTTTGGAAGTGATTTCAATTTGACGTATTACAATGATTTACAACCCTAATTTCAAATCACACCAATTTTTCGCATCACTTTTTGGCACCATTTCTATGGAGGCATGTCTTTGCATTAGATATTTCTCTTGCTTGATAAGTGGATCTCATCCCCTTATCACTTTTTCTCTTGTGTGTGCAGGTGTTGCAGGAACAAAGTGGGATTTGGAACTTGAAGTACCTTTTCTTCTCGCAAAAGATTCAAGTTGGTAGTCTCAAACTTGTCACACTTATCTTAGAAAACTAGTAAAAAAATATTATACTTGGCTTTCAGGATCTCAAACAATTAAGTGGAGTGGTTTCATTTAAAAATCAACTAGTTGCTTGTTTGCATCATTAATCACCACTCCACTTCAAGTGTTGGTGTTCTAATTTTTAGGTCTAGACTTCTGTACGAAATTCAGAAATCAATCCCTGACACCACAGGTGTCCTAAAATCTTAAAATTTCACCTAGTGATTCCAAATCAAGTGAGGAACATTTATTACAAATTTTAGAGTGATTGGATTTGTATACAATTTTTAAAAATTCTTGGACTAAAGAGGGGTCACCTCCTCAAATTTCCCTATTTTGCTACTATCCGTGAATTTTAGGAGTTTTTATACTCATCCAGTTTCTGTAAAATTTAGCTTTCTAGGATTCTTGTAGAATTTTAAACATCATATAAATTACAAAAATTTTTAGTGGTCGGTGGTGGTACTAAAAAGTTCAAAATACCCTCAGGTATCATTCCTGTACTTTGACACTAGCACAAAGAAAAATCTTTTGAAAATATCAAAAAAAATCCTAAAATCACAAAAAAATATGTTTTGCAAACCTTGTTTGATTTGCCATACAATAGTGGTGTTGTTTGCCTTGTTTGGGCCACTACTTAGAAAGAAAAGCCTGAAAGAGATTCATTGGTAGTAAATTTCTGTTTATGGACTAATTCAATTAGGGTTTTCTTTCCATTTCTAGAGACCCACTTTTAAATGGGAAATCCATTCTCACTAATACAACCTAATTTCTTTTTTATTGTGGATGTCAAACTCATTTGAATACTTAGAAAAGAAAACCCTAAAATACACTAATTTAAAGCAAATCCTAAAAGCAGAAATACTTTCAAATATTGTGTGTCAACTTGATTGCTATTGGAATCACTTTCCAATCCTGCACACACTAAAAAAATTGAAATGAGATAGCATTACCCCAATTAATGCCCTCCATATTCTCATGCACATTTAGACACCCAAGCCTAGCTTAAAATAAGTAATCATTTGACCACTTAAGGAATTCATTTAATTAGGCTTAATATCCAATTTTTAAGGACCACTAAGCACTCCTACTTCCTTTCGACAAAACAGTGACAGACTTAGAGGGAAGTCAAATGACGGGTGCGGGTTTACACAAGCCCCTGACAATTTTTCTAGGAAATGCTCGGGCCCAAGCCACCTCTTTAATCTAGCTGGGCTCTCTTTCTAGAATTGGGTTCACTTGCTGATTTCTTACTTATTGGTTTCCTAAGTCTTAGGTTTTAAGGAGTCAACATTAATACAAGACTAGGCTTGTTTGTTTGAATTGCACACTCTCTCATCTCTCTCTCTTCTCCTCCCCTCCATTTCTTCCATTAAAAGTGCATGCATGGGTGAAGGTCCTAGAACCCACATCTTGAGGGACCATATGATTTTGCCCCCTGCACCAGAAAATCATTGTTTTCTTCTTCTTCCTCTACTGTTAATATGTAAAACCCAAGAAAGCAACAAAAAAATTCTACTTCCGTGTCTAACCCGTCAGCCTACCCACAAGTTAACTTCCCCATCCCTAACCTCCTTCATTTGGAGCAACCAGAAAACCCTACAAGGCCAGGTGGCCCTCAAATCCAAAATCAAAATGCAAACCCCTTTGCCCTTATGGTCGACCATTTGGTTCAACTTCAACAAAACAAAGAAAATTTGGCTAGGACTGTGACAAACCTAGCCAACCAAGGGAAAAACTCGCTACCCCGTCAACAACCTATCGTTCCTCTTAAGGATTTTTATGATCCTTCCAGTTATGAGAAAACACCTGGGGTGGTCATACCACAAGGGGATTTTGAGATCAAACTAGCTATTCTAAACCTAATGAAATATTTTCATGGTCTTCTGAGAGAGGACCCTTTCTCTCATCTTGAGGAATTAACTACCCTCGCTCAAACCACCCATTCCAAAAATGTTCAGGAAGACGTGTGGCTCATGAGACTTTTCCCTCTTTAAAAGATAAAGCTTCAAATTGGTTTAGAGCAGTTGGGCACCCCATCACCACCTAGCCCCAATTAAAAAGTGCTTTTCTTAAGAAAAAATTTTCGATCGATCGAACTAATGCGTTAAGAAGATCCATAACGACCTTTCAACAAAAAAAAGGTGAACCCCTCCATGAGTCTTGGGAAAGATTCGAAGAACTTCTAAGAAGTTGCCTCCACCATGAAATTCTTTAATGACAGCTACTGCAGATCTTCTATCATGAATTAGAAGATCAATTAAAGAGATTCATGGATGCCTCATGTGAGGACAAATTACTTAATAAAGATGTCGAAAGTGCCTACCTACTTTTGAAGAAATGAGTGAAAACTCATTTAATATGAATCCAATGGACACTTTTAGTAGAAATCAAAGCCTGATGTACGAGTTTTGGCGAAGTAAAATTAGGGTTAGGAGAAACCCATCATTGTAGTTCGTAAAACATGTTATCAAATACAATTTTTAACTGAAACTCCATGGGAGTCCCAGGTCGAACATAGGGAGGTGACATTTACTTTCGTTGAAACCCATGCTTCGTGTCATTTCTTTTCGGTGTTTTAGGGTTTTGTGATTTTTTTGGTGTTTTTGTAGTAAAAAGGCAAGCAAGATGACTTCACAAAGTGGAGAAACAAATATGATATATCACAATGTCATTCAAACATTTATTACTATATGCTAAAATATAAAAGAGATAGGGGTGAGAAGAAATTTTTCAAATCGATTGTTTGGTGAGATGACGGTGCTTGGTGGTAGCTTGGATGAAGAGGGTGAGGTGCTGAACAATGGAGGTGAGATGCAAGAGGATGCCAAGTAGAGGAATGCTTCACCAAGGCTTCAGAATGGGAATGAGGAGTTGGAGGTGATCTTCTACCAGAATGGAGGTGGGAGGACGGCTCCAAGGCTTCTTATGAAGGTGGTGAGATGGAGGACGAATATTTGGTGGGTATAGGAGCATTATACTAATTAGAGGCCTTTGGAGCTTGGGAATAAGCTTTAAGGGAGCTATGGTAGGGCACTAGAGCTTAGGAGTAGGTGGGAGTAGAGTAGGTAGAGATGGTTTGGAAGGAAAGGGAGCATCGGGTTTATATAGTGGAGGAATGGAGGTGTTTTGCGCATATGAGTCTTTAGCAACATTTAAAACATCGCTAAAGATCCACCAAGGAGTGTTGCTAAACATTCATGCACCTCTACTGGCATGAGGAGGCATGGCTGCAGCTGGCATAGTGCACGAAGATCTCCAGCTGTTGGATCAAGCATGGATGGCTAAGATCGCAAGGAGGAAGTACGCGGAGATGTCATTTGAATCGTGCACCCGCTAGCGTTTACGATCCCAACCATTGGATCCATCATTGCATGGCTGGGAGGCGCCCATGGATCGCACCTTCATCAATTTGAATCGCACTCACCACACGATTACAACGATCAGATGACAGCTGCCATGCCCAGTCGGCTTAAATGAGAGCTCCAGATAGAGCGCATTTGCTTCGGCATGCATCTGCACGTCATCGAGCGACGTCTCCTCACACGTGCGCAACACCAACTACTCAATCAAGATTGAGTAGTTTAATTTCTTCAGGCGCCGAAGGGGGCGTGGAGGATTGAAGCTCAAACTCGCATCTCTCGTTTGAGGAGCAGGTGCACTACCATTTTGCAAGAAAATTCTTGGTCACATGGAGATGAGGTGCAGCCGCATGCCTCGACCATTGGATGAAGATCCAATGGTCAAGATGAAGCCTTCCTTGTTGCACTTTCGAGGAGAAATCGATCGATGTAGAGCATTTCTCAGCCGTTGGATTGAGATACAATAGCTGGGATCACTCCTTGCGTGAAGCTAGGGAGGCTTTGGCTCGTGCAGGCATCTTCTTCTTATAGAGGATGCTACGGAGCTCTGATTAGGGTGATTTTTGCGCTAACAGACTGCGTTGGTCACTTCGGATCCATCCGTACAGTCGGATTCTTCATCCAAAGCTCATAATGATGTCGCACTGCCTCCTGGCCATATAAAATGTTGGAATTAATATACAAAATATACAAACTATCCTAAATGCAATGCATTGAATGTTATGAAAGATTTATACTATGATATGCAATGACAGGCCTAGGAACTATCATAACTAAGCATTTTGTCATGAATTCATGCATGTTTATCATACCCACATGCTTACCATTTGCTAGTCCCTAGCAAAATTAACCTAGATGCTATTTATAAAAGTAGAATTAACCTAGATGCAAACTTAGGCACGATTTGTTGGTTACTTAAGAAAATTTCAACCCAAGACTTGGTTACAAAAACTCGACAGTGCCTAGGTGTCTACCAGAATGCAAACCACCCAAGCCCTCGCCTTATTTAAAAAGGGAGGATACATTTCTTTTCTTTTTCTACTTTTCTAATATTTTTTCAACTTTTGGAGTTTGAGAGTTTCAGGATAACTTTTTACAGCTACCCAACCCACCTGAGAGTCGAAAAGGACTCTAAGTGCTAAGCATCTTGTGAGAAGAGTGAAAGACTCACTAGGTGTCCTTTAAAATGCATGTCAGCTTTCTATGACCCTAGGTGACCTTAAGAGTTTCAGCTTAAAGGTTTATCTTTCTGAACGGTAGCTTTCTCCCTACTTCTAAAATTTTTTATGGGGTCAACACAAGGGCAAACCCAGTGTATATCTCCCCGATTTATTCTACTTCCTCGCTTCTTCCCTATGCTTTTAGGAATTATTTGTGCATTTTTGTGAGCTGAGCTTTAGACAACTGGCCAATGGGCTGTTACCCACGGTAACTTGCCAGCCATACTCTTGTGGTGAAGTGTGGTTTATTTTTTTTCTATTTTTTTCTCCTTTTTCTTTTTCCTTCTTTCTTTTTTGAGTACCATTTTTTCTTAGTTGGTGGCTTCCCTGGTCTAGGATTTACCTAAAAGCAATAGAATGAGTATGGTCAAGTAGCTGGGCTCTAGACAACCGACCAATGGGCTATTACCCACGACAACTTGCCAGCCATAGTACCCTAGAAGTTCATTGCCACCTAATTTCTGAAGAAACCGCCAAAAAGTGAGTCAGTACAAAAAGTTTGTAGATGCTTAGACTCAAAGTCCCCTCAAATCAGAGGATGGGTTAATAAGTCATGTACTTATCACCCCAATTTATTAGCCAAATTAAAATAAAATTACTTGGCAAGGACTCGAGATTAAGTCTACATTTGAGTGGACACCCGAGCTAATTAAGCCTAAATACCTAAAGAGTCTATGTGTTCAAGTCTTAAAGTATCAATTCCTAAAGTTCGCAACTCCTAACGCCTAGGTTTTCTTCTCCCGATTCTAGTTCCTTTTTTTTGAATAAAATAACAGGAAATTACTATTAAGGCTGATAAAATCATTATTTCACAAGATATCCACCCCTATGCTTTGCTAATGCAATGTCCTCAATATTAAAATGAAAGCATGTAGGAGAGTAGAATTGGAAGAATAACACCGGGTTTTCAAGACATTCTGGTCAGCTTGAAACAACCTTTACATGTGCTAGGTTTAGTGCCTTCAGTTAGGTGATGTTCGGCTAGTGGTGGTTAGGGCAAGGTGAGAGCAACCTTGTCCGAGATGAGTTTAGGGAGCACAAGGTCAACACAGGGTTTGAGGCGTTGACCATCGACCTTGAAGGAGCTACTCGTCTTTGGGTCAGAGATTTCGATGGCCCCGTTAGAAAAAATCCGCTTAATAACGAACAGGCCGTTCCACTTAGACCTAACCTTACCGGGGAAGAGCTTCAATCAAGAATCGAAAGGCTAGACCTTCTGGTTTGGCTCAAAGCTCTTATGTGAAATCATCTAGTCATGGAGAGCTTTGGTCCTTGCCTTATAGATTCTGGCATTTTCATAAGTGTCATTTCTAAGCTCCTCCAACTCAGATAGTTGGAGTTTACTTGTCTTCCCAGCCATTGCAAGGTTGAGATTACAATTCTTGATGGCCCAAATGCCCAGTGTTCTAACTCTACGGGTAAGTGACATGCCTTACCAAACACCAGATGGAATGGAGACATACTGATAGGCATTTTGTACACTGTACGGTAGGCCAAAAGAGCATCATCTAGCTTTTGGGTCCAATCATTCCTATCAAGCCATATGGTTTCCTGCAAAATGTTTGTGATCTCCCAATTGGAGACCTCGGCCTGTCCATTTGTCTGTGGGTGATAGGGTGTGGAAATCCAATGATTTACCCCATATTTCCCCAATAAATTTTGAAACTAGGCATGAGTGAAATGTGTGACACCATCACTGATAATTGGCTGAGGATTCCCGAACCAATTGAAGATATTTTTCTTCACAAAATCGATGACCACCTTGTGGTCATTAGTTCAGGTGGGGATTGCCTCAATCCATTTGGACACGTAATCAACAGTGACCAGAATATACTGGTGTCCAAATGAAGGAGGGAAGGGTCCCATGAAGTCGATGCCCCAAATGTCGAAAATTTCAACGAAAAGTATTGGATTTAGGGGCATCATCTCTCTCTCGGCCATGTCTCGAGTGTCTAGCATTGGGCACACGACTTTGAGAATTCATAGGCATCCTTAAATAACAATGCCAATAGAATTCGGATTGCAAAATTTTGGTCGTCACCTTTTTCCTGGTAAGATGTCCACCACACGCAGATGTATGGTAGAACTCAAGTATATGATGGAACTCATTTTCCGGGATGCATCGATGAATAATTTGGTCAGCGCTGATGCGGTATAGCTCAATATCATCCTAAAAATAATATTTAGCCTCGGACGTAAGTCTATCCCGTTGTTGTTTGGTCCAATCCTGGGGGATTTGACCAACGACCAAATAATTGACGATATCCGCAAACCTTGGTGATGTAAACACATCTATTTAGGTTAAGATTCCTATTCCTCCATGTACCTAGGCTTAGATTTGCATTTCATGTTATAAACATTGCAAAACATGCATCATTTTGCATTTAGAGTAGTTGTATATATTTTAGGTTAATTAGGTCCTTTTTATGGTTAGGAGAGAAGAAAACTTATTTCAGGGCCTCAGATGGATGATCGGATTGTACGGATCAGATTAGGATGAGGATCGGAGTCTAATGCCTCTGAAATTGTCTAGATCGAAGAACCGTAGAATTGTACGAAGTCTGAGGAAGATCAACGGCCAGGGGAGCAATGTGACATCCATACAGGTTTTGGATGGAAAATCAGACTTTACAGATGGATCCGGAGAGACGATCGCTATCCAGCAGCATGGGAATCATCTCTATCTGAGAATCGTGGCACCCTCTACAAAAGAAAGAAGAATGGACAGCCCAGATGGTACCACGTGGCCCCATCCAGGCCGCCCAATGCTGGCCAATGGCAGTGCACGCGCACAGCCACAGCCGCAGCCGTGCGCAACTGCAGCGCATCACATGCCAGCGTGCACGCACTGTGCAAGGAGCACGAGCACGTGAAGCGCGCAGTGTGCGATCCGTGAGCCAGCAGAGCGGATCTTCTGCGACGTGGGCCTTTAGTGATGCTTGCAGCTGTCACTAATGGTCTGCGCGGGCCAGAAAGTGGAATTGAAGGGCGGATCTTTAGCGACAGCTGTGGCTACATTTATGGACGTCAGTAATGACCTAGATGCGAATTTGTTTTTCCTCCACCACTATAAAAGGACCTACCCACCACCATTCCAAACTATCTCTTCCTTTCTTCCTCTCACCACCTCCAAGGCTCTAGAGAAACCTTGTTCCAAGCCTGGGATGCTCCTCTAGAGTAGAAAACCAAATAGTTTTCCCTCCCCACATCCCCATTCGTGGAGCATCCTGTGGCCGTCCTCTCACCACCCTTCAGGAAAAAGATCCTCATTGCGATGCCATCCTGCCCCATCCTCCATCCTCTGGTTCCATCCTCCTTCGTCCTGCTCCTCACCAACTTCCTCCAGGCGACGTCTGAGAGAGTCATCCTCCGAGCAACCATCGAAAGGGATTTCTCTCATCTCTTTGTATCTTTTTATGCTTTCGTAGTGTAGATTTTCCACTTTCATAGTGTAACAAACAATTCTTCACGAATAGGTGATTGTTTCTCTCTCTCTCTTTCTCCTTCTCTCTTATTTTTTGCAAGTAGATAAAGTTTTCATCGACTGAATCTCTTTCTTGCTAAAAATACCAAAAATATTAGAAAAGATAGAAATGAAATAAACAAATAAAAAGAGAAACATGGATTTTTAAAACCAAACATTTGCCTCCCCGTGTTCGACCCATGACTCCCTTGGAGTTTTGGTATAAATTTTATTTGACCATGAGTTTTGCCACTATGACGACGGGTTACTTGTAACCCTGATTTCAAACTCGTGAAACACGTGCGATCATTAGCATGTGCACGCATGCACGGCGCTGGGAGCACGAGCACGTGAAGCATGAAGCGTACGATGCGCGCGCCAGCAGAGCAGATCTTCAGCGACGCGGGCCTTTAGTGACACTTGCAGCTGTCACTAATGGTATGCGCATGCAAGAATGAGGAATTGAAGGGCAGATCTTCAATGATAACAACAACGATGTTTATGAACGTCAGTAATGACCCAGATGCGAATTGGTTCTTCCTCCTCCACTATAAAAGGACCTACCCACCACCATTCCAAACCATCTCGTCCTTTCTTCCCCCCACCACATCCAAGGCTCTAGAGAGAGCTTGTTTCAGGCTCGAGATGCTCCTCTAGAGTAGAAAACCAAATAGTTTTCCCTCCCCTCATCCCCATTCGTGAAGCATCCTGTGGTCGTCGTCTCACTTCCCTTTCGGGAAGAAGATCCTCGCTGCGACGCGATTCTGCCCCATCTTTCGTCCTCCGGCTCCATCGTCCTTCGTCCCACTCTTCAACACCTTCCTCCAAGCGACATCAGAGTGAGTCACCCTCCAAGAAACCATCGAGGGGGATTTCTCTAACCTCTTTGTATCCTTTTATGCTTTCGTAATGTAGATTTTTTGCTTTCATAGTGTAACAAACAATTCTTCATGAATAGATGATTGTTTCTCTCTCTCTCTTTCTCCCTCTCCCTTATTTTTTGCAAGTAGATGAAGTTTTCATCAACCAAATTTCTTACTTGATAAAAATACAAAAAAATCAGAAAAGATAAAAATGACCAAAAGCAAATAAAAGTGAAGCGTGGATTTTTATAAAACCAAATGTTCGCCTTCCTGTGTTCGACCTGGGACTCACTTGGAGTTTCGGTATAAATTTTAGTTGATCACGAGTTTTGCAACTATGACAATGGGTTACTTGTAACCCTGATTTCAAACTCACAAAACACGTGCAATCATTTTGGCACCATTGCCGGGGAGGCAACGTTCTTTGTTTTTTTTTTTTTGTGTTTTCTCCACCTTACCGAACATTTATCTCACTTTTCCTTTGATCTTACTGTGATTGCAGGTACTCTTCTGAGGTGAGCCAAAGTAGTTAGATCGGAGAAAAGTGCAGATGAAGGTTTTGTAAGTATCCCCCACACCACCCCCACCTTAATTTTCATTCTATAACCTAATAACTTAAACCCAAATCAACTTAGGTGCTTTTTATAAACCCTACGATAGATTTGGTTATTTGTTTGCCACCTCCACTAACCACCCCATCCACATAAATTAAAAAATAATAAAAAAGGTGTTATCTGATTATGGGATTTTCTGAAAGAGACACACCTTAACACCCACAACTCATAACTTAAGGTGCACCACTCCACTTTGATTCTACCACTTAACCAGGATCTAACCTATGGACCCGGTACACTTCAACTCAAAACACACAAGTGAGTAGAAATCTGATTAGGCTAAGACATTGTGTGCCTTAATTTGCACTGCGAATAGGCCAATTGATTGATTTGTTTGGGCCACACCACTCAAATTAAAAGCGATTCATCAGTAGCTGGCCACTTAGGGTTGATTCTTAGGACTAAACCAGGCACTCCACATTATTTGTGATTTTTAAAGGAACATACCATCACACATGTTTTCAAAACTTGGAGTGTTCTACTAAACCTTGATTGAACAAACCTAAGAAATAAACCTGAAAAGCTACTAAAAAAGGTTAAACCCTAAAAGACATCCTTAAATAACCTTGTTTGTAAACCCTGGTTGTGCACGCACACACATTTTAACTGATCATTAAGGGCACAACCCATCTAAAGGGTCCATCACATTCCAAGAGCACAATCATCCCAAGCCTAATTAAAATTGAGTAGACGTTGGCCTTAAGGATTAATTTGCTCTTTGGGTCTTAGACTAATATTTTTTTTTATTAATCAGCTTCTGCTGGTCCACCTAATGTTTAACTAGGGGAGTAGCATCAAACGATTGCAGCTGGGGGGTACACTAGGAACCAGAGGCACAATGATAAACACATATAAATTCAACGTACAATGCTTATTTGTGATAGTTCCTAGGCTTAGCACTACATATCATGATATCAATATTGCATAGCATGCATCATTCTACATTTCGAGTAGTTTATATTTTAGGTTAATTAGGTCCTTTTTATGGTTAGGAGAAAAGAGGATTTATTTTAGGTCCTCAGATGGACGATCAGACCATACAAATCCGATCAGGACGACGATCGGAGACTAACGCCTCTGAAATTGTCCGAATCGGAGTCCCGGAGCATCACATTAAGCCCGAGGAAGATCAATGGCCAAGGGAGCAATGCGACATTCATATGTGTTTCAGATGGATAATTCGACCGTACGGATGGATTCGGAGCAATGATTGCAGTTCGGCATCACGAAACCCATCCCAATCTGAGCACCGAGGCACCCTCTACAAGAAGTAGAGGATGGAAGGTCCAGATGGTGCCATATGGTGCCATCCAGGCCACCCAACACTCTCTAGCAGCACCACCCAATTCCTTCTTCATCCATACCCTTGAATCCTAGCCGTTGGATTAAGATCCAATGGCTGGGAAGCTCTGCACCAAGCTCCTCTGCATGACGCATCCACACACTTAGCGCAATGGTCCGGATTGCAATTCTCAAGGGTGGGGCATAGGTTCGAATCCCCGCTCTCCCCCCAATTTCCAATTTGGCCAGCCGCTCAGCAACAACCGTGCAACGCGCAGCAGCAGCAGCGCAGCGTACGCGCATGCGCATGCCAGCATACGCTAGTGCACATGCGACACTGGTGCGTGAAGCACGCAGTGCCAGCGGAGCGCACGCCAGTAGGGAGACACGCGGATCTTCAGCAACATTTATGAGGGCCTTTAGCAACACTTGCAGCTGTCACTAAAGGCCCGCACATGCCAGCAAGAGAAATTAAAGGGCGGATCTTCGACGACAGCTGCAGCGACGTTTGTGGATGTCACTAAAGGCCCGCTTGTTCCAGCAAGAGGAATTGAAGGGCGAATTTTCAGTCACAGCTGCAGCGACATTTGTAGACGTCAGTAAAGACCCAGATACAATTTTTACCTCTCCTCCACTATAAAAGGACCTACACCCCCTTCCTTCCAAGCGATCTCTACCTACTCTACTCCCACCTACTCCCAAGCTCTAGCAAGCCTACCAACGCTCCAATAGAGCTTGTTCTCAAGCTCCCAAGGTGCCTATTAGTGTAGCGAACCTCTGCCCCACCAAATATTCCTCCAACTTCCCATCTCCCTTCATAGGTCACCTTGGAGCCATCCTCCCACCTCCATTCCGGTAGCAGATCAACTCTGTCTTCTTACCTCCATTCCGGAGCTATGCCGTAGCTTTCCTCAACTCGACGTCCTCCAGCAACTCACCTCCTTCGTCCTACTCCTTACCTCCTTCGTCCGAGCTTCCGCCAAGCGCCGTCATCTCGCCGAACAACCGATTCAGGAGATTTCCTCTCACCTCCCTCTCTTTATATGCTTTTATAGTTTCTTGTAATTACATTGGAAGTAATATATATCATATTTGCTCCACATCTCTATCTTGTGATACATTTACTTATTTTCTTTTATTTCAAAAATACAAAAAAATAACAAAACCCCAAAATACCAAAAAGAAACAAAACGAAGCGCGGTTTTCACGTAAAGTAAACATTGCCTCCCTGTGTTCGACCCAAGACTCCCTTGGAGTTTCGATATAAATTTTATCTGACCGACGTGTTTTGCAACTACGACGATGGGTTACTTGTAACCTCGATTTCTAACACGCGAAACACGCCCGACCATTTTGGTGCCGTTGCCGGAGACAATACAACCATTTTGGCACCGTTGCCGGGGACAATATAACCATTTTGGCGCCATTGCTAGGGAGGCAATGGAATTTACTTTATCGTTTATTGCGTTCCTTAGCATTTACATAGCACTAACCCTACTTGTCTTTAATCTACTGTCTTGCAGGTACCTAGCATGGAGATCCAAGCACGGTAGATCAAAGTAAAGTGCGGGTAGAGTACTCTGTAAGTGTCCCCCACATCCCCTCCACTTGTTCATTTCGCCACACTCATAACCAAGACCTAATCTACTTAGGTGTTTGGATAAACCCTAGGATAGAATTGTTTGTCTTGTCTGCCACCTTTATCCACCTCAACCCTGCATTTATAAAAAAAAAAAGAGATACTTGCTGTGGGATGAATCAATATACACACTCTATACACCCACATTTGAGGCACATAATCGGACTTGATTTTTATCTACTCAACTAGGATTCTGACATGTGGACCCAGTACACAAATTTAACACATAAAAATGTAGAAATCATATTAGTTTAATCACCTTTTTGTGTGCCTTCATCGGTGGTGCATTTGAGCCGATTGGTTGAATTGTTTGGGCCGCACCACCTAATCTAAAAGAGGTTCATTGTGTAGCTGCCCCATAGGATTCAATACTTAGGTGAAGCCAGACACTCTATATTTTCTTGATTTACAAAGGAAAAATACTTGAACTCGTTCTTTCAAAACTTGGATTGCCTCACAAACTTTGTTTGAAAACACCTAATATTTGATTCCTAAAACTATCCTCATCATTAATATTTTTTCTTGAAAACCTCTTGGTTGTGCACATTCACACGTTATCAAATGAATCATTAAGGGCACAACCCATTAAGGGCCCATCACATTCCAAAAGCACCAATATCCCAAGACTAACTAAAATTGAGTAGACGTTGGCCATAGCGACTGGTTCTCTCTACAGGATCCAGATTGAGATTATTCACGATTAACCTACTTATACAAGTCAATCTGATGTCTAGCTAGGGGAGAGCGTCAAACGACCGCGGCTGGGGGGTACACTAGGAACCGAAGGTGCAATCCAAAGGAAGAACCTTCTCCCCAGTCCCTCCATCTAACTAGTTGGATTTCCTGTACATAAGTAGAGTAAATCGTCCATAATCTTAGGATGGATTCTAAGAGTTTGTAGACCTTTAGGCTACCTAACCTAAGGACAAGCTTGTATTTTTCGTGCTGCAGGGTCCCTTCTCTTCCTCGTCCTTCCGACTTCCTTCCATTGTATGCTTGGAAGGAGGTCATTGAACCCTCATTTGGAAGGACCTTTAGACCATTCCTGGAGGCGGAGGTTGAGCTTTAGCCAAGTAGATCCCATGGCTGATCAACAACCACCTCCCTAGCCTCTGAACCAGCAGGAGCTGCTTTAGAGGCAATTAGAAGAATTGCAGCAAATGCAGCAATGGTTCCAATGAATGAATGGTCAGAGCACTCAGCCCTTGAAGGATTTTTATGATCCTTCAAATTATGAGGATCATCCCGACGTTGTGATCCCCACCGGAGATGTTGAGATCAAGCCCCAGGTTTTGAGTCTAATTAAACACTTTCACGGGCTTGGCTGAGATGACCCATTCCAACATTTGCAAGACCTGATCACTCTAGTTCAGACTACCAAATCGCGGAATGTGGATGAAGAATAGATGCTCATGAGGCTTTTCCCCCATTCACTCAGGGATAAGGCCGCACATTGGTATCGTACCATTGGAAGATCGATTACTACTTGGATAGCTTTGAAATCGGCCTTCCTGAAGAAATTCTTCCCAATTGGGTGAACCAATGCATTTCGACGGGCAATTACCACTTTTGCCCAGTGGCAGGGGGAACCATTTCATGAGGCCTGGGAGAGATTCCAGGATCTGTTGCAGAAGTGTCCACACCATGAGGTGCCTAAATGGCAGCTTGTGCAGATTTTTTATCATGGGTTGAATGATCAACTTCGTAATCATGTGGACACTTCTTGCGGAGGCAATTTCCTCAACATGGATGCAGATAGCGTGTATGATTTGTTTGAGGAAATGAGCAAAAATTCTTTAAACCACACCTCCATGGAAACCTTCAACCAATCCCAATGAATTAGATCAAATGCCAATGAGGTCCAAGATTCTTGTACATTTGATTTGGAATTGATCTGCAATAGATTAGATAAGATGCATCTGGTTACTAAACAAATGGAAGAGTGGATGTCCAAAAACTCTAATTTTTCTAGATCCGCTCAATCCCTGGTATCAAGATTCCATTCTTCGCAAACTCCTACGGGACTGGAGTTTGTGAACCAACTAGAGACGGCTCGACCTTCGAACCAACTCTTCTTGGAACCTTATGGGTTCCAAACTGGAGCCTTTGATCCTAGTCTTTTTGATCCTTCTTCATCCTCATTTTATGAGGATGTTCATGCTGTGCAAGAGAATGTTAGGTCCAACCCTTATTCGAATTCCTACAATTCTGGTTAGAAAATCATCCTAACTTCTCTTGGAAAGATCAAGGGCAGCTGACCCAATATCGACCCAACAACTTTGTACCGCAAAAACCAATGGGTCAGGGTCATGTATATACTTAGTTGCCCCTGAATCAGGTTAATCAGCCCATGTGGAATGCTCAACAACCTATCTAGCAGGCTAACTTGAACTTGAAAATGGTAGAAATGCAAGGGTCAATGCTCCAGCTCATGCAACAGATGAAAACTTCACTGGACACCTTGCAATCTGGACTTAGTACAAACAATCGGCAACCCGGATCTCTACCATGACATTCTGTACCAAACATAAGGAATGTTCAGAACCGAGGTGCTGGGCCTCAAGGGTTTGGTAATGATGGGGAGTCTCAAGCTCAAGCTCATGGTATCTATCAGGCTACACCAGCCCCTCGTGGAAGCTAACAAAGTTCCTACCATAATCAACCGGGAGCCTCCTATTTTGCCCAACCCTCCCCAAGGCACTAACCAACAGCATTTTTCCACGGCAAACACCATTACCTTGGGGAGTGGTAGTAAACTCAAGGGACCTACCCAACCCCATGTCAACCCCATTATGCCCCGTAGCAAGAATTCCAAATTCCCAACTAAGAATGTGATCAACAAAACATCAGGGTCTGATTCGGGAGGATGTTGTTGAATGGCAAACAGAAAAAGTTGGAGGAGAAATTGGAGGAAGGATGTCCTTACTTCAGGCTTTCAAATTAACAATCATTTTACTCCTCACGGCTATTGGATCAATCCCTGCCTACGCCATAGGTTTACTGAATGCATTTAAAGAAAGGCGTAGAGCAAAATCTGAAATCAATAGGAGAGTAGTTTTGTCCGATAACACAAGCACATTGATCATAAATAAGCTACCTCCTAAGAAGCAGGACCCGAGAGCCCCGCTAATTTCCTGCACAATAGGAAACGTTACTTCTGACAGGGCCCTCCTCGACTTAGGTGCTTCCATTAATGTGATCCCCACCTCACTGCACATGGAATTGGGTCTAGGCTACCTAAAACACACTGACATAACCTTGCAGTTAGCCGATAGATCCATTACAAAACCAAGGGGTATTTTGGAGGATGTTTTAGTCAAGGTTAATGATTTACATTACCTTGCTGATTTCATGGTCCTGGACATGGAAGCCCCAAAACAGCTCAACCACACCCTGATTATTTTGGGAAGACCTTTCCTGTCTACTGCCAAGGCGAGGATTGATTGTGAATCGAGAAACATAGAAATGGCCTCAGGGGACAAGACAAATCGATTCAATATTTTCAAGGTCTCAAAGAAGAATAAATCTAAGTGTGGTTCGATGGAGGAGCTTGGTAGAATAGAGGAAGTAATGGCTATACATACCATAGAGAACCTTTTAATGGCCAACTCAACCCAAACTCGGGAAGAAGATCACACAGTTGCTGAAATAATTGAGGACAAAGCAAAAACGTGACCAATTGTAGCAACACGAGATGAGAAAGATATACCTGAAAGCAAAAAATTGTTGGATGATTCACGTGATCAAAAAAATCCAACAATATCCTTATCTTGATTGCTTAGAGTTTGAGGTCCAACTTGTGGGTGGGAATTCTGAGGATCAGGATGGTTGGTTTAAGAACCTAGAGTGTGAGGATGAAATTGAACATTGACGAAGAACTCTTCAAAAATTAGGTATTCTAGAGTACCCACAAATCCCCAGCACATCACAAAACCCTCATCGTCCTTTTTCACCCAACCACTGCATAAATTCTATACCCAACTACACTTCCTCTACAAGAAATCAACAAAACTCCTATTAAAGACCATTTGGGCTCTCCCAGCACCACCAGCTCACCACTTTCATTGTTCAACTCTTTGGTAAGCCCATTTTCACTCTTCGGGACCCATACCTGGGGGCCCAGAAACTGTGTTGTTGTGGCCTCAATGTTTAGTTATTGTTGATTGAGAACCTCGCCTAGCTAAAGACACTAAACTTAGCACATGTAAAGACTATTCCAAGCTGACCAGTGTCTCACGGAAACCAGGTCTATTCCTCCACTTCTACTCTCTTGCATGCTTTCATTTTTCTTCACAATGAGGACATTGCAATAGCTAAGCATGGGGGGGTGGACATATTTTATAACCATTTTATCAGCTGTAATAGTGATTTCCTGTTATTCGATTTTTGTTTAAAAGAAGAAAAACTAATAAAAAAATAAAAATCTGAAAAAAAAAATTAGAATTAGGAGATGAGAACTTAGGCATTAGGAGTTGTAAACTTTAGGAATTGATTCTTTGAGACCTGAATACTTAGACTCTTCAGGTCTTTGGGCTTAATTAGCCCGAGTGTCCACTTGAATGTGGATTTAGTCTCGAGTCCTCGTCAATTAAAATTTATTTTAATTTGGTAAATAATTTAGGATGATAAGTATGCGACTTATCAAACCACCCTCTGATTTGGGGAGACTTTAAGTCTAAGCATCTACACACATTATTTTGCACTGACTCACTTTCCGACGATTTTTACGGAAATTGGGTAGCTAATGGACCGGCTTGGGTGGTATGGCTGGCAAGTTGTCAGTGGTAAAAGCTCAACGGCCGGTTGTTTAGAGCCCAGCCACAAGACCATTTTCGTTGCACTACCTTTAGGTAAATCTTAGATCAAGGAAGCCACCTACTTAGAAAAAAAAAAAAAAAGAAACACTCAAAAAAAAAAGAGAAAAAAGGAGATAATAAAAAAACAAATAAAACCACACTTCACCGCATGAGTATGGCTGGCAAGTTGTCAGTGGTAACAGCTCATCAGCCGGTTGTCTAGAACCCAGCTCACGAAAAAAATGCACAATAATTCCCAAAACACTTAGGGAAGAAGTGGAGAAGTAGAATAAACCGGGGAGATATACATTGGATTCACCCATGTGTTGACCACATAAATAAAAGGAGTAGGGAGAAAGCCACCGATCGTAAAGATAAACCTTTACGCAAGGTCACACAGGGTCGTAGAAAATCGAAGTCCATCTTAATGGCCGTTTTATGAGTCTATCACTTTTTCACAAAGATGCTTTCCACTTAGAGTTCGTTTCAAGTCTTAGGCGAGTCGGGTAGCCATAAAAAGTTATCCTGTAACTCTTAAACTCCAAAAGTACAAAAAAATTAGAAAAGAAAAAAAAATTATCTTCTCAAATAAGGCAAGGGCTCGAACGGTCTACATTCTGGCAGGCACCCAGGCACTGTTGAGTTTTTGTATTTGGGTCTTGGGGATGAGATTTTCTAAAGCAATCAATGAATTTTGCCTAAATACTCGAACCCTGATTCTACTGTTATACAAAGCATCTAGGTTAATTTTGCTAGGGACTTGCAAAAAGTAAGCATGGGGGTATGATAAACACGTATAAATTCATCATAAAATGCTTATTTGTGATAGTTCCTAGGCTTAGCATTGCATATCATGATATAAATATTGCATAGCATGCATCATTCTGCATTTAGAGTAGTTTATATTTTAGGTTAATTAGGTACTTTTTATGGTTAGGAGAAAAGAGGATTTATTTCAGGGCCTCGGATGGATGATCAGACCAAATGG
Source organism: Thalassia testudinum (assembly GCA_037157565.1). Classification (NCBI taxonomy): domain Eukaryota; kingdom Viridiplantae; phylum Streptophyta; class Magnoliopsida; order Alismatales; family Hydrocharitaceae; genus Thalassia; species Thalassia testudinum. The sequence continues at coordinate 125,789,367 of JAZHRO010000024.1, forward strand.
ATCTGATCGGGATGACGATCGGAGACTAACGCCTCCGAAATCATCCAGATCGGAGTCCCGTAGCATCACATTAAGCTCGAGGAAGATCAACGGCCAAGTGGGCAATGCAACATCCATATGGGTTTCAGATGGATAATCTGACGGTATGGATGGATCCAGAGCAACGATTGCAGTCCAGCATTGCGGGAACCATCTCGATCTGAGCACCATGGCACCCTCTACAAGAACAAGAAGATGGACGATCTAGATGGTGCCACGTGGTGCCATCCAGGCCACCCAACATCGGCCAGTAGCACCGCCCAATTCCTTCTTCATCCGCGTCCATGAATCCTAGCCGTTGGATCAAGATCCAATGGCTGGGGAGCTTTACACCAAGCTCCTCCTCACGACGCATCCACACACTTGGCACAATGGTCCAGACTGCAGTTCTCAAGGGTGGGGCGTGGGTTCGAATCCCCGCAGCCCCCCAATTTCCAATTTGGCCGGGCGCTCAGCAGCAGCCGCTCAGTGTGCAGCAGCAGCAGTGCAGTGTACGCGCACGCGCATGCCAGCTCACGCTAGTGCGCGCGCGACACGGGTGCGCGAAGTGCGTAGCGCCAGCGGAGTGCACGCTAGCAGCGAGACGCGCGGATCTTCAGCAACATTTATGAGGGCCTTTAGTGACACTTACAGCTGTCACTAAAGGCCCACGCATGCTAGCAAGAGGAATTGAAGGGTGGATCTTCAGCAACAGCTGCAGCGACATTTGTGGATGTCACTAAAGGCTCGCGCATGCCAGCAAGAGGAATTAAACGGCAGATCTTCAGTGACTGCTGCAGCGACGTTTATGGATGTCAGTAAAGACCTAGATACAATTTTTTGCCTCTCCTTCTCCACTATAAAAGGACCTACACCCATTCCATTCCAAGCGATCTCTACCTACGCTACTCCCACCTATTCCCAAGCTCTAGCAAGCCTACCAACGCTCCATTAGAGCTTGTTCTCAAGCTCCAAAGGTGCCTATTTGTGTAGCGAACCTCTGCCCCACCAAATATTCCTCCAAGTTCCCATCTCCCTTCATAGGTCACCTTGGAGCCATCGTCCCACCTCCATTCCGGTAGCAGATCAACTCTGTCTTCTCACCTCCATTCCGGAGCTACGCCGAAGCTTTCCTCATCCCGACATCCTCCAGCATCTCACCTTCGTTGTCCCGCTCCTCACCTCCTTTGTCCAAGCTTCCGCCAAGCGCTGTCGTCTCACCGAACAACCGATTCGGGAGATTTCCTCACACCTCTCTCTCTTTACATTCTTTCATAGTTTCTTGTAATTGACATTGGAAGTAATATATATCGTATTTGTTCCACATCTTTATCTTGTGATACATTTGCTTTTTTTCTTTTATTTCAAAAATGCAAATAAATAACAAAACCCCAAAATACCAGAAAGAAACAAAATGAAGCGTAGTTTTCAAGTAAAGTAAATGTCGCCTCCCTATCTTTAACACGGGACTCCCTTGGAGTTTCGGTATAAATTTTATCTGATCGACGTGTTTTGCAACTACGACAAAGGGTTACTTGTAACCCTGATTTCTAAACACGCGAAGCACGTTCGACCACGCAAGCCAAAAGAAGAACCTTCTCCCCAGTCCCTCCTTCTAACTGGTTGGATTGGTCGGATAAAAGTAGACCGAATCATTTATAATCTCAAGATGAGTCCTGGGAGTCTGTAGGTCTTTAGGCTAACCCACCTAAGGACAGGGTTAATTGCTTGTATTGTAGGGCACCTTTCTCTCTTCTGCTTTCCCTCCTATTCTATCATGTATCCTTCCACTTCTTACATGCATTTCCCATCCTATCCTCCTACCACCACTTATCCCCAAGATGATTGCCATTTCGACTTGACTTGTAATTACCCATCCACTAGCCAGGATAACTTTGATTGGGGATACGAATTTGGACCTCAATGTCCAAGGTCTAACCTTGGACAACAAGACTATGATTGCTAATGATGGTTCGAATTTTTGCTTAGCGTTATAGTATTTAAGTGGTGGAAAAATCGACTAATAAAAAATAATGAAAATAACCACTCACAGAAGAGCGGGTCGTGTCCACAGGGAGGCAATGATGCAATCAATATTTAATTATTTAATGTTATTTCGGATAGTGCGAAATTCCTTTTCAAATTAGACTTAAAATGTGAAGGAAAGTAAGTTTGCAATAACCTAAAAAGTTAAGGGTGTAAGTGCAGTTTTCCCTCACAGAAATCCTCAATAAATTTAAGATGAATTAGTGCAATTTTCATGTAATGTGTACTAAAGACAATTAGTACTTGAATCAAGTCCAAAATCAATCTTTAAACTATCCAATATTAATACCATGCAATTAGAAAGAATTGTGAGTGCTTGAATGCAATTTTGCCATAATATAATAATAATAAAAATAAATAAAATCGGTGGCAATCACATTGAATGTAATTTTTAATTCTAACAAAAACAGAGCATTTGCTCTCTCTCTTCCTCGCGAGAGAGAGAGCACCGGCTGGGCAGTTGCGAGGCTCAGGAGGACAGCGAGGACGAGGGCTCTTCGACGATGGCAGCGACGGCAGCGGAGGTGGTCGGTGGTGGACGGAGCTCCGGCCTGTTGGAGGAAGAGGGCGGCTGCTGCTGGAGGTGGAGCACACGGGCTTGCGCACGCGATGGTGCGCGGTTGCCTGCTGGTTGTGGTCGCAGATGGGCAGTGGAGCACGTTGCTTTGTTGTTGGAGGTGGCTGCAGTTGGTGAGCTCTTGAAGACAGGAAGCGGAGGCGCTGCACTGGCTGGAGGTGGAGCGCACGGGCGGAGAGGGCGTGCGCCTGCAGGGAGATGGAAGGCGCTGGCGGGTGCGCTGTTGTGTGCGGGCAGGTAAAGGGAGCGCCTGCAGCGGGGGGCACTGGAGGATGGATGGGCTGATGGCGCGGGAAGGGGGGGCATGCATCTGTGGAGAGGGCGTTGGTTCTGAATTGCAGGGGGGCTGGAGCGGTGGGGCGCGCTGGATGGTGCGCTGCAGGCAGAGAGCGAGTGAGCGCCTTCTGCAGTGAGGAGTGGCGCGTGGTTGAGAGCGCCTGCGGTCGTGGCTGCGAAGGCGTGATGGCGCTCTGCAGGGAGGTGCGCCTGCAGTGGACACACGGTTGGGAGTACCTGCGGGCGCGGCTGGATGTGGAGCGGTGTGTGTGTGTTGTGCGATAGAGATGGAGAACTGCCTGCAGCTGGTGAAGGCGTGCAATAGGGAGAGACGCTCGGTGCTACTGCTTGAGGTAGCGAAGGAGCGGCACAGTGCTCGCCCTCTCCACAGTGGAGAAGAGAGAGCCATTCCCCGCAGGGGGAAGATGATCCCCGTTCTTCTCTTCACCTCTTCTCTTTAACTCCTCTCTCTCCCTGCGTGCGTCAATCCCGGGATTTCCAAATCCCCTTTCTGTTTTCAATCGGCGGGCATTGGAGAAGATTGCCCCAATGTCCGGCGGAGGTGGGGGGAAAGAATTGCGGCTGGATGTGTTGGGGAAATTATCCCCCCACCCTTGTTCTTTCTGGGTTTTATTACCTGCAAATAAAAAGAACATAATCATTACACATTAAGTCATAGAATGTTATAGAATTAAATCATGATGCATATAATTATTCTATAACTTAGTGTAGTTATTAACAAACCTAAATTGTTAAAAGAGAATTACTTAGGCTTACTATTAGTCCATTAAAATGGACTCATCAGATACCCCCATGCCTAAGATTTGCTAGTCCCTAGCAAAAAATAGAAGTAATCAAAAGACTTCTTCTTTTCTTATTTCAAAACTTTAGAAATCCAGACAAATATGAAGTGCTGATAGCCTAGGTAATAGATCCAAGTGAAAGAGCCGATTCGCATTGGGAGTTCATACATTACCCTTGGCAAAAATTTCTATCGAGATAGGCAACTACTTCCCTCGGGGATAGAGCAGACAATAATCTGTAATTTGACCCCGGCGTTTGGCTTAGGTAGGAGATATCAAGTTGAATGGATTTGTATTTGGTGGCACACACTCAACTGGTGCTACATATAGTCTAGTACTGCAGACTCTAGCTCTCTAGACTATTAGACAAGTCAACTCTGAGAGAGGCTACATAACTGTGCTCTCCTGATGTTCCTAGGCACTCTCTTTTTTTTTCTTTCTTTCTGAGATCATGAATCTCGCCAGAATTAAAAATTATACTCACTATTTGGTGGCCTCACATGGCATCCACACTTCAATTAAAGTCCTAATAACTCTACAACTAAGTTAGAGTCCTCAACCAGTATTCAGGCGATCAGAAATACTAGAAGGTAGGTATGGGTCATATTTGGTGGAACACAATAGGTGTTCTGTTGCATCAGAAACTTGGACCTTTTTTTTTTTTGTAATATAACTATTTTTTTCTTTTTCTTCTTTCAGTTTCTTCTTTTTCTTCTTTTCTCTCTCTCTCTCTCTCTTTTCTTTTTTTTTTAATTTTATTTCTTCTTGTTTATGTTTCTTTTTCAATCAGCACAACACGATACAGACTTTTATTTATGAGGCATTATTGGGGATGATGACGGTCAAGAGGAAGTTGTGTGGCTTATTTGGTGGAAGTGCCTATTCTCGGCACCAGGAAAGAATGGATACGACAGGCGTATTTCTGACCTTTGACACTACTACCCTCCTTCAGCTGAGGCCTTTATGAAGGACGGTCATAACCATCCACCATAGTTATAGCATTATTAAGACTCAATCTCTATGTATCTACCTTATTTGGTGTTTCGCAGGAATTCACTCAAAGTACGCACCCAAGAACAGAGAGTGAAAACTACGCCTAACTCTGAAGTATCATCATCTAATTATCCAGAAGTTAAGAGTCCTTGCACTAGACTTAGCACACCAGTAATCTCTCTACTTATCACAAATATGAGGTGGATTTACTAGAAGATAGTATGCCTGACTCTCTATGAACTGTCCAAGGGTTCAATAGACTACAAACGCTCATTGGTTTTCCTCAAGGATCCATTACCAAGTCTACGTGCACGTGAAATAAATGTACTAGATTCTAAACTTAAGAAATAATTCAAGAAGAAAAACCTCCAATGATAAATGTATTTTGCTAAGTACTAACCCATTCAGCTCATCATTTTTTTTTTCTTACTAACCTAAATGCATAAATATTTCCTAAAATGCAAATGCACTCCCCCATGCCTAAATCCTACAATGACCCAATTGTAACATTAAAACAGGAGGAGAAAGGAAAGAAATCACCTGATGACCGCTGGGTTGCCTCCCAACAAGCGCTGCATTTTCTGTCAGCAGCCAGACTAAGAACGAACCTATAAGTCTGGTTCCAAACAAACAAAGTTAGGCCCTAAAAATATGCGTAACAGTGCAGCCCTAGAAAACAGGTAACCACAGATGTTGGCGAGCTGATGATGCAATGTAGTTCCAAATGCTCGCCAGAAGATATGAAAGCGAAAAACCTCGTTGGCTACCTTGGGAGGTCTAGGGATAATAAATGGAATATGAAGAGGGACCCCCGGAACAGAATAGGTGGAGGATAACAAGGATACTCTAGAGCAGGACGGGTTTTAAAAGATATACACATTATTAGTTCAAACCCTTGAATGGCGAGATTAAAAGTACAAGCATCAATCCATACTTGTCATTCTACTCTAGGATGTACTGGCCTGATATAGTCTCCAAAACTAATGTACATGAGCAGAGATCTGAGCCAAGCATCGGTTAGGGAATATAAGGGTTGTTTGTAGTGTTGGAAGGTAATGGTTAAGTCCAATGAGGGCTTAGTAGGTGTTAGGTCCAATTTCAACATTGATTTGAATTGTGTACACTCCCTAGTAGTAGACAACTTCAAGTTATCCTGCCTAGCATTAATGATCGGAGTCATATTTGAATCAAGGGTAGACTCCAAATTACAACTTTCTAATGGCAGGGTCAAAATGTAAGAATCATTATCATTCAGCTCATCTCCAGATTCGTTTGGTTCACTGAAATATTTGTCGGGGTGTATATGTGATTCATTAGGAGTTGGATCAGTATCCTCAATTATTTCTGAAAGAGGATCAGTCTTAATATTTTGGAGGAAGCCTATATCATTGAATTCGTTATTATTCTCAGGGTATAAATCCTCAAATGACGTGTTTTGTCCCCGGGAGTCTCCCATAGACTTCTCATTTTGTTTGTCCTCCTCTAATATCAACTCCAATTTTGATGGAGGATGACTCTCAAAAGAAAGGAGGAATCTGGATTTAATCATATTATTTCTATCCTCTGGAGCTAAATCATCAAATGATAAATAATTCTCCTGTGATTCACTCCATATTTTCAGTCCAGGTTCCTCTGTTGGGGCATCCTCATCCTCTGAATTAGACTCTTCATATCCCTGAGACTAGAATTGATCATCCTCCATTCCCTTGGGGTCACCTTCATTTGGTACATTTGAATTCTCAGGATATTGAATGATAGGTGTTGATTCCCTAAGTAGAGGGTCAGGAGTAGGCTCACTAAGAGTAGAATGGGATTCCACCAAAATAATCAAGAGAATCTTCTCTTGCTTTTGACTCCAATATAGTTCAGGGGGATAATCACTATGATTGTTGTCCTCTAGTGGCCGTGTCTCATTGGGAGAGTCTAAGTGATCGCTACATGAAATTGCATCCCTATTGTCATTAAGTACCTCAGAATTATTTTCATGATCATGATTGGATGGGCAGGGATTAGGATTATTGGGAACCGTGTAGCTAAGTTGTCTTATTTCTTCATTTAATTGTTGACTATTCTTCAACATCTCTCCCATTGATTCCATTATTTCCTTTTTTTGTTTTTGCGTTTCTATCATAAAAGAGGAGAGGCTACTATTATCAGGTTGGGGAGGATAGTCAATTTCAGGCTCTGGTTGCCTAGGGGTATCGGTCCAACCTCAATACGAAAAATCATGAAAGGTGGGAGGGTTGGGTGTTTGCATGGAAGTAGGGATTTCAAGATTGGAAAATCCCGCTCCTAGGCTCTGCTCAAAAGTGGGAGTTATCAAGCCAATACTCCCGGGGTAAGAATGAGAATGATCCCATGAATTACCAATGTACCCATCAAAGGATGGATATGCTCGGAGCATGGGATCTTGATTAAAAGATGGGAAGTATTGACTCTGATAATCTGAATGATAGGAGTAAGAATAATCCATTTCTTTAAGAAAAATAATTTTAACTCTCTTAGGCTTTAGCAAAATTTAGAATATAAGTAGAAAACTTCCTAGAGAGTTCTATTGTCAAAGCAAACGCAAATTCAACGGGATCTAGTTTTAGTAGATTGTAGGTCTTAGAGTTATATGTTTAGAGGGTGGCCAAACAAGTTTTGCAAAAATTACGCTTCCTAGGCCAACCTTCGTTGGTGCCTATAACCTACTCGCAAGGGATGGAAGTCTCGAATCGACCCCACATACGAGGAACCGAAGTAACTTGGTGGATAGGCTTGTTGGTTTCCGACTAACTTCCCTTGTGGTGCAAAAGAAGAGAGGTAGAAATTTATCTAGTGACCTTATGTGTGAGATGCACAGTGTCTCAAGTGTGCAAGCATACGATCGTGTTTTGATCTTTTTTAAATTCCGCAAACAGGATCCTTTTGCACACAATTTTTAGTCACAGATTTTAAAGTCCAACCTCTTAACAGTCCCAATTTGTTTAAAGTTACCACTGAATTAATTTGATTCATGCACTTTTGTGGTCTTAGATTTAGGTTCAATGCATATGCATGACAAGTAATTAATGCTCAAGAGAAGACGTACCTTACTCCAGCTTTCTTCGTGTAGTGTTGAATGCAGTGCAATAAAAAATAAACTAGATGCTGCTCATTCAGTCCTAGATGATCGTCCTATAGATATGCAGCTTCTAGCAGGCAGTTCGATTTTTTTTTTTTTAAATAATAATAACAAACAGACCTAATCTAACTAACTAACTGAAATGCAGTTTAAAATAATTCAAATAATCCTATAATCTAAATAAATGGGAACACATTCCAAAAATACCCAACAAGGGCCCCAAAAGACAGTAATTTAAATTCTAATGTCTATCTAACTAAATCTAACAAAGACCTGCTGCCTAAATCAGAAATAGGCTTTTCCGTAAGCCTAAATGGGTGGGATCAAGGCCCACGTGTTCCTGTTGTCGTCCCCCAGGTGGCGTCAAGGTTCGCCAAAAAGATCGTCTCCACCGTGCACGTTGTTCATGTTCAAAGTCGTCGCTTCACTGCGCCTCGTCGCCGTGTCAAATTCCGTGCAAAATAATAATGATGATTAGATAATTTCACAACTCAAAAGATTGAAAAACAATAAAGTAAATCTATCACGTCTGTTGCCTCCCCGGCAACGGCACCAATTTGATGGTTCGACTTTTCGCTTAGCGTTATAGTATTTAAGTGGTGGAAAAATTGACTAATCAAAAATAATGAAAATAACCACTCAAAGAAGAGCGGGTCGTGTCCACAGGGAGGTAATGATGCAATCAATACTTAATTATTTAATGTTATTTCAGATAGTACGAAATTCCTTTTCAAATTGGACTTAAAATGTGAAGGAAAGTAAGTTTGCAATAACCTAAAAAGTTAAGGATGTAAGTGCAGTTTTCCCTCATAGAAATCCTCAATAAATTTAGGATGAATTAGTGCAATTTTCATGTGATGTGTACTAAAGAAAATTAGTACTTAAATCAAGTCCAAAATCAATATTTAAATTAGCCAATATTAATACCATGCAATTAGAAAGAACTGTGAGTGCTTGAATGCAATTCTGCCACAATATAATAATAATAATAATAGAATAGGTGGAAATCGCATTGAATGTAATTTTTAATTCTAACAAAAACAGAGCATTTGCTCTCTCTCTTCCTCGCGAGAGAGAGAGAGAGCACCAGCTGGGCAGTTGCGAGGCTTAGGAGGACGACGAGGACGGGGGCTCTCCGACGGTGGCAGCGGCGGCGGCGGAGGTGGCCGGAGCTGGCCGGTGGAGATGGCCGGAGCTCCGGCTTGTTGGAGGAAGAGGGCGGCTGCTGCTAGAGGTGGAGCGCGCGGGCTTGTGCGCAAGCTGGTGCACAGTTGCCTGCCGGTTGCGGTCGCAGTTGGGCGGTGGAGCACGCTGCTTTGTGGCTGGAGGTGGCTGCAGTTGGTGAGCGCTTGAAGACAGGAAGCGGAGGCGCTGCACTGGCTGGAGGTGGAGCGCGCAGGCGGAGAGGGCGTGCGCCTGCAGGGAGATGGAAGGCGCTGGCGGGCGCGCGGTTGTATGAGGGCAGGTAGAGGGAGAGCCTGCAGCAGGGGGCGCTAGAGGATTGATGGGTTGATGGTGTGGGAAGGGGGGGGCGCGCGTCTGCGGAGAGGGCGCTGGTTCTGAATTGCAGGGGGGCTGGAGCGGTGGGGCATGCTGGATGGTGCGCTGCAGGCAGAGAGCGCGTGAGCGCCTTCTGCAAGGAGGAGTGGTGCGCGGTTGAGAGCGCCTGCGGGCGCGGTTGCGAAGGCGTGATGGCGCTCTGCAGGGAGGTGCACCTGCAGTGGACGTGCGGTTGGGAGTACGTGCAGCGGGATGTGGAGCGGTGTGTGTGTGCTGTGCGATAGAGATGGAGAACTGCCTACAGCTGGTGAAGGCGCGCGGTAGGGAGAGACGCTCGGTGCTACTGCTTGAGGTAGAGAAGGAGCGGCACAGTGCTCGCCCTCTCAACAGTGGAGAAGAGAGAGTCGTTCCACGCAGGGGGAAGATGATCCCCGTTCTTCTCTCCACCTCTTCTCTTTAACTCCTCTCTCTCCCTACGTGCGTCAATCCCAGGATTTCCAAATCCCCTTTTTGTTTTCAACTGACGGGCATTGGAGAAGATTGCCCCAATGTCTGGCAGAGGTGGGGGGAAAGAATCGCGGCTGGATGTGTTGGGGAAATTATCCCCCCACCCTTGTTCTTTCTGGGTTTTATTACCTGCAAATAAAAAGAACATAATCATTACACATTAAGTCATAGAATGTTATAGAATTAAATCATGATGCATATAATTATTCTATAACTTAGTGTAGTTATTAACAAACCTAAATTGTTAAAAGAGAATTACTTAGGCTTCCTATTAGTCTATTAAAATGGACTCATCAGTTATCCTTCCCAAACCTACAAAGATTATGAATCTCCATCCTTTGATGGCCAAACCAACCCGATCTACAATCAGGAAGGATATAATGATTACAACACCTACCCTCCCCAGTACTCCACTGAATATAAGTCATCACCATCCTTTGAACAACCTAGAACGACCAACTATCAGGGAGGGACCCGAGAACCTCAACATCTTGACTCCCTTAGATTTAACCCAAACCCACCCAAACATAAATCGAACCAGTCGATTTAGGTGAACTAGATCCAAGATAGGGTGTTGCCTAATTTAAGGAACACTATACAATCTTTAGATGCTCGCCAACACCATGCACTAATGCATTGGAGCCTATGATCAAAATGATTGATGAACTTAATTGTTCTTTATTGGATTTGCTCCAAAGTGTTAGGGATAGGGACCTGGGTGAGTTTCTTCTTGGGAAATTGTCGAGGTTGAGGATGAACTTTGTGGTTGCCCTAGTCAAATCTTGGGATGATTCTCAAGATGAACTCCCTTCGGGAGAGCCAATGTCTGAACCCACTCAAGCACCTATCGGGGGGGGATACATATTCTGAGATTGGAGATGACCAAGTTGGGCTAGGGCAACCCTTTGAGGATGCATCGAGTTTCTCACCCGAGATCCTAGAGCCAAGGAATGATGAAAAATATGTCTCCACAGACCATGAAATGACATATGATTTTGAGACATATATAATTTAGGATCATGGATTCTTTGATTCTGAGGGTGAGGAATCACTTAGTGTAGTCTCACTTGAGCTTAAGGAAGATGATTTTAGTGAGACAAATGAGCTCGAGGAGCATGATGAACCATGTGATTGCCCAGTCATTGAAGATTTTGATTTGGTTAGGGCTATCTTAGAGGATTCAAATCCTCATTTACTTGATGATTCAATCAGTGACCCCATTCCTCATCTGCACCCCGAAGAGCTGACTTCTAAGATCATTATGCTTAAGTCAATTTTGATTCAGCCATGATTTCTTGACTTGGGAGAATCATATGGGGTGAATGACATGCTAGAGGTTCCAGAGCCTGAGCCCTTGATGTTGGAAGATAGAATTGTTAAAATAAAAATTTGGGAGGCTAACTCTGAGGGAACTTTAAATTTGGATCTAAGGGTACCTATTTACCTGAAACCACCTATCTTCTATACAAACCCTTATGATATCTTTCACGTGCGACCCAAGCCTGGAATAACTGATTATTTTTCTGAGCTAAATGTTAAGTGGACATCTGATTTTAATAAATCAAATCAACCTGTTGTCCGACACTTTGGTCTTGGGTTGCACACCACTAAACCTCAGGACTGACCCTGCAAGATTAACAACCTTCGATTCTGGGTGATTTTCATCCAGAACCTTAGAACCACTTGACCCTGGGGCATGGATCTGCACCATAATTTGATCCACGTCTGTGGACAACTTCTGCTAATGGGTTTCAGGATCAATATTTTTATTTTGACTCTAACCCACACTTGTGAATTCTCAATTTCTTCTTTGTATGTATATTATGTCTAGATGAAGGTATTAAATTTAGCACTTGTTTATATTTCACGTTATCTGTGGAGCTAACTAGATTTCTCATGGTATTCAGGTGATATTCTGTTTACTCTGCCCTTTTCAGGTCTTTGTTTTTACAATGAGGACATTGCATCACTTAGGCATGGGGGGTGGATAATCAATTCCTGAAATCATTTTGTTAACTCCATAGAATTTCTTTTAGTTTCTTATAAAATAATAAAAATTAAAAAATTTGAAAAAGATAAAAAAAGAGAGAAATTAGGAAAAGAGAACTTAGCCATTTGGAAGTTATTAACTTTAGGAAATGATACAAGAGGACCTAAACACTTAGACTCTTCAGATCTTTTGGCTTAATTAGCCCAGGTGTCCACTCGAATGTGGACTTAGTCTCAAGTTTTCGCCAATTAAAATTCATTTTAAGTTGGTAAATAAATTGGGATGATAAGTATGCGACTTATCAACCCGCCCTCTGATTTGGGGGGACTTTAAGCGTAAGTATCTGCATACTTTTTTTTGCATTGACTTACATTTCAGTGGTTTCTTCGAAAATTGGGTAGCTAATGAACTATCTACGGTGGTATGGCTGACAAGTTGTTAGTGGTAACAGCTCATTGTCGGTTGTCCAAAGCCCAGTCACAAGACCATTTTCATTGTACTACCTTTAGGTAAATCTTAGATCAAGGAAGCCACCTACTTAAAAAAAAAAAGGACATACAAAATGAAAAAGAAAAAAAATTAAAAAGGAGAAAAAAAAAATAAACAAAACCACACTTCACTACATGACTATGGCTGGCAAGTTGCCGTTGGTAGTAGCCCATTGCCGGTTGTCCAAAACCCAGCTCACAAAAATGCACAATAATTCCCAAAACACTTATGGAAGAAGTGGGGAAGTGATTACGCAGCAAAAATACACCAACAATTGTGCCATCTTGTGCTGTTTCCTAGCATTGCTAGTGCATATTAGGTAGCCATAGTTGCATTTGTAAAAATAAATGCATGCATGCATTTATTTGAGAGGGGAGGAGAGTGAATAAATTGGCCTTGTAATTAACGTATTCTTCAAGTGCTGCCACGCAAAATCACCATCTTTATTTTTATTTGGCTTTGAATTTCTTCTCCACGCAGCTATAGGGCATGGCTGCTTCTTCTTCGCGCCACTCCCTGCCAACCGCATGCTTAGCCATGCATGCAGCCCAGGGCATGGCTGTGCATGCCTCATTCCTCTTTAAAAAGGGCACAGCCATCTTCCTTGCGGGGAGCCTAGTCCACACAACACACACAGCACCCCTTCCTTCCTCCAAGCCATCTCCTCCTCTCTCCCCTCCATACGCAGCCCCTCTTCCTACTGGAGAGACACACTAAAGGTAGGAGCAGCTCATAGTGGTCCACGACCATCACTGTGATTCCCACCACCGCCCAGCTCATCCAAGAGCAGGTGGGCGTGGTGGATTCCACCCTCTGTTTCTACGTTCAAGCACTTCCACCATTGCTACAGACTCAAGCTTGGAAGCTCAACAGCAGCAGCAGCACGGTGCAGCAGCCTCTCGACCGCACGCAGGCCACCGCACTCCCCAACAGCAGCTGACGCAGCTCTTTCCGCATGCGCAGGCCCGCTCCACAGCACCCGCGCACGTAGAACTGGCCGCAGATGGTCGCCCGTGCCAAGCACGCACTGTAGCCACTGTTCATGATAGAGAGCGCAACACTATAGCTACAGTGCGGTGACCGGAAAGTTTCTCATTTATCCGGTCACCGCGCACTCTCGCTACATCTCAACCGTCGCCAGCCCGTCGGTGTGCCTGGTGCCGCGTACGCTCGCTTCGCTGCGTCTGCTCCAACGCCCGCTTCTTTGCCCGCGTTCACCTCAGCACGTAGCGCGGTGTGCTACGTCGGCAGTGCGGTGCACTGCTCCATCACATTGCTCCCTCCAGTGCGCGCCTACACTTGCGCGCTCCTGCACCTACGCGTGCACGCTCCTACGTGCACCACCAGACGTCGGCTGAAGCCTCTGGACGACTTAACCAGCAGACGCTCTCTCTCTCTCTCTCTCTCTCTCTCATAGACACACACCTCACACACACACACACACCACACTTGTACACACTCACGTGTACACACACTCACTCACTTGTACACGATTATATACTTATATATATATACATATATATATTTATATACATATATATACATATATCTATACATATATTATTACCTATACAACAAAGTATAAGTATATATACATATAAATTTGTACATATATATACAAATATAAATACATATATATATAAATATATATATCCATCTACATATATCTATATACATAGATACTTATACTAATATATCTATATACATATATACATATATATAACTATATACAAATATTACTATATATATATATATATCTATATCTATACAGTTATATATATACATACATATATATCTAATTATAAATAAATATATATATATATACATACTTCTATCTATATATATTTGTATATCTATATATGCATATATATATCGACATCTATATAGTTATATATACATACAATATATCTAATTATAAATGCATATATATATATATATATATATATATACATACATCTATCTATATATATTTACATACCTTTATATATACATACATACACATATATTTATAAATATATATAACTACATATACACCTACATAATTATAACCATATCTATATATATACATATAAATATATATTTATATATATACATATATATATATATATTTTTTTTTTCATATCACCTACCACACGTTGTATCGTGGGAATATCTGCACCAGTTGCTGATATTTCCCGATACACGAGTACAAAAAGCATCTCCGCACACACCTTCCACCCATCCATCCTACACTCCACGTGGCACTTCGTCCTGTTGGTTGCATCTTCCTAGACGACGATCAACTCAACACCATGCTACACGCCATTTCCACCTCCACCCCCACCCCTATATATATATAATATATATATCTATATATATACATACTATATTTATATTATTTCTATTTCTCTTTCCTGCTATCAAAAATATAAAAAATATATAAAAGAGAAAAGATAATTCTTGACTTTCAGGTACTCAGTCTTGCGAACAGCAAGACCAGTTTTGGAACCCTAATTTGGCTCAAAGCCAAGAACCTGATTTTAAGGGTGTACCTCAAGGACAAAAATTATCAGAAAAAAATTTTAAATAGAAAAACACCAAAAACATAATAAACGAACTGAAGAGATTCATTGTAGGACAGGCATAGAAACTTAGTCACCTTTAATCCCGCTTCCCTGAGTTTGACCCTGGGCCTAAAAGTGACCAAGATAAAATCACGTAGGCCAGGTTAAAAATTTTGTAAAAAGGTGGTTAGGTTCGATTTAGGTTAACCACTATACTCATTTCAACGATTAAATCACCATATTAACATAACCTATCCAGGTCTACACCACACTTTTTCTGGCACCATTGCCGGGGAAGTACGCATTCAGGTAAGTTTCTACTCCATTCCTTTAATTTTTCTCTTCTCACACCCATCTCTTCAAGGGTGTTTCTATTTGTTGGTGTGCAGGTGAACCAATTGCAAGGAGAAGGCAGGCAGACGAAGTCAGAGACGTGGGCAGATCCAAGGTGGGAACGAGTGCGTAAAGCGGCCGGCACTGCACTAGAACTTCTCCCACGTTGCTGAACAGGTAGGTCTCTCTTTCTTAGCAACTTAGGTCAACTTGTCACCTTAATAATAATAAAAAAGAAACTAAAAAAACTTCTTGGGATCTCTTGGGGTAAGTGGATTAAAAATCACTTATTTGATTATTTGCCATCACTCCCACGCCTCGGGATTTCCCGCCAAATTTCGCATAGCGAAGATCCAAGAATCTTGATTCTTGAATCTTTCGTCATGTGATGTATTCTTTAAGGCAAAAATAAAATGATTGATTGCTATCCCCCTTTTCCTCATTTATCTGCACTTCGGGATCAGATTTTTGGTGGGGAGACTTGGAATTGAGTTGATTCCAACCCCACCACGACCTTTCACGTGCCTAAGATTTGATCCCGAATACTTCAACCTCAACAATTTGATTTTCTTTATCTTGTGGTGTAGCCTTGTGTGTGGAACATCATTCTGGTGATTGGGAGCACTTGAATTGAAGTACTTTGGCTCCCTTTCACATTAATCTAAAATTGACTCATGCATCCACACATAGAAATCTCCATCTAGGGAAGCCCATTGTATTTTAGCATGCATTAACCAACTGACATTGAAGAAGGGTTTGTTGGGCTTAGAAAAAAACTTGTATTCTCTCAAAACCCGGAGATTGGTTGAATTAGTAATTCAGCAAAATCCTAAAATCCATACTACTTAAGGTTGGAACTCTAAAAACCATTCGCCAATTAAAACTTTAATTCGGGGAGATTTCCCCATTGCATGCTTGGTTTACAAACATTATAAAATCAACCACTTGGGCATTACCCGTAAATAACGCCCTTCACATTCCAGAAGCACTTGATCCTAAGACTCTAACTAAAATTGGTAGCAACTTGACCATTATTTAGGATTGGAGGTTTAACAACCTGCGTGTAGATCCTACGTGCTGGTGAGGGTTCTCGCATGCTATCGAGTGTCTAAGACTGGGGCAAACGGCCTTTTAATCTGGCTTGGTGGTTCCGCTGTGCTCGCATTCGGTTCCGTAGTTCATGATAGTAGGTAACTTAGATCTTTTGGTTTAAGGGCACACTGTAGAGGTTAGGAATTTGATTGTATTGATTTGTCATCAAGTGTACCTTTCCAGCATCATTTCTCTCATCTCCTTTTCCCTTCGTATCCCCCCAATTCTTCTTGCGGTAGTGCATGTTTGGGAGGAGGTCACAAAACCCTGAACTGTTTGAATTGTCTGCAAAATTTTAGGAAAGAAGTCGAATCATCCTCCTCCACAAACATGGCTGCACGCCCACCCCCAAATCTCGAGGGTGGAAACTGCCCTCAAAACCCACCAGGTGGTGGAGCCTTGGATCCCATAACCTGCCTCCAAGCCCAAATGGAAATGTATAATATACAAATTGAGGCCATTAGGAAAACATTGGAGGAAATGCAGAATCCTCCTGAACAGGAGGAGCCTAGGTCTCTTAGCTCATATCAGAATCCCGCTGCTATAGAGACCATAGGACAAATTCGGGTCCCCATGGGCGGGGAAGACTTTGAATTGAAACCTAACATAATTGGCCTGATAAATTTTCAATTCCATGGTCTTGCAAGTGAAGATCCTTTTCTCCATTTGGAAGACCTAACCCAATTGGCTGAAATAGTTAAACCGAGAAATATCAGGTTACCAATAGTCCTCATGAAAATGTTCCCGTTTTCATTGCAGGATAAAGCGTCGCAGTGGTTACGCACCCTTGGGAGAACCATCCACTCTTGGGAAGAGATGCGAATAGCATTTCTCAAGAAGTTCTTCCCAATCGGGCGAACCAATGTGCTTCGCTGTGCTATCACCTCTTTTACGCAACAAAATGGCGAACAGTTTCATGAGGCATGGGAGAGATATAATGACCTCCTCAGGAAGTGACCACACCACTGTCTGCCTAAGTGGCATATAGCCTAGATTTTCTACTATGGGCTAAATGAGACTTTGAAGTAGATTGCAAACGCTTCTTGCGGAGGGAACTTCATGAATAAAGACGAGAATGGAGCATTCGAATTATTTGAAAATATGAGCGAAAACTCAATGAACAATGCCTCCATTGTTGCCTTTAATCATACCAGCCTACCCCGTAATGTCCATGAAGTTGACACGGGACCCTCCCATTCATCCACAGATCTTAGCCTTATCGCACTGAAATTGGATGAAGTCTCCGTCGTGCACAAGAAGCTGGACGAGATTCTGGCCAACCCCGCCCATTCTATGGCAAACACCCCCACCTCACCACTTTGTCACAATCCCAATTCTTCCAACACCAGGCTTATCCCTAAAAACCCCGTAAGACCTTCCTTACCGAGTGTCACACTGAGCAATTTGGTAAGTCATGTGGATCTGGCCTCTGCAAGCCAGTATTTTGACACGAAGGACCAAGCCTCCGTGTGCTCGGATGCATATTTACATGCAAATGAGTCTTCTGGCATAGAAGATGCTTGCGCCCAGGGGAACAACCCATTCTCTACCACTTATAACCCAGGGTGAAGAAATCATCCGAACTTCTCATGGTCCAGCAACCCGTAGCTCCAGAACCCCGCGGGTGGACCAATGCGACCGTCCGCACCCGTCATCCCAAGGGCCCAGTCTAATCCTATGGAAAATCCGCCATCAGGTCCTTGCATACCGCAAACAAAACAGACATCAAGTCCTCTCAATGAATTGATGTGAATGATGACAGAAATGTCAAAGTGCCATGAAGAGAACATGACCTCTCTTCAGCACCAATTGGTGCAGCAGAATGCTGAGATCAATCAACTACGCAAGGTGACTCGATCTCAGGGCACTCTTCTAGCCCAACTTGTTCCCAACCTGCGAAATTTCATACCTCGTGGTCCTCAACCACAGGCACGACCTTCTCAAGGGCAGGTTCATCAGATTCTACAGGCTCCAAGCACGCCACCGAGATTTCAGGCTAATCCCGCTGCAGCACCTCACTCTTATGTCCCTATTGCAAACCCTCCTCCACCTTATGATCCCACTGGAACCGCAGCATCCAATGCGATCACTACGAGGAGCGGTAAGCAGACTGTCAATCCGCCTCGACCTGATCCTAGCCCGTCTTCTTCATCGCCCTCTCATTCAGGATGCGTACCGCATTCACGAGAGGACGATACACCCAAATTAGTGACAGAATCAGTCCCATTCCCTAAGGCTCTACTGAGGGAGCCAAAAGGCAAGAAGAAGGATACGCAGGCCTTTGATAACCTACGTAATTTATTCAGGGATGCTGAAATCAAGGTACCCCTGCTAGAGGCCATCGACCACATACCTACTATCGCCTGATTTTTCAAAGACTACACAACACCCAGGTGACAGTCAAAGAAAACTAAGAATCCGGTGGTTCTCTCGCCTCATGCGAGTTGTGATATACTGGTAAATCTACCACCGAAGCAGAAAGATCCAGGAACACTGCTTATTTCCTATAGTATCCAAGGCTGCAATTTTAACTGTGCCCTGCTTGACCTAGGATCTTCCATCAATCTTATACCAACCATCATGCTCGAAAAATTTTCCTTGGGAAATCTGAAACCCACTCCTATCACGTTACAGTTGGCAGATCGTTTTGTCAAAATTCCAAAGGGTGTGGTGGAAGACGTGGTGGTTAGGGTCAATCTCTGTTTTCCTGTTGACTTTCTTATTTTAGATATGGAAGTTCCTAGCTCACTTTTTGATTTTCCGATCATCCTTGGTCGACCTTTCTTGTCCACAGCCCACGCCCATATCGACTGCGAGTCGAGCTGTATTGAGATTGTCGTTGGATCTGAGAAGCTCAAGCTTAACATCTTCAAGGCAACCAAGAACTTTGATTGCGATTGCATCGAGGATGACACGTCTGACGAGGACATGGCCGTCAGCACATGTATCGGACTAATTTTGACGTATTCTGACTACTGCGGATTACCTGTAAACACTGATGATTGCCTGTCTGACACATATTGTGACATTCCCCCATCCCTCCCTATTCCCGTACCTTCTCCTGACCAGACTTCTGATGAGGTTTTCTCCGCTTCCCATACCTCGTGGTCTGAGTCATATCTGAGCTAATCACCGTCGGTCCACACTCTTTAAGACCGGATTGCCCTTTCTTTCCTGCCAAATTAGGCGAAGTTGCAACTCCACACTAGGACCTTGAGCCCATATACTACTCACTGGGACTATTCCTTTTTGGATCCATTTATCCAAGAAGCCCCTCTTCTTGGCCAATCTGAGGGCTAACTTCTTCCTCTTGACTTGTTTTTCGATCCGCCTGGGACACTCTCATCCCAAGAAATCCCAGATCTTTCACCATCCACTCCTGAGCTGAAAGAGCTGCCTAGTACACTTAAGTATGTTTTCTTGGGACCAAATGAAATGCTCCCCATAATCATATGTTCAAAATTGACCAGGGAGCAAGAGTGCAAACTAACGAAGGTCCTTATGGAACACAAGGTAGCCATTGGATGGTCTTTATCTGACTTAACTGGCATTAGCCAATCCTACTGCACTCACCGTATATATACGGAGGAAGAGGCTCGACCTTCCTGCGAGATGTAGCGACGTCTCAACCCTAACATGTGGGAGGTCATTAAGAAGGAAATTATTAAGTGGCTGGATGCGGGTATAATCTAGCCGATCAGCGATAGCCTCTTGGTTTGTCCGATTCATGTCGTGCCCAAAAAGGTGGGACTCACCATCCATGTCAATGACAGGGGCGAATCCATCCCTACACGCACTCCTACATCCTGGAGAGTGTGTGTAGATTATAGGAAACTCAATGCTGCAATTAAGAAAGGTCACTTTCCGCTACCTTTCATTGACCAAATCCTGGAACGGTTAGCGGGAAATAAATTTTTCTGTTTCCTGGATGGATTCTCAGGATATAACTAGGTGGCAATTGACCCTCGAGACCAAGAGAAAACCACCTTTACCTACTCCTTCGGCACCTTCGCATTTAGAAGGATGTCGTTTGGACATTGTAATGCACCAGCAACTTTCCAGAGATGTATGCTGGTGATATTTCATGACATGGTGGGTGACTTTCTCGAGGTCTTCATGGATGACTTTTCAATCTTTGGACCCTCTTTTGATGACTGTCTTGCCAACCTGACCCGTATCCTTAGGAGATGTATTGATGTAAACCGCATGCTTTCCTGGGAAAAAAGTCATTTTATGGTACATGAGGGAATTGTTCTCGGGCATATCATCTCCGATTGGGGTATCGAGGTTGACAAAGCTAAGCTTGATGTAATTGCTGATTTACCGGTGCATGGCTCTGTCAAACAAATCCGTTCCTTCCTGGGACACGTCGGTTTCTATAGGAGATTCATCAAAGATTTCTCCAAGATTTATCGACCCTTAACTCATCTCCTATAGACCGACGTACCCTTCGATATGGGCCCCGACTGCATACGAGCATTCACGCAGCTGCGTAATGCTGTCACCAAGGCCCCTGTTCTCCAGCCACCTGATTGGTCCCTCGACTTTGAACTCATGTGTGACACTTCCGACCTTGCAGTTGGAGCCATCCTAGGACAAAGACGCGATAGACACCTCTTCGTGGTGTACTACACCAGTAAGACGTTGGACGAGGCCTAGCGTAATTATACTACCACTGAGAAAGAACTACTGGCGGTCATCTTTGGGTTGGAGAAATTCCGCTCTTACCTTCTGGGCTCACATGTTACTGTTTTCACTGATCACGTGGCCATTCGCCATATCATGCACAAGAAGGATGCCAAGCCCAGACTGATTCGTTAGATCCTTCTGCTCCAACAATTTGACATTGAGATCCGCGATAAGGCCAGAGCCCAGAATGTTGTGGCTGATCATCTTTCTAGATTGGACCCTGACCATATTGGACTTACTCTACTGATTAATGAGATTTTTCGTGAAGAGCACCTATTGGCAATTAATGTGGCAAGTGGACCTTGGTATGCCGACATTGCCAATTACCTTGCTTCTGGATCCCTTCCACGTGGCTGGCCTAAAAACTAGCGTGAGCATCTCATGGCAGAAGCAAAGTATTATTTCTGGGATAATCCACTTCTTTTTCGAATAGATGCTGATCAAATCATCCATCGCTGTATACCTGACAACGAATTCCCCAGTGTGGTATCCTTCTGCCACGATCAGGCCTGCGGAGGCCATTTCTCTGGGAGGAAAACTGCAGCCAAGGTGTTGCAGTGTGGCTTCTTTTGGCCCTCCCTTCACCAGGATGCACACAATTATGCCAAACATTGCACTAGGTGCTAGTCATTAGGGTCAATGTCACGTCGTGACATGATGCCCTTACAACCCATCTTATCTACGAAAATCTTTGACATTTGGGGAATTGATTTCATGGGTCCCTTTCCTCCTTCCAACGGCTTCGAATTCATTCTCTTGGCTATTGATTATGTTTCGAAATGGATCGAGGCTATTCCCACGCGCCGTGCTGACCATATTATATCCACTCGATTTGTCAAAGACCACATTTTTGCATGCTTTGGGATCCCTCGAGCCATTATCTCGGATGGAGGAAGCCACTTTACCCATGCTTCTTTTCGGGGCTTTTGAGGAAATACGGAGTCCACCATCGTATCGCATCCTCGTATCATCCTCAGACAAACAGCCAGGCAGAGGTGTCAAACTGGCAAATCAAACAAATTCTCCAGAAAACGGTTCGGCCTGACCGTAAGGATTGGTCCGACAAGCTGATTGACGCACTATGGGCGTATCAGACCGCCTTCAAGGCTCCTCTTGGTATGTCTCCTTATAGAATCGTTTACGGGAAGCCTTGTCATTTGCCCGTGGAGTTGGAGCACCACGCTTATTGGGCGGTTCACCAATGTAACCTTGACCCAGACCTGTGTGGTTGAGAAAGGAAACTCCAACTCCAGGAGTTGAAAGAGCTCCGTCGTGAAGCCTACGATTCTGCCTTAACTTTCAAGTGATGCACTAAGGCTTTTCACGACAGCCGTATTCGGCGGAAGGAATTTGAGCCATCTCAGCAAGTTTAGCTCTACAATGCCCGGCTCAAATTCTTTCTCGAGAAACTGAAGTCCAAATGGACTAGTCCTTTCCTGGTCTCGAGACCATTTCCCAACGGGGCCGTTGAGATTGAAGATCCCAAATCTGGGCATAAATTTACGGTCAATGGGCAGCGTTTGCAACCCTATCTTACTCATGAACCTGCCCCCGTTGGAGAAACTGTTGCCCTGCTGGAGGGTAACTAATGTCGTGCCTCATTCTGAGTCTAGCTGGGGACGTTAAATTCAACGCTCGTTGGGAGGCACCCCAACAACACTCCGCCACTGTCACGCACACTTCACTTTTCACTTCACCACCCACCATCCACCCACCCTACCACCCATCTGTTTACCCTGCACCTCAGCTCTCGTTACCCCATCTTTGGTCCTTTCTTTACCCTACCCTACATGCATATGAGGACATAGCATCGTTTGGCATGGGGGGGTGGATAGGCATCCATAGGATCTGGGTATTTTAGGGTATCATGCAGTCTCCATGTATCTATAAATATATTAAAAAAGAAAATGGCATTTAGTAATGATCTGAAGGCTGAAACAAAAGTACAATAAGTGTTTGTGGATATTCAACCACTGCTTTGAAGACTTTCCAGGCCACAGAAGCTTGATTTGCTTAGGCTCGGCTTAATTCACTTGAGCATTAACAAGATAGATCGGAATCTCTCCAAACTAAGGACATATTCTTGTACCTGAGACACTAGTACAGGATCCGTTGGTTAGCTTCCACTTAAGAGCCTAAAGTAATCTTGGTTCACACTACACATATCAAGAAAGACCAGGTGAACATAAAATCCAACTCTAGTGTTCATTAGGGAAGGTGGAGTCCTTACCTGTGCGCTTAGGCAGACTTTTTATCCCAGGCTTTAGTTTTGTGTTTAGGAGAGACTCTTTCCACCAAAAAGAAACTCTCCCACCAAAAGAAAAGTGTGCTCCTCCAAATAAAGAGATATATTGACATGTGTTTCAAAAAAAAAAAATACAAATAAGTCAGTATATCTCGCAAATGTCTGTAAAGTCTTCTCCCTACAAAAGTTCTTCAGGGCAAGTTACAAATACCTTGTTTTCTTTGAGCCACAAATGTAATAAAATGGGAGTTGAGTTTTCCGTCATCTTTTTAAGGGTCAATCCGAAAACATGAGCTGAAACTGGGACCAACCTGCACTTAAAAATTCGTGATACCCTGGACTTGAGTCTTAATGTTCATTTGGTCAGTCTTGATCCTTCACTATGCAAAAGCCATAATCTCTTGAACTCTCAAGTATGGCAAAAACCTCCTGGGTCCAGGAAATCGTACTTAAGGTTTAAATATCAAGAGTCTAGGTTAGTTGAGAGTTGGTCTATGTCATGTAAGACTTAAAGTACTGGTAGTCTTCTCGACAATTCGCTCTCACAATATCCAAAAAATAAACACATCTACGTCGCCTCAGAAGAAAATCTTCAGCTTAAGATCATTTCTAAATATAGTAGAAAATGTTTTGCTAGGGACTAGCAAAAGATAGGCATGGGAGTATGATTGCGCAACAAAAATACACCAACAATTGTGCCATCTTGTGCTATGTCCTAGCATTGCCAGTGCATATTAGGTAGCCATAGTTGCATTTGTAAAAATAAATGCATGCATGCATATATTTGAGAGGGGAGGAGAGTGAATAAATTGGCCTTGTAATTAACATATTCTTCAAGTGCTGCCTCGCAAAATCACCATCTTTATTTTTATTTGGCTTTGAATTTCTTCTCCGCACGGCTACAGGGCATGGTTGCTTCTTCTTCGCGCCACTCCCTGCCAGCCGCATGCTTAGCCATGCATGCAGCCCAGGGCATGGTTGTGCATGCCTCATTCCTCTTTAAAAAGGGCACAGCCATCTTCCTTGCGGGGAGCCTAGTCCACACAACACACACAGCAACCCTTCCTTCCTCTAGGCAATCTCCTCCTCTCTCCCCTCCATATGCAGCCCCTCTTCCTACTAGAGAGACACACTGCGGGTAGGAGCAACTCATAGTGGTCCACGACCACCACTGTGAGTCCCACCACCGCCCAGCTCATCCAAGAGCAGGTGGGCGTGGCGGATTCCACCTTCTGTTTCTATGTTCAAGCACTTCCGCCATTGCTGCAGACTCAAGCTTGGAAGCTCAATAGCAGCTGCAGCAGCACGGTGCAGCAGCCTCTCGACCGCACACAGGCCACCGCGTGCCCCTGCAGCAGCCGACGCAGCTCTTTCCGCACGCGTAGGCCCGCTCCACAGCACCTGCGCACGTAGAACTGGCCGCAGACAGTCGCCAGCGCCGAGCGCGCACTGTAGCTACTGTTCATGATAGAGAGTGCAACACTATGGCTACAGTGCGGTGACCGGAAAGTTTCTCACTTATCCGGTCACAGCGCACTCTCTCTCTCCGCATCACAACCGTCGCCAGCCTGTCTGCGTGCCTGCTGCCATCTACTCTCGCTTCGCTGCATCTGCTCCAACGCCTGCTTCTTCGCCAGCGTTCACCTCAGCGCGTAGCGCGATGCGCTGCGCCACGCAGTGCACTGTGCTGTGCCCTCACACCGCTCCCTCCAATGCATGCTTGCGCTTGCGTGCTCCAGCACCTGCGCATGCACTCTCTTGGGTGCACCACCAGACGTCGGCTGAAGACTCTGGATGACTTAACCAGTAGACGCCCTCTCTCTCTCTCTCTCTCTCTCTCGCACACACACACCACACTTGTCCACACTCATGTGTACACACACTCACTCACTTGTACACGACTATATACTTATATATATATACATATACATATATATATATACACATATATTTATACATATATTTATATACAAATATACATACATATATACATATATATCTATAGCTATAAATACATATATATATATATATATATCCATCTACATATATCTATATACATAGATACTTATAGTAATATTTCTATATACATATATACTTATATATAACTATATACATATATTACTATATATATATATATATATATCTATACAGTTATATATATACAAACATATATATCTAATTATAAATATATAAATATATATATATACATACATCTATCTATATATATAATTATAGATCTATATATATATACATACATATACATATATATATCTATATATTTATATAAATATATATTTATGCACATATATACACATATATATACATACATATATACATATATATCTATCTACATATATCTATATACATATATTACTACATATATATATACGTATATATATCTACATCTATATAGTTATATATATATACATACATCTATCTATATATATTTACATACCTTTATATATATATACATATACATATATATATATAACTACATATACACCAATAAAGTTATAACCATATCTATATATATACATATAAATATATATTTATATATATACATATATATATATATTTTTTTTTTCATATCACCTACCACACGATGCATCGTGGGAATGTCTGCACCAGTTGCTGATATTCCCCAATACACGAGTACAGAAAGCGTCTCCGCACACACTGACAAAAAGCCATTTTTGCCCATTTGGAAGTCGCCGGAAATCGTAGTATAGTCGCGCAAAAACGTTCGTCAAAAATTGATTTCTAAAGATAACGAGACTTGAGTCCCGGTCATCCGTCTCTGGGAGATGTTGCTTTTACTTTTGAAATCGATCTTTTTGCCGATCTACTTTATTTAGAATTGCATGCCGGTTAGTGATTATTACGTATTTACGTACGACATGCTTAGTTGTAAGAATATTAAGAGTTAGAAACTTGCAATATTAGCCACGCAAAAGATAATAGCAATCATTAAGCTCATGGTGATTTCAAACAGATAGAGATATATATATATAAAAATGTGCTTTCATTCATTCATTTGGGAGTTGTTGCACAAGGAATCTAGAGGAAAGCTTGTACATAAATTCTTGAAAATTAAATCTAGCTACCAGAAAATGATCGCATACAAGAATCGATGGGGGGATTTCGGATGCATCATTGGGGGAGAAGTAAGACTACACCACAAAGCAGTAAATAAACGCATTAAATATACGAAGAGCATAATCTAAATCTAGCAGAATGGAAGGGCATTCAGGGGTGGTCCCTGATGGCCTTTGAGTGGTTGAAAGAAGAAGGAGGGGCAGCCAATGGAGCTTAGGTCGGCCCTTGGAGAGAGGTTGGGGAGCTGATCCAGCTTCCTGGCGTGGAGATGGTGGCCTCCATGGTGGTGCTCAACTTGTGGAGGTGGAGTGGAGATGGAAGTGGCTAGCCTAAGAAGAATGGATGCCAAGGAAGTGAATGGGTGCAAATGGCCACCCAAGGGGTCCTTTTATAGACCTAAGTGAAGCTCTCTAGAGAATTATGGAATTCTCTAGAGAGGCCTATGGTGGGAACTCGTGGGAGAGTGAGAGAGAGAGGGTGGATGGTGGTCTTTAGATCCACCAAATGTGGATCTAAAAATTGAATGGCTCTTGGTTGCTATTTTTGGCAACCAAGGAAACCACACATGGTAGAGAGTTCTAGAGAACTCTAGGCTAGATATTTTTGTGTGGATGATGTGTGTGGGTGTGTGTGGGTTGAAACTTAGGTGGCTAGGTTGATTAGGTTGCGTTCTAATGGGTTTAGGTCAAGGTAGGTCTCAAATTAGGGTTATGAACCCTAATTCACTAAGGTAAAGTGCAATTAAACTTAATACAAGTTTAATTGGGTGTGTGGAAACTTAATTAAGAGTAAAACAACTCAATTAAGTCAGGTCTAGGTCAATTGGACTCTCACTGAGTCCAATTGGACAGTGTGTGCTGAGATCAGGGCTCAATTGGACTCAATGAGTCCAATTGAATAGGCTGATGGAATTGACTAAGATCCAAGTCAATTAGGTTTAGTGAGGACCTAATTAGGTCCTTAGGGAGGTCTAGATGTGATGTACTAGGGTTAGGGCACCTTAATTTAGGTTCCTATGGGGTTCGAATTGTGTTTAGGGACCTAGAGATCCAAGATCAATGCTTTAATCTCAAAATAGGAATTCGAGAGCAGTATCAGACGTCTAATAATATAATCAGACATCTTATACTCAAAAATCAGAAGTCTAGACTTGTTGTCTGGATGTCCAATCAGAGTCAGGAAGGATTTCGGGTTCTATTTTGGGTATTCTGCAGAAGTTAGACGTCTGACAAAGTGTCTAGATGTCCAATAACACTGCAGAAGTGGGTTTGAAGTGTGCGGGATTTGGCTAAGGGTCATGGACATCTTAAAACTTATCTGGTCTTCCGGAGAAGGGTTGGAACTAGGGTTTTAGGGCTTCCTAGGGTGTTGTGACCTAATCTAAGGGTGGCTAAGGATTGGGGAAGTCTCTAGGCTATCCTAGGGCTAGGATGGACCTAAGCTCTTCACATTTTACTACTTCATTTATACTTAATAGAATAGAAAACCTTTAACCCCCTTACCTTATTATTCCTACATCTAAACTAGGCCTTCTGCTCCAGCTCTGCTACAACTCCCGTTATTCCTGATCCAGCTTCAGATCCAGCTCCTGATCAGCTTATTCCCTGCAATTGACATAATGCACTTAATCAGCACATTATAACATTATTTTATGCATAGCTAAAGGAAAGCAGTAAAGATGCAGATAATGCGTATGCATGCATGAATAACCCTAACTTATGCTAAGTCCTAGTATAATTTAGGTCATTTAAGACCTATGATTGCTGCGCAATCATACCCCCATGCCTAAATCTTGCTAGTCCCTAGCAAATGCAAGACTAGATTATTTACAGTAAGGGTCCCTAAGGGACTGGTTATTTTATCAAGTGTTTGCATTGAGATTTTTCTCCCTTTTGTTTTCATCCTATGCTCTAGAAATCCAGACAATCGTGAAGGTGCAGCTATGTAGCTTTTGCAACGGATTTGAGTGAAAACTAATACACCTCTAAAGCCTATACTTGACCCCTAATAAAAATTATACCAGGATAGGTGGATTTCTTCCGTCGGGGTATTCAAGATATTCTATGAATTTCACCCCAGCTTTGGACTTAGGTAGAGAATCTTTGAGGGAAAGGATTATATATTTGGTGGCTCATTCTCACTTGGTGCTATATAGAGACTAGTACTAAAGAATCCAGATTCCTGAATTACTAAGTAACTCAACTTAGAGAAAGACGAGAAAAACTATTCTCTCTTTGATTCCTTTGTATTCATTCTCTCTTGCTCTTTTTCTTTCTTTTTCTTAGAGCTCACAACCTCACTAGATTCACACATAGGATCTGTATTTGGTGCTCTCACTAGGCATTAACACTTTAATTGAGTTCTCATAACTCTAGCACTAAGTCGGAATTCCTCAGCCATTATTCAGGCAATCAGAAACACAAGAAAAATAGGTTAAGGCCATATTTGGTGGAGCTCAATTTTATTTGGTGGTATTGCCTCGATGAAATAAACACTAAATATTCATTCTTTTCTTCTTTTTTCTTCTTTTTCTAATTTTTTTCTGTTTTTCTTTCTTTTCATCATTCTTTTTCTTTTTCTTTTTCTCATTTTTTTTTATTTTTTTTTTCAGCATAACACAACTGGCATATATCCATGAACTTTATTAAGGAGGCATTATTGGGGATTGGTGGTACTCAAGAGACATTGGGGGGCTTATTTGGTGGAAGTGCCTGCTCACGGCACCGGGAGAGACGGATAGGACGGTGTATTTCTGACCTTGACATCAATACCCTCTTTCAGCCAAGGATTCCGTAAAGAATGGTCGTAACCATCCAACTAAGCCCTAGTTTTATGAAAACTCGCTCTCCGCGTATTTGCCTTATTCGATGGCTCTCAAAATTTCGCACAAAAATGTATGCGCGGGAACCGAGAGCGAAAACTATGTCTAATCTCAGAGTATCATTACCTAATTATCTAGGATTCCAGATTCCTTGCACTAATCCTAGAGTACCAATACACTCTACTCTCTCACACTATTTGGTGCATTTTTTAAGGAAAATCTGCCTGACTCCCAAAACATTGTCTAGGGGTTCAGGAAAAGAAGCACTACTTCACAACAGACTGAAGATGTTTATCAGCCTTCACCGTGAATCCATTGCAAATTCTACGTGTGTGTGAAAGTTGTACTGGATTCCAAATTACAGGAATCAACTAAAGGATAAAATCCCTAATGCATTCTCTTAATAAAATAATCTTATTCATGAATGCAATATCTATATATGCTATAAACATGTAACCTCATATAATTTATACTTCGTGAATTTCCCATATCGGGTTACAATCAGCTTGACCCTAAATTTAGAACAAAAGGTGAGTGGGTGAGTCGGAATTGGTTGTTGCGAACAATTTCTAGCTCCAATGAGAGCATTGGAGGTGGAGTGGGTTGTTCTTTTATTTAAGGTCCTAAAGTACGTTTTGCATGCAGCTCCAAGGTTTTCGTAAGTGTTGACAAAATTTTTTTTTTAGTTTTTCTGTATCTACCCCCCCATGCCTAAGTTCTTGCATGTCCTCATGCATGAATGTAAAAGAAAATAAATGCTGCAGGGAGAGAATGGGTAGAAATCACCTATAATTGCTCCTAAAATTATATTCAGCACCGGCCAACCTGTTAATATGCAATATAAAAGGGAAATATGCTAAAACAAAAATATGCTATGTATAAAAATGGTTATATATAAATGATGGTGGAATGTGGGGCGAATGGTATCTATATGTGCTGAATTTAACGCCTCCAGCGCGGCGAAAACTCAATTAGTTGTGTCATTTCTAGCATAGGAGCCGGCTAAGATTAAGAGAAAGATATGCTCGTATGCTCCCAGAATCAGTGGTCCGGAGATGTGAACCAGCTGATTGTGCACCCCTACTCCAAAAAGTCTAGCTATAAGAAAGTGTGGAGTGGTAGTGGAAAATAGGGGATAATCAGAGGTGGGAGCATGATGTTGATTTAGCTAATTTATCATGTCCCACAATTCAGCAGGAAGTTGCGGAGGGAGTAGATCAAAATGTACCTCAGAACCAGAATCTGAGTCATAGGGATCCTCATAATGATAATTGACATCAAAGATCATTCCCTCTCCAGGCTCTGGGTCATACGGGGGTATTCATGAAAGTAGAAAATCTATGGGGAGGTCACTGAAATCCTCATCAGAAATTACTTCGTCCTCATCAGTACCCATCTCTGATTCATCAGAGGCTGTCTCCTCAGGCTCAAAGTCGAGCCATCTGTTAGATCGACTAGGTTGATAGGTGCATCTCCAGCTCATTCTGCTCAAAGCTTTACTCTCATATGCATTGGGTTCCTCAATAATTCCTACCTCAGGTAGCATATTTATTTCTTCGGTCAAAGCATCCATAGCTACTTCTAGTTTTTGGATGTTTGGATCAGGGATAGAAGGTGTCCTCTCAGAATCTCTAATATCTGAATTAGGGATGTAGGTGAAAGAAGAAGAGTGCAGATCAGAAGATGTTAGCTCCAGCACAGGTTCACCTACAATGGGAAGTGGCCTAGATTGATCAGTAGTGTCACATGTAATGCTTGCCTCAAGATCCATATCCTCAATTGGATCTACTTCCCTTGTCTCGATTGGGTCATCTAACCTAGTAGGTGTCTCCCAGGATTTAGGATAATCTGATTGCGGCTCAGTCCTAGGGATATCAGTCCTTTCCTCCTCAATTTCAGATGAACCCATTCGGCATACTTCCTACTCTTGTCTCATATCCATGCTAGATTCTTTTTCCCCTGAGTGATCTTCGGGCATTTGCTCCCGAGAATCTTCTGTGTGTTCTTCCGGTGTAGTTGTTTCAGATTCTTCGAGGTTTTCAATGCTATTTTCCACTTGATATCTCAAAAGCAATAGTTCTTGAGTTTCCCGATTTTGTCCCATTCGCCTTGTTATCTCTGCTGTTTCCTGAAGGAGCTCCATCACAGCTTGTTGATGCGAAATCCGACTTTGTCTTTGGTTCAGCTCAATGATAGCCTGGATTTTGCATAGATAGGATGCGACCTTTTCCTTAGCACTCGCTATAGCTCTCTGTATTCTATAATGTGGCTGCATATGCACCGGTAGCTCTTAAGGGGTTCTAGGGGGTGAATCAGGTCTACCCATGTTCCATGGGTGAGAAGCAGGAGTACGAAATCCATATCCTGGGTTATAAGGTGCGGTCCTTTGAGGGACCGACTGGTATGGGTCATAATATCTAGGGTTAGGATATGGGTTAACCATTTCGGTAACTCGAGGAGAAGGATCAGGCGAAGCAAAAAGTCATCTTCACCACCTTCGGTTCTGATCCCAAGGTTGAGCTGATTCAGTGACCCGAGCTCTCAGATAAGCTCGTGGGTCCAGCTCTTCTGGATCCTGATTAGGTCCAGACCCAATGTTAGCCATCGCGGCTCAGCAGATAGAAGAAGTGACTCGCCTCCTTGGGAGCAGCTCCCAAGGACCAACCAAGTGAGGTCGAAGTGACCTCTTCCGTGCATACACCGGCCAACCCCTAGGTTGGTGTAGCCACACAGGACAAGGCTAAGGCCCTGTCAATCAAATGGTTCTTATAGATCAGGTGACCAAATTTTTAGTTATGGATTTAAATTCTTGAAGATAAGTTCGTCGTACAACTGACTGAAAGTGAATTCCGCCTCTCAAGCTAACCCAGCCAGTCTGGTTACGAGGGGACTAAGGGGAAGGTTCTTCCTTTGGCTTACACCTCCGGTTCTATTGACCCTCGAGCCGCGGTCATTTGACACTACCCTGCAGACTTAGTCACCAGGTTTGGTAAGAGAGATTAAACTCACCTAGTAGTATGACAACGAACTCAGGTTGATTTCATATTTTAAATTTAATTTAACCCATTTTCTTTAGTGGGGTTTGTGGTGAGTGGCCCACAAGGTGACCAAGCTCACCGGCTAACTAGACTTGATTAAGTCTAAGTTAGCCCAATGTGTGGTCTCTAGTTGTGATCCTAAGGGTTTGACCTAGGTTGCATGCACTTCTAGGGTTTTCTCTATTTCAGTAGACCATAAAATTAAAGTTGATTTTCTACTAATAATTAGAATCAAATTAATTTGAAAAATTTCAAGTAGATTCCTTTTTCAATCAGTTTTTCAGAGAATATTTTTTTGGAATTTTTACTATTTCAACCAAATTTTTAGGGATTTTGAATATCAGGGGGTCAGATTTGGAATTTTGACCCCTGGTCGATTTTTCGCATTGAAATAGTATCAAATGATCTAAAGCTAATGATCTAAAAAATTCAGGAAAAATATGGAAAACAAAGCTAATGAGATCATCTTACAAATCCCACCATTTTTAGTGAAAATAGATTTGCGAATTGCTTGGAATTGCTTTTTGAAATTTGAAAAATTTTGAATCTGGGTCAATCTGACACCCATGCACTTCGTGAATTTTTTAAAAATTTTATACTTGGAATTTTTTCAAAATAATGGTGGCGTTTGAAAGATTAGCCCGAATTTCAGAATTTTTTACTTACTATTTTTTTGGCAATTGAATTTTTAAGTCAAGCTTGAAATCTGGTCGAAAATTAGGAGATGGTGGAAAAGCTTTTTAAAGAGGTTTGAATTGAAATCTAGGCTTTCCACCAAAGAGGATGTTTTCTTTTTCAAAAAGAATTTTTCAAAAGATTCACAGAAAATATATTTTTTTTCAAACTAACCTAAGCTCGAAAAGAAATCTAATCTAGATTTTTTTTTTCAAAATTTTCCTTTTTGATTTTTTTTCTTTTTCAAGAAAATGAGAAAAATCCGTTTTTCTTTTGTCAAAAGAGATTGCAGAAAGCAGATCTAATCCTAGGGTTCAGAAAATAAACCTAATCTACGATAGATGATGTGCACCTGATTTTTCTTTGCCGCGCTCGATGTGTGCGCAGATCCTGTTTTTGTTCCGTGTTGTCCTGCACATCAAAAACAAAGTAGAGGCAGATTTGTCAGTGATAGATTAAAAGATAGAAATCAAGAAAAATGACGTTACCTCCCCGGCAACGGTGCCATTTGACAAAAAGTCATTTTCGCACAGTTGGAAGTCGTCGGAAATCGTAGTATAGTCACACAAAAACATTTGTCAAAAATTGATTTATAAAGATAACGAGACTTGAGTCCCGGTCATTCATCTCTGGGAGGCGTTGCTTTTACTTTTCAAATCGATCTTTTCGCCGCTCTACTTTGTTTACAATCGCATGGCGGTTCATGATTATTACGTATTTACGTACGACATGCTTAGTTGCAAGGATATTAAGAGTTAGAAACAAGCAACATTAATCACGCAAAAGATAATAGCAATCAATAAGCTCATGGTGATTTCAAACAGATAGATATATATATATATATAAATGTGTTTTCATTCATTCATTTGGGAGTTGTTGCACAAGGAATCTAGAGGAAAGCTTGTACATAAATGCTTGAAAATTAAATCTAGCTACCAGAAAATGATCACATACAAGAATCGATGGGGGGATTTCGCATCATTAGGGGAGAAGTAAGACTACACTACTAAGCAGTAAATAAATGCAGTAAATATACGAAGAGCATAATCTAAATCTAGCAGAATGGAAGGGCATTCAGGGGTGGTCCCCGATGGCCTTTGAGTGGTTGAGAGAAGGAGGGGCAGCCAATGGAGCTTAGGCTGGCACTTGGAGAAAGGTTGGGGAGCTGATCCAGCTTCCTGGCATGGAGATGGTGGCCTCCATGGTGGTGCTCAACTCATGGAGGTGGAGTGGAGATGGAAGTGGCTAGCCTTTGTGGAATGGATGCCAAGGAAGTGAATGGGTGCAAATGGCCACCCAAGGGGTCCTTTTATAGACCTAAGGGAAGCTCTCTAGAGAATTATGGAATTCTCTAGAGAGGCCTATGGAGGGAGCTTGTGGGAGAGTGAGAGAGAGAGGGTGGATGGTGGTTTCTGGATCCACCAAATGTGGATCTAAAAATTGAATCGCTCTTGGTTGCTATTTTTGGCAACCAAGGCAACCACACATGGTAGAGAGCTCTAGAGAACTCTAGGCTAGATATTTTCATGTGGATGGTGTGTGTGGGTGTGTGTGGGTGTGTGTGGGTCGAAACTTAGGTGGCTAGGTTGATTAGGTTGGGTTCTAATGGGTTTAGGTCAAGGTAGGTCTCAAATTAGGGTTATAAACCCTAATTCACTAAGGTAAAGTGCAATTAAACATAATACAATTTTAATTGGGTGTGTGGAAACTTAATTGAGAGTAAAACAACATAATTAAGTCAGGTCTAGGTTAATTGGACTCTCACTGAGTCCAATTGGACAGTGTGTGCTGAGATCAGGGCTCAATTGGACTCAATGAGTTCAATTGAATAGGCTGATGGAATTGACTAAGATCCAAGTCAATTAGGTTTAGTGAGGACCTAATTAGGTCCTTAGGGAGGTCTAGAGGTGATGTACTAGGGTTAGGGCACCTTAATTTAGGTTCCTATGGGGTTGGAATTGGGTTTAGGGACCTAGAGATCCAATATCAAGGCTTAAATCTCAAAATAGGAATTGGAGAGTAGTATCAGACGTCTAATAATATAATCAGATGTCTTATACTCAAAAATCAGAAGTCTAGACTTGTTGTCTGGATGTCCAATCATTGTCAGAAAGGATTTCAGGTTCTGTTTTGGGTATTCTGCAGAAATTAAATGTCTGACAAAGTGTCTGGACGTCCAATAACACTACAGAAGTGGGTTTGAAGTGTGCGGGATTTGGCTAAGGGTCCTGGATGTCTTAAAACTTATCTGGACGTCCAGAGAAGGGTTGGAACTAGGGTTTTAGTGCTTCCTAGGTTGTTGTGACCTAATCTAAGGGTGGCTAAGGCTTGGGGAAGTCTCTAGGCTATCCTAGGGCTAGGATGGACCTAAGCTATTCACATCTTACTGCTTTATTTCTACTTAATAGAATAGAAAACCTTTAACCCCCTTACCTTATTATTCCTACATCTAAACTAGGCCTTCTGCTCCAGCTCTACTACAACTCTCGTTATTTCTGATCCAACTTCAGATCCAGCTCCTGATCAGCTTATTCCCGCAATCGACATAATGCACTTAATCAGCACATTATTACATTATTTTATGCATAGCTAAAGGAAAGCAGTAAAGATGCAGATAATGTGTATGCATGCATGAATAACCCTAACTTATGCTAAGTGCTAGCTTAATTTAGGTCAATTAAGACCAATGATTGCTGCGCAATCACGCACCTTCCACCCATCCATCCTACACTCCACGCAGCACTTCATCCTATTGGTTGCATCTTCCTAGACGACGATCAACTCAACACCATGCTACACGCCATTTCCACCTCCACCCCCACCCCTATATATATATACATATTATATTTATCTTATTTCTATTTCTCTTTCCTGCTATCAAAAAGATAGAAAATATATAAAAGAGAAAAGATAATCCTTGACTTGCAGGTACTTAGTCTTGCAAATAGCAAGACTAATTTTTGAACCCTAATTTGGCTCAAAGCCAAGAACCTGATTTTGAGGGTGTACCTCAAGGACAAAAATTATCAGAAAAAAATCTTAAATAGAAAAACACCAAAAACATAATAAACGAACTAAAGAGATTCATTGTAGGACAGGTGTAGAAACTTATTCACCTCTAATCCCGCTTCCCTAAGTTTGACCCTGGGCCTAAAAGTGACCAAGATAAAATCAGGTAGGCTAGGTTAAAAATTTTGTAAAAAGATGCTTAGGTTCGATTTAGGTTAACCACTATACTCAATTCAACGATTAAATCACCATATTAACATAACCTATTCGAGTCTACACCAGGAAGTAGAATAAACTGGGGAGATATACACTGGGTCCACCCTTATATTGACCTAATAAATAAAAGAAGTGAGGGGAAAGCTACCAGTTGAAAAGATAAACCTTTAGGCATGGTCACCTAGGGTCATAGAAACCCAAAGTCTGTTTTAACAGTCGCCTAATGAGTCTTTCACTATTTTCACAAGATGCTTAGCACTTAATGTCCTTTTTGAGTCTTGGGTGGGTCAGGTAGCTGTAAAAAGTTATCCGGGAACACTCAAACTTCAAAAGTGCAATAAAAATTAGAAAAGAAGAAAAATAAAAAAATATACCTTCCATTTTCAAATAAGGCGAGGACTTGGGCAGTCTGCATTTTTCCAGGCACTCGGGTACTGTTGAGTTTTCATAGTTTAGGATCTTAGTTGAAATTTTCTATTGTTAATAAAATGACTTAGGCCTAAGCGATCTAATCCTAATTCTGATTTTATACATAGCATGTAGTTTAATTTTGCTAGGGACTAGCAAAAGATAGGCATGGGGGCTTGACATAGACACATCTATTTAGGTTAAAATTCCTATTCATGGATGTTCCTAGGCTTAGATTTGCATTTCATGTTATAAATATTGCATAACATGCATCATTTTGCACTTAGAGTGGTTGTATATATTTCAAGTTAATTAGGCCCTTTTTATGGTCAAGAGAGAAGAAGGCTTATTTTAGGGCCTCAAATGGATGATCGGACTGTATAGATCTTATTAGGACGACGATCAGAGACTAACACCTCTGAAATCATCTAGATCAGAGAACCATAGCATTGTACGAAGTTTGAGGAAGATTAATGGCCAAGGGGCAATGCGACATCCATACGGGTTTTAGATGGAAAATCCGACCATACGGATGGATCCAGAGCGACGATCATAGTCCAGTAGCATGGGAATCGTCTTGATCTGAGCAGCATGGCACCCTTTACAATAGAAAGAAGAATGGACAGCCTAGATGGCGCCACTTGGTGCCATCTAGGCCGCCCAAAGTCGGCCAACAGCAATGAACGTGCACAGTCGCACCCGTGCACAGTGCACCACGCACAGCCACAGCCGTGGTCACATGCAGCAGCAGCGCAATGCATGCCAGCCCGCATGTGCGCAGGGCGTGGGGAGCATGGGCACGTGAAGCGTGCACTGCACGATGCGTGCGTCAGCGAAGCGAATCTTCAGCGACACAGGCCTTTAGTAACTTTTGCACCTATCACTAATGTTCTACACGTACTAGAAGGAGGAATTGAAGGGTGGATCTTCAACAACAGCTGCAGTGATGTTTATGGACGTCAGTAATGACCCAAATGCGAATTTGTTCTTCCTCTACTATAAAAGGACCTACCCACCACCATTGCAAACCATCTCTTCCTTTCTTCCTCTCACCACCTCTAAGGCTTTAGAGGGAGCTTGTCCCAAGCCCAGGATGCTCCTTTAGAGTAGAAAACCAAATAGTTTTCTCTCCCCTCATCCCCATTCATGGAGCATCCCATGGTCGTCCTCTCACCACCCTTCTGGAAGAAGATCCTCACCACAATGCTATCTTACCCCATCCTCCGTCCTCTAGCTCCGTCCTCCTTCATCCTGCTCCTCACCACCTTCCTCCAGGCGACGTCAGAGTGAGTTGTCCTCTGAGCAACCATCGAGGGGGATTTCTCTCACCTCTTTATATCTTTTTATGCTTTCGTAGTGTAGATTTTCCTCTTTCATAGTGTAACAAACAATTCTTCATGAATAGATGATTGTTTCTCCCTCTTTTTCTCCCTCTCTCTTATTTTTTGCAAGTAGATAAAGTGTTCATCGACGGAATCTCTTTCTTGCTAAAAATACCAAAAAAATTAGAAAAGATAAAAATGAAATAAAAAATAAAAAGTGACACGTGGATTTTCAAAACCAAACATTCGCCTCCCTGTGTTCGACCTAGGACTCCCTTGGAGTTTCTGTATAAATTTTATTTGACCACGAGTTTTGCAACTACAACGATGGGTTACTTGTAACTCTGATTTCAAACTCGTGAAACATGTGCGATCACAGGGGGTTTGGATACCCGAGACTATAAGGATAGTCTGATCTGAAAAAGTTTCAGAGATAGGGATATCCAGATGAGGAGAATCAATTAGGATTCTCAAGAGGTGATCCACCACTACATTTTGTGTCCCGACTTTGTCCCTAATTTCAAGATCAAATTCTTGAACTAATAGAATCCAACAAATAAGCCAGGGCTTGGCATCCTTTTTGGCCAAGAGATGTTTCAAGGCTGAGTCGTCGGTGTAAATGATAACATGAGAACCTAAAACATATGCCTTGAATTTTTCTAAAGAAAAAGCTACAACTAGCAACTCTTTTTCAGTAACAATGTAATCCCTCTGGCCTCGTCCAGAGTCTTGCTAGCATAGTAGATTATGGAGGGCTTTTCCTCAATTTTCTAACCCAAGATAGCCCCGACTACATAATCAGATGCATCTGCCATTATCTTAAATGGGGTTATCAAGACCGGTGGTTGCAACACCAGGGCATAGGTGACTGTCATTTTTAATAAATCAAATGCCTTGCTACATGATTCATCAAAATCTAATGCCGTGTCTTTAGAAAGAAGGTTACTCAAGGGTCGAGCAACCTTCGAAAAGTCCTTGATAAATCTTCAATAAAAACCCACATGCCCAAGGAAAGAGTAGAACTGCTTTATGGATGTGGGTAAAGGAAGTCTAGAGATAGCATCCACCTTAGCCTTATCAACTTCAATACCCTGATTAGAAACCATGTGACCTAAGACAATGCCTTCTTAGGTCGTGAAGTGGCTCCTCTCCTAGCTAAGGACCAGCCATGCTTTGATTCATCTCTGGAGGATCAATTACAAGTTAGCTAGGCAAGACTCGAAAGAATCTTCGAAAATGGAGAAATCATCCATGAACACCTCAAGATAGTCTCCCACCATGTTAGAAAAAATGGCTAGCATGCACCTTTGAAAAGTCATAGGTGCATTGCAAAGCTTGAACAACATGCTACGGAATGCAAAGGTTCCGTACGGACATGTGAAAGTTGTCTTTTCCTGTTCTTCAGGATAGATAGGGACTTGGTTATTTCCAGAATAATCATCTAGGAAGCAAAATTACTTTTGCCCAGCTAACCTTTCTAGGATTTGATCAATGAATGGCAAGAGGAAATGATCCTTTTTAGTGGCAGTGTTCAGCTTCTTATAGCCAATACAAACTCTCCAAGTAGAAGTTGAATGGGCGGTAAAGGATTCCCCTTTCTCGTTAGTTGTAATGGTTATTCTTGCTTTTTTGGGTACAATCTGAATGGGGCTAACCGACAAACTATTCGAGATCGAGTAAATAATGCCTGCATCGAGCCACTTTATTATCTCTTTTTTTACCACTTCTTGCAAATTCGGGTTTAGTCTCCTTTGCATTTCATGAGAAGGGCAGGATCCATCTTCCATGAAAATACAATGATTACAGTAAGATGACTCAATCTCCCTAATGTCATGGATGGTCCAACCGATTGCCTCTTTATTGTTCTTAAGGACCTTACTCAACCTTAATTCTTGATACTTAGTCAAATTAGCACTAATAATCACAGGGAGCATATTTTTAGGTCCTAAGAACTTGTATTTCAAATTTTAGGCAATGGTTTCAATTCTAGCTAAGGTGGGTTTAGTATAGAGGATAGGGAGAATGCTGATGAAGATTCATCAGGACAATTTAGTGGAAGAGGTTGGGAATGAACAAAATCAACAGCCTCTTCAGGATGTGCCAGTTTGCCACAGGGGGTTGTGAGTTAGGTTCGCTAAGTCTAGTGGATTCCTCGAGTACATTGATGGATATACATGTCTCCATATCGAAATCATGGTCTTCAAGCTCCTCAATGAATTCACAATCCTCAAATCCTTTTATCGCCTTGAAAATATCAAAAGTTAGCTTCCTATCACCAAAGGCGGTTTTCATACTACCACTCTCACAATTTATGTTGGCCTTAGTGGTAGCTAGGAATGGGCGCCCTACAATGATGGGCGTATTCTTGAAATCATTAGGTACATCCATGTCAAGGACCAGGAAATCTATGGGAAAATAGAAGTCCTTAACCTTAACGGTTACATCCTCAATAATGCCCTTCGGTGTGCTAACTGAATAGTCTGTTAATTGTAGCGTTACTGAGGTTGGCCTAAGTTTGCCTAACCCAAACCTCTCATAAAGAGAGGTAGGGATTAGGTTGATGGATGCACCTAGATCCAACAATGCCCTATTAAAAGTGTACTCCCCAATGACACATGAAATCAAGGAGGCACATGGATCTTTCTTCTTTAGAGGAAGGTGATGCAGGATAACAGAACTTGCTTGCTTAGAGAGAATCACCTTCCCTGGGGTGGGTTCTCTTGGCTAATGCTTTGGGTACATAGATCTTTCAGAAATTTAGCGTAAGCTGGGATGTGCTAAATAGCATCGAAGAGTGGAATATTGATCTCAACACTCTTGAATAAATTCAGGAACTCCTCGTTGCTATCAAGGTTTCCTTCTTCCTTGTTTTCAATGAGGCTTCAGGGAACGAGATGTGGGTGGTGTCTTCAATTTCAGGTCCCTAGGCCTTATTGTCTTCTTCAATCTCCTCCTTTTCTCTCTTGAGCTACCCAAGGTTTTGGCTTCTTGATGGTAATTCAGGGTCCTGGGTCTACTTTTCGCTTCTCAAGGTGATGGAGTTTGCAAAGGCGTATGGATTCGGGTCTTGAGGCTGGTTAGTGAAGATTGGGGGGCCTTGATTGGTCATGTATCCAGAAGAAGAAGAAAAGGGACCCTACTCAACAACTTGAGTAAGTGGGTGTGGGTCCCTTTGATTTCCGTACCCTTAGGGTCTATTGCCCTGATTTTGTATGTTGCACAGATTGGGTACGAGTTGGGATTGTAGAGATTCGGGTCGTCGGGTGTTAGCAATAAAGTTAGATTGCAAGTTGTCCAATGATTTCTTCATTTGTTACATAAGTTGAATCACGAACCCTTACATTTCTATCATTTGCCGGTTTAAATCAGCCTACCTTGTAGATTGTTAGGCATTTCAAGGTGGCTAAGTAACTGGTCTCGAGGGCAACTGGGTGTATACTTGACCTTGACCCATAGGTCTTTGAGATGCATAGTTGTTGGGTCATGTTTGGGTCTGTTGCCCCTTGACTTTTCCAGGAGAAGTTAGGGTGGTTCCTGCAACTGGAGTTATAAGTGTTGGAATACGGGTTGGACCTAGCATTCTCCTATAATGCATACGCATCCGCAGGGCAAGGATGGAGAGAAAGGATCAGAAAATCTAGGATCAAAGGCCTCAGTTTGGAACCCCTATGGTTCCAAGAAATCCTGGCCCATAGGTTGAGCCGATTCAAGTTGGTACACGAACTCTCGCACTGTGGGGGCTCGTGAGGACTGGAATCTCGAATTCTAGGATTGAGTGGGTGTAGACGTGTTTCCTAAATTCCCAGACATCCATTCCTCCATTCTTTTTGCAACCAAGGCCATTTATCAAGCTTGTTACAAATCAATTCCATGTCAAATGAATGAGAATCCTGGATCTCATTAGCATTTGACCTGGGTTGTTGCAACTGATTGAAGGCATCCATGGAAGCGTGATTAATTGAATTCTCGCTCATTTCCTCAAATAGGTCGTATGTGCTATGATGGGAACACCATCAAGAGCCCTAACTAGCTCATTTTGACCTAGAAAAGAGAACAAAAGCTCATACAAAACCAAATGAATGGCCTAACTCAAGGAATAACTAGTCTGAGAGAAAAATAAGAATCAAAGGATAAAAGTGCAATTTTACCATTGCAGTACAACAATGGGATTTCTCAAGGGCTAAACATATGTCAATTGGTCTTAACAAGATAAAAAGTTGGTTGGTTCAATCAGAAAAGGGTCAATATGAAATCTGGGAATTAAATTTCTTGTAACCCTAAAATAGACCTACTTAATTCAAAAAGGTTCTAGTTAGGATAAAATTCACTCAAACCCTCTAAAATTCATGGAAAAATATCCTCTACGATTTAGAACCTTCAATTTGTCCTTTGGAACCTATTTTGACCTAATAGGGGTCCTAGTCAAATATTTGCCCTAAATTGGATTTTTGTGTAAAATGACTAGTCAAATGTGGTCAAACCTAAAATTCAACTTCACCATTGGATTCCTTAGGTCCAATTTAGGTTTGTACAAAATTTTGGACTTAAGGTGAGTTCACCTTGACCTACTTTGCAAAATAGTCCAACACAAATACATTTAGATCCCTAGCTTTTGAAAAACTTGCAAAAACCCCCTAGCTTCCTCATCGTTCTTTGCAATTAGGTCCCTCCACCATTATAGTGAAGGAATCCTACTCTGACAAGGATTCAAGGGGGATTTCTCCTTGATTCCTTAGAGACTCCCTCTCAAATTTGAAATGGAGATTCTCTAAGGAATTACCGATTGTGTGAGAACCTAATCTTAAGCCCTGATTGCCACCCAATCTCTGATGCAAACACATGAGAGATTTGGGTATCTCTCGCCTTCCAAGTCCGGTGAGGCTGCCCGTGCTTGGAAGCTTGCCTTCTAAGCATAAGGCCCTCTACATGTGACTATAAAGGACACCCCAAGTCCTCCTGTCCATCCCCACCTTGGTCTGGCCGAAGACAACCCCTCAAATTTGTCTCTTCTCCGACTAGACACCCAACGAGCTCCTGCGACCTATTTCTCCTCCTCTCATCACTCTGCCACAATACCAGTGGCAGAGTTGTCTCCGCCTCCGTCGTCCACGTCGCGCCATACCTGCGGACACGCCTGCATCCTCTTCATCATCGCTGCCCCCTTCTAACTGGGATCTTCATCTCCGGCGATGGCAGATACTTGCCGACCGCCATCTCTTCCCCCTTCATCCTTAAACTAGGTCAGGTATCTTCCCCTCTCTCTTCTCTTTATTTTCCCCCTCTCTATTTCTTTTTTCACCCCTCGACAACCACAGACCACCACCATATTCTGCACCTCTGGCAGACCACCGATGAGGTGCTCCCATCATTCCACGCACCCATCCACCTTGCCAAACACTTCAGAAGCTCCACCACCTTCCACTGATCATTTCCCCCCTCTCCATCAACTGCCACACATTCCACATTCTTCCCCGGAACAAACCAATCACCACGGCCACAAAACGACCTAGGCATGCATGCCCAGGCCGCCCTGCGCCACGCCAACACCGAGATATCTTTGTCATGCCACGGCGAAGCCTCCTGCATGCTCTGATGAGGCTACAAGGCCGTATTTCTTGAACGCAAGTTCTGACCTTGGTCACCATTAGAGCAGGCTTGAAGCAAGCATGCATCCTTCACCTACTGCCCCAGGCTTCAGGAAGCAGGGTCCCAGGTGCGTGGGCTCCCTTCGCTAACCCCTTAGACCCAGCAATTGGAGTCTCAGAACTCTGCAGCATCAGCAATTGAAGTGCGACACCCCCTGCGGATGCACATGAGGCGGGTAGGACTTTTAATGCCACCTCGATAAGTTTAGAGCAACCTGTGTTGTATAAATTACAAT
The DNA here is from genome assembly GCA_037157565.1 of Thalassia testudinum. NCBI lineage: Eukaryota > Viridiplantae > Streptophyta > Magnoliopsida > Alismatales > Hydrocharitaceae > Thalassia > Thalassia testudinum. The sequence continues at coordinate 125,833,040 of JAZHRO010000024.1, forward strand.
TCTGTTAGGGGCTTAGCGCCTCCTGACACAGGGTGAGGTCCCACTCGCCTCCCCATGCCTCATCCGCAATACACTACTTTGCGGACCTAGTAGCCTGACCCGTTTACCTGTGCACTTATGCATCACCAACGCCGGTGCACTTGGTCCCGGGTGCACTAACCTGTCCCATTTACCTGAGATGGCTCTGGGAGAGCAAGCCTAAGAGAGAAAAGAGAGAGAGTTCATGGAGGAGGGTAGGGGTAGGTTTTGCACTTTGCAGGAAAAGGAAGAAGAAAGAGGAAGCTGAAGGAAAAGCTAAGGAAAGAAGGAGGAAGCCATAGGTGCAGCTGCAGAGAAGAAGAAGGCTAAAGAGAAGGCGTGGTTGAAGAGGAGGGAGCTGAAGAAGTAGCTAAGGAGAAGAAGCCGTAGAGGAAGCTAAGGTAAAGAAGCTAAGGAAGGAGAAGGCATGGCTGAAGAAAAGGTAAAGCTGAAGCCAAAGAAAGAAGGAGAAGTCAAAGAAGAAGAGAAGCCAAAGAAGAAGAAAGGAAGAATAATGAAGAAGAGAAAGAGGAGAACAAGTCAAAGAGAAGAAGCAAAAGAAGAGTCAAACACTTTTAAGACGTCTGATTCTATAATCAAACATCCAATTTCTCTTGTATGCTACATTTTTATTATCCATATACTCCCGCTTTACATTCTGAATTAGATTTGGAGTAACTTTATGTGTTCAAATTGCCTCTATTATTAAGATTAGTGCGTGAACTCCATTTGCTCTCTGTGTTCGACCTTGGACATAAAATTCGAGTAATAAAATTTATTTGTTTTGAATGCTTTCTCGACTGTACTATAATGCGACCTTTTCAAAACCCGATCAAGCGCTTTAAACATGCTATCTGCATCCCTGTTGAGGAAATTAGCTCCACAGGAGACGTCCATGTGATTTCAAAGTTATTTGACCAACCCGTGACAGAATATCTGCACGAGTTGCCATTTCGTCTCCTTGTGGTGTGGACACTTCCTCAAAAGTTCCTAGAATTGCTCCCAGGCACCATGAAATAGTTCCCCCGGCTGCTGAGCGAAAGTGGTAATCGCCTATAGCAAGGCATTAGTCCATCTGATTGGGAAGAATTTCTTCAGGAAAGCTGACTTAAGAGCAGCGCATGTTTCTATCGACCTTCCAATGGTCTGGTACCAATGTGCGGCCCTATCCCTAAGAGAGTGGGGAAAGAGCCTCATGATCATTTGCTCTTCGTTCACATTCCTTGCTTTAGGGGTCTAAACCAAAGTGGTCACATCCTCCAGGTGTTGGAATGGGTCCTCTGAGCGAAGCCCATGGAAATGCTTAATCAAACTTAAGACTTGGGGCTTGATTTCTACATCTCCGGTAGGAATCATGATGGCAGGATGTTCCCCATAGTTTGAAGGATCATAGAAATCCTTTAAGGGTCGAGTGCCCTGATTAATCCCCGGCAATGGCACCAAAATAATGCGGCAGATTTGCAGCGTAAAGGGTTCATGTTTGGAAACCCGTCGTCGTAGTTCAATTCGCGAGAAAATCCATCGATTAGATAAAATTTATAACCGAAACTCGAAAAGTGAGTCCTGGGTCGAACACAGGGAGGCGAACGTTTGGTTTTGAAAAATACGCATTTTGCTTTATTTCTTTTTTGTCATTTTTTATCTTTTATAATTTTTTTGTATTTTTAATAGTGCAAGAGATTAGGTCGATGAAATTTTATCTAGCCAATCTACTTTCAAAATATAAAAGTAAGAGAGAGAGAGGCAAACAATCATATATTTCGAAACAAATGTTTGTTGCAACTAGGAAATTAGGAAAACTACACTAGAAAGGTATAAAGATAGATAGAGATGAGAAGAATCCCCCTCGATCACTTGGAGGATGACTTGCTCTGACGTCACCTAGAGGAAGGTGGTGAGGAGTAGGACCAACGAGGATGGAGCCAGAGAACGGAGGGCGGGGCAGGACTGCATCGCGGCAAGGATCTTCTTCCTGAAGGGAGGTGAGAGGATGGCCGTGGGATGCTCCACAAAAGGGGGATGAGAGGTGGGAACAAATGTTTATTTTCTACTCTAGAGGAGCCTCCTTGGCTTGGGACAAGCTCTCTCTAGAGCCTTGGATTTGGTGACGAGAAGAAAGGAAGAGATGGTGAAGAATGGAGGGGGGTAGGTCCTTTATAGTGGAAGGAAGAGGAAGGATTCGTGCATAGGGCATTAGCGACAGCTGCAATCGTCACTAAAGACCTTTGCAGCTGTCATTGAAGATCCACTCCATTACTGGCACGTGCATCACGCACCCGTGCCTCCTCCACCGTGACAAGCATACGTGTGCTGGTATGCACCACACTGGCATGCGCTGCGCGCAGCTGTGCTGTGCATGCTTGTACGCACGTGTAGCTATGCATCCACGCATGCTTGTGCACGCTTAATTTCTCAATTAGGGGGGCACAGGGATTTGAACCCACACCCCTCCTTTAAAAGGCAAAGTCTTCACCGTCATGCCAAGCTACCTAAAGTGTTGAGTAGATGGCGTAGGAGCTATAGGCGTGAGGAAACCTCAGCCGTTGGATCTTGATCCAACAACTGTGGTTCGACATCTTGCATGAAGAGGAGGCACCTGTTGTCACTGATGGCTAACATTGGGCAGCAGAGATGGCACCACGTGACGCCATCTAGGCCTCCATCTTCTTTCTGTTGCAGAGGGTGCCACGGTGCTTGGATTGAGTTGATTTCCACATTGCCAGACTGCGATCATCACTTCAGATCCATCCGTATGGTCGGATTTTTCATCCAAAGCCCATAAGGATGTCACATTGGCCCCCTGTCCGTTGATCTTCCTCAGACCACATAAGGCGCTATAGGATTTCAATCTAGACGATTTCTGTTAGACTTCGATCGTCGTCTTGATCAGATCTGTATGTTCAGATCATCCATCTAAGGCCCTGAAATAAATTTCCTTTCCTCCTGGCCATTAAAGGATGTAATTAACCTAAAATATACACAACTACATTAAATGTAGGATGATGCATGTTATGCACTATTTATAACATGAAATGCAAATATAAGTCTAGGAACATGCATGAATAGGCATTTTACCCTCAATAATTGTGTCTACATCATATCCACATGTCTATCTTTAGGAAGTCCCTATTTTTATGCATAGCATGTACTTTAATTTTGCTAGTCCCTAGCAAAATTAAACTACATGCTATGTATAAAATTAGAATTAGGACTCAATCACTTGAGCCTATGTCATTTATTAACAATAGAAAATTTCAACTAAAGTTCTAAACTGCAAAAACTCAACAATACCCAGGTGTTTGCCAGAATGTAGATTGCCCAAGTCCACACCTTATTTGAAAAGGGAAGATACATTTTTTTGCTTTTTCTTCTTTTCTAATTTTTTTTATTTTTCTTTTTATTTAGCATTTCAGGGCAGCTTTCTACGGCTGCCCAACCTACCCAAGACTCAAAAAGAACTTTAAGTTCTAAGCATCTTTGTGAATGTGATAGACTCACTTAGTGGCCATTAAACCGAGCTTCAGGTTTCTACAACCCTAGGTGACCTTAAGAGCTTTTGCTTGAAGGTTTATCTTTCCGATCGGTAGTTTTCTCCCTATCTTTTTTATTCTTTTATGGGGTCAACACAAGGGTAAACCTAGTGTATATCTCCCCAGTTTATTTTACTTCCTCTCTTCCTCCCTAAGTGTTTTGGGAATTATTTTTGCATTTTTGTGTGCTGGGCTCTGGACAACCGGCGAATAGGCTGTTACCCACAGCAACTTGCTAGCCACACTCGTACGGTTAAGTGTGGTTTAATTTTATATTTTTATTTTACTCCTTTTTCTATTTTTCTATATTTTTTATTTTTATTTTTGCGTATCATTTTTTTTCTTTTTCTAAGCAGGTGGCTTTCCTGATCTAAGATTTATCTAAAAGAAGTAGAATGAGTATGGTCATGTAGCTGGGCTCTAAACAATCGACCAATGGGCTGTTACCCATGACAACTTGCCAGCCATACTACCCAAGAGAGTTCATTAGCTACCTAATTTCCATAAAAATCACCGAAAACTGAGTCAATGCAAATAGTGTGCAGATGCTTAGACTTACAGTCCCCTCAAATCAGAGGGGGGTTGATAAGTTGTGTGCTTATCACTCAAATTTATTTACCGAATTAAAATAAATTAACTTGGTGAGGACTCGAGACTAAGTCCACATTCGAGTGGACACCCAAGATAATTAAGCCCAAAGACCTAAAGAGTCTAAGTGTTCAGGTCCGAAAGTATCATTTCCTAAAGTTAATAACTTCCAAATGCCTAAGTTCTCTTCTCCTAATTTCTTTTTTCTTTCTTCTTTAAGAAAATAAAAATGAAAGAAGTTCCACGGAGTTAGCAAAATGATTTCAGGAATTAGTATCCACCCCCCCATGCCTAAATGATACAATGCCCTCATTGTTGAAAATAAAGACATGAAACAGGTCGAATAACATAATATCACCTGAGTTTTGTGTCAATTCAGTCAGCTTCGCAGAGAGAAGAGAGTATACACAAGTGCTAAGTTTAATGCCTTTAGCTGGGCATCAAATACATACAGGGAAGAAATTGAGAATTCACAAGTGTAGGTCAGAATCAAAATGAAAAGATTAATCCTCAGATCTGCTAGCAGAAGATGTCCACAGATGTGGACTAAGTTGTGGTGTAGACCCATGCCCCAGGGTCGAGTGGTTCTTAGGTATTGGACAAAAATCACCCAGAATCGAAGATTGTTGTATTTACGAGGCTGGGCCTACGGTTTGGTGGTGTGCAACCCAAGACTAAAGTGTCGGACAATGGGTAAGTCTAAATCACTATGCCTATTTGTCCATGTGGAATTTGGCTCAAAAATATAATCAATTATGTTATGTTTAGGTTGCACACCATAAGGGTCCTTGTAGAAATTAGGTAGTTTCAAGTCAATAGGAACCCTTAGAACCAAAATCTTGCTTTCCTTCAAGTTAACTTCCCAGATCCTCACTTCCAAATTCCTATCCTCCAACAGCAAGTGCTCTGGCTTCGGGACTTCTAGCATATCATTTACCCCATATAATTTACCCAAGTCCAGAAATCGTGGCTGAATCAAAATTGACTTAGGCACAATGATCTCAAAAGTACGATCATCAGCTCTTCGAGGTGTGGTTGAAAAATAGGAACACTAATTGAATCTTCTAGCAAATGAGGATTTGGATCCTCCAAGTTAGCCCTGACCAGATCACAATCTTCAATAATTGGGATATCAAATTGTTCATTAGATTCCTCAGGCTCGTTTGTCTCACTAAAATCATCTTCATTAAGCTCAAGTAAGACTTCACCTAAAGATTCCTCATGCTCAGAATTAAAGAATTCTTGATCATCATTTATATATGTCTCAAAATCGTATGTCATTTCATGGTCCATGGAGACATATTTTTCGTCATTCCCTGGCTCGGGGATCTCAGGTGAGGTAATTGCTTCATCTTAAATCGGTTGCTCTAGACCAACCTAATCATCTCTGATCTCAAAACATGTATCCCCAACGATAGGCGCCAGAGCAGGTTCAGACATTGGCTCTCTTGAAGGGGTTCATCTTGAGAATCATCCCAAGATTGGACTAAGGCAACCATGAATTTCATTCTCAATCTTGACAATTTCCCAAGTAGAAACTCACCCAGGTCCCTATCCCTAACATGTTGCAGCAAATCCAATAAATCACTATTTAGTTCATCAATCATTTTTATCACAGGCTCCAATGCTTTAGTGCATGGTGTTGGCTGAGCTTCTAAAGATTGGATGGTGTCCCTCAAGTTAGCCAACACCCTATCTTGGACTTGGTTCACTTGAATCGAATGGTTCAGTTCAAGGTTGTGTGGGTTTGGGTTCATTCTAGGGGAGTCAAGATATTGAGGTTCTTGGGTCCCTCCTTGATAGTAGGTCATTTCGAGTTGTTCAAGGAATGGTGGTGACCTATATTCAACATATTCCTTGGAGGTAGGTGTTAAAGTCAACATATCCTTCTGGATTGTAGATTGGATTAGGTTGATCATCAAAGGGAGGGGATCTACAATCATTGTAGCTCTACAAAGGATAGTAATAATAGCCTTGTTGTCCAAGGTTAGGCCATAGATACTGATGTCCGGATTCATATCCCCAATCAAAGTTATCTCAGCTAGGAGATGGGTAATCATAAGTCAAGTCGGGATAGTAATCATCTTGAGGATACGTGTTGGTAGGAGGGTAGGCTTGGAAATGTGTGAAAGATGTGGAAGGATACATTATGGAGTAGGAAGGAAATCAGAAGAGAAAAGGTGCCTTGCAGTACAATCAACCAAACTTGTCCTTATGTGGGTAGCCTAAAGACCTACAAACTCCCAGGACCTGTCATAGGATTATAAACGATTTAGTCTACTTTTATCCGGTCAATCCAACCAATTCAATGGAGGAGCTGGGGAGAAGGTTCTTCCTTTGGCTTGCGCCTCCGGTTCCTTTGATACCCACCAATCACAGTCGTTTGACGCTACTCCCCTAGCAAAACATTAGATGGACTAGTAGAAGCAGATTAATCTAAAATAATCTCAATCTATGCCCCGAAGAGCAAATCAATCCTTAAGGCCAACATCTACTCAGATTTAATTAGGCTTGGGATGATTGTGCACTTGGAATGTGATGGGCCCTTTAAATGGGTTGTTCCCTTAATGATCAATTCAAATGTGAGTGTGTGCACAACTAGGGTTTTCAAACAAGGCTATTTAATGATGAGAGCCTCATCATGAGCCACAACTAGCTCATTTTGACCCAATAAAGAAGATAAAAGCTCCCACATAGCCTAGAAGAAGGCCTAACTGAAGGAACAAGTGCTCTGAGAAGAAAACATGAAATAAAGGTTAAAACTGCAATTTTACCATTGCAGTACATAAACGGGATTTCTCAGAGGCAAAACATAGGTCAAATGGTCTAAATGAGATAAAAAGAGGGTTGAGTCAATCAGAAATGGGTTCATGTGCAACCTAGGAATTAAATGACACCTGGTAACCCTAAAGCAGACTCGCTTTAATTAACAAGGTTCCGGTCAGAACAAAAAGCAAGTAAACCCTCTAAAAATCATGGAAAAACATCCTCTAGGGTTTAGAGCACTTAATTTGGCCTTTGGAACCTAGTCTGACCTAGATCAGGGTCCTAGCTCCTCAATTAACCTAATTTGGGTTTTTATGCAAAATGTCCAGTCAAACGAGGTCAAAACTAAAATCCAACTTCACCATTGGATTCCTTAGGTCGAAATTAGGTTTGTACCAAAATTTGGACCTAAGGAGAGGTCATCTTTACCTACTTTGCAAATTAGTACACCCAAATCAAAAATTGGTCCCTATCCTTTGAATACCTTTGCAGAGAGCCCCCTAGGTTCTTCGCCACCTTTGCAAACCGGTCCTGCCGCCATTGCTAGGGCAGAACCGAGCTCCGGCGAAGTTTCGAGAGAGATTGCTCTCTAATTCCTCAGAGATTCTCTCCCAGAAATGGAAGGGGGATTCTCTGAGGAATTCCCTTCCTTATAAAGCAATTACAATCGCTGGTGTAAACCCAATCTCTCGTGCGAACGCACGAGAGATTTGGGTATCCACCTTCCTTCCAACTCTGGCAAGCCAGCAGACCTAATTGCACGTTCTCCACGCGCTGATAGGAGCGGCCAGCACCTATAAAACACCCCCCAGACCCTGCCGCAGAAGGCGAGCTTGATTTGGCCGAGTGTCCACCCCCAATTCATCTCCTCCTGCTCGACCGAAAGTCCCAGCACGCTCCGACGAGCCCCCCTCCCCTCCCTCTTCTCTCTACCACAAAACTAGTGGCAGAGTTAGCTTCCTGACTTCCCTCCGCGTCGCGTAGTACCCGCGCACGCCGCCTCAGCCCCGTCGTCGCCGCCGTTCTCCCCCACTAGGCGTCATCTTCTCCGGCGACAGCAGGTACTGCTGTCCGCCTTCCGTCCCCTTTCGTCCTTACAATTAGGTTAGAACTCCTCTCCATCCTCTCCTCTCTCTTTTCCACCTGTTATCTCATCTGATTATCCCTCGACCAACGCTGACCACCCTCATCTTCCACATCACCGACCGACCTCCGGCGAGCCGCTTCCACCATTCCAGCCCCCCACACGGCTCGCCAACCACTTCGAGAGCTCCGCCTCACCACCAGGAACTCGCTCCACCCCACAACTGCCACTCCAGACCTCCATAATCACCCCCCGAACAACCCACCATCTCCGGCCATAGGTTGACCTAGGCACGCATGCCTAGGCCGACCTGTGGCCTGCAGCATCGTCCACCGCCTTCGCCGTGCCACGGCGAAGGTCTCTAGCTGATCTGATTGGGCCGAGAGGCTCGTTTTGTGCATGACAGTGTTTGAGCTCCAGCCGCCATGGACGCCCTCTGATGAAGCTCCAATGAAGCTCCAGGCACCCGGTCTCCCAGGCTACAGGTGCTGCATACTCGTGTGAGTGTCGCAAGGTGAGTGAGTCCAGCAAGGAGCGCCAGCAGAGTCAACAGCTTGGGCAATCGAGCGACAAAACTCTGCGGGCGAGCGTGAAGGCGAGACTAGATAGTCCCACATCGTGGGATTGCAACACTCAGGTACCATATAAGTTGTTTTTGTGTTTTCGTCTTAGTGCCTCCGTAAGCACAGGGGTGAGGTCCCTCACTGACCCCACACCCACCTCGTCCTCGGCTTGACCACGCGGATCTGGTAGATCCGACCCGACCTAAACCTATGCAATCCTCGCGCATCACACCACCTGCAGGTGCGCCTGGTCCCGGGTACGATCCGACCCGATTATGGCTGTGGCTTTGGGAGAGCATCCGAGTGAATTGTTTGAGAGAGAGAGACGCGTGGGTAGAGGGAGAAAGGATAGGTTTTGTTCTGTGTAGGCACAGGCTGAACGTTGAGGAAGAAGGACTCGGTCGCGACAAGGAAAAGAAAGAAGGAAGAAAGGAAAGGCAGGAAGAACAGAGAAGAAGAAGAAAGAAAGAAGCCTTCACAGGAGAAGAAGAAGGAGCAAGACAGAGAAGAAACAAGGCAGAGAAGAAGAAGAAAGAAAGAAGCCTTCGCAGGAGAAGAAGAAAGAGAAGAAAAGAAAGCAAACACAGCAGAAGAAAAAGAAGAAACAAAGAGACTGCTGAGGAAGAAGAATAATCAAGAACAAAAGGGAACCTACTTTTAAGACGTCTGATCACAAGATCAGACGTCCAATTTCATTTCTTTTTGTCCTAACTACTTTTAATCGCATACATTCATAGTTGAATTGATATTTTGAGTAAATTAGAGTGTTCAATTACATTTTGACTAGTAGTAAATTCCATTTGCTCCCTGTGATCGACCTCGGATACTCCGATTTTTGAGTAATAAAATTCTTTATATATGTTTAAACATTTTGCCGATTGTACTACAACGTGATATACTTTAAACCTGCACAAAACGTTGACAACATTTTGGCGCCGTTGCCGGGGAACAAGGCGCAATTTACCACTGGTCTCTACATTCTTTTTATCATATTGAACACTAACTTGCCTTACTTTGCTTTGATGTGATCTTGCAGGTACTTCATGAGAAATTCTCTCTCGCAAGTCAACCACTCCAGGGCAGGTAATTTCTTTTCTTCCTTAATCATCCCCTGATCTTTGAAAGACAAAAGGAAGAAAATCAATTTAGGAATCAATTGCCTTCTTTATATAGTAATCACCATCTCTAAGGCAAAACATTTCCTGATTTTGCGAAAATTTCTGCAAATATTCTTGAAGTTGGAGTGATTTTTTTTTCCATCCCACAAATTCTTGTGCCTAATAACGCTTAATCTCGGCGGACCACACACTTCTTGTTTATAAGTCTAAAGAGAACTTTTGAAAAAGAAAAAGAGGATTGGAAATAGAACCAAATTAGGGTTTCCACATTAGGGTCTTGAAGCGCTAGTCACACATGCCTGTGTAAAAGGAAATAAACCCTCCCGCATCAATGTGCTACCCAAGCCCTTGATTGAAGAAAGCTAAATATGACAAACCCTAAAATTGAGCTCTAAAATCACTTGAATCTTAAAATTTTTTTACCTAATAACTTGGGAGTCAAATCAGGGTGATCTCTAGGCTCCGAGCTTAGAATCATTCTGCATCTATAGGACAGGTCAGGTGAAGTTGACCCCTTGGGTCAACCAAACTCTAAATTAGGTCACAATACCAAAAACATCTAAAGTTCAAGTGAGAACCCTAAAAGCACCTTTGAAATAAAAAGTGATAGACTTAAGAGGTCAAGGTCCCCATTCTAGTCTACCTAGAATCTCAGTGACAAGAGAGGTCGAGTGGGGGAAACCCTGTAACCAGTAGGGACGCTCTACCGTGTAGGGGTCTTTGCGGGACTCTCCCTCTCTGGCTGCCCAGGTAATTCTCAGGTGGACGATCTTCGGATCCAGGGGTCCATCCGCCCCGAACCTCCATAGTCATCCAAACATCTTTTGGGTGTCTTGATTGGGTGAAGAACATCTCCAGTCCTGCATCTTTTCTCTTTAGAGCACACACACTCATTTTCAGTGGGACTCGTTATTCAGATCTGATTGCTTCATAACACATCTTGAGTCAAACTCTGATCTTGATTCCACCACCTGATCCAAATTTGTAGCCGAACCACCTAGGACTACCATTCAAGAAACCTGAATACCGGAGATCCATGAGAGATAAAATGATTGAGGATGCCATGAGATTTTATGAAAATGAAGAAACTTCAACAGCAATAGGAAACATTCAGGTTGATGTCCCAACAACCACAACCTTTGTCATAACTTGTGCCCAAGTACTATTAGCAGAAGCCAACAAAGGATCAACCCGTGACTTGCTCATTACTGCATACATTGAGATAGAAAAATTGCACAATAGTGAATACCTTCAATGTATGACAAATCCTCGACTTTGGAAGCAACACCAAGATAGTCTTGAAAAATGGGAAGAGATAATGAGATTAATAAAACAAGTGATTGATCAGAAATACCCGTACATACCACCAACAGAGGATGAGCTATCTTGGGACAACATCGAGGATAAATCTGACCTCGGGTTTGAGGCACAAAATGGTTGTGGATTCCCAACCCAGATGGAGTATAATGCACCTGATATTGAAGAAGGTTGGGAAGCTCCAAATGCAGGAAAAGACCATGATGAGCCCATTTTAGAAACCTAAGACTCCTGCAAGTATGAGAGTAGAACTGAACCTCTCGAGGGTGTAAATTTCATCCCTTATTCTGATAAGGTGGCCCTCGAAGGTTATTCAGACCTAAATTCTAGTAATTCAACCCACATCCTAAGCCTAGAACCTAGATATGAAACATATTTTGAAGATTTCAAGGCCCCAGATGAAGAAAATCAATCTCTTAGTGAAGAATATGATTTTGGGCCTCGATTTGATGAATATCCCTCGTCAACCTCCTCAGAGGAACGAATCAATTTTGCGGAAGTCATGCCAATCTACGACAAAGAAATCGAGGAGTTGGACGAGCAGGGTTTCAATTGGGTCTGCCCTACTAGCTTAGAATCTGAGCCTCTACTAGATAAGGATACCCTTTTAAGCTCAGAATTAACATTTAGGCTAGATAACAGTCAGGCTGCTGAATATACAACATATGATTTATTCTAAGGTGGAACTCATGATCTAGAATCTCATTCAAACTTTGATTTTCGCAAACTCTCCGACGATCTAGAATCTGACCACAACATCGGAGAAAATCTGCCTCTTGATTATAACATGTCAATCTTCTTTGAAGCCACCTGCTCCACATATACAGAACCAATCAAAACCCGTTCCCCACCCCGACCTGCAACCGGACTCAATTTCTATTCCGATTCACCTCTCACTGAGCCGTTTGCAGATGATTCAACTCCATATCTAGACCAGGTATCGGGTACTGATCAGACCACAAATCAGGAGCCTCCATCCTTTGATCACCTCTGTAGGGATTCCACACCTTACATGGATAATTTTTCGGAACCCTACTTTGAGAAAGCTGATTCGACTCAGCCTGAACCCGAGTTTTCACTTCCATATCCATCAGAACGTCACTGCATATGGTGGGTTCCGCATCTGCTGATCTACATCTATCAACCCACCAAACTTATTGGGGTCGGGCTGCATCATCAGCCTGCTGATCTCAACAAGCACTTGGTTGGACCAACCAGGCTCTTAATCAAGGTGCTTGTTTTCCAAAACTCCATTGATTTGACCACTCCCTCTCCACCCCATTTTCTGCTCGGCTGAAGGCATTAAATTTAGCACTTAACGGGAGGCAACCCGTCATCCCAAACACAGAGACCCATCTAATTATCCATCTGGACCCCACGTCTCTTGTACCTTGAGTCCAGCCTTAGACAGATGATCCCACCTCTGGTACACGTATCAGAGCTTGAAATCATCCGCATCAGTCATCTACGACCCATTCACCCACCCGATATATCCTGTTCTAAGCCCCTGGACCTCAACACTAATTCCCACCCTCTGTTTACAATGATGACATTGCAAAACTTAGGCATGGGGGGGTGATAAAGTGCATACATACAGAACCAAGAAAAAAATCAGGAGTCTCACACACAAAAAAATTTGCATATGTCAAAAACGCAAAAAAATTGAAAAAAATTAAGAAAAAGAACAAAAAAATGGGGGAAGGGAGGAAATTTTGTGAGCCACTTAAGCATAAGGAGGAGAAAAAGAAGAAAAATGACAAAAAGAAGCACAAAATGAAAATGAAAAGAAATAGTCATTAGTAAAAGATTAAGGGGTTAACTGAAGTTCTAGACCGAATCAAGAAAAAGAAAAGAAAAGTGCTACGGAGATATAATAAGAGATTAGCGGGAACGCTGGTCTTCGACCTTTTGGGCTAGTACCTTTAGCTTAAAAATTCACAGATCCGTTAAAATCTGGATAATCCTCAAGAGGTTGAGGAAAATGCGAAGCTTGAGTATTAGGTCTAAGGCTTAGGAAGTATTCAGCCTCGTTAACTGACCTCCAATTTGCGGGATTCGGTAACCTAAGCACCCAAATTCACACACAATCTGGTTCAGTGCGCATAAAACATCCAAATCATGCGAAAAGCATTTAATGTTCTGAAAAAGTCACCTAGATTAGGAGCGGTTAATCAACACAAATTGATTTGGATGAGTTCCCAGCACGGAGAGGCGGGAAATTCCCCTCGAAGATGCGTAACAACATATCGTCTCCTCGGTGCTTGTCTCAGGATATTTAAATATCCTACTGGGGCCACGTAAGCACTCTGCTGGTTCAGATACCATGGACGACATTATCACGAAATGTCGATCGCCAGGGTCTGGATTCGGCCACGGAACGCCATGGGCGAGATTATCTCGAAATCTCGAAAGCCAGGGTTTCGGGGGTTGCCATGGGTGGCATTATCTCGAAATCTCGAAAGCCAGGGACCCTTGAGGATTGATGATGGGGACGAGGAATCCGATACAGACCGTGTTGAGAAGCTAATCCGAAGCTAGAAATAAAAAGAAAAGAGAGAGAAAAGCTCTCCAAACAAATAAATCTTGTATCTCTCTCTTACAAAAAAAATGCACTGCAAACTGAATTTAGGCTAAAAATGTCTCAAGCACGGGTGCTTTAACCGCGGAGTCCAACAAACCCTAGGTTAGTTTCTGTGGGCCGTAGAAACCTTTGCAGAAGACTGAGGCTAAAGCGGAACAGGTTCGGATTTTGGTTGGTACTTGAGTACCTCTAGGCCTATTGTTGGCATTCCTACCTAAATCACAAAATAAAATGAGAAGCACTTATCATAATTGTTGACAGACACTCAAGGTCTAGAATGGAAGTTAAAACCTTGAAATTTTGCTAAGGGACTAGCAAAAGCTAGGCATGGGGGTATGATGAGAGCCTCATCATGAGCCATAACTAGCTCATTTTGACCCAATAGAGAAGATAAAAGCTCCTACATAACCTAGAAGAAGGCCTAACTAAAGGAACAAGTGCTCTGAGAAGAAAACATGAAATAAAGATTAAAACTGTAATTTTACCATTGCAGTACATAAACGGGATTTCTCAGAGGCAAAACATAGGTCAAATGGTCTAAATGAGATAAAAAGAGGGTTGAGTCAATCAGAAATGGGTTCATGTGCAATCTAGGAATTAAATGACACCTGGTAACCCTAAAGCAGACTCGCTTTAATTAACAAGGTTTCGGTCAGAACAAAAAGCAAGTAAACCCTCTAGAAATCATGGAAAAACATCCTCTAGGGTTTAGAACACTTAATTTGGCCTTTGGAACCTAGTCTGACCTAGATCAGGGTCCTAGCTCCTCAATTAAACTAATTTGGGTTTTTACGCAAAATTTCCATTCAAACGAGGTCAAACCTAAAATCCAACTTCACCATTGCATTCCTTAGGTAGAAATTAGGTTTGTACCAAAATTTGGACCTAAGGAGAGGTCATCTTGACCTACTTTGCAATTTAGTACACCCCAAATCACAATTGGTCCCTATCTTTTGAATACCTTTGCAGAGAGCCCCCTAGGTTCTTCGCCTCCTTTGCAAACCGATCCTACCGCCATTGCTAGGGCAGAACCGAGCTCCGGCGAAGTTTCGAGAGAGATTGCTCTCTAATTCCTCAGAGATTCTCTCCCAGAAATGGAAGGGGGATTCTCTGAGGAATTCCCTTCCTTATAAAGCCAATTACAATCGCTGGTGTGAACCCAATCTCTCGTGCGAACGCACGAGAGATTTGGGTATCCACCTTCCTTCCAACTCTGGCAAGCCGGCAGACCTAATTGCGCGTTCTCCATGCGCTGATAGGAGTGGCCAGCACCTATAAAACACCCCCCAGACCCTGCCGCAGAAGGCGAGATTGATTTGGCCGAGTGTCCACCCCCAATTCATCTCCTCCTGCCCGGCCAAAAGTCCCAGCAAGCTCCGGCGAGCCCCCCTCCCCTCCCTCTTCCCTCTACCACAAAACCAGTGGCAGAGTTAGCTTCCTGACTTCCCTCCGCATCGCGCAATACCCGCGCACGCTGCCTCAGCCCCGTCATCGCCGCCGTTCTCCCCCACTGGGCGTCATCTTCTCCGGCGACAGCAGGTACTGTTGTCCGCCTTCCGTCCCCTTTCATCCTTACAATTAGGTTAGAACTCCTCTCCATCCTCTCCTCTCTCCTTTCCCCTTGTTATCTCATCTGATTACCCCTCGACCAACGCTGACCACCCTCATCTTCCACATCACCATCCGACCTCCGGCGAGCCGCTTCCACCATTCCAGCCCCCCACATGGCTCGCCAAGCACTTCGAGAGCTCCGCCTCACCACCAGGAACTCGCTCCACCCCACAACTGCCACTCCAGACCTCCATAATCATCCCCCGAACAACCCACCATCTCCGGCCACAGGTTGACATAGGCACGCACGCCTAGGCCGACCTGCGGCCTGCAGCATCGTCCACCGCCTTCGCCGTGCCACAGCGAAGGTCTCTAGCTGATCTGATTGGGTCAAGAGGCCCGTTTTGCGCATGACAGTGTTTGAGCTCCTGCCGCCATGGATGCCCTCTGATGAAGCTCCAACGAAGCTCCAGGCACCCGATCTCCCAGGCTACAGGTGCTGCATACTCGTGCGAGTGTCGCGAGGTGAGTGAGTCCAGCAAGGAGCGCCAGCAGAGTCAACAGCTTGGGCAATCGAGCGACAAAACTCTGCGGGCGCTCGTGAAGGCGAGACCAGATAGTCCCACATCGTGGGATTGCAACACTCAGGTACCATATAAGTTGTTTTTGTGTTTTCGTCTTAGTGCCTCCGTAAGCACAGGGGTGAGGTCCCTCACTGACCCCACACCCGCCTCGTCCGCGGCTTGACCACGCAAATCTGGCGGATCCTACCTGACCTAAACCTACGCAATCCTCGCGCATCACACCACCTGCAGGTGTGCCTGGTCTCGGGTACGATCCGACCCGATTATGGCTGTGGCTCTGGGAGAGCGTCCGAGTGAATTGCTTGAGAGAGAGAGATGCGTGGGTAGAGGGAGAAAGGATAGGTTTTGTTCTGTGTAGGCACAGGCTGAACGTTGAGGAAGAAGGACTCGGTCGCGACAAGGAAAAGAAAGAAGGAAGAAAGGAAAGGCAGGAAGAACAGAGAAGAAGAAGAAAGAAAGAAGCCTTCATAGGAGAAGAAGAAGGAGCAAGACAGAGAAGGAACAAGGCAGAGAAGAAGAAGAAAGAAAGAAGCCTTCGCAGGAGAAGAAGAAAGAGAAGAAAAGAAAGCAAACACAGCAGCAGAAAAAGAAGAAATAGAGACTGCTGAGGAAGAAGAATAATCAAGAACAAAAGGGAACCTACTTTTAAGACGTTTGATCACAAGATCAGACGTCCAATTTCATTTCTTTTTGTCCTAACTACTTTTAATCGCATACATTCATAGTTGAAATGAAATTTTGAGTAAATTAGAGTGTTCAATTACATTTTGACTAGTAGTAAATTCCATTTGCTCCCTATGATCGACCTCGGATACTCCGATTTTCGAGTAATAAAATTCTTTATATATGTTTAAATGTTTTGTCTGTTGTACTACAACGTGATATACTTTAAACCCGCACAAAACGTTGACAACATTTATTGATATGTCTTTTAGGGTTCAACCTTGTTTAGTAGCTTTTAGGGTTTAATCTTTAGGTGTATGCAATCAAGGTTCAGTAGTACATTCCAGGTTTTGAAAGCACTAGTGATGAGATATTCCTTTAGAAATTAGAAAAAAAATATGGAGTGCTTGGTTCAGACCTAAAGTTCAACCCTAAGTGACAAGCTACTTGATTGGTCACTTTTATCTTAAGTGGTGTGGCCCAACAACTCAATCAATTGGCATGTTGCACCACTTGTTAAGGCACACAAAGAATGTTTGAGTTATTTAGATTTTTACTTATGTGTGTGTTACGCTGAAGTGTATCGGGTCCACAGGTCAAATCCCAGGTTAAGTGGTAGAATCAAAGTGATTGTGTGCCTTAGGATTAGAAATTGTGGGTGTTAAGTGTGTCTCTTTTAAGTTAATCCCACAAGAGAAGAGTATATTTTTTTCATTTTTTTATATATGCGAGGGTGAGATGAGTGGATGTGGCAAACAAGAGAAATAATTTCTACCTAGGGTTCGTGAAAATACCTAAGTAGATTAGGTCTTGATTATTAAGGTGGCAAAATGAACTAGTGGGTAGGGACCTGGAGGGAAACTCACAGAAATCTCTACTCGCACTTTACTCCAATCTACCGCCTTCAGCTCCTCGATTGGATTCCTACAAGATAGTGAATTGAAGAAGAAAGATAGGTTAGAAAAATATGTAAGTAATGCAGAGAAACACGGAAAGAACCAATGAGCGTTGCCTCCCCGAAAACGGTGCCAAAATGATGTATTGGTTTTGGCGAAGTAAAATCAGGGTTAGGAGAAACCCGTCGTTGCAGTTCGCAAAACACATTATCATATATAAATTTTAATCGAAACTCCAAAGAAGTCTTAGGTCGAACACAGGGTGGTGACATTTACTTTCGTTGAAATCCGCTCTTCGTGTTGTTTCTTTTTAGTGTTTTCGGGTTTTGTGATTTTTTTGGTGTTTTTGTAATAAAAAGGCAAGCAAGATGACTTCACAAAGTGGAGAAACAAATATGATATATCACAATGTCATTCAAACATCTACTACAATATGCTAAAATATAAAAGAGAAAGGGGTGAGAAGAAATCTCCCAAATCAGCTATTTGGTGAGACGACGGTGCTTGGCGGCAGCTTGGGCGAAGAGGGTGAGGTGCTGGACGATGGAGGTGAGATGCAAGAGGACGCCAGGTAGAGGAATGCTTCACCAAGGCTTTAGAATGGGGATGATAAGCTGGAGGTGATCTTATACCAGAATGGAGGTGGGAAGATGTCTCCAAAGATTCTTATAAAGGTGGTGAGATGAAGGACGAATATTTGGTGGGTATAGGTGCATTACACTAATAAGAGGCCTTTGGAGCTTGGGAAGAACCTCTAAGGGAGCTTTGGTAGGCTACTAAATCTTAGGAGTAGGTGGGAGTAGAGTAGGTAGAGAAGGTTTGGAAGGGAAGGGGTTATAGGGTTTATATAGTGGAGGAATGGAGGTGTTTTGCGTGCATGGGTATTTAGCATCATTGAAAATGTCTCTAAAGGCCCATCGGGGGTGTTGCTAAACATTCAAGCTCCTCTGCTAGCATAATGAGGCATGGCTGTAGCTGGCACAGTGCACGAAGATCTCCAACGGTTGGAGTCAAGCGTGGATGGGTTAGATTGCGAGGAGGAAGCACACGGAGATGTCATTTGAATCGCACACCCGTTGGCATCTACGATCCCAACCGTTGGATCCTTCATCACATGGCTGGGAGGCACCCGCGAATCGTGCCATCATCAATTTGAATCATGCTCACCGCATGATTGTGACAATTGGACAACAGCTACCGCACTTAGTCGATTTAAATGAGCACTCCAGATGGTGCACGTTTGCTTCGGCATGCATCGGCGTGTCGTCGAGCGGCGTCTCCAACCGCTTGATCAAGATTGAGTAGTTCAATTTCTTCGAGAGCTGAAGAGGGCATGGAGGATTGAAGCTCGAACTTGCGCCTCTCGTTTGAGGAGTGAGTGCACTACCGTTTGGCCAAGAAATTTCTTGGTTGCATGGAGATGAGGTAGGGCCACATGCCTCAATTGTTGGATGAAGATACAACGGTTAAGATGAAGCCTTCCTTGTTGCACTTTGGAGGAGAAACCGACCGATGTAGAGTGTTTCGCAGCCATTGGATTGAGATCCAACAGCTGGGATCACTCCTTGCGTGAAGCTGGGGAGGCTGTGGCTCATGTATTGCGGCCTAGATGGCCCCACGTGGGGCCATCTGGGCTGTCCATCTTCTTCTTCTTATAGTGGTTGCTACGGAGCTTTGATTGGGGTGATTTTGTGCTGGCAGACTGTGATTGTCACTCCAGATCCATCCATATGATCGGATTCTTCATTCGAAACCCATAAAGATGTTGCACTATCTCCTAGCCATATAAAATGTTGGAATTAATATACATAATATACAAACTATCCTAAATGCAATGCAATGAATGTTATGAAATATTTATGCTATGATATGCAATGATAAACCTAGGAATTATCATAAATAAGCATTTTATCATAAATTCATGAGTGTTTATCAAAACCCAACACTCAGAGTCAATGAAATTGACTCCAAATCCACCTTTGTTCTAGTCACTCAAGATGATCTACACATGATAGCTCAAAGACTAGACCAAATGCAAATCCACCAGAAGAAAATGGAAGAAAAGCTCACTCACAAACAAGCTCCACACCTTAACTCTCCACACTTTAACTCTCCACATCCTAACTCTCCACAACTTCTCAAAAGAGAAAATCTGCACAACATTGATGCCACACCTACTAGCCAGTAGTTTTTTGTTGATTTTACATAGGATATGACTGGGAATTTTGATTACTTGAATAAAAATGTTATTGATCCCACCGCTCAAAATATCTATGCTCTCCAGGGGAAATTTAGAAACCCCTCCAACACATAGAATCAAAATTGGAGGACCAACCTGAATCCCTCCTGGAAAGCTCCAAGCTCGATTCCATTTCCCAAACCAAATCAATTTGGGAATTATAGGCAACCCGCATATCAACCTAGACCATCCTAGGAAGATATTAATACCAAGGTTTTGAAGACTCTGTAGGGTATGCAGAATCAAATGACGGAAGTAACCCACACGATAACCAACTTGAAGCATCAAGTTAAGGTTACTCCACATCATAGACCTGCTGGCAATCTGTCATCCCAACCCATGCCCAACCCTAACAACCAACGGAATCAATTTAAAGGTGGATATCCTAGTCAGCTCATTCACTCAGCACCTCAGCATCCCCTGGGTTTCAATCATAGTCAGGCTTCCTGTCCTCCTCTTAGAAACAACCATGTTGCAAATGTAGTTACTTTTATGAATGGGAAAACCACTCAAGATCCCTTGCCTACTAAAGAAACCCACTTCAATGAAAAACATATCAACTCTTCTCCCTCTTCCTCTAACCCTATTTAGGAACCTAAAGATGCAAAAAAGGAAAACCCTATACCCTTTCCACAGGCCTTTCGCTCATCACCTACAAAGAAAAAGAAATCCGAGCCCACTAATAAGGAATTAATGGATCTTTTTGGGCAAGTCAAAATTAATATCCCTCTTCTAGACGCCATAAAATATATCCCTGCCTATGCCAAAATTTTGAAAGATTTGTGTACTCCCAAAAGGCAACCTCGAAACCTAGGAAAGGTGATACTTCCGGAGATAGTTAGCTCAGTTGTGCAGAGCACATTGCCTCTTAAAAGAAAAGACCATGTGCACCCCTTATTCAAGTGGTCATTAATGACACCTCTTTTGATTGCACCTTACTGGATCTCGGTGCCTTAATTAATCTTATCCCCAAGATGGCTTTTGCTCAGGCAATTTTTGCTTACAGATGATGTGTAAAAAAAATACGTCACCATAGTGAAATCACGTGTTGGAAAATCCCAAACAAAACTAATTATCAATAAAACTAACCATGATGGATTAGGTCATATCCACAGGGAGGAACAATTGCAATAAATTCACGAGTGTGGAGCCATCATGTTTGCAGAAGTATTCGCGAAATCAATTTAATGAATATGCAACTTCGAATGTCACTTTCAATTTCATGAGAAGTTCAAGGCTATTTATATAAATTTCACATTAGAAATCAAGCTCCAAAAAATATGTAGGTGATGTATGTTTTGTGGCATGCCATGTACTTTTTAGTTGCATGCAATCTAAATCCAATTTCAATGTTAAATGATGTGCATAACATAAGTCAAGCCAATTCATGAAAATGTAACTGTATCCTTGCAAATTCACCTAAATATAATAATCCAAAAATCAAAAATCTCATATCTCATCAATGGCATGCAATGTAAATTTAAATTAAACCCAAAATAGAGGAAATCTTCCTCTCATGCATGCATGAATAGGAAGCCATAGTCGGGCATGTAGAGCTCGGAGGAGGTCGAGGACATGGAGAGCTTCATGATGGTGGTGGTCCCTCAGCGAGAGGCAATCGGAGCTCGCCAGTTGGAGTGAAGACACTCTCCAATGGTGGGTGTTGGCCGCAGGGTGCGCGGATTGCTGGTGGGCTTGGAGCGAGCATTGGCGACTTCCTAAGGTTGAGGCGAGGTTAATGGCGTCGACGGAACAAAGTTTGGTGACCGGACGAGGTGGCTACATTTTGGGTGGTTTGGGTTCCTTCAGTTGGCATAGAGGATGATGAAGAAGAAGGAGAATGAGCCAGCTATGTGCATGCGAGTTCGGAGCACAAGGGCTGGTTGTGTGCATGCAAGGGCATGCGGCTGCTACTAGGTGGCTACGCATGCGCAGGCTAGAGTGTGGGCGCGTGGTTGCTATTGGTGCGCCCACATGCACAAGTGAGGACGTGCTGCTTGCGTGCAGGCAGCGCATGGCTTGCTGAAGGTGGAGCGGTAGCGTGAGGCTTGCGGTCTGTGAATGGTGTATATCTCCGTGAAGGAGAGGGAAGGAGAACAAAGGTGAGGATGTGGGTGGTGGTATGTTGTGATCGGGGTGGGGGTGGATTGCAGTGGCATTAGTGGGTCTCTGAGTGCGTGGTGGTGGGAGGAGGTGACGAGAAGGTGCTAGTGGTGATGCTCTCTATCACAGAGCACCACCCGGGGGGTAGGCGGCATCAACAAAGTTGCCTTTAATCCGTAGTGCACTCTCTGGCCACCCCGTTTGCTTTCTTGATGATGGTGAAGGATGGAAGAGACGATGGCCCCAGCATCAATAGACCTTATCCCCCGTCCCTCCTCCTCCTTTTAAACACCTCTCAAATTTTGTTTCTTCCCTCTAGATAGTCTCCAATAATCTCACCGGGTTGTTGTGAGGTTGCGAGACGCACGGTTGAATTGCAGGGAGAGAGAAGGTGGCAAGAAGCTCAGGGAGGCAGTTGCGCATTCTACAGGAATTTAGAGAAAAGAAAACAAAAAAAAAAACAAATTGGGTTTTTGATAAAAATAATCTTAAATAATACATGAAATGCATGCATGCCCCTATCTACCAAAATTAATTTATTACATTTCAAAGTACGCTTTGTATACGTAGACGCTACCATAATAATTAGGCATTTATGTATTAATTAGCCCACAAATGTGGTCTCATCAAATGTTCCCATGCCTAAATTTTGCTAGTCCCCAGCAAAAGTGAAAAACAATGGAAGTAACCAAGAGATCCCTCCTTTTCTTATTCCAAAAATTTAGAGATCCAGACAAATGTGAAGTGATAGTAGCCTAGGTAACGGATCCAAGTGAAAAGCCAACTTACATTTGCAGTTCGTACTTAACCTTTGGTAAAACCTCTATTAGAATAGGCAACTTCTTCCCTTGAGGATAAAGCAGAAAATAATTAGTAATTTGACCATGACTTTTTGGCTTGGGTAGGAGAAACTAAGTTGAATGGATTAATATTTGGTGGCTTACACTCATCTGGTGCTACATGTAGTCTAGTACTGCAGACTCTAGATCTCTAGACTATTAAACAAGTCAACCTAGAGATAGAGGCTAAAAACTGTGCTCTCTTTGTGTTCATTTGTGCTCACTCACTTTCTCTTTTCTTCTTCTTTCTTTTCTGAGATCACATATCTCACCAGATTCTGCAGATGTACTCAATATTTAGTGGCCTCACATGGCATTCACACTTCAATTAAATTCCTAATAACCCTACAACTAGGTTAAAGGACCTCCGCCAGTATTCAGGTGATTAGAATAACTTAAAAGTAGGTATGGGTCATATTTGGTGGATCGCAATGGGTGTTTTTGTTGTTGCCTCAAAAACATGGACACCTGATATGAGGATAAAACTCCAAACTTGGACCCTTTCTTTTGTTTTCTTTTTCTTTTTCTTTTCCAAATATAAATATTTCTCTTTTCTTCTTCTTTCTTTTTTTTTTATAACTCCAACACAACATGATGCAGACTTTTATTTGTGAGGCATTATTAGGGATGATGATGGTCAAGAGGATATTATGTGACTTATTTGGTGGAAGTGCCTACTTTCGACACTGGGAAGGAATGGATAGGACAAGCGTATTTTTGACCTTTGACACTATTACCCTCCTTCAGCCAAGGACTCTATGAAGGATGGTTGTAACCATCCACCATAGTCATAGTTTTATTAAGACTATCTCTGTGTATCTACCTTATTTGGTGACTCTCAGGAATTCAGATAATGTATGCACACAGGAGCAGAGAGCGAAAACTATGCCTAACTTGAGGTATCATCATCTAATTATCCAGAACTTAAGAGTCCTTACACTAGACTTAGTGCACCAGTGGCCTCTCTACTTTCTTCTCATAAATATGAGGTGGATCTAATAAAAGATAATATGCCTGACTTCCTATTAATTATCCAAGGGTTCAGTAGACTAAAAATGCTTATTGATTTTCTACAAAGATCCATTACTCAGTATATGTGCAAGTGAACTATACTGGATTGTAAACTTAGAAATAATCTAAGAAGAAACTCTTTAATAAAACCTCCTTGATAAGAACTTTTGCTTGGGACTAACCAATTCAACTCAAGAAACAAAAGAGATTTTTTTTTTTTGTAGGACTAATGCACATATCCTAAATGCATGCAAATATTTATAGATGCTATAAACATCCTCAGGTTATGTCCCCCATGCCTACGACTGACAATATCCTCATTAGAAAAATAGAAGAATATCACCTGAGGAGGAGAGTGGGAGGAGCTAAGGCTCCTCAAGCTGAAGTGCATCCAAAACTTGGCCACCTGAACGAGTAACATAAGGTTTAAGTTGTTGGCTATTTACTTTAAAGCTCATGCCAGAAGTAGGGTTCTGAATCTCAACAGCTCCTTGAGGGAAGGCATTGATAACAACGTATGGCCCATCCAAATGGGACTTGAGCTTTCCTGTAAATAATTTAAGTCTGGAATTGAAAAGCCAAACCCACTAGTTGGGCTCAAAGGTCTTTCTAATGATGTGCTTATCATGGAAGGCCTTTGTATATTGCTTGTAAGCTTGAGAAGTTTCATAGGCTTCATTACGAAGCTCCTCAAGCTTACTTAACTCCAGCATATGTGCCTTTCCCACTTTATCCAAATTCAAGTTAACATTTTTAATTGCCCAATAGGCTTTGTGTTGGATTGCAATGGGAAGATGGCATGCCTTTCTGTAGACAAGCCAAAAAGGAGACATGCCCAAGGGAGTCTTATATGGTGTTCTATAGGCCTAAAGGGCATCATTTATTTTTTTAGACCAATCCTTTCGGTTGGGCCAAATAATCTTTTCTAAAATTTGTTTAATCTCCCTATTAGACACTTCAACTTGTCTACTCGTTTAGGGATGGTAAGGTGTGGCTATCATGTGGTTGACTCCCAAATTTTAGAGTAGTCTTATGAAGTGCACGTTCTTGAAGTGAGGTCCTCCATCACTTATGATCGTCCTTGGGCACCCGTCCTAAGAAATGATAGTAGCCTTAACAAAATTCAAGACTACGGAATGGTCATTAGTTCGCGTGGGTATGGCTTCTATCCATTTTGATACATAGTCCATAGCCACAAGGATGTACTCATATCCGAAGGACACAGGAAAGGGACCCATGAAATCGATGGCCCAAATATCCAAGATCTCAACTAGGAGAATAGGTTGCTGGGGCATCTCATCCCTTTTTTCAATGGTTCTCGTCTGTTGGCAACGTAGACATGCACCCACATATGTATGTGCATCTCGGAATAATGTGGGCCACCAAAAGCCAGACTGAAGAAACTTATGGGCAGTCTTTTTTCCACTAAAATGTCCTCCATAGTGGAGGTCATGGCAGAAACTCAAAACACTCCTTTGTTCTTTGTCAGGGGCGCAACGGTGGAAAAGCTAATTAGGACCTATTCTAAATAGCTCAGGTTCCTCCTAGTGATAAAATTTAGCGTTGGCAAGAAACCTGTCACACTTCTGCTTGTCCCAAGTACTGGGGGTAATGCCCGTGACCAGATAGTTCACTATGTCAGCAAACCAAGGAGTTTTGGCCTCCACGACCATCATAGACTTATCAGGAAAAGTCTCTTTGATATCTCCAGCAGGGGTTGATGCCTCAATGGGGATTCTAGACAGATGATCTGCTACCACATTCTCAACTCTTTTCTTATGTTTAATTTCTAGGTCAAACTCCTGGAGTAGAAGATTCCAAAGAATTAAGTGAGGTTTGGTGTCATTTTTAGCAAGAAGATGCTTTAAGGCAGAATGATCAGTGAACATCACAACCGTGGATCCTAAAAGATACGACCAAAACTTTTTCAAAATAAATACTACAGCAAATAGTTCCTTTTCAGTGACCGTGCAGTTTTGCTGAGGATCCGTAAGGGTCTTGCTGGCATACTGCAACACATGAGGTTTGCCATCAACCCTTTGACCTAAGATCGCTCCCACTGTGAAATCAGAAGCATCACACATTAGCTCGAATGGGAGGGTCCAATATGGTGCTTGGAGAATCGTCGCGGTAATAAAGGCTTTCTTCAAGACTTTGAAAGCCTTGCCACATTTATCATCAAAATCGAAGGAAACATCCTTCACTAATAGGTCGTAGAGTGACATAGAGATTTTAATGAAATCTCTAATGAAGCACCTATAGAATCCAGCATGGCCAAGAAAGATCTAACTTGATGAACATTGGTGGGCGATGGAAGCTTAGAGATAGAATCAATTTTGGGGGGATCCACCTCTAATCTTCTTTTGGAGACTACATGGAACAAAACAATGCCCTACTGGACCATAAAGTGGCTTTTCTCCCAGCTAAGCACCAGCTTTGCCTCTTCACAGTAGGTTAAGACTTTATCAAAGTGCAAAAGGCATAGGTCAAACAACGAGCTGTAAATGGAGAAATCATCCATGAAAATCTCAACAAACTCGTCGATCATATCAGAAAAAATAGCCATCATACAACATTGGAAAGTGGCAGGAGCATTACATAACCTAAATGGCATTTGATGGAACACAAATGTACCATACGGACTCGTGAAGGTAGTATGCTCCTAATCGTCAGGAAAGACAACTATCTGATTATACCCAGAGTACCCGTCAAGAAAACAGAAGTACTTGTTCCCTGCCAGTCATTCCAAAATCTGATCGATAAACAGTAAGGGAAAATGGTCTTTCTAGGTAGCCGTGTTCAAATGGCGGCAATCAATGTAGACCATCCAACTAGTTGAGGGTCTAGTGGTTACCAACTCTCCTTGGTCATTCTCTTCCACAGCGATTCCTACCTTTTTGGGCACCACATGAATAGGACTAACCCATTTACTGTCTGAAATGGGATAGATAATTCCTACATCCAGCCATTTCAGAATCTCCCTTTTAACAACCTCCCACATATTGGGGTTGATCCTTCTTTACATCTCTCGAAAAGCTTTCACGGACTCGTCCGTGTATATATGATGCAAGCAAAGGGAGGAATCAACACCCTTAATATCAGCAATTGACCAAGTAATTACTTCCTTATGCATTTGTAAACACTCAAGTAGAGCTCCCTCCAACGATTCAAATAATGCAGATGAGATAATAATGGGGAGCGTGTCCTTAGGGCTATGGAAAGCATACTTTAATGTGCTCGGGAGAGATTTCAGCTCCAACTCATGAGCCTTTTGGATTGAGGGTTTAAGTTGAGATGTCCCCACCTTAGGTAGCGGATCTACTTTCACGGTCCAGGGTGGGGTCAAAGACTCTGCGTGTACCTCCAGCAACTCTTTTAATTTGGGTATATCCCCTTTAGTTTCTTTAATAGTTGGAGGATGGTCCTTAGATATTACCTTTTGAAGGGGATCTCTACATAAGAGTGTTGGAGTAGTCTCTTCAATGATTTTATCAACTACCTCAATCTGGGAACAATCTGCCAATCTAGATTGCTTGTAGGTATCAAAAACATTCAATCGAATATTCTTGTTCCCAAAGCCCATTTTAAGTGCCCCTGATCTACAATTTATAGAGGCATTGGTTGTGGCCAAGAAGGGGCATCCCAGAATAATGGACGGCTTGGTGGGCTTATTTGATGGGTCAGTATCTAGCATAAGAAAGTCAACAGGGAAGAAGAAGTCCTCCACTCTCACCAAGACATCTTGCAGTAATCCTTGTGGTGCCTTAAGCGATCTATCTGCAACCTGGAGGATGATTGGACTAGGCTTTAACTTACCTCCACCCAAAAGGTCGTAGACAGAACTCGGTAAAATGTTCACCCCTGCACCCAAATTGAGCAGAGCCTCACCAATGTGTTGGTTACCTATAACCACTGAAATATACAGGGCCCCTGGGTCTTTCATTTTCGGGGGTGTTCCATGTTGGAGAATCGAGCTAACATGGTCAGGCAGGATGACCTTAGCTTGGACCTCTCTCCTAGATCAACACCCTAAGGGGGCCTCTCTCTCTTAGGAATCAACACCCTAAGGTCATCCTGCCTGACCATAGCTTGGACCTCTCTCCTAGATCGGTGCTTCTGGGTGCATAGGTCATTTAGAAACTTTGCATAGTACAAGATCTGTTTGATAGCTTCCAACAGAGGCAAGTTGATCTGGACTTGCCTAAAAGTGTCCATAATCTCCTCCATCCTATCCATGGCTCCAAACGAGCCAACAGAAGATTCCCCAGGAGTAGATAGGCACTCTGGATGGGGCACTCTCAACTTCTGGGTAGAGGGGTTGTCATGGCGGAAAAGAGGTGGTGGAATGATGACATCCTGACGGTGGATGATTTCAAGCGAGGGAGAGCAGTGTGGCTCTTCCTCGGTGGAGATGGAAGTCGGGTCTGGTGTAAGAGGGGAATCTTGAGAGGTGACCATAGGAGTGCTATTAGGCTTGTCAATTATCTTTCCACTCCTCAGCATAGTCATAGCTTGGGTATGCTCCCAGAATATGACCCCCTTGCCCTTTGGGTTCTCCTTAGAAGAGCTAGGTAACTTCCCCAGATCTCTTTGCCTAACTGCCTCAATAAGATGACCAATTTGGGATTGCATATCAATAATCATCTTATTCTAAGATTGGATGACCATATTCTGATGCTCTTGCAACACTTTCATCATGGCTTTAAGTTCATCCATCTCAGAAGGCTTATTTTGAGGAGGGTTTGCATGGGATGGATGGTATATGGGTTGGGGAGGTAGGGGTCTTGCATTTCCTAAGTTGGAAGCATCACCTTGCTTCCATGAGAAGTTTAGATGGTTCCGCCATCCCAGATTATAGGTATTAGAATATGGGTTATTACGAGGAGGTGGGTAGAAACCTTAGGCCACGTTTTGGTTGTCTTGAATCAACTTAGGGAATTGATTTGCCTGGTGGCACTCCATAGTGGCATGCATTGTGCTTTGGCAAATGGAGCATTCACTTGAACCCTGAAAGATAGAGGCTGCTTGTGGGTTCATGCCAGGGTTTACTTAAAGCCTATTAAAGTTTTTGTTCAACAATTGAATCTGATAAGCCAAATCCTAAGTAGCCCCGGCTTCATGGGCCTCTATCTTCCTCTGCAAGATTGATGGTTTTCTTTCTTGATAAGTAAAAGACATGTGCATGGAATTGTCACTTAATGTTTCAAATAATGTCTAGGCTTCATCTTCAGTTTTGGTCATGAAGGTTCCTACATAGGTTGCATCGATGGTTTGCCTGTGCTTTTCAGATAATTCGTTATAGAACCTTTCGACCAACTACCATCTTGGCACCTGATGGTGGGGGCATAACCTAAGAAGGTCATTAAGTGCTCCTAAGTCTCGTGAAATTGCTCCCCTTCTTGTTGAGTAAAACCCATAATCTCTCTTCTGTAATGATTGGTCTTACTCAAAGGAAAATATTTTTTCAAGAATTCTCCCTTAAGGGTAGCCCAATCATCTACCCTTGCATCAAGGGTATGATACCAATGCTTGGCCTTATTCTTAAGGGAGAATGGAAATAGAGTCCTCATCAGGACTTCATCAGTAAAGCCCTGGAGCTTCACCGTGGAACAGACCTTGGTAAATTCCTCAAGATGCCTGTAGGGATCCTCCCTAGCAGTACCTAAAATAGAGGGGAGAAAAGATATGGTGCTGCTCTTGATTTCATATGGATTATCCACTCCAGGTCTTCGGATAGGTAGGGCTTGGTGGGTTATAGGGAAGTAGTCTCTCAAGGTTCTTTGATTTTCACCAACCCTAATCTGTTCTTCAGGTCTTTCTTCAGCCATTTTTCTTCTATCTTAGTTGGTGATGGGAACACCAACATGAGCCATAACTAGCTCAATTTGATTTGATTAAGTTATTAAATGCTCCTACATAATCATCAGAAGTTCATAATTCATTGCAAATCCATTCTAAGGGAAATACAAGAAATCAGTGTTAAAACTATAATTTCACCATCATATCTTGAATGCAAAATAACCGTGGGTTTTCTCAAGGGTTAATTAAGGGTCAAATGGCCATAAATCCCCAACAAGTGGGTTAATACAGATAGAAAAAGATTTTCACATGTTTTGAAAATTAAATGACCTTTGAAACCCTAAAAATAGGCCTGCTTAACTATCTGAGATTCTGGTTAGGATAAAATTCACCTAAGTCCTCTAAAATTCATATAAAAATATTCTCTAGGATTTAGTATGCTTGATTTGACCATTAAAGCCCATCTTGACCCAAAATAGAGTCTTAGACAAATATTTGCCTTAATTTAGGTTTTTTCATAAATTACCCAGTCAAACTTGATCAAAACCTAAATCTAGCTTCATCGTTGGATTTTTTGGGTCAAAATTAGGTTTGTACCAAAATTTGGACCCAATCTGAAATTATATTGACTAAGTTTGCATTTTGGTTCAATCAGACACTTTTTATCTCACTCAGATCCTTAACTTTTGAATTCCTTACAAATAGCCCCCCAACCTTGTCACCTTCTTCACAAAAAAGTCCCTACCGCCATGAATCCTATTCTTGCAACTTTGGCAACCTTTGATTCAAGAGAACTCCTCTGATCAATCAATCCCTTCCAAAAGTGGAAGGGAGATTCCTTGAGGAGTCCTCTATCCATTGAATCCGTCCATGAGCCCTAAAACTTTCCTAATCTCTCATGCGAACACATGAGAGATTTGGGTATCTTAGAATTTCCAACTCCAGAGGCCTATAAAAGGACCCCCAGATCAGGTGGAATTTCCAAGATTGATTTCGGCCGGGAACACCCTTAATTCCTCCCTCCTTGTCCGATTGAAAAGGTCCTCAAGCTCCAGCGACCTGCTCCATCTTCATTCTTTGTCTGACCACAATACCAGTGGTAGATTCATCTTCCTCGTCGTCCTCCGCGTTGCACCACACCAGCGGGCGACCCTCTATCTACGTCATCGTCGCCGTCCCCCTCTACTAGAGCACCTTCTTCCCCGATGCTGGCCTACCAACACTGGTGCAGTTCTTCCCCCTTCATCCATTAGTTTAGGGTTAGCTTAGTATCTTTTAGCTCTTAAGGTTAGTTTCCTACCCAAAAACCCCAAAAATAGCCCTCGACGCCGTCGCTCACCTCCGTCTTCCCCATCTCCAACCATTCCTCCGACAAGGCGTATATGCCGTTACACTGCTCCATCGACCTCACTGACCACCTCAAAACCTTCACCTCATCCTCCTACACAAAAACCCTAACCTATCGCACTCCATCGTCCATCCAAAGCTTCCACCGAACAAACCCACCTTCGCCGACCTACTCCAACATTGTCCGGCTACCACAACCACTCCCACTCCACGTTGTGCACACCACCACATCCGTTGTGCTACGATGAAGCCTGCTGAACCTTCTGACGAGGCTGCAAGGCCGTGTTCTTCATTTCAGGTTCATCGCCACCACTGCCATTACCATGAAGCTTCAAGCAAGCTTTGAAGCCCGCTTCCCAGCCAAGAGCCCTAGGCAAAAGCACCAGGTGATGCAGAATCACCAGGAGAACATCTCCAAGTGGTCAATTGGGACGTTTGACCAACATTGAAAGCAAATTGGACAAAGAAGCATCGCTACTACACTGTGCAAAGAAAGGGTGGGACTTTAGTCCCACCTCGGAAGCTGACGGCCACGAAGAGGCACATCAATTATTTTTGTCCTATAGCCTTATCGCCTCAGTAAGCATAAGGGGTGAGGTCCATGCACGTGCCTCACATGCACCTCGGCCACGACATCTTACATGTGGGTCTGGTAGATCCGTATACTCACCTAACCTAAGCACTCCTCAACTGCCACTCACAGCCGACAGACCTAGTCCCGAGTATGCTCTACCCAAATACCTGATAACCCACTGTGGCCCTAGGAGGGCAGATCCCAGAGAGAGGAAGAAAGGAAGCGCGGGACAGGGAGGGTTTTGCCCAGTGTGACACTTAACCAAATCTGAAGGGATGGCCACCCTCTATACGTGAAGAAAGAAGGAAGAAGAAAAGAAAGCCTTCGTAGAAGAGGAGGAAAGGAAGAAAGCCTGCAATGAAAGAAGAGGAGAAGAGGTTAAAGATAAGAAGAAAAAGGAGAAGGGCTTGAGAAAATAGAAGAAGAAAGGAGAAAAGTAGAAGTAGAGAAGGAGAGAAGAGAGGAAGAAGAAGAAGGACAGTGCTGTTGGTTAAGTCGTCTGATTAAATGACCCGACGTCTGCTTTGAGGCTTTATCTAGTTATTTAAGTACCTAAGTTGAATGTTTGATGGCACTATTGCAATATTTTAACTCAATGCATCTATGCTTAAATTGAATAATTGGTGATCTAAGTCACCATTATTTTTGCTTTGAGATTCTTTTTCCCATATGTTAAACTCATGCTTTATATTCATTATCATTTTTGAGTTATTTCTTGTGCTCATTTACATTATTGAGAATAGTGTGTAAATTCCTATTTGCTCCCTATGTTCGACCTCGAACTTTCATTCGAGTAATAAATCTTATTTATTTTTTGTGTTGATTCGAACTATACTACAACGCATTGATTTTAAAACCTAATTCAGAGCGATAAACATTTTGGCACCGTTGCCTGGGAGAAATACGTAATTCACCACTATTCTTTGCATTATTTGATTATATTTGATCATTGACTTGCCCTATTAGCTTTATTGTGATTTTGCGAGGTACTTCACCAGGAAATCTTCCGCACAAATCAATCACTCAAGGGTAGGTAACATCTCTATTCTTCCCTAATCAACCTCCTAATCTTAAGAAGACAGAAAGGGAAATAATCAATTAGGAATCAGCTGCCTAATTTTTCATTGCAATCATCATTTAAAAGGCAAGTTTCCTAATTTGCAAAATTTTTTTCAAATCTAAGTGAAGTTTGAAGTGATGCTGTTTAAAATTCCCTACCCTAAATTTATTGTGCCTATTACGGACTACGCTTAATTTCTAATCACTTTGGGCTAACACATTTCTTGCTTGAAGCCTAAGGTGAACATTTTTTAAAGATCAAATTGGATGTAGAATAGAGCCAATTAGGATTTCAATTTTTAGGGTTTTGGAGTGCTAGTTCACACTTGCCTGCATAAAAGGAAACACACCCACCCACGTTGGTGTGCTACCCAAGCCCTTGGTTGAAAAGATCTAATCAGCAAAAGCCCTAAAATCAGGCTCTAAATTCACTTGAACCTTAAAATCCTTGGACCTAATAACCTGAGAGTCAAATCAGGGTGACTTCTGGATCTTCACCTAGATCTCATTCTGCCATCTTTAGGGCAGGTCAGGTAAAGTTGGTCTACATTGTAGGCAAACCAACCTCTAAATTAGGTCAAAAATAAAATTAAACTTTTAATCAAGTGAAATCAAAGGCACAAATTAGGACCTAAAATTGGCAGACTTAAGGACTTAAGTTTGTACATTTCGGTCTACCTGCACCTTCAGTGACAAGGAAGGTTGGGTAGGGGAAACCCTATAACTCGTGGGGACGCTCTACCGTGTAGGGGTCTTTGTGGGGCTCTCCTTTCCTGGCTGCCTAGGTACTTCTCAGGTGTGTGAATTTCTGATTCAAAGGTATTATCAGCCTCGAAACTACTGTAGTCATCCAAAAATCATTGGGTGCCTTGATTGGGTCAAATCTCACATCCAGTCCCTCATCCCCTTCTATTAGACCACATACACAAAAAGTTATTAGGTTTTCAACCTAAGAGACCTCACAAGATCTTCTTGGGAATCTCTTTCAGATCGGATCAACTTCAACTTAATCTTAAGTTTGATTCTACACCTTGATTCCACCACTTGATTCAAAGATGCAACCTAACATGTTAGCAAACCCATTTGAGGATATACAGGTTAATGTCTCAAACACAACAACATTCATTTTAGAACAAGCACAACTAATTTTGACATATCTAGAAAATGGGGCAACTTGGGATGTTCTCATGCCAAAATACTAGGAAATTGGGAGATGGCATAATGGTAAGTATATCTTGCGTTGATTTGAGCCATCACTATGGAAGGTACACCGAGATGACCATGAAAAAAGAGACAAGGTAATGCAGATGTTGAAATGTGTTATCGATCATAGGCATTAGTACACCCTTGTGACATCTTAGATTAACCAGCACAATCTCCTAAATTCTGGGTTTGATGACCAAGGTTGTTATGGACCCCCAACCCAAATGGAATCTGATTCAAATTACTAACAAATTAATATTCCTAATCTTGAGACAGATTAGGAGGATCCGATTACAAGTGTTCACAATTTTGAGCTAGCCCTAGAAAATCAAGAGCCTGGTTCACCAAGCTTAGATTTCCCAGACTCCTGTGATAATGAGATTGAAGCAGAACCTCTCAAGGGTGTAAATTCCATCCCTTATTCTAATAAGGTGGCCCTCAAGAACAATTCTGACATCCCTGTAGAGTCCAACCTAGATTCTAGTGATACAACCCACACCCTTAACCTAGAATCCATATTTAAGCCTTATTGGGATGAATATGAGGCCCCGTGCAAAACAAATCAGATTTCGAATCTGGATTATGATTCATGGCCCATATTTGATGAGTGCACCTCTCCAACCTCCTTAGAGATATAGATTGATTTTTCAGAAGTCATGCCAATCTACGATATAGAAACTGAGGAGTTGAAAGAGTTGGGTTTTGATTGGGTCTTCCCTACAAACCAAGAACCTAAGCCCAAACCTAATAGGGACATCTTTGTGAGCTCGGAATCTAAAACTAGGTTTGACCCAGGTCAAGTTGCTGATTGATCGCATTTTTGCACGATTTGTTAATTTAGGGTTTTAAATCATTGCAACGCACAAAAATAGATTCGCTTTTAAATTTATATTCCTAGATAGTGGGGTATCTAGGGTCGTCTAAGGAGGCAAGTTGCAAAAATTAAATCACTTGCTTTAAAGATGAAACTCAACTTTCTTTTTGGTGTTTTATATATATGATTTTTTTTTTTGGTTTTGAAATAACGAGAACAACGTGGGTTTGTTGATAGCAAGAAAATTCTCTATACTAATCCACTACACTACTATTATAGTGACAAGTAGAACCTCTCCCTAAGCTCACTCTAGGCACATGGAGGCCTAGAGTAATTAGGGAGAGGGAGTGAAAAAGGTTAAACAAGAATTCTACAAGACTATGCAACAAAAAGATTAAAGAAGGCAACTTTGATTAAAAGAGAGAGTGTTTCACATAAAACCCTAGTAGATGAATGTTTCTACTACTAGATAATTGCAACAAAGAAAATAAAACACAAATCATCCTGAATTGTTGGTGAAGAGGGGAAGCTCTTTGCTCCAAGCTTAGTGGCTCCTAGGCTTGAAAAGGCTCCTCCTCCTTCCTTGAAAATGGTGTCCTCCAAGGTGGAAGCTACCACCTCCAATGATCTCCTCTAAGGGTGGGCGTGTACCACCCTTGCTTCTCCTTGCTTGGCCGTCCTCCTAGTGGTAGAGTGCTCCTCCTCCTTAGCATGGCACAAGTTGAAGAGAGTGGGGAGAAGAAGGCACCAAGGGGGCGGGTGATGTGTCCCCTTAATCTCCTTCTCTACTCCTTCTTCTTGGTCATACGGTGTAGGTGGGTTTAGGTGGAATTAAGCACTAATGGAGGATGGTTTGAATGGTGGTGGGTAGTGGTCTTTTTATACGGTAGGATGAGGGGTTAAGGTGACTCTAGAAATGGAGGGCTAAGATGGGAGGATGGAGGTGGTTAGGTGATCATAGGGTTAAGGATGATTGGCTCCACCTAAGGGGTGTAAGGGGGATAGTTATGGGTGGCCAAGGGACACCTAAAAGTGGTGCCAACCATGGAGAGGTGCCATGGGTTGGCGCCAACTTCTAGGCTTCTAGAAGGGGGTTGAGGTGGATGGTGGAGATGGCTTGGAGGGGTTATGTGTAGGGTGGATATCGGGGTTGAGGTTGGCACCAAAAGGGAGGTAGTTAGGGTTGGTTTTGGTGCCAACATTAGGTGTCTTTTGGTTGTTAGTTGAGGGGTGAAAGGTGGTGAAGAGGTGGTGCCAACTTTTAGTAGAGGTGGAGCTAGCTTAAGTAGGCTTAGGTGGACTTGGAGTGGTAGGTTATGTAGGTGGAGTTAGGGTTAGGTTTTTGGTGCCATGGAGGTGGATGCTAGCTAAGCTAAGCTAAGTTAAGCTAGCTTAGCTAGCTATAGAGTAGAGGAATATGCATGTGGAGCTTAGGGTTTGAGGAGAGGAGTTGAGGAGGAGAAGCCTGGAGCTAAACTGGAGCTGGCAGCTGCTGAAGAGGGTGGCATGGAGCTACTCTAGCTGGCTTAGCTTGCTAGTTCTTTGCTAGCTGATAAGCCAAGCTAAAGTAAGCTGGCTTCTACCATAATGAGCTGAGGTGAGCTGGGATGAATTTATCTTCAGCTGGTTGGAGTCAAGTGGAGCTGGATGTAGCTAAAACTGAGCTGGGGTGAACTCCAGTCAACTCAGCTGAGCTAGCTAAAGCTCCTTATGGACTAGTAGGAGCTAAGATGAGCTAGACTCAACTAAGTTGAGCTCGATCTGAGTTGACCTGAGCTAGGGTGAGCTAAGATGAGCTCTCTTGAGCTGCCATTCAGTTGAGATTAGCTGAATGGAGTTGGGATGAGCTAACTCTAGTCCAAGTGAGCTAGGTTCCAGCTGTGGTGAGCTGGATCAAGCTTAGTTCCAATTAGTCTGAGCTCCTCCTTCACCATTTGCCTTCTTGAGTGCTTGGGTTTTAGAGATCTGTATATCTATTCATCCCTAACACTCACAAAAACACATCAAAAAGACAATAAAAAATGCAATGCATGTGTAACCTAATTAAAGCCTAAATGCAGCCCAAAAACCCATTTGCGGAGTAAAATCCTAAGAGCTAGGTTTGTTTTAATGCATAAGAATGATGATAACTGGCGTTTATCACTGATTATCCACATCTTGATTTATTTTGTTGTGGAACCTTGGATCCCGAATCAGATTCAGAACATGATTCTCGCAAGTTGTTTAATGATTTCGAATATTACTCTGATTTCGGAGAACTGTTGTTTCCTGACAACTCTGAGCCAAATTACGACCTCAGCAACTACGACCCATCTTTTGATTCTGATGTTGAGGTCAATGATTTGAAAGAAAGAACCTCTTCTACATATGCAGAACCTTCCCAAACCCATTCTCAATCTCGACCTGCAACCGGACTCAATTTCTACTCTGATTCTCCTCTCGATGATCTAGTTGCACATGATTCTCCTCCATATCTTTATCGGGTTTCAGACATCGATCAGACTACAAATCACACCCCATCCTTCTCTGATCACTCTCATAGGATTTCTACATCCTCCACTGATTCTTGTTCATTTGAGGGTCCCTACTCTGATAAGGCTAATTCGACTTAGCCAAACCCTGGCTTTACACTTCCACATCCTTTTGAGCTCCACAGTATCTGGTGGGCACCGCATTTCTTGATCCACATCTATCAACCCACCAGATTGATTGGGTTTGGGCTGCATCATTAGCCTACTGATCTGAATAAGCACCTGGTTGGACCAATTAGTCTATTGATCAAGGTGCTTATTCTACAAAACTCATCGGATTTGACCACTCCTTCTTCATGACCATTTCTACTCGGCTAAAGGCATTGAATTTAGTGCTTAACAGGAGGTAACCCATCATTCCAAAAATCCAAGATCCTTCTAATTATCTTTCGGTACTTCACATCTATTACACTCTAAGTTCAGTTTTAGAACAGTTGATCTTACCTCTAGTACTCATACCAGGGCTTGAAATCGTCTGCAACAATCATCCCAACCCGTTCACCCACCCGATAATCTTGTTCTAATCCCTAAACCATAACTGTTTCACACCCTCAGTTTACAATGTGGACACTGCAAAACTTAGGCATGGGGGGTGGTAAAGTGCAAACATATAAAAATTCAAAGTTCGGAAGGGTTCTCACAAAAAAATACATATTCCAAAAAAAGAAATGAAAATTGAAAAAGAACAAAAAAATGGAAAAGGGAAGAAATTTAGGGTGAATTAATTGCATATCATTCTTAAGGAGGAAAAAGGGGAGGTGATATAAATGTCAAAAAGGAGCACAGTTTGAAATAAAAAGGGATAGTCATTAGTAAAAGATTAAGGGATCTACTTAGTTCTAGACTGAATCAAAAAGAAAGAAATAAAAAGATAAAAAGTGTTAAGAGACAAAAGGAGATTAGTATGAACACTGATCTTAGTCCTCTTAGGCTTGTGTTTAAGCATAAAAATTCAAGTATTCATTAAGATCTGGATAGTCCTCAAGAGGTTGGGGAAAATGCGAAGCTTAAGTATTAGGTCTAAGGCATAGGGATTATTTAGCCTCGTTAACTGACCTTTGGCTTGCAAGACTTGGTAACCTAAGCACCATAATCCACACACAGTCTAGTTCAGTACGCTTAATTATCAAAATCATGCAAATGCATTAAATCTGTTCTGAAAAAGCTACCTAGATTAGGAGCGGCTGATCAACACAAGTTGATTAGAAGAGTTCCTGACGCAGAGAGACAGGAAATTCCCCTCAAAGATGTGCAATAACATACTGTCTCCTCGGTGCTTGTCTCCTAGGATATCTAAATATCCTATCAGGGGCATGTAAGCACCTTATGCTGGTTTAGATGCCATGGGTGGCATTATGACGGAAGGTCGACTGCCAGGGTCTGGATATAGCTACAAAATGCCATGGGTGGGATTATCTCAAAATCTTGAAAGCTAGAGTTCTGGGGGTTGCCAAGGGCAGTGCTATCTTGAAGCATCGATTGCTAGGGACCCTACGAGGATTGATGCTGGGAGCCAGGAATCCGATACAGACCGTGTTGTAAATCCAATCTAAAGCTAGAAATAAAGAAAAGGAAATAAAGAGAAAACTCTCCAAAAATGCAAAAAAAAATCCTTTCTCTCCCTCTTACAAAAATGCACTGCAAACTGAACCAGGACTAAACATGTTTTAAGCATGGGTGCTTTAACCATGGAGTTCAACGAATGTTAGGATAGTTCCTGTGGGACTTAGAAACCTTCGCGGTGGACTAAGGCTAGAGCTGGTCAGATTCGGATCTTGGTTGGTACTTGAGTACCTCTAGGCCTACTAGCAGCATTATGACCTAATCTACAAAAGAAAGCATACAGCAAAAATCTTAAAAGACATGGTCTAGAACAAGAGTTAATTCCATAAGATTTTTCTAAGGGACTAGCAAAAGCTAGGCATGGGGGTATGATGGGAACACCATCATGAGCCATAACTAGCTCAATTTGATCTGATTAAGTTATTAAATACTCCTACATAACCATCAGAAATTCATAATTCATTGCAAATCCATTCCAAGGGAAATCCAAGAAGCCAGAGTTAAAACTATAATTTTACCATCATATCTTGAATGTAGAATAACCATGGATTTTCTCAGGGGTTAGTAAAGGGTCAAATGGCCTTAAATGTCCAACAAGTGGGTTACTACAGACTGAAAACGGTTTTCACATGTTTTGAGAATTAAATGATTTCTGAAACCCTAAAAATAGACCTGCTTAATTAACTGAGGTTCTAGTTAGAATAAAATTAACCTAAACCCTCTAAAATTTATTGAAAAATATTCTCTAGGGTTTGGTATGCTTGATTTGACCATTAGAACCCGACTTGACCTAAAATAGAGTCCTAGACAGACATTTAACCTTATTTAGGTTTTTGCATAAATTACCAAGACAAACTTGGTCAAAACCTAAATCTAGGTTCACCATTGGGTTTGTTCGGTCAAAACTAGGTTTCTACCAAAATTTTGGCCCAAACTGAGATTATCTTGACCAAGTTTGCATTTTGGTCCAGTCAGGCTCTTTTTATGTCATTCATATCCTTAACTTTTGAATTCCTTACAAATAACCCCCCAACTTTGTCACATTCTTCACAAAAAGGTCCCTGCCGCCATGAATCCTATTCCTACAACTCTGACAACCTTTGATTGAAGAGAACTCCTCTGATCAATCAATCCCTTCCAAAATTGGAAGGGAGATTCCTTGAGGAGTCCTCTTTCCATTGAATCCGTCCATGAGACCTAAAACTTTCCTAATCTCTCATGTGAATGCATGGGAGATTCGGGTATCTTAGAATTTTCAACTCTAGTGACATTTCCTAGCTTGGAAGCATGGCTTCCAAGCTCAAAACTCCCTCTAGAGGCCTATAAAAGGACCCCCAGATCAGGGCAAACTTCCCAAGCTTGATTATAGCCTAAAACACACTTAATTCCTCCCTCATTGTCCGACCGAAAAGCTCCTCAGGCTTTGATGACCTCCTCCATCTTCATTCTTCATATGACCATAGTACCAGTGGCAGATTCGTCTTCCCTCTCTTCCTCCGCGTCGCACCATACAAGTGGGCACCCCTCTATCTCCGTCGTCATCGCCGTCCCCCTCTAGCTGAGCACCTTCTTCCCCGATGTTTGCCTACCAACGCCGATGCTATTCTTCCCCCTTCGTCCATTAGTTTAGGGTTAGCTTAGTATCTTTTAGCTCTTAGGGTTAGTTTCCTACACAAAAACCCCAAAAATAGCCCTCGACACTACCGCTCACCTCTGTCTTCCCCATCTCCAACTGGCAAGGCATATATGCCACTACACCCCTCCATCGGCCTCATCAACCACCTCAAAACCTTCACCTCATCCTCCTACACAAAATCCATAACCTATCGGACTCCATCATCCATCCAAACCTTCCACCGAACAAACCCACATTTGTCGACCTACTCCGTCACCGTCCGGCTACCATAGCCACTCCCACTCCACACTGTGTACACCACCAAATCCACCAAGCTATGGCGAAGCCTATTCAACCTTCTGATGAGGCCGCAAGGTCGGGTTCTTCATTTCCGGTTCACCGCCACCACCGCCATTACCGTGAAGCTACGAGCAAGCTTTGAAGCCCGCTTCCCAACCAAGAGCTCTAGGCGAAAGCACCAAGTGATGCAAAATCACCATGCAAATGTCTCCAAGTGGTCAATTAGGATGTTTAACCAACATTGAAAGCAAATTGGATGAAGGAGCATCACTGCTGTGCTGTGCGAAGAAAGGGTTGGACTTTAGTCCCACCTCAGAAGCTGACTGTCATGAAGAGTCACATAAATTATTTTTGTCCTATAGGCTTACCACCTCAACAAGCACGGGGGGTGAGGTCCCCGCATGCGCATCACATGCACCTCGCCCGCAACACCATACATGCAGGTTTGGCAGATTGGTATACCCTACTAACCTAAGCACTCAACTGCCACTCACGGCCGGCAGCCCTGGTCCCTGGTGCGCTCTACCCAAATACTCGATAACCCACTGTGGCCTTGGGAGGGCAGATCCTAGAGAGGGGAAGAAAGAGAGCGCGGGGTAGCAGAGTGTTTGCCCCTGTGTGACACTTAGCCAATTCTAAAGGGATGGCCACCCTTTGTGGGTGAAGAAAGAAGGAAGAAGAAAAGAAAGCCTTCGTAGAAGAGGAGGAAAGGAAGAAGGCTTGCAGAGAAAGAAGAGGAGAAGAGGTTACTCACAAGAAGAAAATGGAGAAGGGCTTGAGAAGACAGAAGAAGAAAGGAGAAAAGTAGAAGTACAGAAGGAGAGAAGAGAAGAGAAAGAAGAAGAATAGTGCTATTGGTTAAGCCATCTGATTAAATGACCTGACATCTACTTTGAGGCTTTATCTGGTTATTTGAGTACCTAAGTTGAATGGTTGATGGCACTGTTGCATTATTTGAACTCAATGATCTATGCTTAAATTGAATAATTGGTGATCTAAATCACCATTGTTTTTGCTTTGAGATTCTTTTTGCCATATGTTAAACTCATGCTTTATATTGATTATCATTTCTGAGTTATTTCTTGTGCTCATTTACATTATTGAGATTAGAGTGTGAATTTATATTTGCTCCCTGTGTTCGACCTCGAACTTTCATTCGAGTAATAAATCTTATTTCCTTTTCACGCTGATTCTAACTTTACTACAACACATTGATTTTAAAACCCGATTCAAAATAATAAACAGTTGGCTTTCCTAATAATTCTCTCAGGCTCAAGGTTGAAAAGAAGACAATTTCTAAGAGAGCACCTACCAAGCATACACCAAGCAAACACAAGGAAAGAGGTCTTTTGTTATGTTAAAGCATTTTAAGCCCTCTTCCAACCTTTCAAGTTTGGCTAAATGGAGTCAAGGTAGTATTTCTTTGTTCCCACGTAAGTGGTATAAGAGAAGTGAGGCACTTGAGATTCCTAGTCAAAGGCTATTAAGGAGGTTGAGGTTACTTTTAGTTCTTTTGGGTGACCAAACAAGTTGTCAATCAATTATGCACCCTAAATAGACCTTCGAGTGTCCTAAAGATGTACACTTTGATGCAATGATATTCTCTAATGCTCAAGTAAAAAGGTACTTCAAGGATGGAACCAAGGGATGCAAGTAGGGTGAACCCTTCCTTTGAGGTGTTGCATTAGTGGTGCTTCTTAACTACCCTTGAATTCCTTTAAGGGGTGTCCCCCTCCTTAGAGTATTAAGTCACTTGGGCAAAAGTTAATACCATCATTTCAAAACAAGATAGGAGGGTTTGCACCGATAAAGAGATCAATGCCTATAGCCTTAAGGGTCCAAGTCCTAATGTAGTGCTTATAGTGCGTGCTCAGTGCAGGCAGTATGCATCACATCGCAAAAAGTGATTTTTCTATTGAAAACAACAATCATGTTATTCAAACAATTCCTGTATATTTTATTTTATTTTCAAGAAGCAATATGACCACTTGATTAATCTTTTCAAATCAGTTTAAGTGATCTTCTTTAATTATGTTCAGATGTAATGCGTGTACAAATAACTGATGCAGTAAGATAAGAAATTTGTACCTTGGTCCAGCACCCTTCTATGCAAAAATGCACGAAATGCAATAAGAAAATCTAGATGCTGCTCAAGCAATCCTAGATGGTCATCCTAAAGATATGCAGCTTCTAGCAGGAAGTTCAGATTTATTTTCTTTTTTCTTTTTTTTATAATAAATGCGCAATCAAAAGAACTAACTAAAAATAAACATAGTCTAAAGAATCGGGGACACTCCCCCAAAAATTGGCCGTAGAGTACAAGGGCGAGAAAATAAATAACTAAAATAAACCTTAGGAATCTACTCTAAAATGCTGAATCAAAAGTCTAAAAGGAAGAATCCTCCTAGATTGTCCTCCGTGCATCTCCACACGTGTGAGATCAAGGCCCACAGGCTCTTGCGATTATCTTCGCATGAAGACGTCGCTCAAGGTCGACGTCGTCTCTCAGCTATGCATGTTGCTTCATTAGATTTCTTGCACAGAAAAGATAAAGAATGATCAGAGAAATGCACAATTCAGAATAATCAGAAATAAAGTTAGGTGAATTTATTGCGTCGATTGCCTCCCCAGTAATGGCGCCATTTGCTTGGGCGATTTTCGCTTACAGATGATGTGTACATCATCGCAGTGAAATCACGTGGTGGAAAAATCCTGAACAAAACTAATTATCAATAGAACTAACCAATATGGATTAGGTCATATCCACATGGAGGAAAAATTGCAATAAATTCACGAGTGTAGAGCCATCATGTTTGCAGAAGTATTCGTGAAATCAATTTAATGAATATGCTGCTTTGAATGTCACTTTCAATTTCATGAGAAGTTCAGGGCTATTTATATAAATTTCAAGTCAAAAATCAAGCTCCCAAAAATATGTAGACAATGCATGTTTTGTGGCATGTTATGTAATTTTTAGTTGCAAGTAAATCTGAATCCAATTTCAATGTTAAATGATGAGCATAATATAAGTCAAGCCAATTCAGGAAAACGTAAGTGTATCCTTGCAAATTCACCTCAATATAATAATCCAAAAATAAAAAATCCCATCTTTCATCAATGGCATGCAATTTAAATTTAAATTAAACCCAAAACAGAGGAAATCTTCCTCTCATGCATGCGCGAAGAGGAGGCTACGTCAGGCATGCAGAGCTCGGAAGAGGTCAAGGATGCGGAGAGCTTCACGACGGTGGTGGTCCCTCGGTGAGAGGTGGTCGAAGCTCACCAGTTAGAGTGAAGACACTCACCAGTAGTGGGTATTGACCATGGGGTGCATGGACTGCTGGTAGGCTTGGCGTGAGTGTTGGCGACTTCCTAAGGGTGAGGCGAGGTTAATGGCATTGATGGAACGAGGTTTGGTGATCGGATGAGGTGGCTGTGTTTTGGGTAGTTTGGGTTCCTTCAGTTGGCATAGAGGAGGAAGAAGAAGAAGGAAAAGGAGCCGGCTACGTGCACGCGAGTTGGTAGCGCAAGGGTTGGTTGTGCACGCACAAGGGTGAGCGGTAGCTGCTAGGTGGCTACGCGCACGTGCATGATAGAGCGTAGGTGTGTGGTTGCTGCTGGTGCATGATAAATGGCAATTTTTAATCATTCTTATGCATTAAAACAAACCTAGTTCATAGGATAATGTTCTGCAAATGGGTTTTTTGGGCTGCAATTAAGCATTAATTAGGTTAAGCATGCATTGCACTTTTTGTTGTCTTGTTAATGTGTTTTTGTGAGAGTTAGGGATATACAGATTGCCAGATCACTAGAACCTTAGCACTCAGGAAGGCAACTGGTGAAGGAGAAGCTTTCACCAGCTGGAACTCAACTTGATCCAGCTCACCACAGTTGGAATTCAGCTCACCTAAACTAAGGTTAACTCATCCTAGGTCCATTTAGCTCATCTCAGTTGAATGGCAGCTCAAGAGAGCTCATCTTAGCCTACCCTAGCTCAGGTCAGCTCAGATCTAGCTCAACTTAGCTAAGTCTAGCTCATCTCAGCTCCTATTAGTCCATAGGGAGCTCTTGCTAGCACAGCTGAGTTGATTGGAGTTCACCCCAGCTCAGGTCCAGCTACATCCAGCACCACTCAACTCAAACCAGTTGAAGATGACATCATTTTAGCTCAGGAAGCTCAAGTCCAGCACCCGGGGATTCAACTTAGCTCAACTTAGTTGAGCTAAGTTACCTTAGCAACACC
This sequence comes from Thalassia testudinum, assembly GCA_037157565.1. Classification (NCBI taxonomy): domain Eukaryota; kingdom Viridiplantae; phylum Streptophyta; class Magnoliopsida; order Alismatales; family Hydrocharitaceae; genus Thalassia; species Thalassia testudinum. Next base: position 125,877,539 of record JAZHRO010000024.1, read on the forward strand.
AACCAGCTTGATCCTGCCTGGGAGCACTAGACCCAGCTCACCTCAACCCATTATGGTAGAAGCTAGCTCAATTTAGATTGGCTTAGCAGCTAGAAAAGAACTAGTAAGCTAAGCCAGCTAGAGTAGCTCCATGCCACCCTCTTCAGCAGCTGCCAGCTCCAGCTCAAGCTCCATACTTCTCCTTGTCAGCTCCTATCTTCAAACCCTCTCTCCAATACCTCCTCCTCTACTCCACTACTAGCTAAGCTAGCTTAGCCTAGCTTAGCATAGCTAGGCTTCAGCTCCCTTGACAATCCACCACCTAAAAACCCTTCCTAGCTACCTTCACCAACTCAACCCTACCTAAGCTCGCCTAAGCTAGCTCCACTCTACTAGAAGTTGGCGCCACCACCATCACCACCTTTCATCCCACCACCTCCAAAAGCCACCTTCAAGGTGGTGCCAACTTTCCCTCCAAAACCACCATAAATCCCCACCATTCATCTCCTTTTGATTCCATCTCCACCATCCACCTCAACACCTTCTAGAAGACCCACAATTGGCGCCAACTTTAGCTGCCTTTTGGCCACCATAACAACCCCCCTTAGCACCCCTTAGGTGGTGCCAATTAACCCTAGCCCTAGGATTAACCTAACTACCCATAACCACCACCTAAACACGTCCTAGCCATCCACCTAACCCACGCCTACTACCCCTCTCTGCACCTCTATAAATACCCATCATATTCCACCAAAAAAATCCACCGTTGGCTACATTTTTCTACCCATATTTCCACCTACATAGACGGTCAAGAGAAGAAGAAGAAGAAGAAGAACATTAAGGGGATACTCTATCCCCTTGGTGTCTTCCCCTCTTCTCTTCTCTCTTGTGCCCACGCCAGCCAAAGAAGGAAGCCAGGCATTGGAGGACAAGCTAGGGTACATGCCTACCCTAGGAAGTGGAGGATTTGAGGGTGGTACACTACCACCCTTGGAGGAGGAATCAAAGGTGGTCCACGCCACCTTAGGAGAAGCCTTTGAAGGTGAAATTCCATCCACCTTGGAGGAGTTAAGCACGTCCCCCTTGGGCTTGCAAAGAGGAGTTCATCAACTTGGAGAAGCCTTGTGAGAAGACGGAGCTCTTTTTGATTGCGGGAGCAACCACAATTGGAGCAAGTGCCTTGCCATCTTCACCATCATTTTAGAGGGTAACTATTTTTATTTTATTTTTGCACTTTTAATTCTAGTTGTTGAAGCATTCCTCTACTAGGTTTTTGTGTAAAACAATTCCTCATTTTTATTAAAGTTGCCTTCTTTGCAATTTTGACATATTTGATTACTTTTGTTCTAGCACTTTTCACTCCCCCTCCCTAATTACTCCAGGCCTCCACATTCCTAGAGTGAGCTTAAGGAGAGGCTCTACTTGTCACCTTAGTAGTAGTATAGTGGATTAGGTGTTAGTTGTTTCCAAATCTCTTCAAAATTCTTATTGCCGTTATTTCAAAAATCCACAAAAATTATAAATTTAAAAAGAGCAAAAAGAAAGTTGAGTTTCATTCCCGAGCAAGAGACTTGAATTTCACAAAATATTGCCTCCTTGGACAACCCTAGATACTCCCTATCTAGGTTACAAATTTTAAAAACGAACAGATTTACGTGTTGCAGCGACTTAAAATCCTAATCTTAAAAATCGCATAATTTGTCGTATCACTTTTTGGCACCGTTTCCGGGGAAGCACGGCTTTGTAAATTATTTTTCTCTTGCTTGAAGTGGATCTCATCCCCTTGCCTCTCTTCTTTCTTGTGTGTGCAGGAACTACAAGAAGAAAGCGAGAATTTGGAAGCGAAAGCTCAAAGTTCCTTTTTTTCCCATGATTCTAGGTTGGTCTCTTCTTTCTTATCACACTTAGCCTAAAAGACTACCAAAATGCACTAAACTTGGCTTTCAGGATCTTAAACATCAAATTTTTGTCGAGTGGTACCTTTAAGACCCATTGTTTGATTGATTGCCCCATTAAATACCACTCTACTTTTTTGGATCCAGACTTCTGTCCGTATTTGAAAAATCGATTTCAAACACCACAAGCCTCTTAAAATCTTGAAATTTCACCTAGGGATTCCAAATCAAGTTGTAAACATCTGTTCAAAATTTGAGATTAATTGAATTTGTATTTAATTTCTAACAATTCGTGGACTACAGAGGGGTCACACCCTTTATCCTTCCTATTTTGTTCCTATCCACGAATTTTTTGATTTTTTATACTTGGCCAATTTCTATGAAATTTACTTTTCTAGAATCCTTGTGAAATTATACACATCATACAAAATCGCAAAAATTTTTTGAGGCCGGTGGTGGTACAGAAAGTCTAAAATACCTATGAGTATCATTTTTGCACTTTAACACCATCACAAATAAAAATTCAAAAAAAATATTAAATAAATTTCTAAAATCTTAAAAAAATATTTTTTGGAATCCTTGTTTGATTTTCTTCAAAGTAGTGGTGTTGTTTGACTTATTTGGACCACTACGTAATACAGAAAGCCTAAAAATAATTCATTGGTAGTACTTTTCTGTCTTCGGGACAATTGGCTTAGGGTTTCTTTCTTTCTCTTTTTAGAGACTCATATTAAAGGAAATTAACCATCACCAATAAAACTTGATTCCTCTTTGATTGTGGAGTTTCAAACTTGTTTAAAAATTTAAAAAGAGAAACCCTAAAACACATTGAATTAAATCAAATCCTAAATGATAAAAATATAAGAAATTGTGTGACAACTTGCTTTTCAATTGGAACCACTTTCTAATTCTTGCACACACACACACAAAATTAAAATAACAGGGCAATAACCCAATCAATGCCCTCCATATTCATGTGCACTTTAGCATCCTAGACCTAATTAAAATTTGTAGCAACTTGACCCCTAAGATTTCATCAACTTAGGCTTGCTATCTAGGTCTTATGTTCTCTTTAGTTGATATCAATTCTGTCATCTATATCTGGTGTTCAGGCTGAGGGGCCTTGCCAAACAACCAGGCATGGGTTTGTATAAGCACCTGGGATTCTTCTGGGAAACTCTTGGGCCCAAACCTCCCCTTAAACAACTTGGCTAGATTTCTTGATAGAACAAGTATTCACTAGTGATTACTTATTTCCTAGTTAGACCAAGACTTAAGTTAAATTTTTAGGGAGTCACATGTAAGTTAGGTCTAGAATTTATTATTTGAATTGCACACTTTCTCTCATCTCCATCTCTTCTCCTCCAATTCTTCCAAAAAAGTGCATGCACAGGCGAAGGTCCCAAAAACCACATGATGTAAACACGTTTACACTACTTAAGATGTCTATTTATGCATGTTATTAAGCATAGGATTGCATTGCATGCTATAAATATTGCATAACATGCATCATCTTGCTTTTAGAGTAGTTTGAATAAAATGGAGGTTAATTATCTCTTTTTATGTGATTGGATAGGGCAAACTTTTTATTGGGTCCTCGAATCGAAGATCGAACCGTACAGATGTGATCAGGAAGATGATTGGAGTTCAACGACTCCAAGATCGCCCTAATCAGGCATTTATAGCATCAGATAGTGATCGGGGAACCCTAGAGCATTAAGGGACAAGATGGTGTAAATCCACACTTCAAACGACAAATCCGACCGCACGGGTGGATTCAGATCGACGATCGCAGCCTAACAACACAAAAATTGAGTCAATCCGACATCCGTGGCACCATCTACATCAACCACAAGATGGACGGCCAAGATGGCGCCATGTGGTGCCATCTTGGCCGCCCAATCGCCCGCACGCACTCGTTGAAGCCCACGCATCCTCCCTTCTCCGCCGTTGGATAAAAATCCAATGGCTGCGACGTGCCCGCGTTGAAATCAGGCACTCTACACATGTGCCCCCAGCGCGCTGGTCGAGCACTCTAACGCGAAGCGAGAGCGTGCGTTCGAGCCTCACCACGCGGAATTTGGAGCAGTGGCACGCCTTCAGTCGACAGGCAGATCACGATTGAACGATCGCGTGCACCCGATAGCACCCACGTGCCGTTACACGCGCGACGGTAACGTGGCATCGCACGCAATCGGGCGCACGCTGAGGAGGTGGGCTAGCGCGATTTAAGCCATCCGATCTCGTGATCAGACAGCTGAGGATAGCTGAACGTGCGCAAGCGTTTCACGCATGGGCAAGCGAGCGGGCGCACATGCGTTGCCCACGTTCAGACCTTTAGCGATGGTTTTATCCGTCACTAAAGGTCCTGAATTAATGTTTTTAAAGATGTAATGACCAAATTGCCCCCACTCCTTGCAACTATAAAAGGAGACCCCCTGCACACGAAATTCTCATCCCTTCCTTCTCTTCTCTACCTCTCCAAAGCTCAAGAGATGCTTGTCCCACACCCAGGATGCCCGTCACGAGATAAAGTCAAAATTTTCATCCCTGTTCGGAAGTGTATCCCGCGACGACGACGACGTGCTGCCTCATTCCCGTTCTTTTGCTTCGTCCTCCTTCGTCCTACTCTGTCCTCCTTCATCCAGGTGTCGTCCTGTCCGGCTCATCCTCCAAGCGATCGTCGAGGAGGATAACTTCTCTCCCCCATTCTTCTTTATAGCTTTCTAGTGTAGAATTTTCCTACTTTCTAGTGTAGTTGATTTCCCACTTTCTAATGTAATTCTTATTTGGTTTTATTGTATAAACATTTTGAATTATTGAATGCATGTTCTCTCTCTCTCTCTCCCTTTTTAGTCTAATTATTGTTATAGCTTCATTGTAATTACATCGTCTCCCTTTTCAAGAAAAATTTTTAAAAAAATATAATTGCAAATATAGATCGACATAGCCTCCCTGTGCTCGACCCGGAATTTCAATTTCAATATAAATTTTATTTGTTGAACATGAGTTCTTCGCTTTCAAGCTACAACGACAAGGTTTTAAAAACCAAACATATTAGCGTAGCAATTCGCACATTCAACATTTTGGCGTCGTTGCCGGGGAGGCAATGATTTCTGATCTTCTTTTCGCATTTCTTGCATTTTATTATTTTCTAACTTGCTTTCTCTTGTGTCTATTGTTTTGCAGAGACCTCCATCAAGGAATCATCAAGCGGCAGACTGGAGTAAAGTGTAGTCGAAGACAACTGTAAGTGCTCCCCATTCTGTCCTCCTCTATAGATTTCATTCGCCACATTAAATCCAAATTTCAATTAACCTAGGTGTTTGCATAAATCCTAGGAATAGTTTAGTTGTTTGGATTCTCACTCACATTCATTCCACCCTCATTTATATAAAAAAAAATAACAAAAAGATAATCTTGATGGACAATTTTCAATAAACACACAGCGTACACCTAGTGTAGACCTGGATAGGTTGTGTTAATATGGTGATTTTATCGTTGAAATGCGTATAGTGGTTAACCTAAATCGAGCCTAACCATCTCTTTTACAAAATTTTTTTACCTAGCCTACTTGATTTTATCTTGGTCACTTTTAGGCCTAGGGTCGAACTCAGGAAAGTGGGATTAGAAGTGAACAAGTTTCTACGCTTTTCCTACAACGAATCTCTTCCATTCGTTTATTATGTTTTTGGTGTTTTTCTATTTAAGATTTTTTTCTGATAATTTTTGTCCTTGAGGTACACCCTTAAAATCAGGTTCTTGGCTTTGAGCCAAATTAGGGTTCCAAAACTAGTCTTACAATTCACAAGACTGAGTACCTGCAAGTCAAGGATTATCTTTTCTCTTTTGTATATTTTTTTTTTATCTTTTTAATGGTAGGCAAGAGAAATAGAAATAAGGTCGATATACTATATGTATATATATATATATATTATATATGTATATAGGGGTGGGGGTGGAGGTGGAGATGGTGTGTAGTACGGTGTCGAGTTGATCGTCGTCTAAGAAGATGCAATCAACAGGACGAAGTGCTGCGTGGAGTGTAAGGTGGATTGGTGGAAGATGAGTGCGAATATGCTTTCTGTACGCGTGTATCGGGGAATATCAGCAACTGGTGCAGATATTCGCGCGATACAACTTATGGTAGGTGATATGAATATATATATATATATATATCTGTAAATATTTATCTATATGTAAATATATATATATGGTTATAAATATATAGGTATATATGTAGTTATATGTGTATATATATATATATGTATATATATATAGATATGTAAATATATGTATAGATAGATATATGTATAGATATATATATATATGTATATGTATGTGTATATAACTATATAGATGTATATATATATAGTAATATATGTTTATAAATATATGTAGATAGATATGTATATATATATATATGTATATATAGTTATAGATATACATATGTATACATGTATGTATATTTGTGTATATATATATATGTATAATTATATGTGTATATATATATGTATGTATCTATACTTATACTTAGTTATATAGGTAATAATATATATATATATATATATAAGTATGTAGATGTATATATATATATATATATGTATGTATGTAGACTAATACTTAGTTATATAAGTACTAATATATGTATAGATATAAGTATATATATATATATGTATATAAATATATATATGTATGTATGTATATATAAGTATAAATTAGTGTATAAGTGAGTGGGTGTGTGTACAAGAGTGTGTGTGTGTATGTGTCTGCAGGAGTGAGAGAGTGCTGTGAGAGAGAGAGAGAGAGAGCTCGTCTGCTGGAGTGAAGGAACGCGGAGAGATAAGTCGTCCGCGGCCTCCAAGCATCATCTGATGCCACGTGCATGCGCAGGCGTGTAGGCACGCGAAGATGTTCGTGCACTCAGGAAGGACTGAGCGCGAGGGAGAGACCGCAGCGCACTGCGTTGCTTGGTGAGGTGGGTGCGGATGCGAAGAAGTGGGTGTTGAAGCGGGCGGGTGCTGGCGAAGGAGCGGGCGTGGGCGTACGTGGGAACGGGCGTGCGTATACGGGCAGTAGACGGTCGCGGCGCGCTGGGTGACTGGATAAGTGAGAAACTTATCGGTCACCGCACTGTAGACGTGTGAATAGTGGCTATAGTGCGTGCTCAGCTTGCGTGATCTAGTGTTGGCGGTGCTGTGAGTGCGGGAGCCACTGCACGAGCTGGCACGCATGCGGAAGGTCTGCACTAGCTGTTGGCACGCGCGAAGAGAGGCGTGGGCGGCTTGCAGGCGCACGTGGAAAGTGAGCGCCGGCTGCTGTAGGGGCGTGCGATGGCCTACACACGGGCGAGCGGCGGCCGGTTGAGCTTCAAAGCTTAAAGCTCCTGTGGCAATGGCGGGGCTGGCTTGGAACAATGAAACAGGGAAGAGAGCCACCACGCCCACCGGCTCTTTGATGAGTTGGGCGGTGGTGGGACTCACAGTGGTGGTTGTGCACCACTGTGAGGTGCTCCTGCCCGCAGAGTATCTCCTCAGAAGGAGGAGAGGCTACGTATGGAGGGGAGTGGGGAGGAGACAGCCTGGAGAAGAAGGTGATGTCTGTGTGGTGTTTGCTGTGTGGACCAGCCCCAGCGCAAGGAAGAAGGCTGGGCTCTTTTTAAAGAGGAAGAAGGCATGCACAGCCATGCCCTGGCTGTGCATGGCTTGGTAGGGAGTGGCTGTGTAGAGCATGGCGTGAAGAGGAGCTGCCATGCCTTGCAGCTGCGGAGAAGAAATTCAAAATCAAATAAAAAATAAAGATGGAAATTTTGCGAGGCAACACTTGAAGAATTTTTCAATTACAAGGCCATTTTATTCACTCTCCTCCTCTCTCAGTTAAATGCATACATGCATGTATTTTCACAAATGCGACTATGGTTGCCTATTATGCACTGGCAATGCTAGGAAATAGCATAAGATGGCACAATTGCTTTTGTATTTTTGCTGTGCAATCATACCCCCATGCCTATCTTTTTCTAGTCCCTAGCAAAATATTTTTGTATTGTATTTAGAAATGATCTTCAACTGAAGATTTTCTCCTGAGGCGACATAGGTGTGTTTATTGTTGGATATTGTGAGAACTAATTGCAGAGAAGACTACCAATACCTTAAGTCTCACATGGCACAGACCATCTCTCAACTAACCTGGACTCTAGATATTTAAACCTTAAGTACGATTTCCAGAACTCGGAGGTTTTTGCCGTACTCGAGAGCTCAAGAGATTATGGCTTGTGCATAGTGAAGGATCAAGACTGATCAGATGAATATTAAGACTCAAGCCCAGGGTTTCACGAATGTTTAAGTACAGGTTGGTCCCAGTTTCAGCTCATGTCTTCGGATTGACACTTAGAAAGATGACGGAAAACTCAACTCCAATTTTCTGACATATGTGGCTCAAAGAAAACAGGGTATTTGTAACTTGCCCTGAAGAACTTTTGTAGGGAGAAGACTTTACGGATATTTGCAAGATATATTGACTTATTTGCATCTTTTTTTTTTTTTTGAAACACGTGTCAGTATATCTCTTACAACTTTATTTGGAGGAGCACACTTTTCTTTTGGTGGGAGAGTTCCTTTTTGGTGGAAAGAGTCTTTCTTAAACACAAGACTAAAGCATGGGATAAAAAGTCTACCTGTGCGCACAGGTAAGGACTCCACCTTCCCTAATGAACACTAGGGTTGGATCTTATGTTCACCTGGTCTTTCTTGATATGTGTAGTGTTGAACTAAGATTACTTAGGTTCTTGAGTAGAAGCAAACCAACGGATCCTATACTGGTGTCTCAGGTACAAGAATACGTCCTAAGTTAGGAGAGATTCTGATCTATTTTGTCAATGCTCAAGTGAATTAAGCTGAGCCTGAGCGAATCAAGCTTCTGTGGCCAGGAAAGTCTTCAAAATAGTGGTTGAATATCCATAAACACTTATTGTATTTTTGTTTCAGCCTTCAGATCATTACTAAACACCATTTTTTTTTATATAGATAAATGAAAACTAATCCTATGGATGCCTATCCACCCCCCCATGCCAAAGGATGCTATGTCCTCATATAAATGCAGGGAAGGTTAGAGAAAGGATGAAAGATTAGGTAACGAGAGCTGAGGTGCAGAGTATACAGCAAGGTGGTAGGGTGGGTAGATGGTGGGTGGTGAGGTGAAGAGTGAAGTGAGCGTGACAGTGAAGTGAAAAGTAATGGTTGATAGTGAGTGTTGTTGGGGTGCCTCCCAACGAGTGCTGAATTTAACGTCCCCAGCTGGACTCAGGATGAGGCACAACATTAGTTACCCTCCAGCAGGGCAACAGTTTCTCCAACGGGGGCAGGTTCATGAGTGAGATAGGATTTCAAACACTGCCCATTGACCGTAAATTTATGCCCAGATTTGGGATCTTCAATCTCAACGGCCCCGTTGGGAAATGGTCTCGAGACCAGGAAAGGACCAGTCCATTTGGACTTCAATTTCCCAGGAAAGAATTTGAGCCGGGCATTGTAGAGCCAAACTTGTTGAGATGGTTCAAATTCTTTCCGCCGAATACAGCTGTCGTGAAAAGCCTTAGTGCGTTGTTTGTAAGTTAAAGCAGAATCATAGGCTTCACGATGGAGCTCTTCCAGCTCCTGGAGTTGGAGTTTCCTTTCTCGACCACACAGGTTTGGGTCGAGGTTACATTGGCGAACCGCCCAATAAGCACAGTGTTCCAACTCCATGGGAAAATGACAAGGCTTCCCGTAAATGATTCTATAAGTAGACATACCAAGGGGAGCCTTGAAGGTGGTCCGATATGCCCAAAGTGTGTCAATCAGCTTGTCGGACCAATCCTTACGGTCAGGCTGAACCATTTTCTGGAGAATTTGCTTGATTTGCCAGTTTGACACCTCTGCCTGGCCGTTCGTCTGAGGATGATATGGGGATGCGATACGATAGTGGACTCTGTATTTCCTCAAAAGTGGCCGAAAAGAAGCATGGGTAAAGTGGCTTCCTCCATCAGAGATAATGGCTCAAGGGATCCTAAAGTGCGTAAAGATGTGATCTTTGACAAATCGAGTGGATATAACATGGTCAGCACGACGCGTGGGAATAGCCTCGATCCATTTCAAAACATAATCAACAGCCACGATGATAAATTCGAAGCCGTTGGAAGGAGGAAAGGGACCCATGAAATCAATTCCCCAAATGTCAAAGATTTCCACAGCTAGGATGGGTTGCAAGGGCATCATGTCGTGATGTGACATTGACCCTAACAACTGGCACCTAGTGCAATGTTTAGCATACTTGTGTGCATCCTGGTGAAGGGAGGGCCAAAAGAAACCGCACTGCAACACCTTGGCTGTAGTTTTCCTCCCAGAGAAATGGCCTCCGCAGGCCTGATCATGGCAGAAGGATAGCACACTGTGGAATTCGCTATCAGGAATACAGTGACGGATGATTTGATCAGCACCTATGCGAAAAAGAAGCGGATTATCCCAGAAATAATACTTTGCTTCTGCCATGAGACGCTCGTGCTGGTTTTTAGGCCAGCCACGTGGAAGGGATCCAGAAGCAAGGTAATTGGCAATGTCGGCATACCACGGTCCACTTGCCACATTAATTGCCAATAGGTGCTCATTAGGAAAAATCTCATTAATCGGTAGAGTAAGTCCAATATGGTCAGGGTCCAGTTTGTAAAGATGATCAGCCACAACATTCTGGGCTCCGACCATATCGCGGATCTCAATGTCAAATTCTTGGAGTAGAAGGATCCAACGAATCAGTCTAGGTTTGGCATCCATCTTGTGCATGAGATGACGAATGGCTGCGTGATCAGTGAAAACAATAACATGTGAGCCCAGAAGGTAAAAGCAAAATTTCTCCAGCCAAAAGACGACTGCCAGTAGTTCTTTTTCAGTGGTAGTATAATTACGCTGGGCCTCGTCCAACGTCTTACTGGCGTAGTACACCACGAAGGGGTGTCTATCGCATCTTTGTCCCAGGATGGCTTCGACTGCAAGGTCGGAAGCATCACACATGAGTTCAAAGTCGAGAGACCAATCAGGTGGCTGGAGAACAGGGGCCTTGGTGATAGCATTACGCAGCTGCGTGAATGCTCGTATGCAGTCGGGGCCCATATCGAAGGGTACGTAGGTCGATAGGAGATGAGTTAAAGGTCGAGAAATCTTGGAGAAATCTTTGATGAATCTCCTATAGAAACTGACGTGTCCCATGAAGGAGCGGATTTGTTTGACAGAGCTAGGCACAGGTAAATCAGCAATTACATCAAGCTTAGCTCTGTCAACCTCGATACCCCTATTGGAGATGATATGCCCGAGAACAATTCCCTCGTGTACCATAAAATGACTTTTTTTCCAAGAACGCACGAGGTTTACATCAATACATCTCCTAAGGATATGGGTCAGGTTGGCAAGACATTCATCGAAAGATGGTCCAAAGATCGAAAAGTCATCCATGAAGACCTCGAGAAAGTCACCCACCATGTCATGGAATATCGCCAACATACATCTCTTGAAAGTTGCTGGCGCATTACAAAGTCCAAATGGCATCCTTCTAAATGCAAAGGTGCCGAAGGGGCAGGTAAAGGTGGTTTTCACTTGGTCCTGGGGGTCAATTTCCACCTGGTTATATCCTGAGAATCCATCCAGGAAATAGAAAATTTTATTTCCCGCTAACTGCAACAAGATTTAGTCAATGAAAGGTAGCGGAAAGTGATCTTTCTTAGTTGCAGCATTGAGTTTTCTATAATCTACGCACACTCTCCAAGATGTAGGAGTTCATGTAGGGATGGATTTGCCCCTGTCATTGACACGGATGGTGAGTCCCTCCTTTTTGGGCACGATGTGAATTGGACTCACCCAGGGGCTATCGCTGATCGGGTAGATTATGCCTGCATCCAGCCACTTAATAATTTCCTTCTTAACGACCTCCCGCATGTTAGGGTTGAGACGTTGCTGCATCTCGGGGGAAGGTCGAGCCTCCTCCTCTGTATATATACGGTGAGTGCAGTAGGAGGGGAAAATGCCAGATAAGTCTAATAAAGACCATCCAATGGCTGCCTTGTGTTCCATGAGGACCTTCGTTAGTTTGCACTCTTGCTCCCTGGTCAATTTTGAACTGATGATTACAGGGAGCGTTTCATTTGGTCCCAAGAAAACATACTTAAGTGTACAAGGCAGCTCTTTCAGCTCAGGAGTGGATGGTGAAAGGTCTGGCGTTTGTTGGGACGAGAGTGTCCCAGGCGGATCGGAGAACAAGTCGGGAGGAAGAAGTCGGCCCTCAGATTGGATAAGAAGGGCTTCTTGGATATATGGATCCAAAAAGGAATAACCCCAGTGAGAAGTATATGGACTCAAGGTCCCAGTGTGGAGTTGCAACTCCGCCTGATTTGGTGGGAAAGAAAGGGCAATCCAGTCTTTAAGAGAATGGACCGGCGATGAGTAGCCCGGATATGAATCAGACCACGAGGTATGGGAAGCGGAGAAAACTTCGTCAGAAGTCTGGCCAAGAGAAGGTACAGGAATAGGGAGGGATGGGGGAATGTCACAATATGTGTTGGTCAGGCAATCGTCAGTGTTTACAGGTAATCTGCAGCAGTCAGAATAGGTCCCAATTAGTCCGATACACGCGCTGATGGCCATGTCCTCGTGAGACATGTCATCCTCGATGCAATCGCAATCAAAGTTCTTGGTTGCCTTGAAGATGTTAAGCTTGAGCTTTTCAGATCCAACGAGAATCTCAATACAGCCCGACTCGCAGTCGATATGGGCACGGGCTTTGGCCAAGAAAGGTCGACCAAGGATGATCGGACAATCAGAAAGTGGGCTAGGAATTTCCATATCTAAAACAAGAAAGTCAATAGGAGAACAGAGACTGTTCACCCTAACCACCACGTCTTCCACCACACCCTTTGGAATTTTGACAGGACGATCTGCCAACTATAATGTGACAGGGATGGGTTTCAGATTTCCCAAGGAAAATTTTTCGAGCATGATGGTTGGTATAAGATTGATGGAAGATCCTAGATCAAGCAGGGCACGGTTAAAATTGCAGCCTTCTATGCTACAGGAAATAAGCGATGTGCCCAGATCTTTCTACTTTAGTGGTTGATTTGATAGTATAACACAACTCGCATGAGGCGAGAGAACCACCAGATTCTTAGTTTTCCTTGACTGTCGCCTGGGTGTTGTGTAGTCTTTGAAAAATCGGGCGACAATAGGTATGTGGTCGATAGCCTTGAGCAGAGGTACCTTGATTTCTACATCCCTGAACAAATTACACAGGTTATCAAAGGCCTGCGTATCTTTCTTTTTGCCTTTCGGCTCCCTCAGTAGAGCCTTAGGTAATGGGACTGATTCTGGCACCATTTTGGGTGTATCATCCTCTCACAGATGCGATGCGCATCTCGAATGAGAGGGCGATGAAGAAGACGGGCCAGGATTAGGTCAAGGCAGATAGATGGTCTGCTTGCCACTCCTCGTAGTGATAGCAATGGATGATGCGGGTCCAGTGGGATCATACGACAGAGGAGGGTTCGCAATAGGGACATAAGAGTGAGGTGCTGCAGCAGGATTAGCCTGAAATCCCGGTGGAATGCTCGGAGCTTGCAGAATCTGATGAACCTGCCCCTGAGAAGGTCGTACCTGTGGTTGAGGACCACGGGATACAAAATTTCATGGGTTTGGAACAGGTTGGGCTGGAAGAGTGCCCTGAGATCGAGTCACTATGCATAGTTGACTGATATCAACATTCTACAGCGCTAATTGGTGTGAAGAGAGGTCATGTTCTCTTCATGGCGCTTTGACATTTTTGTCATCATTCTCATCAATTTGTCAAGAGGACTCTATGCGTGTTCTGTTTGCGGTACTCAAGGACCCGATGGCGGATTTGCCATAGGATTAGACTGGGCCCTTGGGATGACAGGTGCAGACGGTCGCATTGGTCCACCCGGTCATGTTCTCTTCATGGCTCTTTGACATTTCCGTCATCATTCGCATCAATTTGTCAAGAGGACTTGATGCGTGTTCTGTTTGCAGTACGCAAGGACCCAATGGCGGATTCACCATAGGATTAGATTGGGCCCTTGGGATGACGGGTGCAGACAGTCGCATTGGTCCACCCGCAGGGTTTTGGCACTGCGGGTTGTTGGACCATGCGAAGTTTGGATGATTTCGCCACCTTGGGTTATAAGTGGCAGAGAATGGGTTGTTCCCCAGGGGATAAGCATCTTCTATGCTAGAAGACGCGTCTGCATGTAAATATGCGTCCGAGCACATGGAGGCTTGGTCCTCCATGTCAAAATACTGGCTTGCAGAAGCCAGATCCAAATAACTTACCGATTCACTCGACGCGACACTCGGTAAGGAAGGTCTTACGGGGTTTCTCAGGATAAGCCAGGTGTTGGAAGAATTGGAATTGTGACGAAGTGGTGAGGTGGGGGTGTTTGCCATAGAACGGGCGGGGTTGGCCAGAAGCTCATCCAGCTTCTTGTGCAAGACAGAGACTTTGATAACACTACACAAGGGGGTGATAATTATGTTGAATAAGGCCCATCTTTAGAATAAAAGGCACAACATAAGTAGAATAGGAGCATTCCATGCATCATGTACCAAGATTGCTTATAAACTGCATTAATGGCCATTTGTGTAAGCATTTGTCAAAGCAGGCCTCAGATGAGCAATTGGACTACACGGATGGATTCAGAACGACGAACGGAGTCCAACGGACTCAAGATCGGCCAACTCCGACATCCGAAGCTCCTACAATGGGCCCAAGAAGTTCTCACCGTTGATCTGGAGATCAACGGCCCAGATTGCGCCACGTCAACCCTGCCCCACCGCGCGTCGTGCCTTCAGCCAGCCGAGATCAAATCTTGGCCGTCAATCTTCGATCGAATGGCCGAGACTCGTGCGCCCGCCCGCGATTGCCGCGACAAAGCGCGGGTGTGGCGCAACGGTTAGCGAGCACGCCCGCACCCACGCGACGCGGGTTCGAGCCGCGCGGAGTGGGAATTGAAGACGGGCGACGGACGCGGGGAAATTGGGCCACCCGATCAGCAGCGGGTGGCCGGGATCCTACCACGCGGCGCGACCGCAGCTCACGAGCATCCGCGCACCCGTGCTCGCCAGGCGGAGACACGCGCGCACACGCGTGCTCGAGGCACGATCCCAGTGCAGCCGAGGAGGATTCTCAGCCATTATATCTTCTATCGGACGACTCTCATTCAACAGCCACGGATCGCGCGAAGAGAAGAAACGAGGCGGATGGCTGACCGGTACCTGGAGGGCTTCACCGACATTTTTGGGAGTGGTTTTAGCGACGCTCTAGATGTCGCTAAAGCCCCTTCTTCTTTTAGGAAGCCCTTAACTTTATTTAAACCCCCTCCAACCATCATTCAAGGCATTTACTCCCCCTTGCAACTACTCGACCCCTCTCTTAGCTAGCTTTAGGCACTCTTGTAATCGCCAGAGACGACGAGCCGCCAACGGAGCCTCCTCCACCGCCGTGGTTGCCTCGTCGCTCTCCACACACACTCTTTCTCTCTCCCTCTTTCTTTTAAGCTTTCTATTACTTTTGTTGAAGCATGTATTTAATGTTGTAAGTTATGAACTACAAGTGCATGTTTAATGAAGTTATTTTCCGTTCAGTTGCCATTTTAATTTCTGTTCAAGTTGCATGATCAAAACAAAGAGCTTTCTAACCCTAAACCTTCTCCCTCTCTCTATCTCTCTCTCTCGCTTTTCAAAATCGCATCTTTCGCAAGCAAAACTCCGCACTTTCCATGACAACAAGTGATAAGCAAAAATTCGATTTCCACGCCTCCCTGAGACCGACACTCAGACTCACCTCCGTTTAATTATTTTAAAACTGACGTTGCAAGTGCGACTATAACGACATGCCTTAACACACACGCACAAACACACGTCAAACTTCATCCAATTTCTGTGCGATAAGGCTGAGATCATTGGATGAATGGGAGGGCCCCGTGTCAACTTCGTGGACATTACGGGGCAGGCTGGTACGATTAAAGGTGACAATGGAGGCATTGTTCATTGAGTTTTCACTCATATTTTCAACTAATTCAAATGCTCCATTCTCATCTTTATTCATGAAATTCCCTCCTCAAGAAGCATCTGCAATCTGCTTCAAAGTCTCATTTAGCCCATAGTAGAAAATCTAGGCTATATGACACTTGGGTAGACCGTGGTGCAGACACTTCCTGAGGAGGTCATTATATCTCTCCCATGCCTCATGAAACTATTCGCCATTTTGTTGCGTAAATGAAGTGATAGCACGGCGAAGCGCATTGGTTCACCCGATTAGGAAGAACTTCTTGAGAAACGCTGTTCGCATCTCTTCCTAAGAGTGGATGGTTCTCCCAAGGGTGCGTAACCACTGCGACACTTTATCCCATAATGAAAACGGGAACATTTTTGTGAGGACTATTGGTAACCTGATATTTCTCGGTTTAACAGTTTCAGCCAATCGAGTTAGGTCTTCCAAGTGGAGAAAAGGATCTTCACTTGCAAGACCATGGAAGTGAAAATTTATCGGGCCAATTATGTTAGGTTTTAGTTCAAAGTTGTCCCCGCCCATGGGGACCCGAATTTGTCCTATGGTCTCTGTAGCAGCGGGATTTTGATAGGAGCTAAGAGACCTAGGCACATCCCGTTCGTGAGGGTTCTGCATTTCCTCCAATGTTTCCCTAATGGCCTCAATTTGTTCATTATACATTTCCATTTGGGCTTAGAGGCAGGTTATGGGATCCAAGGCTCCACCACCTGGTGGGTTTTGAGGGTGGTTTCCTCCCTCAGGATTTGGGGGTGGGCGTGCAACCATGTTTGTGGAGGAGGAGGACGATGTGGCTTCTTTTCTAAAATTATCAGGCAATTCACACAGTTTAGGGTTTTGTGACCTCCTCCTAAACATGCACTACCGCAGGAAGAATTGGGGGGATACGAAGGGAAAAGAGATGAGAGAAATGACACCGCAAAGGTACACTTGATGACAAATCAATACAATCAAATTCCTAACCTCTACAGTGTGCCCTTAGACCTAAAGATCTAAGTTACCTACTATCACAAACTATGGAACTGAATGCGAGCACCGCGGAACCACAGGGCTAGATTGAAAGGCTGTTTGCCCCAGTCTTAGACACCCGTTAGCACGCGGGAACCCTCACCAGCACATAAGCGCTACACGCAGGTAGTTAGACCTCCAATCCTTAATAAGGGTCAAGTTGCTACCAGTTTTAGTTAGAGGCTTAGGATCACGTGCTTTTGGAATGTGAATGGCATTATTTACGGGTAATGCCCAAGTGATTCAATTTTAGAGAGTGTGTAAACCAAGCATGCAATGGAGAAATCTCCCCGAATTGAAGTTTTAACTGGTGAATGGTTTTAGAATTCATCCTTAAGTAGTATGGATTTTAGGATTTCGCTGAATACCAATTCAACCAATCTCCGGGTTTTGAGAGAGTACAAGTTTTCTTCTAAGCCCAACAAACCCTTCTTCAATGTCAGTTGGTTAATGCTTGTTAAAATGCAATGGGCTTCCCTAGATGGAGATTTCTATGTGTGGATGCATGAATCAATTTTAGATTAGTGTGAAAGGGAGCCAAAGAACTTCAATTCAAGTGCTCCCAATCACCAAAATGATTTCCACACACAAGGCTCAACCATAAGATAAAGAAAATCAAATTGTTGAGGTTGAAGTATTCGAGATCGAATCTTAGGCACGTGAAAGGTCGTGGTGGGGTTGGAATCAACTCAATTCCAAGTCTCTCCACCAAAGATGTGATCCCGAATTACAGATAAATGAGGCAAAGAGGGATGGCAATCAATCTTTTTATTTTTTCCTCAAAGAGTACTTCACACGGTGAAAGATTCAAGAATCAAGATTCTTGGATTTTCGCTATGCAAAGTTTGGCGGGAAATCCCGGGGCGGTAGGAGTGATGACAAACAAGCAAACAAGTGATTTTTAATCCACTTGCCCCAAGAGACCCAAAGAAGTGTTTTTAGCTTTTAGTTTTTTTTTTAGCTTTTATTAAGGTGACAAGTTGACCTAAGTTGCTAAGAAAGAATGACCTACTTGTTCAGCAACGTGTGAGAAGCTCCAGTGCGGTGCCGGTGTCTTCACGCTCTCGTTCCCACCTTGGATCTACCCACATCTCCGACTTCGTCTGCTTGTCTTCTCCTTGCAACCGGTTCACTTGCACACCAAAAACAGAGACACCCGTGAAGAGAAGGGTGTGAGAAGAAAAAAATGAAAGGAATGGAGTAAAAACTTACTTGAATGCGCACTTCCCTGGCAACGGTGCCAGAAAGATTGTGGTGTAGACCTGGATAGGTTGTGTTAATATGGTGATTTTATCATTGAAATGCGTATAGTGGTTAACCTAAATCGAGCCTAACCATCTCTTTTACAAAATTTTTTTTACCTGGCCTACTTGATTTTATCTTGGTCACTTTTAGGCCCAGGGTCCAACTCAGGGAAGTGGGATTAGAAGTGAACAAGTTTCTACGCCTTTCCTACAATGAATCTCTTCTGTTCGTTTATTATGTTTTTGGTATTTTTCTATTTAAGATTTTTTTTCTAATAATTTTTGTCCTTGAGGTACACTCTCAAAATCAGGTTCTTGGCTTTGAGACAAATTAGGGTTCCAAAACTAGTCTTGCTATTCGCAAGACTGAGTACCTACAAGTCAAGGATTATCTTTTTTCTTTTGTATATATATATTTTATCTTTCTAATGGCAGGCAAGAGAAATAGAAATAAGGTAGATATAGTATATGTATATATGTATATATTATATATCTATATAGGGGTAAGGGTGGAGGTGGAGATGGCGTGTAGCACGGTGTCGAGTTGATCGTCGTCTAGGAAGATGCAATCAACAGGACGAAGTGCCGCGTGGAGTGTAAGGTGGATTGGTGGAAGATGAATGCTAATACGCTTTCTGTACACGTGTATGATGAGAGCCTCATCATGAGCCATAACTAGCTCATTTTGACCCAATAAAGAAAATAAAAGCTCCTACATAACATAGTAGAAGGCTTAAATGAAGGAATAAGTGTTCTGAGAAGAAAACATGAAATAAAGGTTAAAACTGCAATTTTACCATTGCAGTACATAAACAGGATTTCTCAAAGACAAAACATAGGTCAAAAGTTCTAAATGAGATAAAAAGTAGGTTGAGTCAATCAGAAATGGGTTCATGTGCAATCTAGGAATTAAATGACATTTGGTAACCCTAAAATAGACCCACTTAAATTAACAAGGTTCTGGTCAGGATAAAAATCAAGTAAACCCTCTAAAACTCTTGGAAAAATATCCTCTAGGGTTTAGAACATTCAAATTGGCCTTTGGAACCCAGTTTGACCTAGATTAGGGTCCTAGTTCCTCAATTAACCTAATTTGGGTTTTTACGCAAAATGTCTAGTCAAACGTAGTCAAACCTAAAATCCAACTTCACCACTGGATTCCTTAGGTCCAAATTAGGTTTATACCAAAATTTAGACCTAAGGGGAGGTCATCTTGACCTACTTTGCAATTTAGTACACCCAAATCATAATTTGGTCCCTAACTTTTGAAAATCATCACAAAGAGCCCCCTAACTTCCTCGCCAACCTTGAAATCAGGTCCTTCCACCATTATTGGGGCAGAATCCTTCTCCGGCGAGGATTAGAGAGGGAATACTCTCTGATTTCTCAGAGATCCCCTCCCAGAAATGGAAGGGAGATTCTCTGAGGAATTCCCTCCCATCTGAGGCCTGCCATGATCTCTGATTTGATCCCAATCACTCATGCGAACACACGAGGGATTTCGGTATCCACCCTCTTTCCTTCTCTAGTGAGCCGGCAGAGGTAATGGCGTGCCCTCCACGCTCTGAAGGCACGGCCCAGTGCCTATAAAAGAACCCCAAACCCGACCTCTCATTTTTAGCTTGACTTGGCCAGACTTCCACCTCAAATTCTTCTCTTTCTTCTCCGGCCAAGGGTCCAGTGAGCTTCGGCGAGCCCCCCTCCCCTCCCTCTTCGCTCGGCTGCAAAACCAGTGGCAGAGTCATCATCCTGATTCTCCTCCGCGTCGCGCAATACCCGCGCACGCTGCCTCAGACCCGTCGTCGCCGCCGTCCTCCCCCACTGGGTAGCTTCTTCTCCGGCGACAGCAAGTACTGCTGTCCACCTCTCCATCCCCTTCATCCCTGTAAGTAGGTTATAATTGTTCCATAACCTCCCCTCTTTCTTTTCCCGATTTTATTTCAATTGATTGCCCCTCGACACTGCCTGACCACCCTCATCTTCCACATCACCGGCCGACCTCCGGCGAGTCGCCTCTACCATTCCTCCCCTCCACACGCCTCGCCAACCATCTCATAAGCTCCGCCTCACCACAAGGAACACTCTCCGCCCATCCACCATCCTTCTACGCCTCCACCACAGCCCCCGAACACCCCCACACTTCCGGTCACAGGATGACCTAGGCACGCACGCATAGGCCATCCCACGACCTGCTTCACCGTGCACGACCTTCGCCGTGCCACGGCGAAGGTCCCCAGTTGGTCTGATTAAGCCGAGAGGCTTGTTTGTGTTTGACTTTATTTCAGCCCCTGCCGCCATTGACGGTGACGCGGAGTAGCTCCAGGCTTCAGGACGCCCAGGCTTCAGGTGCAGTGGACTCGGGCAAGCACTGCGAAGCCATCTGATCCAGTAATCAACACCAACTGAGGCCGCAGCTGTGGCGATTGCACGAAGGTCTTCTGCGGGCGCGAGCGAAAGAAGGCGGGACTTTAGTCCCACATCGTGAAGTTACAAGCGGCTGAAGAGGTATAAAGTGATTTTGTGTTATTAGCTCTTTGCCTCCGAACGCACAGGGGTGAGGTCCCTCACCTAATGCACGCTCGCCTCGTCTACGGCTTCATCTCGCGGATCTGGCAGGCTCTGACCCGACCCTATCTGAGCACACCTCGCGCATCACCCTTACGCCGGTGCGCCTGGTCCCGGGTGAGAAATCTGACCCGATTACCCGCGACTCTAGGAGAGCATCCTTTGAGTGAATTGCAGAGAGAGAGAGATGTGCGGGTAGAGGGACAGGGTAGGTTTTTGCTCTCTATGCAGGCAGGCTGAGCGTTGAAGAAGAGAAGAGAAGGAAGAAGATGAGGTTGAGCGAGGCAGAGAAGAGAAAGAAGAAAGGACTATAGAGAGAAAAAAGAAGCAGTAGAAGAAGAGGCTGAGACAGAAGAGAAAAGAAGCAAAGGCAGGATGAAGAGAAGAGACTAAGGAAGAAGAAGCCTTAGCAGAAAAGAGAAGAGAAGGAGAAGAAAGGTTGAAGAGAAGAGATAGAAGACCAAGGAAGAAGAAGAAGCCTTCGCAAAAGAGAGAAGAGAAGGAAGGAAGAGAGACTGCAGACCAAGAAGAAGAAAGAAGCAAAGTGAAGGCTGTAGAAGAAAGAAAGCAAAAGAAGAGGGGAAGACACTTTTAAGACGTCTGATCACAAGATCAGATGTCCAATTTCATTCTTTTGTCATAATTACTTTTTAACCACATACATTCATATTTAATTAAAGTTTTGAGTAAATTAGAGTGTTCAATTGCATTTCGGATTAGTAGTAAATTTCGATTGCTCCCTGTGTTCAACTTCGGATACTCCGATTTTCAAGTAATAAAATTCTCTATTTGTTTGAACGCTTTTTCGGCTATATTACAACGTGTTATCTTTTAAAACCCGATCGAGTGCGATAAACATTTTGGCGCCGTTGCTCGGGAGCAGCGCACAATTTATCACTAGTCTCTACATTCCTTTTATCATATTGAACACTAACTTGCCCTACTTTCCTTTGTTTTGATCTTGTAGGTATTTCACGAGAAAATCCCTCCCACAAGTCAACCACTCCAAGGCAGGTAATTTCTTTTCTTCCTTAAACCATTCCCTAAATCCTGAAAGGACAAAAGGAAGAAAATCAATTTAGGAATCAATTGCCTTCTTTATAGTAATCACCATCTTTAAGGCAAACGTTTCCTAATTTTGCAAAAATTTTTTCAAATGTTCTTGAAGTTGGAGCGATTTTTTTTAGATTCTATCTCGCAAATTCATGTGCCTAATTGAAATCACGCTTAATCTCGGCGGACAACACACTTCTTGTTTTTAAGTCCAAAGAGAACCTTTTAAAAAAGAAAAAGAGGATTGGAAATAGAATTAAATTAGGGTTTCTACAGTAGGATCTTGGAGTGATAGTCACACATGCCTGCATAAAAGGAAATAAACCTCCTGCATCAGTGTGCCACCCAAGACCTTGATTGAAGAGAGCTAAACAAGACAAACCCTAATAAAAAAAGAAGCTCTAAAATCACTTGAATCTTAAAATTTTTGGACCTAACAACCTGGGAGTCAAATCAGGGTGATCTCTAGGCTCCAAACCTAGAATCATTCTTCCATCTATAGGACAAGTCAGGTGAAGTTGACCCCTTGGGTCAACCAACCTCTAAATTAGGTCACAATATAAAAACATCTAAAGTTCAAGTGAGAACCCTTAAGCACCTTTGAAATAAAAGTGGTAGACTTAAGAGGTCAAGGTCCCCATTCTGGTCTACCTGGAATCTCAGTGACAAGAGAGGTCGGGTGGGGGAAACCCTGTAACCCGTGGGGACGCTCTACCGTGTAGGGGTCTTTGCAGGACTCTCCCTCTCTGGCTGCCCAGGTAATTCTCAGGTGGACGATCTTCTGATCCAGGGGTCCATCCGCCCCGAACCTCCATAGTCATCCAAACATCTTTGGGTGTCTTGATTGGGTCAAAAACATCTCCAGTCCCTCATCTTTTCTCTTTAGAGCACACACACACATTTTCAGTGGGACTCATTATTCAGATCTGATCGCTTCATAACTTGATCTTGATTCCAACTCTGATTCTACATCTGGATTCCACCACCTGATCCATATATGCAGCCAAACCATTTAGGACCACCATTCAAGAAACCTGAATATCAGAGATCCATGAGAGATAAAATGATTGAGGATGCCATGAAATTCTATGAAAATGAAGAAACCTCAACACTAGTAGGAAACATTTAGGTTGATGTCCCAACAACCACAACCTTTGTCATAACTTGTGCCCAAGTACTATTAGAAGAAGCTACAAAAGGATCAACCCGTGACTTGATCATTACTACATACATTGAGATAGAAAAACTGCATAATATTGAATACCTTCAATGTATGACAAATCCTCGACTTTGGAAGCAACACCAAGATAGTCTTGAAAAACAGGAAGAGATACAGAGATTAGTAAAACATGTTATTGACTAGAAATACCCGTATATACCACAAATAGAGGAGGAACTATCTTGGGACAACATCGAGGATCAATCTGATCTCAGGTTTGAGGCACAAAATTGTTGTGGATTCCCAACCCAGATAGAATATAATGTGCCTGATATTGAAGAAGGTTGGAAAGCTCCAAATGCAGGAAAATACAATGATGAGCCCATTTCAGAATCCCAAAACTCCTGCAAGAATGAGAGTAGAACTGAACCTCTCGAGGGTGTAAATTCCATCCCTTATTCTGATAAGGTGACCCTCGAAGGTTATTCAGACCTAGATTCTAGTAATTCAACCCACATCCGAAGCCTAGAATCTAGATCTGAAACATATTTTTAAGATTTCAAGGCCCCATATGAAGAAGATCAATCTTTTAATGAAGAATATGATTTTGGGCCTCAATTTGATGAATATCCCTCGCCAACCTCCTCAGAGGAATGAATCGATTTTTTGGAAGTCATGCCAATCTATGACACAGAAATCGAGGAGTTGGACGAGCGGGGTTTCAATTGGGTCTGCCCTACTAGCTTAGAACCTGAGCCTCTACCAAATAGGGATACCCTTTTAAGCTCAGAATTAACATTTAGACTAGACCCCAGTTAGGCTGCTGAGTATACAACATATGATTTATTCTGTGGTGGAACTCATGATCTTGAATCTCATTCAAATTTTGATTTTCACAAACTCTCCGACGATTTCGAATCTGACCAAAACATCGGAGGAAATCTGCTTCCTGATTATAACAAGGCAATTTTCTTTGAAGCCACCTGCTCCACATATACAGAACCAATCAAAACTCGTTCTCTACCTCGACCCGCAATCGGACTCAATTTCTATTCCGATTCACCTCTCATTGAGCCATTTGCAGATGATTCAACTCCATATCTATACCGGGTATCGGGCATTGATCAGATCGAAAAACAGGAGCCGTCATTCTGTGATCACCCCTGTAGGGATTCCACACCTTACATTGATTATTTTTCGGAACCCTACTCTGACCAGGCTGATTCGACTCAGCCTAAACCCGAGTTTTCACTTCCATATTCATCAGAACTTCACTACATATGGTGGGTTCCGCATCTGTTGATTTACATCTATCAACCCACCAGACTCATTGGGTTTGGGCTGCATCATCAGCCTACTTATCTTAACAAGCACCTGGTTGGACCAACCAGGCTCTTAATCAAGGTGCTTGTTTTACAAAATTTCGCTGATTTGACCACTCCCTCTCCACCCCATTTTCCGCTCAGCTGAAGGCATTGAATTTAGCACTTAACGGGAGGTAACCCGTTATCCGAAAAACAGAGACCCGTCTGATTATCCGTCCGTACTCCACGTCCATTGCACCTTGAGTTCAGCCTTAGATAGTTGATCCCACCTCTTGTACACGTATCAGAGCTTAAAATCATTCGCATCAGTCATTTTCGACCCATTCACCCACCCGATGTTTCCTGTTCTAAGTCCCTGACCTCAACACTATTTCACACCCTCCGTTTACAATGAGGACATTGCAAAACTTAGGCATGGGGGGGTGATAAAGTGCATACATATAGAACCAAGAAAAAAGTCAGGAGTCCCACACACAAAAATTTTTTGCATATGTCAAAAACATAAAAAAATTAAAGAATTATGAAAAAGAACAAAAAAATGGGGGAGGGAGGAAATTTTGTAAGCCACATATTCATAAGGAGAAAAAGAGCAAAAATGACAAAAGCAGAACAAAATGAGAAAGAAAAAGAAATAGTCATTAGTAAAAGATTAAGGAATTAACTGAAGTTCTAGACCAGATCAAGAAAAGAAATAGAAGAAAAGTGCTAAGGAGACATAACAAGAGATTAGCAGGAACGCTGGTCTTAGGCCTCTTGGGCTAGATTCTTTAGCTTAAAAATTCACGTATCCGCTAAAATATAGATAATCCTCAAGAGGTTGGGGAAAATGCGAAGCTTAAGTATTAGGTCTAAGGCTTAGGAAGTATTCGGCCTTGCTAACTGACCTCTGATTTGTGGGATTCGGTAACCTAAGCACCCCAAATTCACACACAGCCTGGTTCAGTGCGCATAAACATCCAAATCACGCAAAAGCGTTTAATGTTCTACAAAAGTCACCTAGATTAGGAGCGGCCAATCAACACAAGTGATTTGGACGAGTTCACAGCACGGAGAGGCGGGAAATTTTCCTCGAAGATGCGTAACAACATATCGTCTCCTCGGTGCTTATCTCTTAAGATATTTAAATATCCTACTGGGGGCATGTAAGCACTCTGCTAGTTCAGATACCATGGGCGGCATTATCACGAAATGTTGATCGCCAGGGTCTGAATTCGGCCATGGAATGCCATGGGTGGGATTATCTCGAAATCTCGAAAGCCAGGATTCTGGGGGTTGCCATGGGCGGGATTATCTCTAAATCTCGAAAGCCAGGGACCCTTGAGGATTGATGAAGGGGACGAGGAATCCGATACAGACCGTGTTGAGAAGCTAATCCGAAGCTAGAAATAAAAAGAAAAGAGAGAGAAAAGTTCTCCAAACAAATAAATCCTTTATCTCTCTTACAAAAACACACTGCAAACTGAACTTAGGCTAAGAATGTCTCAAGCACGGGTGCTTTAACCGCGGAGTCCAACAAACCCTAGGTTAGTTTCTGTGGGCCTTAGAAACCTTTATAGAGGACTGAGGCTAAAGCGGAACAGGTCCAGATTTTCGTTGGAACTTGAATACCTCTAGGCCTATTGTCGGCATTCCTACCTAATCACAAAAGAAAAATAAAAGCACTTACACTCAGGGTCTAGAACAGAAGTTGAAACCTTGAAATTTTGCTAAGGGACTAGCAAAAGCTAGGCATAGGGGTATGATGAGAGCCTCATCATGAGCCACAACTAGCTCATTTTGACCCAATAAAGAAGATAAAAGCTCCTACATAACCTAGTAGAAGGCCTAAATGAAGGAATAAGTGTTCTGAGAAGAAAACATGAAATAAAGGTTAAAACTGTAATTTTACCATTGCAGTACATAAACGGGATTTCTCATAGACAAAACATAGGTCAAATGGTCTAAATGAGATAAAACGTAGGTTGAGTCAATCAGAAATGGGTTCATGTGCAATCTAGGAATTAAATGACATTTGTAACCCTAAAACAGACCCGCTTATATTAACAAGGTTTCGGTCAGGATAAAAATCAAGTAAACCCTCTAAAAATCTTGGAAAAATATCCTCTAGGGTTTAGAACATTCAAATTGGCCTTTGGAACCCAATTTGACCTAGATTAGGGTCCTAGTTCATCAATTAACCTAATTTTGGTTTTTACGCAAAATTTTCAGTCAAATGTAGTCAAACCCAAAATCCAACTTCACCATTGGATTCCTTAAGTCCAAATTAGGTTTATACCAAAATTTGGACCTAAGGGGAGGTCATCTTGACCTACTTTGCAATTCAGTACACCCAAATCATAATTTGGTCCCCTAACTTTTGACAATCATCAAAGAGAGCCCCCTAACTTCCTCGCCAACCTTGCAATCAGGTCCTTCCACCATTATTGGGGCAGAATCCTTCTCCGGCAAAGATTAGAGAGGGAATACTCTCGGATTCCTCAGAGATCCCCTCCCAGAAATGGAAGGGAGATTCTCTGAGGAATTCCCTCCCATCTGAGGCCTGCCATGATCTCTGATTTGATCCCATCTCTCGTGCGAACGCACGAGGGATTTGGGTATCCACCCCCTTTCCTTCTCCAGCGAGCCGGCAGAGGTAATGGCATGCCCTCCACGCTCTAAAAGCACGGCCCAGTGCCTATTAAAGAACCCCCAAACTCGACCACTCATTTTTAGCTTGACTTGGCTGGAGTTCCACCTCAAATTCTTCTCTTTCTTCTCCGGCCAAGGGTCCAGTGAGCTCTGGTGAGCCCCCCTCCCCTCCCTCTTCGCTCAGCCACAAAACTAGTGGCAGAGCCATCTTCCTGATTCTGCTCCTCGTCGCGCAATACCTGCGCACACTGCCTTAGACCCGTCGTCGCCGCCGTCCTCCCCCACTGGGCTGCTTCTTCTCCGGCGACAGCAGGTACTGCTATCCGCCTCTCCGTCCCCTTCGCCCCTGTAAGTAGGTTAGAATTGTTTCACAACCTCCCCTCTTTCTTTTCCCGATTTTATTTCAATTGATTGCCCCTCGACACCGCCTGACCACCCTCATCTTCCACGTCAGCGGCCAACCTCCGGCGAGTCGCCTCCACCATTCCGCCCCTCCACATGCCTCGCCAACCATCTCATAAGCTCCGCCTCACCACAAGGAACACTCTCCGCCCATCCACCATCCCTCTACGCCTCCACCACTGGCCCCCGAACACCCCCACACATCCGGTCATAGGACGACCTAGGCACGCACGCCTAGGGCATCCCACTACCTGCTTCACCGTGCACGACCTTCGCCGTGCCACGGTGAAGGTCCCCAGCTGGTCTGATTAAGCCGAGAGGCTTGTTTTGTGTTTGACATTATTTCAGCCCCTAACACCATTGACGGTGACGCAGAGCAGCTCCACGCTTCAGGACGTCCAGGCTTCAGGTGCAGTGGACTCGGGGAAGCACTGCGAAGCCATCTGATCCAGTAATCAACACCAACTGAGGCCGCAGCTGTGGCGATTGCATGAAGGTCTTCTGCGGACGCGAGCGAAAGAAGGCGGGACTTTACTCCCACATCGTGAAGTTACAAGCGGCTGAAGAGGTATAAAGTGATTTTGTGTTATTAGCTCTTCGCCTCCAAACTCACAGGGGTGAGGTCCCTCACCTAACGCATGCTCGCCTCATCTGCAGCTTCATCTCGCGGATCTGGCGTGCTCCGACCCGACCCTATTCGAGCACACCTCGCTCATCACCCTCACGCCGGTGCGCCTGGTGCCAGGTACGAAATCCGACCCGATTACCTGCGGCTCTGGGAGAGCATCCTTTGAGTGAATTGCAGAGAGAGAGAGACATGCGAGTAGAGGGAAAGGGTAGGTTTCTGCTCTCTGTGCAGGCAGGCTGAGCGTTGAAGAAGAGAAGAGAAGGAAGAAGACGAGGCTGAGCGAGGCAGAGAAGAGAAGGAAGAAGAAGGACTGTAGAGAGAAAAAAGAAGCAGCAGAAGAAGAGCTGAGACATAAGAGAAAAGAAGCAAAGGTAGGAAGAAGAGAAGAGACCAAGGAAGAAGAAGCCTTAACAGAAGAGAGAAGAGAAGAAGGAGAAGAAAGGTTGAAGAGAAGAGATAGAAGACCAAGGAAGAAGAAGAAGCCTTCACAGAAGAGAGAAGAGAAGGAAGGAAGAGAGACTGCAGACCAAGAAGAAGAAAGAAGCAAAGTGAAGGCTGCAGAAGAAAGAAAGCAAAAGAAGAGGGGAAAGCACTTTTAAGACGTCTGATCATAAGATCAGATGTCCAATTTCATTCTTTTGTCATAATTACTTTTTAACCACATACATTCATATTTAATTAAAGTTTTGAGTAAATTAGAGTGTTCAATTGCATTTGAGATTAGTAGTAAATTCCGATTGCTCCCTGTGTTCGACCTCGGATACTCCGATTTTCAAGTAATAAAATACTCTATTTGTTTGAATGCTTTTTCGGCTATATTACAACGTGTTATCTTTTAAAACCCGATCGAGCGCAATAAACAGTGTATCGGGGAATATCAGCAACTGGTGCAGATATTCCCGCGATACAACTTATGGTAGGTGATATGAAAATATATATATATATATCTGTAAATATATATATCTATATGTAAATATATATATATATGGTTATAGATATAGGTATATATGTAGTTATATGTGTATGTATATATATATATATAGATATGTAAATATATGTACAGATAGATATATGTATAGATATATATATATATGTATGTATACGTATGTATATATAACTATATAGATGTATATATATGTATATAAAGTAATATATGTTTATAGATATATCTAGATAGATATGTATATACGTATGTATAATTGTATAATATATATATGTATAAGTATATGTGTATATATATGTATATATATATATATATATGCATGTATCTATACTTATACTTAGTTACATAGGTAATAATATATATATAGATATATATATATATATTTATACATATATAAATATATGTATATATGTAAATATATATGTGTATATATATATACAAGTATATAGATGTATATATATATATAGGTATGTATGTAGACTAACACTTAATTATATAAGTACTAATATATGTATAGATATATGTATATATATATATGTGTATAAATATATATATATAAATATATATATGTATGTATATATATATAAGTATATATTAGTGTATAAGTGAGTGGGTGTGTCTACGAGAGTGTGTGTGTGTATGTGTCTACAGGAGTGAGAGAGTGTTGTGAGAGAGAGAGAGAGAGCTCATCTGCTGGAGTGAAGGAATGAGGAGAGATAAGTCATCCGCAGCCTCCAAGCGTCGTCTGATGCCACGTGCACACGCACGCGCGTAGGTGCGCGGAGACGTGCGTACAGTCAGGAAGGAGTGAGCGCGAGGGAGAGACCGCAGCGCACTGCACTGTGTGGTGAGGAGGGTGCAGACGTGAAGAAGCAGGTGGGTGCGGGCGTACGCTAGAGCAGGCATGCATGGACGGGCAGCAGATGATCGCGACGCATCGGGTGACCGGATAAGTTAGAAACTTACTGGTCATAGCACTGTAGCCACAGTGTTTCGCTGAAACGCGTGAACAGTGGCTACAGTGCGCGCTTGGCTCGCGTGACCGGGTGTTGGCGGTGCTGTGAGTGCGAAAGCCGCTGCGCAAGCCAGCGCGCGTGCGGAAGGTCTGCATCAGCTGCTGGCGCACGTGAAGAGAGGCGAGGGCGGCCTGCAGGCATGCGCGAAAAGAGAGCGCCGGCTGTTGCAGGGGTGTGCGGTGGCCTACGCACGGGCGAGCGGTGGCTTGCATGTAGGCGAGCGGTGGCCGGTTGAGCTTCAAAGCTTGAACCTCCTGTGGCAATGGCGGGGTTGGCTTGGAATGATGAAACAGGGAAGAGAACCACCATGCCCACTGGCTCTTTGATGAGCTGGGCGGTGGTGGGACTCACAGTGGTGGTTGTGCACCACTGTGAGGTGCTCCTGCCCGCAGAGTAGCTCCTCAGAAGGAGGAGAGGTTGCGTATGGAGGGGAGTGGGGAGGAGACGGCCTGGAGAAGAAGGTGATGTCTGTGTGGTGTTTGCTATGTGGACCAGCCCCAGTGATGAGAGCCTCATCATGAGCCATAACTAGCTCATTTTGACTCAATAAAGAAGATAAAAGCTCCTACATAACCTAGAAGAAGGCCTAAATGAGGGAATAAGTGCTCTGAGAAGAAAACATGAAATAAAGGTTAAAACTGCAATTTTACCATTAAAGTACATAAACGGGATTTCTCAGAGGCAAAACATAGGTCAAAAGGTCTAAATAAGATAAAAGGTGGGTTGAGTCAATCAGAAATGGGTTTATGTGCAATCCAAGAATTAAATGACATTTGGTAACCCTAAAACAGACCCGCTTAAATCAACAAGGTTTCGGTCAGTATAAAAATCAAGTAAACCCTCTAAAAATAATGCAAAAATATCCTCTAGGGTTTAGAACACTTAATTTGGCCTTTGGAACCCAGTTTGACCTAGATTAGGGTCCTAGCTCATCAATTAACCTAATTTGGGTTTTTACACAAAATGTCTAGTCAAACGTGGTCAAACCTAAAATCCAACTTCATCATTGGATTCCTTAGGTCCAAATTAGATTTGTACCAAAATTTGGACTTAAGGGGTGGTCATCTTGACCTACTTTGCAATTTAGTACACCCAAATCATAATTTGGTCCCTATCTTTTGAAAATCATCGCAGAGAGCCCCCTAACTTCCTCGCCACCTTTGCAATCAGGTCCTTCCACCATTGTTGGGGCAGAATCCTGCTCCGGCGAGGATTAGAGAGGGAATACTCTTTGATTCCTCAGAGATCCCCTCCCAGAAATGGAAGGGAGATTCTCTAAGGAATTCCCTTCCATTTGAGGCCTATCACGATCTCTGATTTGATCCCAATCTCTCGTGCGAACGCATGAGGGATTTGGGTATCCACCCACTTTCCTTTCCCGGCGAGCTGTCAGAGATGATTGTGCGCCCTCCACGCACTAGAAAGTTCGGCTAGCACCTATAAAAGAATCCCCAAACCCGGCCGCTCAATGGCAGACTTGTCTTGGCGAAGATTCCCCCAAATTTTCTTCTCTTCTCTCTCTGGCCAAGGAACCCGCAAGCTCCGGTGACCTCCTCCCCTCCTTCTCGTCGCTCTACTACCATACCAGCAGCAGAGTCCACTTCGCCTCTTCCACCTGTGTCGCGTCGTACCAAGCGCGTGTTCCCCCGACCTCTTCCTCGTCGCCGCTCCCTCCCTCAGGGTGCTTCTTCTCCGACGACGGCAGCTACGAGCCGTCCACTCCGCTGCCGCCTTCTCTTCCAGAGCAATCCAGATACATTCCCCATCTTCCCCTCTCTCTTTTCCCCCATGCATTTCATTTAATTACCCCTCGACCACGCCTGACCACCGCCATCTTCCATCCCTCCGGCCAACCTCCGGCAAATCGCTCCCGTCGCTCCACACTTCCGCACGACTCGCCGACCAACTCAGAGGCTCCGCCTCACCACAAGGAACATCCTCCGCCCACCCACTGCCGCTCTACACCCCCTCAACGCCCCCCCCGAACACACCCACACCTCCGGTCACAGGACGACCTAGGCACGCACGCCTAGGCCGTCCCATGACCTGCTGCACCTTGCACCACCTTCGCCATGCCACGGCGAAGGTCCTCCGGTGATCTGATTAAGCCGAGAGGCTTGTTTTGTGTCTGACAGTTTTCAAGCCCTTGCCGCCATTGACGGTGACGCGAAGCAGCTCCAGGCTTCAAGATGGCCAGGCTTCAGGTGCAGCTGACTCGGGCAAGCACTGCGAAGCTATCTGACCCAGTGAACAATGCAACGAAGTCTGCAGCTTTGGCAACCGACGAAGAGCGTTCTGCAGGTGCATGCAAGAGTAGGGTGAGACTAATAGTCCCACATCAGTAATCTACGAGGCACAGGTACGGTTTAAATTGAATTTGTGTTATTCTCTTATTGCCTCCGAACGCACAGGGGTGAGGTCCCTCACCTAACGCTCGCCTCGTCCGTGGTTTCACCTAGTAGATCTGGTGGGATCCGACCTGACCCAATCTGAGCACACCTCGCGCATCACCCTCACGCTGGTGCGCCTGGTCCCGGATACGAAACCCGACCCGATTATCCGCAGCTCTAGGAGAGCGTCCTGTGAGTGATTTGCAGAGAGAGAGAGACATGCAGGTAGAGGGAAAGGGGTAGGTTTTGCTTTGTTGTGTGCAGGCAGGCCGAGCACTGAAGAGATGAAGCTCAACCGCAGGAAGGAGAAGAGAAGAAGCAGAAGGAAGAAAGAAGGACTGCAGAGAAACAGAAGAAGAAGACAGAAGAGAAAAGAAGCAAAACAGGAAGAAGATCAAGGAAGAAGAAGACCTTTAGATCAAAAGAAAAGAAGAGCCTACGCAGAAGAAGAAGGTAGAAGAGAGAAGCATGGAGGAAGACTGCAGAGAAGGCCAAAACAGAATCAAAATAGGAAGAAGAATAGCTACATTTAAGACGTCTGATATAGAAATCAGACGTCCAATCTTGTTCTTTCTTAGCAATTCTTTTTATAAATCACTCTTTGAATCAAATTGTCTTTCATTTAAAAGTTGTACTCTCTATTTTTTTTTAAAGTACTGAGATTGCTCCCTATGTTCAACCTCGGATACTCCGATTTTCAAGTAAAAAAAATTCTTTATTTGTTTTGAACGCTTTTTCGGCTTATATTACAATGTGTTATCTTTTAAAACCCGATCGAGCTCGATAAACACCCAGCCGCAAGGAAGAAGGCTGGGCTCTTTCTAAAGAGGAAGAAGGCATGCACAGCCATGCCCTGGCTGTGCATGGCTTGGCAGGGAGTGGCTGTGCAGAGCATGGTGTAAAGAGGAGCTGCCATGCCTTGCAGCTGCGGAGAAGAAATTCAAAATCAAATAAAAAATAAAGATGGAAATTTTGCGAGGCAACACTTGAAGAATTTGTCAATTACAAGGCCATTTTATTCACTCTCCTTCCCTCTCAATTAAATGCATGCATGCGTGTATTTTCACAAATGCGACTATGGTTGCCTATTATGCACTGGCATTGCTAGGAAAAAGCATAAGATGGCACAATTGCTGGTGTATTTTTGCTGTGCAATCAACACCCACATTCAAGGCACTTAACTGGATTGATTTGTTTCTACTCAACTGAGTTCTGATCTATGGAATCGATACATGCAAAGCAACACATAAAAGAGTAGAAATCATTCTAGGTTAATCATCTTTGAGTGCCTAACTTAGTGGTACATTTGTGGCTAGTTGTTTGAGTTGTTTGGGCCACACCACTCTACTTAAAATCAACTCATCAAGTAGCTCCTCCTTAAGGTTTTCAATCTAGGTTTATTCTGGGCACTCCACTTTCTTTTTCGTTTTAAAGGAAAACAATCTTCACCCGTGTTTGACAACGTGGTTTGCCTAGAAACTTGATTTCAATCCACCTAATTTGAAACCCTAAAAGCTACTTAAGCAAGATTTGAACATTGAAATCCATGCATCACAAATAATCTTGCTTGAAAACCCTGGTTGTGCACGCACTTGCACAAATCTCAATCAATCATTAAGGGCACAACTCATTTTAAGGACCCATCACATTCCATAAGCACCACAATCCCAAGCCTTAATAAAATTGAGTAGACGTTGGCCTTAAGGTCTAATTCGCTCTTCAGGGCCTAGTCTGAGATTGTATTTGATTAACCTACTTGTACTGTTTAATCTGATGCCTTGCTAGGGGAGTAGCATCAAACGACTACGGCTGGGGGGTACACTAGGAACCTGAGGCGAAAGTCGAAGGAAGAACCTTCTCCCCAGTCCCTCCTTCTAACTAGTTGGATTAAACAGATGCAAGTAGAGTAAATCATTTACAGCCTTAAAGTAGGTTTTGGGAGTCAGTAGATCCTTAGGCTACCTGATAGCGATGGCGTGAAGAGATAACCGGGTTTTATTGTTATGTCGTTGTAGTATAGCCAGTTATTGCCATCATTTCAAATATATAATTTTTTTACTCGGAAAATAAAAGAGTTCCCGAGGTCGAACTCAGGGAGCAAGTTGTATTCTAAGGGTACAAAGTTTCTTTTACAAAAATATAGATAGATAGAGAGAGAGATGAAAATTTGTTGGCTTCTTCTTTCTCGTATGTCTTCTTCTTTCTTTTCTCTTCTCTTTGGCTTTTGGTTCCTTTATCTCCTTGTGGTCTTCTTCTTCTTTTTGTCTTCTTTATCTGCAGCAGTGGGTGATGTTCTTCTTCGTCTTTCAGCTCTTGTTTCTGCTTTGTCTCTTTCTTTTTCTGCAGAGCGGTCCTTGTCCTGTTCTTCTTCCTCTTTTCTGCCTTCAGAGCGTCGTCTGATTTTCCAATCAGACGACTTAAACCGCCGCTGCTACATGCCGCTCGGTGCTCCTTCCTTCAGCTTTCGTCGTCCTTCTTCTCTGCCTCGCTCGTCTTCTTCTTCTTCGCCTTTTCCTCTTTGCTTCAAGCAGTCCTGGTTGCTCTTCTTCCGTCAGTCTTCTGCTCCGGTTCTTCTTCTTCACCTGTGCCTGCAAACTTGCACCGCTTGATCAGAGGGGCAAAACCTATCTCTACCCTCCCCCGCGTCTCTCTCTCACAGAAGCCGCTCTTAGGAAAGCTCTCCCAGAGCTGCCGGGTTGCCGGGTACAGGTCGCGCCTGGGTCCAGGCCCACCGGCGTGAGTGGTGGGCGAGGAGTGCAGGTCAGTCTAAGTCGGGTCGGGCCAGGTCCGCGAGGCGTGAGCGCGGACGAGACCGGGTCAAGCGAGCGAGTGAGTGAGAGGGACCTCACCCCGTGTTCAGGAGGCAACGAGCATAAGGCGCTTTTTGCCTTTATGCGGGCGCTCTCCTCTGAAAGGTTACGAGGTGGGACTAAATGTCCCACCCCAATTTGGGTGCCTGCGCGGAGGAAGCAGCGGCAGTCGAGGCGAAGCGCGGGGGCTTCGCGCGAGATCTTCGCCTCAACTACAGCCTAACGCTTTGCCGAAGTGCCCCCGCACAGCCTGGGAGGGTGACTTGGGCGCTTCGCACCTGGGGCAGCAGGTAAAGAAGCTGCTTCGCTTCAACAATGGCGGCGACGAGCGCAGGTACCTGCCCACAGAAAAACGGCCTCTCGGCCCAATCAGAAACGCGGAGGACCTTCGCCGTGGCACGACGAAGGTGGTCGGGGGGTGTGCAGGCGGCGGGGCGGAGCCCAAGAGCTGCCCTAGGTCGGACTGTGGGTCGGAAGATGGGTTTGTTCGGTGGAGTTGCAGAGGGTGATGTGGGGGAAGTGGAAGGGCGGAGGTTGATCAGGGTGAGGAGGCGGAGGTTCTGCGGTGGTCGGCGAGCCGTGTGGATTGCTGGAGTGATGGGAGCGGCTCGCCGGAGGGTGGCCGGAGGCGGAGAAGGTGAGGGTGATTGGTCGGAATCGAGGTAACAGTAAAGATGTAAAATGAGGAAAAGGAAGAGGGGAGGAAGAGGAGGAGTTCTACCTACTTAGCAGGACGAGGAGGGGCCGGAGTGGGCGACTGTCGTATCGACTGTCGCCGAAGAAGAAGAAGCCCGGGGGAAGGGGCGGCGGCGAGCAGAGGGCCGGAGAGGCGCCAGCTGGGTGCGGCGTGGAGCGGGAAGAGCGAGGGAAGGAAGTCTCTGCTGCTGGTATTGCGGCAGAGCGAAGAGGAGGAGGAGGAAGAACCGCCGGAGCTGGTGGGCGTCTGCCGGAGTGAGAAGAGAGGAAAGTTGGGGGTTTTCTCCGTCAGATCCCAGCTGCTTCGAACGGTGGAGCGACGGGGGGTATTTATAAGGTAGAATCAGAGAGGAGGGCGGAGGGAGACGACGTGTCTCCCTCGCCGGAGGACGCCGGAGATGGAAACCCATACCGTCCGTGCGTTCGCACGGCCGGTATGGTGGGTTGCAGCGACCAGGGGGGTGTTCCTGCGACGGCTGACGATGCAGGGCACCCCCGGTTGACTTGCCAGCCCCTCCCCCTTGCCCTGCGCGGCGCCATGCTCTGCGCAAGGTCGCCGGAGCATGGTGCTGGCAGGTTTTGCAGGAGGGACCTGAACGCAAAGAACGAAGGAGAGTTAGGGGCCAAAATGCGAGGGTTCAAAAGTTGAGGGCCAAAAAGTAAATAGATGAGGACCAAAATGTAAAGTTGGTCAAGAAGGTTTCTTCTTAGGCTCAAGTTTTTATACATGACTAATTAGGACCTAAGGAATCTGATGGTGAATTTCATTTCTATATTAAACCTTGTTTGACCGGTCAATTTATGCAAAAACCCAAATTAAGTTATTAATTGGGCATGGTTCTCAATGTAGGTCAAAATGGGTTCTGAAGGCCAAATTGAAGGTTCTAAACCCTAGAGATTATTTTTCTATGAATTTTAGAGGGTTTATTCTATTTTTACTTTGCCTCGAACCTCGTGAATTGAAGTGGGTTTGTTTTAGGGTTACAGATTATCATTTAGTTCCTTGGAATTGCTGTAGCCCTTGTCAGATCATCACATCCCACTTTTATTCTTATTAGGTTGCTTTGACCTATGTTTGGACCCTGAATTACCCTGTATGCAGATTATACTGGTAAAATTGCATTTTTACCCCTTATGATTCGTTTTCTCCTTAAACTCAGAATTCTTTGAGTTAAGCCTTTCCTTGAGTTATGTAGGAGCTTTTATCCTTTGTATTAGGTCAAAATGAGCTAGTTATGGCTCATGATGAGGTTCTCATCACTACCCCACTTAAGGACAGCCTTGTTTTGTTGTGCTGCAGGGTCCCTATCCCCAGTCCTTCCGACCTTCTCCTAGTTTATGGTAGGAAGACGGTCATTGACTCCCCGATTGGAAGGGCCATTAGAGTATTCTAGGAGGCGCAAATTGGATTTTGGTCAAATTGATCCCATGGCCAACCAACAGCCTCCTCTGCTTAGAAATCCACAGGAAGAATTTCGAAGGCAGCTGGAACAAATGCAGAGAATGCAAGAATAGTTCTAGAGAATGTAGGGCACTTAGCCCTTGAAGGATTTTTATGATCCTTCAAATTACAGGGAACGTCTCGGTGTCCAGATTCCAACCGGTGACGTAGAAATCAAGCCCCAGGTGTTAAGCCTGACTAAACATTATCATGGGCTTAGCTCCGAAGATCTGTTTCAGCACTTGGAGGACTTGACCACTTTGGTCCAGACCACCAAGGCACGAAATGTAAACGAGGAGCAAATGATCATGAGGCTCTTCCCCTACTCTCTTTGGGATAAGGCCGCACATTGGTATAGGACAATAGGAAGACCAATTACAATTTGGAATGAGTTGAAATCAGCCTTTCTGAAGAAATTTTTCCCAGTCGGACATACCAATGCTTTGGGACGGGCAATCACTACCTTTACCCAACAGCCAAGGGAACAGTTTCATGTGGCCTGGGAGCGATTCCTGGACTTATTACGGAGGTGGCCACACCACGAGGTGCCGAAATGGCAACTCATGTAGATCTTCTATCATGGGTTGACTGAGCAACTCAGAAACCATGTGGATGCTCCTTGAGGAGGCAATTTCATCAATAAAGATGCAGATAGTGCACATCATTTATTTGAGGAAATGAGTGAGAATTCAATCAATCATGCATCCATTGATACATTTAACCAGTCCCAGCAACCCAGATCAAATGTCAATGAAGTCCATGACTCGCATTCATTTGATATGGAATTGATTTGTAACAAACTTGATAAGGTGGTCTTGGTTGCTAAGAGAATGGAAGAGTGGATGGCTGGCAATTCTATGAACAACTCTCGATCCATTCAATCCCAAAATTTGAGATTCCATTCTTCACGAGCTCCTTCTGGACAGGAGTTCGTGAATCAACTCGATGCTGCTCAACCTATGAGTCAGCATTTTTCGGAACCCCACGGGTTGCAAACTGGGGCCTTTGATCCCAGTTTTTCTGATCCTTCCCTTTCTTTCTCTCCATCATCACCTTATAAGGATGTCTGTGCTGTACAAGAAAATGTTAGATCCAACCCCTACTCTAATGCCTATAATCCAGGATGGAGAAACCACCCTAACTTCTCTTGGAAAAACCCGGGGCAACAGACCCAATTCCGACCTGGCAACTATGCTACGCAATGACCAATGGGTCAGGGTCAAGTATATACTCAGTTGCCTCTAAATCAGGTTAATCAGCCAGCTTGGAATGCCCGTCAACCCGCAGGACAGGCTGATTTGAACCGTCAAATGGTAGAGATGCAAGGATCCATTCTCCAACGCATGCAGCAAATGAAAACCTCGTTGGACAACTTGCAGTCCAGGCTCATTGCTAACTCTCATCAACCCAGATCTCTACCATCCCAACCCATACCCAACCCGTGAAATATTATGAATTTGGGCAACCAAGCCTATGGGTACGGAAATCAGAGGGACCCACACGCACATGCTCAGGTGGTTGAGAAGGGTTCCTCATCCTCTTCTTCTTCTTCTGCAAATCAACAATTCATGGTCAATCAAGCCCCTCCAATCTTTCCTAACCCTCCCCAAGACCCAAATTCTTATGCATCTGCAAATTCTGTCACTTTGAGGAGCGGTAAGCAGACTTAGGATCCACAACCACACTATTCTGATCTTTTGAATCCTGAAGAACCTGAGGAGAGAGAGGAGAATTCTAGAGGAGAAATCAAGGCTCAGGAACCTGATTCCAAAGATCTGACTCATGTTCCTTTTTTTGAAACCTTAACCAAATCAAAGAAGAAGTCTGTTGATAGCAATGAGGAGCTTCTGAATCTATTTAAGAATGTTGAGATCAATATCCTGCTCCTTGATGCTATCAAGCACATACTGGCCTACGCAAGATTTTTAAAAGAATTATGTACACAAAAGTGTAAGTCGAGAGAATCTGTTCTGAGGAAGGTGGTACTCTTTTTGCAGGCTAGTTTTCTTATCCTGCACTACCTCCCTCATAAAAAGAGAGATCCTGGTGCTCCGTTGATTTCTTGCACCATCGGAGATTACACATTTGATAGAGCACTTTTGGATCTAGGTGCATCCATCAACCTAATTCCGGCTTCTCTTTACGAGAAGTTTGGGTTAGGTGAACTTCGGCCAACTTTAGTAACGCTACAGTTAGCGGACCGCTCGATCACAAACCCGTGAGGCGTTATTGAAGATGTTATAGTTAAGGTCAAGGATTTCTATTTTCCTGTAGATTTCCTTGTCCTTGACATGGATGTACCTGATAATCTGAGGAACACGCCCATCATTCTGGGGCGTCTGTTCCTGGCTACTGCTAAGGCCAACATTAATTGTGAAAGCGGTAGCATGGAAATCGCCTTTGGGGACCAACGAACGAAATTGGATATTTTTAAGGCGATCAACAAATTTGAGGATTGTGGATTTATTGAGGAACTTGATGAGGATAATGAAAACATTGAAACTTGTTTGATGGTTTCTTCAATCGAAAGTTCCTCCATGGATGACGAATTTGACCTGCAACCCTCTATGGCTGACCTACCATCTTCTGAAGAGGTTATTGATTTTGTTCACTCACAACCTCTTCCTCTTGTTGAATCTTCAGCATCTACCTTACCATCAATCATCAACCCCCCCCAGCTTTAATTGAAACCATTGCCTGAGAATTTGAAATATCAATTTTTAGGACCTCAGAAGACGCTCCCTGTGATTATCAGTGCTAAATTGACAAAGGAGCAAGAGAATAAATTGATCAAGGTCCTGAAGGAACATAAGGAGGCAATTGGTTGGACCATTCATGACCTCAGGGGGATCGAGCCATCTTACGGTAATCATATAATATTCTTGGAAGATGGATCCCGCCCTTCTAGCCAGATGCAGAGGAGATTGAATCCAAATATGCGAGAAGTGGTCAAAAAGGAAATCATCAAGTGGCTCGATGTAGGAATTATTTATCCAATCTCTGATAGTCCCTGGGTAAGTCCCGTATAGATTGTTCCAAAGAAAGTCGGGATTATCATTGTGACTAACAAGAGAGGAGAATCTATCACAACTCGTTCAGCTTCCTCTTGGAGGGTTTGTATTGATTACAGGAAGCTGAACACAGCCACTAAAAAGGATCATTTTCCCCTACCCTTCATCGATCAAATCTTGGAAAGAGTAGCCGGGCAGAAGTACTTCTATTTTCTTGATGGCTACTCAGGATACAACCAAGTTCCTATCGATCCCGAGGATTAGGAAAAAACTACTTTCACATATCCCTACGGAACCTTTGCTTTTCGTAGGATGCCTTTCGGGTTATGCAATGCACCTGCGACTTTTCAAAGGTGTATGCTAGCCATATTTTCTGACATGGTGGGAGAGTTTATGGAAGTCTTCATGGATGATTTACCTATTTTCGGAGAATCATTTCACTCTTGTTTGGCTAATCTGGAAATGATTCTTAAGCGATGTATCAAAACACGATTGGTCCTTAGCTGGGAAAAGAGTCATTTCATGACCCAAGAAGGCATCGTTTTGGGTCATGTAATCTCTGAACGGGGAATTGAAGTGGATAAAGCTAAGGTTGATGCTATCGCTAAACTTCCTCCTCCCACATCTGTTAAACAAATTTGATCATTTCTTGGCCATGTGGGATTTTATTGAAGATTCATCAAGGATTTCTCGAAGGTTGCTCATCCCTTGAGCAATCTTCTTGCCAAAGAAATGCTGTTTGTTTTTGACGAATCATGCCGAAAGGCATTTGATCTCCTGAAAATGGCAGTCACATGTGATCCAGTTTTGCAACCACCAATTTGGACAGCTCCTTTTGAGATCATGACCGACGCTTCTGATTACGTCGTCGGGGCTGTCCTAGGTCAGAAAATTGATAGAAAGCCCTCTATCATCTACTACGCTAGTAAAACTCTGGATGAAGCCCAGAGGAATTACACTGTTACTGAAAAGGAATTACTAGCTATAGTGTTCGCTTTGGAAAAATTCAGAGCTTATCTCTTAGGGTCTCATGTTATCATCTATACTGACCACTTGGCCTTGAGACATCTCTTGGCCAAAAAGGATGCTAAACCAAGGCTTATTCGTTGGATTCTTCTGCTTCAAGAATTTGATCTTGAAATCATGGATAAAACCAGGGTACAAAATGTGGTAGCGGATCATTTGTCGAGACTCCTAGGTGATTCTTCTCATCCGAACATTCCAATTGCTGACACTTTTTCGGACGAAACTATTCTTACAGTTTTAGGTGTCCACACCCCATGGTTTGCTGACAATGTTAACTATTTCCACATCCCCAGGATTGGACCAAACAACAACGGGATAGACTCAAATCTGAGGCCAAATACTACTTTTGGGAGGACCCTAAGCTATATCGCATCTGCTCTGATCAGATTATTCACCGATGTATACCAGAGAATGAATTCAACAGTATACTCGAGTTCTGCCATGCATCTGGGTGTGGTGGACATTTCTCCAAAAAAAAGACGGCTACAAAAATCTTGGAATCTAGCTTCTATTGGTCGTCTTTATTCAAGGATGCCCAGGATTTCTCAAGGTCATGTTCTCGATGTCAGGCACTCGAGAGCATAACTATGAGAGATATGATGCCCCTAAACCCAATTCTTCTTGTCGAAATTTTTGATGTTTGGGCCATCAATTTCATGGGACCCTTTATCCCTTCATTTGGACATCAGTACATTCTTGTTGCTGTTGATTATGTGTCTAAATGGATTGAGGTGATTCCCACCAGAACCAATGACCACAAGGTGGTCATCGATTTTATCAAGAAAAATATCTTCAGTAGGTTCAGGATTCCGAGGGCTATCATCAGTGATGGTGGCACTCATTTTACTAATGCCCAATTCCAAAATTTATTAGCCAAATATGGGGTTAATCACTGAATTTCCACACCTTACCATCCCCAGACGAATGGACAAGCCGAGATCTCCAATCGAGAGATCAAGAACATTCTGCAGAAAATGGTTAGGCCGGATCGCAAGGATTGGACTCAAAAGCTTGAGGACGCTCTTTGGGCCTACTGTATGGCGTATAAAATGCCCATCGGCATGTCTCCATTCCGTTTGGTGTATGGAAAGACATGTCATCTACCCGTAGAGATTGAACACAGGGCATTCTGGGCGATCAAACAATGCAATTTAGATCTGAATTTAGCTAGGAAGACCAGGAAACTCCAACTATCTGAGTTGGAGGAGCTTAGAAATGATGCTTATGAGAATGCCAAGATCTATAAGGCTAGGACCAAAGCTCTACATGATCAACTGATTTCCCGCAAGAGCTTTGAGCCAAACCAGAAGCTTAAGTTTATAATCGAAAAACCAGAAGGTCTGGTTTT
Source organism: Thalassia testudinum (assembly GCA_037157565.1). Classification (NCBI taxonomy): domain Eukaryota; kingdom Viridiplantae; phylum Streptophyta; class Magnoliopsida; order Alismatales; family Hydrocharitaceae; genus Thalassia; species Thalassia testudinum. Next base: position 125,920,200 of record JAZHRO010000024.1, read on the forward strand.
TCGATTATAAACTTAAGCTCTTTCTTGGCAAACTTAGATCTAAATGGAATGGCCCATTCATAATTGACCAGATTTTTCCAATTGGAGCCATTCAGATTTCTGACCCAAAGACGGGTAACACATTAAAGTCAACGGTCAACATTTGAAGCCTGTTATTGACCGTATTCTTCCATAACCCGTCTCAGACATAGTTACTCTAGCCATTCTGTGACTTCTTTGGCTGGACTTCGCCTAGCTGACGGCATTAAACTCAGCAGTTGTACATATGACACAAGGCTGATACAGGCTTCATATTAAGGTGACATCTTTCATATTCTACCCTTTCTTTCATGTCTCATTTTCAATGAGGACATTGCATCAGCTAGGCATGGGGTTGGATTCATTTTTTAATCATTTGGTCAGCTTTGTGAAATTCATGTAAATTGTTTTTCTCTTCTTATTTATACATTAAAAAAAAAATCAAAATTAGGAAGGATTAGTTGGACATTAGGACTTTTCAATCTTAGGAAATTTTACATTAGGATCTAAATACAAAGACCCTTCAGGTCTTTAGACTTAATTAGCCTGTGTATCCACTAAAATGTGGATTTGTCTTTCGAGCTCTCGCCATCTTAATTCTATCATAATTGGAGTAAATAAGTTTGGGTGATAAGTACACGACTTATCAACCCACCCTTTGATTTGAGGGAATTTTTGAGTTTTAAGCATGTAAACACTTTCTTTGTACTGACTCGTTGTTCGGCGATTCTAACGGAAATTGGGTAGCTAATGAACCTTTTAGGGTGATATGGTTGGCAAGTTATCGTGGGTAATAACCCATAGGTAGGTTTTCCAGAGCCCAGTCACTGGACCTTTCTTTTTTTTGCTGCCTTTAGGTAAATCTTAGACCAAGGAAGCCACATACATAAAAAAAAAAACCAAAAAGAAAAGAAGAAAAGAAAAGAAAAAAATAAACCACACTTCGCCACACGAGTATGGATGGCAAGTTGTCAGTGGTAACAGCTCATCGACCAGTTTTCCAGAACCTAGCTCAATAAATGCACTGAAAATTCCCAAAACACTTAGGAAGAAGCGGAGAAGTAGAATAAACCGGGGAGATATATACCGGATTCACCCTTGTGTTGACCCTGTAAAGAATAAAAGTAGGGAAAAGGCTACTAGTTGTAAATGTACACCTTTAGGCAGAATTCTTTTTAGGTCACCTAGAGGCGTAGAAATCGGAAGTCCGTTTTAATTGCCGATCAACGAGTCTATCACATTCACAATAAGATGCTTAGAACTTAGGGTTCTCATCAAATCTTGGGTGAGTGGAATGGTGGTAGAAAGACACTCTTTAACCCTAAAACTTGAAAATCCAAAAAAATTAGAAAAGAGGAAAAAGAGAAAAAGAAATTTTTCTTTGAACAAGGCGAGGGCTTGAGGCGGTCTGCATTTTGGCAGATACTCAGGCATTGTTGTATCTTTGAAAGTTCAGTTCCTAAGTAGACATTTTCTTAATGATTGAAAATAACTCATGCCCAAATAATCCAACCTAATTCTTTTATATATAGCATATAGTTTTTGCTAGGGACTAGCAAAAGATAGGCATGGGGGTATGATGTAAACACGTTTACACTACTTAACATCTCTATTTATGCATGTTCTTAAGCATAGGATTGCATTACATGCTATAAATAGCATCATCTTGCATTTAGAGTAGTTTGAATAAAATGGTGGTTAATTGTCTCCTTTTATGTGCTTGGACAGGGCAAACATTTTATTGGGGCCTCGAATCGAAGATCCAACCGTACAAATGTGATCAGGGCGACGATTGGAGTTCAACAACTCCAAGATTGCCCTAATCAGGCATCTGTAGCATCAGATAGTGACCGGGGAACCCGAGAAGATCAAGGGCCAAGATGGTGTAAATCCGCACTTCAAATAACAAATTCGAACACACGGATGGATTCAGATCGACGATCGTAGCCTAACGACACAAAAATCGAGTGAATCCGATATCCGTGGCACCATCCACATCATCCAGAAGTTGGACGGCCAAGATGGCACCATGTGGCGCCATCTCGGCCACCCAATCGCCTGCACGCACCCACGGAAGCCCACGCATCCACCCTTGACCACCATTGGATCAAGATCCAACGGCTGTGACATGCCCACGCTGAAGTCAGGTGCTCGACACAAAGCTGCCCCCTGCATGTTGGTCGAGTGCTCTAACGCGAAGCGAGAGCGCACGTTCGAACCTTGCTATGCGGAATTTGGAGCGAGGGCGCGCCTTCAATCGACCATCGGATCGCGATCGAATGATCGCGCGCACCCGATAGCACCCACGCGTTATTGCACGCGTGGTAGTAACGCGGCATCGCACGCGATCAGGCGCACGCTGAGGAGACGGGTGTAGTGCTATCTGAGCCGTCCGATCTCGCGATTGGACGGCTGAGGATGGCTGAACATGCACAAGCGTTGTGCTCGCGGGCAAGCGAGCGGGCGTGCACGCACCGCCCACTATGCTCACGTTCAGACCTTTAGGGACGATTTTATCCGTCACTAAAGGTCCTGAATTAATGTTTTTAAAGATGTAATGACCAAATTGCCCCCACTCCTTGCAACTATAAAAGGAGACCCCCTGCACACGAAATTCTCATCCCTTCCTTCTCTTCTCTACCTCTCCAAAGCTCAACAGAAGCTTGTCCCACACCCGGGATGCTCCTCGTGAGATAAAGTCAAAATTTTCATCCCCGTTCAGAAGTGGATCCTGCGACGACGACGACATGTTGCCTCGTTCCCATTCTTCTTCTTCGTCCTCCTTCGTCCTGCTCCATCCTCCTTCATCCAGGCGTCGTCCCATCCACCTCGTCCTCCAAGCGATCGTCGAGGAGGATAACTTCTCTCTCCCATTCTTCTTTACAGCTTTCTAGTGTAGAATTTTCCTACTTTCTAGTGTAGTTGATTTCCCGCTTTCTAATGTAATTCTTATTTGGTTTTATTGTATAAACATTTTGAATTATTAAATGCATGTTCTCTCTCTCTCTCTCCCTTTTTAGTCTAATTATTGTTATAACTTCATTGTAATTCCCTCGCCTCGCTTTTTAAGAAAAATTCTAAAAAAAATATAATTGCGAATATAGATCGATGTAGCCTCCCTGTGTTCGATCCAGAATTTCAATTTCGGTATAAGTTTTATTTTTTGAACACGAGTTCTTCGCTTTCAAGCTACAACGACAAGGTTTTAAAAACCAAACACATTAGCGTAGCAACTCGCACATTCAACACCACATCTTGAGGGACCATCTAATTTTGTCCCCCACACCAAAAAATCTTTGTTTGCCTCTCCTTCCTCTTCTAAAAATATGGAAAACTCAGGAAACCTACAAAAAAATTCTACTTCCGCTTCTAACCCATCAGGTGACCCACAAGCTGACTTCCCCATCCCTAACCTCTCTCATCTAGGGCAACTTAAAATTCCTACAAGGCCAGGTGGCCCTCAAATCCAAATTCAAAATACAAACCCCTTTGCCTTTATGGTCGACAATTTGGTTCGGCTACAACAAAATCAAGAGAATTTAGCTAGGACTGTAACGAACCTAGCCAACCAAGGGCAAAACTCACCACCCCACCAGCAACCTGTCGTTCATCTTAAGGATTTCCATGATCCTTCCAACTATGAGGAAAGACCCAAGGTGGTCATACCATAAGGGGATTTTGAGATCAAATCAACTATTCTGAACCTAATCAAGTGTTTCCATGGTCTTCCAGGAGAGGACCCTTTTTGTCATCTTTAGGAATTAACTGTCCTTGCTCAAACCACTCATTCCCGCAATGTGCAGGAACACGTGTGGTTGATGAGACTTTTTCCTCTCTCTTTAAAAGATAAAGCTTCACACTAGTTTAGAATTATTGGGCGCCCAATCACCACCAGGCCCTAATTAAAGAGCGCTTTTCTAAAAAAAATTTCTCGATTGGTCGAACTAACGCTTTAAGAAGATCCATAACAACCTTTCAACAAAAAATTAGTGAACCCCTCCATGAAGCCTGGGAAAGATTCCAAGAACTCTTAAGAAGTGAACTTCTGCAATGGCAGTTAGTGCAGATCTTCTATCATTGTTTAGAAGATCAATTGAAGCGATTTGTGGATGCCTCATGTGGGGGCAATTTCCTTGATAAAGATGTTGAAAGTGCCTATCTCCTCTTTAAAGAGATGAGTGAAAACTCATTTAATATGACTTCAATGGACACTTTTGGTAGAACTCAAAACCCCAGACACGGAGTCAATGAAATTGACTCCAAATCCACCTCTGTTCTAGTCACTTAGGATTATCTATATATGTTAGCTCAACGACTGGACCAGATGCAAATTCACCAGAAAAAAATGGAAGAAAAGCTCACAAACAAACAAGCTCCACACCTTAATGCTCCACACTTTAACTCTCCACACACTAAGAATCCACAACTTCCCCGAAGAGAAACTCGGCACAATATTGATGCCATACCTGCTGGTTAGTAATTTTCAGCTAATTTTCCACAAGAATTAACTGGGAATTTTGATTATTTGAATCAAAATATTCTTGATTCCACCACAGAAAATATTTTTTCTCCCCAGGAGCAATTGAGAAACCCCTCCAACACTTACAATTAGAAATGGAGGATCAACTTGAATCACTCTTGGAAGAACCTGAACCTGATTCCATTTCCCAAACAAAATCATTTTGGGAATTATGGGCAACCTACATATCAACCTGGACCATCCCAGGAAGATATTAATACTTAGGTCATGAAAATTCTGCAAGGTATGCAGAATCAAATGATGGAAGTAACCTGCATGATTACCAACTTGCAACACCAAGTTAAGGTTACTCCTAATCATCGACCTGCTAGGAATTTACCTTCCCAACTAATGCCCAACCCGAAAAATCAACGGAATCAGTTCCAAGGTGGATACCACAGTCAACCCATTCAACCAACACCTCAACATCCCCCGGGTTTCAATAATAGTCAGGCTTCCCTTCGTCATCGTAGAAACAACCAGACTGCAAATGTAGTTACCCTGAGGAACAAGAAAACCACTTAAGACCCCCTGCCTGCTAAAGAAACTCATTTCAATGAAAAATAGATCACCTCTTCCCCATCTTCCTCTAACACTATTTAGGAACCTAATAATGCAAAATAGGGAAACCCTACACCATTTCCCTAAGCCCTCTATTCTTCAAAAAATAAAAAAAAGAAGAAATCTGAGCCCACTGATAAGGAATTAATGGATTTATTTGGGCAAGTTGGAATTAACATCCCTCTCCTATGTGCCATAAAATACATCCCTGCCTATGCAAAATTTCTAAAGGATTTGTGTACCCTAAAAAGGCAGCCCAGAAATTTAAGAAAAGTGATCCTTCCTAAGATAGTCCACTCAGATGTGTAGAGCCGACTGCCTCTTAAGAGAAAAGATCCAGGCACCCCCCTGATTCAAGTTATCATTAATGATACTTCTCTTGATTGCGCCTTGTTGGATCTCGGTGCCTCCATTAATCTTATCCCCACAATTGTTTTTGAGGAATTTAAGATCGGCGAATTAAAGCCTATTGAGGTTACTCTACAATTAGTAGACCGATCTACAATTAAACCAAGGGGAATTGTTGAGGATGTCCTTGTCCGAGTCAAAAATTATCTATCTGTAGTAGACTATTTAGTCCTGGACATCGAGGTATCGGAAGCATTAAAGTTTGCCCCTAAAATTCTTTCAAGACCATTCTTAGCCATCGCCCATGCAAATATTGATTGTGATTCTGGTAAAATGAAGATCATGTGTGTCAGTGAATCTTTAACCCTAGATATTTTCCAAGTTTCTAAGAGGTTCGAAGAACTTGATTTCTTTGATGACTTAGATTCAGAAATGGAAAATATAGTGGAGGAAACTTTGCAGATTTCACATTTAGGTTCATGTTTTGCCATTAACACAGTTCCTGAACAATCCACTTCACCCCACCCTGCCACCCTAACCACACATTCAACTAACACTCCAGTTGAGCCTTTCACTCTCACTTCATCACTAACACAAAAACCAGAAATTTTTTCAGAGCCAGGCCCACAACTGGAATTAAAACCCTTGCTCGACTCCCTTAAATATGTTTTCCTAGGTCCAAATTAGACCCTACCCCTGATTATAAATTCTGGACTTACTAGGGCATAAGAACACAAACTTCTCAAGGTTTTGAGTAAATATAGAAAAGCTATTGGCTGGAACCTTTCTGATCTTAAGGGTATTCATCTGTCCTACTGTACACATCGTATATATTTAGAGGATGATTCTCACCCCTCCTGCCAACCACAAAGGCGCTCGAACCCTCATATGTAGGAGGTGGTAAAAAAGGAGATTATTAAGTGGATTGATGCCAATATCATCTACCCCATTTCTGATAGCTCCTGGGTTAGTCCAACACAAGTAGTGCCCAAAAAGGTTGGACTAACAGTTGTCACCAAAGACAATGGGGAGAATCTAGCCACTCGAACCGCCTCTTCTTGGTGTGTGTGTATTGATTATAGAAAATTAAACACCACCACCAAGAAGGACCATTTTCCGCTCCCCTTTATTGATAAAATCTTGTAGCGGTTAGCTGGATGGGATTTTTACTATTTTTTGGATGGTTATTCCTGCTATAATCAGGTAGCGGTTCATCCTGAGGACCAGGAAAAAACAAATTTCACCTGCCCCTTTGGGACTTTTGCTTTCCGAAGAATGCCCTTCGGTCTTTGCAATGCACCTGCAACTTTTCAAAGGTGTATGCTTGCAATATTTTCAGACCTGGTAGGTGAATGCTTAGAAGTCTTTATGGACAACTCTATTTTTGGAGATTCTTTTGACCATTGTCTCAAGAACCTTGAAAGAACCCTCCAAAAATGCATAGAAGTCAATCTGGTCCTCACTTCGGAAAAATGTCATTTCATGATCCAGGAAGGTATTGTCCTAAGCCATCTTATTTCAAAACAAGGAATTACAGTAGATAAGGAAAAAATAGATGATATATCTATGCCCCCACCGCCCACTATTGTAAAACAAATCAGATCCTTTTTGGGTCATGTGGGTTTCTACCATAGATTCATACAAAATTTTTCTGAAATCTCTAAGCCCTTAAGTCAGCTTCTTACTAAAGATCAGCCATTCAATTTCAATGATAAATGCCTAGAGAGTTTTTTGAGGTTGAAGAAGGAAGTTACAGAGGCACCAATTTTGTAGGGACCTGATTGGAATAGTCCCTTTGAATTAATGACAGATGCCTCAGAATTTATTGTGGGGGCCGTTCCAAGGCAAAGAACTTATGCTAGCAAAACTCTTGATGATGCACAATGGAATTACACGATTACTAAAAAAGAACTTCTTGCCATTGTATTTTCCCTAGAAAAATTTAGATCTTATCTTTTGAGGTCACATGTCATTGTATATATCGACCACTCAACACTTAAATATTTGCTGACAAAAAAAGATGCGAAACCTCGCCTTATCCGTTGGATCCTGCTATTCCAGAAATTTGACCTGGAAATTAAGGATAAGGCGGGATCGCAAAATGTAGTGGCCAACCATCTCTCTCATCTTATGATAAATGACATAATGACCCCCCTTGATCAACTCCCTGATGAAATCATTTTAGCTGCCACCACCCTCCCTTGGTTTGCACCCATTGCAAACTATTTAGCAACAGAATGAATCCTTGCTAACTGGCCAAAAACAAAAAGGGATAAGTTCTTTGCTGATATTAAATACTATTTTTGGGAGGAGCCCGACCTTTTCCGCATTTATGCCGATCAGGTCATTAGATGATGTGTCCCTGATTCTGAAATCCATGATATTCTGACACATTGTCATTCAATGGCTTGTGGCGGACATTTTTTGGGCTAGAAAACTGCAGCTAAAATCCTTAATGCAGGATTCTTTTGGCCCAGCTTTCACAAAGATGCTCATAATTTTGTTCGGTCCTGTGTCCATTGCCAGAGCATCGGCAACATGACTCAAAAGGATATGATGCCCCTTAATCCTATTTTAGAGGTTGAAATTTTCAATGTATAGGGCATCGACTTTTTGGGACCGTTCGTCAACTTTGGTAGGTATTTATATATACTAGTCGCAGTCGACTATGTTTCTATGTGGATCGAAGCAATACCCACCCGCACTAACGATCATCGTGTCGTTGTTGAATTTCTTAAGAAGAATATTTTCTCAAGATTTGGCATTCCTAAGGCCATAATCAGAGACGGAGGCTCACATTTCACTCACAATTCCGTCACCTTCCTTCTAAATATGGGGTTAATCAGAAAATTTCCACACCTTATCACCCCCAATCAAATGCCTCTGTAGAAGTTTCTAAACAGAAATCAAAAATATTTTACAAAAGACGTTTATGCCCGATCGTAAAGACTGGTCCACCAAATTGGATGACGGTTTATGGGCCTACCATACCTCTTTTAAAACCCCGCTCAGCATGACCCCCGTTCCGTTTCAGTTTTAGGAAGGCATGCCATCTCCTGGTAGAACTAGAACATAGGGCTTTTTGGGCAATAAAATAATTAAATATGGATTTATCTGACGCTGGTATCCATAGAAAGCTACAATTAATTGAATTGGAAGAATTATGTAATTTTTCATACGAAAACGCGTGGATTTATAAAGACCGAACAAAGAAATTTCATGATAAATACATTGTTCGGAAACACTTTGACATTAATCAACACGTTTGGCTTTTTGATGCTAGATTACGTATTTTTCCTGGAAAATTAAAATCCAAATGGACCGACCCCTTTATTGTTCTCAAAACTTATCCGTACAGCACTGTTGATCTTTTTAATCCCAAAACTAATACGACATTTCAAGTCAACAGCCAACGTTTAAAGCTCTATTTTGATTATACCCCGGATCATCCACCTAAATCTTTCAATTTCACCAAACCAACCACAGCTGATCACTAATGCACACTACACCCGGCTGAATGGCATAAAAGATAGCACTGGATGGGAGGTAACCCATCATTTTCTTTCTACTTCCTTTTTTCCCTAGGTTTTGACTATCCTAAATCCGATTGCCTTTTACTACAGTAATCCCTCTTTCCCTCCTAATGCATGAGGACATTGCATATCTTAAGCATGGGGGATGTTTTTAAAATTTTCATGATTGATTTAGGATTTTCAAAACCTAAAAACATGCATTTTTCTTTAGTCATTTTTATTTTCTAGCATGCATAATGAAAAAAGAAAAAAAAAATAAAAATATTGAAAACTTTTTGAGTAAAATTTTGAAATAGGGACTGAGGTTGAAAAACTCACTTTTGGAATAATGGGATTTAATATTGTGATAGTCATTAAAATCTCAAGGTCTATTTTTAGACTAGATCAGATATCCTTTTCTAGAATTCCACCTAAACTTGTGATAGTCAGGTGACTTGATCCTCTTTTGTAATATGGAAAGTATCTGGCTTTGTTTCTATTTCAAAAAATTGCATTTCTTGCGAAACTTCCTATGTCAAATTTCACACACAAGCCAACACCTAAAAATCACAAAAAATTAGAAAAACCCCTTGTTTGGACTTCGTAGAAGTCTGAAGCAGATCATTGGTTTGAGTTCCCATCGCTGAGAAGGAGGAAAATACCTCCTTTGAGGATGCGATGTCAACATGTTACCGCCTCGACACTGCTCCATATCTATATTTCATATCTTTAAATGGAGCATTAAAGCACATTTTAGCAGCTCAAGTTCTTAAACAGTGCTCTACCTATAGTGTTGGAGCAAGAGCTTGAGTTTGCTTGGAGCACCCCTTTACACCGCATTGTGTTTTGGGGTTGTGAGCTCTTGGGTGGTATCATGGATAGTGCTATCTCGAAGTACCGTCGCTGGAGCCCCCTCGAGGATTGGTAACGGGAATGATGATCCTAACACATCTGTTGTAAGACTAAGCTAGAAATAAGCATGGGGGACACAAAAAAAAAAAAACCAAAAACATGCCCTTATAAATATTCATTTTTCACAAGCACAAACACAAGGTTTTAAATGTTATTGCAAGTTGTGAATTAGATTCAAAAGCTAGAGAAATCCTTAAAATAAAAATTTCAAGTCATCTGAATTAATAAGGGGTTAGTCTGTGAATTTTTTTGGAGGATATATTGATCCCGTTTATTGTCTAATTTTTGGATCTGAAAATAAATCTCGATGTTTATCTTTAACAAATCTTGTACCTCCGATATTTAAACCAACCAAGGTCCATAATCTTTTTCTCCTCAAAAGTTAAAAAAATTAGATTTCCCGAAAATTCCATTTTGTAAAAATTAAAGTTTTGCTAAGAGACTAGCAAAAGATAACCATGGGGGTATGATAAATGCCAATTTATCATCATTCTTATGCATTAAAACAAACCTAGCTCTTAGGATTTTGCTCCGCAAATGGGTTTTTCGGGCTGCATTCAGGCATTAATTAGGTTAGCCATGCATTGCACTTTTTGTTGTCTTTTTAATGTGTTTCTGTAACAGTTAGGGATATACAGATTGCCAGATCCCTAGAGCCCTAGCACTCAGGAAGACAACTGGTAAAGGAGAAGCTCTCATTAGATGGAACTCAGCTTGATCCAACTCACCATAATTGGAATTTAGCCCACCTGAACTATGGTTAGCTCATCCTTGCTCCATTTAGCTCATCTCAGCTGAATGGCAGCTCAAGAGAGCTCATCTTAGCTTACCCTAGCTCCAGTCAGCTCAAATCCAGCTCAACTTAGCTAAGTCTAGCTCAACTCATCTCCGATTAGTCCATAGAGAGCTCTAACTAGCTCAACTGAGTTGACTGGAGTTCACCCCAGCTCAGGTCCAGCTACATCCAACTCCACTCAACTCCAGCCAGCTGAAGATGACTTCATTTCAGCTCAGGAAGCTCAAGTCCAGCTCCCGGGGATTCAACTTAGCTCAACTCAGTTGAGCTAAGCTACCTTAACCAGCTTGATCCGCCCTGGGAGCACCAAACCCAGCTCACCTCAGCTCATTATGGTAGAAGCCAGCTTACTTTAGCTTGGCTTAGCAGCTAGCAAAGAACTAGCAAGCTAAGCTAGCTAGAGTAGCTCCATGCCACCCTCTTCAGCAGCTGCCAGCTCTAGCTCAAGCTCCAGACTTCTCCTCCTCAACTCCTATCTTCAAACCCTAGCTCCAATACCTCCTCCTCTCTCCACTACTAGCTAAGCTAGCTTAGCTTAGCTTGGCTTCGGCTCCCTTGGCAATCCACCACCTAAAAACCTTTCCTAGCTACCTCCACCAACTCAACCCTACCTAAGCTCACCTAAGCTAGCTCCACCCTACTCCAAGTTGGTGCCACCACCATCACCACCTTTCATCCCACCACCTCCAAAAGCCACCTTCAAGGTGGCGCCAACTTTCCCTCCAAAACCACCATAAATCCCCACCATTCATCTCCTTTTGATCCCATCTCCACCATCCACCTCAACACCTTCTAGAAGACCCACAATTGGCACCAACTTTAGATGCCTTGTGGCAACCATAACAACCCCCCTTAGCACCCCTTATGTGGTGCCAATTAACCCTAGCCCTGGGATTAACCTAACTACCCATAACCACCACCTAAACACATCCTAGCCATCCACCTAACCCACGCCTACTACCCCTCTCTCCACCTCTATAAATACCCATCATATTCCACCAAAAAAATCTACCCTTGGCTACAATTGTCTACCCATATTTCCACCTACATTGAAGGTCAAGAGAAGAAGAAGAAGAAGATTAAGGGGATATTCTATCCCCTTGGTGCCTTCTCCTCTTCTCTTCTCTCTTGTGCCTACACCAGCCAAGGAAGGAAGCCAGTCATTGGAGGACAACCTAGGGTACACGCCTACCCTAGGAAGTGGAGGATTTAAGGGTGGTACACTACCACCCTTGGAGGAGGAATCAAAGGTGGTCCACGCCACCTTAGGAGAAGCCTTTAAAGGTGGAATTCCATCCACCTTGGAGGAGTCAAGCACGCCCCCCTTTTGCTTGTTAGGAGGAGTTCATCAACTTGGAGAAGCCTTGCGAGAAGGAGTACTTTTTGATTGTCGGAGTGATTGCACAACAATCATTGGTCCTAATCAACCTAAATAATGTCTGAACGTAGCTTAAATTGTGGATATTGCACTCATATCTTGCATATCAAGCATTACATCAGTCTATTTATAACAAGATGCGATATCCTGCTATCTATTGGTTTTCAATAGTATTTGCAAGTAATAATGCGAGCCAAGATGAAGGAGATAGTGGAATAAGCATTAAAGGAAGAAGAAGAGTGATCCAAATAAGAGAAGTAAGGAGGATAGCCCTATCACTTCCCTTTGAAACCCTAGGACAACCTTCCCAAACCCAAAACCACCTCCATTAGGACACCTTAGCCTCAAAACACAAACATGGATAGCACTTTCCATGTTCTTACCATCGTATCCCTCTCCCAAACACCTAGGAACCAAAACCCACCTTAGAAAACTTAAAACCCACTCTCCAGCACCTTTAAGGACATCCAGACATTTGGATGGACGTCTGATTTCTATAGAATATCAATCCAGGAAGCCAAAACTCATATTGACATAGAACTGGATGTCTAATTTAATGTCCAGATGTTCAATTTTGTAATATAAGACATCTGACCACTATTCCGGACATCTGATATTGCTCTCTGGTTCCTAATTTTCGTGTTGGAAGCTCTAGCTTGCTTATTTTGATCTAGGAACCCCACCAGACACCCTAGGAAACCAAATTAGAGACCTCCTAAGCCTAGCCCACTATCCATAGCCGTACTTATCCTATCCCTAACCTAATTGAACCATCCCATACCTAATTGGGTGTATCTACAGTTGATTGGGTGCACCTGAGCCTAGTTAGATCCACCCAGGATCTAATTGACTCATACCTATTAGGGTTGCCCTAGCTTAATCACATGCACACATCCAATTAGACTTGACCTCGACCTAATTAGGTTCACTCCTATCCAATTATACTTTCCTAAGACTAGTTAGGTCCATACCCACATAACCTAGATTGACCCAACCTATTTAGCACCTAATCCTACCAAAGCCCACAACCTAGTCCTACGAAAAATACACACCCACACACACACACACACCTTCCCATTCTACCCCCACCAAACCCATGCACATTCTCTTGGTTGATCCCTTTCTTTAGTTTATCTTTATTTCTATGTATCCGGATTTTATAGTGGCTTATGTTTTCATGCATGATACTCTTGTGTAATGGTTTTATATGCATACTATTATCTTCACAGCTTACAACTTTGATGCATGCTTTTAATTTGTGTTCCAAAGATCGAAAGCACAAAAAGAAAAAAATATTTTGTTAGATTAGATTTAGGTTAGATTAAGCCGATCCAAATCTTGACTTATTTTCATGCCTCTCAGAGACGAACAACCGGGACTAAAGTTTTCAAAAGAATAAAATCAATCGAGTTTCGTTATTACAAATTTTTTTGTCAAGGGGATTTCGCGACTATACTACGATTTCCAACGATTTCAAAATGCATGATTTCCAGGCTTATCAAATGGAGCCATTGCCGAGGAGGCAATGAGCCAGTTTAGATTTGGATTTACTTAACTTCTATTTGTTTTGATTGTAGTTTCAAGAGGAGGATCAGCACATGCATCGACCCGTGGTGAAGACAAAAAGTATTTTCTTCATCCTCTAGTTTGTTGCTTTCATAGGTTAAAAATATTATATATATATATAATTCAAATTCAAATTTACATATTTGAATTTACAAAAAAAAAAAAAGAATCTTTCTTTGGTGTGTGTTTTAACTTGGAAACGATTTAAACACACCAAAGTCAAATTTGGAAATCCGACTAGCAAATATTGATGATTTTCAAAAATTTATTGCCGTCAAATTTAGAGTCCATAAATCTTGGGAATCGGTCTGATATTATATTTTCAAACCAGATTTCTAGAACCACCTTTTATTTTGAAAAATTCACACTATACGAATTTTTAAAATTCGCACAGTAAAAGGGGGTCAAAACAGTCTGCACGCTGATTTTATATAACTTTAAATGTTAATTGTTACCTCTACATAGATTAGATCTCTTTGAAATCTGCGGGGTTGGAAAGCCAATGAAGGGTAGTTGTTTCTATACATTTTCAAGAATTTTTTGAATTTCTTTTGATACTATTTCAAACTGAATTACTCACATGGGGTCTATCTAGCCTATTTGATGTTCTGACACTAAAAAATTCTTGAAAAATTGTACAAAATAGTAAAAATCTTAAAAAAAATATTCCTAAAAGAGATGTTAAAAAAGGAAGATCCCTACCAAATTTCATATTATTTTTCTTCAGTTACTAATTTGGGGAGTGATTTCAAGTCAGACTAAGGTTTGACTACAGATTTTAAAAGAAGCATAAACCCTAGGTGTTTCACATCAGGGTTTAAATTTAGAGACCCAAAACAAACCCATCTGAACCTGATTTGTGTGTGATTGCATGAGAGGGGATCTTATTTGATTGGTTGTCCACCCCCTCACCCACTTGATTTGAAATTGATTTACATTGCAACCTAGGCAACCACTTAGGTCTATTTCATTTAGTTATGGTGCATTAGGACCATTGTTTTCCTTCATTAGGTCGCACCACTTCTACCTTATTGGACTTAAAATCATCGTATAGACCTATTTGATATTAGGGTTTCCACACTAGGGTATAGCACATTTGCATTCCACACTAAAGGAAATTCATATAACAAATTGGGACTTGCAAAACTTGTGTGCTCCACTACAACCATGTTTGAATTGACCTAAACAAGGAAACCCTAAAAGAAAAAAAATTTATACAAGCACTTGAACCATAAAATCCACTACAATTAAAGCTTGTATTGAAAATTCTTTTATCTGTGCACTTCACACTCACAAATCTAATTTTAAGGGCAACACCCCCAAAATGCTCAATCACATTCCAAGTGCACTCTAAGCCCAAGCCTAAAACTAAGTAGATGTGCCCTAGGTAGGACTAAATTACTTAGTAACTGAAATTTAATTGGGTAAAAACCAAGGCCTTGTCTATTTGGACCGACTGGTGACAAGAAAGGTCGGTGCAGGAACAGCGTTAACCTCTAGTAGTGTCCTGCCATGCGGGGTGTCCTAGGGGGTCCCACCATTCTGGCTAGCCAAGTAATTCAAGGGTTGGTTTAACCTAGTTCTATCTCAGAATACTAGGTTTAGATCCAATAAGGGTATACAATTTAAGGTTAGCTTATTTGCTTGATTTGGGGCTCTCTCATCTTTCTTCCTCTGCCTTTGCCGTAATTCCACCAGCCCCTTGTAGTTGGTTGTGTCTTCCTAAGGAAGACTATCTCTTATCTCTATCCACGTCTTTTCTCAAATATCCATGAACCCATATCATTCTTTTAACCCTCAGGGTCCTCCATCTCCCAACCCAACCATGATTTCGACTCCTCTTGGTTGGGAGACTCATCCTAACCAGGTGGGATATGATCATCCTTATCCCCCAACTTATTTAGAACTTGAACCTCATGAATCCGACCCTTATCTCGATCAGAACCAATTGAAAGCCATAGTTGCTGAATTCTGGGAATATAACAAGGACTATACAAATCAATGTGCCAAGCTCCTGGAGCCAATTAGACTATCTCAGGTGCAATCTCAATCTTATCACTCCTCCCAAGAACAAGAGACTTGGAATAACCAGCCTAGCGAGCTAGTGACCCATATTTTGGATCCACTAGCTACTTTACTGATTCTTGCTACCATGGGTTGTCATCTTGGACTCAGCCAACCTAAAAGGCACCTTTGGACCTAATCCATGATTTGGGTAGATCATTTGAGGAATGCACCCTTTTTGATACACCTATGCCTGATGATATATCACTAAGGAATTGGAATAGTGGATCACAAGTACAGGACCACAAAATAGGTTCTCAATCAACTCCCTCTGTAGTCAGCCCCACTCAGGGTGATACACCTATTGATTCATATCCGGATTCGTATAACCCTAAGTGAAGAAACAATTCTGATCTTTCATGGCCACCACAGAGATTGACTCAGACTGAATATCAATCTAAGCTAGCCCAGTATTCCACTCAATCCACTTTAGGGCAACCATCTAGTCCAACCCAATCCAGAACCACCCTTGAAGATATCATGAACATTTTGTTAGACTTTGACAAGAAAAATGAAGAAAGTCTGACTAAGCTGGAAAATCTTGTCAAATCTCAAGGGGATCAAATCAAGAGACTTCAAGAATCACTTTATCCCTAGATGCAAATGCTTTTTCACTCCTATTCTCCACCTATTCTTCTGACCCCTCCTCCAATCTATGATACATGCCATTGTGCAGGAGCCAACTCTTTGGCCTCTAAAAAGAAGAGAAAAGCTAAGAGCCCACCCAAACAATCTGATTTGGGCTCAACCAAAAACCATAAAACCAAACCCACATCCACCTCTGACATAGACTCTAGGGACAAAAAGAAAAAAAAGGATTCTGAATTTGATTTGACCTATTTACCCTTTCCAAAGGCCTTAAAGAAAGAGTCACAAAAGAAGAAAATGACTTACACACCTAAAGAGGTGGTTTTATCAGCTAACATGAATGCATTTGTTTCTGGAACTCTACCACCCAAAAAGACCGACCCTGGAAAACCTTTCATATCTTGTGCCATCAAGGGATTCACCTTCAATAGAGTCATTGTAGATCAAGGGTCTTCCATTAGCTTGATTCCTACCACCCTTTTTGACCACACCAGACTTGGAGATTTGCACCACACACTTGTCACCATTAAAATGGCAGATGGCTCCATCAAAACACCTAAGGGGTTAGTTCAAGATGTGATCATCAAAGTGCAAGGACTCAGCTTTCCAGTTGATTTTATTGTTTTGGACATGAATATACAAGAGAAGCTAAGTAATTCACCCATCATTCTGGATTGACCTTTCTTGGCTACGGCCAATGCACGGATTGACTATTACTCAGGATGTAAGGAGATGAGTAGCAACAATGAGAAGATTCACTTTGATATTTATGCAGTTGCAAAGGAAACAAAGTCAGGGTATTTTCTGGATGACATGGAAAGTGATTCGGAGGATAATTCGGAAGAAACCATGGTAATTGACACCTGGGTAGGACCACACATCCCAAATCAACAATCTACTAAATCACATAAGTCACCATTAATACAGGATCAAATCCTTGATAGCATGGTTGACTATCTTGATCAACCTAGCCCAATTCAAACCCCTACCCCTTGCAATGAATCCCAGATTCCTCAATTGATCAAAATGGTTCATGAAATAAAAGAAGCCAGTGCAAGAGAATATGATGATATAAGAAAAGAGCTTCATAGAATTTGGGATGAGCAACAAAAATCAGAAATGTTTGAATTTGGGTCAGGTGTGACACAACCGATTTATGATTCGGTGGTGGTCATGAAGGATTCTGTTGATCAAACACCCAAGGTGGATGATATTGATGTTCCTATTGAAGTTGAGAATGGAGATTCATTTGAGGATCTCGATCTTGATTTAGGGCCTGAGTACCAGTCATTTCATTTTGAGGAACCAAGTATTAAGGGACCTAAATACAATTTTGTTGTATTTGAGAATACCCATGGAGACATTGATGAATTAATTCAAATAATCACATACATGGAACAACAAAATCAAAAAGACTGGAACAACTCCTCAATCAATGATTCAGCCCATTCCACTTTCACGGCGGGACTCACTACCGAGTTTAGTGACCAATTTCGTCTAAGTGAGAAGGAAATATCCCCTTATGAAAAGGACATTCAAGAGATTGAAAGATTATTGGGGATTTCATATGATGAGTTATCGGAGGAAGCTAAAAATTTTGGGGAATCATGTGATAATTAGGAATTAGAATTGAAAATTTTTCAAGAGATAAAAGAAGATGATACCCAAACATCTTTGGTAGAAATAGAGACTGATCACTGGACACTGATTTCCAGATCTGACTACACTACTTGGGTGATGGCTTCCATTCATCACCATTATTAAGACCCATATGATTTCACCCCACACGACTCCACCCATACCCCTACCACCCACACTCTCCATCACCTCTTAGGGATGCCTTCACCTTCATTTCTTCCAGACACCCATATTTATCTGTCTTTCTTATGTAGCATCTAGCTGCAAATAATCCCAAGCCCCATCTAAATATTTTTCCGATTATTTGGGCTTGGAATTCATGGACAGCAGGTCTGCATTTGCGGTCCACTGTTGGAAAATAAGACAAATTCTTGTCATTTTACTCGTCATTCTCAATACTGTATTCATATATCCTTTTCTAGTGTTCGCCCAGCTGGAGGTGTTAATCTCAGCACTTATATATAGCATATTTTATTCAGCATATTTTCCTGCATATTCAATTTCAGGTGTTGAAATAAGCGGAACGTCAAAATTTAGGAGCTATTCCAGGTGATTTCTACCCATTTACCCCTGTCTCAAGTAATTTTTCATTATATTCATGCATGAGGACATGCAAGAAAGTAGGCATGGGGGGTAGTAATTGTAAACTAAATTTTTTTTTCTGCCAACACTTAGGAAAAACCTTTTGTACATCATGCTAATTGCACTTTAGGGTCCTTAAATTAAGAACAACTGACTCCACCTCCAATGTTCGCATTGGAGCTAAAATCGTTCACAACAGCCACTTTCGACTCATCCATTCACCTTTTTATTCTAAATTTAGGGTCAAGCTGTATATAACCCAAATTAGGGAAATTTTCGAAGTGCAACTTTGAAAGCATTTATATATACTGCATTCATGAATAAGATTTTTATCAAGAGAATGTATTAAGGATTTCATCCTTTAGTTGATTCCTGTAATCTGAAATCTAGTACAATTTTCACTCACATGTAGATTTTGTAATGGATTCATAGTGAAGACTAATGAACGTCTTCAGTTTGTTGAGAAGAAGCAGTGCTTGTTCTCCTGAACCCCTAGACAATGTTTTGGGAGTCAGGTAGATTTTCTTCCAAAAATCCACCAAATGGTATGAGATGAGAGTAGAGTGTACTGGTGATCTAAGATTAGTACAAGGAATTTGGAATCCTAGATAATTAGGTAGTGATACTCAGAGATTAGGCATAGTTTTCGCTCTTAGATCCTGCGTGTACATTTTTGCGTGAAATTTTGAGAGCCACCGAATAAGGCAAATGCGCAAAGAGTGAGTTTTCATAAAACTAGGACTAAGGTGGATGGTTACGACCATTCTTTACGGAATTCCCAACTGAAGGAGGGTATTGATGTCAAGGTCAAAAATACACCGTCCTATATGTCTTTCCTGGTGTCGTGAGTAGGCACTTCCACCAAATAAGCCACCCAATGTCTCTTGAGTACCACCAATCCGAAATAATGCCTCTTCAATAAAGTTCATGAATGTATGCTAGCTTGTGTTGTGTTGAAAAAAAAAATTATACATATAAAAAAAATGAGAAAAAGAAAAAAAAAGAAAAAAAGAAAATTTTAAAAAGAAAGAAACCTTTAGAAAAAAAATAAAAGCAGAGAAAAAGTTTATGAGTATGTAGTGTTTTCAATTGCATTGAGGCAATACCACCAAATAAAATTGAGATCCACCAAATAAGACCTTAACCCACTTTTTTTGTGCTTCTAACCGCCCGAATACTAGCCGAGGAATTCTGACTTAGTGTTAGGGTTGTGGGAACTCAATTAAAGTGTTAATGCCAAGTGAGACCACCAAATATGGGTCATATGTGTGAATTTAGTGAGATTGTGAGCTCTAAGAAAAAGAAAGAAAAGGAAAAAAAAGAAAAAAAGAAAAAGAGAGAATGAATACAAAGGAACAAAAAGAGAGCGTAGTTTTTCTCATCTTTCTCTGAGTTGAGTTACTTAATAATTTGGGAATCTAGATTCTATAGTACTAATTTCTATGTAGCACCAAGTGAGAGTAAGCCACCAAATAAACACATCCATTTCCCTCTGACATTCTCTACCTGAGCTTAAAGCCAAGGTGGAACTCAAAAAAATATCATGGATACCCCGAGGGAAGAAGTTAGCCTATCCTACTAGAATTTTACTAGGGGTTAAGTACAGACTTTAGAGGTGAATTAGGTCTTTCACTTGAATCCGTTGCGAAAGCTACATAGCTGCACTTTCACGTATTTGGATTTCAAGATTTCTGGATGAAACAAAAAGAGAAAAATCTTTTGTCAAACTCTTTGATAAAAAGAATAAGTAGTCCTTTAGGAATCGAATTTGTAAATAATTTTAGCCATGCACTTAGTCTTGTATTTGCTAGGGACTAGCAAAGTCTAGGCATGGGGGTATGATTGCACAATAATCATGGGTCCTAATCAACCTAAATAATGTTTGAACCTAGCTTAAATTATTGATATTGTACTCATATCTTGCATATTATGCATTGCATCATTCTATTTAGAATAAGATGAGATATCCTACTATTTAATGATTTTCATTACTATTTGCAGGTAATAAAATGATCCAGGATGGAGATAGTGGAATAAAGCAATAAAGGAAGAAGAAGACTAATCCAAATAAGATAAGGAGGATAGCCTTATCCCTACCCTTAGAAACCCTAGGACAACCTTCCCAAACCCAAAACCACCTCCATTAGGACACCTTAGCGTCAGAACCCAAACATGGATAGCACTATCCATGTTCTTATCCACCCTTTCCCTCTCCCAAACACTTAGGAACCAAAACCCACCTTAGAAAACTTAAAACCCACTCACCAGCACCATTTAGGATGGCTGGACATATGATTTCTGCAGAATATCAATCCAGGAAGCCAAAACTCATACTGACAAAAAATTGAACGTCTAATTTATTGTCCAGATGTCCAATTTTGTAATAAAAGATGTTAATCACTATTCTGGACGTCTGATATTGCTCTCTGGTTCCTAATTATGGTGTTGGAAGCCCTAGCCTACCTATTTTGATCTAGGAACCCCACCAGACACCTTAGGAAACCTAATTAGGACCTCCTAAGCCTAGTCCACTATCTATAGCCCTACTTATCATATCACTAACCCAATTGAACCATCCCATACCTAATTGGGTGCATCTACAGTTGATTGGGTGCACCCGAGCCCAATTAGATCCACCCAAGATCTAATTGACTCATACTAATTAGGGTTACACTAGCCTAATCATATGCACACATCCAATTAGACTTGACCTTGACCTAATTAGGTTCACTCCTATCCAATTAGACTTTCCTTAGCCTAGTTAGGTCCATACCCACCTAACCTAGATTGACCCAACCTATTTAGCACCTAATCCTACCAAAACCCACAACCTAGTCCTACAAAAAATACACACCCACACACACACACACACACATACCTTCCCATTCGACCCCTAGCAAACCCATGCACACTCTCTTGGTTGATCCCTTTCTCTAGTTTAGCTTTATTTCTATGTATCCAGATTTTATAGTGACTTAATTTTTGATGCATGATACTCTTGTGTAATGGTTTTATATGCATACTATTATCTTCACGGCTTACAACTTTGATGCATGCTTTCATTTCGTGTTTCAAAATAAAGATCAAAAATGCAAAAAGACAAAAATATTAGTTTATATTAAGTCCATCCAAATCTCGACTTATTTTCACGCCTTCCAGAAATGAAGGATCGGGACTCTAGTTTTTAAAAGAATAAAATCAATCGAGTTTCGTTATTACAAATATTTTTGTCAAGGGGATTTCATGACTATACTATGATTTCCGACGATTTCAAAATGCGCGATTTCAATGCTTGTCAGGGAGCAGTCGCAATTGGAGCAAGAGCTTTGCCATCTTTATCATCATTTTAGAGGATAACTATTTTTATTTTATTTTTGCACTTTTAATTCTGGTAGTTGAAGTATTCCTCAACTAGGTTTTTGTGTAAAATAATTCCTCATTTTTATTAAAGTTGCCTTCTTTGCAATTTTGTCGCATTTGATTTCTTTTGTTCTAGCACTTTTCACTCCCTCTCCTAATTACTCTAGGCCTCCACGTGCCTAGAGTGAGCTTAGGGAGTGGCTCTACTTGTCCCCTTAGTAGTAGTATTGTGGATTAGGTGTTAGTTGTTTCCAAATCTCTTTAAAATTCGTGTTGCTGTTATTTCAAAAATCCATAAAAGCTATATATTTAAAAAGAATAAAAAGAAAGTTGAGTTTCATTCCTGAGCAAGAGACTTTAATTTCACAAAATATTGCCTCCTTGGATGACCCTAGATACTCCCCTATCTAGGTTACAAATTTTAAAAGCGAACGGATTTACGCGTTGCAATGACTTAAAACCCTAATCTTAAAAACCGCTTAATTTGTTGTATCAGTGCACCCACACGCACGGTGAGGATGCGCTGCTTGCCCACAAGCAGCGCGTGGCTTGCTGAAGGTGGAGCGGTCGTGTGAGGCTCACGGTCTGTGGATGGTGTATGTCTCCGTGAGGGAGAGGGAAGGAGAACGAAGGTGAGGACGTGGGTGGCGGTCTGTTGTGATCATGGTGGGGGTGGATTGCAATGGCGTTGGTGGGTCTCTGAGTGTGTGGTGGTGGGAGGAGGAAGATGACGTGGGTGGAGGTGACGGGTAGGTGCTGGTGGTGGTGGTGATGCTCTTTGTCACATAGCACCACCCAAAGGGTAGGTGGCGTCGACGAAGTTGGCTTTAATCTGCACTGCACTCTCCAGCCATCGTGTTTGCTTTGTTCATGGTGGTGAAGGATGGAAGAGATGATGGCCCCAGCATCAATTGACCTTATCCCCCGTCCCTCCTCTTTTTAAATGCCTCTCAAATTTTGTTTCTTCCCTCAAGATCGTCTCCAACAATCTCACTAGGTTGTTGTAAGGTTCCGAGACGCACGGCTGAACTGTGGGGAGAGAGAAGGTGGCGAGAAGCTCAGGGAGGTGGTTACACATTTTGCAGGAATTTAGAGAAAAGAAAAAAAAATAAATTGGGTTATTTATAAAAATAATCTAAAATAATACATGAAATGCATGCATGCCCCTATATGCGAACATTAATTTATTTACATATCAAAGTATGCTTTGTATACGTAGACGCTACCATAATGATTAGACATTTATGTATTAATTAACCCACAAATGTGGTCTCATCAGTTTTTGATGAATTTAAGATAAGGGAATTAAAGCCTATTTTGGTTACTCTTCAATTAGTCTACAATCAAACCAAGGGGAATTGTTGAGGATGTCCTTGTCCAGGTCAAAAATTATCTATTTGCTGTAGATTTTCTAGTCCTAGATAAAGAGGTACCGGAAGCTTTAAAGTTTGCCCTTATAATTCTTGGAAGACCATTCTTAGCCACCGCCCACGCCAATATGGATTATGATTCTGGCAAGATGAAGATCTTGTGTGGTGGTGAATCTATTACCCTAAACAATTTCCAAGCTTTCTAGGCAATTCCAAGAACCTAATTTCTTTGATGACTTGGATTCAAAAATTGAAAATATAGTGGAGGAAATAATGCAGATTTCACACACGGGTTCCTGTTTGCAATTAACACAGTTCCTAAACAATCCACTCCATCCCACCCCCCCACCCTAACCACACATTCTACAACTAACACTTCAATTGACCCCTTCCCTCTCACCTCACCTCTAACTTCTAAGGCAGAAATTCTTTTGGAGCCAAGTCCTCAACTTGAGCTAAAACCTTTGCTCAACTCCCTTAATTATGTTTTCCTGGGCCTGAATCAGACCATGCCTCTAATTATTAACTCTAGACTTACCGGGGCACAAGCGGAAAAACTTCTCCAGGTTTTGCGCAAACACATAAAAGCTATTGGCCAGACCCTTTCTGACCTTAAGGGTATTCATCCGTCCTATTACACCCATCACATCTATCTAGAAGATGAATACTGCCCCTCCTGCCAACCACAAAGATGTCTGAACCTACTATGCAGGAGGTGGTGAAAAAGGAGGTTATAAAGTGGCTTGATGCTGCTATCATCTACCCCATTCTGACAGCTCCTAGGTTAGTCCCACTCAAGTCGTTCCTAAGAAGGCTTGACTAACAATTGTCATAAATGAACATGGGGAAACTATAGCCACTAGGACCGCTTCTTCTTGGCACATGTGCATTGATTACAGAAAACTAAACATCGCCACCAAGAAGGACCATTTCTGCTCCCTTTTATTGATCAAATCTTGGAACGGTTAGCCAGACGCAAATACTATTATTTTTTTGATAGTTATTCCCGCTATAGTCAAGTAGCGGTCCATTCTGAGGACCAAGACAAAACTACATTCACCTGTCCCTTCGAAACCATTGCTTCTCGAAGAATGCCCTTCAATCTTTGCAACACATCTCGACTTTTCAACAGTGTATGCTTGCAGCTTTTTCAGACCTAGTAGGTGAATGTCTAGAAGTCTTCATGGATGACTTCTCTATTTTATAGAGTCTTTTGACCTTTGTCTCTGGAATCTTGAAAGAGACCTCCAAAAATGCATAGAAGTTAATCTCATCCTCAGCTAGGAAAAAAGTCATTTCATGGTCCAAGAAGGTATTGTCCTGGGCCATCTTTTTTCTAAAAAAGGAATTACGGTAGATTGAGCAAAAATTGATGCTATCTCTAAGCTCCCACTACCCACTACTGTAAAGTAGATCCACGCTTTTTTAGGGCATGTGAATTTCTATCGCCGTTTCATAAAAAAATTTTCCTAAATCGCCAACCCCTTAAGTCAATTACTTACCAAAGACTAGCCATTTGAGTTCAATGCCCAATGCCTGGAGAGTTTTCTAAAGTTGAAGAAGGATGTTACAGAGGCACCAATTTTATAGGGACTTAATTGGAATTGTCCCTTTGAACTCATGATTGATGCCTCTGATTTTGCTGTGGGGGCCATTCTCTGGCAAAGAATTGACAAGAAGCCCATTGTGATCTATTATGCTAGCAAAACCCTTGGTGATGCACAATGGAATTACACAGTTACTGAAAAAAAACTTCATCCCATTGTCTTTGCCCTTGAAAAATTTCGATCTTATTTGTTGGGGTCACATGTCAACGTATATACTAACACTCAGCACTTAAATATTTGCTAAGCAAAATTGATGCGAAACCCCACCTTCTTCATTGAATCTTGCTCCAAAAATTTGACCTGGAAATTAAGGATAAGGAGAGATCGCAAAATGTAGTGGGTGATCATCTCTCTCGTCTTATGACGAATGATATGTTGATGCCCCCTGATAAATTCCCTGATGAGACTATCTTAGCTGCCAATACCCTCCCTTGGTTTGCACCCATTGCAAACTATCTTGCAATAGAATGAATCCCGTCTAATTGGCCAAAAGCCAAAGGGGATAAGTTCTTTGCTGATATTAAATACTATTTCTGGGAGGAGCTCGACCTTTTCTGCATTTGTGCCAATCAGGTCATTAGGCGATGTGTCCTTGATTCAAAAATCCATGATATTCTGACACATTGTCACTCAATGGCCTATGGCGAACATTTTTCGGGAAAGAAAACTACATCTAAGATACTCAATTCTGGATTCTTTTGGCCCAGCCTACACAAAGATGCTCATTCTTTTGTTCGGTCCTATGTGCATTGCTAGAGCATCAACAGCATGACTCGGAAAAATATGATGCCCCTTAATCCAATTTAGAGGTTGAAAATTTTGATGTTTTAGGCATCGACTTCATGGAACCGTTCATCAACTTTGGTGGGTATTTGTATATACCAGTCATAGTCAACTACGTATCTAAATGGATTGAAACAAAACCCACCCGCACCAATG
Organism: Thalassia testudinum; assembly: GCA_037157565.1. Classification (NCBI taxonomy): domain Eukaryota; kingdom Viridiplantae; phylum Streptophyta; class Magnoliopsida; order Alismatales; family Hydrocharitaceae; genus Thalassia; species Thalassia testudinum. The sequence goes on from JAZHRO010000024.1 coordinate 125,945,958, forward strand.
ATCATCATGTGGTTGTCGAATTCATTAATAAAAACATTTTTTCCAGAGTCAACTTTCCAAAGGCCATTATCAGTGACGGAGGATCACACGTCACTCACTCACAATTCCATCACCTTCTTTCTAAATATGGGGCTAATCACAAAATTTCCACTCCCAATCACCCCCAAACAAATGGTCAAGCAAAAGTTTCTAATCGGGAAATAAAAAATATTTTACAAAAGATGGTTAGGCCCGATCGTAAAGATTGGTCCAAGAAATTGGAGGATGCTTTATGGGCCTACCATACCGCTTTTAAAACCCCACTTGGCATGTCTCCCTTCCATCTAATTTTTGGGAAGGCATGCCATCTCTTGGTAGAACTTGAACATAGGGCTTTCTGGACAATAAAGCCATTAAATATGGATTTATCTAATGCCAGTATTCACAGGAAATTACAATTAACCGAACTGAAAGAATTACGTAATTTTTCTTACAAAAATGTGTAGATTTACAAAGACCGAACAAAGAAATTTCATGATAAATATCTTGTTTGTAAGCATTTTGACGCCAATCAACGCGTTTGCCTCTTTGATGCACAATTACATATTTTTCCTAGTAAGATAAAATCCAAATGAATCGTCCCATTTATTGTCCTCAAAGCATATCCTTACCGCACTGTTGATCCTTTTGATCCAAAAACTAATACTAGTTTTCAAGTCAACGGCTAGTGTTTAAAGACCTATCTTGATCATACCCTGAATCTTCCTTCTGAATCATTCAATTTAACCAACCCAACCACTAGTGATCACTGATGCACATCACGCCCAGCTGAATGGCATAAAAGATAGTACTGGATGGGAGGTAACCCATCATTTTTTCCTACTTTTCTTTTCTCTTTCCTTTTCCAGGTTTGGACCATCCTAAACCCGATTGCCTCTCACTAAGGTGATCCCTTTTCCCTTCTAATGCAGGAGAACATTGCATATCATAAGCATGGGGGGTGTTTTTAAAATTTGATGATTGATTTAGGATTTTCAAAACCTAAAAATATGCATTCTTTTCCTTGCATACATTCCCAGAAAATAAAAAATAAAAAAATTGATAACATTTTGAGAAAAATTTTGAAATCGAGACTAAGGCTGAAAACTCACTTTGTGATATGGACACGGATCTGATTATTAGAATTTCATGGTCTACCTTTAGACTAGATTAAATATCCTTCTCTAAAATTCTACCTGAACTCATGATAGTTCAAGTGACTTGATCCTCTTTTGTAATATGGAAAGTATCTAGCTTAGTTTCTTATTCAAAAGTTGCACACCGAAGAAAATTTCCTGTGTCAAAATTCACACACAAGCCAACACTTAAAACAAATAAAATTTGGAAAAAACCCTTCGTTTGGCCTTAGTAAAAGTCCAAACCAGATCATTAGTTTGAGTTTCCACCACCGAGGAGTGAAATACCTCCTTTGAGAATGCGATGTCTACTTGTTACCACCTCGGCGCTGCTCTATATCTATATTTCATATCTTTAGACAGAGCATTAAAGCACTTTTTTGCAGCTCAAGTGTCTTGGACTTTGCTCTACCCATAGCATCAGAGCAAGAGCTTGAGTTTTCTCAGAGCACCCCTTTACACCACATTGTCTTTTGGGGTTGTGAGCTCCTGGGTGGTGTCATGGAAATTACTATCTCGAAGTACTGGCGCTAGAGCCCCCTCAAGGATTGATAAAGGGAACGATGATCCCAATATATCTATTGTAAGACTAACTTAAGAATAAGCATGGGAGAGACAAAAAAAAGTTTTAAACCAAAAACACTCCCTTATAAATGTTAGCTTTTCACAAGCACAAACACAAGGTTTTTAAGGTTATTGCAAGTTGCGAATCAGACTCAAGAACCAAAAAAATCCTAAATACAAAAATTTCGAGTCATCTGAAATAACATAAGGTTAATCTTTGAATTTTTTGGAGGATATATTGATCCCAATTCATCTAATTTTTGGATTCGAAAACAAATCCCGCTATTTATCTTTAACAAATCCCGTACCTCCCGTGCTATAGTCAACCAAGGTCCTATAACCTCTTTCTCCTCAAAAGTTGAAAAAATTAGTTTTCCCAAAAAAATTCCATTTTGTAAAATTTTTTTTCCTAAGAGACTAGCAAAAGATAAGCATGGGGGTGTGATATCATTCTTATGCCCTAAAACAAGCCTAGCTCTTAGGATTTTAACTACACAAATAGGTTTTTGGGTTGCATTTAGGCATCATATAGGTTAGGAATGCATTGCATTATTTTTCTATGTTTAACATGTTTATTTGAGTGTTAGTGTTGAAGCGAAAAATCTATGCCAGTGGATTTGAGTTTGGAAAACTCATCATTGTAGTGCAATTTGTGAGAAAAATCGTCAACAGATAAATTTTACCGAAACTCAAAAGGAATTCCAGATCGAACACAAGGAGGCGGACGTTTAATTAAAAACTGCATTTGTTTTATTGTCACGAAGCATATTAACTGGTCAAATTGAATCTAAACTAGCTATCTACTTAGATAATAATGAATAGAAGAGAGAGTGAGAATATTACAAATAAAGATAAAATAGAGATAGAATAAACATGGATTTCATAATCATAGAATGATGTCTATTACAACTAACCACTATAGTAGAAAGTGGGAAATCTTACAAGTAGAAAGTAGTAAATCTACTCTAGAAAGGAGTAAAAAGAAGGTGGAGAGAAGCTATCCTCCTCAACGGTTGCATGGAGGATGAACCACATTGACGGAGCACCCAGATGAAGGTGGTAAGATGCGGGACGAAGGAGAATGATGATAAACGATCGAGAACGGGGTAGGGCGACATCGTAGTGGGATCTGCTTCCTGAATGGCAATGAGAGGACCACCATGGAATGCTCCACGAATAGGATGAGAAGGTGGAAAAATTATATTTTTAGCTCTAGAGGAGCATCCTTGGTTTGAGACCAGCTCTTAGAGCTTTGAAGGGGGTGAGACAAGAGAGGAAGGGATGATGAATTCTAGTGGTAGGGGTCTCCTTTTATAGTTGTAGGGATTAAGGGCAATTTGGTCATTTTATGCTTAAAAGCATTAACTCAGGGTCTTTAGTGACGGATTTAAGCATCACTAAAGCTCCTAAACACGGGCGTAGGTTGCGCGCACGTCGCGCCTCCTCTCCCCACGACTCAATGCCTATGCACGATCACAAAACCTCAGTCGTCCGATCTTGTGATCAACGGTTGAGAATGCATCATGCCCATGGCTTCAAAATGCCCCTCGTGGGCAATCACGCATTGGATCGTGCGTCATCGCATGCGTGTGCGAGCCAAAACATCTCCACGCACCATGTTGCCTGCCATCTGAGCGTTCGCTCCATCCAACGACTCAATTGAGTCAGTTCCACACATCTGCTTGATTTAAAGCGAGGCACACTTAGAACTCGCACCTGTTGGTTGCGAGTAGCGCGGTCAACCAATGCACCAAGGTCGCCTCTTCATCAAGTTTCCATAAAAAAGCGTGTACGCCCATGGCTGCTGGATCAAGATCCAATGGCCCAGATCTGATCACACGATTGAGGAGAGAGAGGGAGCGAGTGCCTTTGGCCAGTGTAGGCAGCTGAGATGGTGCCACGTGGTGCCATCTTGGCCATCCATATTTTGTATCTTATAGATGTAGACACAAATGTCGGATTGGACCAATTTTCATGCCGTTGGGCTACGATAGTTAATCCGAGCCCATCCGTGCAGTTGGATTTGTCATCTGATGTATGGATTTACACCATCTTGGCCCCTTGACCTCTGATCTTTCTTGGATTGCATCTGATGCTACGGAAGTCCGATCGGGGCGAACTTGGAGTCGATGAACTCCAATCATCGCCCTGGTCAGATCCGTATGGTTGGATCTTTAATCCGAGGCCCCAATTATATGTCGCCCTATCACCTAACCATAAAAAGGAGAAATTAACCTAAATTTTATACAATCTATCCTAAATGCATGATGATGCATGTTATGCAATATCTATAATGTATAATGCCACTATATGCCTAGGAATGTGTAAATAGATGGTTTATGTGAAATAAACATATTTATATCACACCCCCATGCCTATCTTTCGCTAGTCCCTAGCAAAACTACATGCTATTTATAAGAGAATTAGGTTGGACTTTTTGGGCAATAGTTATTTTTCAACTCTTATGAATTTCAACTAAGACCTGAACTACAGAGACACCACAATGCCCGAGTGTCTGCCAAAATGCAAACCTCCTTAAGCCCTCGCCTTATTCAAAGAAGGATCTTTATCTTCTTTTTCTTCTTTTCTAATTTTTTTGGATTTTTGAGTTTAGGATTTTGAAGCAGCTTTCTACGGCCACTCAAACCACCCAAGACTCAAAGAGAACCTTAAGTTCTAAGCATCTTTATATGTGAAATGTGATAGACTCACTAATCGGTGATTAGAACAGACTTCAGGTTTTTACGCCCCTAGGTGACCTTAAAAAGAAATTCTGCCTAAAGGTGCATCTATTCGACCGGTAGCTTTCTCCCTACTTTTATTTTTATGGGGACAACACAAGGGCAAACCCAATGTATATCTCCTTGGCTTATTCTACTTGTCCGCTTCTTCCTAAGTATTTTGGAATTATACATGCATTTCTTATGCTGGGACCTGGACAACCTACCAATGGGTTGTTACCCACGATAACTTGCCAGCCATGCTCGTGTGATGAAGTGTGGCTTATTTCTTTTCTTCTTTTCTTTTCTCCTTTTCTATTTCTTTTTATTTTCTTTGGATATTTTTCTTCTCTATTCTTTCTTTAAGTAGATGGCTTCCCTAATCTAAGATTTACCTAGAGGTAGGAGGAAAAGAATGATTGTGTGACTGGGCTCTGGACAAGCTACCAATGGACTATTACCCACGATAACTTGCTAGCCATACCACCCTAGAAGGTTCATTAGCTACCCAATTTCCGTAAAACTTGCTAAATAATGAGTCAATGCAAAAAGTGTGTAGATGCTTAGACTTAAAGTTCCCTCAAATTAGAGGGTGGGTTGATAAGTCGTGTACTTATTACCCCAACTTATTAAATCAAATTAGAAACATATTTAGACTGGAGAGGACTCGAGTAACAAATCCACATTTTAGTAGATACCCAAGCTAATTAAGCCCGAAGACTTGAAGGGTCTAAGTATTAAAATCATATAGTTTTATTCTTTAAGATTGAAAATTTTCTAAAGCCCAAGTTCTCTTTCCTAATTCCACAATTTTCTTTTAATAAATAAAAAGAAAACAAAAAGAATCTATGAAACTGATGAAATAATTCAGAGATGAATATCCACCATCCCATGCCTATCTAATGCATTGACCTCATCGTATTAAAAAGACATGAAACTGAGTGGAGTAGAGTAGAAAGCACCTGAATTGCGTGGATAACAGGTCAGCTCCCAGATGAAAAGAAACTATATATGTGCAAAATTTAGTGCCTTCAGCTAGGCATACTATACAAAGAAGAAGAAATAAAGAATTCACAAGTGTAGGTCAGAATCAGAATAAGAAATTTAGCTTTGGACCTGCGAGGAGAAGGTGTCCACAGATGTGAACCAGACTGTGATGCAGACCCATGCCCCATGGTCGAGTATATCTAAGGTTCTGGATAAAAATTACCAAAAACCTAAGATCAGTATGCAAGTAGGGTCGGGCCTGCAATTTGTGATGATGCAACCCAAGTCCAAAAAGTCGAATAATAGAGAAATCAAGCTCAAAAGGATGATCAATGAATTTATGCTTGGGTTGGACATTCTTTGAGTCAAAATGTCATAAGGGTTCTGGTAGAAGGTTGGTGGTTTTAAACAAATAGGCACCCTTAGACTTGGTCTTTTACTTCCTTCGGAATAGGCTTCCCAAATCATCATTTCCCAATTCCTATCCTCCTCATTCAGAATTTCTAATTCCGAGACCTCCTGCATATTAATCACCTCATCTAAAATGTCCAAGTCCAAGAATTGTTGCAGAATTAGAATTGACTTGGGTCTAGTGATCTCGAAATCAAACTTGTTAGTAAGGTCAATGGGGTGTGATTGAGGATTGGGGCTTTGAATTGAATCCTCTATGAAATGAGGATCTAAATCCACCTTGCGAGCCCCAATAGGATCAAGTTCCTCAATTTATGGCCATCAAATAATATATCAAATTTCTCAAGCTCATTCGTCTCACTAAAATCGTGTTATGTAAACTCATCTGAGACTTTGCATAATGATTCTTCACCTTCAAAATCAAAGAATTCAAAATCCACATTAATATATGTCTCAAAATCGTCAATCTCTTATTGTTCCTTGGTGACATATGTTTCCTCATATCCTGGCTCAGGGATCTCAGGTGAAGAAATTAGTTCATCCTCATTTGATTGCTCTAGAACCTGGCCAACCTTGGTCTCATAAAACGTGTCCCCCCTATAGGTTCCTGAGCGAATTCTGACATTGGCTCTCCTATCAGTGGTTCATCCTAGGAATCCTCCCAAGATTGGACTAGAGAAATCACAAATCTCATCCCCAATTTCGATAACTTCCTAAGTAAAAACTCACCCGGGTCCTTATCCTTAACATCCTAGAGCCAATCCAATAAATACTTGTTAAGATCGTCAATCATTTTAATCAGGGGCTCCAATTCTTTAAGGCAAGGTGTTGGTTGAGCTTCTAGAGATTGAATGGTATTCCTTAAGTTAGCCAACACCTTATCTTGGACCTGGTTAACCAGAACCAAATGGTTTGGGTCAGGGTTGGGCATGTTTGGGTTCAGTGTAAGGGAGTCAACGAGTAGAGGTTCTTGATGACCTCCCTGATAATAAGTCATTTCGGGTTGTCCATAAGGAGGTGATGACCTATAAGCAGTGTAATCTAAGGAAGGATAAGGATCAACATATCCTTCTTAATTGTAGATCATATTAGGTTGTCCAAATAAGGGTGATGATCTATAATCGATGTAGCTCGAAGAAGGATAAGAATCAAGATCATGGTGTCTAATGTGCATACATCTAAATAGCCAAAAATGTCTATTAATGCATGTTCTTAGTACCATATTAGCATCATGCATTGTAAATATTACATAACACGCATAATCATGCATTTAGGTCAAATTATACAAATTTTATAGTAATTGTCTCCTTTCATGGCCAGGGATAGGGTGACTTTTAATCAGGGCCTTTGACGGAAGATCCAACCAAACGGATCTGATCAGGGCAATGACTGGAGTTCAACGACTCCAAGATCACCCCGATCGGACATCTGTAGCACCAAATATAGTTCAAGGAAGCTCAAAAATTAAGGGCCAAGATGGTGTCAATCCATACTTCAGATGACAAATTTGATCACACGGATAGGTTCAGATTGACGATCGCAGCCTAACGGTGTGAAAGTCGGTCCAATCCGATATCCGTTGCACCATCTACAACACATAGAAGATGGACGGCCAAGATGGCACCATGTGGCACCATCTCAGCCACCCAATCAGCCCAAAGGCCTGCCACTGCATTTCAAAGGACTCTTCATCGTGCGATCCTAGCTATTGGATCTTGATCCAATGGCTAGGATTTACTCAAACGCACCTGCTCTCATCTTCATAAGGCAAAAGGCACAGACAATCTAGGCTATTGGATCTCGATCCAATGGCCATGGTCGCTCGCGTAGAAAACCATCCACACGCCTCAAATGCACGCATAGAGTAGCGGGAGAGAGTCTCTCTACGAGGTTGAGGCGTGGGTTCAATCCACGCTATGCCTCAAATCAGGACACGAGCGCAGGAGCGCATTCAATTCAGTCATTCGATGGAGATCGTGCAGGCGACGAGCGGGCAACGTAGCGCAACGGATGCATGCGATTCACGCACGCATAACCCTATGCAGATGCAAACGCTCGATCAGATGCGGGGGGGCACGATGCATTCTAGGCCATTGGATGTGAGATCGGACGACTGAGAAGAGGTGCTGGGGCACTTCAGCTAAAGATAATGAGGGGCAAGGAATGATTTTAAGCCATCCGATCTTGAGATCAGACAGTTGATCTTGCGAGAACTTGGGCATGCGTTTGTCTCACAGGAGAGGAGGAGGTGGCAGGTGCACGTGAAGCTGCGGTGACGTGGGGACTTTAGTGATGCTTAATTTCGTCACTAAAGACCCCCTCATTTAATGTTTTGAATATGTACTGACCAAATTGCCCCCAATCCTTGCAACTATTAAAGGAGCCCCCTACCCTATGAAATTCTCATCCCTTCCTTCACCTCTCTCCCTCTCCAAAGTACTAGAGAAGCCTGTCCTACACTTGAGATGCTCCTTTACAGCCAAATCCAAAGTTTTCTCGTCCCTCGTTCTGGAAGTGGATCCCGCGACGACGACGACGTGCTGCCTCGTTCCCGCTTCCTCCTGCTTCGTCCTCCTTCCCACTCCACCCTTCGTCTTCAAGGCATCACTCTGTCCGGCTCATCCTCCACGTAATCGTCGAGGAGGATAACATCTCTCTCCCTTCCTTTTATTGCTTTCTAGAATAGAATTTCCCGCTTTCTAGCTGTAATCATTTCCCGCTTTCTAGCCGTAATCATTTCCCACTTTATAGTTGTAAGAATAGTATTCATATATCAAGTGTTTGTTCTCTCTCACTCTCTTAGTGTTAATATCAATTCCATTGTAATTATCTCGCTTTCAAACAAAAATACCAAAAGAATATAATCGCAGATTTTAGATCGACGTAGCCTCCCTGTATTCGACCTGGAATTTTATAACAAATTTTGGAAAAATTTTATCTATTGATGGATTGCTTCATAAATCAAACTACAACGATGGGTTTTCAAATCCAACTTTGATCGCGTAGTTTTCCGCATCCAACATTTTGGCGCCATTGCTGGGGAGGCAACGATTATCAATTTTTGTTCTGCATTTCGAACACTTTATTGTTTTCTACCTTGCTTTATCTCTCATCTATTATTTTGCAGGTACCTCAATAGGGAATCTTCAAGTGGTAGATTAGAGTAAAGTGCAGTTGAAGACAACTGTAAGTGCTCCCCATTCTTCCCCCTCCATAGATTTCATTTCACAACATTGATTCAAGCCCCAATTAACCTAGGTGTTTGCATAAATCCTAAGGTTAGTTTGGTTCCTTGGATTTCCACTCATTCATCTCACCCTCATATAAAAAAGAAATTAAAAAAAAATACTTCTTGTGGGATAAATCAAACATACACATTACATACACCAACATTCAAGGCACATAACCTAATTGATTTTTATCTACTCAACTGGGATTCTAATATGTGGAATCGTTACACGCAAATCAACATATAAAAGAGTAGAAATTGGTCTAAGTTAATTGAATTAACCTAATTCCAAACCCTAAAAGATACCTAAGCAAGATTTACACCTTAAAATCCACTCATCAAAAATAATCTAGCTTGAAAACCCTGGTTGTGCACGCACTCACACATTCTCAATCGATCGTTAAAGGCACAACCCATCTTAAGGGCCCACCACATTCTATAAGCACTACAATCCCAGGCCTAAATAAAATCTAGTAGACGTTGGCCTTAAGGACTGATTCGCTCTTCGGGGCCCAATCTGAGATTATTTACAATTAACCTACTTGTACCAATCAATCTGATGTCTAGCTAGGGGAGTAGCATCAAATGACCCCAGCTGGGGGGTACACTAGGAACCAGAGGCGCAAGCCAAAGGAAGAACCTTCCCCCCAGTCCCTCCTTCTTACTGGTTGGATTGATTGGACACAAGTAGAGTAAATTGTCTATAATCTTAAGATGGATTCTGAGAGTCTATAGATCCTTAGGCTACCCCACTTAAGGACAGGCATGTTTGTGCTGCAAGGTTCTTATCCCCAGTCCTTTCGACCTCTTCCTAGTTTATGCTGGGAAGGAGGTCATTGAATCCCCGATTGGAAGGACCATTAGAGTGTTCTAGGAGGCGTAGATTGGATTTTGGCCAAATTGTTCCCAAGGCCGATCAACAAGCTCCTCTACCTCAGAATCCACTGGAAATGCTTCGAAGGCAACTAGAACAAATGAGGAGAATGCAAGAATGGTTCTAGAGAATGCAGAGCACTCAGCCCTTGAAGAATTTTTATGATCTTTCAAATTACAGGGAATGTCCCAGCATCCAGATTCCTATCGGAGACGTACAAATCAAGCCCCAGGTGCTAAGCCTGATCAAACATTTTCATGGGCTTGGCTTTGAAGACCCATTTCAGCATTTGGAGGACTTGACTACTTTGGTCCAGACCACCAAGGCGTGAAACATGAATGAAGAGCAAATGATCATAAGGCTTTTTCACTATTCTCTTAGGGATAAAGTCGCTCATTGGTACAGGACCATAGGAAGGCCGATCGCAACATGGAATGATCTGAAATCGGCTTTCTTAAAGAAATTCTCCCTATCGAACGTACCAATGCTCTGAGACGGGCGATTACTACCTTCACCCAACGGCCAGGGGAGAAGTTTCATGTTGCCTAGGAGAGATTCCAGGACTTATTGTGGAAGTGTCCACACCACGTGGTGCTAAAGTGGTCGCTCGTGCAGATCTTTTACCATGGGTTGACTGAGCAACTCAGAAATCACATGGACGCTTCTTGCGGAGGCAATTTCCTCAACAAAGATGCAGATAGTGTTCATGATTTGCTTAAGGAGATGTGTGAAAATTCAATCAATCATGCCTCCATGTATACTTTTAACAAGTCCCAACAACCCAGATCGAATGTTAATGAAGTCCACGACAATCATTCATTCGATATGGAACTGATTTGCAATAAACTAGATAAGGTGGACATGGTTACTAAAAGGATGGAGAAGTGGATGGCTGAAAACTCAATGAACAATTCTCTATCTACTCAATCCCAGAATTCAGGATTCCATTCATCACGAGCTTCTTCTAGACGGGAGTTTGTGAATTAACTGGATGTGGCTCAACATGTGATCTAGCATTATTCGAAACACCACAAGTCCAAACTGGGACCTTAGATCCCAGTTTCTCTAATCCCTCCCTTTCTTTCTCTCCATCTTTGACTTATGAGGATGTCTATGCTGTAGAGGAGAACGTAAGGTCCAACCCTTACTCCAATGCTTATAATCCGAGTTGGAGGAACCACCCTAACTTCTCCTGCAAAAACCATGGGCAGCAGACCCAATTTTGACCCAGCAACCATGTTCCACAAAGACCAATGGGTCAGGGTCATGTTTACACTCAGCTACCCCTAAATCAGGTCAATCAGCCATCTTGGAATGCCCGTCAACCCATAGGGCAGGCTGATTTGAATCGACAAATGGTAGAAATGCAAGGATCTATGCTCCAGCTCATGCAGTAAATGAAAACTTTGCTAGACAACTTACAAACTAGGTTCATTGCTAATTCTCATCAACCCAGATCTCTACCATCTCAACCAATACCCAACCTGCGTAATTCTAGAATCCGGGCTATCACGCTCAAGGGTACGAGAATCAAAGGGACTCGCACGCACATTCTCAGGTGATTGAGCAAGGTCCTTCCTCTTCTGCTTCTTCTTCAAATCAAAGGTTTCTGGCTAATGAAGCCCCTCTAATCTTTCCTAACCCTTCCTAAGATCCAAACCCGTATGCATCTGCTAATTCTGTTACCTTGAGGAATGGAAAACAAACCCAAGATCCACAACCACATTGTTCTAATCTACCAAATCTTGGAGAGCCTGAGGATAGAAAGGAGAACTCTAGAGAAGAAATCAAATCTCAGGAACCTGATTCCAAAGATTTAACTCATGTTCCTTTTCTTGAGGCCTTGATTAAACCTAGGAAGAAGAAGCATGTTGATAGTAACGAGGAGCTCTTGAATATATTCAAGAATGTTAAGATCAATATCCCGCTTCTTGACGCTATCAAACACATACCAACTAATGCTAAATTTTTAATGGATTTATACACATAGAAGCATAAGTCGAGGGAATCTATTCCGAGGAAGGTGGAACTCTCCGAGCAGGCTAGTTCTATTATCCTGCATCACCTTCCTCAGAAAAAGAGAGATCCAAGTGCTCCTTTAATTTCTTGTGTCATCGGAGATTACATTTTTGGTAGGGCACTTCTCGATCTAGGTGCATCCATTAACCTAATTCCGACTTCTCTTTATGAGTTCGGATTAGGTGAACTTCGGCCAACTTCAGTAGCGCTACAGTTAGCAAACCGTTCAATCACAAATCCACGAGGCATTATTGAAGATGTTATTGTCAAAGTTAAGGATTTCTATTTTCCTGTAGATTTCCTTGTCCTTGACATGGATGTACTTGAAAATTTGAGGAACTTGCCCATCATTCTGGGGCCTCCATTCCTAGCTACCGCTAAGGCCAATATCAACTATGAGAGAGATAGCATGGAAATCGCCTTTGGGGGTTAGAAATTGAAATTGGATATTTTTAAGGAGATTAAAAAATTCGAGGATTGTGGATTTATAGAGGAACTTGAGGAAGACAACTTGAATATTGTAACAAGTATGGCAGTTTCTACAATTGAAAGTTCCACCTGTTGTGATGGATCTGACCTGCAACCCTCTGTGGCAAACCTGGCACATTCTAAAGAGGTTATTGATTTTATTCACTTTCAACCCCTTCCTCTTAATGAATCTTCATCAGCATCATCTTTACCTTTAATCCTAAACCCGCCCTAGCTCGAACTGAAACCATTGCCTGAGAGTCGGAAATATCAATTTTTAGGACAACAAAAGACGCTCCCTATGATTATCAATGCTAGATTAACTACGGAGCAGGAGACTAAACTGATCAAGGTCCTAAAGGAACAAAAGGAGGCAATTGATTGGACCATTCATGACCTTAGGGGGATCAAGCCATCTTATTGCAATCACAGAATATTCATGGAAGATGGATCCCACCCTTCTCGCCAAATGAAGAGATTAAACCCTAATATGCAAGAAGTGGTTAAGAAGGAAATTATCAAGTGGCATGATGCGGGAATCATTTATCTGATCTCTAATGGTCCTTGGGTAAGTCCTATGCAAATTGTTCCCAAGAAAGCTAGGAATACTGACGAGTCGATTGTTCGCTTTTCAAGTCATTTGTAGTTTTATGGGGTGTAAAAATCGACTAACCAACAATTAATATAACCACTCAATTAGGAGCGAGTTGTGTCCACAGGGAGGCAATGATGCAATAATATCTCAATTATTTCGTATTCGTTCAATCTCGTGAGAAATCCGTAGTCAAATCTGACATGAAATGCAACGGAAAGAAGATGCACAATATCTTGAAAATAGAAGGGTAGATGTGCAATTTTTTCTCACTGAAATATTCAATAAACATGTGATGATTTTATGCAATTTTCCATTGACATGTATTAAAGAAAATTTGTGCACATTTAAATTCCAAAACCAATGTCAAACAATGTTAATTACAAAAGCCACGCAATTGTAAGAGAGCTTGAGTATGAAGTTGTAAATTTTACCACAATAAAATATTCATAAACCAAAATTCTTTTCCCTGGCAATGGCATGAAATGTAATAACTAATTAACTCCATAACATTGCATTTTACCTCTCTCCTCCTCGTGATCGGGAGAGAGGTTCAATCGAGGAGAGGTTCGCACAGGTGGTTGGCTGAAGTGAGGCTGCCGCGGTGGTGGCAGCCGCACGTCGAGTGGTGGCTGGAGTCGGCCTGCCAAAGGAGAAAGACAGCGGCGGTTCTAAAGTTGCTGCTACCGCATGTTGCGCACGGAGGTGGCACACGTGCTGCAGTCTTGAGCGTGCGTGCTGCTGCGCGCTGGAGATGCGCTGGAGGTGGCGATGAGGCGCAGCAGGGGCATGCGCAGGCGGAAGGTGTGGGTGCGGGAAGGCTACAGCTGCTACTAGATGCTTTTGGCCGTGCCCGCCTTATGCGCAGCTGGAGGGCATGAGGGGGAATGCTGCAGGAGGTGCAGTAGGAAGGCGCAGGAAGGCTGCAGCTGCTACTGGATGCTGCTGGCCGTGCCCGCCTTGCGCGCGGCTGGAGGGCGTGTAGGGGAATGTTGCAGGAGGTGAGACCCTACTGTAGGGGTGCTGGCGGGCACTGTAGCCGTAGGGGCACGCTTCTGTAGGAGGTGCGTACGCATGCGGTCGGTGCAGGCGTGAAGTGGAGGTGGAGGGTACTGGCGGGCGCGCGCTGGAGGTGAAGTGCAACAAGGGTGGTTGCTGCTGCAGGCTGGAGATGATGAAGAGGCGTGCGTGGGCTGGTGGTTGGCGCTAGAGTGGATGTTGCAGGAGGTGATTCAAGTGTGCAACCGGAGGGGAGCGGGCGTGGAGTGAGCGTCCTGTTGCTGCTGAAGTGTGGGTCGAAGCTTCAGACGTCCGGGAAACTTCTTGGACGTCTTAACTGACTGAGGAGTGAAATTGCAGTGGCTGCGGCGGTGGTTGTTGGTGACGATGGCGAGGGAGGTGCACGCTGAGGTGCTCACGGTAATGCGGACGAGCTCCGGATGGCGATGTGGTTTGCCACACCACACACCCACGGTGGTGGAGACTTGTCGCCACGGTTGAGGCTGGCAGTGTGGAATGTAAGAGAGACGAACTCTCTACATAGTGGTGGGTTGGGGGTGGAGGCCTCCTGAGCTCGACTGCTTCCTCCTCTGTTTTGAAATCAGCTGCCTGACCAGATCCAACACATCCGCTCCTTGATTGGGTTCTTCACTGCGGCAGCTGGAGGAAGAAATGTAGTCGTTGCACGTAGAAGAAGAATAAAAAATAATGATAAAATATTATGGTTATTTATATACAAACCCTTAACTTTTATGTTAACCTAAATTAATGCGTGCAATGTACCTAATTAGTTAACTAATGCAATTCTAAGTTAATTCTAAATTCATTTAAATATGAATAAGATGCATGAATTATGTAATTAAATTAGAAATATGAATTAATCTATTTACATCCTAATTTATGCTAAATAAATGTTAGAATTAACCTAATGTCTAGGCACTTAAATACTTAAATAGCCCACAAATATGGGCTAATCAAATACCCCCATGCCTAGTTTTTGCTAGTCCTTAGCAAAATTAAGCGAAACCTAGCACTCCAAGTAGACTAGTCAACCCAATTGGTCTTCCTTCAGAAACATATTAAGTTCAGACTCTAGACCCAAGGTTCCCAAGTAGGTTCTAAGTTACAGACTAGGTCGGCTAAAGACGAGTTGCAGGCACAAGTATAGGCTAATCAATTGCCGTTGTGACTAATAAGAAAGGAGAATCTATCACAACTCGTTCAGCTTCCTTTTGGAGGATCTGTATTGATTAGAGGAAGTTGAACATAGCCACGGAAAGGGATCATTTCCCATTGCCCTTTATCGATCAAAAACTTAAAAGATTAGCTAGGCAGCAGTACTTCTGTTTCCTAGACGGTTACTCGGGATACAATCAAATCCCTATCCATTCCATGGATCAGGAAAAAATGACTTTCACCTATCCCTACGAAACCCTTGCTTTCCGTAGGATGCCATTCGGCTTATGCAATGCACCTGCGACTTTTCAAAGGTTTATGCTAGACATATTCTCTAACATGGTGGGAGAGTTTATGGAAGTCTTCATGGATGATTTCTCTGTTTACGAAGAATCATTTAATTCTTTCCTGGGTAATCTTGAAATGATCCTTAAAAGATGCATCAAAACAAGATTAGTCCTTAGCTGGTGTAAGAGTCATTTTATGACACAAGACGGCATTGTCTTGGGTCATGTTATCTCTGAATGGGGAATTGAAGTTGACAAAGCTAAGGTTGATGCTATCTCTAAACTTCCTCCTCCCACATCTATCAAACAAATTCGATCATTTCTTGGTCATGTGGGATTCTATAGGAGCTTCATCAAGGACTTCTCTAAGGTTGCTCGCTCTCTGAGCAACCTTCTCGCCAAAGATATGCCATTTGATTTTAACAAATCATGCAGTAAGGCACTTGATTTTCTTAAAATGGCAGTCACTTGTGCTGCGGTGTTGCAACCACCAGTTTGGACAGCCCCATTTGAGATCAAGACCGATGCTTCTGATTACGCGGTCGGGGCTATCTTGGGTCAAAAGATCAACAGGAAGCCCTTTGTCATCTACTACGCTAGCAAAACTCAGGATGAGGCCCAGAGGAATTACACTGTTACTGAGAAGGAATTGCTAACTGTAGTATTTTCTTTGGAGAAATTTATGGCTTATCTCTTAGGGTTTCATGTCATAGTTTATACCCACCACTCGGCCTTGAGACATCTCTTGGCCAAAAAGGATGCCAAGCTCTGACTTATTTGATGGATTCTTCTGCTTCAAGAATTCGATCTTGAAATCAAACATAAATCTGGGGCACAAAATGTGGTGGCAGATCATCTTTCAAGACTTCCGAGTCATTCTTCTCATCTGGATATTTCGGTTGCTGATACTTTTTTGGACAAGACTATCCTTGCAGTATCAGGTGTCCAAACCCTGTGGTTTGCTGACATTGTAAATTATTTGGCCATTGGTCAAATCCCTTAGTATTGGACCAAGCAACAACGAGATAGACTCAAATCTGAGGCCAAATATTACTTCTGGGAGGACCCTGAATAGTACCACATTGGCTTTGATCAGATTATTTGCCGATGTGTTCTGGAGAATGAATTCAGAAGTATACTCAAGTTCTGCCATGCATCTACGTGTGGTGGACATTTCTCCGAGAAAAAGATGGCTGCAAAGATTTTGCAATCTGGATTCTATTGTCTATCTTTATTCAAGGATGCCCAGGAATTCTCGAGGTCGTGTTCCCGATGCCAGGCACTTGGGAGCATAACTAAGAGAGACATGATGCCTCTAAACCCAATTCTTCCCGTCGAAATCTTCGTTTGGGGCATCAATTTTATGAGACCCTTCCTCCCTTCATTTGGACACCAGTACATTCTCATCATTGTTGATTACGTGCCCAAGTAGATCGAGGCTATTCCAACCAGAACCAATGACCACAAGGTCGTCATTGATTTCGTCAAGAAAAACATCTTCAATCAGTTCGGGATTTCGATGGCCATCATCAGCGATGGTGGTACTCACTTCACTAATGACTAATTTCATAATTTACTAGCAAAATACGAGGCAAATCATAGAATCTCCACACCTTACCATCCCTAGAAAAATGGACAGGCTGAGATCTCTAATCGGTAGATCAAGAATATTCTGCAGAAAACGGTTAGAACTGATCGTAAAGACTGGACTCAAAAGCTTGAGGGCACTCTTTGGGCTTACCATACGGCATACAAAACTCCTATCAGCATGTGACCATTTTTTCTGGTGTATGGAAAGGTGTGCCATTTACTCGTAGAAATTGAACATAGGGCATTCTAGGCAATGAAGCAATGTAATTTGGTTTTGAGTTTAGTCGAAAAGACCAAGAAACTCCAACTATCTGAGTTGGAGGAGCTTAGAAATGATACATATGAGAATGCCAAGATCTACAAGGCTCGAACGAAAGCTCTTATGAGTAATTGATATCTTGCAAGAGCTTTGAGCCAAACCAGAAGGTCTGGCTCTTTAATTCTCGACTTAAGCTCTTTCTCAGCAAACTTAGGTTAAAATGGAACGGCCCGTTCATCATCAATCAGATATTTCCAAACGGAGCCTTTTAGATCTCTGACCCAAAGACGAGTAATTCATTTAAAGTCAACGGTTAACATCTGGAGCCTTTTATTGATCGTATTGTTCCAGAACCCATTTCAAACACAGTTGCTCTAATCATATTGTGATTTCTTTGGCTGGACTTCGCCTAGCTAATGGCATTAAACTCAGCAGTTGAACAGTCTGACTCAGAGCTAACTCGAGCATCATATTTAGGTGATATCTTATACATTCTACCCTTCCTTTCATGTCTTTTATTCTCAATGCGGACATTGCATTATCTAGGCATGGGGGGTGGATTCATTTATGAATCATTTTGTCAACTTTGTAGAATTCTTGTAAATTCTACTTATTTTTCTTAAAAAAATAATAATAATAAATTTAGGAGAGAATATTTGGACATTAGGACTTTTGAAACTTAGGAAATAATATAGTAGGATTTGAGCACTAAGTCCCTTCAGGTCTTTAGGCTTAATCAGCTTGGGTATCCACTAAAATGTAGATTTGTTTATAAAGTCCTCGCCATCCTGAATTCAATTTCAATTTGATTAAATAAGTTGGGGTGATAAGTACACAACTTATCAACCCACCCTCTAATTTGTGGGAACTTTAAGTCTAAGCATCTACACACTATTTGCACTGACTCATTATTCAGCAATTTTAACGGAAATTGGGTAGCTAATGAACCTTCTAGGGTGGTATGGCTGGAAAGTTATCGTGGGTAACAACCCATAGGTAGGTTGTCCAGAGTCCAGCCACCAGACCATTCTTTTCCTGTTGCCTTTAGGTAAATCTTAGACCAAGGAAGCCACCAACTTAAAAAAAAAAAGTCCAAAAAGAAGTGACAAAGAAAAAGAAAAGGAGGAAAAAAAAATAAAACAAAAGAAATAAGTCACACTTCATCGCACGATTATGACTGGCAAGTTATCGCAGGAAATAGCCCATTGGTAGGTTGTCCAGATCCCAGCTCAAGAAATGCACGTTTAATTCCTTAAACACTTAGGAAGAAGTGGAGAAGTAGAATAAGCCGAGGAGATATACACTGGATTCACCCTTGTGTTGACCCCATAAAAAATTAAAGTAGGGAGAAAGCTACCGATCGTATAGATACACCTTTAGGCAAAATTCTTTTTAAGGTAACCTTAGAGCGTAGAAACCCAAATCTACTCTGATTACTGATCAATGAGTCTATCACATTCATAAAAGGATGATTAGAACTTAGAGTTCTCATCAAGTCTTGGGTGGGTTGAGTGGCCGTAGAAAGCCATTCTGCAACCCTAAACTCAAAAAAATAAAAAAAAATTAGAAAAGAAGAAAAAGAGAAAAAGAGATCCTCTTTGAATAAGGTGAGGGCTTGAGGAAATTTGCATTTTGGTAGATACCCAGGTGCTGTTATGTCTTTGAAGTTCAGGTCCTAAGTAAAAATTTCTTAATGTTGAAAATGACTTTTGCCTGAGCAATCCAATCCTAATTCCTTTATAAATAGCATGTAGTTTTTGCTACGGACAAGAAAAAGATAGGCATGGGGGTGTGATGTACATGCATCTAAAAAGCCAAAAATGTCTATTAATGCATGTTCCTAGTTCCATATTTCTATCATGCAATGTAAATATTGCATAACAGGCATAATCATGCATTTAAGTCTAATTGTACAAATTGTATAGTAATTATCTCCTTTTATGGCCAGAGATAGGACGACTTTTAATTGGGGCTTCAGATGGAATATCCAATCGTACGAATCTGATCAGGGCGATGACTAGAGTTCAACGACTACAAGATCGCCCCGATTGGATATCAGTAGCACCAAATATAGTCCTAGGAAGCTCAAAAATTAAGGGTTAGGATGGTGTCAATTCACACTTCAGACGACAAATCTGACCACACGAATGGGTTCGAATCGATGATCACAGCCTAACAGCATGAAAATAGGTCCAATCCAACATCCGTGGCACCATCTACAACACATAGAATATGGACAGCCAAGATGGTGCCATGTGGCCCCATCTCAGTCGCCCAACCAGCCCAAAGACCCACCGCTGGATTTCAAAGGACTCTTCATCATGTGATCCTAGCCATTGGATCTTGATTGAATGGCTAGGATTTACTTAGATGTGCCCACTCTCATCTTCATAAGGCAAAAGGTGAGAACGATCTGGATTATTGGAACTTGATCAACGGTGATGGTCGCTTACGCAGAAAACCATCCGTGTGCCTCAAATGCATGCATAGTGCAGTGGGTGAGCGTCTCTCCATGAGGTAGAGGTGCAGGTTCGATCCCCACTGCTCCTCAAATCAAGACATGGACATAGGAGTGCATTCAATTCAGTCGTTCGATGTAGATCATGCGGGCGAGGAGCAGGCAACGTGGCGCAGCGGATGCACATGGTTCACGCACATGTAATCCTACGAAGATGCAAACGCCCGAGCAGATGTGGGGGGGCACAATGCATTCTGAGCCATTGGATGCGAGATCGGACGACTGAGAAGAGGCACGGGGGCACTTCAACTGAAGATGAAGCAGGTGAGGAACGATTTTAAGCCATCCGATCTTGAGCTCGAATGACTGATCTTGCGAGAACGTGGGCGTGCGTTAGGAGCGCAGGAGAGGAGGAGGCGACATGCATGCGCGAAGCTACGGTGACGTAGGGTCTTTAGTGACACTTAATTCTGTCACTAAAGACCCCCTCATTTAATGTTTTGAATATGTAATGATCAAATTACCCCCAATCCTTGCAACTATAAAAGGAGACCCTACCCTACGAAATTCTCATCCCTTCCTTCACCTCTCTCCCTCTCCAAAGCTCTAGAGAAGCTTGTCCCACACCTGGGATGCTCCTTTAGAGCCAAATCCAAAGTTTTCTCACCCCTGTTCCGAAAGTGGATCCTGCATCGACGACGACGTGCTACCTCATTCCCGCTTCCTCCTACTTCATCTTCCTTCTTCCCACTCCATCCTCCGTCTTCCAGGCGTCACTCCATCTGGCTTGTCCTCTAAGCAATCGTCAAGAAGGATAACATCTCTCTCCCTTCTTTTTATCGCTTTCTAGAATAGAATTTCCTACTTTCTAGCTGTAATCATTTCCTGCTTTGTAGTTGTAAGAACAGTATTCATATATCAAGTGATTGTTCTCTCTCTCTCTCTTAGTGTTAATATCAATTCCATTGTAATTATCTCACTTTCAAATAAAAATACCAAAAAAATATAGTCGCGGAGTTTAGATCGATGTAGCCTCCCTGTGTTCGACTTAGAATTTCTTTATGAATTTCAGTAAAATTTTATCTATTGACGGATTTCTTCGTAAATCAAACTACAACGACGGGTTTTCAAAACCAACTTCGATCGCGTAGTTTTCTGCTTCCAACAATGTCCAGGGTTAGACCCTAAACACGGAGGTTCAGAACTGTATCCTCAATCAGGATTATCCCAACTAGAAGATGGATAAGAATAAGTTTGGTTGGAAAAATAATCATTTTGGGAATAAGTAGTGGTAGGAGGGTAGGAGTGGAAGTGCGAATAAGATGTAGAAGGATCCTTGATAGAATAGGAGGAAGAAAGGCACCTTGCAATACAAACAAACAAACATGTCCTTTAGTGGGCTAGCCTAGTGACCTACAAATTCCCAGAACCCATCATGAGATGAAGAAACGATTTGATCTACTTCTTTCCGGTCAAGCCAACCAGTTAGAGGGAGGGGTTGGGGAGAAGGTTCTTCCTTTGGCTTGCGCCTCTGGTTCGTAGTGTACACCCTAGCCATGATTGTTTCATTCTACTCCCCTAGCTAGACATCAGATTGAATGATAGAAATAGACTAATCAAAAATAATCTCAATCTGGGCTCCGAAGAGTGAGTCTAATCCTTAAGGCCAATGTCTGCTCTATTTAAATAAGGGTTAGGTTTGAATGTACTTTGGAATGTGAATGGCCCTTTATCTGGGTTGCACCCTTGATTGATATGTGTGTGCGTGCACAACCAATGGTTTTCAAGTAAGATTATTTTTTATTGTGGATTTTAAGGTTTAAATCTTGCTTACTAGCTTTTAGGATTTAACTTTACGTGTATTCAATCAAGTTCAGTTGGCACACCAGGTTTTGAAAGTATAGGTGAAGATGTTTTCCTTTAAAGCTTAAAAGAATGTGAAGTGCCTGGTAAATCCCTAACAGTTGAACCTATGTGGTAGCTACTTGATGAGTTATTTTTACTTAAAATGGCGCGGCCCAAACAACTCAAACAATTGGCCTAATGCACCACTTAATTAGGCACACAAGTGATTACCTAATCTAATTTCTACTAATTTATGTGTTGATGAGTGTACTGGTCCCAAAGATCAGGTTACCAGTTGAGCATGAAGATTCAGAAGACGTTGTGTACCTCTGTGAGATTTTTTTACATTTTTGCTTATATGCGGAGGGTGAGGTGGGTGGAGGTGACAAACAAACAATCAAAACTACCCTTAGAGTTTATGCAAGCTGCTAGATTAATTAGAGTTTGTGTTATTAAGTGATGGAATGAAATCTAGTGGGTGGGGAGATGGGGATAAACTTACAAACCCTTCAACGGCACTTTACTCCAATCTACCTCTTTTTTCTATCTCAAGAGAGTACCTACAATCACAATAAGAAAGGAGAGAAGTGAGGTAAAAGATAAGGTGGGAAAATGCAAAAAATCGAAGAATGTCGCCTCCCCGGCAACGATGCCAAAATGTTGAAGCAGAAAATCTACGCAAATTGATTTGAGTTTTGAAAACTTGTCGTTGTAGTGTAATTTGCAAGAAAAATCGTCAACAGATAAATTTTACCGAAACTTTCCAAGTCGAACACAAGGAGGTGGACGTTTGATTAAAAACAACATTTGTTTTATTTTCACAAAGCAAATTAACTAGTCAAATTCAATCTAAACTAGCTATCTACTTAAACAATAATGAATAGAAGAGAGAGAGAATATTACAAAAATGGATAAAATAGAGATAGAATAAACATGGATTTCATAATCATTGAATGATGTCTATTACAACTAACCACTACAGTAGAAAGCGAGAAATCTTACAACTAGAAAGCAGTAAATCTACTCTAGAAAGCAGTAAAAAAAAGGTGGAGAGAAGTTATCCTCCTCGACGGCTGCTTGGAGGACAAGTCGCGTTGATGGAACGCCTGGACGAAGGTGGTGAGATACGGGACGAAGGAGAACGATGATGGACGACGTAGAGTGGGGTAGGTTGACGTCGCAGCAGGATCTGCTTCTCGAATGGAGGTGAGAGGACCATCGCGGAATGCTCCACGAATGGAATGAGAAGGTGGAAAAATTATTTTTTTAACTCTAGAGGAGCATCCCGAGTTTTGGACAAACTCTTCGAGCTTTGGAGGGGGTGAGAGAAGAGAGGATGGGATGATGAATTCGAATGATAGGGGTCTCCTTTTATAGTTGTAAGGATTGAGGGAAATTTGGTCATTTTATGCTTAGAAACATTAACTCAGGGTCTTTAGTGATGGATTTAAGCTTCACTAAAGCCCCTAAACATGGGCATAGGTCGCACGCATGCCACACCTCCTCCTCTCCTCGTGCTTCAATGCATACGCACAATTGCAAAATCTCAGCCGTCCGATCTTGCGATCGACAGCTGAGAATGCATCACGCCCATATCTTCAAAACGCCTCCCACGTGCGATGACACATTGGATTACGTGTCATCGCATGCGTGCCTGAGCCAAAGCATCTCCGCACGCCACGTTGCCCACCATCTGAGCGTCCACTTGCCATCCAACGACTCAATTGAGCCGGTTCCACATGTCTGCTTGATTTGAAGTGAGGCGCACTTCGAACTTGCGCCTATTGGTTGCAAGTAGCGCAATCGACCAATGAGCCAAGGCCGCTTCTTCGTTAAGTTTCCATTCAAAGCGGTGCGCTCATGGCCATTAGATCAAGATCCAACAGCCTAGATCTGATCACACGGTTGAGGAGAGAGAGGGAGCGGGTGCCTTTCGTCGATGTGGGCGGCTGAGATGGCCGTCCATATTTTGTGTCTTGTAGATGGTGCCATAGATGTTAGATTGGATGGATTTTTGTGCCGTTAGGCTACGATTGTCGATCTGAACCCATCCGTGTGGTTGGATTTGTCATTTGATCTACGAATTTGCACCATCATGGCCCCTTGACCTCTGATCTCTCTCGGACTGCATCTGATGCTACAGAAGTCCGATCGAGGCGATCTTAGAGTCATTGAACTCCAATCGTCACCCTAATCAGATTTATTCAATTGGATCTTTAATTCGAGGCCCCAATTAAATGTCACCTTATCACCTAACCATAAAAAGGAGAAATTAACCTAAATTTTATACAAACTATCCTAAATGCATGATGATGCATGTTATGTAATGTTTACAATGAATAATGCGACTATATGCCTAAGAATGAGCAAAAATAGAAGGTTTATGTGATATAAACATGTTTACATCAGTTAGGGTTAAAGCAGATAAGCAGAACCATAGAACGCTGACACTCATGAAGGCAAATGGTGAAGAGGAAGTTCAATTCAGCTGGAACTCAACTAGATCTAGCTCATCTTGGCTGGATGCCAGCTTAGTTGGGTTAAGGTTAGCTCCATTTAGCTCCATTCAGCTCATCTTGGCTGGATGGCAGCCCAATGCAGCTCATTCTAGTTAAACCTAGCTCAAGTCAGCTAAGATCCAACTCAACTTGGTTGAGTCTAGTTCATCCCAGCTCCATTCCATTCACTGGCAGCTCTAACTAGCTCAACTAAGTTGACATTAGCTTCAGTCAGCTCAGATCCAGCTCAACTTGGTTGAGTCTAGTTCATCCTAGTTCCAGTTAGTTTGCTGGGAGCTCCAACTAGCTCAACTAAGTTGACTTCAGCTCAAGACTAATTCCCTTCAGCTCCACTTAGCTCATTGTAGCTCAACTATTTCTAGCTTAGCTACTACTTGTCACCTAATATCTAAGCTAGCTCAAGAGTCTGCATCTGAGGCAGTTCTAGCTCAACCTAGCACCAGATAGGTTGAAGCCAACTCACACCAGCTCAACTACCCTGGCTTAGCTACTAACCTAAAAATTAGCTAGCTAAGCTAGTAGTTGAGTCTTCATGAAGATTCCCTCAGCTTCCTCAAGTCCAATGCAGCATCAGTCCAATGACAAATGCCAATTTATCATCATTCTTATGCATTAAAACAAACCTAGCTCTTAGGATTTTGCTCTGCAAATGGGTTTTTGGGCTACATTTAGGCATTAACTAGGTTAGGCATGCATTGCATTTTTTCTTGTCTTTTTAATGTGTTTTTGTGACTGTTAGGAATGAACAGTTATACAGATCCTTGAAACCCTAGCACTTAAGAAGGCAACTGGTGAAGAAGAAGCTCAGACTAGCTAGAACTCAGCTTGATCTAGCTAACCACAATTGGAATCTAGCTCACTTGGACTAGGGTTAGCTCATCCTAACTCCATTCAGCTCATCTCAGCTGAATGGTAGCTCAAGAGAGCTCGTCTTAGCTCACCCTAGCTCAGGTCAGCTCAGATCCAGCTCAACTTAGCTGAGTCTAGCTCATCTCAGCTCCCACTAGTCCATAGGGAGCTCTAGTTAGCTCAGCTGAGTTCACTGGAGTTCACCACAACTCAGGTCCAGCTACATCCAGCTCCACTTAGCTCCAGCTAGCTGAAGATGAATTCCTCCCAGCTCAAGAAGCTCAAGTCCAGCTCCCGGGGACTCAGCTTAGCTCAACTTAGTTGAGCTAAGCTACCTTAGCTATCCCAACCAACTCAATCCTCCCAGTGAGCACCAGACCCAGCTCACCTCAGCTCCATTCCACAGAAGCCAGCTTACTTTAGCCTACATTAGCAGCTAGCAAAGAACTAGCAAGCTAAGCCAGCTAGAGTAGCCCTATGTTGACCTCTTCAGTTGCTGCCAGCTCCAATTCAGCTCCAGACTCTGCATATCCGGCCCCTCTGCTCAAACCCTAAGCTCCACATGCATACTCCTCTACTCCATAGCTAGTTAATTTAGCTTAGCTTATCTAACATCTAGCTCCTTGGCCATCCTCCACCTTCAACTTAACCCTAGCTAACTCCACCTACATAACCTTCCACTCGAAGTCCAACTAAGCCTACTTAAGGTACCTCCACCCAACTCATTTTGGCACCACCACTTCACAACCTTTCACCCCTCAACTAACTACCAAAAGACACCAAAAGTTGGTGCCAAAACTAACCCTAGCCACCTCCCCTTTGGCGCCAACTTCAACCCCCATATCCACCCTACACATAACCCCTCCAAGCCTCATCCACCATCCACCTCAACCCCCTTCTAGAAGCCTAGAAGTTGGCGCCAACCCATGGGACCTCTCCATGGTTGGCAGCACTTTTAGGTGTCCCTTGGCCACCCATAACTACCCCCCTTGCATCCCTTAGGTGGTGCCAACTTTCCTTAGCCCTAGGATCACCTAACCACCTCCATTCTCCCATCTTAGCCATCCATCTCAAGAACCACCCTAACCCCCTCATCCTACCCTCTAAAAATACCAACACCCACCACCTAACAACCCATCCTTAGCTAGAAAACTACATCTCATACTCTAACTAAAGCTCACGCCCAAGAGAGAAGAAGAAGAAGATTAAGGGGATATTCTGTCCCCTTGGTGCCTTCCCCTCTTCCCTTCTCTCTTATGCCCATGCCAGCCAAAGGAGGAGCCAGGCAAGGAAGACCTTTGGAGGAGGTCTTGAAGGTGGTCCACGACACCTTGGAGGAGAGCTTGAGGGTGGTCCACGCCCACCCTTGGAGGAAAGAATTGAGGTGGAGAGCATCCACCTTGGAGGAGCTTTCAAGGAAGGAGAAGGAGACCCTCTTTTCAAGCCAAGGAGTAGCTAGGCTTGGAGTAAGAAGACTCCCTTCTTCACCAGATTTTGCAAGAGGATTTGTGTTTCTTTTTATTGCTTTTATATTTTTCATTTCTAGTAGAAGCATTCCTCTACATGTCTTTGTAAAAGAACACAAATTCTACTAAATTAATTTGCCTTCTTTTTAATTTCTATTGCAATTGCTTATCATTATTCTAACACTTGTTTCACGTCCACTTCCTAATTACTCTAGGCCTTCACTTGCCTAGAGTGAGCTTCGGGAGGGGTCATATTTATCTCTTAAGTTTTAGCTTAGTAATTATAGGTGTTAGTTACCTTCTCGTCACAATTCGCATTTTGCCCTCATTATTTCAAAAGTAAAGGAATTATATATTTAAAATACCGAAAAGAAAGATTTAGTTTCCCTTTAAAGCAAGAGATTTGAATTGCAAACTTGCCTCCTTGGATGACCCTAGATACTCCCCTATCTAGGAATATAAATTTAAAAGCGTATGCGAATTTGCATGTTAGAGCAACTTTAAAAACCCTAATTACAAATCAAGCGATTTTTCGCATCATCCAACTCCAGAAATTTTTCCCAGCTCCTTCTTCCTCAAACCCTAGCTCCGCCATCCTCTACTCTACTAGCTAAGCTAGCTTAGCTGGCTTAGCTAAGCTCCTAACCTACTCCAACTCCATGGCCGTCCACCCTTTCAACTTAAGCTAACCCACCTACTTTTGGTACCAATCCTCATCAACCACCACCCCATCACACCTCTTCATGTTGGCGACAAAACCACCCACACACACCCCTTCAAAATGGTGCTAACCCCTCCTCAAATCTCCACCTTACACATCACCACATAAGGCTATCTCTACCATATACATAAACCCCCTTCTAGAAGCCTTATGTGGCGCCAACTGATGTAGATGCATTTAATTAGGTTAAAATGCCTATTCATGCATGTTCCTAGGCTTGAATTTTCATTTTATGTTATAAATATTACATAGCATGCATCATCCTACATTTAAAGTAGTGTATATTTTAGGTTAATTACATCCTTTTTATGGACTGGAGGGAAGGATATTTATTTCGGGGTCTCGGATTGACGATCTGAATGTATGGATTTGATCAAGATGATGATCAGAGTCCAATGCCTCCGAGATCATCCCAATCAGAATCCCGTATCACCTTATGCAATCCAAGGATGATCAACAACCAGGAGGGCAATGCGACATCCTTGTGGGCTTTGGATGAAAAATCTAAGCATACAGATGGATCCGGACTGACAATCGCAATCCGACAATGCGAAAATCACCTCGATCCAAGCACCGTGGCACCCTCTGCAACAGAAAGAAGATGGATGGCCCAGGTGGCACCATGTAGTGCCATCTAGGCTACCCAACATCAGCCATCAATGGCTACTGGCGCCCCCTCATCATCAGAGATCTCGAACCACAACCCTTTGATCAATATCCAACGGCTGAGGTTCCTCTACACCCGGGGCTGTCGTGCTATCCTCACGACTCAAATGGCCTCTTGCCTCAATAGTAGCGCATGCGGGTTGGAAACAAGAGGCATGGGGTCAAATCCCGCCAACCCTCCAATCCAGCCCAGTGGCAAGGCACGCTTAATTTTGATTGCTCGATCATAGACGAGTGGTCAAGTTGCAGCTACATGGGCACATGGATAATCACCAATCCAGCGGAGGTGATCACGCGAGCGTCGACACACATCTCCACGCACGATCCAACGCCAACCAAGCAGCACGATCTCCACGCAATCAAGACCGTCCATCACCAACAAACTGTCCTCCTTCGACAACGCGTGCACAGCTGTGAAGCATGGTCATGTGCATGAGTTGGCACGGACCTTCAGCGACAACTTAGGCGGGCCTTTAGTGACGCTTGCAGCCATCACTAATTGCCTGTAGGCACGAGGACAGCTGTGGGCATGAGCAATGGGGGTGTGATCTTCAGCAACAGCTGCAGGGGTCTTTAGTGACACTTGCAGCTATCACTACAGCCCTCTACATGAATTTCTTCCTCTTCCCTACACTATAAAAGGACTCCTACACCCCCTATTCCTCTTCACCTCTACCTACTCTACTCCCACCTACTCCTAAGCTTTAGTAGCCTACCAAAGTTCCATTAGAGCTTACTCTCAAGCTCCAAAGGCCTCCTATTAGTGTAATATTCATATTTCCTAACAAATATTCATCCTTTATCCCACCACCTTCATAGGTTGCCTTGGAGTCGTCCTCCCACGTCCATTCCGATAGAAGATCGCCTTCGTCTCCTCACCTCGATTATCGAGCCTTGGTGAAGCATTCCTCTACTCGACGTCCTCGTGCATCTCACCTCCATTGTCTTGCATCTCACCTCCTTCATCCAAGCTTCCGCCAGGCACCGTCGTCTCGCCGAACAGTTGATTCGGGAGATTTCCTTTCACCCCTATCTCTTTTATGCTTTCATAGATTATTGTAATAAACATTTGCGTGATATATCATCGTCATTCCATCTCTCTTGTGATCAATCTTTCTTGCTTCTTTTATAAAAATAAAAGAAAAAAATAACAAAACCCCAAAACACCAAAAAGAAACAAAACAAAGCGTAGATTTCAAACAAAGTAAATGTCGCTTCCTTGTGTTCGACTCGGGACTCCCTTGGAGTTTTGGTTATATATTTTATTTGATCAATGGATTTTCTCGCGAATTGAACTACGACGACGAGTTTTCCAAGCCTGAAACCTTTTCGCATGGGAATCCGACGCAATCACTGTTGTGACTCGTAAAGTGCATGTTTCATAAAACAAGCGTCATAGTATAGTGCGCAATACAATCGACAAAAATATTTATAAAGATAATGAGACTTGAAGTCCCGGTCGTTCGTCTCTGGGAGGCATTTATGGAAATGCATATTTGAAATCGATCTCGCTCACTTTACTTATTCAAAATCGCATGTCGATTTATGCTAAGTTCGTATTGATGCATGACATGCCGTTGCCAGAATATCAGAAATTGAAAACATGCAACTTTAATCACACAAAAAGATGATAATAAGGCACATGGTGATTTTCAACATATATATATATATAAAGATGATGATAACAAAGTTGTAGAGCATAGGTAGAGGAATGCTTGTACATGGAAATAAAACTACTTGCTACCAGAAAATGCTGCATACATGAATCTATGGGGGCATTTTGCATGCATCATTGGGGGAGAAGTAAGGAACTACACTATTAAGAAGTAAATAAAGCATGTAAATCTAAGAAGAACTATAATCTAATCTAGCAGAAATAAGGGCATTCAGAGGTGGCTCCGATAGCCTCTGAGTTGGTTGAGAGGAGAAGAAGGGGCAGCCAATGGTGCTTAGGCCGACCCTTAGAGAGAGGTTGAGGAGGTTAACCGACATCTTGGCGTGGAGATGGTGGTGGCCATGGTGAAGCTACTCGTGAAGGTGGAGTGGAGGTGGAATGAAGCTAAGCTAAAATGGAGCCAAGAGTGGATGGGTGCAAATGGCCACCTCTTAGGTCTTTTCATAGACCTAAGGGAAGCTCTCTAGAGAATTATGGAATTCTCTAGAGAGGCCTATGATGGGAGCTCACAGGAGAGTAAGAGAGAGGACGGATGGTGGTTTTTAGATCCACCAAATGTGGATCTAAAAATTGAATGGCTCTTGGTTGCTAATTTTAGCAACCAAGGCAACAACACATGGTAGAGAGTTCTAGAGAACTCTAGGCTAGGTATTTTCGTGTTGATGGTGTGTGTGGGTGTGTGTGGGTTGAAACTTAGGTGGCTAGGTTGATTGGGTTAGGTTCTAGTGGGTTTAGGTCAAGGTAGGTCTCAAATTAGGGTTGTAAACCCTAATTCACTAAGGTAAAGTGCAATTAAACTTAATACAAGTTTAATTGGGTGTGTGAAAACATTATTGAGGGTAAAATAACTCAATTAAGTTTGGCTTAGGTAAATTGGACTCTCACTGAGTCCAATTGGACAATGTGTGCTGAGATCAGGGCTCAATTGGACTCAATGAGTCAATTGAATATTCTGATGGAATTGACTAAGATCCATGTCAATTAGGTTTAGTAAGGACCTAATTAGATCCTTATGGAGGTCTAGAGGTGATGTACTAGGGTTAGGGCACCTTAATTTAGGTTCCTATGGAGTTGGCATTGGGTTTAAGGACCTAGAGATCCAAGATCAAGGCTTAGGCTCTGGAGGGTAATTCTGGATGACCAATAATAGTGTCAAATGTCTTATAGTGAAAAATTAAAAGTCCAAACTTGTTGTCTGGACATCCAATCAGAGTCAGGAGGGATTCTAGGTTATGTCTTAGCTATTCTACAGAAATTGGACGTTTGACCAAGTGTCTGGACGTCCAATAACACTGTAGAAGTGAGTTTAAGGTGTGCGGGAGTTGGCTAAGTGTTCTGGACGTCCTATAACTCATCTGGACGTCTAGATAGAGCCTAGAATTAGGGCTTTAAGGTTTCCTAGGGTGTGGTGACCTAATCTAAGGGTGGCTTATGCTTGGGGATGCTTCTAGGCTATCCTCGGTCTTGGATGGTCCTAAGTTCTTCATAATTTACTACTTTATTCCTACTTAAATAGAATAGCATACCTCAACCCCTTACATTATTGTCTACTACATCTTATTCTAGGTCTTCCGCTCCAACTCTGCTGCAACTCTAGTTATTCTTTATTCTTTAGATCCAGCTTTAGATCCAGCTTCAGATCTAGCTTCTGATCAGCTTATTACCTGCAATTAACATAATGCACCTAATCAATACATTATAGCATTATTTTATGTATAGCTAAAAGAAAGCAATAAAGATGCAAATAATGCTTATGCATGCATGAATTTCCCTAACTTATGCTATGTCCTAACCTAATTTAGGTCAATTAAGACCTATGATTGCTGCGCAATCATACCCCCATGCCTAAATCTTGCTAGTCCCTAGCAAATGTAAGACTAAATTATTCACAGAAGGGTCCCTAAGTGATTGATTATTTTATCAAGTGTATGCCTAGAGACTTTTTCTCCTTTTTGTTTTCATCCTATGCTCTAGAAATCTAGACAATCATGGAAGTGTTGCTATGTACTTTTGCAATGGATTTGAGTGAAAAACTAATTCATCTCTAAAGTTTGTACTTGACCCCTAGTAAAAATTCTAGCGGGATAGGCGGACTTCTTCCCTCGGGGTATTCAAAATATTCTATGAATTCCACCTGGCTTTAAGGTTAGGTAGAGAATCTTAGAGGGAAAAGATTATATATTTGATGGCTCACTCTTGACTGGTGCTACATAGAGATTGGTACTATAGAATCTAGATTCCCAAATTATTACGTAACTCAACTCAGAGAAAGACGAGAAAAACTATGCTCTTTTCTGGTTCCTTTGTATTCATTCTCTCTTTCCCTCTCTATTTTTTTTTCTTAGAGCTCACAATCTCACCAAATTCTCACGTATGACCATATTTGGTGGTCTTACATGGCATTAACACTTTAATTGAGTTCCCATAACTCTAACACTATGTCAAAATTCCTCAGCTAGTATTCAGGTAGTCAGAAACACAAGAAAGGTGGGCCATATTTGGTGGATCTCAAATTTATTTAGTGGTATTGACTCAATGCAAATGAAATAAATACTAAATATTCACAAACTCTTTTTCTGCTCCTTTCTTCTCTCTTTTTTTCTTTTCCTTATTTTTCCCTTTTTTTTAGTTTTTATTTTTTCCATTTTCTCATTTTTCATTTTTTTTCTTTTTCCCATTTTCTCATTTTTTTCATTCTTTTTTTTTCATATATAATTTTTCTATGTCAACACAATCTAGCAACACATTCATAAATTTTATTGAAGAAACATTATTAGGGATTGGTGGTACCCAAGAGACATTGGGTGGCTTATTTGGTGGAAGTGCTTACTCACGGCACCAAGAAAGATGGATAGGATGGTGTATTTCCGACCTTGACATCAATACCCTCCTTCAGCAGAGGATTCCCTAAAGAATGGTCGTAACCATCCACCTTAGCCCTAGTTTCACAAAAACTCAATCTCCGCGTATTTGCCTTTTTTGGTAGCTCTCAAAATTCTCACAAAATGTATACGCAGGAACCGAGAGCGAAAACTATGCCTAATCTCTGGGTATCATCACCTAATTATCTAGGATTCCGAATTCCTTACACTGATACTAGAGCATTAGTACACTCTACTCTCATCTCACACTATTTGGTAGATTTTTGGAGGAAAATCTGCCTAGCTCCCAAAACACTATCTATGGGTTCAGGAGAAGAAGCACTGCTTCTTCTCGACAGACTAAAGGCATTTATCAGCCTTCACCATGAATCCATGGCAAAATCTACGTGTGTGTGAAAAATTGTACTGGATTCCAGATTACAGGAATCAACTAGTGAATAAAATCCCTAATGCATTCTCTTGATAAAATAATCTTATTCGTGGATGCACTATGTATATATACTATAAGCAAGTAACCTCTTATATTCATACTTCATGAAATTTCCCTTTCGGGTTACATTTAACTTGACCCTAAATTTAGAACAAAAGGTGCGTGGGTGAGTCAGAAGTGGTTGTTGGAGACGATTTTTAGCTCCAATGAGGGCATTGGAGGTGGAGTCGGTTGTTCTTTTATTTAGGGTCCTAAAGTACGTTTGACATGTAGCTCTGGGATTTTCCTAAATGTTGGCATAAAAATTTTCAGTTTTGTCATATCTACCCCCCATGCCTAAGTTCTTGCATGTCCTCATGCATGAATATAAAAGAAAATAAATACAACAGGGAATAAATGGGTAGAAATCACCAGGAATTGCTCCTAAAGTTTAACGTTCAGCATCGACCAACCTGACAGTATGCAATATGAGAAAAGGAAATATGCTAGAAGAAAAATATGCTATGTATAAAAATGGTATGTATAGGTGATGGTAGAATGTGGGGTAGATGCTGAGTTTAACGCCTCCAGCTGGGTGAAAACTCAATCAGATGTATCAGTTCTAGCATAGGAGCTGGTCAAGATTAAGAGAAAGATGTGCTCATATGCTCCTAGAATTAGTGGTCCAGAGATGTGAACCAACTGATTATGCACCCCTAGTCCAAAAAGTCTAGCTATAAGAAAGTGTGGAGTGGTGGTGGAAAATAGAGAGTAATCAGAGGGGGGATCATGATGTTCATTCAGCTGATTTATGATGTCCCACAATTCAGCAGGAAGTTGTTGAGGGAGTATATCAAACTGTATCTCAAAACCAGAATCTGAGTCATAGGGATCTTCATAACGATAACTGACATCAAAGATCACTCCCTCTCCAGGCTCTGGATTATATGGGGGTATCCGTGAAAGTAGATCTATGGGGAGGTCACTAAAATCCTTGTCAGAAATTACTTCATCCTCATTCAAACTCATATCTGATTCATTAGAGGCTGACTCTTCAAGCTCTGAGTTGAGCCATCAATTAGATTGACTAGGATGATAGGTGCGTCCCCAGCTCATTTTGCTCAAAGCTTCACCCTCATATGCATTGGGTTCCTCAGTAATTCCTCCCTCAGGTAGCATATGTATTTCTTTGGTCAAATCATCCATAGCTATTTCTGGTCTTCGGATGCTAGGATCAGGGATAGAAAGTGTCATCTCAAAATCTCTAACATCTGAATTAGGGATGTAGGTGAAAGAAGAAGAGTGAAGATCAGAAGATGTTAGCTCTAGCACAGGTTCACTAACAATAGGAAGTGGCCTAGATTGATCAGTAGTGTCGCATGTAATGTTTGCCACAAGATCCATATCCTCAACTGGATCTACCTCCCTTATCTCAGTTGGGCTTTCAAACCCATGAGGTATCTCCCATGATTCAGGATAATCCGATTGTGGCTCAATCCTAGAGATATCAGTCCTTTCCTCCTCAGTTTCCTAAATGGAGTTCTCAGACGAACCCATTCTGAATATTTCCTACTCTTGTCTCATATCCAAGCGGGATTCTTCTTCCCCTAAATTATCTTCCAACATCTACTCTTGAGACTCTCCTATGTGTCTGTCCAGCGTAGTCGCTTCAGATTCTTCAAGGTCTTCAAGGTTATCTTCCACTTGATATCTCAAAAGCATTAGTTCTTGAGTTTCCTGATTTTGTCCAATTAGCCTTATTATCCTTGCTGTTCCCTGAAGGAGCTCCATCATAGCTTGTTGATATGAAATCCAGCTTTGTCTTTGCTTCGGCTCAATGATAGCTTGGATCTCGTGTAGATAGAATGTGACCTTCTCAGCGCTAGCTACAGCTCTTTGTATTCTATAATGCGATCGCATATGCACTGGTAGTTCTTTAGGGATTCCAGGGGGTGAATCCGGTCTCCTGATATTCCATGGGTGAGAAGCAGGAGTATGAAATCCATATCCTGGGTTATAAGATGCGGTCCTTTGAGGGACCAACTGGTATGGGTCATAATATCCAGGGCTAGGATATGGGTTAACCATTTCGGTAACTGATGTAAACACATTTACACTACTTAAAATGTCTGTTTATGCATGTTCTTAAGCATGGGATTACATTTCATGATATAAATATTGCATAACATGCATCATCTTGCATTTAGAATAGTTTGAATAAAATGGAGGTTAATTGTCTCCTTTTATGTGCTTGGACAGGGCAAACATTTTATTGGGGCCTCGGATCAAAGATCCAACCGTATGGATGTGATCAGGGCAACGATTGGAGTTCAACGACTCCAAGATCGCCCTAATCAGGCATCCGTAGCATCAGATAGTGACCCAGGAGCCCTAGAAGATCAAGGGCCAGGATGGTGTAAATCTGCACTTCAGATGACAAATCCGACCACATGGATGAATTCAGATAGATGATCGCAGCCCAACGACACAAAAATCGAGTCAATCCGACATCCGTGGCACCATCTACAACTTCCAGAAGAAGAACGGCCAAGATGGTGCCATGTGGCGCCATCTCAGCCGCCCAAACGGCCGCTTGCATTTTGTGAAGGCCCCGTGCCCAATCGCTCTCCGCCGTTGGATCTTAATCCAACGGTTGTGGTCGCTCGCGCTTAAAAGCGTTTGCTCGACCATCCGCGCCCCATAGCGCAGTGGTCGAGCGCGCTTTCGCGAGCACCAGGCGCGGGTTCGAGCTGCGGTGAGGGGCTGGAAGGCGCAGGCAATTGAGGTGCGTGGAGCGTCAGATGGAGATGGGAACGGCCGCGCGCGCCCGATTGCGTTCACGCACGATTGAACGCGCAGCGTGGACGCGCGATCGCACGCGCCAGGCGGGTGCACAATGAGCGGGCAGAGACGCAAACTAAGCCGTCCGATCTCGCAATTGGACGGCTGAGAATCGACGAACGTGCACAAGCCGTTGAGCGCACGAGTAGGCGAGGAGGCGCGCGCGAGCCGCCCACGACGCCCACGAAGGAGGCTTTAGTGACGGATTTATCCGTCACTAAAGACCTCTCATTTATTATGTTGAACTTGTAATGTCCATTTTGCCCCCACTCCTTGCAACTATAAAAGGAGACCCCCTCCATACGAAATTTTCATCCCTTCTTTCTCCTCTCTACCCCTCCAAAGCTCAAGAGAAGCTTGTCCCACACCCGGGATGCTTCTCGCGAGATAAAGTCCAATTTTCGTTCCCCTTTGGAAGTGGATCCTGCCACGACGACGGCGTGCTGCTCCGTTCCCATTCTTCTGCTTCGTCCTCCTTCGTCCTGCTTCATTCTCCTTCGTCCAGGCGTTGTCCCGTCCGACTCATCCTCCAAGCAACTGTCGAGGAGGATTTCTCTCTCCCTATTCTCTTTACTACTTTCTTGTATAAATTTATTGCTTTCTAGTGTAGTTTTGTTCATCCTCCAAGCAATCGTTGAGGAGGACATTTCTCCCTCCATTCTTTTAATGCTTTCTAGAGTAAATTTATCGCTTTCTAGAGTAATTGTTTTATGCTTTCTAGTTGTAATGAACAATCTCCTAAATGAAAAATTCCTTGTTTATTCTACATCTCATTTTGATTTCTCTGTGTAATATTCTCTTTCTCTCTTACTCTCTCTCTCTCTCTTCTATTTATTGTAAATAATTAGATAGTTTTAAATTGAATTATTCTGTGACAAATAAAAAGAAACACATAGTTTTTAAATCAAACGTTCGCCTCCCTGTGTTCGACCCGAAATTTTAATTTCGGTATAAATTTTATTTGTTGAACACGAATTCTTCGCTTTCGAACTACAACGGCAGGTTTTCCAAAATCGAACACGTTAGCGTAGCGTTCGTAATCGTTCAACAATAACTTGAGGAGAAGGATCAGGCGAAGCGAAAAGTTGTCTTCGCCACCTTGAGTTTTGATCCCAAGGTTGAGCTGATTCAGTGACCTGGGCTCTCAAATAAGCTCGTGGGTCCAGCTCTTCTAGATCCTGATTAGGTCTAGATCCAATGTTAGCCATTGTAGCTAAGCGAGTGGAAGAAAAAGGTGGGGGAGAAGATGGTCCAGGCGAGGTGAGTTGCCTCCTTGGGAGCGGCTACCAAGGTCCAACCAATCGATGTTTGAGTGACCTCCATCCTCGCATGCACCAACCAACCCCTGGGTTGGTGTAGCCAAGCCAGACGAAGTTAAGGTCCTGTCAATCAGATGGTCCTTATGATTGGATGACCAGATTTTTTGTTTTAAGTTTGAATTCCTAAAGAAAAATTC
Organism: Thalassia testudinum; assembly: GCA_037157565.1. Classification (NCBI taxonomy): domain Eukaryota; kingdom Viridiplantae; phylum Streptophyta; class Magnoliopsida; order Alismatales; family Hydrocharitaceae; genus Thalassia; species Thalassia testudinum. The sequence goes on from JAZHRO010000024.1 coordinate 125,983,074, forward strand.
GTCGTGCAACCGACTAAAAGTGATTCCCACCTCACAAGCTAACCCAGCTAGTCTGGTTACGAGGGGACTAAGGGGAAGGTTCTTCCTTTGGCTTACGCCTTCGGTTCCATTACCCATTAGCCGCGATCGTTTGACACTACCTCGCAGACTTACTCACCAGGTTTGGCAAGAGAGAATGAAAACACTTAGGAGTATGACAACGAATTCGGGTTGATTTCGTGTTTTAAAATTAATTTTAGCCCTTTTTTCTTCAACTAGGGTTTATGGTGAGTGGCTCACAAGGTGACCAAGCTCACCAGCTAAACCTTAGACTTGATCAAGTCTAGGTTAGCCCAAATGTATGGTCTCTAGAGTGTAACCCTAAAGGTGTAACTTAGGGTTCATGCAATTCTAGGATTTTTTGTTTTCGTCTTTTAAGTAGCCCACAAAATAAAAATACTTCTCTGGCAAAAACTGGAATGCAAATAAGTTGAAATCTTGCAAGCCAATTCCTCTTTCAATTGTATTTCCAGATAATATTTTTTTGTAATTTTTAATATTTCAATTGAAATTCTAGAGATTTTTGAATGTTAGGGGGTTAAATTTGGAACTTTGACCCCTAATCGATTTTTCAGATTGAAACAGTACCAAATGACTTTCAAAAATTTGAAAAAAATATGGAAATTATAGCCAATGAAATCAGCTTTCAAACACCTCTATCTTTTGTCAAAATAGATTCGCAGACTACTCTGAATTTCTTTTGAAATTTTGAAAAATTTTAAATCTTGGTTAGTCTGACCCCGTTGCACTTTGTAAATTTTTAAAACTTTTCTACATAGAACATTTTTAAATGAATAGTGTTGTTTGAAAGATGGTTTGAAAATGAAAGTCTAGCACAAATTTTAGAATTTTTTGTTCACTAATTTTTTGACAATTAAATTTGTAAATTGGAATTTGAAGTTTGGCCGAAAATCTGAGGGTTGTGGGAAAGCTTTTAAAAGGTATTTGAGTTTAAAATTCAAACTTTCCACAAAATTATTTTTCTTTAAAAAAAAATTTGAAAATTTTCTTTTCAAGAGGGATTTTTTTTTCAAAGGATTTTCAATTTCTTTTTTTTGCTTTTTCAAAACTATCCTAGGATTTAAAAAGTAACCTAATCTAATTACCTAGATTTTTTCCTTTTATTTTTTCTCTTTTTCACGAAAATAAATGGGCTTTTTTTTCCTTTTTTTTTCAAATAAATCTAACCTAGGGTTCAGAAAGGGAAATCCTAATCTAAGATGAGATGTGCACCTGATTTTTGTTTTAATCTACGCTCGCTGCGTGCACAGATTCCCATTTTTCTTATTTTCTTGCACATCAAATGACAAGTAGAGGATGATTTGTCAGTGATAGCTCAAAAGATTGAAATAAAAAATGACGTTGCCTCCTCGGCAATGATGCCATTTTGTTGTCACTCGTAAAGCACGTGTTTGGTAAGAAAAAGCATCATAGTATAGTGCACAATATGATCAACAAGAATATTTATAAAGATAACGAGACTTGAAGTCTCGGTCATTCTTCTTTAGGAGGCATTTATGGAAATGAAGATTTAAAATCGATCTTGCTCACTCTACTTATTCAAAATCGCACGTCGATTTATGCTAAGTTCGTATTGATGAATGACATGCTATTGCCAAAATATCAGAAATTGAAAACATGCAACTTTAAACACACAAAAAGATGATAATCAGGCACATGGTGATTTTCAACATATATATATATAAATATGATGATAACAGAGTTGCAGAGCATAGGTAGAGAAATACTTGTACAGGGAAATAAAACTACTCACTACAAGATAACGACTGCATATATGAATCTATGGGGGGATTTTCCATTCATCATTGGGGGAGAAGGAACTACACTATTAAGTAGTAAATAAAGCATGTAAATCTAAGAGGAACTATAATCTAATCTACCAGAAATATGGGCATTCGGAGGTGGCTCCGATGACCTTTGAGTTGGTTGAGAGGAGGAGGGGCGGCCAATGGTGCTTAGAGCGGCCCTTGGAGAGAGGTTGAGGAGGTGAACCAACATCTTGGTGTGGAGATGGTGGTGGCCATGGTGAAGCTCCTCATGAAGGTGGAAGCTAAGCTAAAATGGAGCCAAGATTGGTTGGGTGCAAATAGCCACTCCTTAGGTCTTTTTATAGACCTAAGGGAAGCTCTCTAGAGAAAAATGGAATTCTCTAGAGAGGCCTATGATGGAGCTCGTGGGAGAGTGAGAGAGAGGATGGATGGTGGATTTTAGATCCACCAAATGTGGATCTAAAAATTGAATGGCACTTGGTTGCTAATTTTAGCAACCAAGGCAACAACACATGGTAGAGAGTTCTAGAGAACTCTAGGCTAGATATTTTCGTGTTGATGGTGTGTGTGGGTGTGTGTGGGTTGAAACTTAGGTGGCTAGGTTGATTAGGTTAGGTTCTAGTGAGTTTAGGTCAAGGTAGGTCTCAAATTAGGGTTGTAAACCCTAATTCACTAAAGTAAAGTGCAATTAAACTTAATGCAAGTTTAATTGGGTGTGTGAAAGCTTAATTGAGAGTAAAATAACTCAATTAAGTCATGTCTAGGTCAATTATACTCTCACTGAGTCCGATTGGATAGTGTGTGGTGATATCAGGGCTTAATTAGACTGAATGAGTCCAATTGAATAGGCTAATGGAATTGACTTGGATCCAAGTCAATTAGGTTTAGTGAGGACCTAATTAGTTCCTCAGGGAGGTCTAGAGGTGAGGTACTAGGGTTAAGGCACCTTAATTTAGGTTCCTATGGGGTTGGAATTGGGTTTAGGGACCTTAAGATCCAAGATCAAGGCTTGAATCTCAAAACAGGGTCTGAAGGGTAGTTATGGACGTCCAATAATAGTGTCAGACGTCTTATAGTGAAAAATCATAAGCCTAGAGTTGTTGTCTGGATGTCCAATCAGAGTCAGGAGGGATTCTAGGTTTTGTCTTGGCTATTCTGTAGAAATTGGATGTCTAACCATGTGTCTGGATGTCCAATAACACTACAGAAGTGGGTTTAAGGTGTGCGGGAGTTGGCTAAGGGTTCTGGACATCGTATAACTCATCTGGACGTCCAGATAGAGGCTAGAATTAGGGTTTTAAGGTTTCCTAGGGTTTGCTGACCAAATCTAAGGGTGGCTAAGGCTTGGGGATGCTTCTAGGCTATCCTAGGGCTAGGATGATCCAAAGTTCTTCATAATTTACTGCTTTATTCCTACTTAAATAGAATAGCATACCTCAACCCCTTACATTATTGTCTACTACATCTTATTCTAGGTCTTTTGCTCTAGCTCTGCTGCAACTCTCATTATTCTTTATTCTTTAGATCCAGCTTTAGATCCAGCTTTAGATCTAGCTTCTGATCAGCTTTTTACCTGCAATTGACATAATGCACCTAATCATTACATTATAGCATTATTTTATGCATAGCTAAAAGAAAGCAGTAAAGATGCAAATAATGCTTATGCGTGCATGAATTACCCTAACTTATGCTAAGTCCTATCCTAATTTAGGTCAATTAAGACCTATGATTGCTGTGTAATCAATCACCAACCTAAACCACCTAACTCCACATCTAACCAACCTTAAACCACCCCTAGTTGGCGCCAAAAGCTCCTACCATCACCCCTTCTTGTTGGCACCAACACCACCTTCAATCACCACCACCCAATCAACACCACAACCTATCCTAACCCTTCTTATGTTGGCGCCACCTAACCCTCTCCCATAACCATCCTAAAGTGTCACCAAAACCACTTAACCCCACCATAACCACCACTCCATACATCCCTCCTTTTGGCACCACCTTATATCAACCCTCCATTCACCAACCACCACCCTACAACACCATCCTAACCCTACACATACCCTGCATGCCACTTAACCCTACCACCATCAATCCTTAACCCTAGTCTCCACCTAGGGTTGGCACCAAATACCAAGCATCACTCATTTTGGCGGCACCCTTTTTTTTATTAAAAAAAATGATGAGGAATGCTATTGACGACGATAGTAGACCGGAAACATTTTATTCAAGAAAAAGCTTGAACGTTACATGGAGTCACACCACCCTCTAACAATTCTCCTACACTCCCTTATGATACCTGATGGGTCAGCCCGAATAGGTTGTTAATATGATATTTTTATCGTTGAAATGTGTATAGTGGTTAACCTAATTCAGACCTAACCATCTCTTTACAAAATTTTTTTAACCTGGCCTAATTGATTTTATCTTGTCACTTTTAGGCCCAGGGTCGAACTCAGGGAAGCGGGGTTCAAGTCGAATTTCTACGTTTTCCTTAAAACGCGTCTCTTCCGTTCGTTTATTGTGTTTTTGGTATTTTTCTTATTTAGGTTTTTTTCTGGTAATCCTTGTTCTTGAGGCACACCCTCAAAATTGTGTCCTTGGCTTTTAGCCAAAATAGAGTTTCAAAACACGCCTTGCTACTTGCAAGACGGGGGTACCTGCAAATCAAAGATTATCTTTTCACTTTTATACCTTTTTTTTATCTTTTTACTAAGAAGGAAGCTAACAGATAGAAAGTAAATATAGTAGCTATAGATATATATTTATATGTAGTATATATATAAAGGGGTGGGGGGTGGAGGTGACGATGGAGTGTAGCACTATGTCGAGTCAGTCGACGTCTAGAGAGACGCAACGAACACGACTAGGTGCCGCGTGGAGTGTGGATGGAGGATGGATGATGTATGGGACCACGCTTTTTTTGTACGCGTGTATCAGGGAATATCAGCAACTGGTGCAAATATTCCCACGATACAGCGTATAGTAAATAACGTAAAAATATATGTACATATGTATGTATATAAGTAAATATATCTATATATATATATATAAATGTATAAGTATATATGTATAGATATATATAGATATATATGTATATATATATGTAGGTGTATATGTATATATATGTATGTATGTATGTATATAGCTATGGATATTTGTATATAAGTATATATATATATAATACTATATAGATGTATATATATATATGTATATAAGTATATATGTATCTAGATATATATATATATATATGTGTATATGTATAAGTATATAGATATGTATATATATATATGTATACAAGTATGTGTATATATATATATATATATATATTATATATGTATATGTATATATATATTATATTATATATATGTATACATAACTATATAGATATACTATGTATATAAGTATATATATATAGATATATGTATATATATATATATATATATGTATATATGTTACTATGAGTGTGTGTGTGTGTGTGTGTCGGTGAATGGGTGTGTGTGTGTTGCTGTAAGTTAAATAAAAGAGAGAGAGAGAGAGAGAGAGAACGGAGAGAGAGAGAGAGAGTACGTGAGAGAGAGTGGGAGCGGGCGGGAGAGATCAGCAGAGAGAGAGAGCGGGCTGGAGAGATCGAGCGCGCGGACGATGGCAGCGAGTTAAGACGTCTGCTCGCGGCGGCGGACGTCTGACGCCCCGTCGTCTGAAGGCGGAGGCGGATGTCTGAAGACGGCGGGTGCGGGCGCGCCTTCGTGTAGGGTTCTGCAGGCCTGCGCGAAGTCGACGAGCGGGCGATGGCGCTGAGGAGCGAGCGTGGAGGAGGTTCTGCGGTGGCTGCGGAGGGTCGCGAAGGGTCGCGGGGGTCGGCACGAGGCCGTAACCGGCCGCTGCAGTGCGCGCGGCGGCCGGCTGCAGGTGCAATGCGGGGTGGACAGAACGGAGACGGAGGCGGGGAACGGGCCTGCAGGCGCGCGCGGAGGGTTGCGCGCCTGCGGGGAAGGTCGCGGAGGAGGCGGGGGGTGCTGCTGCTGTTGCTGTCGCCGCGGTTTAGCTGCTGCTGCTGCTGCTTCAAGATTCGGAGCTTGAAGCGGCAGCAATGGCGTGGAGACGAAAACGAAGAGAAAAGAAAACACCACGCCCACCGGTTCGTTGAAGAGCTGGGCGGTGGTGCTCCCACTATGGTGGTGTGCACCACAGTGGGTTCTCCTGCTCGCCGGGTGCCTCCTCGACGGAGGGCCGGCATATGGAGGGGAGGACGGGCGAGGAAGGTGGTGGACTGCAGGGTGGCGTTTCAGCAGCTCACCCCTGTTTTCGCGAGGAAGAAGCTGCAGCTTCTTATAGAGGAGGAGAGCATGGCGGGGAGGCATGGCAGCAGCAGGGAGAGGTGCGGGAGTGGCAGCTGCAGGGAGAGGTGCGGGAAGGACAGCAGGGAGAGGCGCATGGCGTTGCATGCAGCTGCGGGAGGAGTTGCAGCCGCGGGAAGAAGGAAAAAGATGAAAGTAAAAAATAGAGAAGGGACTTTTGCAAAGAAACACTTGAGAAAAAATGTAAATATGCAAGCCATTTATTCCATTCTCTTCTCCTCTCAATTAAATGCATGCATGCAAGCGTTTTTACAAATGCAACTACAGGATTATAATATACATAGTTAATGCTAGAAAATAGCACAAGAAGGCGTTATTATAGGCGTGTTTTGAGGTGCAAACATATACCCCCATGCCTATCTTTTGCTAGTCCCTAGCAAAACTGTATTTAGAAATAATCTTAAGCTGAAGATTTTCTTCTGAGGTGATATAGGTGTGTTTATTATCGAATATTGTGAGAACCAATTGTAAAGAAGACTACCAGTACTTTAAGTCTCGCATGACATAGATCATCTCTCAACTAACTAGGACTCTTGATATTTAAACCTTAAGTACGATTTCCAAGACCCAGGAGGTTTTTGCCGTACTCGAGAGCTCAAGAGGTTATGGTTTGTGCATAGTGAAGGATCAAGACTGACCAGATGAACATTAAGACTCAATCCCAGGGTTTCACGAATTTTTAAGTACAGGTTGGTCCCAGTTTCAGCTCATGTCTTCGAATTGACCCTTAAGATGATGACGGAAAACTCAACTCCCATTTTCTGATTTTTTTTTTTTTTTTGTTTTTTTTTTTGAAACACGTGCCAGGATATCTCTTACAACACATTTTGAAGCACACCTTTTTTTTTTTTTTGGTGGGAGAGTTTCTTTTTGGTGGAAAGAGTCGCTCCTAAACACAAGACTAAAGCCTGGGATGAAAAGTCTACCTGCGCGCACAGGTAAGGACTCCACCTTCCCTAATGAACACTAGGGTTAGGGTTGGATCTTATGTTCACCTGGTCTTTCCTGATATGTGTAGTGTGAACCAAGTTTACTTAAGCTCTCAAGAAAAAGCAAACCAACGGATCCTGTACTGGTGTCTCAGGTACAAGAATACATCCTTAGTTAGGAGAGATCTTGATCTATTTTGTCAATGCTTTAAGTGAATTAAGCTGAGCCTGAGCGAATCAAGCTTCTGTGGCCTGGAAATTCTTCAAAACAGAGGTTGAATATCCATAAACACTTATTGTATTTTTTTGTTTCAGCTTTTAGATCATTACTAAACACCATTTATTATAATATATATATATATATATATTTTTTTTTCCTTGCATATTTATAAATAGGTGGGAACTGTATGATACCATAACATACCCGGATCCTATGGATGCCTATCCACCCCCCCATGCCAAACAATGCTATGTCCTCATATGCATGCAGGGAAAGGCAGAGGAAGGATGGAAGATCGGGTAACAAGAGCTGAGGTTCAGGGTATAGATCAGGGTGGAAGGGTGGGTGGATGGTGGGTGGTGAAGAGAAAAGTGAAGTGATTGCGATAGGGGTGTGAAAAGTGATGGTGGATGGTGAGTGCTGTTAGGGTGCCTCCCAACAAGCGCTGAATTTAATGTCCCCAGCTGGACTCAGAATGAGGCAAGGAATTAGTTACCCTCCAGCAGGGCAACGGTTTCTCCAACGGGGGCAGGTTCATGAGTCAGATAGGGTTTCAAACGCTGCCCGTTGACCGTAAATTTACGCCCAGATTTGGGATCTTCGATTTCGACGGCCCCATTGGGGAATGGTCTTGAGACCAGAAAAGGACCAATCCATTTGGACTTTAATTTCCCAGGAAAGAATTTGAGTCGGGCATTATAGAGCCAAACTTGCTGAGATGGCTCAAATTCCTTCCGCCGAACATGGCTGTCGTGAAAAGCCTTAGTGCGCTGTTTAAAGGTTAGAGCAGAATCATAAGCTTCACGACGGAGCTCTTCCAGCTCTTGGAGTTGGAGTTTCCTTTCTCGTTCACACAAGTCTGGGTCGAGGTTACATTGGCGAACCGCCCAATAAGCGCGGTGCTCCAACTCCACAGGCAAATGACAAGGCTTCCCGTAAACGATTCTATATGGAGACATGCCAAGGGGAGCCTTGAAGGCGGTCCGATACGCCCAAAGTGCGTCAGTCAGCTTGTCGGACCAATCCTTACGGTCAGGCCGAACCATTTTCTGGAGAATCTGCTTGATTTGCCGGTTCGACACTTCCGCCTATCCGTTTGTCTGAGGATGATACGGGGATGCGATACGATGGTGGACTCCGTACCTCCTCAGAAGTGCCCGAAAAGAAGCATGGGTAAAGTGGCTTCCTCCATCCGAGATAATGGCCCGAGGGATCCCAAAACGCGCAAAGATATGGTCCTTGACGAATCGGGTGGAGATAACATGGTCAGCATGGCGTGCGGGAATAGCCTCGATCCATTTTGAAACATAGTCGACGGCCACGAGGATGAATTCGAAGCCGTTGGATGGAGGAAAGGGACCCATGAAGTCAATTCCTCAGATGTCGAAGATTTCCGCAGCTAGGATGTGTTGCAAGGGCATCATGTCACGACGTGCCATTGACCCTAATGACTGGCACCTAGTGCAATGTTTGCCATAAGTGTGCGCGTCCTGGTGAAGGGAGGGCCAAAAGAAACCGCACTGCAACACCTTGGCTATAGTTTTCCTCCCAGAGAAATGGCCTCCACAGGCCTGATCGTGGCAGAAGGATAGCACACTGGGGAACTCACTGTCAGGAATACAGCGACGGATGATTTGATCAGCACCTATCCGAAAAAGAAGTGGATTATCCCAGAAATAATACTTTGCTTCTGCCATGAGACGCTCGCGCTGGTTTTTAGGCCAGCCACGTGGAAGAGATCCAGAAGCAAGGTAATTGGCAATGTCGGCATACCACGGTCCACTTGCCACATTTATTGCTAATAGGTGCTCATCAGGAAAAACTTCATTAATTGGCAGAGTAAGTCCAATATGGTCAGGGTCCAGTCTGGAAAGGTGATCAGCCACAACATTCTGGCCTCTGACCTTATCACGAATCTCAATGTCAAATTCCTGGAGCAGAAGGATCCAACGAATCAGTCTAGGCTTGGCATCCTTCTTGTGCATGAGATGGCGAATGGCCACGTGATCAGTGAAAACAATAACGTGAGAGCCCAGAAGGTAAGAATGGAATTTTTCCAGCCCAAAGACGACTGCCAGTAGTTCCTTTTCAGTGGTAGTATAATTACGCTGGGCCTCGTCCAACGTCTTACTGGCGTAGTATACCACGAAGGGGTGTCTATCGCGTCTTTGTCCCAGGATGGCTCCGACTGCAAGGTCTGAAGCGTCACACATAAGTTCAAAGTCGAGGGACCAATCAGGCAGCTGGAGAACAGGGGCCTTGGTGACAGCATTACGCAGCTGCGTGAATGCTTGTATACAGTCAGGGCCCATGTCGAAGGGCACGTCGGTTGATAGGAGATGAGTTAAGGGTCGAGAAATTTTGGAGAAGTCTTTGATGAATCTCCTATAGAAACCGACGTGTCCCAAGAAGGAGCGGATTTGTTTGACAGAACCAGGCACAGGTAAATCAGCAATGATATCGAGCTTAGCTCTGTCAACCTCGATACCCCTATCGGAGATGATATGTCCAAGAACAATTCCCTCGTGCACCATAAAATGACTTTTTTCCTAGGAAAGAACGAGGTTTACATCAATACATCTCCTAAGGATGCGAGTCAGGTTGGCAAGACATTCGTCGAAAGATGGTCCAAAGACTGAAAAGTCATCCATGAAGACCTCGAGAAAGTCACCCACCATGTCATGAAATATCGCCAGCATGCATCTCTGGAAAGTTGCTGGCGCGTTACAAAGTCCGAACGGCATCCTTCTAAAGGTGAAGGTGCCGAAAGGGCAGGTAAAAGTGGTTTTCTCTTGGTCTCGGGGGTCTATTGCCACCTGGTTATATCCTGAGAATCCATCCAGGAAGCAGAAAAATTTATTTCCCGCTAACCGCTCCAGGATTTGGTCAATAAATGGTAGCGGGAAGTGATCTTTCTTGGTTGCAGCATTGAGTTTCCTATAATCTACACACACTCTCCAAGATGTAGGAGTGCATGTAGGGATGGATTCGCCCCTGTCATTGACACGGATGGTGAGTCCTGCCTTTTTGGGCACAACGTGAATCGGACTCACCCAGGGGCTATCGCTGATCGGGTAGATTATACCCGCATCCAGCCACTTAATGATTTCATTCTTAACGACCTCCCGCATGTTAGGGTTGAGACGTCGCTGCATCTCGCGAGAAGGTCGAGCCTCCTCCTCCGTATATATACGATGAGTGCAGTAGGAGGGGCTAATACCAGATAAGTCTGATAAAGACCATCCAATAGCTGCCTTGTGTTCTAGGAGGACCTTAGTTAGTTTGCACTCCTGCTCCATGGTTAATTTTGAACTGATGATTACAGGGAGCGTTTCATTTGGTCCCAGGAAAACATACTTGAGTGTATTAGGCAGCACTTTTAGCTCGGGAGTGGATGGGGAAGGATCTGGCATTTCTTGGGGCGTGAGTGTCCCAGACGGGTAGGAGAACAAGTTAGGAGGAAGAAACTGGTCTTCAGATTGGCCAAGAAGAGGGGCTTCTTGGATAGATGGATCCAAAAATGAATAGCCCCAGTGAGAAGTATATGGGCTCAAGGTCCCAGTGTGGATTTGTAAATCCGCCTGATTTGGCGGGGAAGAAAGGGCAATTCGGTCTTCATGAGTGTGGACCGACAGTGAGTAGCCCGGATATGACTCAGACCACGAGGTATGGGAAGCGGAGAAAACCTCATCAGAAGTCTGGCCAGGAGAAGGTACTGGACAAGGGAGGGATTGGGGAACGTCACAGTATGCGTTGGTCAGGCAGTTATCAGTGTTTATAGGTAATCCGCAGCAGTCCGAATAGGTCCCAATTAGTTTGATACACGCGCTGACGGCCATGTCCTCGTCAGACGTGTCATCCTCAATGCAATCGCAATCAAAGTTCTTGGCTGCCTTGAATATGTTAAGCTTGAGCTTCTCAGATCCAACGGCAATCTCAATACAGCCCGACTCGCAGTCGATGTGGGCGCGGGCTGTGGCCAAGAAAGGTCGACCGAGGATGATCGGACAATCAGAAAGTGAACTAGGAACTTCCATATCTAAAACAAGAAAGTCAACAGGAAAACAAAGACTGTTGACCCTAACCACCACGTCTTCCACCACACCCTTCGGGATTTTGACAGAACGATCTGCCAACTGTAACGTGACAGGGGTGGGTTTCAGATTTCCCAAGGAAAATTTTTTGAGCATGATGGTCGGTATGAGATTGATGGAAGATCCTAGATCAAGCAAGGCACGGTTAAAACTGCAGCCTTGGATGCTACAGGAAATCAGTGGTGTGCCCGGATCTTTCTACTTCGGTGGTAAGTTTGACAGTATAGCACAACTCGCATGAGGCGAGAGAACCACCGGATTCTTAGTCTTCTTTGACTGTCGCCTGGGTGTTATGTAGTCTTTGAAAAATCGAGCGACAGTAGGTATGTGGTCGATTGCCTCGAGCAGGGGTACCTTGATTTCTACATCCCTGAACAAATTACGTAGGTTGTCAAAGGCCTGCGTATTTTTCTTTTTGCCTTTTGGCTCCCTTAGTAGAGCCTCAGGGAATGGGACTGATTCTGGCACAAGTTTTGGTGCATCATCCTCTCGCGAATGCGGTATGCATCCCGAATGAGAGGGCGAAGAAGAAGATGGGCCAGGATCAGGTCGAGGCGGATCGACGGTCTGCTTACCGCTCCTCGTAGTGATAGCATTGGACGATGCGGGTCCAGTGGGATCATACGGTGGAGGAGGGTTTGCAATGGGGATATAAGAGTGTGGTGCTGCAGCAGGATTAGCCTGAATTCCCGGTGGACTGCTCGGAGCTTGCAGAACTTGATTAACCTGTCCCTGAGAAGGTCGTACCTGTGGTTGAGAACCACGGGGCATGAAATTTCGTGGGTTTGGAACAGGTTGGGCGGGAAGAGTGCTCTGAGATCGAGTCGCCATGCGTAGTTGACTGATCTCGGCGTTCTGCTGCGCCAATTGGTGCTGAAGAGAGGTCATGTTCTCTTCATGGCGCTTTGACATTTCCGTCATCATTCGCAACAATTTGTCAAGAGGGCTTGATGCGTGTTCAGTTTGTGGTACGCAAGGGCCTGATGGCGGATTTGCCATAGGATTAAAATGGACCCTTGGGATGACGGGTGCGGACGGTCGCATTGGTCCACCCGCGGGGTTTTGGCACTGCGGGTTGTTGGACCATGCGAAGTTCGGATGATTACGCCACCCTGGGTTATAAGTGGCAGAGAACGGGTTGTTCCCCAGGGCGCAAGCATCTTCTATGCCAGAAGACGCGTCCGCATGTAGATATGCATCTGAGCACACGGAGGCTTGGTCCTCCGTGTCGAAATACTGGCTCGCAGAAGCCAGTTCCACATGACTTACCGAGTCTCTTGGCGCGACACTCGGTAAGGAAGGTCTAACAGGGTTTCTCGGGATAAGCCTGGTATTAGAAGAACTTGGATTGTGACGAAGTGGTGAAGAGGTGGTGTTTGCCATAGATCGGGCGGGGTTGGCCAGAAGCTCGTCCAGCTTCTTGTGCACGACGGAGACTTCATCCAGTTTTTGTGCAATAAGGCTTAGATCAGTGGATGAATGGGAGGGTCACGTGTCAACTTCGTGGACATTTCAGGGCTGGCTGGTACGATTAAAGGCGACAATGGAAGCATTGTTCATCGAGTTTTCACTCATATTTTCAAACAGCTCGAATGCTCCATTCTCGTATTTATTCATAAAGTTCCCTCCGCAGGAAGCGTCTGCAATCTGCTTCAAAGTCTCATTTAGCCCATAGTAGAAAATCTGGGCTATATGCCACTTAGGCAGACCGTGGTGCGGACACTTCCTGAGGAGGTCGTTATACCTCTCCCATGCCTCATGAAATTGTTCGCCGTTTTGTTGCGTAAATGAAGTGATAGCACGGCGAAGCGCATTGGTCCGCCCGATTGGGAAGAACTTCTTGAGAAACGCTGTTCGCATCTCTTCCCAAGAGTGGATGGTTCTCCCAAGGGTGCGTAGCCATTGCGACGCTTTATCCCGTAATGAAAACGGGAACATCTTCATGAGGACTATAGATAACCCGACATTTCTTGGTTTAACGGTTTCAGCAAGTCGGGTTAGGTCTTCCAAGTGGAGAAATGGGTCTTCACTTGCAAGACCATGAAAGTGAAAATTGATTAGGTCAATTATGTTTGGTTTTAATTCAAAGTCGTCCCCGCCCATGGGGACCCGAATTTGTCCTATGGTCTCTGTAGCAGCGGGATTCTGATAAGAGCTAAGAGACCTAGGCTCCTCCCGTTCGGGAGGGTTCTGCATTTCCTCCAATGTTTCCCGAATGGCTTCGATTTGCTCATTATACATTTCCATTTGGGCTTAGAGGCGGGTTATGGGATCTAAGGCTCCACCACCTGGTGGGTTCTGAGGGCGGTTTCCTCCCTCGGGATTTGGGGGTGGGCGTGCAGCCATGTTTGTGGAGGAGGAGGACGATTTGACTTGTTTTCTAGATTTATCAGTCAATTCAAATAGTTCAGGGTTTTGTGACCTCCTCCCAAACATGCACTACCGCAGGAAGAATTGGGGAGATGAGAAGGGAAAAGGGATGAGAGAAATGACGCCGCAAAGGTACACTTGATTACAAATCAATACAGTCAAGTTCCTAACCTCTACAGTGTGCCCTTAGACCGAAAGAACTAAGTTACCTACTATCACGAACTACGGAACCGAATGCGAGCACCGCGGAACCACCGGGCCAGATTGAAAGGCCGTTTGCCCCAGTCTTAGACACCCGATAGCACGCGGGAACTCTCACCAGCACGTAGCCGCTACACGTAGGTAGTTAGACCTCCAATCCTTAAAAAGGGTCAAGTTACTACCAATTTTAATTAGAGGCTTAGGGTCAAGTGCTTTTGGAATGTGAAGGGCGTTGTTTACGGGTAATGCCCAAGTGATTGATTTTAAGAGTGTGTAAGAACAAGCATGCAACGGGGAAATCTCCCCGAATTGAAGTTTTTATTGGCGAATGGTTTTTAGAGTTCAGCCTTAAGTAGTATGAATTTTAGGGTTTTGCTGAATTACCAATTCAACCAATCTCCGGGTTTTGCAAGAATACAGGTTTTCTTTCTAAAGCCCAAGAAACCCTTCTTCAATTATCAGTTAGTTAATGCATGCTAAAATGCAATGGGCTACCCTAAATGGAGATTTCTATGTGTGGATGCGCGAATCAATTTTATACCAATGTGAAAGGGAGCCAAAGCACTTCAATTCAAGTGCTCCCAATCACCAGAAAGATATCCACACACAAGGCTTCAACCAACAGATAAAGAAACTAAAATTGTTGGGGTTGAAGTATTCAGGATCGAATCACAGGCAAGTTTGAAAAGTCGTGGTGGGGTTGGAATCAACTCAATTCCAAATCTCCCCACCAAAAATGTGATCCTGAATTAAAGATAAGTGAGGCAAAAGAGGGATACAAGCAATCTTTTTCTTTGCCTCAAAGAATACTTCCCACGGCGAAAAATCTAAGAATCAAGATTCTCAGATTTTCGCTATGCGAAGTAAGGTGGGAAATCCCGGGGCAGTGGGAGTGAAGACAACCAATCAATCAAGTGAATTTTAATCCACTTGCCCTCAAGAAATCCCAAGAAGTTTTTATAGTTTTTAGTTTAAAATTTTTTTTATTGTGGTGACAAGTTAACCCTAATTTGATGAGAAAAGAAAACCTACTTGTTTGGCAATGTGTGCGAAGCTCCAATGCGATGTCGGTGTCTTCACGCTCTCGTTCCCGCCTTGGATCTGCTCACGTCCTCGACTTCGTCAGCCTTCTTCTCCTTCCACCAGGTTCACCTGCACACCAAAAACAACAATACCCGTGAAGAGAGAAGAGACAAATTTAAAGGAATTGGATAGAAACTTACTCGAAAGTGCACCTCCCCGGCAACGGCGCCAGAAAAGTTACGATGGGTCAGCCCGAATAGGTTGTTAATATGATATTTTTATCGTTGAAATGTGTATAGTGGTTAACCTAATTCAGACCTAACCATCTCTTTACAAATTTTTTTTAACCTGGCCTAATTGATTTTATCTTGTCACTTTTAGGCCCAGGGTCGAACTCAGGGAAGTGGTGTTCAAGTCGAATTTCTACGTTTTCCTTAAAACGCGTCTCTTCCGTTCGTTTATTGTGTTTTTGGTATTTTTCTTATTTCGGTTTTTTTCTGGTAATCCTTGTTCTTGAGGCACACCCTCAAAATTGTGTCCTTGGCTTTTAGCCAAAACAGAGTTTCAAAACACGCCTTGCTACTTGCAAGACGGGGTACCTGCAAATCAAAGATTATCTTTTCACTTTTATACCTTTTTTTTATCTTTTTACTAAGAAGGAAGCTAACAGATAGAAAGTAAATATAGTAGCTATAGATATATATTTATATGTAGTATATATATAAAGGGGTGGGGGTGGAGGTGACGATGGAGTGTAGCACTATGTCGAGTCAGTCGACGTCTAGAGAGACGCAACGAACACGACTAGGTGCCGCGTGGAGTGTGGATGGAGGATGGATGATGTATGGGACCACGCTTTTTTTGTACGCGTGTATCAGGGAATATCAGCAACTGGTGCAAATATTCCCACGATACAGCGTATAGTAAATAACGTAAAAATATATGTACATATGTATGTATATAAGTAAATATATCTATATATATATATATAAATGTATAAGTATATATGTATAGATATATATAGATATATATGTATATATATATGTAGGTGTATATGTATATATATGTATGTATGTATGTATATAGCTATGGATATTTGTATATAAGTATATATATATATAATACTATATAGATGTATATATATATATGTATATAAGTATATATGTATCTAGATATATATATATATATATGTGTATATGTATAAGTATATAGATATGTATATATATATATGTATACGAGTATGTGTATATATATATATATATATATTATATATGTATATGTATATATATATTATATTATATGTATGTATACATAACTATATAGATATACTATGTATATAAGTATATATATATAGATATATGTATATATATGTATATATATATATATATATGTATATATGTTACTATGAGTGTGTGTGTGTGTGTGTGTCGGTGAATGGGTGTGTGTGTGTTGCTGTAAGTTAAATAAAAGAGAGAGAGAGAGAGAGAGAGAACGGAGAGAGAGAGAGAGAGTACGTGAGAGAGAGCGGGAGCGGGCGGGAGAGATCAGCAGAGAGAGAGAGCGGGCTGGAGAGATCGAGCGCGCGGACGATGGCAGCGAGTTAAGACGTCTGCTCGCTGCGGCGGACGTCTGACGCCCCGTCGTCTGAAGGCGGAGGCGGACGTCTGAAGACGGCGGGTGCGGGCACACCTTCACGTAGGGTTCTGCAGGCCTGCGCGAAGTCGACGAGCGGGCGATGGCGCGGAGGAGCGAGCGTGGAGGAGGTTCTGCGGTGGCTGCAGAGGGTCACGGAGGGTCGCGGGGGTCGGCGCGAGGCCGTAACCGGCCGCTGCAGTGCGCACGGTGGCTGGCTGCGGGTGCAATGCGGGGTGGACAGAACGGAGACGGAGGTGGGGAACGGGCCTGCAGGCGCGCGCAGAGGGTTGCGCGCCTGCGGGGAAGGTCGCGGAGGAGGCGGGGGGTGCTGCTGCTGTTGCTGTCGCCGCGGTTTAGCTGCTGCTGCTACTGCTTCAAGCTTCGGAGCTTGAAGCGGCAGCAATGGCGTGGAGACGAAAACGAAGAGAAAAGAAAACACCACGCCCACCGGCTCGTTGAAGAGCTGGGCGGTGGTGCTCCCACTGTGGTGGTGTGCACCACAGTGGGTTCTCCTGCTCGCCGGGTGCCTCCTCGACGGAGGGCCGGCGTATGGAGGGGAGGACGGGAGAGGCAGGTGGTGGACTGCAGGGTGGCGTTTCAGCAGCTCGCCCCTGTTTTCGCGAGGAAGAAGCTACAACTTCTTATAGAGGAGGAGAGCATGGCGGGGAGGCATGGCAGCAGCAGGGAGAGGTGCGGGAGTGGCAGCTGCAGGGAGAGGTGCGGGAAGGAAGCAGGGAGAGGCGCATGGCGTTGCATGCAGCTGCGGGAGGAGTTGCAGCCGCGGGAAGAAGAAAAAAGTTGAAAGTAAAAAATAGAGAAGGGACTTTTGCAAAGAAACACTTGAGAAAAAATGTAAATATGCAAGCCATTTATTCCATTCTCTTCTCCTCTCAATTAAATGCATGCATGCAAGCGTTTTTACAAATGCAACTACAGGATTATAATATACATAGTTAATGCTAGAAAATAGCACAAGAAGCCGTTATTATAGGCGTGTTTTGAGGTGCAAACAATACCCCCAACATTCAACAATCCCCATTTAAATAGAATGTCATTGTGAGCCCGCCACACACACCACATTACGCCTACCATCTTCACCTGCTCCCCTCCATCAGGATGGACTGCCATAAATCATCCCACATGGGTAGAGAAACCCCACATATGTCCTTCCATACATGGTCCGTCACCAAGCACGAAGAGAATAGGTGCATCCTATTATCTAAAGGAAATGTACACAGGGGGAAATTTTGGGGGGGAGTCCCCATCATTTTCGATCTCATTTCACCTGTGATAGGACCATCCCGACGACAAAGCCAACGGAACACTTTGATTTTTAAGGGTATCTTCAACAACCAAATCTTGGTGCAATCCACCTCCCCCCTTCAATGATCATCAGTCAATGAGGCCATCAACTTTTTGTATGCCTTGGTCGGGGTGAACACCCCTTGTTTCCACTTAAGCCCATCTGCCTTGTCCATCAACTGGAATGCTATCAGGTCTGCTAATAGCCTCTCTTGTTCGACCCATGTGCGTCCTCCCTCGCGCAAACCAACCCTTGCAATATTCTACCTTCCACTAGCAGAATCCCAGCAATCAGTAACAGGGATGTTACTGTCAGGAGCTGCAGCATACGCCCGTGGAAACTACTCGTTTAGTCTGCCCAGATTCGACCATTGATCAATCCAAACTTGAAATGTCTTCCATCTCCCACAGCTGTGTCAAATTCTGCCATGTTATCATGCATTGCTTTCTAGACAAAAAGCCAAAATGGTGATGGACAATGAGGAAGGGTCACCCATAGTTGAACCTGCGAGCTGCCATATGACTCCAAGATCAGCTAAGGCCAAATCTTCCCTTTAGCATTTGCCAACTTAACTGCCCATTTTAGTAAAAGGGCATCATTGAATTCCTTGAGAGAATGGATCCCTGTTGCGAATTGTAACGTGCGTATTTGATCAAAAAAAGTGTCATCGTATTGTGTGCAATATGATCTAACAAGACTTGGAGGCCCGATCATTCATCTCTAGGAGGCATTTATGGAAATGCAGATATGAAATCGATCTCTTTCGCTCTACTTGCTTAAAATATCATGTCGGTTTATGGTGATTTATGTATTGATGTATGACATGCTAGTTGCCAAAAGATAATAATTAAAACATGGAACTTCAATCACACCAAAAGATGATAACTAGGCACATGGTGATTTTCAACATATATATTTATATATAAAAAAGATGATGATGATATCAGAGTTGCAAAGCACAGGTAGAGAAATGCTTGTACAGGGAAATAAAACTACTCGCTACCAGAAAATGACAGCATACATGAATCTATGGGGGGATTTTGCATGCATCATTGGGGGAGAATATAGAGATACACTACTAAGCAGTAAATAAAGCATGTAAACTATGAAGAAATAACCTACTAATCTAGCAAAAATAAGGGCATTCGGAGGTGGGCTCCGATGGCCTTTAAGTTGGCTGAGAGGAGGAGGGGCGACCAATGGTGCTTAGGCCGGCCCTAGGAGAGAGGTTGAAGAGGTGATCCAGCAACTTGGCATAGAGGTGGTGGTGGCCATGGTGAAGCTACTCGTGGACAAGGAGGTGGAGTGGATGTGGAATGAAACCAAGAGTGGATGGGTATAAATGGCCACCCCTTAGGTCTTTTTATAGACCTAAGGTAAGCTCTCTAGTGAATTATGGAATTCTATAGAGAGGCCTATGGTGGGAGCTCATGGGAGAGTGAGAGAGAGGGGATGGATGGTAGTTTTTAGATCCACCAAATGTGGATCTAAAAATTGAATGGCTCTTGGTTGCTAATTTTAGCAACCAAGGAAACAACATAAGGTAGAGAGTTCTAGAGAACTCTAGGCTAGGTATTTTCCATGTGGATGGTGTGTGTGGGTCGAAACTTAGATGGCTAGGTTGATTATGCTAGGTTCTAGTGGGCTTAGGTCAAGGTAGGTCTCAAATTATGGTTGTAAACCCTAATTCACTAAGGTAAAGTGAAATTAAACTTAATACAAGTTCAATTGGGTGTGTGGAAACCAAATTGAGAGTAAAATAACTCAATTAAGTCAGGCCTAGGTCAATTGGACTCTCACTGAGTCCAATTGGACAGTGTGTGCCGAGATCAGGGCTCAATTGGACTCAATGAGTCCAATTCAGTAGATTGAAGAGGTTGACCATGATCCAAGTCAATTAGTTTTAGTGAGGACCCAATTAGATCGTTAGGGAATTCTATAGGTGATATACTAGGGTTAGGGCACCTTAATTTAGGTTCCTATGGGGTTGGAATTGGGTTTAGGGACCTAGGAATTCAAGATCCAAGCTTGAATCCAAAAACATGAACTAGAGAGTAGTTTCGAATGTCTAATAATAGTGTCAGACATCTTATAGTTAAAAATCAGAAGTCCACACTTATTGTCTAGAAGTCCAATCAGAGTCAAAAGGGATTCTATGTTCTGTCTTGGGTATTCTGCAGAAATTGGACGTCTGACCAAGTGTCTAGACGTCCAATAACATTGTAGAAGTGGGTTTAAGGTGTGCGGGAGTTCGCTAAGGGTTCTAGACATCCTATAACTTATCTGGACATCCAGATAGAGGCTAGAATTAGGGTTTTAAGGTTTCCTAGGGTGCAGTGACCTAATTTAAGGGTAGTTAAGGCTTGGGGAGGCTTCTAGGCTGTCCTACGGCCAGGATAGACCTGAGTTCTTCACAATTTATTGCTTTATTCCTACTTAATAGAATAGCATACTTTAACTCCCTTACATTATTATCTACTACATCTAATCTAGGTCTTCCACCCAAGCTCTGCTGCAACACTAGTTATTCTTTATTCTTCAAATCCAGCTTTAGATCGAACTTCAGATCCAGCTTCTGATCAGCTTATTACCTGCAATTGACATAATGCACCTAATCAGTACATTATAGCATTATTTTATGCATTGCTAAAAGAAAGTTTTAAGGATGCAAATAATGCTTATGCATGCATGAACTACCCTAACTTATGCTATGTCCTAGCTTAATTTAGGTCAATTATAACCTATGATTGCTATGCAATCATACCCCCATGCCTAAATCTTGCTAGTCCATAGCAAATGCAAGACTAAATTACTCACAGAAGGGTCCCTAAGGGATTGATTATTTTATCAAGTGTATGCCTAGAGATTTTTCTCCTTTCTGTTTTCATCCTATGCTCTAGAATTCCAGACAATCGTGAAAGTGCAGCTATGTAGCTTTTGCAACAAATTCGAGTGAAAAACTAATTCACCTCTAAAGCCTGCACTTGACCTCTAGTAAAAATTCTAGCGGGATAGGCTAATTTTCTTCCCTGGAGGTATTTAAGATATTCTATGAATTCCACCCAACTTTAAGCTTAGGTAGAGAATCTTAGAGGGAAAAGATTATATATTTGGTGGCTCACTCTCACTTGGGGCGACATAGAAATTAGTACTTCAGAATCTAAGTTCCCAAATTATTAAGTAACTCAACTCAGAGAAAGGCGAGAAAAACTATGCTCTCTTCTGGTTCCTTTGTATTCATTCTCTCTCTTTTTTTTCTTTTTTTAGAGCTCACAATCTCACCAGATTCTCACATATGACTTGTGTTTGGTGGTCTCACTTGGCATTAACACTTTAATTAAGTTCCCATAACTCTAACACTAAGTCAGAATTCCTCAGCCAGTATTTGGGCAGTCAGAAACACAAGAAAGGTGGGTTAAGGCCATATTTGGTGGATCTCAAATTTATTTAGTGGTATTGCTTCAATGCAACTGAAACAAACATTAAATATTCTCACTCCTTTTCTGCTCTTTTCTTCTCTTTTTTTCTTTTCCTTTCTTCTCTTTTCTTCTTTTTTTCTTTTTCCCTTTTTCTCATTTTCTCTTTTTTTTTTCTTTTTCTTTCCTTTTCTCATTTTCCCATTTTTTCATTCTTTTTTTTCATATATAATTTTTCTAACTCAACACATTCATGAATTTTATTGAAGAGGCATTATTAAGGATTGGTGGTACTCAAGAGACATTGGGTGGCTTATTTGGTGGAAGCGCCTACTCACGGCACCGGGAAAGATGCATAGGATGGTGTATTTCTGACCTTGGCATCAATACCCTCCTTCCATAAAGAATGGTCGTAACCATCCACCTTAGCCCTAGTTTTATAAAAGCTCACTCTCTGTGTATTTTCCATATTTGGTGGCTCTCAATATTTCGCACAAAAATGTATACGCCGGAACCGAGAGCGAAAACTATCCCTAATCTCTGAGTATCATCACCTAATTATCTAGGATTCCAGATTCCTTGCACTAAGCTTAGAGCACCAGTACACTCTACTCTCATCTCACACTATTTGGTGGATTTTTGGAGGAAAATCTGCCTAACTCCCAAAACACTATCCAATGGTTCAGGAGAAGAAGCACTGCTTCTTCTCCTGAACCATTGGATAGTGTTTTGGGAGTTAGCTTCTCGACAGACTAAAGACGTTTATCAGCCTTCACCATGAATCCATTGTAAATTCTTCCTGTGTGTGAAAAATTATACTGGATTCCAGATTACAGGAATCAACTAGAGGATAAAATCCCTAATGCATTCTCTTCATAAGATAATCTTATTCTTGGATGCACTATGTATATATGCTATAAAAAAGTAACCTCTTATATTCGTACTTCATGAAATTTCCCTTTCGGGTTACATTCAACTTGACCCTAAACTTGCAACAAAAGTTGAGCAGGTGAGTCGGAAGTGGCTATTGTGGATGATTTTTAGTTCCAATGTGAACATTGGAGGTGGAGTCGGTTATTCTTTTATTTAGGATCCTAAAGTACATTTGACATGCAGCTCTGGGGTTTTCCTAAATGTTGGCATAAAAATTTTCAGTTTTGTTGTATCTACCCTCCCATGCCTAAGTTCTTGCATGTCCTCATGCATGAATGTAAAAGAACATAAGTACAGCTGGGAGTAAATGGGTAGAAATCACTTGGAATTGCTCCTAAAATTTTAACTTTCAGCAATGGCCAACCTGACTATATGCAATATGTGAAAAGGAAATATGCTTAAAAGAAAAATATGCTATGTATGAAAATGGTTATGTATAGATGATGGCAGAATGCGAGGTAGATGCTGAGTTTAACGCCTCCAACTGGGAGAGAACTTACTCTGATATCGTCAATAAGATGAATGAGTTCGTCAACTGGAGGAGGTTCTTGGGCCATGAATGGCTTGAGGCACTGGCCATTTACCGTAGATACATGGCCAAATTTTGGGTCCCTAATTTGGACTGCCCCATTAGGATATGGGTGAATCACAACATATGGGCCAGTTCACTTAGACTTAAGCTTCCCCGAAAAAGGTTTCAATCGTGAATCAAACAACCAGACTTGCTGGTTGGGCATGAATGTTTTTCTCCGGATGTGGAGGTCATGAAAGGTCTTGGTCTTGTCCTTGTATATCAATGCACTCTCATAGGCCCCCCGCCGGATCTCTTCTAATTTGCTGAGTTGGAGTTTCTGTTCTTGACCTCTCGCATCGAGGTCAAGGTTACATTTTCACACTGCCCAAAAGGTGCGGTGTTCCAACTCTACAGGAAGGTGACAGGCCTTGCTATATACCACACGATATGGTGACATTCCAAGTGGGGCCTTGTACGCGATTCGATATACCCAGAGTGCATCAACTAATTTATCGGACCAGTCCTTCCTGTCTGGTCTAACTGTCTTCTGGAGAATCAGCTTGATCTGACGGTTAGATGCTTCAGCCTGCCCATTGGTCTACGGGTGATATGGGGTGGCTATACGGTGATGTACCTCATATTTCTTTAATAATGACCTGAAGTGGGTGTGGATGAAGTGGCTTCCCCCGTCGCTAATCAGAGCATGGGGTATTCCGAATCTCGCGAAGATGTATTCCCATATGAAAGAAATGGTATTATGATCAGCCTATCTTGCTGGGATGACCTCGACCCACTTTGAGATAGTCAACGACTAGTAATATGCACTAGAAGCCATGCAAGTTCGGGAAAGGGCCCATAAAATCGATGCCCCAGACGTCGAACACTTATACAACCATGATGGGCTGGAGTGGCATCATGTTTCTCTTGGTCATAGAACCGACCATCTGGCATCGATTGCAGTGCTGGGCATATTCATGTGTATCTCTAAAAATAGTTGGCCAGAAAAATCCCAACTGCAAAATTTTTCCAGCGATTTTCCATCCCGAGAAATGACCACCACAAGCATCATTGTGGCAAAAAGATAACACACTGGGGATCTCAGAATCTGGGATTCAACTTCGAATAATCTGATCCGCTCTAATGCGGAAGAGCAGTGGGTCATCCCAGAGGTAGAATTTGTCCTCCGCAGTAAATTTGAGTTTCTGGTCCTTGGATAGGTTCGTGGGAATCTTGCATGCAGCAAGATAGTTTGAGATATCCACATACCAGGGGAACTCGACAGAGTGAAGTGCCAAAAGGGATTCATCCGAAAATTGGTCGTGGATAGGTAGGGAATAAGGAATGTGGACTGGGTCCAGTCAGGATAAGTGAACCGCCACAACATTCTACTTTCCAGCTTTGTAGCAGATTTCAATATCAAATTCTTACAATAAAAGGATCCATCTGATGAGTCAGGGTTTAGCATCCTTCTTTGCCAACAAATGCCGGAGGGCGGAGTGGTCAGTGAAGATGATAACTTTGGACCCTAATAAATAAGATCTGAATTTCTCTAACTCGAATACTACTGCTGGTAGTTCTTTTTCGGTGATAGTATAATTGCATTGAGCCTCATTCAGCATCTTGCTAGCATAGTATATGACAACAGGTTGTTTCTCTTGACGCTGGCCTAAAATAGCACCGACGACGAAATCAGAAGCATTACACATCATCTCGAAATCAAGCGACTAGTCGGGTGGTTGGAGAATCAGGGAATCACAGACAGTGCTTCGTAAAGTCTCGAAGGCGCTGAGACACGAGGTGTCAAATTCTAATGGGGAATCGACAACAAGGAGATTCGTCAAAGGTCGTGTAATTTTTGAGAAATCGTGTAAGATCTCCGATAGAAGCCAACGTGACCCAAGAATGATCTGATATACTTGACCGAGCTAGGTGGGGATAAGTGGGAAAAAATCTTAGATTTATCTCAATTGGCCTCGAGTCCATTTTTAAAGACCTTATGCCCTAGTACTATACCATCCCTCACCATAAAATGGCTTTTCTCCCAGGATAGTGCTAGGTTTACCTCAATACACCGTTTTAGGATTTTGGTGAGGTTATCAAGACAAGATGCGAAATCATCTCCAAAAATGGAGAAGTCATCCATGAACATCTCCACATAGTCCCCAATCATGTCAGAGAAGATGGCCATCATACAATGCTGAAATGTTGTTGGTGCATTGTAGAGGCCAAAGGGCATCCGCTTGAAAGCGAATCTTCCAAAGGGGCATGTGAATGTGCCCTTGTTTTGATCTTCTAGACTAATTGCTACTTGATTATACCCAAAATACCCATCCAGAAAGCAAAAGAAACTGCGTTCGGCTAATTGTTCCAAGATCTTATCAATGAAAGGCAAAGGAAAGTGATCCTTCTAGGTAGCCATGTTCAATTTCCTATAGTCGATGCAGACCCGCCAAGATGTTGCAGTGTGGGCCGGGATGGACTCGTCTTTATCATTTTTCACTACGGTGAGTCCTGCTTTCTTCGGCACTATCTGAATCGGACTCACCCATTGGCTGTCAGAGATTGGGTATACAATACCTACATCCAGCCATTTGATGATCTCCTTCTCAACAACCTCTAACATATTCGGGTTTAGCCATCTTTGAGGTTGTCTTAAAGGTTTCACCCCCTCATCCGTGTAAATGTGATGAGTGCAAAATGAGGGGTGAATACCGCAGAGATCAGCAATGCTCCACCCTATAGTAGCCTTGTGGTCTTGTAGCGTAGAAATCAATTGATGCTCTTATTCTTGGTTAAGTGGGAAATAATAATGATTGGGTATGTCTCACTTTCTCCCAAGAACACATACTTAAGTGAGTCAGGTAAGGGCTTCAATTCAATTAAGGGTGGGTCAGAGTCAGAGATGGGAATAGGAGGAGCAGACTCGAAGGTGGAAATCTGATGATCCGGATGTGTGTGAATTCCCGTTGATTTGCGACCTGTGAGATAGTCGGTTGTGACTGTGCTAACAGGAAACCAATTAGATGTGGTCACGTCTTCTTGTAACAACAGGGGTGATCCAGTAGTGTACGGATCAAGATAGCTAGATCCAGGGGTGCTGTGGTTAGAAACACACCCTAAACAATCGGATCCTCAGGAGATATGTGCAGTGCAGTGGTCTCAGTCCTGTGTAGATCGAGGTCCAAGAACCCTAATAGTATGGACGAATGAGACATTGGGTCATCACAAAGGAGCCCAATGTTACCACAGTATGCCAAATCTTCGTCTTCACCATCCTCCTCTATGCGATTATAGTCAAAATTCCTTGATGTGCTGAATACACTCATTACCTTGGGCTATCTCCATACACTGGGATGCACAATCAATGTTTGCTCAGGCTGTCGCTGGAAATGGGAGACCCAAAATGCTTAGTGCATCTCGAAGATTAGGAGGAACCTCCATATCGAGAATGAAAAAATTTGCAGGAAAGTAGAATTCGTGGACTTTTACAATCATGTTCTCAACCCCCTTAGTGTTTTTACTAATCTATCAGCCAGCTGAATCGTGACTGAGGTGGGCTTTAACTCCCCAAATCGAAATCGATCAAATATGGCAGTGGGAGTTAGGTTGATGGACGAACCCACATCTAGAAGGGCTCGATCAAATGGAGATCCTGCAAGAAGCAGGATATGAGTGGGGTACCAGGGTCTTTCTTTTCCGGCGGCAAGTCGGCTAGAATCACGGTGCTAGCTTCTTTTGACAGTACCACCTATCATCCAATTCTAGGCTGTCGCTTCGGGGTACAATAGTCCTTGAAGAACCTAGCGACAGCGGGGATGTGATCAATTGCCTCAAGGAGGGGGACCTGAATATGTACTTCCTTGAACATTGACTTCAGGTCCTCAAAATTCCACGTGTCCTTCCGTAGTACATTTCGCTTCAAAGCCTTAGGAAAAGGGATGGGAATCTCTAGGTCAAGTGGCCTCTTACCCTTATCTACCATAGGTGGCTCCTGAGATGAAGAAGGAGTCAAACCTGCATGCAGCAAAGGCTGAGAAAAATCAGGACCCACCTGCCTATGTGGTGGGTCGAATGTCTTCCTTCTACCCCCCAATGAGATAGCATTTGCATCAGCTTGCTGTCCATGAGGTGGTGGGGGAGCGAAAGGGGCAAAGTATGCAGGGTTCTACATCAAAGGCTGCTTGCCATGAGCATAACTAGGTGGTGCAGGAGGCACCTGTAATATGGCGTGTGCCTGTCCCAGTGGTGCCTGAAACCTAGGCAAGGCACCTTGGTTTTGCACATACCGAGGGTTCGGGACGGGTTGGGAGGGCAAGGCTCCCTAAGTCTTATGCTCCTACAACAACTGGTTTTGCGTATTCTGTATAGTCTGTATCTGGTCAGCATCGCCTTCATTATTTGCAAGCTATCCTGTGTATATTTCCTCATCGATTCTTGCAGCTCCTCTTTCAGTGCCTCCAGAGGGTCAGCCCGCTTTGGAGGGTGACTGGTAGCTTGGTGTAGCGGCTGGTATAAACAACAGGGTTGCTACTGCTAATATAGGAATGGCTGCTACCTAGGGTATGTGTTTTGCACATTCCCGTATTGCCTGGTCTAGTAGTGTGTATCTTGATGTGGTCTCTGTGAGTTACCAGACTAGGAGAAGTTCGGATGCTGGTGCCAACCAGGGTTATACGTCTTTAAATTTGGGTTATTACGTCTATATCCTTGAATAGCACTGACGTCCTCCTAGGCCGAAGATGTCAGAGACGTATATCCATCAAAGGGATTATAATCAGTGGGTGGTGCGTAGCCCTAGTCATATGGTGCCAGATCAGGACTATTTATGGGATCTTGATATGCAGGATCTCGTAAATAAGGAGAGGATGCATCCCAAGTGAGTAGATTAACTCGAGCAAGATGGGCTCGGGGTGCGTAGGAGGGTCTTGGAGCAGCAGAGTTCAGGTCAGATTGACCCTGACTAATTTCGTCAATCTTTTTCTCGATCAGGTCTATTCTATACAGCTGCTTGACGATGATATCCATGTCAGCTCTAATAGACTCGTTGTGAGCCCCATGGACACCAACCCGCTGCTGACCAGGCTGCTGGAACTGGTTCATAGATGCCGCATTCATCGAGTTCCCTGCCAAATATTTGAACAACGCAAATGCGTTGTTCTCATCTTTCATGAGGAAATTCCCGCCACTAGATGCATCAGCCAGATACCAATGTGTGTCATCCAACCCATGGTAAAAGATCTGAGCTAGGTGCCATCTGGGTATACCATGGTGCGGGCATTTCCGGCGAAGGTCGTGAAATCAATCCCAGGAGTCATGCAACTTCTCCTCAGCTCCTTGGGAGAAAGTCATGATCGCATGCCCCATCGCATTCATTCGACCGATCGAGAAGAACTTTTGTAGGAATTCACGTCGTAATTCTGGCTAGGTTCCAATTGGCTTCCCAATGGTCTTGAACCAGTATGAAGCTTTGTCCCTTAGAGAAAATGAGAAAAGCTTCATCAGAACAATCCCAAGATCGACATTTTTTGGTCGAATCATTTCTTCAAGTCGACTCAGGTCCTCTAAGTGCTGGAATGGATCTTCTCTTGAGTTTCCATAAAAATGACTGCTGATCAAACCGATCACATTAGGCTTGAGCTCAACTGTGTCTCTGCCTACGGGAATCCAAGATAAGGGTGCGACGATCGGTGCGACTGGATCATAGAAATCCTGAAGTTGTTCTCCTCATGGTGGATGCTGCATTCTGTCAAGCATCGTCAAGATACAGTTCATGCTCTGCTGATGCCGCTCCTCAAATTCAAGCACCTGGGCTTCCAGACATGCCATCAGGTCCAGATTACCAGCATCTTGACCTGGTCTAGGTCCAGGATTAGCCATTGCAACTAAGGGAGTAGAAGAAGTGGGGGGAGAAGATGGTCCTGGTGAGGTGAATCGCCTCCTTTGGAGTGGCTCCCAAGGTCCAACTAGTTGAGGTCTAAGTGACCTCCTTCCTTGCATACACCACCCAACCGCTGGGTTGGTGCAGCCAAGCCAGACGAGGCTAAGGCCCTGTCAATCAGATGATCCTTATGATCAGGTGACCAGATTTTTCATTTTAAGTTCAAATTCGTGAAGAAAAATTCGTCATGCAACTGCCTGAAAGTTATTTCCGCCTCTCAAGCTAACCCAGCCAGTCTGGTTACGAGGTGACTAAGGGGAAGGTTCTTCCTTTGGCTTACACCTCCGGTTCCGTTACCCCTTAGCTGCGGTCATTTGACACTACCCCGCATACTTAGTCATCAGGTTTGGCAAAAGATATTGAAAACACACAGTAGTATGACAACGAATTCGGGTTGATTTCGTGTTTAAAAATTAATTTTAGCCCTTTTTTCTTCAATTGAGGTTTATGGTGAGCGGCTCACAAGGTGACCAAGCTCGCTAGCTAAACCTTAGAGTTGATCAAGTCTAGTTTAGCCCAAATATATGGTCTCTAGAATATAACCTTAAAGATGTAACCTAGGGTTCATGCAATTTTAGGGTTTTTTTGTTTCTTCTTCAGCAGACCACGAAATTAAGACTAATTCTCTAATAAAAAATGGAATCAGAATAAGCTGAAATGTGGCAAGCACATTTCTTTTTCAATTATCCTTTCAGAGAATATTTTTTTGTAATTTTTACTATTTCAACCGAATTTCTAGAGATTATTGAATGTCAGGGTGTCAGCTCTAGAATTTTCACCCCTGGTCAATTTTTCAAATTGAAACAATATAAATGACTTTCAAAAATTTGGGAAAAATATGGAAATTAAGCCCAATGAGATCAAATTTCAAAGCCCTAACATTTTTGCTCAAAATAGATTTGTGGATTGCTCAGAATTACTTTTTGAATTTTAAAAAATCTTAAATCTAGGTCAATCTGACCTCCTTGCACTTCGCGAATTTTTAAAAATTGTGTACTTGGAATTTTTTCAAAAGAATGGTGCTGTTTGAAAGATGGTCTGAAAATGAAGGTATAGCCCAAATTTCAAAATATTTCGCTCATTAATTTTTCAGCAATTGAATTTTCAAATTGGAATTTGAAATTTGGTCGAAAATCAGAGGGTGGTGGGAAAGATTTTAAAAGGTGTTTGAGTTTAAAATTCAAACTTTCCACCAAATTTTTTTTTTTCAAGAAGGATTTTCTTTTTCAAAGGATTTTCTTTTTTTTTTGCTTTTTCAAAACTCTCCTAGGATTCAAAAGGAAACCTAATCTAACTACCTAGATTTTTTTTCTTTGAATTTTTTCCTTTTCAACGAAAATAAATAGGTCTTTTTTTATTTTTTTTCAAATAAATCTAACCTAGGGTTCAGAAAGGGAATCCTAATCTAAGATGAGATGTGCACCTGATTTTTGTTTTAATCTGCGCTCGTTGCATGCACATATACCTGTTTTTCTTGTTGTCCTTCACATCAAAAGATAAGCAAAGGAAGATTTATCGGTGATAATTCAAGAGATTGAAATAAAAAATGACGTTGCCTCCCCAGCAACGGCACCATTTTGTTGTGAATCATAGCACGTGTATTTGATTAGAAAAAGAGTCATAGTATAGTGCACAATACGATCAACAAAAATAATTTCTAAGGATAACGAGACTTGGAGTCCTGGTCATTCATCTCTGGGAGGCGTTTATGGAAATGCGGATTTGAAATCGCTCTCTTTCACTCTACTTTCTTAAAATCACATGTCGGTTTATGGTGATTTACGTATTGATGTACGACATGCTAGTTGCCAAAAGATAGTAATTAAAACATGCAACATCAATCACACCAAATGATGATAACTTGGAAAATGGTGATTTTCAACATATATATTTATATATATATAAGATGATGATGATATCAGAGTTGCAAAGCACAAGTAGTGGAATGCTTGTATAGGGATATAAAACTACTCGCTACCAGAAAACGACTGCATACATGAATCTATAGGGAGATTTTGCATGCATCATTAGGGGAGAGTATAGAGCTACACTACTAAGCAGTAAATAAAGCATGTAAACTATGAAGAACTAAGATACTTATCTAGTAGAAATAAGGGCATTCGGAGGTGGGCTCCGATGGCCTTTGAGTTGGTTGAGAGGAGGAGGGGCGGCCAATGGTGCTTAGGCCGACCCTTGGAGAGAGGTTGAAGAGGTGATCCAGCATCTTGGCGTGGAGGTGGTAGTGGCCATGGTGAAGCAACTCGTGGACATGGAGGTGGAGTGGATGTGGAATGAAACTAAGCTAAATGGAACCAAGAGTGAATGGGTGGAAATGGCCACCCCTTAGGTCTTTTTATAGACCTAAGGGAAGCTCTCTAGAGAATTATGGAATTCTCTAGAGAGGCCTATGGTGGGAGCTCGTGAGAGAGTGAGAAAGAGGGGATGGATGGTAGTTTTTAGATCCACCAAATGTGGATCTAAAAATTGAATGGTTCTTGGTTGCTAATTTTAGCAACCAAGGCAACAACACAAGGTAGAGAGTTCTAGAGAACTCTAGGCTAGGTATTTTTCATGTGGATGGTTTGTGTGGGTGTTTGTGGGTTGAAAGTTAGATGGCTAGGTTGATTATGTTAGGTTCTACTAGGTTTAGGTCAAGACAGGTCTCAAATTATGGTTGTAAACCCTAATTCACTAAGGTAAAGTGAAATTAAACTTAATACAAGTTTAATTGGGTGTGTGGAAACCTAATTGAGAGTAAAATAACTCAATTAAGTTAGGCCTAGGTCAATTGGACTCTCACTGAGTCCAATTGGACAATGTATGCTGAGATCAGGGCTCAATTGGACTCAATGAGTCCAATTGAATAGACTGAAGGGATTGACCATGGTCCAAGTCAATTAAGTTTAGTGAGGGCTTTATTAGATCCTTAGGGAGTTCTAGATGTGATGTACTCAGTTTAGGGCACCTTAATTTAGGTTTAGGGACCTAGGAATTCAAGATCCAAGCTTGAATTCAAAAACAGGAACTAGAGAGCGGTTCCGGATGTCAAATAATAGTGTCAGATGTCTTATAGTGAAAAATTAGAAGTTCGCAATTATTGTCTACACGTCCAATCAAAGTTAGAAGGGATTCTAGGTTCTGTCTTGGGTATTCTGTAGAAATTGGACGTCTGACCAAGTGTCTGGACGTCCAATAACATTGCAGAAGTAGGTTTAAGGTGTTTGGGAGTTGGCTAAGGGTTCTGGACATTATATAACTTATCTAGATGTCCAGATAGAGGCTAGAATTAGGGTTTTAAGGTTTCCTAGGGTGCGGTGACATAATCTAAGGGTGGCTAAGGCTTGGGGAGGCTTCTAGGCTGTCCTAGGGCTAGGATGGACCAAAGTTCTTCACAATTTATTGCTTTATTCCTACTTAATAGAATAGCATACCTTAACTCCCTTACATTATTATCTACTACATCTAATCTAAGTCTTCCACTCCAGCTCTACTGCAACACCAGTTGTTCTTTATTCTTCAGATCCTACTTTAGATCCAACTTTAGATCTAACTTCATATCAGCTTATTACCTGCAATTGACATAATGCACCTAATCAGTACATTATAGCATTATTTTATGCATAACTAAAGGAAAGCAGTAAGGTTGCAAATAATGCTTATGCATGCATGAACTACCCTAGATTATGCTAAGTTCTAGCCTAATTTAGGTCAATTAACACCTATGATTACTACACAATCAATCCCCATCCCTCCCTTGGAACAAGGTGATTAGCCCATAGTTGTGGGCTATTTGAGTATTTAAGTGCCTAGACATTAGGTTAATTCTAACAATTATTTAGTATAAATTAAGATGTAAATAGATTAATTCATATTTCTAATTTAATTACATAATTCATGCATTGCATTCATATTTTAAATGCATTTAGAATTAGCTTAGAATGGCATTCGTTTAATTAGCTAACCAATTAGGTACATTGTTTAAGTTAACATAAAAGTTGAGGGTTTGTATATAAATAATCATAATATTTTAATAATATCCTTTATTCTTCTTCTTTTCAGCAATGGCTCAGGTGCCGCTGCAACGCCTCCTGCCGCACTAAAGCACATTCATGGATCAGCGGAGAAGGTGGATCTGCTCCCGCCTCTCCATTCAAATTCGTGAAGTCAACTATAAAAAGAGGAGAGAGGCTACCGAGCGGAGCAGGCCTCCACCATCGACCCACCACTGTGCAGAGAGTTCTTTTCTCTTCCATTCCACACCGCCGGCCTCAACCGCGGCGACGACCCTCCACCACTGTGGGCGTGTTGTGTGACAGGCCACACCACCATCCGGAGGTCGTTCGCATTACCGTGAGCATCTCGCCGTGCACCTCCCTCGCCGTTGTCATCAACAACCACCGTCGCTGCAATCACCCCTCAGCTAGTTAAGACGTCCGAGAAGTTTCCCGGACGTCTGAAGCTTCGACCTCCCACTCATGCAACAACCACACTCACCAGCTCACCTGAACCGCCAGCCCTCACCCGCTCACTCCACGCCCTCCAACCGCGCGCAAGGTGGGCACGGCTAGCAGTCTTCCCACGCCTCCAGCCTTCATGCGTACCCGCGCCCACCTCTAACGGTGTGCGCACCCACTTGCAGCCTTCCCGCTTCTACGCGCCTTCCGCCTGCAACCTCCCGGCCGCTACCTGTAGTGCTCCGCCAACAGGCCGCGTACACCCACACCAGCGTGCAGCACCGGCTGCAGCACTAACCCGCACGCAGCAATAGAGCCGCCCTCCTCCAGTGCCTGTAGCGCCTCCCTCCTGTGCATGCAACAGGTCGCGCGCACCCACTCCACCCGCATGCAGCAGCAGAGCCGCCTTCCTCCAGCACGCGCACTCGCCTGTAGCGCCTTTCGCGAACAGGCCGTACGCACCGCCAGCCAACAGCAGCTACAGCACCATTTGCAGCCACCTCCGCCGCAGCTCTGTTCGGCCGGCTCCGGCCACCGCGTGACACGCCGCCACCACCGCTTCGAAGCCCTCGGTCCAAAGAACTTCCTCCGAGCTTCCCGCGTCGGGCCATCCACTCTTCTTCATGCACGGCCAAGGGGAATAAATCCACTATTTTGCTACAGTAACATTGCCATTAATAATTACATTTTCTACCATTGTCAATTTTTAATGATATTTTATTGATTCTGCATTGCAACAAATATCCTCTAGTTATTAAGAATTGCTATTTCAGCATGATTTCTTGATTCAACCTTAATCTGAAGGCAATTTTGGCTTGATTCTTGTCTA
The DNA here is from genome assembly GCA_037157565.1 of Thalassia testudinum. Taxonomy (NCBI): domain Eukaryota; kingdom Viridiplantae; phylum Streptophyta; class Magnoliopsida; order Alismatales; family Hydrocharitaceae; genus Thalassia; species Thalassia testudinum. Next base: position 126,017,126 of record JAZHRO010000024.1, read on the forward strand.
AACTAACTACGAACAAACGTTTTTAACCGATGAGAATTTAAATACGTCATTGCCTCCCTGTCGATACGACCCACTCTTTTGCGAGTGGTTATTTCTTTTCAAATATTGATTAATCGATTTTTCCACCACATAAAACTGCAAATGACTTTAAAGTGAAGAATCGACAAGTCAAATGGCGCCGTTGCCGGGGAGGCGACAGACACAATAATTTCACCAGGTTTTATTTTGATTATTTGTCAATTGCACAGTGATTTGACCATTTATTATTTTCTTTTCTGTGCAAGAAATTTGTGCAAGAATCAGCCATTGTGAGAGGCGACCCTTGACGTCGCCAGAGGAGAATTAGACGAGCTATTTTGAAGAGGAGAAGGGTGAGGACGCGACAGACATCATTTTATATTTAATCGCTAATTTAATTAGAATAGAAATAAGACTTTAGATTTAATTTTTCATTGCATTTTGTTTGAAACCCTTGTTCTGGGGTATATTTTGAAGGGTTTGTTTCCCGATTTTGTTTTGGGCCCGTGTTGGGTAATTTTTGGGAGCCTATTCCCTTTTCTTTAGATTTAGGTTTTTAGTTTATTGATTATTTTTATTTTCTTATGCATAAGTAGTTTTAAAAATTAAAAAAAAAATGAGCTGCCCGCTAGAAGCTGCCTGCCCCTAGGACGAACCATTTAGGTCTGTATGAGCAGCCTCTAGATTTACTTCTCTACATTGCGTGCATTCTCGCATCGTTGATTGCTGGAAGCAAGGTACGCATTTTCTTACTTTGCATCTTATTCTTGCTCACGCATTGCATTTGGACTTAATGCGAAGACCACCTAATCTGTATTGAATAAATTAAACAAGTGGTCACATATTTTCTAGAAAAAGGACTAATTAAAGGAGGGACATTTTAAAAACCAAGGATTTGATTTTCAAACTTGGCGTGCGATTCAAAATTCAAAATCTTTTGCGATGTATGCACACTTATTTCACTTGCACCACGGCACGCTTCTAGACACTCCTTAGGTTTGGAAATACTAGGACAAGAGCCCTCCTACTGTTGGATTCTGAAGTGTTCGGAACTTGAGATCAAAGGTTTTGTAAATCCAAAGAGGGGGATACCCTGTCATGGATTTTTGGGGGTAGTTGAGAAGCACCGCGAAAGCACAGCTTCAAAGGAAGACTTAGGCCTACTTGCATCCCTCGATCTTCCATCTTTGGAGTTGCTCTACCATTTGAGATTTAGGGAAGAACACCTAAGCTCCAACTAGGTCTTCTTAGGCGAGCCGTAGGTCGACAATAGGTGCGTAAATTGATTGAACAAATTGTATTGTCACCTGCAATCTGACTTAAAATAAAAAGCCTAAATTGGGAAAGACCTAAAAGGTCCTTTTTGAATTGTGTTTTGCTTGGGGAATTCTGATTGAGGTGTGAGTTAGAATGGACCACATTGATTTTCATCCTTTCACATCTTGCCCACACCCTCACCCCCACTCTGCATCCTTCGATCCCAGATGCCGAGATGGTCCATCCCTTGATGGACATAATGACAATCATTGGGATCCGTTTTACTCCTATTATAGGAGTATTGGCCTGGTTAAGCCCTAAATCAGTGAGCAGAACCTAGGAGCGGGATTTGCTTTTCCCAATATCCCACACACCATAGAAATACCCAACCCACCCTCCCTGAAAAATTATTATGCTTGGACAGACACTCCTGGGTACTATAAGCCTGAGCCTGACTTCTCTCATGATAGAAATGACCTCTCCTCTTTGAAGATGGAAATACAGAAAATGCAAAACGAAATGATTGAATTGTTAGGAGAATCTTCGAGAGCAGGCCAAAAAGAAAGAGATGAAATTAGCCACCCAATCTACCCCATTGAGGATGACGTACACCCCTCTACAATAGATGCATCTCCCGTGGGAGAGCTACACTTTAAGTTGGAGGGAAATTCTGGGGAGAATAGCTACTTTTCGAGGATCAATTTTGAAACCTCCCCATTAGATGACACTTCCTTGAGAGATCCACACCTTAGGTGGGAGGAAGATACACATGAAAGTAGCTATGCATTGGATGAAGAAAGTGAAGTTTCCTTGCCAGGAGGGGGTGACGTAATAATTGCGGAAATAAATATAAACAATCTCACAAATTAGACAATCACACAAGTACACAAGTATTTTTAGGTGGAAACCCAAACCGGGTGAAAACCACCACCTAACCCTCTCGAGTTAGGATTTTCTGATCAACCGAGTTGATCAAAATCCACTAAACCGAATCACTTTAAAACGAGGGTGATTCAACCTCAATTACAACCACGCTACTTAGACGAGGGTAGCGTACCTCAACCCCTTCTCTTCACGAGAAGGATTTTGTCTCGCGAAGGAGACGGGAATTCGCAAAGCGAATACCCAACCAAATAACAAAGATAAAACAAGTAATCCTATAGAGCCAACAAAATAATTTTTAACTTAAGCTTCTATAGGAATTAGGATGCTTCCCTTTGAAAGGAGTGTGTCGACGACGCAGATACGTGTACCACGCGACGGCGCAACATCTCTCTCATGAACAACGGCGGGAGAGCAGGTGCGCAACAGCTTGATGCTCTCAAGAGAATGGAGCTTGAGCTTGGAGAGCAAGAGCTAGCTCAGACACAAGAGAGTGGATAGTGTATTACAAAGTGTTTCTTGTGTATCTTGGTGTGTTTTTGTGTTGCAAAGGTTCCTCTCTATTTGTGTTGCAAAGGCTTAGAAAAGCTTCCATAGTCGTTGGGTGCAAAGCCCAAGTGAATAAGCCCGAAATCAGGAACAATCATTGTTCTGACAGGCTTATCAGACGTCTAATTCTGGCATCAGATGTCTGGAAGTTCACTTTAAGACATCTGATTTCAAGGTCAGACGTATGATTTTGGGCGGGTTCCTTCCTGACTTGAATCAGATCTAAACAGGGTTCTTGTGCAAGTCAATCAGACGACATATAGGACGTCTGGCACTATGTCTGGACGTCTGGAAACCTACTTTTTCTGTGGGAATGGATTTCCAAACATTGCAATGGCTAAAAAATCTATGAGAAGAGATTTTGGGTCAGCCGAGGCAAAACGGTCAATTATCAGACGTCTGAAAAGTCCTATGGACGTCTGATAAGGCCCTAACGGTCACATTCTTGACTGTTCGCTAAGCCAGCCAACGGTCCACTAATTGGACGTCTGGCAAAGTCATCAGATGTCTCCTAAGACATCTAGTCCAAGGTCTGGATGTCTGATTTCATCAGACAGAACTAACTATGTCCAGCCTAATAGTTATCAGACGTCTGAATCAACAGTCAGATGTCTTAAAACACTTTATCAGACATCTGATTTGGGAATTAGACGTCTGGAAACTCTGTTTGAACCCTATATTGGTTTTCTAAGTTCTCTACAGAAAACCTAAGTATCCTAGGGTTGTGCAGGAGTTCTTAGGACTACTGTTAGGGTACTTTGAGGCTCTTTAACATAATTTTCTAAGGAAATAAAGAGCAAGAAAATAACGACAAAAGCACATGAAAGGAATAAAAAGAATTCTATCCTATTCTTCTTGTCCTTCCATCTTCAATCTATCGCTCCTCGCGAATCTCCTCTGTTCTCCATCAAGCTCCTCCAATCCGTCCTGGATGCGAACTCGAATTTCGTCTAATCACGTATCCATTTGCAATTGGCCTGAAATCTAAGACTCCAAGTGCAAATGTTAAATAACACGTGTTTTGTTATCATCAAAACAAATGATCGTGGTGCTCTAGCACCAACAGAAAGGTGGCAACCTGAGGAAGATGATGATAAGGTTGAGTATCCAACTGAATTATATTGGAGTCAAAAGAAGGGAATGATGGTACCATTGGAAGACCTCGACCCAAATGATAGTATTTTCGTGACATTTGATGAAGTGGGTCAAAGTCAAGTTGTTAATCCTACCCTCCCTTCTGATCACGATATGGAACTCAAGCCCACCCTTAGGGAACCTAACCCTAAAGAAATTGACCTATCTGAGGAGTTTAATGTTACCAATGTAAACCATTTACCTCAGATAAAGCACCCTAGGGGATCTGATGAGATATTAAATGATTCTAGACCTCGGGTACATGATGAATTGTGTGATGAGGAGAAAGATGAATTATATGAGGAACCTACGTTCAAGATTTGGAGTGACACTAAGGGTGATTATGTCTTATTTGAAGAGTTATCCCCTGAGGATGTCACAAATTTTACCAAATTAGGTTTCCTTAGCACAACCATTGATGATATTTCTCCTCATGATGAAATGATAGAAAATTTGGAAGCAACTTCTAAGATTTATGTGGATTCACATATAGACTCCGGGGAAGATTTGTGTAAAGAACAAAAACCTGGGGATGACATTGATAGGATAATCCCTAGATCTGTTACTTCCAACCTGTCTTCATTCATTTAAAAGTCACCCTCTGATTCGCTTATATCTGAAAGCGAAATTGTGACTCCTGATGAAGAGTAGGAAGATACATGTGATGGTGCAAGGAATGCTAGGGATGAAATTGAGGATTTAGGAAGAGTGTTAGGGATGGACACCAAGCTGATTAAACCCAACCTAGATCTTATGGTCATCTCGCAACCTCGTAACTTGGACACCCTAGATAATCCTTGCCTTAGAGAATTGCTCACTTTTGTTTTGACCAGGGGGCTTAACAGACCAATATTTCCCGTAATGGAGTATCGGGTATGGATTGATGATTTCTTTAGTTAGTCCATTACCCTGGGGGTTTATCTCTGCACCATTCCTTCCCCATTCCTTTTGGAGGATCCATCTTATCCTCCCCCTACCCCTTTGGAGGTTGTTATACCTGTTTATACTTTAGAACCTCCTTTGGTGACCTGGGAAGATTTCATTCCCATCTTAGTTGGGCGAGCATTTGCTATCGGGATTCATCATCAGCTCACCAACATCCTAGGTTACCTATTTTCTAGGCCAACATTGCTTTGCTCATTTTTAGGGCCTATTTCTGCAATTCTTGAACCTGATTTGCAGGTTCTTTGCCTATTCAGCCCAGCTCTGACCCAGGTAATATCCTTCTATGCAATGAGGACATTGCAGAATTTAGGCATGGGGGGGTGTACTTGGGATATACATAGCATAGTGCATTCATTGCATACATTTGCATAAAAAAAAAAAGAGTTTTGAGCTTAACTGGCTAGATCTTGCAGTCTTAAGCAAATCAGAACTCTAGGGTAGACTAAGTTAATTCTAGGGTCAAACTTTAGAAGCTAAATGAGCTACAAGCTTTAGACCTTTAGGGTCCTTTGTGGACTTAAAAACTTAAGTAGGAGTTAAGTTGCAGACCATTCCTCAAGAGGTTGAGGAAGGGAAGCTAGGGTTTGAGTTAAAAGGTGAGGTAGTACCTGGAGTCTTGTTCTACCTTTTGGTTTATGGGTCCTTGTAACCCAAGCATCCAAATTTCAAACACTTGGTTTGGTAATTAACTTAATTTCTTTCTTTCTGAAAAGAGATTTGGTTCTCTTAGTTTTGACTTAGGAAAGGCTTGAAAACACATTTTGATTAGAAGAGTTCCTGCCGCAGGAGAGGTGGAGTATATACTCACCTTGAGGATGCGATGATAACATATTAGCTCCTCGGTGCTTGTCTCTTAGGATGTCCATCCTACTGGGGGCATGTAAGCGCATTGTACGGTTCAGGTACCATGGGCGGCCCTATCTCGAAGTGCCGATTGACATAGGCCTGAATTCGCTTAAGAAATCCATGGGCGATACTATCTCGAAGTGTCAATTGCCAGGAGTTCTTGGGGTCGTTATGGGTGGTGCTATCTCGAAGCTTCGAAATCCAGGCACCCTTCGAGGTATGGTAATGGGGACAATGAATTCGAAACAGACCGTGTTGATAGCTGATCTGAGGTTAGACTTAGAAGAATCAAACAAACAAAATATATATATATATATAAAACTTTTTCCTTTAACTCAAATAACTCAGACCAATGCACAGGCACGGATGCTTTAATCTCAGGGATCAATAAACTTTAGGGTAGAGTCAGAAATCAAGGAAACTTGTGCCTGCAACTCGTCTTTAGCCGACCTAGTCTGTAACTTAGCAACTACTTAGGAACCTTGGGTCTAGAATCTGAACTTAATATGCTTCTGAAGGAAGACTAAGTGAGTTGACTAGTTTACTTGGAGTGCTAGGTTTCGCTTAATTTTGCTAGGGACTGGCAAAAAGTAGGCATGGGGGTATTTGATTAGCCCATAGTTGTGGGCTATTTAAGTATTTAAGTGCCTAGACATTAGGATAGTTCTAAAATTTATTTAGCATAAATTAGGATGTAAATAGATTAATTCATATTTCTAATTTAATTACATAAATCATGCATTGCATTCATATTTTAAATGCATTTTGAATTAGCTTAGAATGGCATTCGTTTAATTAGTTAACCAATTAGGGACATTGTTTAACTTAACATAAAAGTTGAGGGTTTGTATATAAATACCCATAATATTTAATAATATCCTTTATTCTTCTTCTTTTCAGCAATGGCTCATCAGCCATTGCAACGCCTCCTGCCGCACTAAAGCACATTCACGGATCAGCAGAGAAGGTGGATTTGCTCCCGCCTCTCCATTCAAATTCGTGAAGTCAGCTATAAAAAGAGGAGAGAGGCTGCCGAGCGGAGCAGGCCTCCACCACTGACCCACCACTGTGCAGAGAGTTCTTCTCTCTTCCAATCCTCACCGCCGGCCTCAACCGCGGTGACGACCCTCCACCACCGTGGGCGTGTGGTGTGACAGGTCACACCGCCATCCGGAGGTCATCCGCATTACCGTGAGCACCTCGCCGTCGTTATCAACAACCACCGTCGCTGCAATCACCCCTCAGCCAGTTAAGACATCCGGGAAGTTTCCCGGACATCTGAAGCTTCGACCTCCCACTCCTGCAACAACCACACTCACCCGCTCACCAGAACCGCCAGCCCTCACCCGCTCACTCCATGCCCTCCAGCCGCGCGCAAGGCGGGCACGGCCAACAGTCTTTCCACGCCTCCAGCCTTCGTGCGTACCCACACCCACAGATAACAGTGCGCGCACCCACCTGCAGCCTCCCACGTCTGCGCACCTTCCACCTGCAACCTCCCCGCCGCTACCTGCAGTGCTACGCCAACAGGCCGCATGCACCCACGCCAGTGTGCAGCACCGGTTGCAGCACTCACCCGCACTCAGCAGCAGAGCCGCCCTCCTCCAGTGCCTGCAGCGCCTCCCACCTATGCACGCAACAACAGGCCGCGTGCACCCACGCCACCCACACGCAGCAGCAGAGCCGCCCTCCTCCAGCGCGCGCACTCGCCTGCAGCACCTTCCGCCAACAGGCCGCACGCACCGCCTGCCAATAGCAGCTGCAGCACCGTTTACAGCCACCTCCGCCGGAGCTCCGTCCGGCTAGCTCCAGCCACCACGCGACATGCCGCCACCACCGCTTCGAAGCCCTCGATCCAAAGAACTTCCTCCGAGCTTCCCGCGCCCGACCGTCCACTCTTCTTCGCGCACGGCCAAGGGGAATAAATCCCCTATTTTGCTACAGTAACATTGCCATTAATAATTACATTTTCTGCCACTATCAATTTTTAATGATATTTTATTGATTCTGCATTGCAAAAAATATCCTCTAGTTATTAAAAATTGCCATTTCAGCATGATTTCTTGATTCAACCATAATCTGAAGGCAATTTTGGCTTGATTCTTGTCTAAACTTACTACGAACAAACATTTTTAACCAGTGCGAATTTAAATACGTCATTTCCTCCCTGTGGATACGACCCACTCTTCTGCGAGTGGTTATTTCTTTTTAAATATTGATTAGTCGATTTTCCACCACATAAAACTGCAAATGACTTTAAAGCAAACAATCGACACGTCACAAGGTCTACAAAGATGCTGCCATTTCACCGGGTGCAAGAATTTGCCTCCCGCCTTCGCACCTTTCCAAAAGAAACATTTCCTCATGACATCTAACCTCTTCCAAACTGCCTTCGGAGATCTAAACATAGAGAAGAAAAAAACCAGGATAGATGTGATAACCGAATTAAGGAGAATCAGTCTACCTCCCTTCAACGAAAACCTGCTGCTCCAGCCCTCTAATTTAGCTGAAACTTTCTCAAACAATATGGCCCAATCAGTCTTCTTTAATTTACCTTCTCTTAGTGGCAGCCCCAGGAATCTTATTGGTAGCGTAGCCATAGGAGTTTGTAGGATGGTTGAGATTGTTTCCCTCTCCTGACCTGCCATACCGAAGCAAACGAGTGATGACTTCACTCCATTAATTCTAAGGCCCAAAATCTCTCCAAAAATGTCACCAAAGTTAAGAGGGTCTCCACCTCATCCCTTCCTCCTTCAACAAAAAAAATTGTGTCATCGGCGTATTGCAGAATTGGTGCCAGAGCCCTGGAGTTGGAAATAGAATATCCCCGCACCAAACCCTCATTGGCCAGCATAAAAGTGAACTGAGCCAGTGTATCCATAGCTAAGTTAAAGATAAGAGGGGCTAATGGGCACCCTTGCCACACTCCGCATCGTGGCTGCAGCCAAACCCCACAAGGTTTCCCATTAACCAAAGGTGGGAAAGATGAGGTGACTATGCATCTTTTCAATTATTGGGTCCTGAGTGGAGGGAAGCCTCATCGATTGAAAATCTCCCACAAATAGGACCATGCAACAGAGTCATACGCTCTACTAAAATCAACCTTCCACATATATGCTTTGCTCTTCCTTCTGTACCATCCAGCCCCCATCTCCTGCGCCATAATGAAAGACTCCTGAAGCAACCTGTTTGGGAGGAACACCAACTACACAGGACTGATCAGATCAGATAGTACCCCACTCAGTCGATTTGTAAGCACTTTGCTAATTATAAGGTAGATAGAATTCGAAAGTGCTATGGGCCTGAAGTCCGACAACTTCTCTAGCCCACATATCTTTGGTAAGCGAAAAAGATACAACTTATTCAGTCGCTCCACACCTGAATTTCTACACTGAAACTCTTCGATGACCTCCATGACATCCCCTTTAACAACCAGCCAAAATTCTTTGTAAAAAAACACTTGAAACCCATCTGGGCTTAGAGAACCTTTAACATTCATACCAGCCATAACATCAATCACTTCCTATTCGGTAATGGGTTCAATCAAATTTTTTGCTGCAAAGTCTTCTATCCGTGGCATGCGTGATGCTACCATCCCCCATTCTCCCCTCCCCACTACCCTGGTGGTTTCCTTAAAGTATCTAACAACCTCCCCACCAATGTCTTCAGAAGAGGTTAAAATCTGGCCATCCTTCTTTAAGGAAGGGATGAGGTCCATTCTCCTCCTAGAGCTAGCTACCATGAGGAAGAACTTCGTATTCATGTCACCCTCCTTCGCCCACATCTACCGTGATTTCTCCCACCAGTCCACCTCTCTCACCAGGTCTTCAGTGTGAACCACCCTTTGCAAAATCCTCCTCTGTGCGAACTCCTCTTAAGCCAAGATCCCTCTGTTCTCTTTTTCATCCAGATCACACAATACTGCCAAAGCTTCGATCCTACGCTAATTTCTCACCACCTCGATAGTCTACCTATATTCTTTCAACATTAGCCATAGATCTTGTAGTTTCCTCACTAGCTGATAGGTTGTTGAACCATCCACTTGCTTTTGCTCCCACCACCGACTCACCATCTCTTTAAATCCCTCTTCTTTAAGCCAAGACCTTTTGAATTTAAAGTAACTACCTGTGATAGATTCCTGCTCGCTATCCCACAACAAGGGAGTATGATCTGAGAAGGGTCTAAGCATTCTTGTCACAGTAGAGAGTTGGAATCTCTCCAATAAGTCCGCATTCCCAAAGATCCTATCCAATTTTGAAACCAGCCCGTTCCCATTCCTCCACGTAAACTCAACCCCAGCCGAGGAGTACTCATTCAAGCCAAGCTCAGAGGCCACTAGTTAGAAACCAAGGGAAGCTCAGTCAACTCTTCCGTTCCCTCTATCATTCTTCGATAGCACACAATTGAAATCTCCTCCCATGAGCCACGGTATGCCCTCAATATTGCTTGACATTTGACGTAGTTCAGTCTACAAATTACTCCTCAAATGATTTGCACATGGACAAAAAATACAAGAGATGACCAAGTCCTGACCATCCCCTACTGATTGAAATTTGCAAGACACTTGGAACTGACCCTTCCAAACTTCTTTCAGAACTAATTTAGATGTCTTCCACCACACGACCAGACCTCTAGATCTTCCCTGTGAATCCATTGCTCGGACATCAGCTTGACCACCCTAAAGGAGTGATTGCCACAAAGAAACTCCACCTTCTTCAATGTGAGTTTCCTATAGCAGAGTGTAATCCACCTCCCACTCCCAAAGGAAGCAAGCCAGCAAAGCTCGCCACACCCCGTCGCACAATCCTTGCACATTCCAAGTCATAATCCTTATCCCTTGGGCTCTTTAACCCCCTACTGCTCCCCAGCCCTTCTCTCTATGCATAGAATGGATGTAATCTTCTCTTCCTTAATTGCTAACCTCCACCAGTTGTTCTTTCCCGAAGCTTATAAGGGGAGTGCACAGCCTTACCCTTTGAGGACGACTCCATATCATAGCTTGGGCTCTCCGAGGTCATAAAAGAGAAGGGATCTGAACTGCATATTGAGGTGAATCATGTAACCTCCAACCCCTGCCGGTCTAGATTCACCACCATAAGATCCCTGCTAATTTCTACCTCTTGCATCATGTTGCTCATTGTTGATGGTTGTTCCACCCCTGGCATCTGCTCTTCCCGTATCTCTGAGAAATGTAGCTCCTTTCTCTTCTTGGATTCCGGTCGATCTATCTCAAGGGGCCTGCAGCTGTTGTCAGCAATGTGTGCTCCAACCTCCACCTCATGTTCGCTTTGCTGCCCCTGTTGTAGTTCTTCATTACGAAGGATAGCTAGCTTTAGCCAAAGGAGCCACGAGCTCCCCCCACACCTGAGTATAATTTTGTCTGGAATTGGCCCCCCCCCTCAGCACAGAAACCTCCACCTTGATTGATCTCCCATCCCCTTCGCAGAGGCCCACCCTTGCATTCTCTGGCAAGGCGGTGAAGCCCGCCAACACCCCTGCCACCACCTCTCTGGTTCGAAGATGCAAAGGGAGCCCCCATATCTCCATAGTGCCCCACCTATTCTCCACCCTCTGCGAAGATCGATCTTGCAAGGCTCCATCGAAGGGGCACACCAGCCTCCACAAAACAGTCGTCCCCTTGAAGATTATTGCCCAAAAATGAAGACCTTCCACATCAATCATACCCAGGCTGAAAAGCATAAAACGAGCACCACCCAGATGCGCCACCTTCCAGCCCTGAGATGATAAGGATAGGGATCTTACCAAGTTTTGAATCCACTTGAGGGAGGAGCCAATCATGATCTCTCCAATCAGAGCACCCCTTGTTTCCATCTCTGCTGCCCTTACTTCCTCCGTATGAGGGACTTCAACATCGTACGCTTGCCCTATACTCACCGAAGGTGGTGGTGGCATTGCCCCCTTTGCTTCTTGGCCCCTTTTCTATCTACCTTCGTTCTGGTCCTTCTTCCCTACCCTCCTACACGAATCCCTCTTATGACCCCAGCCTCAGCATGCCAAACACAGCGTAGGATATCTGCAAATCGCCACCATGTGACCCCTTCTTCTGCATCGGTAGGACACTATATCTGCATTCCCACCTCTCCGTCTCCTCCAAAAGTCATCGACCCTGTAGGCCGCACGAGTGCTAGCCCTGCTGGCCTCCCTCCTCTCTCTATGACGCCACCTCCTAGACCTCCACACCCTCCAATCGTCATCTTCTTCCCAACCCCTAGCCACCATCCTCCAAGCATATATTCCTCCATTTTGGCGCCGCCCATTAACAACCCTAGGATCACTTAACCACCCTCTACAATCCATCCTAGCCCTCCATCCATTAACTACCCTTAACCCCCTTTCACTCCTATACACAGACCAACACCTACCACCATTAAACCACCTTTGCCTACATAATTTTCTACCATACTTCCACCTTCCATAGAGGGCCAAGAGAAGAAGAACAAGAAGATTAGGGGACACTCTGTCCCCTTGGTGACTTCCCCTCTTCCCTTCTCTCTTGTGCCCAAGCCAGCCAGAGGAGATGCCAGGCAAGGATGACCTTGGGAGGAGGTCTTGAGGGTGGTGCATGCCCACCCTTGGAGGAACTTTTGAGGTGGAAACCATTCACCTTTGGAGGAGCTAAGGCATGCCCCATCTAGGGCTTTCCATGAGGAGGACACACCTTGGAGGAACAATTCAAGGAGAAGGAGAAGGAGGAATCCTTTTCAACTATAGGAGCAACTGCAATTGGAGCAAGGACCCTCCCCTCTTCATCATCATCATCATCAAGAGGATATTGAGTTTTTATTTTTGTCTTTTCTAATTTTTAGTGGAAGCATTCCTCTACTTGTAAAATAATATCTTCCTTCAGTAAAAGTTGCCTTCTTTAAATTTTTGTTGCAATTCCTATTACGTTGTGTTGCTTTTTCCTTAGTGCACACACACTCTCTCTCTAGTTAATCTAGGCCTTCACGTACCTAGAGTAAGCTTAGTGGGAGAAATTGCTTGTCACTTAGGTTTTAGTTCTAATAGCTAAGGTGTAGTCGCCTTCTCGCTTACCAATTTGCCATTACCCGTTATATCATAAACCAACAAAAATGTAATATTCAAAAAACAAAAAGAAAGTTGATTTCCTATTTTTCGATCAAGAGATTCAAATTTTGCAAACTTGCCTACTTGGACAACCCTAAATACTACCACTATCTAGGTTATAAATTTTTAAAGCGATTGCGATTTAACGTGTCATAATGATTTAAAACCCTAATTTCAAATCACGCCAATTTTTCGCATCACTGAAGATCCGGCACAAGCGTCACTAAACCTCTATCTTACGTACCCGTGCGCGGCGCTATTAGCACACACTTCGCGAACCCATGTCCCACATGCCTGTTGGCGCTCCACATGCTACGAGCTGCTGCAAGTGCCCGCTGTTGCGCGCTTATGTGCTACGCACTGCGTTGCACGTGTTGGCGCACGCGTGGCTGCTACTACCCTTGTGCGGCCTGGATAGCGCCACTTGGCTTGATCTAGGTAGTCTATTTTCTTTCCTTTCTAGGTGTCACCACAGACGTTGGATTGGGTCGATTTTCACACTATTGGGCTTCAATCATCGATCTGGATCCATCCGTGAGGTCAGATTTGTCATTTGAAGCTCGAAATTGCGTCACCTAGTCCCTTGGCCGTTGATTTCCTTGGACTGCATAGGGTGCTACGAGATTCCGATCAAGACGATTTCGAAGGTGTTGAACTTTGATCGTCATCCTGATCAAATATGCTTGGTCAGATTGTCAATCCAAGGCCCTGAAATAAATCTCCTTCTCTCCTAACCACAAAAGGACATGAATTACCCTAGAATTTATATAGATTACTCTAAATGCAAAATGATGTTGCTATGCAATATCTATAATATGGAATGCATATCTAAGCTTAGAACATCCATAAATAGGCATTTTAACCTAAATGGATGTGTCGACATCAATCCACAAAAACGTTGCATGCATATTGTAAAATTCTTTCTTTTCTACAACATACACCTTCACACTAGTGTACCACAACTATTTTAGTTCATCGATTAATGGCTGGAGATAAACACCTATTGCATTTTCTGGTTGTTTTGGATCATGGATTAATAGGGTCAGCATCGTAAATGACAATCTCATACGCAACTGATGTAGACAAATTTATTTGGGATAAACTACCCATTTATGCATGTTCCTAAGCTTAGAGCTACATTCCATACTATAAATATTACATAGCATGCATCATTCTACGTTTAGAATAGTGTGTATAAATTTTAGGTTAATTGCGCCCTTTTATGGCTAGGAGAGGAGATCTATTTTAGGGCTTCAGATTGACAATCCGACCGTACGGATTTGATCAGGACGACAATCGGAGTCCAACACCTCTGAAATCGTCTCAATCAGAATCTTGTAGCATCTTATGAAGTTTGAGGAAGATCAATGGTCAAGGGACTAGGTGATGCAATTCAAAGCCTCAAAAAACAAATTCAACCACATAGATGGATCCGGATCAACGATCATAGTCCAATGACGTGAAAATCAACCCAATCAAACATCTGTGGTGCCACTTACAAGCATCTGAAGATGGACGATCCAGATTGCGTCACGTGGCACCGTCCAGACCCTCCAAACTGGCCAGCAGTAACTACTCCTCCTCAAAGGTGTTTCCCCTCGTGAGATCTCGGCTGTTGGATGTCCATCCAATGGCTCTTGCGAAGCCATGTCGCACCCCCTCCCCAACAAGCATGCACTCTCCAAGAGCTCACACCCATTGGATCTTCATCCAACGGTTGCGAGCGGTTGCACGTTGGGTGGTCTTCACGACAATCTACAAGGGCAGCACATCGATCACGATGGTTGCTCTCAAAGGAAGGGCACGGGTTCAAATCTCGCAACCCCCTCAAATTCTCAATTGGACGCAGTCGAACGCAAGGGTGCATGACATGTGCTCACGAGAGCTACATACCCGCAACGCATAGTGGCACATGAAGCTCGACTCCAACACACGTGTGCTACACGGCCACGTGATGCGCACACTAGGAGCATAGCGATTCATGAGTGCTAGCGGTGGTGTCAGCGAGCTTCAAAGACATTTAGGGTGGATCTTTAGCGATGCCTTTGATGTCGCTACAGCCCATAGACGGATTTCTTCCTCTTCTCCTCCACTATAAAAGGACCTATACCCCTCCATCCATCTTCATCCCTTCCTATGCTCTCCTCACCTACTCTAGAGCTCAAAACACACCTTGAGCTTGTGTCCCAAGCCTTTGGGATGCTCCACTAGAGAAAAGAAAAATTATTTTCCACCTTCTCATCACCATTCATGGAGTTCTCATCAGCTGTCTTCTCAACCCCATTCCGAGAAGCGGATCACACCGCGATGCCACCCGTCCTCCCCTCATCTTCCGACACCGTTCTCCTTCCTCCAGCTCCTCAACATCTTCGTTTGGGCCACATCAATGTAGCTTCATCCTCTAAGCAGTCGACAAAGAGGATTTCTCTCACCCCCTTTCCCTTTTACTGCTTTCATAGTGTAGAAGCACTTGTAATAAACATTTGTCAAGCATTTATCTAGAAGTAGTTTTTGATTCTCTCTCTCTTCCTTCATACTTAGCAACTAGAATAGTTCTTTCCTGCTTTCTACAATAGGTTTGTGTAGATAATACTCCTACTTGTGTTCACACTATCATAAAATGCCAAAAAAAATAACAAATATAAAATACCAAAAAGAGACAAAGTAAAACACAATTTTCAAAGAATCAAGCGTCGCCTCCCTGTGTTAGACCTAGGGCTCATCTTGAGTTTCGGTATAAATTTTATTTTGTTAGTAGATTTTGTGACTATGATGATGGGTTCTCTGAAATCGTAACTTTTCCTCACAAAAATACTCTTGCCATTTTGGCACCGTTGCCTGGGAGGCAACGCTCTTTGTTTTTTCTGTGCTTTCCACCTTACTGAACTTTTTTGCTCACTTTGCTCCTTTCTTTCTATTATTACAGGTACCCTTCCAAGGAGAGCCAAAGTGGATAGATCAAAGTAAAGTGCAGTTAAAAGGTTCAGCAATTGTATCCCCCCACCCACCCACTAGATTTCCATTCCATCACTTAATAACTCAAGCTCAAATCAACCTAGATGCTTTTATAAACCCTAGGATAGATCTAATTTTTTGATTGTCACTTCACCTCACCTCACCCACCCGCATAAATTCAAAAACACAAAAAAATACTCTCCTCATGTGGGATTTAATTAAAAGAGACTTAACACCCACAAATTCTCATCCTAAGGCGCACAATCACTTTGATTCTACTACTTAACTAGGATCTGACCTGTGGACCCGGTAGACTTCAACTCAATGCACATAATTGAGTAGAAATTTGATTAGGTTAAGACATTGTGTGCCTTAATCTGTGGTGCGAATAGGCCAATTGATTGATTTGTTGGACCGCACCACTTAAGATAAAATTGATTCATCAGTAGCTTTCCCAATAGGGTTGATTTTTAAGGCTAAACTAGGCACTCCACATTCTTTCCAAGTTTTAAAGGAATATATCAACACCCATGTTTTCAAAACTTGGAGTGTTCTTGTGAACTTGATTGAATACACCTAAGATTAAACACTAAAAGCTACTAAACAAGGTTAAACCCAAAAAGGCACATCATAAAATAGTCTTGCTTGAAAACCTTGGTTGTGCAAACACACATTTTAATTGATCATTAAGGACACAACCCATCTAAAGGACACATCACATTCCAAGAGCACAATCAACCCAAGCCTAATTAAAACTGGGTAGACGTTGACCTTAAGGATTATTTGCTCTTCGGGACTCCAACTGAGATTTTTTTTTATTAATCTGCTTCTACCGGTCCATTTGATGTCTAACTAAGGGAGTAGCCTCAAACGATCACGATTGGGGGGTATCAAAGGAACCAGAGGCACAAGCTAAAGGAAGAACCTTCTCCCCAACCCCTCCCTCTAACTGGTTGGATTGACAGGATAGAAGTAGATGAAATTGCTTCTATCATCTCAAGATGGGTTCTGGGAGTCTGTAGGTCTTTAGGCTACCCACCTAAGGATAGGTTTGGTTGATTGTACTGTAGGGAACCTTTCTCTGCTCGCTTTTCCCTCCTACTTCACCATGCATGCATCCACATCCTGCACACATTTTCAATCCTACCATCCTAACACTAGTTATCCTCAAGATGTTTATTATCCTGACTCGACTTATGATTACCCATCCACTAGCTAAGATAACTTTGATTAGGGATATGATTTCAGACCTCAATGTCCAGGGCCTAACCTTGGACATCATAAACATGACTATTATCCTTCTCAGAGTTACACTGATTATAGATCACTACCCTCATATGAACAAACCAACCAGATCTACAATCAGGAAGGATATGATGATTATAACACCTACCCTCCCCAGGATTATACTGAATATAGGTCATCACCTTTCTTTGAACAACTCGAAACGGCCTATTATCAGGGAGGACCTCAATTTCTTGACTACCCTAGATTAAACCCAAACCCACCCAACCTTGAACCAAACCATCTGGTTCAGGTGAACCAGGTCCAAGATAGGGTGTTGGTTAACTTGAGGAACACTACACAATCTTTAGAAATTCAGCCAACACCATGCACTGAAGCATTAGAGCCTATAATCAAAATGATTGATGAACTTAATAGTTCTTTATTAGATTAGCTCCAAGATGTTAAGGATAGGCACCTGGGTGATTTTTATTTGGGAAGTTGTCAAGATTGAGGATGAAATTTGTGGTTGCCTTAGTCCAATCTTGGGATGATTCCTAAGATGAACCCCCTTCAGGAGAGCCAATGTTAGAACCCGCTCAGGCAATTGTCGAGGGGGACATTTTTTATGAAACCGGGGATGACCAGGTTGGTCTAAAGCAACCCATTGAGGATAAATCGATTTTCTCACTCGAGATCCCTAAGCCAGGGAGAAAGGAAAAATATGTCTCTATAGACCAAGGAACAACATATGATTTTGAGACATATATAAATGAGGATCAAGAATTCTTTGATTGTGATAGTGAAGAATCTGTAGGCGAGGTCTCACTTGAACTCATAGAAAATGGTTTTAGTGAGACAAATGGGCCTGAGGAATCTGATGAATTATTTGATGGCCCTATAATTGTGGAATTTGATTTAGTTGGGGTTGGAGGATTTCGATCCTAAGTTATTGGATGATTCAAATAGTAGCCCTAATCTTAAACCACACCCCAAAGAGCTGAATGAATGATAATACTTTTGAGATCATTGTACCCAAGTCAATCCTGATTCAGTCATAATTATTGGACTTGGATAATTTAGATGGGGTGAATAATATGCAGGAGGTCCCAGAATATGAAATTATGATTATGGAGAGTAGAAATTTGGAAATGAAAATCTTGAAGGCTACTTTTGAGGGACATACAAGTTTGGGTTTAAGGGTTCCTGTTGACCTGAAATCGCTTATTTTCTATCAGGACATTTATGATATTTTTGATTTTGAGAATTTTCAACTCAAGTATAGAATAGTGGATTATCTTTTTGAGCCAAATTCCAAATGGGCAAATACTCTGATTAGTTTAGAACTTTATTTTGTCCAAAATTTTAGACTTGGGTTGCATACCCCAAAGCCACAGGCCTGACCCCGCAAGCACAATGATCTCTGGATCTGGGTGATTTTCATCCAGAATCTTAGAATCACTCGACCCTAGGGCATGGGTCTGCACCACAACTTGGTCCACATCTATGGACATCTTTTGCTGATGGGTTTAAGGATCAATCTTTTAATTCTAATTCTGACCCCCACTTGTGAATTCCTAATTTCTTCTTTGTTTATATATTATGCCCTTAGCACGTGTGTATACTCCTTTCTCTCTATGGAGTTGATCGGATTTTCATAAAATTCGGGTGATATTCTGTTTACTCTGCTCTTTTCATGTCTTTATTTTTACATTGAGGACATTGCATCATTTAGTCATGAGGGGTGGATAATTAATCCTGAAATTATTATGTTAGCTCCGTGGAATTTCTTTTATTTTCTTTACAAAAAAAAATCAAATTCAAAATGACAAAAAAAAATAAAATTAGGAGAAGAGAACTTAGGCATTAGGTTGTTAACTTAAGGAAACGGTACATTAGGACCCGAACACTTAGACTCATCAGGTCTTCGAGCTTGATTAGCCTGGGTGTCCACTAAAATGTGGACTTGTTCTCGAGTCCTTGCCACGTAAATTTTACTTTAATATAGGTAATAAATTGCGGTGATAAGTATAAAACTTATCAACCTGCCCTCTGATTTGAGGGGACTTTAAGTCTAAAGCATCTACACACTATTTGCATTGACTTAATTTTCGGTAGTTCTAACGAAAATTGAGAAGCTAATGAACCTTCTAGGGTGGTATGGTTGGCAAGTTGTCGGTCGTAATAACTCATTGGCCGGTTGTCTAGAACTCAGCCACACGACCATTCTCTTCCTACTGCCATTAGGTAAATCATAGATTAGGGAAGCCACCTACTTAGAAAAAAAAGAAAAAAATAGAGAAATAACCAAAAGAAAAGAAAAGAAAAATAAATAGAAAATAAGAAATATATATATAAGCCACACTTCCCTGCACGAGTATGGCTAGCAAGTTGTTGGTGGTAACAACTCATTGGCCGGTTGTCTAGAAGCTAGCTCACGAAATGCACAAAAATTCCAAAACACATAGGGAAGAAGCAGGGAAGTAGAATAAACCAAGGAGATATATACTGGGTTCTCCATTGTGCTGATCGCATAAAAAGTAAAAAAAAAGTTCGGAGAAAGCTACCAGTTGAATAGATAAACCTTTAGGCATAATTTTTTAGGTCACCTAGGGTCGTAGAAACCTAAAGTTCATTTTAATGGTCCCTTAGTGAGTCTGTCACATTCACAAAGATGTTTAGAACTTAAGATTCTTTTTGACTCTTGAGGGGGTTGGGTGTCCATAGAAAGTTGCCCTCAAACCTTAAACTCAAAAATCCAAAAAAATCAAAAAAGAAGAAAAATTGAAAAAAAATGGTGTATCTTCCCTTTTCAAATAAGGCGAGGACTTAGGCAGTCTACATTTTGGCAGACACCAGGCACTATTGAGTTTTCGTTGTTTAGGATCTTAATTGAAATTTTCTAATGTTAATAAACAACTTAGGCCTAAGTAATCGAATCCTAATTATGTTCTTATACATAGCTTTTAGTTTGATTTTGCTAGGGACTAGCAAAAGGTAGGCATGGGGGCATGATGTAGACACATGTATTTAAGATAAACTACCTATTTATGCATGTTCATAAGCTTAGAGATGCATTCTATACTATAAATATTGCATAGCATGCATATTCTGCATTTGGAATAGTGTGTACAAATTTTAGGTTAATTGCATCCGTTTATGGCCAGGAGAGAATCAAATTTATCTTAGGGCATCAGATTGACGATCCAATCATACGAGTCTGATTAGGATGACGATCAGAGTCCAATGCCTCTGAAATCGTCTTGATTGGAATCCCGTAGCACCTTATGCAGTCCGAGGAAGATCAACGGTCAAGGGACTAGGTAATGCAATTCAAAGCCTCAAATAACAAATCCAACCACACAAATGGATCCAGATCGACGATTACAACCCAACGGCATGAAAATCAACCCAATCCGACATTCGTGGCGCCACTTACAAGCAATTGAAGATGGATGGTCCATATGGCGCCATGTGGCACCATCTAGACCATCCAAACTGGCCAGCAGTAGCCACTCCTCCTCAAAGGCATCTCCCCTCGCGAGATCAGGGCCTTTGGATGGGGATCTGGGTCGTTGGATGTCCATCCAATGGCTCTTGTGAAGCCATGTAGCCCCCCCTCCCCAACAAGCATGCACTCTCCAAGAGCTCACGCTTGTTGGATCTTCATT
Organism: Thalassia testudinum; assembly: GCA_037157565.1. NCBI lineage: Eukaryota > Viridiplantae > Streptophyta > Magnoliopsida > Alismatales > Hydrocharitaceae > Thalassia > Thalassia testudinum. The sequence goes on from JAZHRO010000024.1 coordinate 126,037,696, forward strand.
CAATGGTTATGAGTGGCCATACGTTAGATGGTCTACGTGACAATCCGTGGGGGTAGCACATCGATCGTGAAGGTTGCTCTCAAAGGAAGGGCATGGGTTCGAATCCTGCAACCCCCCTGCCAAACTCTCAATTGGACGTAGACGCATGCAAGGGCGCGTGACAAGCGCACGCAAGAGCCGCGCACCCGCAACGCGCGGCAGCACATGAAGCTCAGCACCAGCACCCACACGCGCGACATGGCAACATGACACAAGGTCGAGTGATGCGCACACCAGCAGTGCAACTGTGCGCGAGTGCCAGCGGTGGTGTGACCGAGCTTCAGCAACGTTTAAGGCGGATCTTCAGGAATGCCTTTGATGTCGCTAGAATAGTTCTTTCTTACTTTCTAGAATAGCTTACCGTAAATAATATTCCTACTTGTTTCCACACTACCATAAAATGCTAAAAAAAATAGCAAATATAAAATACCAAAAAGAAACAAAGTAAAATGTGGTTTTCAAAGAATCAAACGTCGCCTCCCTGTGTTTATCCCAGGGCTCATCTTGAGTTTCAGTGTAAATTTTATTTGGTTAGCCGATTTTGCAACTACGATGATGGGTTCTCCGAAACCCTAACTTTTGCTCACGAAAATACGCTCACCAACAACCAGGGAGGTAAGTTATAAGTGTCCATTACGATTGGCCATATAGAGTACAATGGGTACATACACTTAAATGGATTGAATCCATCGCTTGTATGACCCAACTGCACGTTCCATGCTTCTAAAGAGAACAAATTATTTCCTCCATCAAATCTCTTCCACTACTCTGAATCAGTAGAATGACATATTCTTCCATCTTTAGATTTACAATCCTGGTGCCATGTCATCCATCATGCAATTTTAGTTGATATAAAAAGGCATTGAAGCTTAGGTGTCAGTGGGAAGTAATGAAGATCCTTCTGAGGTTGTTTCCTCTTACTTTCATTTTTACCTTCCTTATATCTCTCATGTCCACATTCGACACAGTTACTCAAGTTTGCAAATTCATTTCTGAAAAGAATGCAGTCATTCGAGCATGCATCGATCTTCTGACATTCCAAACAAAACTTGCGAATCTGTTTCCTTGCCTCATACCATGAAGCCGGAAAACCATTAGGGTTATTCAACAGTTCAGGAATAAATTGAAGTATTTCTGACATGAATTTAGCACTAGCTCTGTTCATAACCTTCAGTTGAAACATCTTCAATAAAAATAACTTTGACATTTTTGTAACACCAAGAGAATAAGATCCTCAGCCACCTTAACAGCATCATAGAATGGATCACAACTGAATGGATATTCCTCATCTATATTTATATCCTCTCCTGCACTCATGTCATTACGTCAACTGTGTTCTATTGTTTATGACTTTCTCAATCAACTCCTCTCCATGAGCTACCTAAGTAGTCTAATGCTGCCACCACCCATTACAAATCAAGTGCTTGAGCACAGTATTATGATCATGCAAAGAACCATTCAAATATCTTCTGCATGGGTAGAAAATATTGTCAAGTTGATCTCCTCGCCTAAATATTTTCCTATCATCATCAAAGGCCCAATCTAGGAATGAAATTACTCTATCCTTTTATTTGGTGTAATTTGAACCTCACAATCCAATCCAAAATTTATCCATTATAACCTAAAATTTAATGTAAAAAAATCACTTATTAGGAAGGGAAAGGACTGAATGATGTGTATCTCAATTAAGATTTTCACTTTATAGCCCATCCTAAAAAATTTGATCACAACTTAGGTTTGCTCATTACATGTAACCTAAGTGCAGTGAAATTTGGTAGCATCTCCCTGCTTGTCTCCAATATACCCCTCAACACTAACTTTAGCTAGATTTCCTTTAATGCTCAATTAAGGGTACCACACGAAACTAGATAACATTAGTTGGTATACTAGAGAAGAACAGGAAGAAGCAACTAAAATTTCACCACACAAGGTTACATGCAACGAGCAAAACTAGGTTGTGATCAAATCTTTAAGGACCTTCTTTAGTTTAGTACTTGACCAAACTAAAGTCAATCAAGTCTTATGGCATGCTACAAAGACAACACATCATGCATGTAAGTGAGGTATACATATACTACCTGCATTGTCCGTATAATATGATCATAAGTCTCGATGGGTGAGTAATTTGGACATAATTTGACTCGAAGGAGTTTTACCCTAAGGGTTAGAATACCTAACGTTTGGGCTCGCGTGCATATATCTTCTTTAGCAAGTGTGTTTATCTAAACAATAACTAATTTGAACATTAAAGAAATTCAACAAAAAACTAAAATATCATTCAATTAAATTAAAAAGATTGAATATATATATACCTCCAACTACTCAAGCCTCTGAGTGTACCCGACATTGATAACCTACAATTTCAAAAGAAAAATTAATTAAATAACATATTATAATCTTAAATGTTAATAACAAATATATTCTCATTCTAAGGACTTAGTAAAAATTTACAGGTGATCATATAAATCCTCCCCAAATGCACATCCATTCTAGGTGAAATCGAATCACCAAATCTTTATCCTATGTATGATTATTTGTTATTTTAAGCGAACCTTTCCCCTATCCACAAACCCGATAGAGCTCCATAAAGAAGGGCTCCGGTCAAGTTTTCTTCCTAAGAATCATACTTTTAATTAGGTTGCAAGTAGTTCCCCACATTTTTAGACCTGCAACTTAGGAGTCAGGCCATGAAGGCCACGCTTAAATGGAAGACAAAAGGATAATTTAAGAATGATTTATCATGGTTAACCAAGTTGAAGAGTATGTAAGTGCCTCTGTTTTGATGAAACAAAATTATGTTTTATTATGAACTAATCTTTCAAGATCACATTTGCACAAATCAAGTCAATTATACTCCATGTGGATTAAAATGAAGATTATCTTTAGTCAATATAATCCTTTATATTTCTTGAGTCTAGAATTACAATAAGGAACCTTAGGATTAAAGACAAACCTTTCTAAATAGTAAAATAAACATTTAGACAAAATATTAGAATTGACTGATCAAATCAATTGACCGATCAAACTAGGAATATTGATTTACCAAATTAGCCTAACGGTCAAATTCAATTTTCTTGTAATTGATTGACTAATTAAATATTTGATTGATCAGTAATTGTTTGACCAATTAAGTTAATTGATCGATCAAAATGAAAATTGATCGACCAATTTGATTCGAATGATTTTTCTCAACAATCCAAATATGCTCCATTTTCACCTATAAATAGGGCTCCACATCCCTCATTTTGAAATATACTTTCAAAGAGAAATCCATCTAGAAAAAAAGCTCTCATGCTTTCTCTCAAAGTGCTTCTGCGCTTCTGTTTTCACGCTCTCCAAAGCACGTCGATTCTAACCTCTACAAAAATTTGATTTGACTTTCATTGAGATTTCATAGGATTATATTATTTTATTTTACTTGTTACTTTGAATACGGATCCCAAGGTATTGGTCAAATCCGTTGTTGTCGTTATTGTGCTTCTCTTTAGGTTAGTAAGAGAAGGGATCATTGTAAGAAGTTGTACCACCCTCGTTCAAGTGGTATGTTAGTGGATTGACTAGCGTTGCCCAGTTGGGAAAATCTTGAGCTGAGAAGCTTAGGTAGTGGTTTTCACCCGGGAAGGGTTTCCACTATAAATCTTTGTGTATATTGTGGGATTATTTTTGTGTGCTATATTTTTATTACAATAGATATCACACTTGATCTTGCGTTTGTGGCCAAGTGAGATCCACAGGCACACCCTCTCATATGATAAATTTGGCATCATGCTTTATAGAATATTATTTAGAAAAGGGGGAGAAAAATGTAAATTTCATTCTTAGAATTTTACTTCTTTAAGTATGATTAATATCAATTCACTTGAGATATATCTTTTTGTTGATAACAAAAAGGGGGAGTAAAATATGCATGTTGAGTGGAGGAGTAATTATAAAGTAATTATTTATTATTCTGGCATGTATAATTGTAGTTTTGTTATCATAAAAAAGGGAGAGAATGTAAGTACCTCTGTTTTGATGAAACAAAGTTATGTTTTACTATGAACTAATCTTTCAGGATCGTGCTTGCACAAATTAAGTCAATTATACTCCGTGTGGATCAAAGTGAAGATTATCTTTAGTCAATGTAATTCTTTTATATTTCTTGAGTCTAGATTTAGTGTAAGGAACCTCAGGATTAAAGATAAACCTTTCTAAATAGTAAAATAAACACTTAGACAGTGTTGATCGACCAAAATATTAGAATTGACCGATCAAATTAATTGATCGATAAAAATATGAATATTAATCAAACAAATTAGCCTAACAGTCAAATCCGATTTTCCCGTAATTGATTGACCAATTAAATATTTGATTGATCAGTAATTGATCAACCAATTAAGTTAACTGATCGATCAAAATGAAAATTGATTGACCAAATAAGTAAACTGATCAACCAATTTAGTTCGAATGATTTTTCTCAACATTCCAAATATGCTCTATTTTCACCTATAAATAGGGCTCCACATCCCTTTTTTCAAAATACACTTTCAAAGAGAAATCCATCTAGAAAAAGAGCAATCATGCTTTCTCTCAAAGTGCTTCTACACTTCTATTTTCATGCTCTCCAAAGCACGTCGATTTGAACCTCTACAAAAATCCAGTTTGACTTTCCTTAAGGTTCCATAGGATTATATTATTTTATTTTACTTGTTGCTTTGATTACGAATCCCAAGCCGTTTGGAGAAATCCATTATTATTGTTGTTGTGCTTCTCTTTAGGTTAGTAAGAGAAGGAATCATTGTAAGAGGTCGTGCCACCCTCGTTCAAGTGGTATGTTAGTGGATTGACTAGCGTTGCCTAGTCAGGAAAATCCTAAGCTGGGAGGCTTAGGTAGTGGTTTTCACTCGGAAGGGTTTCCACTATAAATCTTTGTGTATAATGTGGGATTGTTTTTGTGTGCAATATTTTTATTACAAACGATATCACACTTGATCTTGTGTTTATGGCCAGGTATGATCTACAGGCATACCCTCTCATTTGGTATCAGAGACTGATCGTGAAGTAGACGTCACGCCTCACCTTCACATGGGTGCAACAGGTTTTATGGAGGAAAAATTATTTTCCAACCACCACTATTTGATGGATCGGATTCTGATTATTGGGAAAGAATGATGCAAATTTTTCTTAAAGCAATGGACTTTCAGATTTGGCATATCATCGAATCCAAATATATGCCAAAGAAGAAAGAAGAAAAAGGGCTAATGAAGGAAGAGAAGAACAAAGCAACAAATAATGCCAAAGCCATGAACGCCCTATTTTGTGCATTAACAAGAGATAAATTTGAAAAGGTTGCTTCAAGAAAAAGTGCATATGAGATATGGGACCAACTCTCTGTCACACGAAGAAAGCACTGATGAAGAAGTAACATGGGATGATTCCAACCCAAGTTCGGAATCAGAAATTGAGGAACAAAGCCATGAAGATGGAATTACCCATCTCTGTCTCATGGTGCCAACAAAACCAAGTGAAGAAGAGATAAGTTCTGACCTTACTTTAGACGAATTATTAGATGCATATCATGATTTATACAAGCTAGCTAAAAGATTAAAGAGGGAAAATAAGGAACTTAAGGATAAGTGCTCAAGTTCAGAAAATGAAAAAGATGCTTTATCTCTAGATTTAAAAAATAAAAAAGAGGAATTAAATGAAATAAGAGTTGTGAATATAGAGTTCCATGAGAAAGTAGATCTCAAGGAACAATATATTCACTTTAAAGGCACATTTAATGACCTTAAATATTCTACTAGAACATATGTAGAAAAATATGAGGACATTAAAAAGAATAATTAAAAGAAGATTTGGCATGCATTTTTATATCAAAAGGCCAAGAGAAGATAGTCTAATGGACCCTCTAACTCGAAAGGAATTAACAGCCACGAACCCAAAAGAATATGGGTACCGAAAAAATTTGTGGAAAATTATGTTGCTGTTTATGGGAAAGATCGACATGGAAATTACAATTGGAGAAGTAACCTTCAAGCCAACAATCATCAATTTGGCTATGAAAGATGGTCGAACCAATAATATCAATGGATGCTAGATTTTTGGTGGAGACCCCCTCCGCCTAGCTACTACTATTAGGTATAACTCCTTATACCTTAGTAGGTATCATTCCCAAAACTAAATCTTTATTACCAACTTAGTTATAAATAAGTTTTTAATATAAAATTCACTAAGCGTCAAATTAATTAATTTAGGATAGCAACTTGATAGGGGGAGAAGAATAAAGAGAATCAAACCTTGATAAGGGATCATTGTTTCAAGGAGAGAATCAAGATCACTTTCTTAGTAGCATTTAGATAACATATTTATCTATGTTGGATTGTATAACACTTACACAATACTTCATTTTATTTTGATATGTCATTGTGTTAGACTATCATGAATTTCATCATCTTCTTATCATGAATTTGTTAATTTTCATATGATAAATTTGGCATCATGTTTAATAGACTATTGCTTGAAAAAAGGGGAGAAAAATGTAAATTTCATTCTTAGAATTTTACTTATTTAAGTATGATTAATAACAAGTCACTTGAGATATATCTTTTTGTTGATAACAAAAAGGGGGAGTAAAATATGCATGTTGATAGGAGGAGTAATTCTAAAGTAATTACTTGTTATCCTCACATGTAAGTACCTCTGTCTTGATGAAACAAAATTATGCTTTATTGTGAACTAATCATTCCTGATTACGCTCGCACAAATCAAGTCAATAAAACTCCATGCGGATCAAAGTGAAGATTATCTTTAGTCAATGTAATTCTTTTATACTTCTTGAGTCTAGAATTACTGTAAGGAACCTCGAGATTAAAGACAAACCTTTCTAAATAACAAAACAAACATTTAGACAATCTTGATCGACCAAAATATTAGAATTGATCGATCAAAATAGGAATATTGATCGACCAAATTAGCCTAACGGTCAAATCTGATTTTCCTGTAATTATTTGATTAATTAAATATTTCATCAATTAGCAATTGATCGAATGATTGCATAGCAATCATAGGTCTTAATTGACCTAAATTAGGCTAGAACTTAGCATAAGCTAGTGTAATTCATGCATACATAAGAATTATTTGCATCCTTGCTGCTTTCCCTTAGCTATGCATGAAATAATGATATAATGTACTAATTAAGTGCATTATATAAATTACAGGTAACAAGAAGCTCAGGGGCTGGATCTGAAGCTGGATCTGGAGCTAGACTTGAAGGTAGTGCTGCATCAGAGATGGAGCGAAAGATTAGAATAAAATGTAGTAGAGAAATAATGTAAAGGGTTGAGGTAAGCTATTCTATTGAGTAGAAGTAAAGCAGTTAAATTATGAAGAACTTAGGTTCAATCCTAGCCCTAGGATAGCCCTAGAAGCCTTCCCAAGCCTTAGCTACCCTTAGATTAGGTCACCATAGCCTAGGAAGCCTCAAAACCCTAGTTCCAGCCCTTATCTAGATGTCCAGATGAGTTATTGGACGTCCAGGATCGTTAGCCACAATCCGCACACCTTAAACCCAAGTTTGCAGTGTTATTGGACATCCGGACACTTGGTCAAATGTCCAATTTCTGCAGAATACCCAAGACAGAACCCTGAATCCCTCCTCATTGTGATTGGACATCCAGACAACAAGTCTAGACTTCTGACTTTTTAGTATAAGCTGTCTGATACCCTTATTGGACGTCTGGAACTGTTCTGCAGTTTTTGTTTTGGAATTCAAGCCTTGATCTTGAGTTCCTAAGTCCCTAAACCCAATTCCAACCCTTCGGAGACTAAATTAAGGTACCCCAACACTAGTACAGCACCTCTAAACCTTCCTAAGAGCCTAATTAGGTCCTCACTAAGCCCAATTGACTTGGATCATAGTCAATTATAATTGCCTTTTCAAATGGACTCATAGAGTCCAATTAAGCTCAGATCTCAACCCCCACAAGTCCAATTGGACTCAATGAGAGTCCAATTGACCAAATCCCAATGTAATTGAGTTATTTCACACTCAATTAGGTTCACACTCATTCAATTAAACTTGTGTTAAATTTAATTGCATTTTCTCCATAGCAAATTAGGATTTTCAACCCTAATTTAAGACCTACCCTAACCTAAAAATATTAGGACCTAACCTAGCTCACCTAGCCACCTAGGGCATGACCACACACACACACACACACACCCATTCACTCACCTACACACTCACTAGAGTTCTCTAGAACTCTCTCCACTTGGGTGCCACCCTTGGTTGCTATTTTAAGCAACCAAGGAAGGGTCTTCTTTGAGATCGACATTCTGTGGATCTAAAAGAACCACTCCGCCCTCTCTCTCCCTCTCTCACAAGCTCCCACCAAAGGTCCTCTCTAGAGAATTCCATAATTCTCTAGAGAGCTTCCCTTAGGTCTGTAAAGAGACCTAAGGGGTGGCCATTTGCACCCGTCCATGCTACATTCAATCTTGGCTCCATTCCACCTTCCATCACCACCACCTTAGTATACCTCCATCTCCACGAGCTCCACCATGACTCCACCACCTCCACACCAAGCCTAGATCAACTCTCTCCCTCCTTACTCTAAGGGCTAGCCTACCCACCATTGACCAGCCCTCTTTCCCTTCTCATCCACTCAAAGGCCATCGGAGCCCACCTACGAATGCCCTTATTTCTACTAGCTAAGTAGGTAGAAGTTCTTCGTAGATTTACTACTTTATTACTGCTTAGTAGTGTAGCTCTATATTTATCCCCCAATGATGCATGCATGATCCCCCATAGATTCATGTATGCTATCATTTTCTACTAGCGAGTAGATTATGTTTCAAGCATTTATGTACAAGCATTCCTCTAGCTGTGCTGTAACCACCATCATGCAATCAATGAAATCATCTTTCTATATATATATACATATATATATATATATTTGTGTGTGTGTGTGTGTGTGTGAAAATCACCATGTACTTGACTGCCATATCTTTCGCGTGATAATCAGTTGCTTGCGCTCATTTTATATTTCTATTACAACAGCATGTTGTCCATGAATACATACTTATTATAAATTGACATGTGATCTTAAGCAAGTAGAGTAAGCGAGATCGAAATTAATTTGCATTTCCTAAATGCCTCCCAGAGACGAACGACCGAAACTCCAAGTCTCATTATTTTAGAAATTATTTTTGACGAGTGGATTTCATGACTATACAACAAAGAATGACAGTAGTATTTTCAAACCCGTCATTTCCACATCTATCAAATGCCATTGTTGCCGGGGAGGCAATGCAATTGATTTTCGATCTAAAGCTTTTAGTGACAAATCTTCCTCTACTTATCTTTGGATGTGTAGGAAATCAGGAAAAATGGGATCTGTACACACATCAAGTGCGGAGAAAAAAACTGCTAGGTGCACATCTCTCTCTTAGCTTAGGATTTTTTTTTTAACCATATTTTAGATCTCCTTTTTAGCTAGAAATTTCTTTCTGTAAAAAAAAATTCTACATATTTTGAAAATAAAAAAAATTAAGTAGTTAGACAAGGTTTCCTTCTGAATCTTAGGTTAGTTAGGTTACTTTTAAAAAAAGGAAAAAGAAAATCTTTGAAAAAAAAACATTTTCGAAAAAAAAATTTTCATTTTTGGTGGAAAGTGGTTTGGATTTCAAACATCCTTTTAAAAGATTTCCCACCACCTACTGAAATCCAGCCAGACTTTAATTTCTAATTTAAAAATTCATTTTCCAAATAATTTGTGCACAAAAAATTCTGAAATTTAAGCAAGTACTTCATTTTCAAATAAGCTTTCAAATGACACCATTTATTTAAAGAAATTCAAAGTACAAAATTTTTAAAAATTTGTGAAGTACATGAAGGTCAAACTGACCCAAATTTGAAAATTTTCAAAATTCAAAAATTAATTTCGAGCAATGCACAATTCTACTTTGACTAAAAATGGTGGGTTTTGAAAGCTAATCTCATTATCTTTAATTTCCATATTTTTGCCAAATTTTTTAAAATGATTTGATACTATTTCAAAGCAGAAATTCAACTAGGGGTCAAAATTCCAAATCTAACCCTCTGACATTTAAAAATCACTACAAATTCAGTTGAAATAGTAAATATTTTAAAAAAATATTCTCTAGAAAGATAATTGAAAAAGGAATCTACTTGCCAAATTTCAATTTATTTGTATTCCAATTTTGCTTGAAGAATTATTTTTATTCTTGTGGTTTGCTGAAAAGAAAGAAAAAAAAACCTAGAATTGCATGATCCCTAGGTTACACCATTAGGGTTACACTCTAGAGACCACACATTTGGGCTAACCTAGACTTAGTCAAGTCTAGTGTCTAGCTAGTGAGCTTGGTCACCTTGTGGGCCACTCACCACAAACCCAAGTTGAAGAAAAAAATGGGTTAAAATAAATTTTAAAACACGAAATCTGCCTGAATTTGCTGTCGTACTACTGGGTGATTTCAACCTCTCTTGCCAAACCTAGTGACTAAGCCTGTGGGATAGTGTCAAATGACCACGGCTAAGGGGTAAAGGAACCAGAGGTGAAAGTCGAAGGAAGAACCTTCCTCTTAGTCCCCTCATAACCAGACTGGCTAAGTTAGCTTGAGAGGCGGGAATTACCTTCAGTCCGTTGAATGACGAATTTTTTTCTTCAGGAATTAGAATTCTAATGAAAAATCTGGTCGTCTGATATATAACGACCACTTGATTGAGAGGGCCTTAGCCTTGTCTGGCTAGCTACACCAACCCAGGGGTTGGTTGGTGTATGCAAGGAAGGAGGTCACTTAGACCTCGATTGGTTGGACCCTGAGAGCCACTCCCAAGGAGACAAGTCACCTCACCCGAGCCATTTTCTCCCCAACCCTCTTCTTCTATCTGCTTAGCTGCAATGGCTAACCCTAGATCTGGACCTAATCAGGATCCAGAAGAGTTGGACCTACGGGCTCATCTGAGAGCTCAAGTCACTGAATTAGCTCAACCTTGGGATCAAAACCCAAGGTGGCGAAGATGAGTTTTGCTTCTCATCATCTTTCCTCTTGGGTTGCTGAAATGGCCAACCCATATCCTGACCCTAGGTATTATGACCCGTACCAGTCAGCCCCTCAAGGGACCTCATATTATAACCCTGGGTATGAATTTCATACTCCTACATCTCACCCATGGAATATGGGTAGATATGATTCACCCCTGGAACCCCTGAAGAACTACCACTGTATATGCGACCACATTATAGATTATAGTGAGCTATAACTGAGATGGGCAACAGAGTTGCATCCTATCTACAAGGAATCCATGCTATCAATGATCTGGACCAAAGACGAACCTAGATTTTTCTTTAGGAAACTTTAATGGAGAACCTTCAGGAATTGGCATCAATAACAAGGGTGCTTAAACAGAATCGCATTCTTCAGGAGATGCTGCTTTTGCATTATCAAGTGGAGAACAACCTGGGAGACCCTGAAGAACCTGAATTGACCATGCCAGAAGATAATTCACAGGAGTAGATGCCCGAAAGAAAATCAAGGGAGGAAGAAGCCAGTACAGAAGTAAGACGAGAGCAGGAAACATCTCGAATAGATTCATCTGGAGACTCTATTCGAGAAAATGATGAGGAAAGGACAAATATCTACAGGATTGAGTCGCAATCTAGATACTCTAGATCTTGGGAGACGCACCATGGGAAAAATAACCAAGCTGAGACGAAGGATGAAGATCTAGTTGAGGATATGGATCTAGAGGCGATCATTCCATGTAACGCCACCGATCAATTTATACATTTTCTTGATCCAGCATCATCTGATTTGCACCCTTCTTCTTTCACCTATAAAGGCGATGTTGGAATCTCTAAGACTACACCTTTTGATTTGGATACCCAAAGAACAGAGATAGCCAGGGATGTCTTGCCTGAAGAAATGGACATGTTGTAGACACATCCATTTAGGTTAAAATGCCTATTTATCCTTGTTCCTAGGCTTAGATTTGCATTCCATATTATAAATATTGCATAGCATGCATCATTCTGCATTTAGAGTAGTTGTGCATATTTTAGGTTAATTACATCCTTTTTGTGGTCAGGAGAGGAGATTTATTTTAAAGCCTCGGATTGACGATCCGACTATACAGATCTGATCAAAACGACGATCGAAGTCCAACGCCTCCGAAATCACCTTGATCGAAGTCCCATAGCACCATATGCAGTTCGACGAAGATCAACGACTGGTGTCGGACCCGAATAGGTTGCTAATATGGTGATTTTATCGTTGAAGTGTGTATCGTGGTTAACCTAAATAGGACCTAACCATCTCTTTACAAAAAATTTTTTAGCCTGGCCTACTTGATTTTATCTTGGTCACTTTTAGGCCCAGGGTCGAACTCAGGGAAGTGGGGTTACAAGTCAAGTTTCTACGCCTTTCCTACAACGAGTCTCTTCCATTCGTTTATTGTGTTTTTGGTGTTTTTCTATTTAGATTTCTTTTGGTAATCTTTATCCTTGAGGCACACCCTCAAAATTAGGTTCTTGGCTTTGAGCCAAATCAGGATTCCAAAATGAGTCTTGCTATTCGCAACACGGAGTACCTGCAAGTCAAGGATTATCTTTTCTCTTTTATATATTATTATTTATTTTTTTTACCTTTTTACTAACAGGAAAGAGAAACAGAAATAAAGTAAATATTGTGTATAAATATATATGTATAAAGGGGTGGGGGTGGAGGCGGAGATCGAGTGTAGCACGGTGTCGAGTCGGTCGTCGTCTAGAAAGACGCAACCAACAGGACGAGGTGCCATGTGGAATGTGGGATGGATGGTGGAAGATGTATGCAACGACGCTTTTTGTACACGTGTATCGGGGAATATCAGCAACTGGTGTAAATATTCCTACGATACAGTGTATGGTAAATAATGTGAAAATATATATATGTATATATATGGTTATAAAGATCTAGCTATATATATATATATGTATATATATATATGTTTATATATATATTTATAAGTATATGTATATATGTATGTAGCTATATATGTATATATGTATATGTATATATATATATAGGTATGTAAATATATATATATAAGTATATGTATAGATAGATATATGTATAGATCTATATATATGTATGTATATGATACTATATAGATGTATATATGGGTATGAATATGTATATAGTAATATATGTATATATAGATATATGTAGCTAGATATGTATATATATGTATATATGTGTAGGTATGAGTATATGTGTATATGTATATATATAAGTATATAGATGTATTTATGTATATATATATATATAAGTATATGTATATATGTAAGTATATAGATATATATATGTATATATGTATGTATGTATACTAATACATAAGTATATAGGTACTACTATATGTAAAAATATAAGTATGTATATCAATATATATATGTATACGTATATATATATGTATATAATAGTGTATAGGTGTGTGTGTGTGAGTGGAAGTGTGAGTGTATGTGTGTGTGAGCGTCGGTAAAGAGAGTGTTGTGAGAGAGAGTGAGAGAGAGAGAGAGAGAGCGGGAGAGAGAGGGCAGCTGCGCGCTTCCTACTGGAGTGAAGACGTGCGGTTAAGAAGTCTGTAGTAGCGAGGCGCCGTCTGGTGCTTCAAGCTCGCGCGTAGGTGCGTATACGGGCAAGGACATGCGTGCTGGAGGGCGATGGGTGCGGAGAGGAAACAGCAGCGCACCACGCTGCGTGAAGGGTCGGGTGCGGGTTGGCAGACGCGGGCGCTGGGAGTGGGCGTTCGCAGACGCTGTGGCGGGCGCTGGAGTGGGCATGGGATAACATGCATGCGGAGGTGTTGGGCGGTAGCGGCACATCGGGTAACCGGTAAAGTGAGAAACTCACCGGTCACCCTATTGTAGCCACAGTGTCGTGAACAGTGGCTACAGTGGTCGGGTGAGCCGCGCGACCGGGAGCTACAGGTGCTATGAGTGCGGACGGCTCACGGCTGGCACGTGTGGGCTGGCACGCGAGGAAGAAGGTCTACGCCAGCCAGTTGCAGGCACGGAGAAGCTCACGACAGAGTGCGCGGAGAGGGAGTTGCATGCGCGGAGGAGGGCGAGGGCAATGCGAGCGCTGCTGGGGTGCGCTGGGGTGTTTGGCCAGCCGCTGCCATGATGGGCGGTGGCCGGCTGCAGGTGGAAGAGAGAGCGCAACAGGGCGGAGAAGCGGGAGGCGATGGTGCCTGCGGGCGCGCACGAAGGGAGAGGGCAGCCTACAGGCTTGCGTGGAAAGGAGTGGGGCAGCTGCTGCTGCCCTTGCTGCTGCGTGCGGAGCTTTGAGCTTCAAAGCTTGAAGCTACTGCTCCAATGGTTGGACGTGCTGGAAACATAAAAATGAGGAAAGAGCCACCATGCCCACCGACTCTTTGAAGAGCTGGGCGGTGGTGGTCTCACTGTGGTGGGTGTGCGCAACAGTGAGGGCTTCTGTCCGCTGGGTGTCTCTGTGGAGGGCCGACGTGTGGAGGGAGAGGGAGGAGAGGACGGTGGCCTAGAAGTGATTTGCATTGGGTTTTTTTGAAGTGGGCCAGGCTGCTGATGAAGGAGAAGTCATGGTATTTTTATAGAAAAAGAAAGCCATGCACAGCCATGCCCTGGTTGTGCATGGCTTGCACATGGAGTGGCAGGGAGTGGGCTACTGTGGCTGGCAAGGAGAGGGCTACTATAGGGAAGCATGGCGTGAGGAGAAGAAGAAGATGCATGCAGCCGCGGGAAAGATTTTAAAAATCAAGTGAAATAAAAAATAAAAAGATGGTGAATTAGCAGAGATGCACTTGACGAAAAATGTTAATTGCAAGGCCACTTATTTATTCTCCTCTCCTCTCAATTAAATGCATGCATGCATGTATTTTTACAAATGTGATTATGGAACCCTAATATGCATAGGTAATGCTAGGAAATAGTACAAGATGGCACTATTGCTGGTGTATTTTTGCGGTGCAATCATACCCCCACGCCTATGTTTTGCTAGTCCCTAGCAAAACATTTTTTGTAGTATTTAGAAATGATCTTTAAGCTGAAGATTTTCTTCCGAGGGGACATAGGTGTGTTTATTGTTGGATATTGAGAGAGCCAATTGTGGAGAAGACTACTAGTACTTCAAGTCTCACATGAAAAAGATCATCTCTCGACTAACCAGGACTCTTGATATTTAAACCTTAAGTATGATTTCCAGGACCCAGGAGGTTTTTGCCGTACTCGAGAGCTCAAGAGATTATGGCTTGTGCTTAGTGAAGGATCAAGACTTACCAGATGAACATTAAGACTCAAGCCCAGGGTTTCATGAATCTTTAAGTACAGGTTGGTCCCAGTTTCAGCTTGTGTTTTCGGATTGACCCTTAAGAAGATGACGGAAAAGTCAACTCCCATTTTCTGACATTTGTGGCTCACAGGAAAAATAGGGTATTTGCGACTTGCCCTGAAGAACTTTTTAGGGTAGAGACTTCACAGACATTTGCGAGATATACTGACTTATTTGCATCTTTCTTTTTTTTTTAGAAACACATGTCAGTATATCTCTTACAACATTATTTGGAGGAGCCCACTTTTCTTTTTAGTGGGAGAGTTTCTTTTTTTTGGTGGAAAGAGTCACTCCTATACACAAGACTAAAACCTGGGATAAAAAGTCTACCTACGCGCACAGGTAAGGACTCCACCTTCCCTAATGAACACTAGGGTTGGATCTTATGTTCACCAGGTCTTTCCTGATATGTGTAGTGTGAACCAAGTTTACTTAAGCTCTCAAGTAAAAGCAAACCAACGGATCCTGTACTGGTGTCTCAGGTACAAGAATACGTCCTTAGTTAGGAGAGATTCTGATCTATTTTGTCAATGCTCAAGTGAATTAAGCCTGAGCCTGAGCTAATCAAGCTTCTGTGGCCTGGAAAGTCTTCAAAGCAGAGGTTGAATATCCATAAACACTTATTGTATTTTTGTTTCAGCTTTCAAATCATTACTAAACATCATTTTTATTATTATTATAAATTATTTATATATATTTTTTTTCTTTTTCTTGCATATTTATAAATAGGTGGGAACTGCATGATACCATAAAATACCCAGATCCTATGGATGCCTATCCACCCCCCCATGCCAAACAATACTATGTCCTCATATGCATGCAGGAAAGGTAGAGAAAGGATGAAAGATCGGGTAACGAGAATTGAGGGCAGGGTATACAGCAGGGTGGTAGGGTGGGTGGATGGTGGGTGGTGAAGTGAAAAGTGAAGAGATCGTGATAGCGGCATGAAAAGTGATGGTGGAAGGTGAAAGATCTGGCATTTCCTGGGACGAGGGTGTCCCATGCGGATCAGAAAACAGATCAGGAGGAAGAAGTTGGCCCTCAGATTGGCCAAGAAGAGGGGCTCTTTGGATAGATGGATCCAAAAGGGAAAAGCCCCAGTGAGTAGGATATGGGCTCAAGGTCCCAGTGTGGAGTTGCAAATCCGCCTGATTTGGCAGGAAAGAAAGGGCAATCTGGTCTTCAAGAGTGTGGACCAACAGTGAGTAGCCCGGATATGACTCAGACCACGAGGTATGGGAAGTAGAGAAAACCTCGTCAGAAGTCTAGCCAGAAGAAGGTACGGGACAAGGGAGGGATGGGGGAACGTCACAATATGAGTTGGTCAGGCAGTCATCAGTGTTTATAGGTAATCTGCAGCAGTTTGAATAGGTCCCAATTAGTCCGATACACGCACTGACGGCCATGTCCTCGTCAGACGTGTCATCCTTGATGCAATTGCAATCAAAGTTCTTGGCTACCTTGAAGTTGTTAAATCTGAGCTTTTCAGATCCGACGACAATCTCAATATGGCTCGACTCGCAGTCGATAAGTACACGGGCTATGGCCAAGAAAGGTAGACCAAGGATGATCGGACAATCAGAAAGTGAGCTAGGAACTTCCATATCTAAAACAAGAAAGTCAACAGGAAAACAGAGACTATTGACCCTAACCACCACGTCTTCCACCACACCCTTTGGGATTTTGATAGAACGATCTGCCAATTGTAACATGACAGGGGTGGGTTTCAGATTTCCCATGGAAAATTTTTTGAGCATGATGGTTGGTATAAGATTTATGGAAGATCCTAGATCAAGCAGGGCACGGTTAAAATTGCAGTCTTGGATGCTATAGGAAATGAGTGGTGTGCCCAGATCTTTCTGCTTTGGTGGTAGGTTTGACAGTATAGCACAACTCTCATGAGGTGAGAGAACCACCGGATTCTTAGTTTACTTTGACTGTCACCTGGGTGTTGTGTAGTCTTTGAAAAATCAGGCGACAGTAGGTATGTGGTCAATAGCCTCGAGCAGGGGTACCTTGATTTCTACATCCCTGAACAAATTACGCAGGTTATCAAAGGCCTGCATATCTTTCTTTTTGCCTTTTGGCTCCCTCAGTAGAGCCTGAGGGAATGGAACTGATTCTGGCACCAATTTGGGTGTATCATCCTCTCGCGAATGCGGAGCGCATCCCAAATGAGAGGGTGATGTAGAAGAAGACGGGCCAGGATCAGGTCGAGGCGGATCGACGATCTGCTTACCACTCCTCGTAGTGGTAGCATTGGACAATGAGGGTCCAATGGGATCATACGGCGGAGGAGGGTTCACAATGGGGACATAAGAGTGCGGTGCTGCAGCGGGATTAGCCTGAAATCCTGGTGGAATGCTCGGAGCTTGCAAAATTTGATGAACCTGCCCCTGAGAAGGTCGTACCTATGGTTGAGGACCACCTGGTACGAAATTTCACGGGTTGGGGATAGGTTGGGTGGGAAGAGTACCCTGAGATTGAGTCACCATGCATAGTTGACTGATCTCAACATTCTGCTGCACCAATTCGTGCTGAAGTGAGGTCATGTTCTCTTCATGGCGCTTTGACATATCCATCATCATTCCCATCAATTTATCGAGAGGACTTGATGCGTGTTCAGTTTGCGGTATGCAAGGGCCTGATGGCGGATTCGCCATAGGATTAGACTGAGCCCTTGGGATGACGGGTGTGGATGGTCGCATTGGTCCATCCGCGGGGTTTTGGCACTGCGGGTTGTTGGACCATGCGAAGTTCTGATGATTGTGCCACCCTGGGTTATATGTGGTAGAGAACGGGTTGTTCCCCAGGGCGCAAGCGTCTTCTATGCCAGAAGACGCGTCCACATGTAAGTATCCATCTGAGCACACGGAGGCTTGGTCCTCCGTGTCGAAATACTGGCTCGCAGAAGCCAGTTCCACATGACTTACCGAGTCGCTCGGCGCGACACTCGGTAAGGAAGGTCTTACGGGGTTTCTCAGGATAAGCCTGGTGTTGGAAGAGTTGGGATTGTGACGAAGTGGTGAAGAGGGGGTGTTTGCCATAGATCGGGCGGGGTTGGCCAGAAGCTCATCCAGCTTCTTGTGCAAGACGGAGACTTCATCCAGTTTTTGTGCAATAAGGCTTAGATCAGTGGATGAATGGGAGGGTCCCGTGTCAACTTTGTGGACATTTCAGGGTTGGCTGGTACAATTAATGGCAACAATGGAAGCATTGTTCATCGAGTTTTCACTCATATTTTCAAACAATTCAATTGCTCCATTCTCGTCTTTATTCATAAACTTCCCTCCGGAGGAAGCGTCTGCAATTTGCTTCAAAGTGTCATTTAGCCCATAGTAGAAAATCTGGGTTATATGCCACTTAGGCAGACCATGGTGCGGACACTTCCTGAAGAGGTCGTTATACCTCTCCCACGCCTCATGAAATTGTTCGCCGTTTTGTTGCGTAAATGAAGTGATAGCACGGCGAAGCGCATTGGTTTGCCCGATTGCGAAGAACTTCTTGAGAAACGCTGTTCGCATCTCTTCCCAAGAGTGGATGGTTCTCCCAAGGGTGCGTAACCACTACGACACTTTATCCCGCAATGAAAATGGGAACATTTTCATGAGGACTATGGTAACTCGACATTTCTTGGTTTAACCATTTTAGCCAGTCGGGTTAGGTCTTCCAAGTGGAGAAAAGGATCTTCACTTGCAAGACCTTGGAAGTGAAAATTTATTAGGCCAATTATGTTATGTTTCAGTTCAAAGTCGTCCTCGTCCATGGGGACCCGAATTTGTCTTATGGTCTCTGTAGCAGCGGGATTCTGATAAGAGCTAAGAGACCTAGGCTCCTCCCATTCGGGAGGGTTCTGCATTTCCTCCAATGTTTCCTGAATGGCTTCCATTTGCTCATTATACATTTCCATTTGGGCTTGGAGGCGGGTTATGGGATCTAAGGCTCCACCACCTGGTGGGTTATGAGGGCGATTTCCTCCCTCGAGATTTGGGGGTGGGCATGCAGCCATGTTTGTGGAGGAGGGCAATTCGGCTCTTTTTCTAAAATTATCAGACAATTCAAACAGTTCAGGGTTTTGTGACCTCCTCCCAAACATGCACTACCGCGGGAAGAATTGGGGAGGTGAGAAAGGAAAAGAGATGAGAGAAATAACGCTGCAAAGGTACACTTGATGACAAATCAGTACAATCAAATTCCTAACCTCTATAGTGTGCCCTTAGACCTAAAGATCTAAGTTACCACTATCACGAACTACGGAACCGAATGCGAGCACCGCGGAACCACTGGGCCAGATTGAAAGGCCGTTTGCCCCAGTCTTAGACACCCGATAGCACACGGGAACCCTCACCAGCACGTAGATGCTACACACAAGTAGTTAGACCTCCAATCCTTAAAAAGGGTCAAGTTACTACCAATTTTAGTTAGAGGCTTAGGGTCAAGTGCTTTTGGAATGTGAAGGGCGTTGTTTACGGGTAATGCCCAAGCGATTGATTTTCAGAGTGTGTAAAACAAGCATGCAACGAGGAAATCTCCTCGAATTTAATTGGTGAATGGTTTTTAGAGTTTAGCCTTAAGTAGTATGAATTTTAGGATTTCGCTGAAATACCAATTCAACCAATCTTCGGGTTTTGAGAGAATACAGGTTTTCTTCTAAGCCCAACAAACCCTTCTCCAATATCAGTTGGTTAATGCATGCTTCAATGCAATGGGCTACCCTAATTGGAGATTTCTGTGTGTGGATGCACAAATCAATTTTAGATTTATGTGAAAGTGAGCCAAAGCACTTCAATTCAAGTGCTCCTAATCACCAGAATGATTTCCACACACAAGGCTCAACCAACAGATAAAGAAACTAAAATTGTTGGTGTTGAAATATTCGGGATCGAATCTTAGGCAAGTTGAAAGTCGTGGTGGGGTTGGAATCAACTCAATTCCAAGTCACCCCACCAAAAATGTGATCCCGAATTTGCAAGTAAATGAGGCAAAGAGGAGTGCAATCAATCTTTTTATTTGCCTCAAAGAATACTTCACATGGTGAAAAATTCAAGAATCAAGATTCTCGAATTTTCGCTATGGAAAGTAGTGCGGGAAATCCTGGGGCGGTGGGAGTAAAGGCAATCAATCAAACAAGTGAATTTTAGTCCACTTGCTCCAAGAGATCCCAAGAAGCTTTTCTAGTTTTTTCATTTTAATGATTTTTTTTTAATTAAGGTGACAAGTTAACCTAAGTTGCTAAGAAAAGAAAACCTACTTGTTCGGCAACGTGTGCGAAGCTCCAACGCGTTGTCGGTGTCTTCACGCTCTCGTTCCCACCTTGGATCTGCTCACGTCTTCGACTTCATTTACCAGCCTTTTCCTTGCAATAGGTTCACCTGCACACCAAAAACAGAGACACGCGAGAAGAGAGAAGAGAAACATTGAAAGGAATTGAATAGAAACTTACTTGAAGGTGCACTTCCCTGGCAACGATGCCAGAAAGGGTGTGGTGTCGGACCCGAATAGGTTGTTAATATGGTGATTTTATCGTTGAAGTGTGTATAGTGGTTAACCTAAATCGGACCTAACCATCTATTTACAAAATTTTTTTTAGCCTGGCCAACTTGATTTTATCTTGGTCACTTTTAGGCCCAGGGTCGAACTCTGGGAAGTGGGGTTACAAGTCAAGTTTCTACGCCTTTCCTACAACAAGTCTCTTCCGTTCGTTTATTGTGTTTTTGGTGTTTTTCTATTTAGATTCTTTTTGGTAATCTTTGTCCTTGAGGCACACCCTCAAAATTAGGTTCTTGGCTTTGAGCCAAATCAGGGTTCCAAAACGGGTCTTGCTATTCGCAAGAAGGAGTACCTGCAAGTCAAGGATTATCTTTTCTCTTTTATATATATATATATATTATCGTTTTACTAACAGGAAACTGAAACAGAAATAAAGTAAATATTGTGTGTATATATATATATGTATATATTATATATGTATAAAGGGGTGGGGGTGGAGGTGGAGATGGAGTGTAGCACGGTGTCGAGTCGGTCGTCGTCTAGAAAGATGCAACCAACAGGACGAGGTGTCACGTGGAGTGTGGGATGGATGGTGGAAGATGTATGTGACCACGTTTTTTGTACGCGTGTATCGGGGAATATCAGCAACTGGTGTAGATATTCCTACGATAAAGCGTATGGTAAATAATGTGAAAATATATATATATGTATATATATGGTTATAAAGATCTAGCTATATATATATGTATATATATATTTATAAGTATATGTATATATGTATGTAGCTATATATGTATATATGTATATGTATATATATAGGTACGTAAATATATATATATATATATAAGTATATGTATAGATAGATATATGCATATATCTATATATATATATATATATGTATGTATGTATATATTTATATGTATATGTATGTATATGATACTATATAGATGTATATATGTGTATGAATATGTATATAGTAATATATGTATATATAGATATATGTAGCTAGATATGTATATATATGTATATATATGTATATATAGTTATATAGATATATATATGTATGAATATTTATATATGTATATATGTATAAATATATGTATATATATGTATGTATGAGTATATGTGTATATGTATATATATAAATATATAGATGTATATATGTATATCGACTAATACATAGTTATATAAGTACTACTATATGTATAGATATATGTAAGTATATATGTATATATATATATATAAGTATATGTATATATGAAAATATATATGTATATATATATATATATAAGTATATAGATATATATATGTATATATGTATGTATGTATACAAATACATAAGTATATAGGTACTACTATATGTATAAATATAAGTATATATATATGTATATAAATATATGTATACATATATATCAATATATATATGTATACGTATATATATATGTATACATATATATCAATATATATATATGTATACGTATATATATATGTATATAATAGTGTATAGGTGTGTGTGTGTGTGGAAGTGTGAGTGTATGTGTGTGTGAGTGTCGGTAAAGAGAGTGTTCCGAGAGAGAGTGAGAGAGAGAGAGAGCGGGAGAGAGAGGGCAACCACGCACTTCCTGCTGGAGTGAAGACGCGCGGTTAAGACGTCTGCAGCAGCGGGGCGCCGTCTAGTGCTTCAAGCTCGCGCGCAGGCGCGTATACGTGCAAGGACATGTGCGCTTGAGGGCAATGGGTGCGGAGAGGAAACTGCAGCGCACCGCGCTGCGTGAAGGGTTGGGTGCGGGTTGGCAGACTCAGCCGCTAGGAGCAGGCGTTTCGTAAATGCTGTGGCGGGTGCTGGAGCGGGCGCGGGACTGCACGCGTCCGCTGGAGATGGGCGGTAGCGACGCGCCAGGTGAGCGGTAAAGTGAGAAACTCACCGGTCACCCTACTGTAGCCACAGTGTCGCGCAGAAACGCGTGAACAGTGGCTACATTGGTCAGGCGAGCCGTGGACCGGGAGCTGCAGGTGCTGTGAGTGCGAACGGCTTGCGGCTGGTGCGTGTGGGTTGGCGCACGAGGAAGAAGGTCTGCGCTAGCCAGTTGAAAGCGCGGAGAAGCTCGCGACAGAGCACACAGAGAGGGAGTTGGCGTGCGCAGGGGAGGGCGAGGGTGACACAGGCGCTGTTGGGGTGCGCTGGGGTGCTTGGCCGGCCATTGCAATGACTCACGGTGTCCGGCTGCGGGCTGAAGAGAGAGTGAACACGGCGGAAAAGCGGGAGGCGATGGTGCCTGCAGGCGCACGCGGAGGTAGAGTGCGGCCTGTAGGCTTGCGCGGAAAGGATTGGGGCGGCTACTGCTGCGTGCTGTTGCTGCCCTTGCTGCTGTGTGCAGAGCTTTGAGCTTCAAAGCTTGAAGCTACCGCTCCAGTGGTTGGACGTGCTGAAAACGTAAAAATGAGGAAAGAGCCACCACGCCCACCGACTCTTTGAAGAGCTGGGCGGTGGTGGTCTCACTGTGGTGGGTGTGCACCACAGTGAGGGCTCCTGTCCGCCGGGAGTCTCCGAGGAGGGCCGACGTGTGGAGGGAGAGGGAGGAGAGGACGGTGGCCTGGAAGTGAGCTGCGTTGGGTCTTTTTGAATTGGACCAGGCTGCTGATGAAGAAGTCGTGGTATTTTTATAGAAGAAGAAAGCCATGCACAACCATGTGCTGGCTGTGCATGGCTTGCGCATGGAGTGGCAGGGAGTGGGCTGCTGTGGCTGGCAGGGAGAGGGCTACTGCAGGGAAGCATGGCGTGAGGAGAAGAAGAAGATGCATGCAGCCGCGCGAAAGATTTTAAAAATCAAGTGAAATAAAAAATAAAAAGATGGTGAATTAGCAGAGATGCACTTGAGGAAAAATGTTAATTGCAAGGCCACTTATTTATTCTCCTCTCCTCTCAATTAAATGCATGCATGCATGTATTTTTACAGATGCGATTATGGAACCCTAGTATGCATAGGTAATGCTAGGAAATAGCATAATAAGGCACTATTGCAGGTGTATTTTTGCGTTGCAATCAACAACCAAGGGACTAGATGACATAAGTCGGGGCTTCAAACGACAAATCCGACCGCACGAATAGATTCGGGTCGACGATCGCAGCCCAATGGCACAAAAATTGACTCAATCCAACCTCTGTAGCAACCCCTACAACAGAAAGAAGATGGACGGCCCAGATCGTCCCATGTGGCGCAACCCAAGCCACCCATGCGCACGCACGTGCCACCACACACGCACATCAGCATGAGTACATGCGTGCGCGTGGAGGCATGCACAAGCAATGGCAAAGCACAAGGATGTGTGCGCGAAGGTGTGCGACATGGCGCATGGAGCGTGCACCAGTGCAGCGGCTACGTGGGCACGTGGGCTGTCTTCAACAATGTTTGCGGCGAATCGTCAACAACACTTATGACCGTCACTAAATATCCTGTATACGAATTTGATTCTTTCCTCCATGATAAAAAAACCCCTACCCCTCCCATTTTTCTTCATCTCTTCCTTTCTTCCTCTCACCACCTCCAAGGCTCTAGAGAGAGCTTGTCCCAAGCCCGGGATGCTCCTCTAGAGTAGAAAACCAAATATTTTTCCCACCTATCATCATCATTCATGGAGCATCTCATGGCCATCCTCTCACCACCCTTTGGGAAGAAGATCCTCACCTCAACACCGTCTTGCCCCATCCTCCCTCCTCCAGCTCTGTCCTCCTTCATCCTGCTCCTTAACACCCTCCTCCAGGCGACATTAGAGCGAGTCATCCTCCAAGCAACCGTTGAGGGGGATTTCTCTCACCTCTATCTTTTTATGCTATCGTAGTGTAGATTCCCCGCTTTTGTAGTGTAACAAACATTCGTTTATAAATAGATGATTGTTTCTCCCTCTTTCTCCCTCTCTCTCTTATATTGTTGCAAGTAGATTAGCTAGAATTCATCAACCTGATCTCTTTCTTGTGAAAAACTAAAAAAATTAGAAAAGATAAAAAATGACAAAAAGAAATAAAAGAGAAACGCGGATTTTCATAAAACCAAACGTTTGCCCCCTTGTGTTTGACCTGAGACTCACTTTTCAAGTTTCAGTTATAAATTTTATTGGTAGACGCATTTTGTGAGCTATGACGATGGGTTCCTCCAAACCCCAATTTCAAATTCGCGAAACACACCGTCTATCATTTTGGTGTCGTTGCCGGGAAGGCAACGCTCTTTGGTTTTTCTCACGTTTTTTTTCTGCCTTACCTAACTTTTATCTCACTTTTTCTCTGATCTTACTGTGATTGCAGGTACTCTTTCGAGGAGGGCCAAAATGGTTAGATTGAAGAAAAGTACAGATGAAGGTTTTGTAAGTTTATCCCCACCATCCCCACCAACTAGTTCATTTCACCACACTAATAACTCAAACCTAAATCAACTTAGGTGCTTTTTATAAACCCTAGGATAGATTTGGTTGTTTGTTTGTCACCTCCACTCATCTCACCCCCGTATAAATGAAGAAGAAAAAAAAAACTCTTCTCTTGTGGGATTTTCTAAAAAAATGCACACATTAACACCCACAACTCTCAACTAAAGCTACACCACTCCACTTTGATTCTACCACTTAACCAAAATCTGACCTGTGGATCCGGTACACCTTAACTCAACACACACATAAGTGAGTAGAAATCTGATTAGGTTCAGACTTTTTGTGTGCCTTAATCAAGTGGTGCAATAGGCCAATTGCTTGCACACCACTAAACTGCAGGCTTGGTCCCACAAACACAATAATCTTAGGTTCTGGGTGATTTACATCTAGAACCTTAGAACCACTCACCCTGGGGCATGGGTCTGCATCATAATCTAGTCCACGTTTGTGGACATCTTCTACTGGTGGGTTTCAAGATCAACCTTTTGATTTTGATTTTGACCAACACTTGTGAATTCTCAACTTCTTCTTTGTATGTATATTATACCTAGCTAAAGGCATTAAACTTAGCGCATGTTTATACTCTCTTCTCTTTGCAGAGCTGACTGGGTTGTCACGAAATTCAGGTGATATTCTGTTTACTCTGCCCTTTTCATGTCTTTATTTTTACAAAGAGGACATTGCATCATTTTGGCATGGGTGGTGGATACTTTATACTAAAATCATTTTGTTTACTTCGTAGAATTTCTTTTAGTTTCTTTTCTTTATATAAAAAAAAAGAATGAAATTCAAAATGATAAAAAAACAGAAAATAGAATTAGGAGAAGAGAACTTAGGCTTTTAGGCATTATTAACATTAGGAAATGATACGAGAGGACCTAAACACTTAAACTCTATAGGTCTTTGGGCTTAATTTGCCTAGGTGTCCACTCGAATGTGAACTTACTCTCGAGTCCTCGCCAATTCAAATTCATTTTAATTTGTCTAATAAATTAGGATGATAAGTATGCGACTTATCAACTCGCCCTCTGATTTGAGGGGATTTTAAGTCTAAGGATATACACACTATTCGCACTGACTCACTTTTTGGTGGTTTCTTCGGAAATTGGGTAGCTAATGAACTATCTAGGGTGGTATAGCTGGCAAGTTGTCGGTGGTAACAGCTCATCGGCCAGATGTCCAGAGCCCAACTACAAGACCATTTTCATCGTACTGCCTTTAGGTAAATCTTAGATCAGGGAAGCCACCTACTTAGAAAAAGAGAAAAAGAAAAAGAAAAAAAATATAGAAAAAAATAGAAAAAGGAGAAAATAAAAAGAATAAACAAATAAAACCACACTTCACCGCACGAGTATGGCTGGTAAGTTGACGTGGGTAACAGCCCATTGGCCAGTTGTCTAGAGCCCAGCTCATAAAAATGCACAATAATTCTCAAAACACTTAGGGAAGAAGCGGGAAGTAGAATAAACTGGGGAGATATACATTGGGCTCGCCCTTGTGTTGACTCCATAAATAAAAGTAGGGAGAAAGCTACCATTCGAAAAGATAAACCTCTAGGCAAGGTCACCTAGAGTTGTAGAAACCCGAAATCCATTTTAATGGCCGCCTAGTGAGTCTTTCACTCTTTTCACTAGATGCTTAGCACTTAGAGCCCTTTTGGAGTCTTGGGTGGGTCGGGTAGCAATAAAAAGTTATCCCGGAACTCTCAAACTCAAAATGTCCAAAAAAAATAAGAAAAGAAGAAAAATAAAAAAAAAATTATCTTCCCTTTTCAAATAAGGCAAGGACTTAGGCGATCTGCATTTTGGCAGACACCGGTACTGTTGAGTTTTCGTAGTTTAGGACCTTAATTGAAATTTTCTATTGTTAATAAACGACTTAGGCCTAAGCGATCAAGTCCTAATTCTATTTTTATACATAGCATGTTGTTTAATTTTGTCAGGCATGGGGGTATGATGTAGACACATCCATTTAGGTTAAAATGCCTATTTATGCATGTTCTTTGGCTTCGATTTGCATTCCATATTATAAATATTGCATAGTATGCATCATTCTGCATTTAGAGTAGTGTATATTTTAGGTTAATTGCGTCCTTTTTGTGGTCAAGAGAGGAGATTTAGTTCAGAGCCTCGAATTGACGATCCAACCATACAAATCTGATCAGGATGACGATCGGAGTCCAATGCCTCTGAAATCGCCTTGATCAGAGTCCTGTAGCACCATATGCAGTCAGAGGAAGATCAACGGCCAAGGGACCAGGTGATGTAATTCGGAGTTTCAAACGACAAATCCAATTGTGCAAATAGATTCGGGTCGATGATCGTAGCCCCTACAGTAGAAAGATGGACGACTGAGATCGCACCATGTGGCGCAACCTAGGCCACCCATGCACAAGCACGTGCCACCGTATGCACACAGCAGTGTGGGTGAGTGCACGCACGCAACGGCAGCGCACGCAGGAGCATGTGCAAAGGCGCGTGACACGGCGTGCGGAGCGTGCACTAGTGCAGAGGTAGCATGGACGCGTGGGCTATCTTCAGCAATGTTTATGGCTGATCTTCAGCGATGTTTATCACCGTCACTAAATGTCTTGTATACGAATTTATTTCTTTCCTCAACTATAAAAGGACCCCTACCCCTCCCATTTTTCTTCATCTCTTCCTTTCTTCCTCCCACCACCTCCAAGGCTCTAGAGAGAGCTTATCCCAAGCCCGAGATACTCCTCTAGAGTAGAAAATCAAATAGTTTTCCCTCCCCTCATCCCCATTAGTGGAGCATCTCATCGCCGTCCTCTTATCGCCTTTCGGGAAGAAGATCCTCGCCGCGACGCCGTCCTGTCCCGCCCTCCTTCCTTCAGCTCTATCCCCGTTCATCTCACTCCTCACCACCTTCCTCCAGGCTACGTCGGAGCGAGTCATCCTCCGAGCAACCATCGAGGGGGATTTCTCTTACCACATTCTATCTTTTTACACTTTCGAAGTGTAGATTTTTCCTGCTTTCGTAGTGTAACAAACATTCATTGATAAATAGATGATTGTTTCTCTCTCTCTTTCTCTCTCTCTCTTTTATTTTTGCAAGTATATTAGCTAGATAAGCAATTGTTGATCTGATCTCTTGGTTCCTAAAAAATTCCAAAAAAAATTAGAAAAGATAAAAATGACAAAAAGCAAATAAAAGAGAAACGCATATTTTCAAAACCAATCATTCTCCTCCCCTTGTTCGACCCGGGACTCACTTTTTGATTTTTGGTTATAAATTTTATCTGATAAACACGTTTTGCGAGCTACGACGATGGGTCCTCCAAACCCTGATTTTAATTCGCGAAGCACGCCCCATCAGAACATAATATCTAAAGCAGGAAGTAATGGAGAGCCTACTACATATGAGGGTGATGCACTGAGCAGAATGAATTGGGGACTTACCTACCCCCTAGTTAGACTAATGGATGGGTCGACTCAGAGCTTGAAGAGCCAGCCTCTAATGAGTCAGTGATGAGTATTTATGAGGATGAGGTGATTTCTAACAAGGATTTTAGTGACCTCCCACTGATCTTTTACTTTCACGGATACCCCCATATGACCCAGAACCTGGAGAGGGCACGATCTTTAATGTCAATTATCATTATGAAGACCTCTATGACTCAGATTCTGGTTCTGAGATACATTTTGACCTACTCCCTTAGCAACTTCCTACTGAATTGTGGGACATGATAAATCAGCTGAATCAATATCATGATCTCCCCTCTGATTATCCTCTATCCTCCACCACTACTCCACATTCTATTATAGCTATGCATTTTGGAGTAGGGGTGCATAATCAGCTGGTTCATATTTGTGGACCACTGATTCTTGGAGCACACAAACATATCTTTCTATTGATCTTGACATGCTCTTATGCAATTAATGATTCATCTGATTGAGTTTTCTCCCAGCTGGAGGCGTTAAACTCAGCATCTACCCGTAGTTCCCATCACCCTATACATACTCGCTTTATATATAACACATTTTTCTTTTAGCATATTTCCTTTTTACATATTGCATGCTATCAGGTTGGCCGTTGCTGAACGTTAAAATTTAGGAGCAATTCCAGGTGATCTCTACCCACTTACTCCTTGTCGTATTTATTTTCTTTTATATTCATGCATGCGGACATGTAAGAACTTAAGCATGGGGGGTAGCTATATAGCAAAACTGAAAAATTTTTATGCCAACATTTAGGAAAACCATGGACCAGCATGTCAAACATACTTTAGGATCCTAAATATAAGAACAACCAACTCCACCTTCAATGCTAGCATTGGAGCTAGAAATCATCCGCAACAGCCACATCCGACTCACTTGCTGACCTTTTTGTTCTAAATTTAGGACCAAGCTGAATGTAACTTGATAAGGAAATTTATGAAGTAAAAATGAAAGAGGTTACTTATTTATAGCATTTATACATAGTGCATTCATTAATAAGAGTATTTTTATCAAGAGAATGCATTAGGGATTTTATCCTCTAGTTGATTCCTATAATCTGGAATCCATTACAATTTTCACACCTACACATAGATTTTGTAATGGATTCACAATGACGATTAATAAACGTCTTTAGTCTATCGAGAAGAAGTAATGCTTCTTTTCCTGAACCCCTGGATAGTGCTTTGGGAGTTAGGTAGATTTTCTTCTAAAAATCCAGCAAATAGTGTGAGATGAGAGTAGAGAGTACTGGTGCTCTAAGATTAGTGCAATGAATCTGGAATTCTGGATAATTAGGTAATGATACTCAGAGAATAGGCATAGTTTCCACTTTCGGTTCTTGTGTATGCATTTTACGTGAAATATTGAGAGCCACCAATCAAGGCAAATACACAGAGAGCGAGTTCTGATAAAACTAGGGCTAAGGTGGATGGTTACAACCATTCTTTCATGAATCCTTGGCTGAGGGAGGGTATTGATGTCAAGGTTAGGAATACGTTGTCCCATCCATCCCTTCTCGATGCTATGAGTAGGCACTTCCACCAAATGAGCCACCTAATGTCTCTTGAATACCACTAATCCCTAATAATGCCTCCACAATAAAATTCATGAATGTGTTGTTAGATTGTGTTGTGTCAGAAAAATTATATGAGAAAAAAAATGAAAAAAATGAGAAAAATGAGAAAAAAAAGAAAAAAATGAGAGAATCAAAAAAAAAGAAAGAAAAAAAATAGAATAGAAATATATATATAAAAGAAGAAAAAAAGCAGAAAAAGAGTTATGAGTGTCTAGTGTTTATTTTATTTGCATTGAAGCAATACCACCAAATAAAGTTGAAATCCAATAAATATGGCCTTAACCCACTTTTTCTGTGTTTCTGATCGCCCAAATACTGGTTGATGAATTTTGACTTTGTGTTAAGGTTATTGGAACTCTATTAAAGTGTTAATGCCATGTAAGACCACCAAATATGGAATAGATGTGTGAATCTAGTGAGATTGTGAGCTCAAGAAAAGAAAAGAAAAGAAAAGAAAAGAAAAGAGAGAGAGAATGAATACAAAGGAACCAAAGAGAGCATAGTTTTTCTCGTCTTTCTTTGAGTTGAGCTACTTCATAATTTGGGAGTCTAGATTTTGTAGTACTAATCTCTATATAGCACCAATTGAGAGTGAGTCACCAAATAAACAACCATTTCCCTCAGACATTCTCTACCCAAGCTTAAAGTCGGGGTGGAATTCATAGAATATCATGAATGACCTAAGGGAAGAAGCTTGCCTATCCTGCTAGAATTTTACTAGGGGTCAAGTACAGCCTTTAGAGGTAAATTAGGTTTTTCACTCAAATCCGTTGCAAAAGCTACATAGCTGCACTTTCACGATTGTCTGGATTTCTAGATTTTAAAATGAACACAAAAAGGAAAAGAATCTCTAGTCATACACTTGATAAAAATAATCAAACCCTTAGGAGCCCTTCTATAAAAAACTTAGTCATGCATTTGCCAAGGAGTAGCAATATTTAGGCATAGGGGTATGATTGCACAGCAATCATAGGTCTTCATCAACCTAAATTAGGCTAGAACTTAGTATAAGCTAGTGTAATTCATGCATGCATAAGCATTATTTGCTTCCTTACTACTTTCCCTTAGCTATGCATGAAATAACGATATAATGTACTAATTAAGTGCATTATATAAACTACAGGTAATAAAAAGCTCAAGAGCTGGATCTGAAGCTGGATCTGGAGCTGGACTTGAAGCCAGTGCTACATCAAAGATGGAGTGCAAGATTAGAATAAACTGCAGTAGAGAAATAATGTAAAGGGTTAAGGTATTTTGTTCTATTGAGTTGAAGTAAAGCAGTTAAATTATGAAGAACTTAGGTTCAATCCTAGCCCTAAGATAGCCCTAGAAACCTTCCCAAGCCTTAACCAACCTTAGATTAGGTCACCATAGCCTGGGAAGCCTCAAAACCATAGTTCCAACCCTTATCTAGATGTCCAAATAAGTTATTGGACGTCCAGGACCCTTAGCTACAACCCGCACACCTCAAACCCAAGTCTGCAGTATTATTGGATGTCCAGACACTTAGTCAAACATCCAATTTCTACAGAATACCCAAGATAGAACCCTGAATCCCTCCTCACTCTGATTGGACATCTAGACAACAATTCTGAACTTCTAATTTTTGAGTACAAGTCATCTGATACCTTTATTGGACGTCTGGAACTGTTCTCCAGTTCATGTTTTGGAATTCAAGCCTTGATCTTGAGTTCCTAGGTCCCTAAACCCAATTCCAACCCCTTGGGAACCTAAATTAAGGTACCAAAACCCTAGTACACCACCTCTAAACCTTCCTAAGAACCTAATTAGGTTCTGACTAAGCCCAATTGACTTGGATCATAGTCAATTACAATTGCCTATTCAATTGGACTCATAGAGTCTAATTGAGCTCAGATCTCAACCCACATAAGTCCAATTAGACTAAATGAGAGTCCAATTGACCTAAGCCCAACCTAATTGAGTTATTTCACTCTCAATTAGGTTCACACTCATTCAATTAAACTTGTGTTAAGTTTAATTGCATTTTCTCCTTAGCAAATTAAGGTTTGAAACCCTAATTTGAGACCTACCCGAACCTAAACCTATTAGGACCTAACCTAGCTCACTTAGCCACCAAGGGCTTGATCATCGTGTTTCGTGAATTAAAATTAGGGTTTGGAGGACCCATTGTCGTAGCTCGCAAATTGCATCTATCAGATAAAATTTATAACCGAAACTCGAAAAGTGAGTCCTGGGTTGAACACGGGGAGGCGAACGTTTTGTTTTGAAAATCATGCTTTGTTTTGTTTCTTTTTGGTGTTTTGTTTTTTTTTTTTTTTTACAAAGGACACAAACAAGATGGATCAGAATATAGATGGAATCAAATATGATATATTGCACAAATGTCTATTACAATAATCTAGGAAAGCATAAAAGAGAGAGAGGTAAGAAGGAATCTCCTGAATCGACTGTTCGGTGAGATGACGGTGCCTGGTGGAAGCTTGGTCGAAGGAGTTGAGGAGCAAGACGACAGAGATGAGTTGCAGAAGGGCGCCAGGTAGAGGAATGCTTCACCGAGGCTCTGGAATGGAGGTGAGGAGGCGAAGGTGATCTTCTACCAGAATGGAGGTGGAAGGACGGCTCCAAGGCAACCTATGAAGGTGGTGGG
Source organism: Thalassia testudinum (assembly GCA_037157565.1). Lineage (NCBI taxonomy): Eukaryota > Viridiplantae > Streptophyta > Magnoliopsida > Alismatales > Hydrocharitaceae > Thalassia > Thalassia testudinum. The sequence goes on from JAZHRO010000024.1 coordinate 126,070,658, forward strand.
ATGAGGGATGAATTTTTGGTGGGAAGTAGGATCTTTACACTAATAGGAGGCCTTTGGATCTTGAGAGTAAGCTCTAATGGAGTTTTGGTAGGCTACTAGAGCTTAGGAGTAGGTGGGAGTAGAGTAGGTAGAGATGAAGAGGAATGGGGGTTGTAGGGTGTTTATATAGTGGAGGGAAGAAGAAATTCGCGTAGAGGGCTGTAGTAATAGTTGCAAGTGTCACTAAAGACCCCATGCAGTTGTCGCTGATGATTGTGCCCCCACCGCTCATGCCCGCAGCTGGCCTTGCACCTACAAGTAATTAGTGACAACTATAAGCGTTACCAAAGGTCCACCCAGGCTGTCGCTGAAAGTCTGCGCCAACCCATGCCTGCTGTTACTGTGCTTGTGTGCCCATCACGCACCGTGTTGCGCATGTGCATGTTGACGTTGCGCTAATGCACACTACTACGCTAGCGCTGCGGTGCGGGTGCATGGGCTGGTGCACGTGCATCCGTGCATGTGCATTGGCCGATGCCCTGGCACTGCCTCAATTAAGCAATTGGGGGGCTTGGCAGGTTTCAAACCCACGCCTCTCCTTTGAGGAGCGAGAGCCTCACCGTTGTCCAAAGGCGATGGATGGTCGAGTGGAGGGTGAGGTGGTGTCCGCTGATCGTGCGATCATGGCCGTTAAATTCTCATCCAACGATCAGGATATAAACTTGAGCTCTTCTCTTGTGAAGGTGAGGCAATGTAGAGTGCCCCTCAGCCATTGGATTGAGATCCAACAGCTGAGATCTCTCCATGCGTGAGGCTGGGGCGGTTGTGGTTCATGTCGGGCAATTTGGATGGCACCACGTGGCACCATCTAGACTGTCCATCTTCTTCTTCTTGTATAGGGTGCTACGAAGCTCTGATTGGGTTGATTTTTGTGTTGATGGACTGCGATCGTTGCTCTGGATTCATTCGTACACTCAGATTCTCCATCCGAAGGCCATAAAGATGTCACACTACCTCCTGGCCATACAAAATGGAAGAATTAATGTACATAATATACAACTACCCTAAATGCCATGCAATGGATGTTATGTAGTATTTATAACATGATATGCAATGCTAAGCCTAGGAACTATTATAAATAAGCATTTTATCATGAATTCATGTATGTTTATCATGCCCCCATGCTTACTTTTTGCTAGTCCCTAGCAAACCTAAATGTTATGTATAACAGTAGAATCAGGATTTGATTACTTAGGCAAAATTTGTCAATTACTTTAGAAAATCTCATCCCCAAGACCTAATTACAAAAACTCAACAATGCCCTGGTGTCTACCAGAATGTAGACTGCCCAAGCCCTCACCATATTTGAAAAGAGAAGATAAACAATTTTTTGTTTTTCTTCTTTTCTAGTTTTTTTTTACTTTTGGAGTTTGAGAGTTTTGGGATAATTTTTTACGGCTACCCGACCTGCCCAAGACTCAAAAAGGACTCTAAGTGCTAAGCATCTAGTGAAAAGAGTGAAAGACTCTCTAGGTGGCCATTAAAACGAACTTCGGGTTTCTACGACTCTAGTTGACCTTGCCTAGAGGTTTATCATTTCGAACGATAATTTTCTCCATACTTCTTTTATTTATGGGATCAACACAAGGGCGAACCCAGTGATATCTCCCCAGTTTATTCTACTTCCCCGCTTCCTCCCTAAGTGTTTTGGGAATTATTGTGCATTTTTGTGAGTGGGCTCTGGACAACCAGCCAATGTGTTGTTACCCACGACAACTTGCCAGCCATACTCGTGCAGTGAGTGTGGTTTTTTTTTTATTTTCTCTTTTTTATTTCTTTTTCTTTTTTTTAAGTGGCTTCCCTAATCTAAGATTTAGCTAAAGGTAGTATGAAGAAAATGGTCTTGTGGTTAGGCTCTGGACAACTTGCTAATGGGTTGTTACCCACGACAACTTGCCAACGATACCACCCTAGATAGTTCATTAGCTACCCAATTTCCGTAAAAATCGCCGGAAAGTAAGTCAGTGAGAATAGTGTGTAGATGCTTAGACTTAAAGCCCCCTCAAATTAGAGGGTGGGTTAATAAGTCGTATACTTATCACCCCAATTAATTGACCAAATTAAAATAGAATTACTTGGCGAGGACTTGAGATTAAGTCCGCATTCGAGTGGACACCCGGCCTAATTAAGCCTAATGACCTGAAGAGTCTACGTATTCAGGTCCCAAAGTATCAATTCCTAAAGTTTGCAACTCCTAATGCCTAAGTTCTTGTCTCCTAATTCCTTTCTTTTTTAAGATGAAAAATAGAAATTACTGTTACGGCTAACAAAAAGATTCATAAGAAATATTCATGCCCCCATGCTTAGCTAATGCAATGTCCTCATCGTTAAAAATGAAAGCATGTAGGAGAGTAGAAGTGGAAGAATAGCACCTGGTTTCCATGAGATTTTGGTCAGCTCGGAACAGTCTTTACATGTGCTGAGTTTTGTGCCTTTAGCTAGGCGAGGTCCTCAATCAAAAAATAACTTACATTGAGGCTGTAATAACATAGTTTCCATGCCCCTAGATACGGGTCCCGGAGAGTAAAAATGGGCTTGCCAAAGAGATGATCAATGAAAGTGGCAAGCTGGTGGTGTAGGGAGAGCCCAAATGATCTCCAATAGGAGTTTTGTTGATTCATTACAAAGAAGGTGTGGGTGGATATAGAAATTGTGCATGAGGGTTTTGTGATGTGTCAAGGGTTTGTGGGTACTCTAATGTTTCAAGAGTTTCTTCCCAAAGATCAATTTCCTCCTCACAATCAAGGTGCTTAATCCAACCTTCCTAATCCTCATGATTCCCACCCAAAAGTTGAACCTCAAACTCTAAAAATTCAAGATAAGGACATTGTTGGGTTATAACTTGATCATGTGAATCATTCAACAGATTTCCAATTTCATGAATATCTCCTTCATCCCGTGTTGCTACAGTTGGTTGCATGTTTTCGTTGTCCAAAATTATATCAACAACCATGTGATTTTCTTCCTGAGTTTGGGTTGAGTTGTCCCCTAAAAGGTTGTCTAAGGTATGTATGGCCATTACCTCCCCTATTTTGCCAAGCTCCTCCATCAAACCACACTTAATTTTACCCTTCTTTGAGATCGCAAAAATATTAAATCGATTTATTTTATTCCTAGAGGCCATTTCTATATTTCCCGATTCACAATCAATCCTTGCCTTGGCAAAAGCCAAGAAAGGTCTTCCCAAAATAAATGAGGTGTGGTTGAGCTATTTTGGTGCTTCCTTGTCCAGGACCATGAAATCAGCAAGGTAATGCAAATCATTAACCTTGACTAAAACATCCTCCAAAATACCCCTTGGTTTTGCAATGGATCTATCGGCTAACTACAAGGTTATGTCAGCCCAATTCCATGTGCAGTGAGGTGGGGATCACATTAATGGAAGCGCCCAAGTCAAGAAGGGCCCGGTCAGAAGTGATGTTTTCTATTGTGCAGGAAATCAGCGGAGCTCCTGGGTCCTGCTTGTTAGGAGGTAGCTTGTTTAAGATCAGTGTGCTTGTGTTATTAGACAAGACTACTCTCCTAATGTTTTCAGATTTTGCTCTACGATTTGCTTTATGTGAGTGCAGTAAACCTTTGGCGTAGGTGGGGATTGATCAGATAGCTGCAAGGAGTAAAATGATTATCAATTTGAAAGCTTGAAGTAAGGACATCCTTTCCTCCAATTTCTCCTCCAACTTTTTCTGTTTGCCCATACAGCAACAACATACTCACAAATTAGACTCTGATGTTTTGTTGATCACATTCCTAGTTGGGAGTCTAGAATAATTACTACGGGGCCTAATGGTGTTGACATGGGGTTGGGTAGGTCCCTTGTGTCTACTACCACTCCTCAAGGTAATGGTGTTTGCAGTGGCAAAATGCTATTGGTTAGTGCCTTGGGGAGGGTTGGGCAAAATAGGAGGCTCCCGATTGATTATGGTAGGAACTTGGTTCACTCCAGGAGGAGCTGGGGTAGCCTGATAGATAGCATGAGCTTGAGCATACGACTCCCCATTATTTCCAAACCCTTGAGGCCCAGCGCCTCAGTTCTATACATTCCTTGGGTTTGGCACAGGTTGTGATGGTGGAGATCCGGGCTGTCAATTGTTTGCACCAAGTTCTGATTGCAGGGTGTCCAGCCAAGTTTTCATTTGTTACATGAGTTGGCGCATTGGCCCTTGCATTTCTACCATCTTCAGGTTTAAATCAGCCTACCCAGGAAGTTGTTGAGCATTCCACATGGACTGATTAACCTGATTTGGGGGCAACTGAGTATATACATGACCCTAACCCATTATTTTTGCGATGCATAGTTGTTGGGTCGATATTAGGTCTACTGCCCCTGATCATTCCAAGAGAAGTTAGGGTGATTTTTCCAACCAAAATTCTAGGAATTCAAGTAAGGGTTGGTCCTATTCTCGAGCAAAATCGAGGTTAAAAACTGCATTATAGTATAGCCGAAATCGCTTCAAAAACAAATAATATTTATTACTCGAATTTAAAGTCTGAGGTCGAACACAGGGAGTAATATGGAATTCAAAACTCAAGATAGCAATTTAAATCAGAAATATAAGAGATTGCAATAAGAATAATGTCAGGTATGAATGTGCAAAAAGAATGGAGTAAAATGGTGATTTAAATCACCAATTACTCCTCACAAGCAACAATTAAATCAGAGCCTCAAATATATGCAATCAAATGTATCAAATGGCTTAAACAGCCTGTGCTACAGTGTTGTTTAGAGACTCAAGGGTCTCTCTGCTTCTCCTTCTTTCTTTGTGCTTCACTTGCCTTGTCCTCTCTTCTTCTTCTTCTCTTTCTCTTCCTTTGACGCTTCTCCTTCTTCTCTTTTCTTCTTATGCTCAGGCCTTCTCTTCTCTCTTTCTTCTTAGTTCTCCTTTACGTAGAGGAGGAAGATCCTTCAAACGGCTAAGTGTCAGCCATTACTCCTTGTAGCAAAACCCCCTACCTCCACGTGCTATCTCTCTTTCTCTCTCTGGTTCACGCTCTCCCAGAGCCTTCCACAGTACCGGGTAATCGGGTTTCGGATATAGAGTGCACCTGGGTCTAGGGCTACAGGCATGATCACAGTCGAGGAGTGGAATGGGTTAAGTAGGTCGGATCTGGGCCAGGCCTATAGGGGACGGGTCACGAGTGAGATGCAGGTGAGTGGGTGAGAGAGGACCTCACCCCCAGTGTCTGAGGCCATAAGCCTTAGACACAAAATCATTTTATGTGTCACGGTGCGCTCCTCAGCTTCCGAGTTTTGCATGTCTGCAGCAGCACGGTTTCCTCTTCAATTGCCTCAGCATGCAAGGCCAAGATATCTAATTGAGCACATGGGCGTGTGTGCGAGATGTTTTCGCATGACCTAGGACTTTCACCTGGGGTGAAGGCAACCTAGAGTGGCCTTGAAGCTTGCTTGAAGAAGCTACTCCAATGGCAAAGGGGACGAGCACCTAAAATCAACAAGAAGGCCTTTCGGCCTCGTAAAAAGGCACAGGAAGTATCGCCGTGGAGTGGCGAGTGTGGTGATGGGTGCAGTGTGTGGTGAGAGTGAGGGTGGTGACCTGACGGTGACGTAAATGGTTGTGAGTACGTGGGTTGTTCGGGGGCACGTTTGGGTGAGCGATGGAGTGAAATAGGAGAGGGCTTTTGTTCGTGGTGGAACGACGAAGGTTATGGGGTAGTTGGCAAGGTAGATGGAGGAGTGTAGTGGCAGATATGCCTCACCAGAGGAAAGGCCGGAGACGAAGAAGATGGAGGTGGACAAAGGCAATTGGTAGTTGTGTGCGTCTGTGAGGGTAGGAAAATGAAATAGAAAGTGGGAGGGAGCAAAAGGACTTATCGAGAGCATAGGGAGGCGGAGGGCTATCGGTGTTGGTTTACCAGAGCTGGAGAAGGAAGATGGTGCGACGAGGTGGCGACGTCGACTGAGGGAGAGGCATGACCTCTCGTTGGTAGGAGAGCTTCGCTAAGATGAGGGGAGGATAGTCAGCCATCTAATTTGATGGTTGGATGGTTGGAGGAGGAGAGCGGAGAGGGGTCACTAGAGCTAAGTCTGAAGGTGGCTGGAGATGGAGATGAGGGTTTCTTCGGCCAAAACTTGCTGAAGAGCACGGTCGTGCCCTGGGGTCTCTTTCAAGCTTGGAAGGCGGTTGCAAGAATGGATACCTAAACCTTTGAAAGGTTCACATGACCTTTTGAGAAGGACTTAGAGCCCAAGGAATGGCTCATATGGAAGGAAACTTCCCAAGGACTCGTATCAATTTTGAGAAGGATTGATTGAGAATCGAGCGAGAAATCCTCGCTCGAAACTCGACGATGAAGGTTTTACCTTTCAAAAATGGAGCGGGGACCTACTTGTGAAGAAGACAAAGAAGTTGGGGAGCTATTTGTTATGAAATTCAAAAGTTAAGGGTCCACATGACATAGAAAGTGTCTGACTAGACCAAAATGCAAGCTTAGTCAAGAGAGTCTCATATTCGGCCCAAATTTTGGTACAAACCTAATTTGGACCCAAGGAATCTAATGGTGAATTAAATTTAGGTTTTAACCTCGTTTGTTTGGGCAATTATGCAAAAACCCAAATTAGGGCAAATGTCAGTCTAGGACTCTATTTTGGGTTAAGACGGGTTCTGATGGTCAAAGTGAAGGTTCCAAACCCTAGAGAATATTTTTTTATGAATTTTAGAGGGTTTAAGTGAATTTTATCCTGACCAAAACCTTAGTTAATTAAGTGGGTCAGTTTTTAGGATTTCAAAAGTCATTTAATTCTCTAAACACATGCAAACCCTTTTCTGTTTGTTCTAACCCACTTGTTAGTCTTTTAGGACCATTTAACCCTCAATTACCCCCTGGGAAAACCCATGATTGTACTGCATTCGTGACTTATGGCTATTTGGCAGTTATGTAGGATCATTTACTGACCTAATTAGATCAAAAGGAGCTAGTTATAGCTCATGATGGTGTTCCCATCATACCCCCATGGTTAGCTTTTGCTAGTTCCTTAGCAAAATCTCATGGAATTAACTTTAATTCTAGATTATATGCTCTTCTATGCTCAAAAACTCTGATGTGTGCTTTCTTGTGCAGATTAGGTTAGACTACCGATAATAGGCATAGAGGTACTCAAGTACCAACCAAAATCCGAACCTCACCAAGTCTAGCCTCAGTCTACCGCGAAGGTTTCTAAGGCCCACAGGAACTAACCTAAGGTTCGTTGAACTCCGCGGTTAAAGCACCCATACTTGTAACATGTTTTAGCCCAGGTTCAATTTGCAGTGCATTTTTGTAAGAGAGAGACAGAAGAACTTTTCTTTGTTTTTGGAGAGTTTTCACTCTTTTTTCTTTTTATTTCTAGCCTCAGATTAGCTTTACAACATGGTCTGTATCGAATTCCTAGTTCCCACCATCAATCCTCGTAGGGTCCCTAGCAATCGATGCTTCGAGATAGCACCGCCCATGGCAACCTCCAGAACCCTAGCTTTCGAGATTTTAAAATAATCCTACCCATGGCATTTTGTAGCTAAATCCAGACCCTGGCAATTGACATTTTGTGATAATGCTGCCCATGTCATCTGAACCAGCATAAGGTGCTTACATGCCCCCAGTAGGATATTTAGATATCCTAAGAGGCAAGCATCGAGGAGACGATATGTTATTGCGCATCTTCGAGGGGAATTTCCTGCCTCTCTACGTCGAGAACTCATCCAAATCAACTTGTGTTGATCAGCTACTCCTAATCTAGGTAACTTTTTCATAACAGATTTAACACATTTGCGTGATTTTGATACTTAAGCGCACTGAACCAGACTGTGTGTGGATTGGGGTGCTTAGGTTACCGAGTCCCGCAAACCAGAGGTCAGTTAATGAGGCTGAATAAACCCTAAGCCTTAGACCTAATACTTAAGCTTCTCATTTTCCCCAACCTCTTGAAGACTATCCAGATCTTTGCGGATACTTGAATTTTTAAGCCTAGGATCGTAGCCCAAGAGGCCTAAGATCAGCATTCCTACTAATCTTGTTTTGTCTCTTAGAACTTTTTGCCTTTCATTTTCTTTCTTTTGATTTGGTCTAGGACTAAGTCAATTTCTTAATCTTTTACTAATGACTCTCTTTTTCTTTTCTTTTCAAATTGTGCTCCTTTTTTGACATTTTTATCTCCTCCCCTTTTTCCTAAAAAATAATATGCAATTAATTCAAAATTTCCTCCCTTCTCTTTTCCTGTTCTTTTTCAATTTTTTTATTTTTTTGGTTTTTTGGAATACGTGATTTTTTTTTGATGAAACCCTTTCTTGTGAAGTGATTTTCGTAGTGTTTTACACTTTAATACCCCCCCATGCCCACGATTTGCAATGCCATCATTGTAAATTAGGTGGGTTCGAGTTCAGCTTAGATCATTCATTAGAATAAGTGTTGGGTGGGTGGATGGATCAGGATGATTGTTGCGGACGATTTCAAGCTCGGGTACGGGTACCAGAGGTGGAGTCGGCTGTTCTAATGAATGAACCCTAAAGTGCAATATGAGTTTAGCATAAGATGTGTCAAGAAGGGTTTCGGGTTTTTCAAAAAGATGATAGGTTGCCTCCCGTTAAGCGCTGAGTTTAACGCCATCAGCCGAGCGTAATAAGCTCAAAGAGAATGGAGATCAAAAGATACCTCAGCCCTATTCACATCAGTGAGTTCAATGAATGGCTTGACTCATTGATTGTTCACAACAAAGGGTTTTGAATCAAGGCTAGGCTGGCTGATTTCAATAGCTCCATTTTCAAATATTCGTCTCACCAAGAATGGTCCAATCCATTTTGATATGAGGTTTCCTGGGAATAATTTGAGTTTGGCATCAAAGAGTACAACTTTTTGACCATGCTGGAAAGATTTTCACACAATGTGCCTGTCATGGTAGGCTTTAACCCACTCTTTGTAGACACGTGAGTTCTCATACGCATCTTTGCGTAGTTCCTCGATCTCGCTCAATTGCAACTGGCGATGTATTCCAGCTTTCACTAGATCTAGATTGCACTTTCGTACTGCCTAATAAGCCTTGTGCTCCATCTCGACGGGAAGGTGACATGCCTTACTATACACTAATATGAAGGGAGACATGCCTAATTGGGTCTTATGGGTAGTCCTATAGGCCCACAAGGCTTCCTGAAGGCGAGTAGACTAATCTTTTCGAGCAAGCTGAAAAGTAACCTAAAGGATCTTCTTGATCTCTCGATTTGACAGTTCTGCCAGTCCATTAGTTTGGGGTGGTAATGAGTCAAGATACGATGCGACACCCCATACTTTTTCATTAGGGACTGGAAGTGCACATTGGTAAAATGAGACCCGCCATCACTGATGATGGCCTTAGGAACCCCAAATCTGGTAAAGATGTTCTCCTAGATAAATCGGAGGATAATTTTATGATCATTCATTCTCGTGGGGACGGCTTCGACCCATTTAGAGACATAATCTATAGCGAGTAGAATGTATTCGAAGTCGTTAGATCTGAGAAAGGGTCCTATGAAATCAATTCCCTATATGTCAAAGATTTCGCACACAATAATTGAGTTCAAGGGCATCATATCCCGTGGGCCGATGTTGCCGAGGGTCTGACAACGAGCGCATGTCGTATAATAAGTTTGTGCGTCTTTGAACAAAGTGGGCCAAAAGAACCCACACTGGAGAATTCTCGCTGTGGTTTTACACCCAGAGAAATGGCCACCGCAGGCCTGGTCGTGACAGAATGACATTACGTCACTGACCTCATCATCAGGAATGCATCTTCGGATCACCTGATCATTGTCGATGTGGAAAAGGTATGGTTCCTCCCAACTATAGTACTTGGCCTCAAAAATCAATTTGTCCCGCTTGGAAGTCAGCCAATCTAGCGGAACTTTCCCCGTAACCAAGTAGTTTATAATATCGGCAAACTAGGGGAGATTGTGAATGGCTAGCAGGTGCTCGACTAGAAAATGCTCAGTGATTGGACTAGACGGGTCAATGATGGCAGAAGGAAGACGAAACAAGTGGTTAGTTACCATGTTCTGTTTTCCTGCTTTGCCACGAATCTCGAGATCGAATTCTTGCAACAGCAAGATCCAGCAGATTAGTCGAGGTTTCTCATCCTTCTTCTCAAGGAGGTGCCTCACTGTAGTGTGATCTGAGTATATGATAACCCAGGAACCCAAAAGGTACGAATTGAATTTTTTCAGGGCAAATACTACAGCTAGCAGCCTTTCTCAGTAACTGTATAGTTACGTTGAACCTCGTCAAGTGTCTTGCTAGCATAGTAGATGACCACAGGTTTCCCGTCTATTTTCTGTCCAAGTACCGCCCCTATAGCATAATTAGATGCATTGCACATGATCTCAAAGGGTTCAGACCAATCAAGGGACTGTAGGATAGCTTCTTGGGTAACTCGATCACGCAGGATCTCAAATGCCTGAGTGCACTCCTTGGAGATTTCAAAGGGGGCATCCTTAGATAGGAGATTAGTCAGGGGGCATGCGATTTTTGAGAAACCAGGAATGAATCGACAGTAAAAATCGATGTGCCCTAGGAAGGATCAGATGTCTTTGACTGAGCTAGGCATATGGAGTTTGGAAATCAAATTCGCCTTGGCTCGATCAACCTGAATGTCTTTTTCATATACAAGATGTCCCAGGACAATTCCCTCAGGTACCATGAAGTGGCTCTTTTCACAAGAAAGAACCAAGTTCACGTTGATGCATCGCCTGAGGATTTGGACCAAGTGCAGGAGGCAATCATCAAATGATTCACCAAATGAAAAGAAGCCATCCATGAAGACTTCAAGGTATTCACCTGCCATATCTGAGAATATGGCAAGCATGCACCACTAAAAAGTAGCGGGTGCATTGCAGAGACCAAACGGCATCCTTCGGAATGCATACATTCCAAAGGGGCAGATGGAGGTGGTCTTCTCTTGGTCCTCGGGATGGAATGCGACATGATTGTAACCAAAGTACCCATCCAAAAAGTAGAAGAATCGATTTCCCACTAGTTTCTCAAGAATCTAATCAATGAACGGTAGTGGGAAATGATCCTTCTTCATGGAGGAATTGAATCATTTGTAACCAATGCAGACTCAACATGAGTTTGCAATACAGGTCGGTATGGTTTCTCCAGTTTCAGTCTCGATGACGATGAGCCCTGCATTCTTAGGCACAACTTGGATTGGGCTCACCCACTGTTGAGAGCGAAAATCTACGCGTTTGCAGTTGGATTCAAAAACCCGTCCTTGTAGTTCGAGTCGTGAAGAAATCCATTCAATAGATAAAATTTATATCAAAAATCTGTAAAGAAGTTCCGGGTCGAACATAGGGAGGCTACATCGATCTCAAAATCCGCAATTATATTATTTTTTTATGTTTTTTCTTAAAAATGAAATAATCACAATGGAATCAATATAAACAATAAGAGAGAGAGAGAGGGAGAGAACAATCACTTGGTATTTGAATAATGTTTGTACAACTAACAAAGCGGGAAATGATTACACTAGAAAGCGGGAAACTGTTACAACTAGAAAGTAGGAAATTCTACTCTAGAAAGCAATAAAAGAAGGGAGAGAGATGTTATCCTATTGAACGAATGCTTGGAGGACTAGCCGGACGGAGGAGATGCCTGGAAGACGGAGGATGAGGCAGAAAGGAGGATGAAGTTGGAAGAATGGGAATGAGGCATCATGTTGTCGTCGTCGTGGGATCCACTTCCAAAACTGGGGCGAAAGCTTGGATTTAGCTCTTAAGAAGCATCTCAGGTGTAGGACAAGCTTCTCCTAAGCTTTGGAGAGGAAGAGAGAAGGAAGGGATAAAAATTCATAAGGTAGGGGTCTCCTTTTATAGTTGCAAGGATTGGGGGCATTTTAGTCATTACAATATCAAAAACAATAATATCGGACCTTTAGCGACCTTGTTCAAGGTCGCTAAAGGTCCATGGCGGGCAACGTGTGCACGCTATGCGTGCCTCCCTGCCTTCTGCGCCCTAAACGCCCACGCACGCCTTTCAAATCTTAGTCGTCTGATCGCGAGATCGGACGGCTTAGATTTCTCCTCGCTTGCCTTTATCTACGCCTTCATCGTGCGCCCACGTGTGATGAGGCATGCAGATGCATGTCATCGCATGCGTACACGATCCAACGCATTTTCTCATGCCACATCTCCACTACATCTGCCGCACGATCGCCATTTGATGGTCAGAATCAACGTGGCTCTACTCTTCGCTCTAATTTCCAGCACATGGCGATTAGACCTCGAAACCTACGCTTCGCCAACAGCAGTTAACCGCTGTGCTGTGCCTCAGTCTTTGTCGCAAAAAGGATTCAAGCACGTGCACTCACAGCGTTGGATCAAGATCTAACAGCCCAGATCACGCCTTGCCACGCCTTCAAAAGATGGGGAGCGGTGCTGAGTGGCGACGTGGCTGATTCTCAGCCATTGGATGGGCATCCAACGGCAAAGATTCATCGAGCAAGTGAAGAAGAAAAGCTGAGGTGGGTCCCTAGGGTCGATCGGGTGGCTAAGGTGGCGCCACGTGATGCCATCTTGGCCATCCATCTTCTGTGTGTTGTAGACGGTGCCACAAGTGTCAGATTGGACTGATTTTCATGCCGTTAGGCTACAATCATCGATTCGAACCCATTCGTGCGGTCGGATTTGTCATCTGAAGTGCAAATTGGCACCATCTTAGTCCTTGAACTTTAGGGTTCCTCGATCTCTATCTGGTGCTACGGATGTCCGATCAGGGCAATCTTGGAGTCGTTGAACTCCAATCGCCGTCCTGATCAGATCCGTACAATTGGATCTTTGATCCGAGGGCCCGATTAAGAATCGCCCTTTCCCTGACCATAAAAAGAAATAATTACTATATAATTTATACAACTTGACCTAAATGCAAGATTATGCATGTTATACAATATTTACAATGTATGATGCTAATGTGACACTAAGAACATGCATTAATAGACATTTTTGGCTATTTAGATGTATGCACATCACACTCCCATGCCTATCTTTTGCTGGCCCTAGTAGAAACTACATGCTATTTATAAAGGAATTAGGTTGGATTACTCGAGCACAAATGATTTTGAACATTAAGAAATTTTTACTTAGGACCTAAACTTTCAAAGACACAACAGTGCCCAAGTATTTGCCAAAATGCAGACCGCCTCAAGCCCTCACCTTATTCAAAGAAAGATCTCTTTTTCTCTTTATCTTCTGTTCTTTTTTTTTTTTTTGGATTTTTGAGTTTAGGGTTACAGAGTGGCTTTTTATGGCCACTCAACCCACCCAAGACTTGATGAGGACCCTAAGTTCTAAGCAACTTTTTGTGAATGTGATAAACTCATTGATCATCAATCAGAACGAACTTCGGATTTCTATGCCCCTAGGTGACCTTAAAAAGAGTTCTGCCTAAAGGTATATCTATACGATCGGTAGCTTTCTCTCTACTTTTATTTTTTATGGGATCAACACAAAGGTGAATCCAATGTATATCTCCCCGGCTTATTCTATTTCGCTTCTTCCTAAGTGTTTTAGGAATTTCTACGTGCATTTCTTGAGCAAGGGTCTGGACAACCTACCAATGGGTTGTTACCCATGATAACTTGCCAGTCATACTCATGCAATGAAGTGTGGCTTGTTTCTTTTTCTTTCTTTTCTCCTTTTCTTTTTCTTTTTCTTTTCTTTTTGAACTTTCTTTTTCTTTTTAAGAAGGTGTCTTCCCTGGTCTAATATTTACCTAAGGGTAGCAAGAAAAGAATGGTTCAGTAGCTGGGCTCTAGACAACCTACCTATGGGCTGTTACCCACGATAACTTGTCAGCCATACCACCCTAGAAGGTTCATTAGCTACCCAATTTCCATTAAAATCGTCGAACAACGAGTTAGTGATGAATAATGTGTAGATGCTTAGACTTAAAGTTCCCTTAAATCAGAGGCCGAGTTGATAAATCATGTACTTATTACACAAACTTATTTATAAAATTAAAATAGAATTCAGGATGGCGATGACTCGATAAACAAATCCACATTTTAGTGGATACCCGAGCTGATTAAGCCCAAAGTCTGAAGGGTCTTTATGTTCAGATCCTTCTATAATATTTCCTAAGGTTGAAAAGTCCTAATGCCCAAGTATTCCTTCCTAATTCAATTTTTTTTTTAAATAAATCAAAAGAAAATAAAAAGAATCTATGAAGCTGAAAAAATAACTCAGTGATGAATATCCACCCCCCCATGCCTATCTAATGCAATGTCCTCATTGTATTAAAAAGACATGAAATAGATTGGAGTAGAAAGCACCTGAATTGCGTGAAAAATAGGTTCGCTCCCAGATGAAAAGAACCTATATATGTGTTAAAGTTGGTGTCTTCAGGTAGGCACACTATACAAATAAAGAAGAAACAAAGTATTCATAGGTGTAGGTTAGAATCAAAATACAAAGATTCACCTCAAGACCTGCAAGCAGATGTCCACAGATGTGGACTAGCTTTTGGTGCAGACCCATACCCCATAGTTGAGTATATCTAAGGTTCTGGATGAAAATTACCAAGAACCTGAGATCAGTATGCAAGAGGGGTCGAGCTTGAGATTTGTGAGGATGCACCCCAAGACCAAAAAGTCGAATAACAAAGAGATCAAACTCAAAAGGATAATCAATGAATGTTTGCTTGGGTTGAACATCCTCTAAGAAGATGTCATAAGGGTCTTGGTAGAAAGGTGATTTTAGACAAATTGGAGCCCTTAAACTCGATCTTTTGCTTCCTCCAAAATTTACTTCCCATATCATCATTTTCCACTTTCTATCCTCCGCAATCAGGATTTCAAATTCCAGGACCTCCTGCATATTAATTACCCCATCTAAATTTTCCATGTCTAAAAGATGTGATTGAATCAAAATGGACTTGGGTTTAGTGATTTCAAAGTCAAAATCGTCAATAAACTCTATGGGGTGTAATTGAGGATCAGGGCTATGAATTGAATCCTTTAAAACAGGATCTGAATCTGCCATGTGAACCCCAACAGGATCAAATTCCTCAATTTTAGGGCCATCAAATGATTTATCAAATTCCTCTAACCTAGTTGTCTCACTAAAATCATGTTCTGTAAACTCATGTGAGACTTCGCATAATGATTCATCACCTTCAAAATCAAAGAAATCTGAATCCATATTAATGTATGTCTCAAAATTATCAATCACTTTCTAATCCATAAAGACATACGTTTCCTCGTACCCCAGCTCAAGGATCTCCGATGAAGAAATCAAATCATCCCTATTTGATTACTCTAGAACAACTTGGTCAAACCTGGTCACATAACATGTGTCCCCCCCAATAGGTGCCTGAGCAGGTTCTGACATTAGCTCTCCCGAAGGGGGTTCATCCTGGGAATCATCCCGAGATTGAACTAAAGCAAGCACAAATATCATCCTCAATTTCAATAATTTCCCAAGTAAAAACTCACCCGGGCCCTTATCCTTAATATCCTAGAGACAATCCAATAGATACTTGTTCAGATCATCAATCATTTCAATCAGGGGCTCCAATTCTTCAGTGCAAGGTGTTGGCTAAGCTTCTAAAGATTGTATGGTGTTCCTCAAGTTAGCCAACACCTTTTCTTGGACCTGGTTAACCTGAACCACATGGTTTGGTTCAGGGTGGGGTGGGTTTGGGTTCAATGCAGGGGAGTTAACAAATTGAGGATCTTGATACCCACCCTGACAATAGGTCATTTCAGGTTGCTCATAAGGTGTTGATGACCTAAAGGCCATGTATTCAGGGTAAGGATCAGTGTATCCTTCTTGATTGTAGATCATATTAGGTTGTTCAAATTAGGGCGATGATCTAACATCAGTGTAGCTTGAAGAAGGATAAGAATCAAAATCATGGTGTCCAGGGTTAAACTCTGAACACGGAGGTCCGGAGCTGTATTCCCAATCAAGATTATCCCAACTAGAAGATGGATGAGAATAAGTCTGGTTGGAATAATAATCATTTTGGGAATAAGATGTATTAGGAGGATAAGAATGGGAAAGCATGTGGAATGTGGAAGGATCCATGACAGAATGGGAAGAAGAAAGGTGCCCTACAATACAAACAAACAAACCTTTCCTTAAGTGGGCTAGCCTAAAGACCTACAGACTCCCAGAACCCGTCTTGAGATAAAGAATCAATTTGATCTACCTCTTTCCAGTCAATCCAACCAATTAGAGGGAGGGACTGGGGAGAAGGTTCTTTCCTTGGCTTGTGCCTCAGGTTCCTAGTGTACCCCCCAGCCACGATTGTTTGATTCTGCTCCCCTAGCTAGACATCAGATTGAACAGTAGAAACAGACTAATCGAAAATAATCTCGGTCTGGGCTCCAAAGAGCGAGTCCAATCCTTAAGGCCAACGTCTACTCTATTTTAATTAAGGTTAGGTTTGAATGTGCTTTGGAATGTGGTGGGCCCTTTATCTGGGTTGTGCCCTTAATGATTGATTGATATGTGCGTGCGTGCACAACCAGTGGTTTTCAAGCAAGATTATTTTTGGATACGATGAATTTTAGGGTTCAAATCTTGCTTAGTAGCTTTTAAGATTCAACTTTAGGTATATTCTATCAAGTTTAGTTGGCACACTAGGTTTTCAAAGCACAGGTGAAGATGTTTTCCTTTGAAACTTAAAGAATGTGGAGTTCTTGGTAAACCCCTAAAAGTTGAACATATGTGGCAGCTACTTGATGAGTTGATTTTAGTTGAAGTGGTACGGCCCAAGTAACTCAAACAATTGGCCTAAATTGCACCACTGAGTTAGGCACACAAAATGGTTAACCTAGACTGATTTATACTCTTTTATATGTTGATTTGCGTGTACCGATTCCACATATCAGAATCCAGTTGAGTAGATGAAAATCAATTTGGTTAAGTGCCTTCAATGTGGGTGTATGTAGTGTGTATGTTGATTTACCCCACAAAAAATATCATTTTTTTGATCTTTTATATGTAGGTGAGATGAATGTGAGTGGAAATCTAAGCAACCAAACTAATCCTAGTATTCATGCAAACACCTAGGTTAATTGGAGTTTGAATTAATGTGGTGAAATGGAATCTATGAAGGGGGAAGAATGCAGAGCTCTTACAGTTGTCTTCAACTGCACTTTACTCCGATCTACCATTTAAAAATCTCCTGTCAAGGTACCTGCAAAATAATACACAAGAAATAAAGCAAGTTAGAAAACAATAAAATGCATGAAATGCGGAAAGAAAATCGAAAATCGTTGCCTCCCCAGCTACGGCGCCAAAATGTTGAGAGTGGAAATCTACGCGTTCGCAATTGGATTCAAAAACCCATCGTCATAGTTTGAGTCACGAAGAAATTCGTTCAACAGATAAAATTTATACCAAAAATCCGTAAAGAAGTTCTGGGTCAAACATAGGGAAGCTACGTCGATCTCAAAATCCATAATTATATTCTTTTTTTGTGTTTTTGTTTGAAAACGAAATAATCACAATGGAATCAATATAAACAATAAGAGAGAGAGAGGGAGAGAACAATCACTTGGTATTTAAATAATGTTTTTACAACTAAGAAAGCGGCAAATGATTACACTAGAAAGCAGGAAACTGTTACCACTAGAAAGTAGGAAATTCTACTCTAGAAAGCGATAAAAGAAGGGAGAGAGATGTTATCCTCCTCGACGAATGCTTAGAGGATGAGTCGAACGGAGGCGACACCTGGAAGACAGAGGACAAGGCAGGAAGGAGGACAAAGTCAGAAGAATGGGAACGAGGCAACACGTCGTCATCGTCTCGAGATCCACTTCCGGAATTTGGGCGAAAGCTTGGATTTAGCTCTTAAGGGGCATCCTAGGCGTGGGACAAGCTTCTCTTAAGCTTTGGAGAGGAAGAGAGCAGAAGGAAGGGATGAAAAATTTGTAGGGTAGGGGTCTCCTTTTATAGTTGCAAGGATTGGGGGCATTTTGGTCACTATAATATTAAAAACATTAATATGGCACCTTTACCGATGGACTTAAACATCGCTAAAGGTCCGTCGTGGGCAACGTGTGTGACGGAAATGATTTTCACACGTTTTGAAAGTCGTCGGAATCATAGTATAGTTGCGAAAAACGTTTGTCAAAAAATGATTTCTAAAGATAACAACACTTTGAGTCCCTGTCGTTCGTCTCTGGGAGGCATTGCTTTTACTTTTGAAATCAATCTTTTTATTGCTCTACTTTGTTTAGAATCACATGCCGGTTCGTGATTATTATATAGGTAAGTATGACATGCTTAGTTGCAGAAATATTAGGAGTTAGAAACAGGCAACTTGAATCATGCAAATATAATACTCATCAATAAGCTCATGGTGATTTCACAACATGGAGACATATATATATATATATAAGCGTTTTCTTTCATTCATTCAGTGGGAGAGTTGTTTGCAACAAAAATCGTCGAGGAAAGATTGTACAGAAATGCTTGTAATTTAAATCAAGCTACCAGAAAATGATTGCATACAAGAATCAACGGGGGGATTTTGCATGCATCATTGGGGGAGAAGTTAAGACTATGCTACTAAGCAGTAATAAAAGTAGCAAAAATTATGGAGAGCGTAAACTAAATCTAGCAGAACAAAGGGCATTCAGGGGTGGTCCCCGATGGCCTTGGAGTGGCCTGGAGAAGAATGAGGGGCAGACAATGTAGCTTAGGCCGACCCTTGGAGAGAGGGAGGAGTGATCCAGCATCCCAGCATGATGTCCTCCATGGTGGTGGTAGTGAGCTCAAGGAGATGGAGTGGCTAGCTAAGTTGAAGTGGGTGCAAATGGCACCAATGGAGTGAATTTGCCAAGGAAGTGAATGGGTGCAAATGGCCACCCCTTAGGTCTTTTTATAGACTTTAGGGAAGCTCTCTAGAGAATTATGGAATTCTCTAGAGAGGCCTATGGTGGGAGCTCGTGGGAGAGTGAGAGAGAGAGGATGGATGGTGGTTTTTAGATCCACCAAATGTGGATCTAAAAATTGAATTGCTCTTGGTTGCTAATTTTGGCAACCAAGGCAACCACACATGGTAGAGAGTTCTAGAGAACTCTAGGCTAGGTATTTTCATGTGGATGGAGTGTGTGGGTGTGTGTAGGTCGAAACTTAGGTGGCTAGGTTGATTAGGTTAGGTTCTAGTGGGTTTAAGTCAAGGTATGTCTCAGATTAGGGTTATAAACCCTAATTCACTAAGGTAAAGTCCAATTAAACTTAATACAAGTTTAATTGGGTGTGTGGAAACTTAATTGAGAGTAAAATAACTCAATTAATTTAGGTCTAGGTCAATTGGACTCTCACTGAGTCCAATTGGACAGTGTGTGCTGAGATCAGGGCTCAATTGGACTCAATGAGTCCAATTGAATAGGCTGATGGAATTGACTAAGATCCAAGTCAATTAGGTTTAGTGAGGACCTAATTAGGTCCTTAGGGAGGTCTACAGGTGATGTACTAGGGTTAGGACACCTTAATTTAGGTTCCTATGGGATTGGAATTGGGTTTAGGGACCTAGATATCCAAGATCAAGGCTCAAATCTCAAAACAAGAACTAGAGAGTAGTATCAAACGTCTAATAAAAGTGTCAAACATCTTATACTAAAAAATCAGAAGTCCAGACTTGTTGTCTGGACGTCCAATCAGAGTCAGGAGGGATTTTGGGTTCTGTTTTGGGCATTCTACAAAAATTGGACGTCTTAAGTGTCTGGATGTCCAATAACACTGCAGAAGTGGGTTTGAGGTGTGCGGGAGATGGCTAAGGGTCTTGGACATCCAGATAAGGGTTGGAACTAGGGTTTTAGGGCTTCTTAGGGTGTTGTGACCTAATCTAAGGATGGCTAAGGCTTGGGGAAGTGTCTAGGCTATCCTAGGGCTAGGATGGACCCAAGCTCTTCACATTTTACTGCTTTATTCCTACTTAATAGCATAGCAAACCTTTAACTCCCTTACATTATTATTCCTACATCTAATCTAAGCCTTCTACTCTAGCTCTACTGCAACTCCCGTTATTCCTGATCCAACTTCAAATCCAGCTCCTGATCAGCTTATTCCCTGCATTCGACATAATGCACTTAATCAGTACATTATAACATTATTTTCTACATGGCTAAAGGAAAGTAGTAAAGATGCAGATAATGCGTATGCATGCATGAATAACCCTAACTTATGCTAAGTCCTAGCTTAATCTAGGTCAATTAAGACATATGATTGCTACGCAATCAGTGTGCGCACTGTGCCCTCCTCCCCACCTTCTGCACCCTAAACATTCGCACACGTCTTTCAAACCTTAGCCGTCCGATCACGAGATCAAATGGCATAGATTTCTCCTTGAGTGCCTTCATCTGTGCCCTCACCATGTGCCCGCGTGCGATGAGGCGTGCAGACGTGCGTCATCGCGTGCATACATGATCCAACACACGTACTCGCACCACATCTTCGCTTCATCTGCCGCACGATCGCCATTTGACCGTCAAAATCAATGCACCCCCGCTCTTTGCTCTGATTTCCAGTGCTTGGCAATTCGACCTCGCAACCTGCGCTTCGCCCACAGCAGCGTAACTGTTGTGCTGCGCCTCAATATTTGTCGCAAAAAGGATTTAAGTGTGTGCACTCATGGTCGTTGGATGAAAATCCAACGACTCAGATCATGCCTTGCCGCGCCTTCAGAAGGTGGGGAGCGGTGCTGAGCAGCGACATGGCTGATTCTCAACCATTGGATGGGCATCCAATGGCGGAGATTCGTCAAGCGGGTGAAGAAGAAAAGCAAAGGTGGGTCCCTGGGGCCGGCCAGGTGGCTGAGATGGTGCCACGTGGTGCCATCTTGGTCGTCCATCTTCTGTGTGTTGTAGACAGTTCCACGGGTGTCGAATTGGATAAATTTTTGCACCGTTAGGCTGAGATCATCGATTTGGACCCATCTGTGCAGTTAGATTTGTCGTCTGAAGTGAGGATTGAGACCATCTTGGCCCTTGATCTGTAGGGTTCCTCGATCTCTATCTGGTGCTATGAATGTCCGATCAGGGTGATCTTGGAGTCGTTGAACTCCAATCGTCGCCCTGATTAGATCCATACAGTTGGATCTTCGATCTGAGGCCCCAAATTAAGAATTGCCCTTTCCCTAACCATAAAAAGAAACAATTACTATACAATTTATACAACTTGACCTACATGCATGATTATGCATGTTATGCAATATTTACAATGTATGATGCTAATGTTACACTAAGAACATGCATTAATAGACATTTTTGGCTATTTAAATGTATGCACATCACCCATCGACTGTTGGAGATTAGGCCGATGATCCCTGCATCTAACCACTTGATGATCTCCTTTTTCACGACATCCTGCAGATTTGGATTTACGCGTCTCTGCATTCCACGGGATGGTCGTGAGCCCTCTTCAGTGTAGATGTGATGTGTGCAGTATGAGAGGCTGATACCAATCAGATCATCGAGAGTCCATCCACTGGCTCTTCAATGCTGCTGGAGAACAGAAATCAGGTGTGTTTCCTAATCAGGTGTGAGTCGGAAGCTGATAATCACAAGAAACGTCTGATTGGAACCCAAAAAGACATACTTGAGATGATCTAGAAGAGGCTTTAATTCCATACCTGGGTTGTCAGCAGTAGCTTGTGGTTCAGTGTGGGTGTCAAGAGCAAAGGAAGGAGCTATGGGTGTGTCTAGGTTGAGTTCGGGCTCCTTTAATTGCTGGTTTTGATCCTCTTGTGGTTGATCAGAAATAGTCAGGTTTTCCTCGATAAAGTCGTCAACCACAGCTTTGATATCGCAAATCTTTTCTATGACTCCACAATTAATTCCTTGTTGGGCCTTAAAGATGTTCAACTTTAGTGTCTTCCTCCCAAATTTTAATTCAATTTAGCCCTCCTCACTATTGATAGTGGCCAGAAAGGGTCTCCCTAATATGATCGGTGTATTCTTCACACTCTCAAGAGCATCCATGTCTAAGATGATAAAGTCCACTGGGAAATAGAAGTCATGTACCCAAACTATGACATCCTCGAGAATTCCTTTTGGTGACTTAATAGATCGATCAGCTAGTTGTAAAGTCATTTCTGTCGATTTAAGCTCAGATTCCTCGAAGTAGTCTAGTAGGGATGTCAGTATCAAATTTATGGAAGCTCCTAAGTCTAATAAAGCTCAGTCAAATTGTGTATCAGCGATTTCACAGGAGATCAGAGGGGTGCCTGGGTCTTTTGCCTTAGGCGGGAGTTTGCTCAAAATGACTGAGCTGGCTTGCTCTGACAGTATGATTGGATTTCCGTCGTTGGTTCGCGGCTTACGCTTAGGTGTACACACATCTTTTAGAAATCGTGTGTAAGCTGGTACGTAGCATATCGCATCCATCAAGGGGATGTTTATATGGACCTGCTCAAAGAGCTTAACCAGGTCCTCCTCAGGTGCCATGGTTTTGGTTATCCTTCTTCCCTTGGCCAAGGCCTCGGGAAATGGAACCTTAGATGGTTCCTCTAGAATGGGTCCAGGTTCTTGATCTGGGATAGAGGTGTTTTGGATGACTATCCTAGGGTAAGGGTTTGTATTACCAGGCTGGGAGTGGCTTGGATAAGGTGAGTCCTATGTTGTTTTGCCACTGCGGACAGTAACAGAATACAATCCCACCTGGTTCTGGTTTGGTGTGGGTAAAAGAGGTGCTTACTGTTGGTAACCCGCATATGATGTCGAAGCATCCATCCTAGCAGGAGATGGAGTAGAAGGGGGATGGTAAACAAAGTGAGCTTGGTCCAGATTTAGATTCATAACGTGCCTCTGGTTTGGCATGTTATTCAGATTAGGCAGAGGTTGTGAAGGAAGTGCACCAGGATGGCAAGGATTTGCCATCTGGTCAAGTTGATTGTGAACCTCTGTGATCTCATCTCTGTGCTATTTTTGTATAGCTGCATTCATCTTCTGAATGTCAACCAAAGTCTGAAGGATAAGAATCATTTGATCTATATGAGTTGGCCTAGATTGATAAGTTGGGTTAGGCTAAGGCTGAGGCGGCTGATATGGACGAGAAGCATGTGGTTGGGGCTGATATTGAGATCTCTGGTTTTGATTATTGCCTGACCACGTGAAATTGGGATGATTACTCCATCTAGGGTTGTAAGTGTTGGAGAATGGATTATTCTAAATGGCGTTGAGGTCCTCGCAAGTCTGAGGAACCTTGAAAAAGTCAAAATACGAGGGTTCATAGTTCCCCCAACTAGAGTAGGTGGGTCCAAAGATTCCTCCGAAACTAGAATCAGACAGGGGTGGATACGGGTCCATCCCCTGAGAAGATCGGTGATAGATGTTGTGCATAGCCCCCAGCCAAAGGGTAGTTGTGTGAACAGGTTTTGTGTAGAGGTGGCTCGCTGCAAGTGTCAAGTTAGCTCATCCACCTTCTTCTCAATAATAGAGACCTTGTCCAGATGATTGGCCATCAGTTCCAAGTCGATGTAAGAGGACAGGCCCTACGTCTCATGTGCTCCATTTGGATTCATCAATGCACGGACATTCGTCCGGTCGAACATGCCCATGGATTCATTATTGATGGAGTTCTCGCGCATATTATCGAGAATCTCCTACATGGTGTCTTCGTGTTGACCCATGATGTTTCCTCTGCAGGTCGCATTGACCAATAATCGAATATCCTCATGGAGTCCCTGGTAAAAAGACTTTACTTGTTTCCATTCAGGAACTCCGTGGTGGGGGCACTTTCGCATGAGGTCCAGAAAGCGATCCCATGCCTTGTGAAGTGGCTCTCCTACTTGCTGTGTGAAATGTGTGATCTAGTGTCGTAAATCATTTGTCCGACCAACAGGGAAGAACTTTCTCAAAAACTCGGATTGAAGTTCCGCCGAAGTGTTGATTAGACTCGTTTGGGTTTGGTACCAGTGAGTAGCTTTATCCATGAGAGAGAAGGAGAACATTTTCATGAGTAGAACATCTCGATTTTGAGCTTCTGACCCGAAGGTCTGGACCAGATGCCTGAGTTGCTTGATATGCTGGAAAGGATCTTCGGAATTACACCCATGGAATTTAGGAATGGCATGAATCATGTTGGGCTTGAGTACAGTGTCCAGACCTCCAGTGAGGATTTGTAGTCGATGTTCGATTGCCACCATAGCGGGATTGCAGTGATCTAGCATCATTGGACGCTGCAGTGGGTTCACAAAGGCTTGGAATAAATCATAAAGGCGCTGAAGTTGATTTTCAAGATTATTTTCTTCTGCTAGTTGTGCCATGATGATGGATGAAGGAGAATCAGGTTCAGATAAATGAGCAGAGATATCAATTGGATTGGGTTGTTGTACAAATAAGGAGGTCGAGGCTTGGCCTTGATGTGAATGAGTAGCTAAAGGAGGCCTCAAGGATGGTCTTAGAGACCTCCTCCCAAACACGCATCGATGGAGTAGATGAGAGGTAGAATGTGATGGACCCAATCAAGACACCCAAAAATTTTGGATGACTATAGAGGTTCGGGGCAAATGATGCCCCTTAATCAGAAAGCCGTCCACTTGAGAATTACCTGGGCAACCAAAGAGGGTGAGTCCCGTAAAGACCCCTACATGGTAGAGTGCCCCCACGGGTTACAGGGTTTCCCAGACCTGACCTCTCTTGTCACTGATGTTCCAGATAGACCAGAATGGGGACTTGACCTCTCAAGTCTACCAGTTTTAATTAAGAGCATGGGTGCATATGATTTCACTTGAACTTTTAAGATGTTTTTGTGAAAAAGTGACCTAATTTGAAGATTGGTTAACCCAATAAGGTGGGTCAACTTCACATGTATTGTCCTCTTGAGAAATTTAGGTCCCTCTTTTAGTATTCAAATGAATTTTAGAGCCTGATTTTAGTGTTTTCCTTCTATATATCAATTCAATCAAGGTCTAGGCACACATTATTTTTGGAAAGATAAATTCTTGATTAGGCAAGTGTGTCTCTAAAACCCTAAACTGGAATCCTTAATAGGCTCTGATTTAGTCAATTTAGTTTGTCAAAATGCAGTACCTAGGGCTCAAACAAGAATGTGATAACCCTAGATACCTTAGCTTCAAATGAGTACACAGATCAGGGTTTGAATGTTTGTAGAATGTATCAAATCAGTCAATTTGATGATTAATCTAGGAATATAATGCTAGTAGCCCTAATTAATTTCTTCCTTTTTTAGCTCTTTCAGATTCAAGGGTTTAGAAGAAGGTAGGTGGAGTTTACCTGCCCCTGGAGTGGTTGATGGATGGTTGATCTTCCACAATGGATCCCTAGAAATAGATCAAAGTCGAAAAAGATAAAGCAAGTTAGTATTGACTCGGATATTGCAACCAAGAGATCTGGATTGCGTGTTGCTTCCCGGCAATAGTGCCAAAATGTTCACGAGTGAAATCGAGGTTAAAAACTACGTTATAGTATAGCCGAAATCGCTTCAAAAATAAATAATATTTATTACTCGAATTTAAAGTCCAAGGACGAACACAAGGAGCAATATGGAATTTGATCGCACATGCTTCACGAGTTTGAAATCAGGGTTACAAGTAACCCATCGTGGTAGTTGCAAAACGCGTGATCAAATAAAATTTATAACCGAAACTCAAAAATTGATTCTCGAGTCGTACACAGGGAGGTGAACGTTTGGTTTTATGAAATCTATGCTTCACTTTTATTTGTTTTTTGTCGTTTTATCTTTTTTAATATTTTTGGTATTTTTAACAAGCAAGAGATTAGGTTGCTGAAAACTTTATCTACTTGCAAAAATATAAGAGAGAGAGAGGGAGGGAGAGAGAGAAACAGTCATCTATTCATCAAGAATTGTTTGTTACAACTACAAAGCACGAAAACTACACTACGAAAGCATAAAAAGAAAGAGGTGAGAGAAATCCCCCTCGACGGTTGCTCGAAGGATGACTCTCTTTGACGTTGCCTGGAGGAAGCTGGTGAGGAGCGGGACAAGGGATGACGGAGCCAGAGGACGAAGGATGGGGCAGGACGGCGTCGTGGCGAGGATCTTCCTCCTGAAGGGTGGTGAGAGGACGACCATGAGATGCTCCATGAATAGGGATGAGGGGAGGGAAAACTATTTGATTTTCTACTCTAGAGGAGCATCCCGGGCTTGGGACAAGCTCTCTCTAGAGTCTTGGTGGTGGTGAGGTGAAGAAAGGAAGAGATGAAGAAAAATGGGAGGGGTAGGGGTCCTTTTATAGTGGAGGAAAGAATCAAATTTCTATATAGGACATTTAGTGATGGTCATAAACGTCGCTGAATATCTGCCGCAAACATCGGTGAAGACAACCCACACGCCCACCTGCCGCTGCACTGGCACGCACTCCGTGGGCCGTGTTGCACACCTTCGCGCACGAGCCCGGGTGCATGCCTCCATGCACACGTGCGTGCACCTGAGCTACTGTGCTCCTGCAGTGGCATGTTCGTGTGCATGGGCGGCCTGGGTTGCGCCACGTGGCGTGATTTGGGTCGTCCATCTTCTTTCTATTGTAAGAGCTGCTACAGAGGTCAGATTGAGTTGATTTTTGCATTGTCGAGCTACGATCGTCGACCTGAATCAATCTGTGTGGTTGAATTTGTCGTTTGAAGCTTTGAGTTACGTCACCTAGTCCCTTGGTCGTTGATCTTCCTCAGACTGCATATGGTGCTACGGACTCTGATTAAGGCGATTTTGAAGGCATTATACTCCGATCATCATCCTAATCAGATCTATATGGTCGGATCATGAATCTGAGGCTCCAAAATAAATCTCATTCTCTCCTAACCATAAAAAGGACGCAATTAACCTAAAATATATACAACTACTCTAAATGTAGAATGATGCATGCTATGCAATATTTATAATATGGAATGCAAATCTAAGCCTAGGAGAATGCATAAATAGATATTTTAACCTAAATAAATGTGTCTATATCATACCCTAATGCCTATCTTTTGCTAGTCCCTAGCAAAATTAAACTACATGCTATGTATAAGATCAAAATTAGGATTAGATCACTTAGGCCTAAGTCATTTTTTAACAATAGAAAATTTCAACTAAGGTCTTAAACAACGAAAACTCAACAGTACCCGGGTGCCTACCAGAATGCAGACCGCCCAAGTCCTCGCCTTATTTGAAAAGGAAATATACATTTTCTTTATTTTTCTTCTTTTCTAATTCTTTTGTAATTTTGGAGTTTGAGAGTTCCGGGATAACATTTTATGGCTACCCGACCCACCCAAGACTCGAAAAGGACTCTAAGTGCTAAGCATCTTGTGAAAATAGTGAAAGATTCACTAGGCGGCCGTTGAAATGGACTTTGGCTTTCTACGACCCTAGGTGACCTTGCCTAGAGGTTTACCTTTTCAACTGGTAGCTTTCTCCCTACTTGTTTTATTTATGGGGTCAACACAAGGGCGAATCCAGTGTATATCTCCCTGGTTTATTCTACTTCCCTGCTTCATCCCTAAGTGTTTTGGGAATTATTGTGCATTTTTTGTGAGCTGAGTTCTGGACAACCGGCCAATGGGTTGTTACCTATGGCAACTTGCTAGCCATACTCGTGTGATGAAGTGTGGTTTCATTTTTTTTCTCCTTTTTCTATTTTTTTTCTCTTTTTCTTTTTGTTTGTTTTTTTTTTGTTTAAGTAGGTGGCTTCCCTAATCAAAGATTTACCTAAAGGCAGTACAATTAAAATGATCTTGTGACTAGGCTCTGGACAATGATTGCGTAGCAATCATAGATCTTAATTGACCTAGATTAAGCTAGAACTTAGCATAAGTTAGGGTTATTCATGCATACATACACATTATCTGCATCTTTACTGCTTTACTTTAGCTACGCAGAAAATAATGTTATAATATGCTAATTAAGTGCATTATGTCAACTACAGGCAATAAGCAGATTTGGAGCTAGATCTGGAGCAGGATCTGAAGCTGGATCAAGAATAACAGGAGTTGCAGTAGAGCTGGAGTAGAAGGCTTAGATTAGATGTAGGAACAACAAGGTAAGGGGGTTAAAAGTCTACTATTCTATTAAGTAGAAATAAAGTAGTGAAATGTGAAGAGCTTAAGTCCATCTTAGCCCTAGGATAGCCTAGAGACTTCCCCAAGCCTTAGCCACCCTTAGATTAGGTCACAACACCCTAGGAAGCCCTAAAACCCTAGTTCCAACCCTTATCTGGATGTCCATATAAGTTATAGGACATCCAGGATCCTTAGCCATCTCCCGCACACCTCAAACCCACTTCTGCAGTGTTATTGGATGTCCAGATACTTTGTCAGACGTCCAATTTCTGCAGAGTACCCAAAACAGAGCTTTGATTTCCCATTAACTCAAATTGGATGTCCAGAACTGAAGTCTGGACTTCTAATTTTTTTAGTATAAGTCGTTTGATCCTATTTTTGGATGTCTGATACTGGGCTCCAGTCCCTGTTTTGAGATTCAAGTCTTGATCTTGGATCTCTAGCTCCCTAGACCTAATCCCAACCCCATAGGAACCTAAATTAAGGTGTCCTAACCCTAGTACATCACCTCTAGACTAACCTAAGGACCTAATTAGGTCCTCACCAAACCCTATTGACTTAGATCAAGTCAATTACCTTCACCTAAGTCAATTGGACTCATTGAGTCCAATTGAGCTTAGATCTCAACCCACACAAGTTCAATTGGAGTTAGTGAGAGTCCAATTGACCTAAACCCAACCTGATTGAGTTATGTCACCCTCAATTAGGCTCACACTCATTCAATTAAACTTAAGTTAAGTTTAATTTCATTTTCACCTTAGCAATTAGGGTTTGTAACACTAAAATCAAGACCTACACCTACACAAACCCCTTAGGACCTACCCTAAGCCACCAAGCCATGTAGAGCACGACCACATACACACACACACACCCCCATTCATGTACACACTTCTCTAGAATTCTCTTCTCTAGAGATCTCTTGCGATGGCGCCACCTCTTGGTTGCCAAATTTAGCAACCAAGAGGCATTCAAATTGAGATCCACTATTTTTGGATCTCAAAGACCACCTCCACCCACATGTGGCCGGCCACTCTTGAACTCTCTCTAGAGAGTTCCACACCTCTCTAGAGAGAAGCCATTGGGTCTATAAAAAGACCCCATGGGCGACCAAACACACCCATTCACATCCTTGGCTTCCATTGGCACCACTCACTCCATTAGCTCCATTCACGCTCACCTTCACTTAGCTAGCTACTCCACGAGCTCACCACCATCATGCAGGACATCATGCCAAGATGCTGGATCAACCCTACCTCTCTCCAAGGGTCGGCCTAAGCTACATTGACCACCCCTCATTCTTCTCCAGACCACTCCAAGACCATCGGGGACCACCCCTGAATACCCCTTTTTCTTTTAGATTTAATTCATGCTCTTCATAATTTTATTGCTCTTATTTATTGCCTAGTAGTGTGGTCTTACTTCTCCCCCAATGATGCTTGCAAAATCCCCCCATCGATTCTTGTATGTGATCATTTTCTGGTAGCTAGGTTTAATTTCCAAGCATTTATGTACAAGCTTTCCTCTAGATTCCTTATGCAAACAACTTCCCAATGAATGAATGAAAATGCATATATATATATATATATATATATATATATATATATATATATCTTTATGTGTTTGAAATCACCACGAGCTTAATAATTATAATATTTGCATGATTTAAGTGCCTGCTCTTTAACTGTCTATCTATTACGCACCAGCATGTCATTTCCTGAGGATATTGAAAATCTAACAATAGATGCTTTCTCCATAACTAGTCACCACCTCACTAGAATCGTGTGCACAGAAACTCACACGTTCACTTTCATAATTTACTTGATGCATGCGCATGTGATCCGAGTTAATAACAGAAGTGAAGTTTTAGTTAGGAGATTGGAAATCGGCGTGCGTCTTAAAATGAAGTATAGTAAAAAGATCGATTTCAAAAGTGAAAGCAACACCTCCTAGAGACGAATGACCTGGACTCAAGTCTTATTATTTTTACAAACTTAATTTTTGACGAACATTTTTGCACAACTATACTACGATTTCTGACGACTTTCAAAATACGCATGAACCGTTCCCGTCAAATGGTGCCGTTGCTGGGGAGGCAACGTCATTTTCTAGATTTTGATCTTGAAACTATCACTGACAAATCTCTCTCTGCTTTGTTTTTTTATGATGTGCAGGAAAACAGAAAAGGACGGGATCTACGCACACGAGCGCGACAAAGAAAAAATCAGGTGTACATCATCTCTCTTTAGATTAGGTTTCTTTTTCTGAATCCTAGGAGTAGATTTACTTTCCGCACTTTCCTTTCACAAATTCTTTGTGAAAAAAAATAGATTTTACACATTTTCGTGAGAACAAGAAAAAAAAATCAAAAAGAAAAAATTTTGAAAAAAATCTAGATTAGGTTTAGTTTAAAAAAAAAGAGAGAAAAAAGATATTTTCTTTGAATCTTTTGAAAAATTCTTTGCGAAAAAAAAAAAGCATGCAAAAGTTTTGAAAAGAAGAAAAAAAAAGCATTTTTGGTGGAAAGTTTAGATTTCAAATTCAAACCTCTTTAAAAAGCTTTTCCACCATCACCTGATTTTCGGCTAGATTTCAAGCTTGATTTAAAAATTCGATTGGCGAAAAACTAGTAATCGAATAAATCTGAAATTCGAGCTTAACCTTCATTTTCAAACGATCTTTCAAACACCACCATTATTTAGAAAAAATTCCAAGTATACAATTTTTAAAAATTCGCAAAGTGCATGGGGGTCAGACTGACCCAAATTCAAAATTTTCAAATTTCAAAAAGCGATTCCGAGCAATCCGCAAATCTGTTTTGACTAAAAATGGTGGGGTTTGAAAGCTGATCTCATTGGCATTTGAAGGCTATTTGATAATGTTTCAAAGCGAAAAATCGACCAGGGGTCAAAATTCCAAATTTGACCCCTTGATATTCAAAATTCCCTAAAAATTTGGTTGAAATAGTAAAAATTCCAAAAAAATAGTCTCTGAAGAACTAATTGAAAAAGTAATCTACTCGTAAAATTTCAAATTAATTGGATTACAATTATTATCAGAGAACCAACATTACTTTTGTGGTCTGCTGAAACAAAAAATCCCTAGAAGTGCATGCAACTTAGGTTGAATCTTTAGGGTTACAACTAGAGACCACACTTTGGACTAGCCCATACTTAATCAAGTCTAGTTAGCCAGTGAGCTTGGTCACCTTGTGGGCCACTCACCACAAACCCCACTAAAGAAAATGGGCTAAAAATTAATTTAAAACACGAAATCAACCCAAATTCGTTGTCATACTACTGGGTGTTTTTAATCTCTCTTGCCAAATCTGGAGACTAAGTCTGTGGGGTAGTGTCAAACGACTGTGGCTCGGGGGTCAACGGAACTGGAGACGTAAGCCAATGGAAGAACCTTTCCCTTAGTCCCCCTGTAAACAGACTGGCTGGGTTAGCTTGAGAGGTGGGAATCACCTTCAGTCGGTTGAACAATGAACCTACTTCAAGAATTCAAATTTCTAATGAAAAATCTGGTCACTTGATCTATATGGACCATTTGATTGACAGGGCCTTAGCCTTGTCCTGCATGGCTACACCAACCCAAGGGTTGGGTGGTGTATGCACAGAAGGAGGTCACTTCAACCTCACTTGGTTGGACCTTGGGAGCCACTCCCAAGGAGGTGAGTCACCTCGCCCGGACCATCTTCACCCCCCATTTCTTCTAATCCAAGAGCCACCATGGCAAATCTTGG
Source organism: Thalassia testudinum (assembly GCA_037157565.1). Classification (NCBI taxonomy): domain Eukaryota; kingdom Viridiplantae; phylum Streptophyta; class Magnoliopsida; order Alismatales; family Hydrocharitaceae; genus Thalassia; species Thalassia testudinum. The sequence continues at coordinate 126,102,436 of JAZHRO010000024.1, forward strand.
ACCTGGACCTATATCGAGTTAGGACATCGAGAATCTGGACTAGATGGCTCGTCTGGAAGCCCGGGTCGCCAAATCTGAGGAGCGGCATCAGCAGAGCATGGATCGCATTCTTACAGCACTTGATAGGATGCAGCACCCGCCATGAGAACTGCGGGATTTCTACGACCCAGTCGCACAAATCGTCGCACCTCTTGTCAGAATTCCCGTAGGCGGAGATGCGTTTGACCTCAAGCCCAATGTAATTGGGTTTATCAGCACTCATTTCTATGGAAACTCAAGCGAAGATCTATTCCAGCACCTCGAGGACCTGAGTCGACTCGCTGAAATGACCCGACCCAGGAATGTTGTTCTCGAGATTATTTTGAGGAAGCTTTTCCCATTCTCGCTGAGTGACAAAGCTTCATACTAGTTCAAGACGATTGGGAAGCCAATTGGAACCTAGCCGGAATTATGACGTGAATTCCTGCAAAAGTTCTTCCCAATCGGTCGAACAAACACAATGTGACGTGCAATCACGACTTTCTCCCAGGGAGTTGGGGAGAAATTACATGAAGCTTGGGACAGATTTCATGACCTTCTCCGAAAATGCCTGCATCATGGTATACCCAGATGGCACTTAGCTTAGATTTTTTACCATGGGCTGGATGACACACATCGGTATCTAGCCGATGCATCTAGCGGTGGGAATTTTCTCGCAAAAGATGAGAACAGTGCATTTGAGCTATTAAAATCATTAGCAGAGAACTCGATGAATGCCACATCTATGAACCAGTTCCAGCAACCTGGTTAGCAGTGGGTTGGTGTCCACGAGGGTCACACCGAATCTATTCGAGCTGACATGGATATCATCGTCAAGTAGCTAGATAGAATAAACCTAATTAAGAAGAAGATTGACCAGATCAGTCAAGGTCAATCCGACTCGAGCTCTGCCGCCGCAAGGTCCTCCTATGCATCCCGAGCCCCTCCTGCTCGAGTTAATCTACTCACTCGAGATGCATCTTCCCCGTATTTATGAGATCCCGCATATCAAGATCCCGTGAATAATCCAAATATGGCACCACACGACAAGGGTTACGCACTAGCCACAGATTATATGCATATCCCCTTGATGGATATATGTCTCAGACACCTTCGACCTATGAGGACGTTAGCGCTATCCAAGGATACAGGAGTAATAACCCGTACTCAGAGACGTATAACCCTAGTTGGCGCCAGCATCCGAACTTCTGGTCTGGTAATTCACGGAGACCACATCAAGATCCACACTACCAGACCAGGCAATACGGGAATGCGCAAAACACGTACCCTAGGCAGCAGCCATTCCCACCTCAGCAGCAGCAACCCCACTCGTTATACCAGCCAATGCACCAAGCCGCCAACCACCCTCCAAGGTGGGCTGACCCTTTGGAGGCGCTGAAAGAGGAGCAGCAAGAATCGATGAGGAAGTCTACACAAGATAGCTTGCAAATTATTAAGGTGATGGCTGATAAGATTCGGACCATACAGAACACGCAGAACTAGCTATTGCTGGAGCATAGGACTCAGGGAGCCTTGCCCTCCCAACCCATCCCAAATCCTCGATATGCGCAGAACCAAGGTGCCCCACCTAGGTTTCAGGCACTGCAGGGGCAGGGACATGCCATACTACAGGTGCCTTTTGCACCACCTGGTTACGTGTAAGGCCAGCCACCTTTGCAGAATCCCACGTATTCTGCCCCTTCCGCTCCCCCACCACCTCATGGATAGCAAGCCAATGCACACCCTGTTTCTTTGCAAAGTGGAAGGAAGACATTCGACGCACCACCTAGGCAGGCGGGTTCTGATTTTTCCCACCCGTCGCAGCAGGCGAGTTCAACTCCATCATCTCAGGAGCCACTGGTGGAGACTCGGATAGGTTGTGTTAATATGGTGAAATTATCGTTGAAGTGAGTATAGTGGTTAACCTAAATCGAGCCTAAGCATTTTTTTTACAAAATTTTAAACCTGGCCTACCTAATTTTATCTTGGTTAGTTTTAGGCCCAGGGTCGAACTCAGGGAGGCGGGAATTATAGGAGAATAAGTTTCTACACTTTTCCTACAACGAATCTCTTCCGTGCGTTTATTATGTTTTTGGTGTTTTTCTATTTAAGATTTTTTTCTGATAATTTTGTCCTTGAGGTACACCCTCAAAACCAGGTCCTTGGCTTACAGCCAAATTATTCTTGGCTTTGAGCCAACTTAGGGTTCTAAAATTGGGTCTTGCTATTCGCAAGACCGAGTACCTGCAAGACAAGGATTATCTTTTCTCTTTTACTATTTTTTTATCTTTTTAATAGCAGGAGACAGAAGAGAAATAGAAACAAGATAGGTTCCTTATAAAAATATAGTCTATATATAGATATATACAGGTATATATATATTATATATATAGGGGTGGGGGTGGAGGTGGAAATAGTGTGTAGCACGGTGTCGAGTTGATCGGCACCTAGGAAGACGCAACCAAAAGGACGAAGTGCAGTGTGGAGTGCAGGATGGATGGGTGGAAGTGTGTGCGGAGGCGCTTTCTCTATGCGGGTATCGGGGCATATCAGCAATTGGTGCAGATATTCCCATGATATAACGCGTGGTAGGTGATATGAATGTAAGTATATATTTATATGTATATATATAGATAGGGCTGTAATTATATTGGTGTATATGTAGTTATATATATATATATATGAATATATATGTAAATATATATTTAGATGTATGTATATATATATTTATAACTACATATATACGTATATATGTCTAACTATATAGATATAGAGATATATATATATATAGTAATATATGTATATAGATATATAGATATGTATATGTATATATATATGTATTTATCTATATAGATATATTAGTATAAGTATCTATGTATATGGATATATGTATATAGATATATATCTACGTATATATATATATATGTATATATGTATATATGTATTTATATCTATAGATATATATGTACATATGTATGTATATATGTATATATGTGTGTATAAATATATATATATATTTATTTATTTATTTAATTATGTATGTATGTATATCTACTTATATATAGTGTATAGGTATGAATATGTATATATATATAAATATATATATATGTATATATATATATAAGAATATATAGGTTTGTACAAGTGAGTGTGTGTGTGTGTACACGTGAGTGTGTACAAGTGTGGTGTGTGTGTGTGCCTGCTGGAGAGAGAGGGAGTGACTATGAGAGAGGGTGCTGGAGAGTTAAGGCGTCTGGAGGCTACAGCCGATGTCTGGTGGTGCGCGCAAGCATGTGCAGGCGCAGGCGCGCAAGGGTGCACGCACGTGCTGGAGGTGTAGACGTGAGGGAGAGCACAACGCAGCGCGCTGCAGGCTGGAGTGGACGCGGACGAAGATGCAGATTCGGGCGCTGGAGAGGAAGCGGTTACAGACGTGCACGCGGGCGCTGGAGCGGCCGTGGGCGTTGACGCAGCAACAGGCTGGGGGCGATTGCGGCACGGAGAGAGAGCACGCAGTGACCGGATAAGTGAGAAACTTTTCGGTCACTGCACTGTAGCAAAAGTGTCGCGCAGAAACGCATGAACAGTAGCTACAATGCTTGAGCGGCGTGGACAACCGGTTGCAGCTGGTTCTACGTGCCTGGGCGCGCTGTACCGAGCCTACACGCGTGGAAGGAGATGGCGCCGGCTGCTGGCGTGCGCACGGAGGCTTGCACGCCGCATGGAGGCTACTGGTGCCGGGCTGCTGCTGCTGCTGAGCTCTGAAGCTTGAAGCTTTAGCAATGGCGGGAAGGGCTGAGTAGTGAAACAGAGAGTGGAATCCACCACGCCCACCTGTTCTTGGATGAGCTGGGCGGTGGTGGAGCTCACAGTGGTGGTCGTGGACCACTGTGAGCTTTCTCCTACCCGCAGTGTATCTCTTCAGTGGAAGAGGTGCTGCATAAGGAGGGGAGAAGATGGCCTGGAGAAGGTGTCTGTAGGTGTGTGTTGGACTAGGCTGCCGGCGCAAGGAAGATGGCTGGTCTTTATAAAGGAGACGGAGGTATTCCACGACCATGCCTTGGGCTGCACATGACCAGCCATGTAGCTGGCAGGGCATGTGTTGGCAGAGAATGGCACGAAGAGCAAGCCATGCCCAGAGCTACACGGAGAAGAAGTTCAAAGCCGAATAAAAAATGAAGATGGTGAATTTGCGAGGCAGCACTTGATGAAGACGTTAATTACAAGGCCAATAATTCACTTTCCTCCCCTCAAAAATAAATGCATGCACGTGTCAATTTTTACAAATACAATTATGGCTACCTAATATGCAATGGCAATGCTAGGAAATAACACAAGATGGCATTTTTATTGGTGTATTTTTGCTGTGCTATCATACCCCCATGCCTATCTTTTGCTAGTCCCTAGAAAAACATTTTGTATTGTATTTAGTAATGATCTTAGGCTGAAGATTTTCTTCTGAGGCGACATAGGTGTGTTTATTTGTTGGATATTGTGAGAACCAATAGCAGAGCAGACTACCAATACTTTAAGTCTTACGTGACAAAGACCATCTTTCAACTAACCTGGACTCTTGATATTTAAACCTTAAGTTCGATTTCTAGGATTCAAAAGGTTTTTGCCGTACTCAAGAGCTCAAGAGATTATGGCTTGTGCATAGTGAAGGATCAACACTAACCAGATGAACATTAAGACTCAAGCCCAGGGTTTCATGAATTTTTAAGTGCAGGTTGGTCCCAGTTTCAGCTCGTGTCTTCGGATTAACCCTTAAAAAGATGACGGAAAACTCAACTCCCATTTTATTTGTGGCTCAAAGAATATATGGTAGAAACAGGGTATTTGTAACTTGCCTTGAAAACTTTTGTAGGGAGAAGACTTTACAGACATTTGTGAGATATACTGACTTATTTGCACAGTTTTTTTTTTTTTGAAACATGTGTCAGTATATCTCTTACAACTTTATTTGGAGGAGCACACTTTTCTTTTGGTGGGAGAGCTCCTTTTTAGTGGAAAGAGTCTCTCCTAAACACAAGACTAAAGCCTGGGATAAAAAGTCTACCTGCACGCACAGGTAAGGACTCCACCTTCCCTAATGAACACTAAGGTTGGATCTTATGTTCACCTGGTCTTTCTTGATATGTGTAGTGTGAACCAAGATTACTTAGGCTCTCGAGTAGAAGCAAACCAACGGATCTTGTACTGATGTCTCAGCTACAAGAATACGTCCTTAGTTAGGAGAGATTCTGATCTATCTTGTCAATGCTCAAGTAAATTAAGCCGAGCCTGAGCGAATCAAGCTTCTGTGGCCTGGAAAGTCTTCAAAACAGTGGTTGAATATCCATAAACACTTATTGTATTTTTGTTTCAGCCTTCAGATCCTTACTAAACACCCTTTTTTTTTATACATATTTATAGATGGATGGAAGTTGCATGATACCATATAATACCCAAATCCAATGGATGCCTATCCACCCCCCATGCCAAATGATGCTATGTCCTCATATGCATGCAAAATAAGGTAAAGGAAGGACCACAGAATGGGTAACGAGCACTGAGGTGTAGGGTATTTAGCAGGGTGGTAGGGCGGGTGGATGGCGGGTGGTGAAGTGAAAAGGTGCGAAGTGAAGTGTTTGTGGTAGTGGCAGAGTGTTGCTGGGGTGCCTCTCAACGAGCGCTGAATTTAATGTCCCCAGCTGGACTCAGGATGAGGCACGACATTAGTTACCCTCCAGCAGGGCAACAGTTTCTCCAATGGGAGTAGGTTCATGAGTAAGATAAGGTTTCAAATGCTGCCCATTGACCATAAATTTATGCCCAGATTTGGGATCTTCAATTTCAACAGCCCCGTTGGGAAATGGTCTCAAGACCAGGAAAGGACCAGTCCATTTGGACTTCAATTTCCCAGGAAAGAATTTGAGTCGGGCATTGTAGAGCCAAACTTGCTTAGATGGCTCAAATTTCTTCTGCTAAATACGGCTGTCGTGAAAAGCCTTAGTACGTTGCTTGAAAGTTAAGGCAGAATCATAGGCTTCACGACAGAGCTCTTCCAGCTCTTGGAGTTGGAGTTTCCTTTCTTGACCACACAAGTCTGGGTCGAGGTTACATTGACGAACCGCCTAATAAGCGTGTTGCTCCAGCTCCATGGGCAAATGACAAGGCTTCCCGTAAATGATTCTATAAGGGGACATTCCTAGGGGTGCCTTGAAGGTGGTCCGATACGCCCAAAGTGCATCAATCAGCTTTTCGAACCAATCCTTTCGGTCAGGTCGAACTGTTTTCTGGAGAATTTGCTTGATTTTTCGATTCGACACCTCTGCTTGGCTGTTCGTCTGAGGGTGATATGGAGATGCGATACGATGGTGGACTCCATATTTCCTCAGAAGTGCACGAAAAGAAGCATGGGTAAAGTGGCTTTCCCCATCCGAGATAATGGCTCGAGGGATCCCAAAGCGTGCAAAAATGTGGTCTTTGACGAATCGAGTGGATATGACATGGTCAGCATGGCGCGTGGGAATAGCCTCGATCCATTTTGAACATAATCAATAGCCACAAGGATATATTCGAAGCCGTTGGAAGGAGGAAAGGGACCCATGAAATCAATTCCCCAAATGTTGAAGATTTCAGCGACGTGACATTGACCCTAACGACTGGCACCTAGTGCAATGTTTGGCATAATTGTGTGCATCCTGGTGAATGGAGGGCCAAAAGAAATCGCTCTGCAACACCTTGGCTGTAGTTTTCCTCCCAGAGAAATGGCCTCCGCAGGCCTGATCGTGGAAGAAGGATAGCACACTGGGGAATTCGCTGTCAGGAATACAGCGATGGATGATCTTATCTGCACCTATTTGAAAAAGAAGTGGATTATCCCAGAAATAATACTTTGCTTCTGCCATGAGACACTTGTGCTGGTTTTTAGGACAGCCACGCGGAAGGGAACCAGAAGCAAGGTAATTGTCAATGTCAACATACCAAGGTCTACTTGCCACATTAATTGCCAATAGGTACTCATCGGGAAAAATCTCATTAATCGGCAGAGTAAGTCCAATATGATCAGGGTCCAATCTAGAACGATGATCAGCCACAACATTCTGGGCTCCAGCCTTACCGCGGATCTCAATGTCAAATTCTTGGAGCAAAAGGATCCAACGAATCAGTCTAGGCTTGGCATCCTTCTTGTGCATGAGATGGTGAATGGCCGCGTGGTCAGTGAAAACAATAACATGTGAGCCCAGAAGGTAAGAGCAGAATTTCTCCAGCCCAAAGACGACCGCCAGTAGTTCTTTCTCAGTGGTAGTATAATTACGCAAGGCCTCGTCCAACGTCTTACTGGCGTAATACACCACGAAGGGGTGTCTATCGCGTCTTTGTCCCAGGATGGCTACGACTGCAAGGTCAGAAGCGTCAGACATGAGGTCAAAGTCGAGGGACCAATCGAGTGGTTGGAGAACAGGGGCCTTGGTGACAACATCACGCAGCTGCATGAATGCTTGTATGTAATCGGGGCCCATATCAAAGGGCACATCGGTCGATAGGAGATGAGTTAAAGGCCAAGAAATCTTGGAGAAGTCTTTGATGAATCTCCTATAGAAACCGATGTGTCCTAGGAAGGAACGGATTTGTTTGACAGAGCCAGGCACAGGTAAATCAACAATTACATCAAGCTTAGCTCTGTCAACCTTGATACCCCTATCGGAGATGAAATGCATGAGAATAATTCCCTCGTGTACCATAAAATGACTTTTTTCCCAGGAAAGCACAAGGTTGACATCAATACATCTCCTAAGGATACGGGTCAGGTTGGCAAGACAGTCATCAAAAGAGGGTCCAAAGATCGAAAACTCATCCATGAAAACCTCGAGAAAGTCACCCACCATGTCATGGAATATTGCCAGCATACATCTCTGGAAAGTTGCTGGCACGTTACAAAGTCTGAACGGCATCCTTCTAAATGCAAAGGTGCCGAAGGGGCAGGTAAAGGTGGTTTTCTCTTGGTCCCGGGGGTCAATTGCCACCTGGTTATATCTAGAGAATCCATCTAGGAAACAGAAAAATTTATTTCCTGCTAACCGCTCCAGGATTTGGTCAATGAAACGTAGCGGAAAGTGATCTTTCTTAGATGCAGCATTCAGTTTCCTATAATATACACACACTCTCCAAGATGTCGAAGTACGTGTAGGGATGGATTCACCCCTGTCATTGATATAGATGGTGAGTCCAGCCTTTCTTGGCACGACGTGAATCAGACTCACCCAGGGGCTATCACTGATTGGGTAGATTATACCCGCATCCAACCACCTAATAATTTCCTTTTTAATGACCTCTCGCATGTTAGGATTTAGACGTCGTTGCATCTCGCAGGAAGGTTGAGCCTCCTCCTCTGTATATATAAGGTGAGTGCAGTAGGAGGGGCTAATGCCAGTTAAGTCTGATAAAGACCATCCAATGGCTGCCTTGTGTTCCATAAGGACCTTTGTTAGTTTGCACTCTTGCTCCCTGGTCAATTTTGAACTGATGATTACGAGGAGCATTTCATTTGGTCCCAAGAAAACATACTTAAGCGTATCAGGCAGCTCTTTCAGCTCGGGAGTGGATGGTGAAAGATCTGGCATTTCTTGGGACGAGAGTGTCCCAAACGGATCAGAAGAAAATGATTCAGGAGGAAGAAGTTGGCCCTCAGATTGGCCAAGAAGAGGGGCATCTTGGATAGATGGATCCAAAAAGGGATAGCCCCAGTGAATGGTATGTGGGCTCAAGGTCCCAGTGTGGGGTTGCAGTTCCGCCTGATTTGGCAGGAAAGAAAGGGTAATTCGGTCTTCAAGAGTGTGGACCAGCGGTGAGTTGCCCGAATATGACTCAGACCACGAGGTATGGGAAGCGGAGAAAACCTCGTTAGAAGTCTGGTCAGGAGAAGGTGAGGGAAAATGGAGGGATGGGGGAACGTCACAATATGTGTCGATCAGGCAATCATCAGTGTTTAAAGGCAATCAGCAGCAGTTAGAATAGGTCCCATTTAGTCTGATACATGCGCTGACGGCATGTCCTCGTCAGACGTGTCATCTTCGATGCAATCGCAATCAAAGTTCTTGGCTGCCTTGAAGATGTTAAGCTTGAGCTTTTCATATCCAACAGCAATCTCAATACAGCCCGATTGGCAGTCGATATGGGTGCGGGTTGTGGCCAAGAAAGGTCAACCAAGGATGATTGGACAATCAGAAAGTGAGCTAGGAACTTCCATATCCAAAACAAGAAAGTCAACAGGAAAACAAAGACTGTTGACCCTAACCACCACGTCTTCCACCACACCCTTTGGAATTTTGACAGAATGATCTGCCAACTGTAACGTGACAGGGGTGGGCTTCAGATTTCCCAAGGAAAATTTTTTGAGCATGATGGTTGGTATAAGATTGATGGAAGATCCTAAATCAAGTAGGGCACGGTTAAAGTTGCAGCCTTGGATGCTACAGGAAATAAGCGGTGTGCCCGGATCTTTCTGCTTCGGTGGTAGATTTGACAATATAGCACAACTCGCATGAGGCGAGCGAACCATCGGATTCTTTGTTTTCTTTGACTGTCGCCTGGGTGTTGTGTAGTCTTTGAAAAATCGGGCGACAGTAAGTATGTAGTCGATAGCCTCTAGCAGGGGTACCTTGATTTCAACATCCCTGAATAAATTACGTAGGTTATCAAAGGCCTGCATATCCTTTTTCTTGCCTTTTGGCTCCCTCAGTAGAGCCTCAGGGAATGGGACTGATTCTGGCACCAGTTTGGGTGTATCGTCTTCTTGCAAATGCAGTGCTCATCCCGAATGAGAAGGAGATGAAGAAGATGGGCCAAGATCAGGTCGAGGCAGATCGACAGTCTGCTTACCGCTCCTCGTAGAAATTGCATTGGATGTCGCGGGTCCAGTGGGATCATAAGGCGAAGGAGGGTTCGCAATAGGGACATAAGAGTGAGGTGTTGCAGTGGGATTAGCCTGAAAGCCCGGAGGAATGCTCGGAGCTTGCAGAATCTAATGAACCTGCCCCTGAGAAGGTCGTACTTGTGGTTGAGGACCACAGGATATGAAATTTCATGGGTTAGGAACAGGTTGGGCTGGAAGAGTGCCCTGAGATCGAGTCACCATGAGTAGTTGACTGATCTCAGCATTCTGCTGCACCAATTGGTGCTGAAGAGAGGTCATGTTCTCTTCATGGCTCTTTGACATTTCCATCATCATTCGCATCAATTCTCAAGAGGACTTGATGCATTTTCTATTTGCGGTATGCAAGGACTCGATGGCGGATTTGCCACAGGATTATACTAGGCCATTGGGATGACGGGTGCGGACGGTCGCATTAGCCCACCTGCGGGATTTTGGCGCCGTGGGTTGCTGGACCATGCGAAATTCAGATGATTTCGCCACCCTGGGTTATAAGTGGCAAAGAACGGGTTATTCCCCAGGGTGCAAGCATCTTCTAAGCCAGAAGACGAGTTCTCATGTAAATATGCTTCCGAGCACACGGAGGCTTGGTCCTCCGTGTCAAAATACTGGCTTGCAAAAGCCTGATCCACATGAATTACCGAATCGCTTGGCGCAACGCTCGGTAAGGAAGATCTCACGGGATTTCTAGGGATAAGCCTGGTGTTGGAAGAATTGGGATTGTGACGAAGTGGTGAGGTGGGGGTGTTTGCCATAGAACGAGCGGGATTGGCCAGAAGCTCATTCAGCTTCTTGTGAATGATAGAGACTTCATCCAATTTCTGTGCGATAAGGCTAAGATCAGTGGATGAATGGGAGGGTCCCGTGTCAACTTCATGGACATTACAGGGCAAGCTGGTACGATTAAAGGTGACAATGGAGGCATTGTTCATTGAGTTTTCGCTCATGTTTTCAAATAATTCGAATGCTCCATTCTCATCTTTATTCATGAAATTCTTGCCACAGGAAGAGTCTACAATCTACTTCAAAGTCTCACTTAGCCCATAATAGAAAAGTCTGCAATCACACATCCGGAGGAGGTCATTATATCTCTCCCATGCCTCATGAAACTGTTCGCCATTTTGTTGCGTAAAGGAAGTTATAGCACGACAAAGCGCATTGGTTCACCTGATTGGGAAGAACTTCTTGAGAAATGTTGTTCACATCTCTTCCCAAGAATGAATGGTTCTCACAAGGGTGCGTAACCATTGCGACGCTTTATCCCACAATGAAAATAGGAACATTTTCATGAGGACTATTGGTAACCCGATGTTTCCCGGTTTAACAGTTTCAACCAATCGGGTTAGGTCTTCCAAATGGAGAAAAGGATCTTCACTTGCAAGACCATGGAAGTGGAAGTTTATTAGGCCAATTATATTAGGTTTCAATTCAAAATTGTCCCTGCCCATGGGGATCCGAATTTGTTCTATGGTCTCTGTAGCAGCGAGATTCTGATAGGAGCTAAGAGACCTAGGCTCCTCCCGTTCGGGAAGGTTCTGCATTTCCTCCAAGGTTTCCCTAATGGCTTCAATTTGCTCATTATACATTTCCATTTGGGCTTGGAGGCGGGTTATGGGATCCATGGCTCCACCACCTGGTGTGTTTTGAGGGCGGTTTCCTCCCTCGGGATTTGGGGGTGGGCGTGCAGCCATGTTTGTGTAGGAGGATGACGATTTGGCTTCTGTTCTTCTAAAATTATCAGACAATTCAAACAATTCAGGGTTTTGTGACCTCCTCCCAAACATGCACTACCGCAAGAAGAATTAGGTGGATACGAAGGGAAAAGGAGATGAGAGAAATGACGCCGCAAAGGTACACTTGATGACAAATCAAGACAATCAAATTCCTAACCTCTATAGTGTGCCCTTAGACCTAAAGATCTAAGTTACCTACTATCAAGACCTACAGAACCAAATGCGAGCACCGCGGAACCATTGGGCTAGATTGAAAGGTCGTTTGCCCCAGTCTTAGACACCCAATAGCACGCGGGAACCCTCTCCAGCACATAGGCGCTACACGCAGGTAGTTATACCTCCAATCCTTAATAAGGGTCAAGTTGCTACCAGTTTTCACTAGAGGCTTAGGATCAAGTGCTTCTGGAATGTGAAGGGCATTGTTTATGGGTAATGCCTAAGTGCGTTGATTTTAGAGTGTGTAAACCAAGCATGCAACGGGGAAATCTCCCCAAATTGAAGTTTTAATTGGTGAATGGTTTTTAGAGTTTCAGCCTTAAGTAGTATAGATTTTAGGATTTCGCGGAATTACCAATTCAACCAATCTTCGGGTTTTGAGAGAATGCAGGTTTTCTATGCCCAACAAACCCTTCTTCAATGTGATTTAGTTAATGCATGCTAAAAATGCCATGGGCTTCCCTAAATGGAAATTTCTATGTGTGGATGCACGAGTCAATTTTTAGGTTAATGTGAAAGGGAGCCAAAGCACTTCAATTCAAGTGCTCCCAATCACCAAAATGATGTTCCGCACACAAGGCTCAACCACAAGATAAAGAAAATCAAAGTGTTGGGGTTGAAGTATTCGAGATCAAATCTTAGGCACGTGAAAGGTCGTGGTGGGGTTGGAATCAACTCAATTCCAAGTCTCCCCACCAAAAATTTGATCCCGAATTGCGGATAAATGAGGCAAAGAGGGATGGCAATCAATCTATTTATTTTTTCCTCAAAGAATACTTCTCATGGCGAAAGATTCAAGAATCAAGATTCTTGGATCTTCGCTATGCGAAGTTTGGTGGGAAATCCCGAGGCAGTGGGAGTGATGGAAAATAATCAAACAAATGATTTTTAATCCACTTGCCCCAAGAGATCCCAAGAAGTTTTTTTTTTTTTTTTGTTAAGGTGACAAGTTGACCTAAGTTTCTAAGAGAGACTTACCTGTTTAGTAACATGGGTGAAGCTCCAATGCGATGTTGACGACTTGTCGCTCTCGTTCCCACCTTGGATCTATCCAAGTCTCCGACTTCCTCTGCTTGCCTCCTCCTTGCGACTGGTTTACCTGCACACCAGCAAACAAAACACCCGCGAAGAGAAGGGTGTGAGAAGAGAAAACTAAAGGAATGGAGTAGAAACTTACCTGAATGCGTACCTCCCCGGCAACAGTGCCAGAAAAAGTATGGTGAAGACTCAGATAGGTTGTGTTAATATGGTGAAATTATCGTTCAAGTGAGTATAGTGGTTAACCTAAATCGAGCCTAACCATCCTTTTTACAAAATTTTTAACCTGGCCTACTTAATTTTATCTTGGTCACTTTTAGGCCCAGGGTCGAACTCAGGGAGGAGGGAATTAGAGGTGAATGAGTTTCTACGCTTTTCCTACAACGAATCTCTTCCATGCGTTTATTATGTTTTTGGTATTTTTCTATTTAAGATTTTTTTTCTGATAATTTTGTCCTTGAGGTACACCCTCAAAATCAGGTCCTTGGCTTAGAGCCAAATTGTTCTTGGCTTTGAGCCAACTTAGGGTTCCAAAAATGGGTCTTGCTAATCGCAAGACCGAGTACCTGCAAGACAGGGATTATCTTTTCTCTTTTACTTTTTTTTTTATCTTTTTAATAGCAGGAAATAGAAGAGAAATAGAAACAAGATAGGTTCCTTGTAAAAATATAGTCTATGTATAAATATATACAGGTATATATATATTATATATATAGGGGTGGGGGTGGAGGTGGAAATGGTGTATAGCACGGTGTCGAGTTGATCGACATCTAGGAAGATGCAACCAACAGGACGAAGTGCAGTGTGGAGTGTAGGATGGATGGGTGGAAAAGTGTGCGGAGGCGCTTTCTCTATGCAGGTATCGGAAATATCAGCAACTGGTAAAGATATTCCCACGATATAATGCGTGGTAGGTGATTCGAATGTAAGCATATATTTATATGTATATATATAGATAGGGTTGTAATTATATAGGTGTATATGTAATTATATATATATATGTTTATATATGTAAATATACATATAGATGTATGTATATATATATATGTATATATATATATTCAAAACTAGATATATATGTATATATGTCTAACTATATAGATATAGATATATATATATAGTAATATATGTATATAGATACATAGATATGTATATGTATTTATATATGTATTTATGTATATAGATATATTAGTATAAGTATCTATGTATATAGATATATGTATATAGATATATATATTTATGTATATATACTTATATATGTATATATGTATTTATATCTATAGATATATATGTACATATGTATGTATATATGTATATATATGTGTATAAATATATATAAATATATATATATATATTTATTTATGTTTGTATGTATATCTACTTATATATAGTGCATAGGTATGAATATGTATATATATATATATATAGAAGTATATATAGGTGTGTACAAGAGAGTGTGTGTGTGTACACGTGCGTGTGTACAAGTGTGGTGTGTGTCTGTTGGAGAGTGAGAGAGTGGCTGTGGGAGAGGGCGCTGGAGAGTTAAGGCGTCTGGAGGCTGCAGCCGACGTCTGGTGGTGCGCGCAGGCACGCGCAGGCGTAGGCACGCAAGGGTGCGCGTGCGTGCTGGAGGCTGCAGACGTGAGGGAGAGCGCAATGCAGCGTGCTACGTAGCGCAGCGCACCACGCTGTGGGCTAGAGTGGACGCGAACGAAGGCGCGGATGTGGGCGTGGGAAGGTGCGAGCGCTGGAGTGGAAGCGGTTGCAAACACGCGTGCAGGTGCTGGAGCGAGCGCGGGTGCTAACGTGGTGACGGGCTGGGGGCGGTTGCGGCGCGGAGAGAGAGCACACGGTGACCGGATAAGTGAGAAACTTTTCGGTCATCGCACTGTAGCTACAGAGTCACGCAGAAATGCGTGAACAGTAGCTACAGTGCTCGCGCGGCACGGACAACTGGTTGTGGCCGGTTCTGCATGCGTGGGCGCACTGGAGCGAGCTTGTGCACACAGAAGGAGATGACGACAACTACTAGCGTGGAGGCTGCTGGTGCCGTGTTGCTGTTGCTGCTAGGCTCCGAAGCTTGAAGCTTCAGCAATGGGGGGAAGGGCTGAGTAGTGAAACAAAGAGTGGAATCCACCACTCCCACATGCTCTTGGATGAGCTGGGCGGTGGTGGAGCTCACAGTGGTGGTCGTGGACCACTGTGAGCTTGCTTTTGCCCCAAGCGTATCTCTTCATTGGAAGAGGTGCTGCGTATGGTGGGGAGAAGATGGCCTGGAGAAGGTGTCTGCGGGTGTGTGTTGGACCAGGCTTCCTGCGCAAGTTAGATGGCTGGTCTTTATAAAGGAGATGGAGGTATGCCACGGCCATGCCCTGGGCTGCGCATGACCAGCCATGCAGCTGGCAGGGCATGTGTTGGCAGAGAATGGCGCGAAGAGCAAGCCATGCCCTGAGCCGTGTGGAGAAGAAGTTCAAAGCCAAATAAAAAATGAAGATGGTGAATTTGTGAGGCAGCACTTGATGAAGACGTTAATTACAAGGCCAATTATTCACTTTCCTCCCCTCTCAAATAAATGCATGCAAGTGTCAAGTTTTACAAATTCAACTATGGCTACCTAATATGCAATGGCAATGCTAGGAAATAACACAAGATGGCATTTTTATTGGTGTATTTTTGCTGTGCAATCAGCCACCTGCGGTAGATAAGGGTAAGAGGCCATTTAACCCTGAGATTCCCGTCCCTTTTCCTGAGGCTCTAACACGAAATGCAGTATGGAAAAAGGACACACGGAATTTCGAGGACCTGAATTCGTCGTTTAAGGAAGTACATATTCAGGTCCGCCTCCTCGAGGCTATCGATCACATTTTCGTTGTCGCTAGGTTCTTCAAGGACTACTGTACCCCGAAGCAATAGCCGAGAATTGGACGACAGGCGGTATTGTCAAAAGAAGCTAGCACCGTGATTCTAGCTGACCTACCGCAGAAGAAGAAAGACCCCGGTACCCCACTCATATCCTGCTTTTTGCAGGATTCTCCATTTGATCGGGCCCTTCTAGATTTGGTTTCGTCCATCAACTTAACTCCCACCACCGTTTTTGATCTATTTCGATTTAGGGAATTGAAACCCACCTCGGTTATGATTCAGCTGGTTGATAGATCAGTCAAAACACCAAGGGGGGTGGTTGAGAATGTGATCGAGAAAGTCCACAGTTTCTGCTTTCTCCCAGATTTTTTCGTTCTCATTATGGAGGTTCCTCCTAATCTCTGAGATGCACCAATTATTTTGGGTCGCCCATTTCTGGCGACAGCCCGAGCAAACATCGATTACGCATCCAGGTGTATGGAGATTGCCCTAGGCAATGAGCAACTTCTACTAGACATATTCAGGGCAGCAAAGAACTTCAACTGTGATCAAATAGAGGAGGATGGTGAAGTCGAAGATTCGGCTTACTGTGGTAACATTGGGCTCCTTTGTGACGACCCAATGTCTCATTCGTCTACACTATCAGGGTTCTCGAACCTCGATCCACACAGTACTGAAACCACTACATTACACATCTCCCTGAGGATCTGACTGTTTAGGGTGTGCTTCTGACCACAGCACCCCTGAATCCAGCTATCCTGATCCATATATTACGGAATCGCCCCTGTTATTGCAGAAAGATGTGACTACAGCTAATGGGTTTCCCGTTAATGCAGTCATGATCGATTTTACAGGGAGCGACTCAGCGGGAATTCACGTGCACATGGATCAGCAGATTCCCACCCTCAATTCTGCTCCTCCCACTCTCATATATGATTCTGACCCACCCATGATTGAATTGAAGCCCTTACCTAACTCACTCAATTACGTGTTCTTTGGTGAAAGTGAGACATATCCAGTCATTATCAATGCCCACTTAACCCAAGAACAAAAACGTCAATTGATTTCTATGCTTCAAGACCATAGGGCTACTATTGGGTGGAGTATTATTGATCTCCGCAATATTCCCCCCTCATATTGCACTCATCACAATTACATGGATGAGGGGGTGAAACCTTCGAGACAACGTCAAAGATGGCTTAACCCGAATATGCTAGAGGTTGTTAAGATGGAGATCATCAAATGGCTGGATGCAGGCATTGTATATCCAATCTCAGACAGCCAGTGAGTGAGTCCAATTCAGATAGTGCCCAAGAAAGCAGGACTCACCGTCATGAAAAATGATAAGGGTGAATCCATCCCGACCCGCACTGCGACATCTTGGCAAGTCTGCATTGACTACAGGAAACTGAACATGGCTACCGAGAAGGATCACTTTCCTTTTCCATTCATTGACCAGATCTTGGAACGGTTAGCCAGATGTAGTTTCTTCTTCTTTCTGGATGGATACTCCAGGTATAATCAGGTAGCAATTAGCCCAGAAGATCAGGGCAAGACCACATTCACATGCCCCTTTGGAACATTCGCCTTCAAGCGAATGCTCTTTGGCCTCTGCAACGCACCAGCGACATTTCAGCATTGTATGATGGCTATCTTCTCTGACATGATTGGGGATTATGTGGAGGTATTCATGGATGACTTCTCTATTTTCGGAGATGATTTCGCATCTTGTCTTAATAACCTCTCCAAGATCCTGAAATGGTGTATTGAGGTAAACCTAGTACTACCCTGGGAGAAAAGCCATTTCATGCGAGGGATGGCATAGTACTAGGGAACAGGATCTCCAAAAGTGACTTGAGGTCGACTAGGCTAAATCAGAGATTATCTCCCACTTACCGCCACCTAGCTCGGTCAAGCAGATCAGATCATTCTAGGGTGACGTCAGCTTCTATCGGAGATTTATACACGATTTCTCAAAAATTGTGTGGCCTTTGACGAATCTCCTGGTTACCGATGTCCCATTTGAATTTGATACCTCGTGTCTCAGCGCCTTCAAGCCTTTACGAAGCATTGTTTCCGACTCCCCGATTCTCCAACCACCCGACTGGTCACTTGATTTCGAAATGATGTGTGACGCTTCTGATTTTGCCGTTGGAGCTGTTTTAGGCCAGCGTCGGGAGAAACAACCCTTTGTCATATACTATGCTAGCAAGACACTGAATGAGGCTCAGCGTAATTACACTGTCACCAAAAAAGAATTTCTAGTAGTAGTATTCGGGTTGGAGAAATTTAGATCATACTTATTAGGGTCCAAGGTCATCATCTTCACTGACCACTCCGCCCTCCAGCATTTGTTGGCAAAGAAGGATGCCAAACCATGGCTCATTAGATGGATCCTTCTATTGCAGGAATTTGATATCGAAATCTAGGACAAAATCGAAAAATAAAATGTTGTGGCAGATCAGTTATCCAGATTGGACCCAGACCACACTCCTTATTCCCTGCCTGTCCATGAACAATTTCCGGATGAATCTCTTTTGGCAATTCATTCTGTTGAGTTCCCCTAGTATGCGGATTTTGTGAACTACCTTGCCGCAGGCAAAGTTCCCGCGAACCTATCTAAGGACCAGAAACTCAAAT
Source organism: Thalassia testudinum (assembly GCA_037157565.1). Lineage (NCBI taxonomy): Eukaryota > Viridiplantae > Streptophyta > Magnoliopsida > Alismatales > Hydrocharitaceae > Thalassia > Thalassia testudinum. The sequence continues at coordinate 126,120,862 of JAZHRO010000024.1, forward strand.
TCATTGCAAAGGCCAAATACTACCTCTGGGATGATCCACTGCTTTTCTGCATTGGAGAGGATCAGATTATTCGCAGATGCATCCCAGACTCTGAGATCCCCAGTGTGTTATATTTATGCCACAATGATGCATGTGGTGGCCATTTCTTGGGACAGAAAACTGTTGCAAAAATTTTACAGTCGGGATTTTTCTGGCCAACTATCTTCAGAGATACACACGATTACACCCAACACTGCAAACGATGTCAGTCGATCGGTTCTATGACCAGGAGAGACATGATGCCACTCCAACCCATCACGGTCGTAGAAGTGTTCGAAGTCTAAGCCATCGATTTTACGGGCCCTTTTCCGAACTCGCATGGCTTCGAGTACATATTGCTAGCTGTTGATTATGTCTCAAAGTAGGTCGAGGCCATCCCGGCGAGACGGGCTGACCACAAGACTGTCATTTCTTTTGTACGACAAAATATTTTCGCGAGATTCAGAATACCCCACGCTCTGATTAGCGACGGGGGAAGCCACTTCATCCACGCCCATTTCAGGTTGTTATTAAAGAAATACAAGGTACATCACCACATATCCACCCCATATCACCCGAAGACCAATGGGTAGGCTGAAGTGTCTAACCGGCAAATCAAGCTAATTCTCCAGAAGACGGTTAGACCAGACAAGAAGGACTGGTCTGACAAAATAATCGATGTATTCCGGGCATATCGGACCACATACAAGGCCCCACTTGGAATGTCACCATATCTCATGGTATATGGCAAGGCCTGTCACCTTCTTGTAGAGCTGGAACACCGCACCTTTTGGGTGGTGCGAAAATGCAACCTTGACCTCGATGCAAGAGGTCAAGAACGAAAACTCCAGCTCAGCGAATTAGAAGAAATCCGGTGGGAGGCCTATGAGAATGCATTAATATACAAGGACAAGACCAAGGCCTTTCATGACCGCCACATCCGAAGGAAAGTGTTACACCCAACCAACGAGTTTGGTTGTTTGATTAACGGCTGAAACTGTTTGCAGGGAAGCTTAAGTCCAAATGGACTGGCCCGTATGTTGTTATATAGCCATATCCTATTGGGGCAGCCCAGATCAAGGACCTAAAATCTAGGCATATATTCACGGTAAATGGCCAGCGCCTCAAGCCATGTTTGGCCCTAGAACCTCCTCCACCTGACGAGACTGTTCATCTTAGTGAGTACATCTGATTGAGTTTTCGCCCAGCTGGAGGCGTTAAACTCAGCAGGTATAAATACCATTCACTCCACATTCCACCATCATCTACACATAACCATTTTTATACATGGCATATTGTTGTTTTAGCATATTTCCTTTGCATATATTGCATGCTAACAGGTTGGCCAGTGCTAAGTATAATTTCAAGAGCAATTACAAGTGATTTCTACCCACTCTCCCCCTACAGTATTTATTTTCTTTTACATTCATGCATAAGGACATGCAAGAACTTAGGCATGGGGGGGTAGATACAGAAAAAACTGAAATTTTTTTTATGCCAACACTTAGGAAAACCTCGGAGCTACATGTGAAACATACTTTAGGACCTTAAATAAAAGAACAACCAACTCCACCTCCAATGCTCGCATTGGAGCTAGAAATAGTTCGCAATGGCCACTTTCGACTCACCTGCTCACCTTTTGTTCTAAATTTAGGGTCAAGCTGATTGTATCCCGATATGGGAAATTCATAAAGTACAAATTATACGAGGTTAATTGTTTATAGCATATATACATATTGCATTCTTGAATAAGATTATTTTATTAAGAGAATGCATTAGGGATTTTATCCTCTAGTTGATTCCTGTAATCTGGAATCCAGTATAAATTTTCACACACATGTAGAATTTGCAATCGATTCATGGTGAAGGTTGATAAACGTCTTCAGTCCATCGTGAAGAAGCAGTGCTTCTTTTCCTGAACCCCTGGAGAGTGTTTTGGGAGTCAGATAGATTTTCTTCCAAAAATCCACCAAATAGTGTGAGATGAGAGTGGAGTGTATTGGTGCTCTAAGATTAGTGCGAAGAATCTGGAATCCAAGATATTTAGGTGATGATACTCTGAGATTAGACATAGTTTTCGCTCTCGGTTCCTGTGTATACATTTTTGTGCAAAATTTTGAGAGCCACCAAATAAGGCAAATACACGGAGAGTGAGTTTTCATAAAACTAGGGCTAAGGTGGATGGTTACAACCATTCTCTACGGAATCCTCAGCTGAAGGAGGGTATTGATGTCAAGGTCAGAAATGCACCATCCTATTTGTCTTTCCCAGTGCCGTGAGTAGGCACTTCTACCAAATAAGCCACCCTATGTCTCTTGAGTACCACCAATCCCTAATAATGCCTCCTCAATAAAGTTCATGGAAGTATGCTAGTTGTGTGATGTTGAAAAAAAAAAGAAAATTTGAAAAAGAAGAAAAAAGAAGAAAAGAATGAATATTTAGTGTTTATTTCATCGAGGCAATACCACCAAATAAAATTGAGCTCCACCAAATATGGCCTTAACCTATTTTTCTTGTGTTTCTGACCACCCGAATACTGGCTAAGGAATCCCGACTTAGTGTTAGGGTTATGAGAACTCAATTAAAGGTTAATGCCTAGTGAGACCACCAAATACAAATCATATGTGTGAATCTGGTGAAGTTGTGAGCTCTAAGAAAGAAAGGAAAAAAAAAAAAGGAGTAAGAGAGAATAGATACAAAGGAATCAAAAGGGAGCATAGTTTTTCTCGTCTTTCTCTGAGTCGAGTTACATAGTAATCCAGGAATCTGGATTCTGTAGTACTAGTCTCTATGTAGCACCAAGTGAGAATGAGCCACCAAATATATAATCCTTTCTCTCAGAGATTCTCTACCTAAGCCTAAAGCCAGGGTGGAATTCATAGAACATCTTGAATACCCCGAGGGAAGAAGTCCTCCTATCCCGCTAGAATTTTTACTAGGAGTCAAGTACAGGCTTTAGAGGTATACTAGCTTTCACTCGAATCCGTTACAAAAGCTACATAGCTGCACTTTCATGATTATCTGGATTTCTAAAGCATAGGATGAAAACAAAACGAGAAAAATCTCTATGCAAACACTTGATAAAATAATCAGTCCCTTAAGTACCTTTGCTGTAAAAAATTTAGTCTTGCATTTGCTAGGGACTAGCAAGATATAGGCATGGGGGTATGATTGCGCAGCAATCATAGGTCTTAATTGACCTAGATTAAGCTAGGACTTAGCATAAGTTAGCATTATTCATGCATACATACACATTATCTGCATCTTTACTGCTTTACTTTAGCTATGCATAAAATAATGTTATAATGTGCTAATTAAGTGCATTATGTCAACTACAGGCAATAAGCAGATTTGGAGCTAAGTCTGGAGCAGGATCTGAAGCTGGATCAGGAATAACGGGAGTTGCAGCAAAGCTGGAGCAGAGGCTTAGATTAGATGTAGGAACAATAATGTAAGGGGGTTAAAAGTATGCTATTCTATTAAGTAGAAATAAGGTAGTGAAATGTGAAGAGCTTGCGTCCATCCTAGACCTAGGATAGCCTAGAGACTTCCCCAAGCCATAGCCACCCTTAGATTAGGTCACAACACACTAGGAAGCCTTAAAACCCTAGTTCCAACCTTATCTAGATGTCCAAATAAGTTATAGGACATCCAGGACCCTTAGCCAACGCCCGCACACCACAAACCCATTTCTGCAGTGTTATTGGACGTCCAGACACTTTGTCAGACGTCCAATTTCTGCAGACTATGCAAAACAAAACCTTGATTTCCACTAACTCAAATTGGACATCCAGAACTGAAGTCTGGAGTTCTGATTTTTGAGTATAAGTTGTCTGATCCTTTTTGTGGATGTCTGATACTAGTCTCTAGTCCCTATTTTGAGATTCAAGTCTTGATCTTGGATCTCTAGCTCCCTAGACCTAATCCCAACCCCATAGGAACCCAAATTAAGTTGTCCTAACCCTAGTACATCACCTCTAGACTTACCTAAGGACCTAACTAGGTCCTCACCAAACCAAATTGACTTAGATCAAGTCAATTACCTTCACCTAAGTCAATTGGACTCATTGAGTCCAATTGAGCGTAGATCTCAACCCACACAAGTTCAATTGGACTTAGTGAGAGTCCAATTGACCTAAACCCAACCTGATTGACTTATGTCACCCTCAATTAGGCTCACACTCATTCAATTAAACTGAAGTTAAGTTTAGTTGCATTTTCACCTTAGCAAATAGGGTTTGTAACCCTAAAATCAAGACCTGCACCTACACAAACCCCTTAGGACCTACCCTAAGCCACCTAGCCATGTAGAGCACGACCACATACACACACACACACACCCATTCATGCACACACTTCTCTATAATTCTATAGAGATCTCTTGAGATGGCACCACCTCTTGGTTGCCAAATTTAGCAACCAAGATGCATTCAAATTGAGATCCACAATTTTTGGATCTCAAAGACCACCACCACCCACATGTGGCCAGCCACTCTTGGACTCTCTCTAGAGAGTTCCACACCTCTCTAGAGAGAAGCCATTGGGTCTATAAAAAGACCCCATGGGCGGCCAAACACACCCATTCACATCCTTGGCTTCCATTGGCACCACTCACTCCATTAGCTCCATTCACGCTCACCTTCACTTAGCTAGCTACTCCGCGAGCTCACCACCATCATGGAGGACATCATGCCGGGATGCTGGATCAACCCTACCTCTCTCCAAGGGTCGGCCTAAGCTACATTGGGCGCCCCTCGTTCTTCTCCCAACCACTCCAAGGCCATCGTGGACCACCCTTGAATGCCCTTTTTTTCTTTTAGATTTAATTCATGCTCTTCATAATTTTATTGCTCTTATTTACTGCTTAGTAGTGTAGTCTTACTTCTCCCCCAATGATGCATGCAAAATCCCCCCATCAATTGTTGTATGTGATCACTTTCTGGTTGCTAGGTTTAATTTCCAAGCATTTATGTACAAGCTTTCCTTAAGATTCCTTGTGCAAACAACTCCCCAATGAATGAATGAAAATGCATATATATATATCTTTATGTGTTTGAAATCACCATGAGCTTAATAATTATCATATTTACGTGATTTAAGTGCCAGCTCTTTAACTGTCTATCTATTATGCACCAGCAAGTTGTTTCCTGAGGATATTGAAAATCTAACAATAGATGCTTTCTCCATAACTAGTCACCACCTCACTAAAATCGTGCGCACAGAAACTCACACGTTCACTATCGTAATTTACTTGACGCATGCTCATGTGATCCAAGTTATTAACAGAAGTGGTGAAGTTTTAGTTAGGAGATTGGAAACCGGCGTGTGTCTTTAAACGAAGTAGAGTAGTAAAAAGATCGATTTCAAAAGTGAAAGTAATGTCTCCCAGAGACGAACGACCTGGACTCAAGTCTCATTATTTTTTACAAACATCATTTTTGACAAACGTTTTTGCACGACTATACTACGATTTCTGATGACTTTCAAAATACGCGAGAACCGTTCCCGTCAGATAACCAGCCGATGACCTGTTACCACCGACAAGTTGCTAGCCATACCACCCTAGATAGTTCATTAGCTACCCAATTTCCAAAGAAACCGTCGAAAAGTGAGTCAGTGCAAAAAACATGTGTAGATGCTTAGGCTTAAAGTCCCCCAAATTAGAGGACAGGTTGATAAGTCGTATACTTATCACCCCAATTTTTTTACCAAATTAAAAATGAATTTGAATTGGCAAGGACTCAAGACAGTCCACATTCTAGTGGACACCCGGGCTAATTAAGCCTGAAGACCTGAAGAGTCTAAGTGTTTAGGTCCTCTCAAATCATTTCCTAAAGTTAATAACTTCCAAATGCCTAAGTTATCTTTTCCTAATTTCTTTCTTTTTATATCTTTTTCAAATTTTGAAACCTTTTTTTTAATTTTATAAGAAACTAAAAGAAATTCTACAGAGTTAACATAATGATTTCAGGATTTGATTATCCACCCCCCCATGCGTAAATGATGTAATGTCATTGTAAAACAAAGATATGAAAAAGGCAGAGTAAACAGAATATCACCTAAATTTCGTGACAACTCGGTCAGCTCCGCAGAGAGAAGGGAGTATACACATGCTCTAAGTTTAATGCCTTTAGCTAGGCATAATATACATACAAAGAAGAAGTTGGGAATTCACAAGTGCAGATCAGAATCAAAATCAAATGGTTGATCCTGAAACCCGTCTGCAAAAGATGTCCACAGATGTGGACCAGATTATGTTGCAGACCTATGCCCCAGGGTTGAGTGGTTCTCAGGTTCTGGATGAAAATCACCCAGAACCAAAGGTTGTGTTTTCGGGTCTAGGCCTGCAGTTTAGTGGTGTGCAACTCAAGACTAAAGTGTCGGACAATGGGTAAAGATGGTTCAATAGGTGTGGTTGTCCACTTAACATCTAGCTCAGAAAAATAATCAATTATTTTGATCTTGGTTTGAATGTGAAAGATATCATAAGGGTCTTCATAGAAAGTAGGTGGTTTCAAGTCAATAGGTACCCTTAGATCCAAATTCAAAGTTCCCTCAGAATTAGTCTCCCAAATTTTTATTTCAACAATTCTATCTTCCAACATCAAGGGCTCAGGCTCCAGGACCTCTAGCATATCATTCACCCCATATGATTCTCCCAAGTCCAAAAATCGTGGCTGAATCATGATTGACTTGGGCACAATGATCTCAGAAGTCAGCTCTTTGGGGTGCAGATGAAAAATGGGGTCACTGATTGAATCATCAAGTAAATGAGGATTCGAATCCTCCACGTTAGCCCCAACCGAATTAAAATCTTCAATGACTGGGCTATCACATGGTTCATCATGCTCCTTGAGCCCATTTGTCTCACTAAAATCATCTTCCTTAAGCTCAAGTGAGACTTCACTAAGAGATTCCTCACCGTCGGAATAAAAGAATCCATGATCCTCATTTATATGTCTCAAAATCATATGTCATTTCATGGTCCACGGAGATATATTTTTCGTCATTCCCTGGCTCTAGGATCTCGAGTGAGAAACTCGATTCATCCTCAAAGGGTTGCTCTAGCCCAACCTGGTCATTGATTAGCCCATATTTGTGGGCTATTTAAGTATTTAAGTGTCAAGATATTAAGTTAATTTTAACATTTAGATAGCATACATTAGGATGTAAATAAATAAATTCATATTTTTAACTTAAGTGCATAATTCATGCATTTAGAATTAACCTAGGATTGCATACATTTGATTAGTTAATTAATTAGGTGCATTACATACAATATTTTAATTAACATAGAAGTTAAGGAGTTATGTATAAATAATCCTAATTATTTTATTATTCTTTTTTTTCTTCTCCTTTGCAGCTAACCGCTCCATCTCCGCCGCCTCCTCCTGTGCATCAGCATTGACTCGACGTGGCCTTTCGAATTTCAAATCTTTGTAGCTATGGCTACAATGGAAAAAGAAGGGCTGCCGTTCAGGAGGAGGCCACCACCCTTTTCTTCACTGCGTAGAGAGCTACGTTTCTCAACCACTCCTCACCACCGACCTCAACCGCGACAGTGCAACTCAACCACCGTGGGCGTGTGGTGTGACAGCCCACGCCGCCAAGAGTCCCTACATCACCGTGCTTCATCTTCCCTTCTACACATAGATCCCAACTGCTGCATGCCCCAAGCACCCCCTCCACCCCCGCTGCAGCACACAGAGCTGCAACCGCCTCCCCGTGCCTCAGCCCCTGCCAAGCGCACCACCGCACGTGCCTTCCCTTGGCATGCTTCATCTTCTAAAGTAGACCTCCCTACACATGCACTGCACCTCCACCACAGCAGGTGCGTGCGCCCACTTCCAATAGCTCAACGCATCTTCTTCCCCGCGCCTCAACAGCCACCCGCACCACCAGCCAAGGCACCACCCGCGCACACGCTGCATCCAACCCCAGCACCTCCTTCTGCTCACGCACCCACCGCACACACAGTAGCTAGTGCATGCCTTCACCTCCATGCACCCTCACCTCAGTGCCTGCACGCGCCCTCGCCTCAGCGCCTGCACGCCCCCGTGCCATCCCCTCCAGTCCACCACCAGCACCTGCAACACCTGTTGCCATGCGACCTCCACAGCCTACACGTGCGCGTGCGGCCTGCAGCACCCGTCCCCCTCAACGCTCGTCGCCTTCAGCGCCTGCAGCGCCCGCGCTCGCCTCCACACTCCCTCCAGCAAGTGCAGCCAGTAGCAAGAACCGTCGGAAACCATCCTTCGCTGGAGTTCTGTCTGGTCGACTCCGGCCGTCTCGCAACCTGCCGCCGCCACCATTGCGAAGCCCTCGCTCTGGCCAACCTATTCCCAGAAGAGTTCCTCGAGCGAACCACTCTCCCATGCACGAGGGGAGAGGTAGAATCCTTTGTTTTTACCCTCATTAATATTTACATTTGAATGCCATTGCCAAACTTTCATTTTTATTTTAATACTTGAAATATTGAGTGAAATTGCAACTTCATGCTCATCTTTTCTCATAATTGCTTGGCTTTTGTTATTCACATCTTTTGACATTGGTTTTGGGTTAAGATGTGCACAAATTCTCCCTAATGTTGTCAATTGGAAATTACAGAGATTCATCACATATTTTTTGAATATTTCAGTGAGGAAAAATTGCACATATAACCTTACCTTTTCAAGTTATTGTGTGTCTTCTTTCCGTCGCATTTCATGTCAGATTTGACTAGGGATTTCTCACTTGATTGAACGAATACAAGAAAAATATTCGTGAATTTATTGCATCATTGTCTCCTTGTGGACACAACCCGCTCTTCTGTGAGTGGTCAATTTTTATTGAATTGTTTTGTTAAGCGATTTTCCACCACTTTGTTACTAAAACAACAAATCATCTTATTCACATTATTCAAAAGTGAAAACCGACTTATCAAATGATGCCATTGCTGATGAGGCAACAGATGTAATAATTTCATCTGATTTTTATTTCTGATTATTTCTCGTTGCACAGTGATCTGACCATTTATTATATTTTCTGTGCGAGGAACTTGTGGAGGTGATAGGGGCATATGGGAGACGACGTCGACCTTGAGCGATGCCTTCATGCGGGGAAGATGCAGGAGACCTGGATCCCGCTTCCATAGGGGATTCTCATTTGTCACAAGTTTTATTTTTGCTTTCTCTCCCTTGTAGTAATTGGGGCTGATTTTCGAGAGCCCATTCCCTTTTCTTTAGATCTAGGTTTTTAATTTATTTTGTGGATTGTTTATCCTTAATTTGCTTGTGCATAAGTAGCTAAAAAAAATTTAAAAAAAATAATAGCTACCAGCTAGAAGCTGCCTGACTTAGGTCGAATCATTTATGACTGAATGAGTAGCATCTAGATCTAATTCTTGTCTTGCATATTACATGAAGAATGCTGGAATCAGGTATACACTTCTAACTTCGCATTTCTACCTGCCATGCAAATGCATTTGGATTAATTTTTAGACCACATAATCTGTCTTGAAGCAATCTAATAAAGTGGTCACATTTAATTTTTTAAACAGGACTAATTAAAGGAGGGACATTTAAAAATCAAGGACTTGATTTTCAAACATGGTGTGCGATTCAAAATTCAAAATCTTTTGCGGTGTACGCACACTTATATCTCTTGCACCACGGCACGCAATTAGATACTCCTAAGTCTTGGAACTACTAGGAAAAGAGCCCCCCTACCATTGGATTCTGAAGTGTTCGGAACTTGAGATCAAAGGTTTTGTAAATTCAAAGAGGGGGATACCCTATCATGGATTTTTGGGGGTAGTTGAGAAGCACTGCGAAAGCACAGCTTCAAAGGAAAGCTTAGGCCTACTTGCATCCCTTGATCTTCCGTCTTTGGATTTGCTCTACCATTTGAGATTTAGGGAAGAACACCTAAGCTCCAACTAGGTCCTTTTAGGCATTTCGAAGGTCGACAATAGGTGCGTAATTGACTGGGCAACTTACTTTGTCACCTATAATTTGAACTAAAGTCAAAAGCCTAAATTTGTAAAGACCGAACAAGTCCTTTTGAAATGTGTTTGCAGTGCAAGCTTGGTAGGCATTCTCTTAGGAGACAACTTGTGTTTGATCTTGAACCTGAAAGAATCTTAAGAAGAAACCTTCCAAGGGAAGAAATGGCTGGTCAAAGGAGCTTTAGGGAATATTTCATTCCAACCAATCAAACTGGCCCTGCACTACGTAAACCTGGAGGGGACAATCCTTTTGAGATCAAAAGCAGTACCATATCCTTGCTGCCCTCCTTTTATGGTACTGCTAGGGAAGACCCTTACAGGCATATAGAGGAATTCATCGAGGCCTGTTCCACTGTGAAGCTGCAGGGTGTTACTGATGATGCTCAAATGCGAACCCTCTTTCCCTTCTCCCTCAAGGACAAAGCCAAGTATTGGTATCACACCCTTGATGATATTAACACTTGGGATGCCCTGAAGAAGGAGTTTTTGAAGAAGTACTTCCCCATGAGCAAAACAAATCACTTTAGGAGGGAAATTATGAGTGGGAGCGCTTTAATGACTTGTTGAGACTTTGCCCACATCACTAGGTGCCTAAGTGGCAACTGGTTGAAAGGATCTACACCGGACTTAATGATTCGCATAGGCAAACTGTGGATGGTGCCTGTGTAGGAACCTTTCTATCTAAGACTGAGGATGAAGATTGGAACCTTTTTGATACTTTGAGTGAGAATTCTATTCACTTGAATTCTGCCTACATGGATAGAAAACCCCCTCTCATGCAAAGAAAGTTGGAGACGAATGAGGCAAGGGACACCCAGAATTTAGCCTATCAGATTCAATTATTGAATCAAAACATGGAAAGGCTTATGTCGAGCCCGAGCCAATTCGTATCTAACACCTCCACATCCCAAGCTTCTGAATGCTCCATTTGCCAAGGCAATACACACACCACTGTGGACTGCCACTTGGCCTCCCAATTCCCTGAGCTTATACAAGCAGATCTGAATGCCACTCAAGGGTTCCATCCTAGACCTCGTAATGACCCTTTTTCCAACACTTATAATGAGGGATGGAAGAACCACCCAAACTTTTCATGGAGATAAGGAAATGTCTCAAATTCAGGGAATTATAAACCACAATCCTTTCAAAACCATCAAATGAACCAACCTCAGACCTTTTCCCAACCTAAGACCTCTGAGATGGATGAATTGAAGGCAATGTTGAGAACTATGCAAGAAAGTCAAAGTGCCATCATCCAATCTCATGACAAGGCTATACATGAGATGAAGTCACAGATAGGACACCTTGTTGAGGTTGTTAGACAGAGGGAAACTGGGAAGCTCCCCAGTGCTGCTGAGGAGAAACCTAAAAGAAAATGGATTATCTTTAAGGAGCACGCTCAGGCGGTGACTATTCTGAGGAGTGGGAAAGAAATTTCCAAACCCGATGCTCCTATAGTCTCATCCCCTGAAAAATCATCCACCTTGACTTTCACCCCCATCGGAGAAGACTTGCCCAAATCTTCTCCGCTTGAAATCACCTCACCGGAAGAAGTTGCCCCCATTCCACCCCTTACTCGACATGACAACCCTTCCACCCAGAGATCAAGAGTGACCTTCCCAAAGTGCTTATCCACCTCTGGGAAGACTTCTACTAGCTCATCTGGAGCCAAAGGTAAGACAGATGAGATCATGGAAACTTTCAAGCAAGTGTACATTAACCTGCCTTTGCTAGAAGCTATCAGGCAGATTCCATCTTATGCCAGCTTCTTAAAGGACCTGTGCACGAAAAAGCGACAATCTAGGAAATAGGTCCAAGCAAAAGTTATCCTGCCTGATTCTGTTCACTCAATTATTCAACATGGCACACCACCGAAACTTAAGAACCTAGGAGCCCCGTACATCTCAGTGGTTATTGGTGACTTACAGATTGATGAGGCTCTACTTGATCTGGGTGCAGGGGTGAACATCCTTCTGAGCTACGTGTATGAACAACTTAGGGGAGGCAATCTAAAGCCTAGCCCAGTAATCCTTCAAGTTGTTGATCGATCACTTAAGACACTGCGGGGAATTTTGGAAGATGTCCTCATAAGAGTGGAGGGTTTCTTCTTCCCCATTGACTTCTTAGTTTTGGACACTGACCCTACCAACAAGCCAACCAAACCCTCCATTTTGGGCCGCCCCTTCCTTGCAACTTCGCATGCTTCAATTAAATGTAATACTAGGGCATTGAAAATGTGCTTTGGGAACAGGAAAATCCAGCTTAATGTGTTTGATGCTTACAAACAAGCCTAGCTTGAGGATTGTTCTCAAGTTGAGGTGATAGATGACCTGATTGAAGAGGCAACCCCAACAATGTTATGTGATGACCCCTTCAGCATGTCATGCTAAATGAGCATTCCCATCTCTTGGAGGAATGTCAAGGGCATATACTAGAACTTGAGGAGTTGCTGGGTGTTTCTGCTGAGCCTCTTCCCCCATCATCTCTGCCCAAGGTAGGTCTGCTACCTGAGATGGGGACATCTATTATGAAACCCTCAACCATACAAGCCCTCGACCTTGAGTTGAACCCCTCCCTGACACTCTCAAGTACGTCTTCCTAGGTGCCAATGATATGCTCCCCGTTATCATTTCTGCTGTGCTATCTGAGGCATAGGAGGAATCCCTGATTGAATGCTTGTCCAGGCACAAGGAAGCTTTTGTGTGGAACATTGCTAACATTAAGGGTATAGATTCTACACTCTACATGCACCACATTTATACTGACGATTCCATCAAGCCATTTAGGGACATGCAGAGATGTCTGAACCCTAATATGAGGGAGGTGGTTAAAAAGGAAATCTTGAAGTGGTTGGATGCTGGGATCATATATCCCATTGCAGATAGTAAATGGGTAAGTCCTATTCATGTGGTGCCAAAGAAGGTAGGCTTTACTATGGAATTTAATGACCAAGGTGAGCAAGTTGTCACTAGACCCTCAACTAGATGGGGGGTCTGTATTGATTATCGCAAGCTGAACACCGCTACCTAGAAGGATCACTTTCCCTTGCCTTTTATGGATCAAATTCTTGAGAAATTGGCAGGGAATAAGTACTATTGCTTTCTCGATGGATATTCTAGGTACAACCAGGTTGCAGTCTTCCCTGATGACCAGGAGAAGACGACATTCACAAGTCCTTACGGTACTTTTGCATTCAGGAGTATGCCGTTTGGATTATGTAATGCCCCTGCAACCTTCCAACGGTGTATGATGTCCATTTTTTCTGACATGATTGACGAGCGTGTTGAAGTGTTTATAGATGACTTCTCCATTTATGGCTTGTCTTTCGATCAGTGTCTCCAGTACCTGGAGAATGTGTTGAAGCGATGTAAGGAGACTGGTTTAGTCCTCAACTGGGAGAAAAGTCATTTCATGGTACAGAAAGGAATTGTACTTGGGTATGTTGTGTCAGAGTGAGGTTTGGAAGTAGATAAAGCCAAGATTGATTCTATTTCCAAACTCCCATTGCCCATGAATGTCAAACAGATTAGATCCTTTCTGGGCCATGTCGGCTTTTATAGGCGCTTTACTAAAAATTTCAGTAAAATTTCTAGGCCACTTTGTGACTTGTTGGCTAAGGAATCTTCCTTCAATTTTGATTCAAAGTGTGCCGAGGCCTTTCAAACTCTGAAGGAGGCCTTGATCTCTGTGCCTATTCTCCGAGCTCCTGATTGGACACTCCCATTTGAGCTGATGTGTGATGCTTCGGATTATGCAGTGGGAGCAGTCCTTGGACAAAGGGTTGAGGGAAGACCTCATGTGTTGCATTATGCCAACAAGACTTTAATCAAACCGCAACAAAACTACACCGTCACTGAAAAAGAATTACTTGCTGTAGTTTTTGCTCTGGAGAAGTTTAGGTCTTATCTTCTTGGGTCTAAGGTGGTTATTTTCACTAATCATGCAACAGTGAAACATCTCATTGCTAAGAAAGATTCTATGCCACATCTAATTAGGTGGATCCTACTCCTTCAAGAATTTGACTTGGAGATACGTGAAAAGAAAGGAGTAGAAAATGTTGTGGTTGACCACCTGTCTCGCCTTCCACTTAATGACTCTCTATCTGGAGATATCCACGAGACATTTCCCGATGAAACCCTTATGGCGATAACACCAACTTCTCCTTGGTATGCTGATATCGTAACTTACTTGGTCACTCGAGAAACTCTTGGCTCCTGGGATGAGTAGAAAAGAAAGAGATTCATTTCCCAAGGGAGATACTTTCATTGGGAAGAGTCTGAATTATTTAGAATTGTACAAGACCAAGTATTGAGATGATGTGTACCTGAAGAGGAACAACAAAGTGTGCTGAGTTTTTGCCATGAACTTCATGGTGGAGGACACTTTGGCGCTAAGAAAACTACTTTTAAGGTTCTCCAGTCCGATTTTTGGTGGCCTTCGTTATTTAAGAATTCTCATAATTTTGTTAAGGCTTGTATTAGATGTCAACAGACTAGAACAATTGGGAAGAGGAATGAAATGCCTCAACACCCTATTCAATCTGTTGAAATTTTTTATGTGTATGGAATTGACTTTATGGGCCCCTTCCCTTCGTCCCATGGTTATGAATATATCTTGGTGGTAGTTGATTATGTCACTAAATGGGTAGAGGCCATTCCTACGTGCACAAATGACCACTCTATGATTTTGAAATTTGTGAAGGCCAATATCGTATCTCGTTTTGGCTGCCCCTAGACCATTATAAGTGATGGGGGACCTCATTTCCAAAACCACCACTTTAATCAGCTAATCAGGAGTATAGGAGTGACTCACAAGGTCGCTACCCCTTACCATCCTCAAACGAGTGGCCAAGTTGAAGTGTCGAATAGGGAGATAAAAAATATTTTAGAAAAGACCGTTAGACCTAATTGGAAAGACTGGTCCCAAAAGCTCAATGATGCTTTGTGGGTGTATCGAACTGCCTATAAGACCCCTTTGGGTACATCTCCCTTTCGGATTGTTTATGGGAAAGCATGCCATTTACCCGTTGAGCTAGAACATAGGGCACTTTGGGCTATTCGAAGTGTTAACATGGATTTAGAAAAGGCAGGTAAGGCACGACTTCTGGACTTAACTGAGCTTGAGGAGATGAGGAATGATGCTTATGACACCTCTCAAGCTTTTAAAGAGATACTAAGGTCTTGCATGATAAGTATATACTTCGAAAGACCTTTAAACCTAACCAACAAGTCTGGCTTTTCAATTCCAGACTTAAGATTTTTCCAAGGAAATTAAAATCTCGTTGGGATGGGCCTTACATAACCTCTAAAGTGTTTCCACATGGAGCTATGGAGATTAAAAGCCCTTCCTCTTCAGCAACTCCCTTTATTGTCAACGGTCAACGGTTAAAACCATACATTGCTTTGGATGGCCATCTGGTTGACGAGGTCACTCTTGAGGAGCCTTAGCTCCTACCATTCTCTGCCTCAGGTAATATCTTCCTTTAACTGTTTTTGTTTCCAATGAGGACATTGTTTGAACCAGGCATGGGGAAGAAGACCTGAGGCATCTGTTTATAGCATGTCTACATTTTGCATTCATTCATGCATATTGCAAAAAAAAAATAAAAAATAAAATTAAAAAAATTTTTGAGCTTAACTGGCTGGGCCTTGCATTCTTAAGCAAATCAAAACTCTAGGTTAGACTAAGTTGATTCTAGGGTCGAACTTTAGAAGCTAAGTGAGCTACTAGCATTAGACCTTTAGGGTCCTTTGTGGACTTAAAAACTTAAGTAGGAGATAAGTTGCGGACCATTCCTCAAGAGGTTTAGGAAGGAATGCTAGGGATTGAGTTAAAAGGTGGGGTAGTACCTGGAGTCTTGTTCTACCTTTTGGTTTACGGGTCCTTGTAACCCAAGCATCCAAATTTCACACACTTGGTCTTGTGTAAGTAAGTTACCACCTTAATTTCTTTCTTAAAAGAAATTTAGTTCTCTTAGTTTTGACTTAGGAGAGGCTTGGAAACATAATTTGACTAGAAGAGTTCCTGCCATAGGAGAAGTGGAGTATATACTCACCATGAGGATGCGATGATAACATATTACCTCCTCGGCGCTTGTCTCTTAGGATATCCATCCTACTGGGGGCATGTAAGCGCATTGTGTGGTTCACATACCATGGGTGGCCCTATCTCGAAGTGCCGATTTCTACATGCCTGAATTCGCTTAAGAAATCCATGGGCGATACTATCTCAAAGTGTCGATTGCCAGGAGTTCTTGAGGTCTCTATGGGCGGTGCTATCTTAAAGCATCGAAAGCCAGGCACCCTTCAAGGTACGGTGATGGGGACAATGAATTCGACACAGACCGTGTTGATAGCTGATCCAAGGTTAGTCTTAGAGGAATCAAACAAAAAATGTATATATATAAATCCTTTTTCCTTTCTAGGTTGGCAATCATACCAACCTCAAATAACTCAGACCAATGCACATGCACGGATGCTTTAATCTCAGAGATCAATAAACCTTAAGGAAGAGTCAGAAATCAGGGAAACTTATGCCTGCAACTTGTCATTAGCCAACCTAGTCTGTAACTTAGCAACTACTTGGGAACCTTAGGTCTAAAGTTTGAACTTAATATGTTTCTAAAGGAAGACCGTTTGGGTTCGTTAGTCTACTTGGAGTGCTTGGTTTTTGCTTGGATTTGCTAGGGACTAACAAAAACTAGGCATGAGAGTATTTGATTAGCCCATATTTGTGGGCTATTTAGGTATTTAGCTGTCTAGACATTAAGTTAATTTTAATATTTAGATAGCATACATTAGGATGTAAATAAATTAATTCATATTTTTAACTTAAGTGCATAATTCATGCATTTAGAACTAACCTAGGATTGCATACATTTAATTACTTAGTTAATTAGGTGCATTACATACACTATTTTAATTAACATAGAAGTTAAGGAGCTATGTATAAATAATCTTAATTATTTTATTATTCATTTTTTCTTCTCCTTTGCAGGTAACCGCTCCGTCTCTGCCTCCTCCTCCTACGCATTAGCATTGACTCGACGGTGGCCTTTTGAATTTAAAATCATTGTAGTTGTGGCTACAAAGGAGAGGGAAGGGCTGCCGTTAAGGAGGTGGCCACCACCTCTTTCCTCACTGCGTAGAGAGCTACGTTTCTCATCCACTCCTCAGCACCAGCCTCAACCGCGGTAGTGTGACTCCACCACCGTGGGCGTGTGGTGTGACAGTCCACACCACCAAGAGTGCCCAAATCACCGTGCTTCATCTTCCCTTCTACACGCAGATCCCAGCTGCTGCATGCCCCAAGCACCCTCGCCATGCCTGCTGCAACACACAAAGCTGGAACCACCTCCCCGCGCCTCAGCCCCTACCGAGTGCGCCACTGTGCGTGCTTCCCTTAGCGCGCTTCATCTTCTGCAACAAACCTCCCTGTGCACGTGCTGCACCTCCACCACAGTAGGTGCGCGTGCCCACTTCCAACAGCTTAGCGCATCTTCTTCCCCTACGCCTCAACCGCTGCCCGCACCTCCACCCAGTGCACCACCCATGCTCACACTGCATCCAACCCCCACTCCTCCTTCTGCTCGTGCACCCCCACCGCATGCACAACAGCTAGCACGCGCCTTCACCTCCACGGGCCCTTGCCTCAGCGCCTGCATGCGCCCTTGCCTCAGCACCTGCACCTCCAGTCCCTCGCCAGCACCTGCAGCACTTGCAGTTGTGCAACCTCCAAAGCCTGTGCGTGCGTGTGCAGCCTGCAGCGCCCGCCCCCCTCAGCACCCGCGCTCGTCTCCACACTCCCTCCAGCAAGTGCAGCCAGCAGCAAGAGCTATCAAAAACCATCTTTCACTGGAGCTCCGTCCGGTCGACTCCGGCCGTCTCGCAACCTGTTGCCGCCACCATTGCGAAGCCCTCGCTTCGGCCAACCTATTCCCAGAAGAGTTCCTCGAACGAACCTCTCAACCATGCGTGAGGAGAGAGGTAGAATCCTCTATTTTTTCTCTCATTAATATTTACATTTGAATGTCATTGCCAAACTTTCATTTTTATTTTAATATTTGAAATATTGAGTCAAACTGCAACTTCATGCTCATCTTTTCTCATAATTGCTTGGCTTTTGTTATTCACATCTTTTGACATTGGTTTCGGGTTAATATGTGCACAAATTCTCTCTAATGCATGTCAATTAGAAATTATAGAGATTCATCACATATTTTTTGAATATTTCAGTGAGGAAAAATTACACATATAACCTTACATTTTCGAGTTATTGTGTGTCTTCTTTTCGTCGCATTTCATGTCAGATTTGACTAGGGATTTTGCACTTGATTGAACGAATATGAGAAAAATATTCGTGAATTTATTGCATCATTGTCTCCTTGTGGACACGACCTGCTCTTCTGTGAGTGGTCAATTTTTATTGTAATTGTTTTGTTAAGCGATTTTCCACCACTTTGTTACTAAAACGACAAATCATCTTATTCACATTATTCAAAAGTGAAAACCTACTTATCAGTCATCTCCAATCTCAGAATATGTATCCCCCTCGATAGGTGCCTGAGCGGGTTCAGACATTGGCTCTATTGAAGGGGGTTCATCTTGAGAATCATCCTAAGATTTGACTAGGGCAACCACAAATTTCATCCTCAACCTCGATAATTTCCTAGGAAGAAACTCACCCAGGTCCCTATCCCTAACACTTTGGAGCAAATCCAATAAAGAACTATTAAGTTCATCAATCATTTTGATCATAGGCTCCAGTGCTTCAGTGCATGGCATTGGCTGAGCTTCTAAAGATTGTAGTGTTCCTCAAATTAGACAACACCATATCCTGGATTTGGTTCACCTGAACTGACTGGTTTGATTCAGGTTTGGGTGGGTTTGGGTTAAATCTAGGGGAGTTAAGATGTCGAGGTTCTCAGGTCCCTCCCTGAAAGTAGGTCATTCTAGGTTGTTCAAAGGATGGTGGCAACCTATATTCAGTGGAATACTGGGAAGGGTAGGTGTTATAATCATTATATCCTTCCTAATTGTAGATCAAGTTGGTTTCGTCATCAAAGGATGGCGATCCATAATCACTGTAGGTTTGGGAGGGATAGTAATCATAGTCTTGTTGTCTAGGGTTAGGCCCTAGACACTGAGGTCTGTATTCATATCTCCAGTCAAAGTCATCCTGGCTAAGGAATGGGTAATTACAAGTCAACTCGGAATAGTAATCATCTTGGGGATAGGTGGTGGTAGAAGGATAGGATGGGAAATGTGTGTAAGAAGTGGAAGGATACATGGTGAAGTAAGAAGGGAAATCAGAAGAGAGAAAGGTGCCCTGCAGTACAATCAATCAACCCTATCCTTATGTGGGTAGCCTAAAGACCTACAGACTCCCAAGATCCATCTTGAGATTATAAATGATTTAGTCTACTTTTATCCAAACAATCCAACCAGTTAGAAGGAGGGATTGGGGAGAAGGTTCTTCCTTTGTCTTGCACCTTCGGTTCCTAGTGTACCCCTCAGCCGCGGTCGTTTGACGTTACTCCTTTAGCTAGGCATCAGATGGACCAACAGATGCAAATTAATTGAAAGAAATCTCAATCTGAGCCTCGAAGAGCGAATTAATCCTTAAGGCCAACATGTACTTAGTTACAATTAGGTTTGGGATGATTGTGCTCTTGAAATGTGATGAGCCCTTTAAATGGGTTGTGCCCTTAAAATGTGTGTGCATGCATAACCAGGGTTTGCAAACAAGGTTATTTGATAATGTGTCTTTTAGGGTTTAACCTTATTTAGTATCTTTTAGGGTTAAACTTAGGTATATTCAATCAAGTTTAAGAGAACACTCCAAGTTTTGCAAGCACTGGTGATGATATATTCCTCTAGAAATCAGAGAAAAAATGTGGAGTGCCTGGTTCAGCCCTAAGGATCAACCCTAAGTGGCAAGCTACTTGATGAATCGCTTTTATTTTGAGTGGTGCGGCCCAAACAGTTCAGGCAATTGGCCTATTGCACCACTTCATTAAGGCACATAGAAATGTTTGACCTATTCAGATTTCTATTCACTTATTTGTGGGTTGAGTTAAGTGTACCAGGTCCACAGGTCAGATCCCGATTAAGTGGTAGAAGAGATGTGATTATGTGTCTTAGGGTGAGAAGTTGTGGGTGTTAAGTGTGTAGCTTTCAGAAAATCCTACAAGAGAAAAGTTTTTTTTTTATTTTTTTTATGTATGAAGGGGTGAGATGAGTGGAGGTGGCAAACAAGCAACCAAATCTATCCTAGGGTTTATAAAAAGCACCTAAGTTGATTTAGGTTTGAGTTATTAGTATGACAAAATGAACTAGTGAGTAAAGGTGGTGGGGATAAACTTACAAAACCTTCATCCGCACTTTTCTCTGATCTAACTGCTTTGGCCTGCCTCGAATGAGTACCTGCAATCACAGTAAGATCAAAGAAAAAGTAAGATAAAAGTTAGGTAAGATGGAAAAACACGGAAAAAAAAATCAAAGAGCGTTTCCTCCTCAGCAATGGCACTAAAATGATTGCACGTGTTTCGCAAGTTTGAAATCAGTGTTACAAGTAACCCAACGTCATAGTTACAAAATGCATGGTCAAATAAAATTTATAGCCAAAATTCAAAAAGTGAGTCCTAGGTCGAACACGGGGAGGCGAACGTTTGGTTTTATGAAATCCGTGCTTCACTTTATTTATTTTCGATCATTTTTATCTTTTCTAATTTTTTTGGTATTTTTAACAAGCAAGAGAGTAGGCCAATGAAAACTTTATCTACTTGCAAAAATATACAAGAGAGAGGGTGAGAGAGAGAGAGAAACAATCATCTATTCATCAAGAATTGTTTGTTACAACGACGAAAGTAGGAAACCTACACTACGAAAGCATAAAAAGAAAGAGGTGAGAGAAATCACCCTCGACAGTTGCTCGAAGTATGACTCACTCTAACGTTGCTTGGAGGAAGGTGGTGAGGAGCAGGACGAAGGAGGATGGAGCCAGAGGACGGAGGATGTGGCTGGATGACGTCGCGGCGAGGATCTTCTTCCCGAAGGGTGGTGAGAGGATGGCCACGGGATGCTACACGAATGGGGATGAGGGCAGAGAAAACTATTTGATTTTCTACTCTAGAGGTGCATCCCGGGCTTGGGACAAGCTCTCTAGAGCCTTGGAGGTGGTAAGGGAAGAAAGGAAGAGATGAAGAAAAATGGGAGGGGTAGGGGTCATTTTATAGTGGAGGAAAGAATTAAATTCGTATATAGGACATTTAGTGATGATCATAAATGTTGCTGAATATCCGCCGCAAAAGTCGCTAAAGATAGCCCACGCGCCTACCCACCACTACGCTAGCGTGCACCTCCACACACGCGCAAGCGCACCCGCACTAATGTGCACATGCGATGGTTCATGCGTGTGCATGGCTGCCTAGGTTGCACCACGTGGCACAATCTGGGTCATCCATCTTCTTTCTATTGTAGGGGCTACTACAGAGGTTGGATTCAGTCGATTTTCGCACTGTTGGGCTGCGCTCGTTAACCTGAATCCATCTGCGTGGTTAGATTTGTCGTTTGAAGCTCCAAATTACGTCACCTAGTCCCTTGGCTGTTGATCTTCCTCAGACTGCATATAGTGCTACGGAACTCTGATCAAGGCGATTTCGGAGGCGTTGGACTCCAATCATCGTCCTGATCAGATTCATACAATTGGATCATGAATCCAAGGCCCCAAAATAAATCTCCTTCTCTCCTGACCACAAAAAGGATGCAATTAACCTAAAATATACCCAACTACTCTAAATGTAAATTGATGCATGCTATGCAATATTTATAATATGGAATGCAAATCTAAGCCTAGGAACATGCATAAATAGGCATTTTAACCTAAATAAATGTGTCTATATCAGAATTCAAAACTCAATATATCAATTTGAATCAGAAATATAAGAGATTGCAATAAGAATAATGTCAAGTATGAATGTGCAAAAAGAATGGAGTAAAATGGTGATTTAAATCACCAATTACTCCACACAAATAATAATTAAATCAGAGCCTCAAATATATGTAATCAAATGTATCAGACGGCTTAAACAACCTATGCTACAGTGTTGTTTAGAGACTCAAGGGTCTCTCTGCTTCTCCTTTCTTTCTCTGTGCCTCTTCCACCCTGTCTTCTCCTCTTCTTCTTCTCTTTTCTTCTTGTGCTCAGACCTTCTCTTCTTTCTTTCTTCTCAGTTCTCCTTCTTCACGTAGAGGAAGATCCTTCAAATGTCTAAGTATCAACAGTTACTCCTTGTAGCAAAATCCCCTGCCCCTACGTGCTATCTCTCTTTCTCTCTCTTGGTCATGCTTTCCTAAAGCCTTCCACAGTATCAAGTAAATGGGTTTCAGATTTAGAGCGCACTCGGGTCCAGGGCTACGGGCGTGATCACAGCCAAGGAGTGTAACGGGTTAGGCGGGTCGGATCTGCGCCAAGCCCATGGGGGACAGGTCACGGGAGAGGCACAGGTGAGCGGGTGAGCGAGGACCTCACCCCCAGTGTCTGAGGCGATAATCCTTAGACACAAAATCAATTTATGTGCCACAGTGCGCTCCTCAGCTTTCGAGGTGGGACTAAAGTCCACCTTCCTTTTGTGTGTCTACAGCAGCACGATTTTCCTCCTCAATTGCCTCAGCTCGCTAGGCCAAGGCATCCAATTGAGCACCACGAGATGTTTCCGCACGAACTGGGACTTTCAACTAGGGCGAGGGCAACCTGGAGCAGCCTTAAATCTTGCTTGAAGAAGCAGCTCTAATGGCGGAGGGGACGAGCACCTGAAATCATCAAGAAGGCCTTTTGGCCACGTTAGAAGGCTCAAAAAGTATCGTCGTGGAGTGGCGAGTGCGGTGGTGGGTGCAGTGTGTGGTAAGAGTGAGGGTGGTGGCCTGATAGTGACGGAAACGGCCATAAGTAGGTGGGTTGTTCGAGGGTGCGTTTGGGTGAGCGATGGAGTGAAATAGGAGAGGGCTTTTGTTCGTGGTGGAACGGCAAAGGTTATGGGGCAGATGGCGAGGTAGATGGAGGAGTGTAGTGGCGGATATGCCTCACCAGAGGAACAGCCGAAGATAGAGAAGATGGAAGTGGGCAGAGGCGATTGGCAGTGTGTGCATCTGTAAGGGTAGGAAAATGAAATAGAAAGAGGGAGGGAGCAAAATGAATTATCGAGAGAGGAGGGAGGCAGGGGGCTATAGGTGTTGGTTTACCAGAGCTAGAGAAGGAAGATGGTGCGGTGAGGTGGCGACATCGACTGAGGGAGAGGCAGGACCACTCGTTGGCAAGAGAGGTTCGCGAAGATAAGGGGAGGATAGTCGATCGTCCAATTTGATTGGTTGGACTGCCAGAGCAAGAGAGAGGAGAGGGGTCACTGGAGCTAAGTCTGAAGGTGGCTGAAGATGGAGGAGATGAGGGTTTCTTCGACCAAAACTTGCTGAAGAGCACGATCGTGCCCTAGGGTCTCTTTTATAGGCCATTGGATGCCCTTCCAAGCCTAGAAAGAAGCTTTCAAGCTTGAAAGGTGGTTGCAACAATGCATACCCGAACCTTTGAAAGGTTTGCATGACCTTTTGGGAAGGACTTAGAGCCCAAGGAATGCCTCAAATGGAAGGAAACTTCCCAAGGAATCCCCATATCAATTTTGAGAAGGATTGATTGAGAATCGTGCAAGAAATCCCCGCTCGAAACTCATTGCTGAAGATTTTACCTTCCAAAAATGGTCCGTGGACCTACTTGTGAAGAAGACAAAGAAGTTGGGCGGCTATTTGTAAGGAAATTCAAAAGTTAAGGGTCAGAATGAGATAGAAAGAGTCTGACTGAACCAAAATGCAAACTTAGTCAAGATGATCTCAGATTGGGCCCAAATTTTGGTACAAACCTAATTTTGACCCAAGGAATCCAATGTTGAAGTTAAATTTATGTTTTGACCTTGTTTGGCTGGGTAATTTATGCAAAAACCCAAATTAGGGTAAATGTCAATCTAGGACTCTATTTTGGGTCAAGACGGGTTTTGATGGTCAAATTGAAGTTTCCAAACCCTAGAGAATATTTTTATATGAAATTTAGAGGGTTAGGTGAATTCTATCTTGACCAAAACCTTAGTTAATTAAGCAGGTCTATTTTTAGGGTTTCAAAAGTCATTTAATTTTCAAAACACGTGCAAACACTTTTTTGTTTGTTCTACCCCACTTATTAGTCTTTTAGGACCATTTGACCGTTAGTTACTCCTTGGGAAAACCCATGATTGTACTGCATTCATGATGTGATGGTCAAATTGCAATTTTAACCCTATTTTATTGTATTTCCCTCAGAATGGTTATGTAGTGACTTATGGCTCTTTGGCAATTGTGTAGGAGCATTTATTAACTTAATTGGATCAAAGTGAGCTAGTTATGGCTCATGATGGTGTTCCCTTTAGGTCCTAACATTCTCCTGCATAGCATGAACATCCTCATAAGATGAAGATGAAGAAGGATCAGAAAAATTGGGATCAAAGGCCCCAGTTTGGAACCCATAAGGTTTCAAGAAGAGCTGGCCCGAAGGTCGGGCCGACTCCAGCTGGTTCAAAAACTCCCTTCCCATAAGAGATTGCGAAGAATGGAATCCTGATCCCTAGGATTACTGGATCTAGAAAATTAGAGTTTCGGGACATCCACTCTTCCATTCATTTAGTAACCAGATCCATCTTATCTAATTTATTCTAGATCAATTCCATATCAAATGTATGAGAATCTTGGACCTCATTGGCATTTGATCTAGTTTGTTGGGATTGGTTGAAGGTTTCCATGGAGGCATGGTTTAAAGAGTTTTCACTCATTTCCTCAAACAAATCACACATGCTATCTATGTCATTATTGATGAAATTGCCTCCACAAAAAGCATCCACTTGATTACAGAGTTGATCATTCAACCCGTGGTAAAAAATCTGCACAAGTTGTCATTTAGGCACCTCATGGTGTGGACACTTCTACAACAGATCCTAGAATCTCTCCTAGGCCCCATGAAATGGTTCACCCTACTGCTGGGCAAAAGTTGTATAGGAGTGCTTGGCTTGACCTAATTATTGAATCCTATTAGGTAGCTACAAAAATGAATCAGTTTTAAATTGGGTGGTGCGGTCCAAACAATTCAATCAAGTGACCTAGATGCACCACCAATTAGGCATGTAAAGATGATTAACCTAAACTGATTTCTACTCCTTTATATGTTGATTTATGTGTACCGGTACCACAGGTCAGAATCCCGATTGAGTAAATGAAAATCAAGTCAGGTTATGTGCCTCAAATGTTGGTGTATAAAGTGTGTATGTTGATTTGCCCCACAAAAGGTATCTTTTTTTTCTTTGTAATATGCGAGGGTGAGATGAGTGGAGGTGGCAAACAAGACAAATAAATTCTATCCTAAGGTTTATGCAAACACCTAAGTAGATTAGGTCATGATTATGAATGTGACGAAATGAAACTAGTGGGGGGGAATGTGGGGGACACTTACAAATTACTTTACCCGCACTTTATTCCAATCTACTGACGAGTCGATTCTCCTCTTTCGATTAAGTTTCGTAAATGAAATAACGCGTCGTTTGTAGTTCTATGTGGTAGAAAAATCAGCTAATCAACAATTAATATAACCACTCAATTAAGAGTGGGTCATGTCCACAAGGAGGCAATGATGCAATAAAATCTCGATTATTTCGTATTCGTTCAATCTCGTGAGGAATCCATAGTCAAATCTGACATGAAATGTGATAGAAAGAAGATGCACAATAACTTGAAAATGTAAGGGTAGATGTGTAATTTTTCCTTACTAAAATATTCAATAAATATGTGATGATTTTATGTAATTTTCAATTGACATGTATTAGAGAAAATTTATGCACATTTTAATCCCAAAACCAATGTCAAACAATGTTAATCACAAAAGCCACGCAATTGTAAGAAAGCTTGAGTATGAAGTTGCAATTTCACCACATTAAAATAATCATAAATCGAAATTCCTTTTCCTGGCAATCGCATGAAATGTAATTACTAATTAGAACAAAAACAGAGGATTTTACCTCTCTCCTCCTCACAATCGGGAGAAAGGTTCAATCGAGGAGAGGTTTCCACAGGTAGTTGGCTGAAGTGAGGTCGTCGCGATGGTGGCAGCGGTACGTCGAGAGGTAGCTGGAGCCGGCCTGCCAGAGGAGAAAGGTAGCGGCGATGAAGAAGCTGCTGCTGCCGTAGGGTGCACACGGAGGTGGCGCGCGTTCTGTAGGTGCATGGTGAAGCGCTGCAGGGAGGCACGGGTTCTGCTACACGCTGGAGGTGTGCTAGAAGAGGTCGGCGATGGCGCAGAAGGAGCGGGCGCGGGCTCTGCAGGCTGGAGCATGCATGCTGCTGCATGCTAGAGGTTGCAAGGAGGGCACGGAAGTGGGCGCTACAGCAAGTGCGGCTCTGCAGGTTGCAAGGCAACGCGCAGAAGTGGGTGCGCTAGAGTGGGCGCACTGGAGGCACTGCAGGGTGCTAGCGGGCTTGTGCAGCCGAAGGGGTGCGCCAGCTGCGTGCATGGCTGCAGCAAGGGTGGATTTGATGGGCGTGTGCTAGGGGCTGGAACGTGGAGGATGGTGCATGCAGTAAGGGCGTGCGCAGGGATGGCGGTCGCGCAAGAGATGAGTGCGCGTGGTGGAGCTGTGGACGGTGCTGCATGTTGGCGGTTGGAGGAGATGAAGAGGTGTGCGGTGTGCAATGACTGGTGGCTGGAAAAACAAAGGACAGGGGAGGAAGATGAAGGTGGTGCTGTAGGAGTTTCAGACGTCTGGGAACATTCCCAGACGTCTTAACTGACGGGGACGTGAAGTTGCATTGGCTGCAGTGGTGGTTGTTGGTGATGACGGTGAGGGTGGTGCACGCTGAGGTGCTCACAGTAATGCAGACGAGCTCCAAATGGCGGTGTGGCCTGTCATGCCACACACCCACGGTGGTGGAGGCTCGTCGCCACGGTTGAGGCCAATGGTGGTGGAACGGACGACAGATCTACTCTCTACATAGTGGTGGGTGGGGGATGGTGGCCTCCTCATACAAGGTAGCCTCCCTCCTCCTCTTGTAGCCACGGCCTTCGTTTCAAATTCAAAATGGCATGGCGTAAATGTGATGCGCAGGAAGAGGAAGCAGAGCTAAAGCTGGAGGAGTTACCTGTGCAAAGGAGAGGAAAAAAAATAGAATAAAAGAATAAAATATTATGGTTATTTATGCCTAAACCCTTGACTTCTATGTTAAATTAAAACAATGCATGCAATGCACCTAATTGGTTAACTAATGCAATTCTAAGTTAATTCTAAATGCATTTAGTTATGAATGCAATGCATGAATTATGTAATTAAATCAGAAATATGAATTAATCTATTTACATCCTAATGCATGCTAAATAAATGTTAGAATTAACTTAATGTCTAGGCACTTAAATACTTAAATAGCCCACAAATATGGGCTAATCAAATATCCCCATGCCTAGTTTTTGCTAGTCCCCAGCAAATCCTGGCAAAACCTAGCACTCCAAGTAGACTAGCCAACCCAATCGGTCTTCTTTTAGAAACATACTAAGTTCAGACTCTAGACCTAAGGTTCCCAAGTAGTTGCTAAGTTACAGACTAGGTCGGCTAAAGACGAGTTGCAGGCACAAGTTTCCCTAATTTCTGACTCTACCCTAAGGTTTATTGATCCCTAAGATTAAAGCATTCGTGCATGTGCATTGGTCTGAGTTATTTGAGTTAAAGGAAAAGGGATTTTTTTTTTTTTAATATTCCTCTAAGTCTAACCTCAGATCAGCTATCAACACGGTCTGTGTTGGATTCATTGTCCCCATTACCATACCTCAAAGGGTGCCTGGCTTTCGATGCTTCGAGATAGCACCGCCCATAACGACCCCAAGAACTCCTGGCAATCGACACTTCGAGATAGTATCGCCCATGGATTTCTAAAGCGAATTCAGGCCTGTGGCAATCGGCACTTCGAGATAGGGCCGCCCATGGTGCCTGAACCACACAATGCGCTTACATGCCCCCAGTAGCATGGATATCCTAAGAGACAAGCGTCGAGGAGGTAATATATTATCATCGCATCCTCAAGGTGAGTATATACTCCACCTCTCCTGCGGCGGGAACTCTTCTAATCAAATTATGTTTTCAAGCCTCTCCTAAGTCAAAACTAAGAGAACCAAATCTCTTTTAAGAAAGGAATTAAGTTGATTACTTACTTACACTAGATCAAGTGTGTGAAATTTGGATGCTTGGGTTACAAGGACCAGTAAACCAAAAGGTAGAACAAGACTCCAAGTACTACCCCACCTTTTAACTCAAACCCTAGCTATCCTTCAAGAAGTAGGCATAAGATGGAATCTGCCTGATAGCTTCAAGCAAAGGCAGGTTAATCTGCACTTGCTTGAAAGTTTCCATAATCTCATCCGTCTTATCTTTGGCTCCAGATGAGCCAGCAGAAGTCTGCCTAGAGGTGGATAAGAGCTCTGGAAAAGGCACTCTCGGTCTCTGGGTGGAACGGCTGTCATGTCGAGTAAGGGTGGAACCAGGGCAACTTCTTCCGGTGAGGTGACTTCAAGCGGAGAATATTTGGGCAAGTCTTCTACAATGGGGGTGAAAGTCGGGGTGGATGGTTTTTTAGGGGGTGATACTATAGGAGCATCAGGTTTGGAAATTTCTTTCCCACTCCTCAAAATAGTCACAGCCTGAGCATGCTCCCAAAAGACAATCCCTTTTCCTTTAGGATTTTCCTCATCAGCACTGGGGACTTTCCCAGTTTCCCTTTGTCTAACGGCCTCAACAAGGTGTCCTATTTGTGATTTCATCTCATGTATAGCCTTGTCATGAGATTGGATGATGACACTTTGAATTTCTTCTATAGTTTTCAACATTGCCTTCAATTCATCCATCTCAGAGGTCTTAGGTTGGGCAAAGGTCTGAGGTTGGTTCATTTGATGGCTTTGAAAGGATTGTGGTTTGTAATTCCCTAAATTTGAGACATTTCCTTGTCTCCATGAAAAGTTTGGGTGGTTCCTCCATCCCTCATTATAAGTGTTGGAGAGAGGGTCATTACGAGGTCTAGGATGGAACCCTTGACCGACATTCAGATCCGCTTGTACAATCTCAGGGAATTGGGAGGCCAAGTGGCAATCCATAGTGGCGTGTGTATTGCCTTGGCAAATTAAGCATTCGGAAGCTTGGGATGTGGAGGTGTTAGTTACGAATGAACTTGGGTTCGTCATAAGCCTTTCCATGTTTTGATTCAATAATTGAATCTAATAGGCTGAATTCTGGGTGTCCCTTTCCTCATTCGCCTCCAACTTTCTTTGCATGAGAGTGGGCTTTCTATCCATGTAGGCAGAATTCAAGTGAATAGAATTCTCACTCAAAGTATCAAAAAGGTCCCAAGCTTCATCCTCAGTCCTAGAAAGAAAGCTTCCTACACAGGCACCATCCACAGTTTGCCTATGTGAATCATTAAGTCCGGTGTAGAACCTTTCAACCAGTTTCCATTTAGGTACCTGGTGATGTGGGCAAAGTCTCAGCAAGTCGTTAAAGCGCTCCCACGCATCATGGAACGCTTCCCCATCCTTTTGAACAAAACTCATAATTTCCCTCCTAAAGTGATTGGATTTGCTCATGGGGAAGTACTTCAAAAACTCCTTCTTCAGGGCATCCCAAGTGTTAATATTATCATGGGTGTGATACCAATACTTGGCTTTGTCCTTAAGGGAGAAGGGAAAGAGGGTCTGCATTTGAGCGTCATCAATAACACCCTGCAGCTTCACCGTGGAACAGACCTCGGTGAATTCCTCTATATGCCTGTAAGGGTCTTCCCTAACAGTACCATAAAAGGAGGGCAGCAAGGATATGGTACTGCTTTTGTTCTCATAAGGATTGTCCCCTCCAAGTCTACGTAGTGCAGGGCCAGCTTGATTGGTTGGAATGAAATATTCCTTAAGTCTCCTTTGACCGACCATTTCTACACTTGTAAGGTTTCTTCTTAAGATTCTTTCAGGTTCAGGAACAAACACAAGTTGTCTCCTAAAAGAATGCCTACCAAGCATGCACTACAAACACACTTCAAAAGGACTTGTTTGGTCTTTATAAATTTAGGCTTTTGACTTTAGTTCAAATTGTAGGTGATAAAGCAAGTTGCCCAATCAATTACGTGCCTATTGTCAACCTTCAAAATGCCTAAAAAGACCTAGTTGGAGCTTAGGTATTCTTCCCTAAATCTCAAATGGTCAAGCAAATCTAAAGACAGAAAATCGAGGGATGCAAGTAGGCTTAAGCCTTCCTTTGAAGCTGTGCTTTCGCGGTGCTTCTCAACTACCCCCAAAAATCCATGATAGGGTATCCCCCTCTTTGGATTTACAAAACCTTTGATCTCAAGTTCCGAACACTTCAGAATCCAACGGTAGGAGGGCTCTTGTCCTAGTCATTCCAAGACTTAGGAGTGTCTAAATGAGTGCCGTGGTGCAAAAGATATAAGTGTGCATTCACCGCAAAAAGATTTTGAATTTTGAATCGTACAACACGTTTGAAAATCAAGTCCTTGATTTTTAGATGTCCCTCCTTTAATTAGTCCTTTTTTCAAGAATATATGTGACCACTTGTTAGATCGCTTCAAGACAAATTATGTGGTCTTTGAATTTAGTCTAAATGCAATGTGTGATCAATAATAGGATGCAAAGTAAGAGAATGCATACCTTGCTTCCAGCAATCAACGATGCGAGAATACACACAATGCAGAGAAGTAAATCTAGAGGCTGCTCATATAGACCTACATGGTTCGTCCTAGGGGCAGGCAGCTCATTTTATTATTATTATTATTATTTTAACTACTTATGCACAAGCAAATAAAGGTTAACAATCCACAAAATAAATTAAAAACCTAAATCTAAAGAAAAGGGAACAGGCTCCCAAAAATTACCCAACACGGGCCTAAAACAAAATCGAGGAACAACCCCTCAAAATATACCCCAGAACAAGGGTTTCAAACCAAATGTGCAATGAAAAATTAAGTCTAAAGTCTTAATCCTACTCTACTCAAATCAGCGACTAAATGTACAGAGATGATCATTGCACCCTCGTCCTTCCCCTCCTTTGCAAGGTAGCTCAATCAATTTGTCCTCTAGCAACGTCAAGGGTCGCCCCTCATGATGGCTTATTCCTTGCACAAATTTCTTGCACAGAAAAAACAATAAATGGTCAGATCACTGTGCAATGAGAAATAATCAAAAATAAAATTTGGTGAAATTATTGCGTCCGTTGCCTCCCCGACAACGACACCATTTGACAAGTTGATTCTCCGCTTTCGATTAAGTTTCGTAAATGAAATAACGCGTTGTTTGTAGTTCTATGTGGTGGAAAAATCGACTAATCAACATTAATATAACCACTCAATTAGGAGCGGGTCGTGTCCACAGGGAGGCAATGACGTAATAAAATCTCGATTATTTCGTATTCATTCAATCTCGTGAGGAATCCATAGTCAAATCTAACATGAAATATGACAAAAAGAAGATGCATAATAACTTGAAAATGTAAGGGTAAATGTGTAATTTTTCCTTACTGAAATATTCAATAAATATGTGATGATTTTATGTAATTTTCAATTGACATGTATTAGAGAAAATTTGTGCACATTTTAATCCCAAAACCAATGTCAAACAATGTTAATCACAAAAGCCACGCAATTGTAAGAAAGCTTGAGTATGAAGTTGCAATTTCACCATAATAAAATAATCATAAATCAAAATTCTTTTTCCTGGTAATGGCATGAAATGTAATTACTAATTAGAACAAAAACAGAGGATTTTACCTCTCTCCTCCTCGCGATCGGGAGAGAGGTTCAATCGAGGAAAGGTTCCCACAGGCGGTTGGCTAAAGTCGAGTCGTCGCGGTGGTGGAAGGGGTACATTGAGAGGTGGCCAGAGTCGGCCTGCCGGAGGAGAAAGGTAGCGGCTGTGAAGAAGCTGCTGCTGTCATAGGGTGCGCACGAAGGTGGCATGCGTTTTGCAGGCGCGTGGTGAAGCGCTGCAGGGAGGCGCAGGTTCTACTGTGCACTAGAGGTGCACTGGAGGAGGTCGGCGATGGTGCAGAAGGAGCGGGTGCAAGCTCTGCAGGCTGGACCACGCATGCTGCTGCATGCTGGAGGTTGCAAGGAGGGCACGGAAGTGGACGCTGCAGCAGGTGCGGCTCTGCAGGTTGCAAGGCGGGCGCGCGGAAGCGGACATGCTGGAGTGGGCGCGCTGGACGTGCTGCTAGGTGCTAGCGGGCTTGTGCAGCTGGAGGGGCGCGCCGGCTTCGTGCGTGGCTGGAGCGAGGGTGGATTTGAAGGGCGTGCACTAGGGGCTGAAACATGGAGGATGGTGCACGCAGCAAGGGCGTGCATAGGGATGGCGGTCGCGCAAGAGATGAGTGCGTGCGGTGGAGCTGTGGATGGTGCTGCATGTTGGCGGCTGAAGGAGATGAAGAGGCGTGCGGTGTGCAGTGGCTGGTGGTTGGAAAAACAAAGGATAGGGGAAGAAGATGAAGGTGGTGCTGTAGGAGTTTCAGATGTCTGGGAACATTCCCAGACATCTTAACTGACGGGGACATGAAGTTGCAGAGGCTACAGTGGCGGTTGTTGGTGATGATGGCGAGGGTGGTGCACGCTGAGGTGCTCACAGTAATGCAGACGAGCTCCAGATGGTGGTGTGGCCTGTCACGCCACAAGCCCACAGTGGTGGAGGCTCGTCGCCACGGTTGAGGTCGGTGGTGGTGGAACGGATGAGAGATCTACTCTCTGCACAGTGGTGGGTCGGGGGATGGTGGCCTCCTCGTACAAGGTAGCCTCCCTCCTCCTTTTATAGCCATGGCCTTCATTTAAAATTCAAAGTAGCGTGGCGTAAATGTGATGCGTAGGAGGAAGCGAAGTCAAAGCCGGAGGAGTTACTTGTGCAAAGGAGAGAAAAAAAATAGAATAAAAGAATAAAATATTATGGTTATTTATGCATAAACCCTTAACTTCTATGTTAAATTAAAACAATGCATGCAATGCACCTAATTGGTTAACTAATGCAATTCTGAGTTAATTCTAAATGCATTTAGTTATGAATGCAATGTATGAATTATGTAATTAAATCAGAAATATGAATTAATCTATTTACATCCTAATGCATGCTAAATAAATGTTAGAATTAACTTAATGTCTAGGCACTTAAATACTTAAATAGCCCACAAATATGGGCTAATCATCTACTACACTTGGATCTCCATGCTGTAGGGTACCTACAAGAATGTAGATCAGAGATAAGCATGGTTAAAAATATGTAAATGCAAAGCAGCACAGAAAACAAGTAAATTCTGTTGCCTCCCCGGCAATGGTGCCAAAATGATGAGGCATGTTTCGTGAATTAAAATTGAGGTTTGGAGAACCCGTTATCGTAGCTTGCAAAATGCATCTATCAGATAAAATTTATAACCAAAACTCGAAAAGTGAGTCCCGGGTCGAACACGGGAAGCCGAACATTTGGTTTTGAAAATCACGCTTTGTTTTGTTTCCTTTTGGTGTTTTGTTATACATATATATTTTTTTATTTTTACAAAGGATGCAAACAAGATGAATCACAATATAGATGGAATCAAATATAATATATTGCACAAATGTCTATTACAATAATTTACGAAAGCATAAAAGAGAGAGAGGTGAGAAGGAATCTTCCGAATCGGCTGTTCAGCGAGATGACAATGCCTGGCGGAAGCTTGGACGAAGGAGTTCAGGAGTAGGATGACGAAGGTGAGATATAGGACACCAAGTAGAGGAATGCTTCACCGAGGCTTTGGAATGGAGGTGAGGAGGTGGAGGCGATCTTCTACCGAAATGGAGGTAGGAGGATGACTCCAAGGCAACCTATAAAGGTAGTGGGATGAGGGATGAATTTTTGGTGGTAAGTAGGATCATTACACTAATAGGAGGCCTTTAGAGCTTGAGAGTAAGCTCTAATGGAGCTTTGGTAGGTTACTAGAGCTTCAGAGTAGGTGGGAGTAGAGTAGGTAGAAATGAAGAGGAATGAAGGGTGTAGGGGTGTTTATATAGTGGAGGGAAGAAGAAGAAATTCGCGTAGAGGGTTGTAGTGACAGCTGCAAGCATCACTAAAGACCCCATGTAGCTGTCGCTGAAGATCATGCCCCCATCACTCATGCTTGCAACTGGCCTTGCACCTACAAGAAATTAGTGACGGCTGTAAGCATCACAAAAGGATCGCCCAAGTTGTCGCTGAAAGTCCGTGCCAACCCACACCCATTGTTGTTGTGCCTGCACGCCCATCACGCTCTGTGTCGCATGCGTGCATGCTAGCGTTGTGCTGATGCGTGCTGCTGCGCTGGCACTATGATGCGAGTGCGTGGGTTGGTGTGCGTGCATCTACTCGCGTGCGCTGGTGCTGCCTCAATTGAGCAATTGGGGGGGCTCTGCGGGTTTCGAATCCACGCCCCTCCTTTGATGAGCGGGCACCTCACCGTTGTGCCAAGGAGGTGGATGGTTGAGTGGAGGGTGAGGTGGTGTCCATTAATCATGCGATCTTGGCCGTTGGATTCTCATCCAACGATCACAATATAATCTTGAGCTCTTCTCTTGTTAAGGTGAGGTGATGTAGAGCACCCCACAGCCATTGGATTGAGATCCAACGACTGAGATCTCTCCATGCGTGAGGCTGGGGCGACCGTGGTTCATGTCGAGCGGTCTGGATGGCGCCATCTGGCACCATCTGGACCGTCCATCTTCTTCTTCTTGTAGAGGGTGCTACGGAGCTCTGATCGGGGTGATTTTCACATTGACGGACTACTATCGTCGCTCCAGATTCATTCGTATGGTCGAATTCTCCATCCGAAGCTTGTAAAGATGTCACACTACCTCCTAGCCATATAAAATGGAGGAATTAATGTACATAACACATAACTACCCTAAATGCCATGCAGTGGATGTTATGCAATATTTATAACATGATATGCAATGCTAAGCCTAGGAACTATCATAAATAAGCATTTTATCATGAATTAATGTGTGTTTATCAGGGCACGACTGCACACACACACACAGACACCCATTCCCGCACCCACACACTCACTAGAGTTCTCTAGAACTCTCTCCACTTGGGCGCCTCCCATGGTTGCTATTTTAAGTAAGCAAGGAAGGGTCTTGTTTGAGATCCACATTTTGTGGATCTAAAAGAACCACTCCACCCTCTCTCTCCCTCTCTCACGAGCTCCCACCATAGGCCCTCTCTAGAGAATTCTATAATTCTCTAGAGAGCTTCCCTTTGGTCTATAAAAAGACCTAAGGGGTGGCCATTTGCACCCATCCATGCTACATTCAATCTTGGCTCCATTCCACCTTCCATCACCACCACCTTAGTATACCTCCATCTCCATGAGCTCCACCATGACTCCACCTCCTCCTCGCCAAGCCTAGATCAACTCTCTCTCTCCTTACTCCAAGGGTTGGCTTACCCACCATTAGCCGCCCCTCTTTCTCTTCTCATCCACTCAAAGTCCATCAAAGCCCACCTCCGAATGCCCTTATTTCTGCTAGCTAAGTAGATAGTAGTTCTTCATAGATTTACTGCTTTATTATTGCTTAGTAGTGTAGCTCCATATTTCTCCCCCAAAGATGCATGCATAATCCCCATAGATTCATGTATGCAGTCATTTTCTGCTAGTGAGTAGTTTATGTTTTAAGCATTTATGTACAAGCATTCCTCTAGCTGTGCTGTAACCACCATCATGCAATCAATGAAATCATCTTTCTATATATATATATATATTGTCTGTGTGTGTGTGAAAATCACCATGTGCTACCCCTGATGAGGCACCTATGCCCAAGAAGCATAAGGATCATCACCATCTTGGGGAGGAGGAAGCAATGGAGTTGGCGCTAATGGAAACCGCTATGGTGGAGGATGGGGCAGCAACTCAATCTTTGTCAGATGTAGCGGAAGAGAGGATCCTGCAAGAGATTTCAAATACTTCTAGGCAACCCCAATCCCAGTTAAATGAGATGGAAGGTCTGAAATTTGGAGCTGGAATAAATACCAATGGAGGTGTGGGTAGATCTCCTTATAAACTTAGACAAAGAAATCGACCAAGGCTATGAAAATTAATGAAAACTCGGTGGCTACTATTATGAAGGTGGGCAGGGCCAAGGATGCAAATAGGGGGATTCCCTTGGAGGACGATGAGAGTCCACATGGAACGTGCATGGGTTGCGCGAAAGAGCCGGAGGGCTTCCCTCTCAAGGTATCTGAGAGAGTGGGAGGTTGATTATGCCATAATTCAAGAAACACACATTGAGAATGAAGAGTACAGGGCCTGGAGTAACTTAAAGAATGTGGGGATGACTGAATGTGTGTCTATCAATGTGCAAGGCAGATCAGGTGGGGTCGCTTTTTTGTGGAGAAAGGCTTCTCTTCAGATGTTGGAGGTGCATAAAGCCCAGCATTTGGTGACATGTAAGTTCAAAAGATGTCACGGGGAAGATGTGTATTTCATCACTGGTGTATATGGGCCATGTCTTGCATCGATGAGGCAGGAATTATACGATGACTAGGTTGCAACTACAGAACTTATACAAGGGGCTACTTGGTTGGTGGGGGGGGGGGGGGGGGATTTTAATTGTGTGTTAATAGAAAGAGATAGGCCAAATGGTGTAGTGGATAGTGCATTACTTGGATTCCAATTATTGGTCCAAAATCTGGGTTTAAGTGAATACCCACGTTCTGGTGCTGAGTTTACTTGGAGAAATGGTAGTGGCCTTATGTCAAAGATTGACAGATTTTTTAGAAATGCCAATCTCCTTGAAATGCACCATCTATCAACAGTTTCTAGGTCGGAACGCTGTTTGGCAGTCATAAAGCACATTTTTGATAAGAAAAGCTTCGTAGTATAGTGCGCAATATGATCAAACAAAAATATTTTCTAACATAACGAGACTTTGAGTCCCGGTCGTTCGTCTCTGAGAGGCATTTGTTTTAATTCTAAATTCGATCTTTTATCGCTCTACTTTGTTTAAAATCGCATGTCGGTTTCCAATCTTCAAATTAAGATTTTTCCACTTCTATTATGAACCCTGATTACGTGCGCATGTGTCAAATAGATCACAAAGGTGAAGGTGTGAGTTTCGGTGCGCACAATTCAAGTAAGGTGGTGGCTGTTAAACAAAAATGCACCTATAGTTATATTTTCTATATTTTCCGGAAACGACATGCTTGTTGCAAAATATATAAGTGAAAAACAGGCAACTTGAATCACGCAAAAAAGATGGAAACCAATAAGCTCATGGTGATTTCAAACATAAAGGTATATATAAAAATGTATCTTTTATTCATTCATTCAGAGAAGTGTTTGCAACAGGAATTGTAGAGGAAAGCTTGTACAGGAATGCTTGAAAATGTAAATCTAGCTACCAGAAAATGATCGCATACAAGAATCTACGAGGGAATTTTGCATGCATCATTGGGGGAGAATAAGGACTACACCACTAAGCAGTAAATAGAAGCAGTAAATGTAAAGAGCTAGCTACTAATCTATGAGAAAGTGAGGACATTCAGAAGTGGGCTCCGATGGCCTTGGAGTGGTTGAGAAGAGAATGAGGGACGGCCAATGGAGCTTAGGCTGGCCCTCGGAGAGAGGTTGGAGGAGTGATCCAACATCCTGGCATGGAGATGGTGTCCTTCATGGTGGTGCCCAACTTGTGGAGGTGGAGTGGATGGAAGTGGCTAGCCTAAGTGGAGGTGGATGTGAATGGAGCCAAGCATGTATGGCCAAGAGTGGATGGGTGCAAATGGCCACCCCTTAGGTCTTTTTATGGACCTAAGGGAGTCTCTTTAGAGAAGTGTGGAACTCTCTAAAGAAAGTCCAAGAGTGGCTGGCCAAGAGAGAGAGAGATGGTTTCTTAGATCCTCCATTTGTGGATCTAAGAATTGAATGCCTCTTGGTTGCTAAATTTGGCAACCAAGAGTTGGCGCCACTCCAAGAGAGCTCTAGAGAACTCTAGAGGAGTGTGTGTGCATGAATAGGTGTGTGTGTGTGTGGGTGTGGTCGTGCCCTAGGTGTCTAAGAGGTCTAGGTTAGGTCCTAAGGGGTTTGGGCAGGTGTATGCCTTGAATTAGGGTTGCAAACCCTAATTTCTAAGGGGAAATTGCAATTAAACTTAACCTAAGTTTAATTGAATGAGTGTGAACCTAATTGAGAGTGAAATGACTCAATTAGGTTGGGTTTAGGTCAATTGGACTCTCACTAAGTCCAATTGGACTTGCGTGGGTTGAGATCTGAGCTCAATTGTACTTAATGAGTTCAATTGGCTTAGGTGATGGTAATTGACTTTGATCTAAGTCAATTGGGTTTGGTGAGGACCTAACTAGGTCCTTAGGGAGGTCTAGAGGTGATGTACTAGGGTTAGGACACCTTAATTTAGGTTCCTATGGGGTTGGAATTGGGTCTAGGGAGCTAGAGATCCAAGATTAAGGCTTGGATCTCAAAACAGGAACTGGAGACTAGTACCAGATGTCCAAAAACATGGTTAGATGACTTATACTCAAAAATCAGAAGTCCAGACTTCAGTTCTGGACGTCCAATTTGAGTCAGGGGGAAATCTAGGTTCTATTTTGGGTATTCTTCAGAAATTGGATGTCTAACAAAGTGTCTGGACGTCCAATAACACTACAGAAGTGGGTTTAAGGTGTGCGAGAGTTGGCTAAGGGTTCTGGACGTCCTATAATTTATCTGGACATCCAGATAAGGGTCGGAACTAGGGTTTTGGGCCTTCCTAGGGTGCTGTGACCTAACCTAAGGGTGGCTAAGGCTTGGGGGAAGTCTCTAGGCTATCCTAGGGCTAGGATGGACCTAAGTTCTTCACATTTTATTGCTTTATTCCTACTTGATAGAATAGCAAACCTTAACTCCCTTACATCATTATTCCTACATCTAATCTAAGTCTTCTGCTCCAGCTCTGCTGCAACACCCCTTATTCCTGATCCAGCTTCAGATCCAACTCCAGATCTAGCTCCTGATCAGCTTATTGCCTGCAATTGAAATAATGCACTTAATCAGCACATTATAACATTATTTTATGCATAGCTAAAAAAAAGTAGTAAAGATGTAGATAATGCTTATGCATGCATGAATTACCCTAGCTTATGCTAAATTCTAGCCTAATTTAGGTTAATTATGACCTATGATTGCTACGCAATCATACCCCCATGCCTAAATCTTGCTAGTCCCTAGCAAATGCAAGACTAAATTATTTATAGCAAGGGTCCCTAAGGGACTGATTATTTTATCAAGTGTATGCCTAGAGATTTTTCTCCTTTCTGTCTTCATCCTATGCTCTAAAAATTCAGACAATCGTGAAAGTATAGCTATGTAGCTTTTGCAATGGATTCGAGTGAAAACTGATACACCTCTAAAGCCTGTACTCGACCCCTAGTAAAATTCCACTAGGATAGGCAGACGTCTTCCCTTGGGGTATACAAAATATTCTATGAATTCCACCTTAGCTTTAGGCTTAGGTAGAGAATCTCTGAGGGAAAAGATTATATATTTGGTGGCTCACTCTCACTTGGCACTACATAGAAACTGGTACTATAAAATCTAGATTCCCGGATTACTAAGTAACTCAACCCAGAGAAAGATGAGAAAAACTATGCTCTCTTTTGATTCCCTTGTATTCATTCTCTCGTACTCTTTTTCTTTTTTCTTTTCTTTCTTTTCCTTAGAGCTCACAATCTCACCAGATTCACACACATGATCTGTATTTGGTGGTCTCACTTGGCATTAACACTTTAATTGAGTTTCCATAACTCTAACAGTAAGGCAGAATTCCTCAGCCAGTATTTGGGCGGTCAGGAACACAAGAAAGGTGGATTAAGGCTATATTTGGTGAATCTCAAATTTATTTGGTGGTATTACCTCAATGAAACTGGAATAAATATTAACTCTTTTTTCTTTACTTTTTCTTCTTTTTCTAATATTTTATTTTATTTCATTTTTTTCTCTTTTTTCTTTCTTTTTTCAACATAACACAACTAGCACACATCCATGAACTTTATTGAGGAGGCATTATTAGGGATCGGTGGTACTCAAGAGACATTGGGTGGCTTATTTGGTGGAAGTGCCTACTCACAGCACCGGGAGAGATGGATAGGACAGTGTATTTCTGACCTTGACATCAATACCCTCCTTCATCCTAAGATTTCGTAAAGAATGGTCGTAACCATCCACCATAGCCCTAGTTTTATGAAAACTCACTCTCCGCGTATTTGCCTTATTTGATGGCTCTCAAAATTTCACACAAAATATATATGTAGGAACCGAGAGCAAAAACTATGCCTTATCTCTGAGTATCATCACCTAATTATTAAGGATTCCAGATTCCTTGCACTAATCTTAGAGCACCAGTACACTCTACTCTCATCTCACACTATTTGGTGGATTTTTGGAGGAAAATCTGCCTAACTCCAAAAACACTATCCAAGGGTTCAAGAGAAGAAGCACTGCTTCTTCTCGACAGACTAAAGACGTTTATCAATCTTCACTGTGAACCCATTGCAAATTCTACATGTGTGTGAAAAGTTGTACTGGATTCCAGATTACAGGAATCAACTAGAGGGTAAAATTTCTGATGCATTCTCTTAATAAAATAGTCTTATTCATGAGCGCAATATGTATATATACTATGAACAAGTAACCTCTTATATTTGTACTTCATAAAATTTCCCCTTTCAGGTTACATTCAACTTGACCCTAAATTTAGAACAAGAAGTGAGCGGGTGAGTCGGAAATGGCTGTTGCGGACGATTTCTAGCTCCAATGCGAGCATTGGATGTGAAGTCGATTGTTCTTCTATTTAGGGTCCTAAAGTACGTTTTACATGCAGGTCTAAGGTTTTCCTAAATGTTGGCATAAAAATTTTCAGTTTTGTTATATCTACCCCCGATGCCTAAGTTCTTGCATGTCCTCATGCATGGATATAAAAGAAAATAAAGGTAACAGGGAGAGAATGGGTAGAAATCTCCTGTAATTGCTCCTGAAAGTATACATTCTGCACCGGCCATCCTGTCAGCATCCAATATACAGAAAGAAAATATGCTAAAAGAAAAATATGCTATATATAAAAAATGGTTATGTATAGATGATGGTGGAATGTGGGATAGATGCTATCTATACGTGCTGAGTTTAATGCCTCTAGTTGGGTGAGCATTCAATCACACGTCCTCAATAAGATGAACAATCTCGTCAGGTGGAGAAGGTTCCTAGGCCAAGAATGAATTGAGGCACTGGCCATTTACAGTAGATATATGCCTAGATTTTGTGTCCCTGATCTGGACTGCCCCATCCGGATATGGCTGGATCACAACATACGGGCTAGTCCACTTGGACTTGAGCTTCCCTGTGAATAGTTTTAATCGTTAATCAAACAACCAAACTTGCTGATTGGGAGTGAATGCTTTCCTCCGGATGTGGCGGTCATGAAAGGCCTTGGTCCTGTCGTTGTTTATCAATTCGTTCTCATAGGCCTCCCGCCGAATCTCTTCTAATTCGTTGAGCTAGAGTTTCCATTCTTGACCTCCTGCATCGAGGTCAAGGTTGCATTTTCGCATCGCCCAAAAGGCATGGTGTTCCAGCTCTACAGGAAGGTGATAGGCCTTGCCATATACCATGCGATATGGTGACATTCCGAGTGGGGTCTTGTATGCTATCCGATATGCCCAGAGTGCATCAACTAATTTGTCAGACCAGTCCTTCCTGTCTAGTCTAACCGTCTTCTAGAGAATCAGCTTGATCTGATGGTTGGACACTTCAGCCTTCCCATTGGTCTGCGGGTGATATGGGGTGGCTATACGGTGATGTACCCCGTATTTCTTTAATAATGACCTAAAGTGGGCATGAATGAAGTGGCTTCCCCCATCGCTAATCAGAGCATGGGGTATTCCGAATCTCGCGAAGATGTACTATCGTACGAAAGAAATGACGATCTTATGATCAGCCCGTCTCACCAGGATGGCCTCGACCCACTTCGAGACATAGTCAACGGCTAGTAATATGTACTCGAAGCCATGCGAGTTCAGAAAAAGGCCCATAAAATCGATTCCCCAGATGTCGATCACTTCTATGACCATGATGGGCTGGAGTGGCATCATGTCTCTCTTGGTCATAGAACTGATCGACTGGCATCGTTTGCAGTGTTGGGTGTATTCGTGTGTATCTCTGAAGATGGTTGGCCAAAAAAATTCCGATTGTAAAATTTTTGCAGCAGTTCTCCGTCCCGAGAAATGACCACTAAAAGCATCATTGTGGCAAAAAGATAACACACTGGGGATCTCAAAATCTAGGATGCATCTTCAAATAATCTGATCCGCTCCAATGTGGAAGAGCAGTGGGTCATCCCAGAGGTAGAATTTGGGCTCCGCCGTGAATTTGAGTTTTTGGTCCTTGGATAGGTTCGCAGGAATCTTGCCTGCGGCAAGGTAGTTCATGATATCCACGTACCAAGGGAACTCAACAGAATGAACTGCCAAAAGAGATTCATCCGAAAATTGCTCGTGGATAGGCAGGGAATAAGGAATGTGGTCTGGGTCCAGTCTGGATAGGTGATCCACCACAACATTATACTTTCCAGCTTTGTTGCAGATTTCGATATCAAATTCTTGCAATAGAAGGATCTATCTAATGAGCCATGGTTTGGCATCCTTCTTTGTCAACAAATGCCGGAGGGTGGAGTGGTCAGTGAAAATGATGACTTTGGAACCTAATAAATACGATCTGAATTACTCCAACACGAATACTACTGCTAGAAGTTCTTTTTTGGTGATAGTGTAATTGCGATGAGCCTCATTCAGCATCTTGCTAGCATAGTATATAACGAAGGGTTGTTTCTCCCAACGCTAGCCTAAAATAGCACCGACGGAAAAATCAGAAGCGTTGCACATCATCTCGAAATCGAGCGACCAGTCAGGTGGTTGAAGAATCGGGGTGTCAGAGACAGCACTTCGTAAAGTCTTGAAGGCACTGAGACACGAGGTGTCAAATTCAAATGGGACATCGGCAACAAGGAGATTTGTCAAAGGTCGTGCAATTTTCGAGAAATCGCGTATAAATCTCCGATAGAAGTCAACGTGACCCAAGAATGATCTGATCTGCTTGACTGAGCTAGGTGGCGTTAAGTGGGAAATAATCTCTGATTTAGCTCGATCGTCCTCGAGTCCATTTTTGGAGATCCTGTGCCTTAATACTATGCCATCCCTCACCATGAAATGGCTTTTCTCCCAAGATAGTACTAGGCTTACCTCAATACACCGTTTCAGGATCTTGGTGAAGTTATCAAGACAAGATGCGAAATCATCTCCGAAAATGGAGAAGTCATCCATGAATACCTCCACATAGTCCCCAATCATGTCAGAGAAGATGGCCATCATACAACGTTGAAATGTCGCTTGTGCATTGTAGAGGCCAAAGGGCATCCACTTGAAAGCAAATGTTCCAAAGGGGCATGTGAATGTGATCTTATCTTGATCTTCCAAGCTAATCGCTACTTGATTATACCCGGAGTATCCATCCAGAAAGCCGAAGAAACTGCGTCCGGCTAACCGTTCCAAGATCTAATCAATGAAAGGAAGAGGAAAGTGATCCTTCTGGGTAGCCGTGTTCAGTTTCCTATAGTCGATGCAGACTTGCCAAGGTGTCGCAGTGCTAGTTAGGATGGATTTGCCCTTATCATTTTTTACGATGGTGAGTCCTGCTTTCTTAGGCACTATCTGGATTGGACTCACCCATTGGTTATCTGAGATTAGGTATACAATACCTACATCCAACCATTTGATGATCTCCTTCTTAACAACCTCTAGCATATTTGGGTTAAGCCGTCTTTGAGGTTGTCTTGAAGGTTTCACTCCCTCATCTGTGTAGATGTGATGAGTGCAATACGAGGGGCGAATACCGCGGAGATCAGCAATACTCCACCCTATAGCAGCCCTATGGTCTTGCAGCATAGAAATCAATTGATGCTCCTGTTCTTGGGTTAAGTGGGCATTAATAATGACTGGGTATGTCTTACTTTCTCCCAAGAACACATACTTAAGTGAGTCAGGTAAGGGCTTCAATTCAATCAGGAGTGGGTCAAAGTCAGAAATGGGAGTGGGAGGAGCAGAATCAAGGGTGGTAATCTGTTGATCCATATGCATGTGAATTCCC
Organism: Thalassia testudinum; assembly: GCA_037157565.1. Taxonomy (NCBI): domain Eukaryota; kingdom Viridiplantae; phylum Streptophyta; class Magnoliopsida; order Alismatales; family Hydrocharitaceae; genus Thalassia; species Thalassia testudinum. The sequence continues at coordinate 126,165,141 of JAZHRO010000024.1, forward strand.
ACTGAGTCACTTCCTGTGAAATAATCGGTTGTGACTGCGTTAACGGGAAACCCATTAGCTGTGGTCACGTGCTCCTGCAACAACAGGGGCGATTCAGCAGTGTGCGGATCATGATAGCTAGATTCAGGGGTGCTGTGGTCAGAAGCACACCTTAAAAAGTCAAATCCTCGGGGAGATATGTGTTGTGCAGTGGTCTCAGTCCCGTGTGGATCGAGGTCCAAGAACCCTAATAATGCAGACGAATGCGACATTGGGTCATCACAAAGGAGCCCAATGTTACCATAGTATGCCGAATCTTCGTCTTCACCATCCTCCTCTATTCAATCATAGTCGAAATTCTTTACTGCCCTAAATATGTCAAGTCAAAGTCGCTCATTACCTAAGGCTATCTCCATACACCCGGATGCACAATCAATGTTCGCTCGAGCTATCGCTAGAAATGGATGACCCAAAATAATTGGTGCATCTCGGAGATTAGGAGGAACTTCCATATCAAAAATGAAAAAGTCTGCAGGAAAGCAGAACTCGCGGACTTTTACAGTCACGTTCTCAACCAACCCCCTCGATGTTTTGACTGATCTATCAGCCAGCTGAATCATGACCGAGGTGGGCTTCAACTCCCCAAATCAAAATCGATCAAATATGGCAGTGGGAGTTAGCTTGATGGACGAACCTAGATCTAGAAGGGCCCGATCAAATGGAGAATCCTGCAAGAAGCAGGATATAAGTGGGGTACCAGGGTCTTTCTTTTTTGACGGTAAGTCAGCTAGAATCACAGCACTAGCCTCTTTCAACAGTACCGCCTGTCGTCTAATTTTTGGCTGTAGCTTCGAGGTAAAATAGTCCTTGAAGAACCTAGCGATAGTAGGAATGTGATCGATTGCCTCGAGGAGGGGGACCTAAATATATGCTTCCTTGAACATTAATTTCAGATCCTCAAAATTCCGCATGTCCTTTTTTCGCACTGCATTTCGTGTCAAAGCCTTGGGAAAAGGGATGGGAATCTCAGGGTCAAGTGGCCTCTTACCCTTATCTACCGCAGGTGGCTCCTGAGATGAAGAAGGAGCTGAACCTGCCTGCAGCGAAGGGTGGGAAAAATCAAGACCCACCTACTTATGTGGTGGGTCGAATGTCTTCCTTCCGCTCCTCAAAGAGATAGCATGTGCATCATCTTGCTGTCCATGAGGTGGTGGGGGAGCGGAAGGGGCAGAGTATGCGGGGTTCTGCAAAGGTAGCTGGCCTTAAGCATAACCAGGTGGTGCAGGAGGCGCCTGTAATATGGCATGTGCCTGTCCCTACGGTTCCTAAAACCTAGGCATGGCACCTTGGTTCTGCACATATCGAGGGTTTGAGACAGGTTGGGAGGGCAAGGCTCCCTGAGTCCTATGCTCCTGCAACAGCTGGTTCTGCGTGTTCTGTATAATCTGTATCTGGTCAACCATCGCCTTCATTATCTGCAAGCTATCCTATGTAGATTTCCTCATTAATTCTTGCAGGTCGTCTTTTAGTGCCTCCAAAGGGTCAGCCTACTTTGGAGGGTGACTGGCAGCTTGGTGTAGTGGCTAGTATAAAGAATAGGGTTGTTGCTGATGCGGGAATGGCTACTGCCTAAGGTACGTATTTTGTGCATTACCGTATTGCCTAGTTTGGTAGTGTGGATCTTGATGTGGTCTCTATGAATTACTAAACCAAGAGAAGTTCAGATGTTGGCGCCAACAAGGGTTATACGTCTCTGAATACGGGTTATTACGCCCGTATCCTTGGATAGCACTGACGTCCTCGTAGGCCGAAGATGTCTGAGACATAAACCCGTTAAGGGGATACATGTTATAATCCATGGGTGGTGCATAACCCTGGTCGTAAGGTTCCAAGTCTGGATTGTTTACGGGATCCTGATATGCGGGATCTCGTAAATAAGGAGAAGATGCATCCTGAGTGAGTAGATTAACTCGAGCGGGAGGGGCTCAAGGTGCATAGGAGGGTCTTGAAGTGGCAGAGTTCATATCAGATTGACCCTGACTAATCTGGTCAATCTTTTACTCAATCAGGTTTATTCTATCCAGCTGCTTGACGATGATATCCATGTCAGCTCGAATAGACTTGGTGTGAGCCTCATGGACACCAACCCGCTGCTAACCAGGCTGCTGGAACTGGTTCATGGATGCGGCATTCATCGAATTCTCTGCCAAATATTCGAACAACTCAAATGCGTTGTTCTCGTCTTTTGCGTGGAAATTCCCACCACTAGATGCATCGGCCAGATACCGATGTGTGTCATCCAGCCCATCGTAAAAGATCTGAGCTAGGTGCCTTCTAGGTATACCATGGTGCAGGCATTTCCGGAGAAGGTCGTGAAATCGATCCCAGGCTTCATGCAGCTTCTCCCCAGCTCCTTGGGAGAAAGTCGTGATTACACGCCTCATTTCATTTGTTAGACCGATTGGGAAGAACTTTCGTAGGAATTCACGTCGTAATTCCGACCAGGTTCCAATTGGCTTCCCAATGGTCTTAAACCAGTATGAAGCTTTGTCCCTCAGAGAAAATGGGAAAAGCTTCATTAGAACAATCCCAAGATCGATATTCCTGGGTCGAATCGTTTCAGCAAGTTGACTTAGGTCTTTAAGGTGCCGGAACAGATCTTCGCTTGAGTTCCCATAGAAGTGAATGCTGATCAACCCAATCACATTGGGCTTGAGCTCAAACGCGTCTCTGCCTGCAGGAATTCTGACTAAAGGTGCGACAATTTGTGTGACTGGGTCGTAGAAATCCTGCAGTTGTTCTCCTCACGGCGGGTGCTGCATCCTGTCAAGCACCGTCAAAATGCGATCCATGCTCTACCGATGTTGCTCCTCATATTCGACTACCCAGGCTTCCAGATGAGCCATCGGGTTCAGATTATTGATATCCTGACCCGATCCAGGTCCAGGTCCAGGATTCGCCATGGTGGCTATGAGAGTAGAAGAAATGGGGGCAGAAGATGGTCCCGACGAGGTGACTCGCTGAAGAGTCGACTTTCCGCTTTGCATTGTAGTATTTAAGTGCTGGAAAAATCGACTAATTAAAAAAATAAAAATAACCACTCACAGAAGAGCGTGTCGTGTCCACAGGGAGGCAATTATGCAATAAACTCTTGATTATTTGATATTCTTTCAGATAAGTGCGAAATCCCTATTCAAATCTGACATAAAATGAGAAGGAAAGTAGATTCACAATAACTTAAAAAGATAAGGGTATACGTGTAGTTTTCCCTCACTGAAATCTTCAATAAATATATGATGATTTTGTGTAATTTTCACGTGTCATATACTAGAGAGAATCAGTGCACGTGTTGATCCCAAAATCAACCTTAAAACAAGTGAATATCAATAACATGCAATTATCAGAAAATATGAGTGTGCATGCACAATTCTGCCATAATAAAATAATAATAAATAAAAAATCAAATTCTGTGGCAATGGCAGTGAATGTAAATTTTAATATCAGAGGAAACAGAGCATTTACTCTCTCTCCTCCTCGCGAGAGAGAGAGAGCACCGACAGGCTGTGGACGGGCTAGGGAGGTCGGCGAGGATGAGGGCTATCCGATGGAGGCTGCAGCGTCGACGGAAATGGTGTGAGGTGGCCGGTCGGTGGAGAAGTGGCGGAGATGGAGAGGCTGCTGCTACCGCACATGCTTGAGAGGGGCGCGCTGCAGATGACACGCACCGGCGAGCGGTGCTGCGGCAGTGGTGAAGGTGCCTGCAGGAGGGGTTTGGCATGCGCGCGCCTGCGGGCGCCTTTCTACAGGGTGCTGGTGCTAGAGAGCACAGTGGTCGCTGGTGCGGTGATGGCGAGCAGATGCCTACAGGCACTTGCAGGGGTGCTGCTGCAGGCGCGCAGTGGGGAGCCTGCAGATGGGCGGTGCCTGCAGGGGGCGCTATGGTATGCGCAGTGCTAGCACCTACAGGAGGGCTAGAGCTGGTAGAGGTGAGGGCGCGGCTGAGGCACGCGGTGGGGTGTCTGCGGGTGCAGTGGCTCCAGTAGAGGGGTGCGCCTGCGGGGCGGCGCTGGAGGGTGGAAGCGAAGCGGGCGCACCTGCAGTGAAGGGGCGCACACCTATGGGCCAGCTGGAGATGAGTGCATGCCTGCGGAGAGGGCGCACCTGCGGGGAGGCGCTGGAGAGTGAGGCTGCAGGTGCAAGGTGGGGAGCCTGTAGATGGGCGTGCACCTGCGGGGTGGCGCACGCACTGGTCACAGTGCACGCTTGGGGTTACCCACTCTCTCAGGATGATCTCCTCTCCACTTTCTCCACCTCCTCTTTTAACTCCTCTCCTTTGTGCGTGAGTGAGTTAAGGGATTTTCAAATCCCTTAACTATTTCTAGCCGACGGCTGTTGAGGGTGCTCGGAGGATGGGGAAAAGAATAGCCGCTAGTTATTTGAAAGGGTAATTTACCCTTTCCTCCTCATTCTTTTGCCAATTATTTTTCCTGCATATAAAAAGAACATATTAAGTTATAGAATAGATGTAAACCTAAATCATGATGCATGCAAACATTCTATAACTTAATATAATTATTAACAACCCTAAAAGATATAATTAAAGTTACTTAGGCGTAATATTAGTCCATTAAAATGGACTCATCAAATACCCCCATGCCTAAGATTTGCTAGTCCCTAGCAAAAATAATTGAAGTAATCAGAAGATTTCTTCTTTTCTTACTCTAGAAATCTAGACAAATGTGAAGTGCTGATAGCCTAGGTAACAGATCCAAGTGAAAAAGCCAATTCGCATTAGGAGTTCGTACTTCACTCTTGGTAAATATTTCTACTGGGATAGGCAACTACTTCCCTCAAGGATAAAGCAGACGATAATCTGTAATTTGACCCCGGCGTTTGGCTTAGTAGGAGATATCGAGTTGAATGGATTTGTATTTGGTAGCACACACTCATCTAGTGCTACAAATAGTCTAGTACTGCAGACTCAAGATCTTTAGACTATTAGACAAGTCAACTCTGAGAGAGGCTACACCATTGTGCTCTCTTGATGTTCCTGGGAACTCCCTCTTTTCTTTCTTTCTGATATCACGAATCTCGCCAGATTTAGAAATAGTACTCACTATTTGGTGGCCTCACATGGCATACACATTTCAATTAAAGTCCTAATAACTCTACAACTAAGTTAGAGTCCTCAACCAGTATTCGAGCGATCAGAAATACTAGAAGGTAGGTATGGGTCATATTTGGTGGAACGTGATAGGTGTTCTGTTGCCTCAGAAACAGTGTTACATTATAACTTGGACCCCTTTTTTTATTTTTTTGTAATATAAATATTTCTTCTTTTTCTATTTCTTCTTTTTCTTCTTTTCTTTTCTCTCTTTTTTTTTTTATAATATAAATCAACATAATACGACATAGACTTTTATGAGGCATTATTCGGGATGATGATGGTCAAGAGGATATTGTGTGGCTTATTTGGTGGAAGTGCCTATTCTCGACACCAGGAAGAAATGGATAGGACAAGCATATTTCTGACCTTTGACACTATTACCCTCCTTCAGCCGAGGACTCTATGAAGGACGGTCGTAACCATCCACCATAGTTATAGCTCTATTAAGACTCAATCTCCGTGTATCTGCCTTATTTGGTGACTCTCATGAATTCACACAAAATACGCACACAGGAACAGAGAGTGAAAACTACGCCTAACTCTGAAGTATCATCATCCAATTATCCAAAACTTAAGAGTCCTTGCGCTAGACTTAGCGCACCAGTAATCTCTCTACTTTCTTCTCACAAATATGAGGTGGATCTACTAGAAGATAGTATGCCTGACTCTCTATGAACTGTCCAAAGGTTCAGTGGACTACAAATGCTTATTGGTTTTCCTCAAGGATCCATTACCAAGTCTACGTGCACGTGAAATAAATGTACTAGATTCTAAACTTAAGAAATAATTCCAGAAGAAAAACTTCCAATAACAAAGGTTTTTGCTAGGGACTAACCCAATCAGCTCAAGAAAAGAGAAAAAAAAAATTTATAATATATATATATAAATATGTATGCAAATATTTATAAATGCTATAAACATTCTCAGGTTATACTCCCCCATGCCTAAAACTGACAATGTCCTCATTGGAAAAATACAGACATAGAAGAATATCACCTGAGGAGGAGAGTGGGCGGAGCTAAGGCTCTTCAAGTCGAAGTGCATCCAAAACCTGGCCATTCGAAAGAGTAATATATGGTTTAAGTCGTTGGCCATTTACTTTAAAGCTCACACCTGAAATAGGGTTCCTAATCTCTACAGCTCCATGAAAGAAAGCATTGATAACAACGTATGGCCCATCCCAGCAGGACTTGAGCTTTCCAAGAAATAATTTAAGTCTAGAATTGAAAAGCCAAGCCCACTGGTTGGGCTCAAAAGTCTTTCTAATGATGTGCTTGTCATGGAAGACTTTTGTACGTTGCTTGTAAGCTTGAGAAGTTTCATAAGCTTCATTACAAAGCTCCTCAAGCTCACTTAATTCTAGCATACGTGCTTTTCTCACTTTATCCAGATTCAAGTTAACGTTTTTAATAGCCCAATAAGCTTTATGTTGGATTTCAACAGGAAGGTGGCATGCTTTTCCATAGACAAGACGGAAAGGAGACATGCCCAAGGGAGTCTTATACGTAGTTCTGTAGGCCTATTGGACACTTCAACTTGTCCACTCGTTTGTGGATGATAAGGTGTGGCTATCATGTGGTGACTCCCAAATTTTGGAGTAGTCTTGTGAAGTGTACATTCTTAAAGTGAGGTCCTCCATCACTTATGATCGTCCTTGGGCACCCATACCGAGAAATGATATTAGGCTCAACAAAGCCCAAGACCACGGAATGGTCATTGGTTCACGTGGGTATGGCTTCTATCCATTTTGATACATAGTCAACAGCCACAAGGATGTATTCATATCCAAAGGACACAGGAAAGGGACCCATGAAGTCAATGCCCCAAATATCAAAGATTTCAACAGGGAGGATAGGTTGTTGGGGCATCTCATCCCTTTTTACAATGGTTCCTGTCTGCTGGCAACGTAGACATGCGCCCACATACGTATGTGCATCTCGAAATAATGTGAGCCACCAAAAACCAGACTGAAGAACCTTATGGGCAGTTTTCTTCCCACTAAAATGTCCCCCACAGTGGAGGTCATGGCAGAAACTCAGAACACTTCTTTGTTCTTCATCAGGGACGCAATGGCGAAACAACTGGTCAGGGCCTATTCTAAAAAGCTTGGGTTCCTCCCAGTGATAAAATTTAGCGTTGGTGAGAAACCTGTCTCACTTCTGCTTGTCCCAAGTACTGGGGGTAATGCCCGTGACTAAATCGTTCACTATGTCAGCGAACCAAGGAGTTTTAGCGTCCACGGCCATTAGAGACTCATCAGGGAAAGTCTCTTGAATACTGCTAGCAGGGTTTGATGCCTGAATAGGGATCCTAGATAAATGGTCTGCTACCACATTCTCAACTCCTTTCTTGTCTTTAATTTCCAGGTCAAATTCTCGGAGTAACAGAATCCAACGAATTAGGCGAGGTTTGGTGTCCTTTTTAGCTAGAAGATGCTTAAGGGTTGAATATCAGTGAACACCACAACCTTGGATCCCAAAAGATAAGACCGAAACTTTTCCAAACCAAATACTACAGCAAGTAATTCCTTTTCAGTGACCGTGTAGTTTTGCGGAGGATCCGTAAGGGTCTTGCTGGCATAATGCAGCACATGAGGTTTGCCATCAGTCCTTTGACCTAAGATCGCTCCCACTGCAAAATCAGAAGCATCGCACATAAGCTCAAACGGGAGGGTCCAATCTGGTGCTTGGAGAATCGACGCGGTAATGAAGGCTTTCTTCAAAACTTGGAAATCATCAAAATCGAAGGAGACATCCTTCGCTAATAGGTCGCAGAGTGGCTTAGAGATTTTACTGAAATCTCTAATGAAGCACCTATAAAATCCTGCATGGCCAAGGAAAGATCTAACCTGACGAACATTGGCGAGCAATGGAAGCTTAGAGATGGAATCGATTTTTGCGGTGTCCACCTATAATCCTCTCTCGAAAACTATATGCCCTAACACAATGCACTGCTGGACCATAAAGTGGCTTTTCTCCCAGCTAAGCACCAACTTTGCCTCTTCACAACAGGTTAAGACTCTATCAAGGTGCGAAAGGCAAAGGTCAAACGACGAGCCATAAATGGAGAAGTCATCCATGAAAATTTCAACGAACTCGTCGATCATATCAGAAAAGATAGCCATCATACAACGTTGGAAAGTGGCAGGAGCATTACATAACTCGAATGGCATTCGGCGGAATGCAAAAGTGCCATACGAACTCGTGAAGGTGTACGCTCCTGATCATCAGGAAAAACGGCTATCTGATTGTACCCGGAGTACCCATCAAGAAAACAAAAGTACTTGTTCCCCGCCAATCATTCTAGAATTTGATCGACAAACGGTAAGGGGAAATGATCTTTCTGGGTAGCCGTGTTTAAATGGCGGTAATCAATGCATACCCTCCAACCAGTTGAGGGTCTAGTGGTCACCAGTTCACCTTGGTCATTTTCTTCCACAGTGATCCTTGCCTTTTTCGGAACTACGTGAATAGGACTGACCCATTTACTATCTGAAATGGGATAGATAATCCCCGCATCCAACCATTTCAGAATCTCCTTTTTAACAACCTCCCGCATATTTGGATTGAGCCTTCTCTGCATATCTCGGAAAGGCTTCACGGACTCATCCGTGTATATATGATGCATTCAAAGAGAGGGATCAACACCCTTAATATCAGTAATTGTCCAAGCAATTGCTTCCTTGTGCCTTTGTAAACACTCAAGCAGAGCTCCCTCCTGCAATTCAGATAATGCAGACGAGATAATAATTGGGAGTGTGTTATTAGGGCCAAGGAAATCATATTTCAATGTGCACGGGAGGGGTTTAAACTCCAATTCAGGAGCCTTTTGGATTGAGGGTTTTAGTTGAGATGTCTCCACTCAGGCAGCAGATCTACCTTCACAGTCCAGGGTGGGGATAGAGACTCAGTGTGTATCCCCAGCAACTCTTCTAGTTCGAGCATTTTCCTTTCAGTTTCTTTAATAATCGAGGGATGGTCCTGAGATATGACCTTCTGAAGGGGATTTCTATATAAGAGTGCTAGAGTAGTCTCTTCAATTATTTCATCAACGACCTCAATCTGAAAACAATCTTCAAATCCAGGTTGCTTGTAAGTATCAAAAACATTCAACTGGATCTTCTTGTTCCTAAAGCCCGTTTTAAGTGCCCTAGATCTACAATTTATAGAGGCATTGGCTGTGGCCAGGAAGGGGCATCCCAGAATAATGGATGGCTTTATGGGCTTATTAGATGGGTCAGTATCAAGTACCAAAAAGTCAACGGGGAAGAAGAAATCCTCCACTCTCACAAGGACATCTTCCAACAATCCCTGCGGTGTCTTAAGTGATCTGTCTGCAACCTGGAGGATTACTGGACTAGGCTTCAGCTTTCCTTCTCCCAAAAGGTCGTAGACAGAGCTCGGTAGAATGTTTACCCCCACACCCAGATCGAGTAGAGCCTCGCCAATGTGTTGGTTACCTATAACCACTGAAATATATGGGGCCCCTGGATCTTTCATTTTAGGGGGTGTTCCATGCTGAAGAACCGAGCTAACATGGTTAGGCAAGATGACCTTGGTTTGGACCAGTTTCCTAGATCAGCGCTTCTGGTTGCACAAGTCCTTCAGAAACTTGTCATAGGACAGAATCTATTTAATCGCTTCCAACAGAGGCAAGTTAATCTGGACTTGCCTAAAAGTATCCATAATCTCTTCCATCCTATCCTTGGCTCCAGACGAGCCAACAGAAGATTCCCCAGGAGCAGATAGGCACTCTGGATAGGGCACCCTCGGCTTCTGGGTAGAGGGGTCTTCATGGCGGGAAAGGGGTGGTGGAAGGACGACATCCTCATTGTGGGTGATTTTGTGCGAGGGAGAGTGGTGTGGCTCTTCCTCGGGTGAGATGGAAGTCAGGTCAGGTGTAGAAGGGGAATTCTGAGATGTAACCGTAGGAGTGTTTTCAGGCTTGTCAATCTTTTTCCACTCCTCAACATGGTCACTGCTTGGGCATGCTCCCTGAATACAACCCCCTTGCCCTTAGGGTTCTCCTCAGAAGAGCTAGGCAGCTTCCCCGGATCACGTTGCCTAATTGCCTCTGTAAGATGACCAATATGGGATTGCATATCAGTAATCATCTTATTCTGAGATTGGATAACCATATTCTGATGCTCTTGCATTGCTTTCATCTTGGCCTTTAGTTCATCCATCTCAGAGGACTTATTCGGAGGAGGATTTTCATACGAAGGTTGGTATGTGGGCTGGGATGGTAAGGGTCTAGTATTCCTTGAGTTAGAAGCATCACCTTGCTTCCAAGAGAAGTTTGGATGGTTCCGCCACCCTGGATTATTAGTGTTGGAGTAAGGGTTATTGTGAGGGGGGCGGAAACCTTGAGCCACGTTCAAGTCGGCCTGAATCAACTCAGGGAATTGGTTTGCCTGATGGCACTCCGCAGTGGCGTGCGTTGTACTTTGGCAAATGGAGCATTCTCTTGAAGCCTAAAAAATAGAGGCTGCTTGCGGGTTCATGCCGGGGTTTACTAAAAGCCTATCAAAGTTTTTATTCAATAGTTGAATCTGATAAGCCCAATCCTGAGAAGCCCCAGCTTCATGGGCCTCTATCTTCCTCTGCAAGATTGATGGTTTTCTTCCTTGATAGGCAGAGGACAGATGTATGGAGTTGTCTCTTAATGTTTCAAATAATGCCCAGGCTTCATCCTCAGTTCTGGTCATGAAGGTTCCTGCACAGGCTGCATCAATGGTTTGCCTATGTCTTTCAGATAATCCATTATAGAACCTTTCGACCAACTGCCATCTTGGCACTTGATGGTGGGGGCATAACCTAAGAAGGTCATTAAAGCACTCCCAAGTCTCATGAAATTGCTCCCCTTCCTGTTGAGTAAAACCCATAATCTCTCTTTTGTAATGGTTGGTTTTACTCATAGGAAAATACTTTTTTAAAAATTCTCCCTTAAGGGTGGCCCAATCATTTACCCTTGTCTTAGTGCTTATGCAAGTTGGTTAGTAGGAATAAAATAGTCCCTTAGGGTCCTTTGTTGGTTTACACCTTGCTCAGCCATTCCTTCTTTTTCTTCTCCAAGGTGAGCTCTCCTAAGAATTCTCTCAGGCTCAGGGTCAAACACTAGACTACCCTCAAGAGAGCATCTACCAAGCATACAAAACACAATTCAGGTTTTTTTTTTTTTATTAAGTCAAACCTACACTTCAAAGATAAGTGGTCGTGTCGTGTTTCGCGTGTTAGAGATCAAGGTTACAAGTAACCTGTCATCGTAGTTGCAAAACACGTCGATCAAATAAAATTTATACCGAAACTCCAAGAAAGTCCCAGGTCGAACACAGGGAGGCGACTTTTACTTTATTGAAAATCGCACTTCGTTTCGTTTCTTTTTGGTATTGTAGGGTTTTGATTTTCTTTTTTGTATTTTTGAAATAAAAGACAAGCAAATGATTCATAAGATAGAGATGTGGAATGAAAATGGTATATATATCAATCCAATGTCTATTACAATCTACTATAAAAGCATAAAAAGAAAGGGAGGTGAGAGGAAATCTCCCAAATCGGTTGTTTGGTGAGACGACGGCACCTAGCGGAAGCTCAAACGAAGGAGGTGAGGAGCGGGATGACGGAGGTGAGATGCTGGAGGACATCGGGTTAAGGAAAGCTTCGGCGTAGCTCCAGAATGGAGGTGAGAAGACGAAGGTGATCTGCTACTGGAATGGAGGTGGGAAGACAGCTCCAAGGTGACCTATGAAGGGAGATGGGAAGTTGGAGGAATATTTGGTAGGGGCAGAGGTTCGCTACGCTAATAAGCACCTTGGGAGCTTGAGAACAACCTCTAATGGAGCGTTGGTAGGCTTACTAGAGCTTGGGAGTAGGTGGGAGTAGAGTAGGTAGAGATGGCTTGGAAGGGAGGGGGTGTAGGTCCTTTTATAGTGGTGGAAAAGAGGCAAAAATCGTATCTGGGTCTTTACTGACGTCCACAATCGTCGCTGCAACTGTCGCTGAAGATCTGCCCTTCAATTGCTCTTGCTGGTGCGCACGGGCCTTTAGTGACGTCCACAAACGTTGCTACAGCTGTCACTGAAGATCCGGCCTTTAAACACTCTCGCTGGCGTGCGCCGACCATTAGTGACAGCTGCAAGCGTCACTAATGGTGCATCACTAGAGATTCGTTCCATTCCTTGCTGGCGCTGCGCGCGTTGGCGTGCGCTGGAATGCACGGGCACGTCACACTGCGCTGCACGGTGTGGCACATGAGCGACGAAATTGGAAATTGGGGGGAATGCGGTGATTCGAACCCACGCCCCTTCGATGCGAACCGCTTCGTCAACCAGTGCGCCGCGTTGCCCTTTGTGTCGCGAGGATGAAATCGGTGTAGACGCTTCCCAGCCGTTGGATCATGATCCAACGTCTAGGACTAATGGCATAGATGATGAAGGAGAGTGGGCGGTGGCTACTGGCCGGGTTTGGGCGGCTTGGATGGCGCCACATGGCGCCATTTGGGCTGTCCGTCTTCTTCTTCTTGTAGAGGGTGCCACGGTGCTCAGATCGAGATGATTCCTGCAATGCCGGACTGCAATCGTCGCTCCAAATCCATCCGTGCAGTTGGATTTTCTATCCGAAACCTGTATGGATGTCGCACTGCCCCCTTGGCCGTTGATCTTCCTCGGGCTTAATGTGCTGCTACGGGACTCCGATCTGGACGATTTCAAAAGCGCTAGTCTTCGATCGTCGTCCCGATCAAATCCGTATGGTCTGATCATCCATCCAAGGACCTAAAATAAATCCTCTTTTCTCCTGACCATAAAAAGGACCTAATTAACCTAAAATATAAACAACTACTCTAAATGCAGAATGATGCATGCTATGCGATATTTATATCATGATATGCAGTGCTAAGCCAAGGAACTATCACAAATAAGCATTTTACGATGAACTTATACGTGTTTATCATACCCCCATACTTACTTTTTGCTAGTCCCTAGCAAAATTAAACTAGATGCTATGTATATCAATAGAATCAGGGTTCGAGTATTTAGGCAAAATTCATTGATTGCTTTAGAAAGTCTCATCCCCAAGACCTTATTACAAAAACTCAACAGTGCCCTAGTGCTTGCCAGAATGCAGACCATCTGAGTTCTTGCCATATTTGAAAAGATAATTTTTTTTTTATTTTTTTTTGTACTTTTGGAGTTTGAGAGTTACGAGATAACTTTTACGGCTACCCGACCTGCCTAAGACTCGAAAAGGACTCTAAGTGCTAAGTATCTTTGTGAAAAAGTGATAGACTCACAAAACAGCCGTTAAGACGGACTTCGAGTTTCTACCACCCTAGGTGACCTTGCCTAAAGGTTTATCTTTACGATCGGTAGCTTTCTCCCTACATTTATTTATGGGGTCAACACAAGGGTGAATCCAGTGTATATCTCTCCGGTTTATTCTACTTCCCTGCTTCTTCCCTAAGTGTTTTGGGAATTATTGTGCATTTTTTTTGTGAGCTAGGTTCTGGACAACCGGCCGATGAGCTGTTACCATCGACAACTTGCCAGCCATACTCGTGCGGTGAAATGTGATTTTATTTTTTTTTATTTTTTTATTTTCTCCCTTTTTTTTCTTTTCTTTTTCTTTTTTTTTTTTTTAAGTAGGTGGCTTCCCTGATCTAAGATTTACTTAAAGGTAGTACAACGAAAATTATCTTGTGGTTGGGCTCTGGACAACCGGCCGATGAGCTGTTACCACCGACAACTTGCCAGCCATACCACCCAAGTCGATCCATTAGCTACCCAATTTCCGTAAAAACCGCCAGAAAGTGAGTTAGTGCAAAATAATGTGTGTAGATGCTTAGGCTTAAAGTCCCCCCAAATCAGAGGGCGAGTTGATAAGTCGCATACTTATCTTCCCAAATTATTTACCAAATTAAAATAAATTTTTAAGTGGCAAGGACTCGAGACTAAATCCACATTCGAGTGGACACCCAGGCTAATTAAGCCCAAAGACCTGAAGAGTCTAAGTATTCAGGTCTCAAAGAATAATTCCTAAAGTTTACAACTCCTAATGCCTAAGTTCTCGTCTCTTAATTCTAATCTTTTTTTTTTTTCAAATCTTCATTTTTTTAATTATTTTTTTCCTTTTTTTTCTTTTTTTTCTTTTAAAAAATAATCGAATAACATGAACTCACTGTTACAGCTAACAAAATGGTTATAAAATATGTCCACCCCCCCATGCTTAGCTATTGCAATGTCCTCATTGTAAAAAAAAAATGAAAGCATGCAAGAGAATAAAAGTGGAAGAATATCACCTGGTTTCCGTGAGACTCAGGTCAGCTTGAAACGGCCTTTACATGTGCTGAGTTTAGTGCCTTCAGCTGGGCAATGATCAGCCTGCGGTGGTTATGGCAAGGTAAGAGCAACCTTGTCCAAGATAGGTTCAGGGAGCACATGGTCAACAAAGGGTTTGAGACGCTGTCCATTGACCTTGAAAATATTACCTGTCTTTGGGTCAGAGATTTCGATGGCCCCATTAGGGAAAATCCGCTCAATAACGAATGGGCCACCCCACTTAGACCTGAGTTTACCAGGGAAAAGCTTCAATTGAGAATCGAAAAGCCAGACCTTCTAGTTCGGCTCAAAGCTCTTACGTGAAATCATCTGGTCATGGAAAGCTTTGGTCCTTGCCTTATAGATTCTAGCATTTTCATAAGCATCATTTCGAAGCTCCTCCAACTCAAATAGTTGGAGTTTCCTGGTTTTCCCAGCCAACTAAAGGTCCACATTACATTTCCTGATGGCCCAAAATGCCTGGTGTTCAAGTTCTACGGTTAAGTGACATGCCTTCCCAAACACTAGACAAAACGGAGACATACCGATGGGCATTTTGTACGCCGTACAGTAAGCCCAAAGAGCATCATCTAGCTTTTGGGTCCAATCCTTCCTATCAGGCCTAACGGTTTTCTGCAAAATATTCTTGATCTCCCAAATGGAGACCTCGGCCTGTCCGTTCGTCTAAGGGTGGCAAGGTGTGGAAATCCAATGGCTCACCCCGTATTTCCCCAGTAAATTTCGAAACTGGGCATGAGTGAAATGTGTGCCACCAACACTGATAATTGCCCTAAGAACCCCAAACCGATTGAAGATATTTCTCTTCACAAAATCGATGACCACCATGTGGTCATTGGTCCTGGTGGGAATTGCCTCAATCCACTTGGACACGTAATCAACAGTGACCAGAATATATTGGTATCCAAATGAAGGAGGGAAGGGTCCCATAAAGTCGATGCCCCAAATGTCAAAAATTTCAATGGAAAGAATTGGGTTCAGGGGCATCATATCTCTCTTAGCCATGTCCCCGAGTGTCTGGCATCGGGTGCATGACCTAGAGAATTCCTGGGCATCCTTAAATAATGACGGCCAATAGAATTCGGATTGCAAAATTTTTGCAGCCATCTTTTTCCCGGAAAAGTGTCCACCACAAGCGGATGTGTGACAGAACTCAAGTATGCTATGAAACTCGACTTGTGGGACGCATCGGCGAATAATCTGATCAACACCAATGCGGTACAACTCGGGATCATCCCAAAAATAATATTTGGCCTCAGATACAAGTCTATCCCGTTGTTGTTTGGTCCAATCCTAGGGGATTTGACCAATGGCCAAATAATTGACAATATCCGCAAACCAGGAGGCTTGAATTCCCGAGATTGTGAGGATAGTTTCATCCAGAAAAGTACCAGAGATCGGAACATCTAGATGAGGGGAATCAATTAGGATTCTAGAAAGGTGATCCGCCACTACATTTTGTGCCCCTGCTTTATCCCTGATTTCAAGATCGAACTCTTGCAGCAGCAAAATCCAGCGAATAAGCCGGGGTTTGGCATCCTTTTTGGCCAAGAGATGTTTTAAGGCTGAGTGGTCGATCTAGATGATGACGTGAGAACCTAACAGATAAGCCCTAAATTTTTCTAAAGCGAAAACTACAGCTAGAAATTTTTTTCAGTAACGGTGTAATTCCTCCTGGGCCTTGTCCAAAGTTTTGCTAGCATAGTAAATCATAGAGGGCTTTTTCTCAATTTTTTGACCCAAGACAGCCCCGACAGCATAATCAGATGCGTCAGCCATAATCTCAAATGGGGTTGTCCAGACCGGAGGTTGCAATACCGGGGCACAGGTGATGGCCATTTTTAATAAATCAAATGCCTTACGACATGATTTATCAAACTCGAACGGCGTGTCTTTGGCTGAAAGGTTACTCAAGGGCTGAGCAACCTTTGAGAAGTCCTTAATAAATCTTCTCTAAAAACCCACATGCCCAAGAAAAGAACGAATCTGTTTTACGGATGTGGGTGGAGGAAGTCTAGAGATAGCATCACCTTAGCTCTATTAACTTCAATTCCTCGATTAGAAACCACATGACCCAGGACGATGCCCTCCTGAGTCATAAAGTGGCTCTTTTCCCAGCTAAGGACCAGCCATGTTTTGATGCATTTCTAAAGGATCAATTCCAAGTTAGCCATGTTGGACTCAAAAGAATCTCCGAAAATGGAGAAATCGTCCTTGAACACCTCAAGACAATCTCCCACCATGTCAGAAAAGATGGCCGTCATGCACCTTTGAAAAGTCGCAGGCGCATTGCAAAGCCCAAACAGCATTCTATAGAATGCAAAGGTTCCGTTGGGACATGTGAAAGTTGTCTTTTCCTGGTCTTCGGGATGGATAGGGACTTGGTTAGTGATAACACTGCACATGGAGGTGATAATTCTGTTAAATATGGCCCATCTTAAGAATAAAACGCACAACATAAGTAGAATGGGAGCATTGCATGCATCATATACCAAGATTGCTTACAAAACTGTATTAATGGCCATTTGTGTAAGCACTTGTTAAAGTAGGCCTCAGATGAGCAATCAGACCTCACAGATGGATTCAGAACGACGAACGGAGTCCAACAGACTCAAGATCGGCCAAATCCGACATCCGAAGCTCCTACAATGGACCCAAGAAGTTCTGACCGTTGATCTGGTGATCAACGGCCCTTGTTGCGCCATGTCGCCCCTGCTCCACCGCACGCCACTCTTCCTTCCGCTGAGATCAAATCTTGTCCATCGATCTTCGATCAAACGGCCGAGAACCGCGTGCCCGCCTGCAGTCGCCGCGATAAAGTGTGGGCGTGGCGTAACGGTTAGCACGCACGCCCGCACGCACGTGACGCAGGTTTGAGCCGCACGGTGTGGAGAATTAAAGACGAAGGAGCGCGCGGCAAAATTGGGCTGCCCAATCAGCAGCTGGCAACCGAGATCGCGCCACGCAGCGCACCCTCAGATCGCGAGAGCCCACGTGCGCGCGCACGCCGGGCGACGACACCCACGCACACGTGCACCCGAGGCGCGATCTGAGCGCATCCAAGGGAAGATCTTATCCATCCGATCTTCAATCGGACGGCTCTCATGCAGTGGCCACGGATTGGGTGCGAAGAAGAACGACGCGAGCAGATGACCGGCGGGCTAGAGGGCTTCACCGACACTTTTGGAATGGTTTTAGCGATGTCTCAGACGTCACTAAAGCCGCTTCTTCTTTTGGAAAGCCCTTCTCCCTATTTAAAACCCCTCCAACCACTCATTCAAGGCATTCACTTCCCTTGCAACTACTCTACCCCTCTCTTAGCTAGCTTTAGGCCCTCTTGTAATCGCCGGAGACGACGAGCCGCCGACGGAGCGTCCTCCGCCGCCGTGGCTGCCTCGCCGCTCTCCCCCCTCTCTCTCTCTTCATTTCTTTTAAGCTTTCCTTTACTTATGTTTAAGCATGTATTTAATGTTGTAATTCGTGAACTAAAGCTTCATGAATAATGAAGTTACTCTCCGTTCAGTTGTTTATTTTAATTTCTGTTTAAGTTGCATGATCAAGCAAAAAACAACCCTAACCCTAATCTCTCCCTCTCTCTCTATCTCTCTCTCACTTTTCAAATCGCACCTTTTGCAAGCAAAACTCCGTGCTTTCCGTGACAACAAGTGATAAGCAAAATCCGATTTTCACGCCTCCCTGAGATCGACACTCAGACTCACCTCCGTTTCCTTACTTTAAAACTGGTGTTGCAAGTGAGACTATAACGACACTTCTTAACACACACGCACAAGCACATGTCAGTTTTTGGCATCGTTGCCGAGGAGGCAACGGATTTATTTTTTCACCTCCATTCTAGATCCATTCTCGCATCGTCTAATGCCTTGTTTCCTTTTTACTTGATGGTTGCAAGAATTCGGTGATTGGACGGCGAAGCGATGCATCCCACGACGGTAACAAGGGAGTAGGCACAACAAGGACCGATAGTGAGTAATTCTTCACTCATGATTGTTCGCTTGCGCGAAAAAAACTAAAAAAAATTGTAAAAATTGAAAAAAATTGGCGTGGTGTATGATTGATTGGCCCACATCCTTAACAC
Organism: Thalassia testudinum; assembly: GCA_037157565.1. Lineage (NCBI taxonomy): Eukaryota > Viridiplantae > Streptophyta > Magnoliopsida > Alismatales > Hydrocharitaceae > Thalassia > Thalassia testudinum. The sequence continues at coordinate 126,183,714 of JAZHRO010000024.1, forward strand.
ATCACCCCACAAAAAAATGTACACTAACATTCTGAATAAATTCTTGGAGTGTTCTTTTCTTTTTTTTTTGAGTGGTGTTTACGAAGCCACCGTGAGTTGACCTGGGCCGCACCACTCAACCCTAAAATTGACTCATCTAATAGAAGCTGCATGATCATTAGAATGAGTACATTAGGGTTTTAGAGCCTCTACAGAATAAAAGGAAATCTACTTTCACCGAATTGTGTATAGAACTTGACGTGCCCACTGAAACTTGTCTGAAAACATTAAGATACGTCAACCCTAAAAAGCACTAAAGTAAGGATGAAACACTAAAAGACACCACATCTTAAAAATCCTTGCTTGAAAACCATGTTTTGATAGAAGCACACACCTTGAAAGTGGAAAATTAAGAGGCACCACCCCAATCAATGCCTCATCACATAACCCTAGCACAAGCACTATCCTAGCCCTTTACAACTGAGTAGACGTGCCCTAGGCAGGATTGAGTTAAGTCTCGAAAGGCGAGGTTGTGTTCGCTGGGCACTTGGCTTTCATTCCCTTGGTAGAATCTGGTGACTAGGCTGCGGGGCAGTGTCAAACGACCGTAGTTGTTGGGTCTAGGGAACCGGAGGCGCAAGCCAAAGGAAGAACCTTCCCTACAATCCCCTCATAACCAACCTGGCTAGATTAGCCTTGGGAGGGGAGTCCAGTGCTTACGGACTTAATCACCCTTTGTGAGATTTCTAGATCTCCTAAGGAATACACCATAAGGACTAGGCTTGTGTGCTTGATTGAAACACATTTCTCGCATCTGTCATCCTCCACATCCCCTCCTATTCTTCTCTAGTGTATGCATGGGAGACGCTCACTGCATCTCGAGTTGTGTGTTTTGGGGCAGGAATCTAGGGGATGTGATTCTGTTAGGAATATGGCAGAACCTAGGGTAGATGAGGCTGAGGATCAACCCCCACCAGACGCAATGGCCATCATCCAAGATCAAATTAATGCAAACCACCGACTTCAGCAACAACAAATCCACACCATCATGCAGGCCATACAACGGTTACAGAACCCACAAGAACAACCACCACCACCATTCCAAGGCGTACAAGAGCAACCACCACTCGATATACCACCATTTCTGGATCAGCCGAGGCCCCTCCGCGATTTCTACAATCCCTCCACTATTAGAGTCGAGCCACACCTTAGGATCCCTGAAGGGGGAGATGATTTTGAGCTGAAACTGAATATCTTAAGTCTAATCCAGAGCCACTTTCATGGAAGCTCAAATGAGGACCCCTTTCAGCACCTAGAGGATCTCGACCGCATAGAATGAACTGTGAAACCTAGGAACATTAGCCTTGACATTGTTCTAATCAAGATGTTTCCCTTCTCATTAAGAGACAAGGCTTCTCATTGGCTTAGAACCCTAGGTAGACCCATCACCACCTGGGAAGAACTAAGGCATACATTTTTAAAGAAATTCTTCCCCATAAGAAAGACCAATTCCCTCAGAAAAGCTATTACTACCTTTACACTCTAGGGTGGGGAACAGTTTCATGAGGCGTGGGAAAGATTTAATGAACTCTTGAGGAAATGCCCACACCACGAAGTACCAAGGTGGCAATTGACCAAGATTTTCTACCATGGTCTGGACAGCAACCTACGAAACTTCATCGATGCCTCATGCGGGGGGGACTTCCTGAACAAGGACGAGGAGAGCGCGTTTGAGCTCTTTGAGTCTATGAGCGAGAATTCACTCAACAATGCCTCCATGACCCAGTTCAACAGGTCCAGTCAACCCCGTGGTGGGATTTATGAGGTACAAGCAAATTCTGGAATGGTTGACATGGACATCATTGCCAAGAAACTAGATCGAGTGGAATTGGTGGACAAAAAGATTGATGAGCTACTGAACCAAACTAGGAATCCCTTACAGACTTTCTCCCTAGCAAAGGGAGTGAATAATGTTGACCTGGTCCAGCCCTTAACCCAACTGAACCTAGAACAACCCCTAGCCACATTCTAGGGAGGGACATTTGCTCCCTCAACCCTTGATTACTCCCTTCCCTCTTCATCAACATCGGTTATCCTTGAAGATGTGCAAGCTGTCCAAGGTTATGCGAAACCGGACCCTTTCTCCAATACTTACAACACTGGCTGGCGTAACCACCCCAACTTTGGTTGGACAAACCAGAAACCACCGCAATTCCAAAACCAACCCAGGCCAAACTAGCAGCCACACTTGCCCCCCTATCAGCAAGGACCACCAGTTAGACCCCAATATAATCAGAATAGAGCGGCTCCTCCCCCACAAAACCAAATGGACACCCTAATAAAGATGATGGCTAACATGAACCAGAAACATCAGGAGGAAATGGCCTTGGTAAAGGGATAGTTAAGCCAACTCTTGGACAGTAAACACAAGGATCCCTACCTTCCCAGCCACAACCGAACCCGCGAAACATAGTTAATAGAGGCCCTAATTCGCAAGGGTTCCAAGGCAACCCCGAGCATGCTCACATGGTCCAGCCAACCCCGCAAACACCCCCTGGGTTTGGTGCTTCTTCATCCTCGTCTTCTCAAGGATCAACCCATGGCCCCAATGCATCTGCGAATGTGGTGTCCTTGAGAAGCAGCACCAAAACCCAGGATCCCAAATGGCCGACTCTCCCCGAGACTTCACCTGCTGAAATACCCGACTCAGAAGAGGCACCAACCAAGGACCTAGAAATAGAGCCGATCCACATTCAGACACCCTACCCTGAGGCCTTGGAAACAATCAAGAAAAAGAAGAATGTTGTGGAAACTGAGGAGCTGTTGGAAATCTTTAAGGAAGTACAGATTAATATTCCGCTCCTTGAAGCCGTCAAGCACATCCCTGCTTATGCCAAGTTTTTGAAGGATGCCTGTACACCCAAGCGTAAGCCGAGACCTCAAGCACCTAGGAAGGTTGTGCTCTCTGAACGAGCAAGTTCCGTAATATCAAGCAACCTTCCACTCAAGCGAACTGACCCAGGAGCGCCCCTGATTTCCTGCAATATCGGGGACATGACATTTGATAGAGCACTCCTGGACTTAGGTGCTTCTATCAATCTGATTCCAACAACCCTATACCACCAATTTGGTTTCGGAGAGTTGACACCAACCCCTGTCACCATCCAGCTGGCTGATAGATCAGTGAAAACCTCGAAGGGGGTTGTCGAGGACGTGATTGTACGGGTCAAGAACTTCTATTTCTCAGTCGACTTTTTGGTGCTTGACATGGAAGTCCCTGAAAAATTACAGAACGCACCCAAAATCTTAGGCAGACCTTTGTTAGCTACGGCTAAGGCAAACATTGATTGTGACACGGGATGGATGGAAATCGCCTTCGGGGGCAGGAAAATGCAATTGGATATCTTCCGGGCAACAAATTCTTTTGATTGCGATTGCGTTGAGGAACATGATCCCATGGAAACTCTGATCGAGGAATGCCTCACCCTCAGTTCTGTATCAGACCACCAAACCCGTAATGACTGTTCTAACCCGTCACCATCACTACCCATGGACCTCTGTAAGGCTGAGTACCATCACACAGCACCATTTGAGGAGATCGATGTTGATCAACTCCCGCCCTTTCCCTTCCCATCGACTGTGGTTCCACCTGCACCTAAACTTAAGCCACTGCCCGAGAATCTCAAGTATGTCTTCTTGGGACCTGACCAGACCTTCCCTGTGATTATTAATTCTCATCTAACCAAGGATCAGGAACTTAGGTTGACTGCGACCCTTTCAGAACATCAGGCCGCCATTGGTTGGACCATTTCTGACTTAAGAGGAATTAGCCCCACCTATTGCACCCATAAGATTTACCTGGAAGATGGGGCACGACCCTCCCGCTAGATGCAGAGACGATTAAACCCAAACATGTAGGAGGTCGTTAAGAAAGAAATTATCAAGTGGCTTGATGCCGACATCATCTATCCTATCTCCGATAGCCCCTGGGTGAGCCCCACTCAAGTGGTTCCCAAGAAAGCTGGGCTCACCGTTGTCACCAATGATCATGGCGAATCCATCCCCACCCTCACCACCACCGCATGGCAGGTGTGGATTGATTATAGGAAGCTCAATGAAGCCACTAAGAAGGATCATTTCCCCTTTCCATTCATTGACCAAATCCTTGAAAGATTAGCAGGGCAGAAGTATATTTGCTTCCTAGATGGATATTCAGGATATAACCAAGTTGCAATTGCTCTGGAGGATCAAGAAAAGACCACATTCACTTGCCCGTATGGCACGTTTGCATTCCGTCGAATGCCGTTCAGGTTATGCAACGCACTTGCGACCTTCCAGCATTGCATGCTAGCCATTTTTTCAGAAATGGTGGGTGAATACTTAGAGGTCTTTGTGGATGATTTCTCTGTATTCGGGAATTCATTCGACCATTGTCTGAACAACTTAGAGAAAATCCTGAAATGATGTATCGAGGTTAATCTGGTGTTAAGTTAGGAAAAGATCCATTTTATAGTTCAAGAAGGAATTGTCCTCGGTCACATCATATTGCATAGGGGCATCGAGGTAGATCGGGCTAAGGTTGATTTGATTTCCAAACTTCCTCCACCTAGCTCAGTCGAACAAATTCGCTCATTCCTAGGACATGTTGGCTTCTACCGAAGGTTCATTAAAGACTTTTCCAAGCTTTCCAAACCCTTGACCGACCTTCTAGCCAACGACGCCATATTCCACATGTCTTCTGACTGCATCCAGGCTTATCACACCCTCCGGGACTTAGTCTCCACCGCACCTGTACTTCAACCCCCAGACTGGTCCCAGGACTTTGAGATTATGTGTGACGCATCAGATTTTGCCATAGGTGTTGTCCTGGGATAAAGGCAAGATAAGAAGCCCGTGGTGATCTACTACGCGAGCAAAACGTTGGACGAGGCCCAACGAAATTATACGGTCACAGAGAAAGAGCTGCTCGCTGTAGTCTTCGGACTTGAAAAGTTTCAATCATACTTGCTGGGATCCCACATGACAATTTACACTGACCATTCAGCCATCCGGCACCTGTTGGCTAATTGCGTAGCAATCATAGGTCTTAATTGGCCTAGATTAAGCTAGGACTTAGCATAAGTTAGGGTTATTCATGCATGCATACACATTATCTGCATCTTTACTACTTTCCTTTAGCTATGCATAAAATAATGTTATAATGCGCTGATTAAGTACATTATGTCGATTGCAGGGAATAAGCTGATCAGGAGCTGGATCTGAAGCTGGATCAGGAATAACGGGAGTTGTAGCAGAGCTGGAGCAGAAGGCCTAGTTCAGATGTAGGAATAATAATGTAAGGGGTTTAAAGGTTTTCTATTCTATTAAGTAGAAATATAGCAGTAAAATGTGAAGAGCTTAGGTTCATCCGAGCCCTAGGATAGCCTAGAGACTTCCCCAAGCCTTAGCCACCCTTAGATTAGGTCACAACACCCTAGGAAGCCCTAAAACCCTAGTTCCAACCCTTCTCTGGACGTCCAGATAAGTTTTAAGACATCCAGGACCCTTAGCCAACTCCCGCACACTTCAAACCCACTTCTGCAGTGTTATTGGACGTCCAGACACTTTGTCAGACGTCTAATTTCTGCAGAATACCCAAAACAGAACCTGAAATCCTTCCTGACTCTGATTGGATGTCCAGACAACAAGTCTGGACTTCTGATTTTTGAGTATAAAATGCCTGATTCTATAATTAGACGTCTGATACTGCTCTCCAATTCCTGTTTTGAGATTTAAGCCTTGATCTTGGATCTCTAGGCCCCTAAACCCAATTCCAACCCCATAGGAACCTAAATTAAGGTGCCCTAACCCTAGTACATCACCTCTAAACCTCCCTAAGGACCTAATTAGGTCCTCACTAAACCTAATTGACTTGGATCTTAGTCAATTCCACCAACCTATTCAATTGGACTCATTGAGTCCAATTGAGCCCTGATCTCAGCACACACTATCCAATTGGACTCAGTGAGAGTCCAATTGACCAAGACCTAACTTAATTGAGTTTTTCTACTCTCAATTAAGTTTCCACACACCCAATTAAACTTGTATTAAGTTTAATTGCACTTTACCTTAGTGAATTAGGGTTTATAACCCTAATTTGAGACCTACCTTGACCTAAACCCACTAGAACCCAACCTAATCAACCTAGCCACCTAAGTTTCGACCCACACATACCCACACACACCCACACACACCATCCACACGAAAATATCTAGCCTAGAGTTCTCTAGAACTCTCTACCATGTGTGGTGGCCTTGGTTGCCAAAAATAGCAACCAAGAGCCATTCAATTTTTAGATCCACATTTGGTGGATCTAAAAACCACCATCCACCCTCTCTCTCTCAGTCTCCCACGAGCTCCCACCATAGGCCTCTCTAGAGAATTCCATAATTCTCTAGAGAGCTTCCCTTAGGTCTATAAAAAGACCCCATGGGTGGCCATTGGCACCCATTCACTCCATTGCCAATTGCTCTCCAATGGTGCCATTCACGCCACCTCCACTTAGCCACTCACTCCACCTCCACGAGCTCACTACCACCACCATGCCAGGATGCTGGATCAACCCTTCCTCTCTCCAAGGGTCGGCCTAAGCTACATTGGCCGCCCCTCATTCTCTTCTCAACCACTCCAAGGCCATCGGGGACCACCCCTGAATGCCCTCTACTCTTTTAGTTCTAGATCATGCTTTTCATAATTTTTACTGCTTTCATTTTCTGCTTAGTAGAGTAGTTTCTCTTCTCCCCCAATGATGCATGCGAAATCCCCCTGTCGATTCTTGTATGCAATCATTTTCTGGTAGCTAGGTTTAATTTCAAGCATTCCTATATAAGCTTTCCTCTAGATTTCCTGTACAAACTACTCTCCCCCAATGAATGAATGAAAATGCATTTATATATATATATCTCTTTATGTGTTTGAAATCACCATGAGCTGAATGATTATTTTATTTGCGTGATTTAAGTGCCCGTTCTTTAACCGCCTATATATTGCACACCAGAATATTAAGTAGAGCGGCTTTAAGATCGATTTTGAAAACAGAAACACGCCTCCCAGAGACGAATGACTGGGACTCAAAGTCCCGTTATTTTTCAAAATAATATTTTGACAAATGTTTTTGCACTACTATACTACGACTTTCGACGACTTTCAAATGCGCGAAAATGGCTTTCTGTCAAATGGCGCCGTTGCCGGGGAGGCAACGTCATTTTGCTTGATTTTGATCTTTTAATCTATCTCTGACAAATCTGCCTCTACTTTGTTTTTGATGTGCAGGACAACACAGAACGAAAACGGGATCCGCGCACACATCGAGAGCAGCAAAGAAAAATAAGGTGCACATCATCTATCATAGATTAGGTTTATTTTCTGAACCCTAGGACTATATCTACTTCCTGCAATTTCTTTTTAAAAAAAAAGAGATTTTTCTTATTTTCATGGAAAAGAGAAAAAAATCAAAAATTTTGAAAAAAAAATCTATATTGGATTTCCTTTTGAATCTAGGTTAGAAAAAGAAAAAAAAAAGAAAAAAAAGAGATTTTCGTTGAATCTTTTGAAAAATTCTTTTTAAAAAAAAAAGTGCAAAAGATTAAAAAGAAGAAAAAAGCATTTTTGGTGGAAGGCTTGAATTTCAAATTCAAACCTCTTTAAAAGCTTTTCCACCACCTTCTGATTTTCGGCCAGATTTCAAATCTCACCTAAAAATTCGATTGCCGAAAAATTCGTTAGCGAAAAATTCTGAAATTTGGGCAAAACCTTCATTTTCAAACCATCTTTCAAATTCCACCATTACTTTGAGAAAACTCCAAGTATAAAATTTTGAAAAATTCACGAAGTACACGGGGGTCAGATAGACCCAGATTCAAAAATTTTCAAAGTTCCAAAAGAGATTCCGAGAAATCCATGAATCTTTTTTGACTAAAAATGAGGAGGTTTGAAAGCTGATCTAATTTCCTTTATTTTCCATATTTTTCCAGAATTTTTGATGATCATTTGATACTATTTCAAAGCAAAAAATCGTCCAGGGGTCAAAGTTCCAAATCTGACCCCCTGATATTTAAAATTCGCTAAAAATTCGGTTGAGACAGTAAAAATTCTAAAAAAATATTCTCTGAAAAACTAATTGAAAAGGGAATCTACTCGCAAAATTTCAAATTAATTGGATTCCAATTATTATTAGAGAATCAACATTATTTTTGTACTCTGTTGAAATAGAGAAAAAAAAACCCTAGAAGTGCATGCAACTTAGGTTGAACCTTTAGGGTCACAAATAGAGACCACACTTTTGGCTAACCTAGGCTTAATCAAGTCTAGTTAGCCGGTGAGCTTGTTCACCTTGTGGGCCACTCACCACAAACCCCACTGATGAAAATGGGTTAAAAACTAATTTTAAAACACGAAATCAACCCGAGTTCGTTGTCGTACTACTGAATGAGTTTAATCTCTCTTGCCAAACCTGGTGACTAAGTCTGTGGGGTAGTGTCAAACGACCGCGGCTCGGGGGTCAACGGAACCGGAGGCATAAGCCAAAGGAAGAACCTTCCCCTTAGTCCCCTCGTAACCAGACTGGCTAGGTTAGCTTGAGAGGCAGGATTCACGTTCAGTTGGTTGTACGACGAACTTATCTTCAGGAATTTGAATCCATAACGAAAAATATGGTCACCTAATCTATAAGGACCATTTGATTGACAGGGCCTTAGCCTTGTCCTGCGTGGCTACACCAACCCAGGGGTTGGGCGATGTATGCACGGAAGGAGGTCACTTCGACCTCACTTGGTTGGACCTTGGGAGCCACTCCCAAGGAGGCGAGTCACCTCGCCAGGACCATCTTCTCCCCCCATTTCTTCTACTCCAAGAGCCACCATGGAAAATCCTAGACCTGGACCTAGACCGGGTCAGGACATTGAGAATCTGGACCCAATGGCTCGTCTGGAAGCCCGGGTCGCTGAATCTGAGGAGCAGCATCAGCAGAGCATGGATCATATTCTGACGGCGCTTGACAGGATGCAGCACCCGCCACGAGGAGAACAACTGCGGGATTTTTACGACCCAGCTACACCCATCGTCGCACCGCTAGTCAGAATTCCTGCAAGCGGAGATGCGTTTGAGCTCAAGCCCAATGTAATTTGGTTGATCAGCACTCATTTCTATGAGAACTCAAGCGAAGATCCGTTCCAGCACCTTGAGGACCTGAGTCGACTCGCTGAAACGATCCGACCTAGGAATATTGATCTCGGGATCATTCTGATGAAGCTTTTCCCGTTCTCTCTAAGGGACAAAGCTTCATACTGGTTCAAGACTATTGGGAAGCCAATTGGAACTTGGTCGGAATTACGACGTGAATTCCTGGAAAAGTTCTTCCCAATCGGTCGAACAAATGCAATGCGACGTGCAATCACAACTTTCTCCCAGGGAGCTGGGGGAAATTACATGAGGCATGGGATAGATTTCATGACCTCCGAAAATGCCCGCATCATGGTATACCCAGATGGCACTTAGCTCAGATTTTTTACCATGGGCTAGATGACACACATCGGTATCTGGCTGATGCATCTAGCGGTGGGAATTTTCTCGCAAAAGATGAGAACAGCGCATTTGAGCTGTTCGAATCATTAGCGGAGAACTCAATGAATGCCGCATCTATGAACCAGTTCCAATGGCCTGGTCAGCAGGGGGTTGGTGTCCATGAGGCTCACACCGATTCTATTCGAGCCGACATGGATATCATCGTCAAGCAGCTGGATAGAATGAACCTGATTGAGAAGAAGATTGACCAGATCAGTCAAGGTCAATCCGAATCGAGCTCTGTCATCGCAAAATCCTCCTATGCACCCCGAGCCCCACCTGCTCGAGTTAATCTACTCACTCGGGATGCACCTTCTCCGTATTTACGAGATCCCGCATATCAGGATCCTGTGAATAATCCAGATTTGGTACCCTACAACCAGGGTTATGCACCACCCATAGATTATAATGCGTATCCCTTTGACGGATATACGTCTCAGACATCTTCGGCCTACGAGGACGTCAGCGCTATCCAAGGATACGGGCGTAACAACCCGTACTCGGAGACGTATAACCCTAGTTGGCACCAGCATCCGAATTTCTCTTGGTCTGGTAATTCACAGAGACCACATCAAGATCCACACTACCAGACCAGGCAATACGGGAATGCGCAAAACACGTATCCTAGGCAGCAGCCATTCCTGCCTCAGCAGCAGCAACCCCGCTCGTTATACCAGCCGCTGCACCAAGCTGCCAACCACCCTCCAAAGCGGGCCGACCCTTTAGAGGCGCTGAAAGAGGAGTTGCAAGAATCGATGAGGAAGTCTACACAAGATAGCTTGCAGATAATGAAGGCAATGGCTGATCAGATTCAGACTATACAAAATACGCAGAACCAGTTGTTGCAAGAGCATAGGACTCAGGGAGCCTTGCCCTCCCAACCCATCCCAAATCCTCGATATGTGCAGAACCAAGGTGCCTTGCCTAGGTTTCAGGCACCGCAGGGACAGGCACACGCCATACTACAGGCGCCTCCTGCACCACCCGGTTACGTGCAAGGCTAGCCGCCTTTGCAGAATCCCGCGTATTCTGCCCCATCCGCTCCCCCACCACCTCATGGACAGCAAGCCGATGCACACGCTATCTCATTGCGGAGTGGAAGGAAGACATTCGACCCACCACCTAGGTAGGCGGGTTCTGATTTTTCCCACCCTTCGCTGCAGGCAGATTCGACCCCTTCAGCATCTCAGGAGCCACCTGTGGTAGATAAGGGTAAGAGGCCACTTAACCCTAATATTCCCGTCCCTTTTCTTGAGGCTCTGACATGAAATATAGTACAGAAAAAGGACACGCGAAATTTCGAGGACCTGAAATCGATGTTTAAAGAAGTACATATTCAGGTCCCCCTCCTCGAGGCTATCGATCACATTCTCGCTGTCGCTAGGTTCTTCAAGGACTACTGTACCCCGAAGAGACAGCCAAGAATTGGACGACAGGCGGTACTGTCGAAAGAAGCTAGCACAGTGATTCTAGTTGACCTACCGCCGAAGAAGAAAGACCCTGGCACCCCACTCATATCTTATTTTTGCAGGATTCTCCATTTGATCGGGCCCCTTCTAGATTTGGGTTCGTCCATCAACTTAACTCCCACCGCCGTATTTGATCAATTTCGATTTGGGGAGTTGAAACCCACCTCGATTACGATTCAGCTGGCTGACAGATCAGTCAAAACACCGAGGGGGGTGGTTGAGAACGTGATCGTAAAAGTCCGTGGGTTCTGCTTTCCCGCAGACTTTTTTGTTCTCGATATGGAAGTTCCTCCTAATCTCCGAGATGCACCAATTATTTTGGGTCGCCCATTTCTGGCGACAGCCCGAGCAAACATTGATTGTGCATCCGGGTGTATGGAGATTGCCCTAGGCAATGAGCGACTTCGACTAGACATATTCAGGGCAGCAAAGAGCTTCAACTGTGATCGAATAGAGGAGGATGGTGAAGACGAAGATTCGGCTTACTGTGGTAACATTGGGCTCCTTTGTGACGACCCAATGTCTCATTCGTCTACACTATCAGGGTTCTCGGACCTCGATCCACACAGGACCAAAACCACTACATTACACATATCTCCTCGAGGATCTAACTGTTTGGGGTGTGCTTCTGACCACCGGACCCTTGAATCCAGCTATCTTGATCCATATATTACTGAATCGCCCCTGTTATTGTAGGAAGACATGACTATAGCTAACGGGTTTCCCGTTAACGTAGTCACAACCGATTTCATAGGAAGAAACTTAGCGGGAATTCACGTGCACACGGATCAGCAGATTCCCACCTTCGAGTTTACTCCTACTCTCATTTTTTACTCAGACCCACCCGTGAGCAAATTGAAGCCTGTACCCACTCCACACTTTCTTATAGCTAGACTTTTTGGAGTACGGGTGCACAATCAACTGGTTCGCATCTCCGGACCACTGATCTTAGGAGCATATGAGCACATCTTTCTCTTAATCTTAGCCAGCTCCTATGCTAGAAATGACACATCTCATTGAGCTTTCGCCCAGCTGGAGGCGTTAAACTCAGCACATATAGATACCATTCGCCCCACATTCCACCATCATTTTTATACATAGCATATTTTTGTTTTAGCATATTTCCCTTTTATATTGCATATTAACAGGTTGGCCGGTGCTGAATATAATTTCAGGACCAATTACAGGTGATTTCTACCCATTCTCTCCCTGCAGCATTTATTTTATTTTACATTCATGCATGAGGACATGCAAGAACTTAGGCATGGGGGGGTAGATACAGAAAAACTAAAAAATTTTTTGTGCCAACACTTAGGAAAACCTCGGAGCTGCATGCAAAACGTACTTTAGGACCTTAAATAAAAGAACAACCGACTCCACCTCCAATTCTCTCATTGGAGCTAGAAATCGTTCGCAATAGCCACTTCCGACTCACCTGCCCACCTTTTGTTCTAAATTTAGGGTCAAGATGATTGTAACTCGATACGGGAAATTCACGAAGTACAAATTATGCGAGGTTACATGTTTATAGCATATATAGATATTGCATTCATGAATAAGATTATTTTATTAAGAGAATGCATTAGGGATTTTATCCTTTAGTTGATTCCTGTAATCTGGAATCCAGTACAACTTTTCACACACACGTAGAATTTGCAATGGATTCATGGTGAAGGCTGATAAACGTCTTCAGTTTGTCGAGAAGAAGTAGTGCTTCTTTTGCTGAACCCTTGAACAGTGTTTTGGGAGTCAGGCTGATTTTCTTCCAAAAATCCACCAAATAGTGTAAGATGAGAGTAGAGTGTACTGGTGCTCTAAGATTAGTGCAAGGAATCTGGAATCCTAGATAATTAGGTGATGATACTTAGAGATTAGGCATAGTTTTTGCTCTTGGTTCCAGCGTATACATTTTGTGCGAAATTGTGAGAGCCACCGAATAAGGCAAATACGCGGAGAGCGAGTTTTCATAAAACTAGGGCTAAGCTGGATGGTTAAGACCATTTTTTACGGAATCCTCAGCTGAAGGAGGGTATTGATGTCAAGGTCAGAAATGCACCGTCCTATCCGTCTCTCCCAGTGCCTTGAGTAGGCACTTCCACCAAATAAGCCACCCAATGTCTCTTAAGTACCACCAATCCCCAATAATTCCTCCTTAATAAAGTTCATGGATGTATGCCAGTTGTACTATGCTGAAAAAAAAAATGATGAAAAGGAAGAAAAATTGAAAAAAAGAAAAAGAAGAAAAAAAAATTTTTAACAAAGAAGAAAAAAAGTTTGTGAATATTTAGTTTTCATCGAGGCAATACCACCAAATAAAATTGAGCTCCACCAAATATGGCCTTAACCTATTTTTCTTGTGTTTCTAACCGCCCGAATACTGGCTGAGGAATCCCGACTTAGTGTTAGGATTATGAGAACTCAATTAAAGTGTTAATGCCTAGTGAGACCACCAAATACAGATCCTATGTGTGAATCTGGTGAGGTTGTGAGCTCTAAGAAAAAGAAAGAAAAAGAGCAAGAGAGAATGAATACAAAGGAATCAAAGAGAGCATAGTTTTTCTCGTCTTTCTCTAAGTTAAGTTACTTAGTAATTCAAGAATCTGGATTCTGTAGTACTAGTCTCTATGTAGCACCAAGTGAGAATGAGCCACCAAATATATAATCCTTCCCCTCAAAGATTCTCTACCTAAGCCCAAAGCCAGGGTGAAATTCATAGAATATATTGAATACCCCGAGGGAAGAAATCCGCCTATCCCGCTAGAATTTTTATTAGGGGTCAAGTACAGGCACTAGAGGTGTATTAGTTTTCACTCGAATCCGTTGCAAAAGCTACATAGCTGCACCTTCACGATTGTCTGGATTTCTAAAGCATAGGATGAAAACAAAAAGGAGAAAAATCTCTATGCAAACACTTGATAAAATAACCAGTCCTTAGGGACCCTTGCTGTAAATAATTTAGTCTTGCATTTGCTAGGGACTAGCAAGATTTAGGCATGGGGGTATGATTGCGCAGCAATCATAGGTCTTAATTGGCCTAGATTAAGCTAGGACTTAGCATAAGTTAGGGTTATTCATGCATGCATACGCATTATCTGCATCTTTACTGCTTTCCTTTAACTATGCATAAAATAATGTTATAATGCGCTGATTAAGTACATTATGTCGATTGCAGGGAATAAGCTGATTAGGAGCTGGATCTGAAGCTGGATCAGGAATAACGGGAGTTGTAGCAGAGCTGGAGCAAAAGGCCTAGTTTAGATGTAGGAATAATAATGTAAGGGGTTTAAAGGTTTTCTATTTTATTAAGTAGAAATAAAGCAGTAAAATGTGAAGAGCTTAGGTTCATCCTAGCCCTAGGATAGCCTAGAGACTTCCCCAAGCCTTAGCCACCCTTAGATTAGGTCACAACAACCTAGGAAGCCCTAAAACCCTAGTTCCAACCCTTCTCTAGATGTCCAGATAAGTTTTAAGACGTCCAGGATCCTTAGCCAACTCCCGCACACTTCAAACCCACTTCTGCAGTGTTATTGGACGTCCAGACACTTTGTCAGACGTCTACTTTCTGCAGAATACCCAAAACAGAACCCGAAATCCTTCCTGACTCTGATTGGACGTCCAGACAACAAGTCTGGACTTCTGATTTTTGAGTATAAGACGTCTAATTCTATAATTAGACGTCTGATACTGCTCTCCAATTCGTGTTTTGAGATTTAAGCCTTGATCTTGGATCTCTAGGCCCCTAAACCCAATTCCAGCCCCATAGGAACCTAAATTAAGGTGCCCTAACCCTAGTACATTACCTCTAAACCTCCTTAAGGACCTAATTAGGTCCTCACTAAACCTAATTGACTTGGATCTTAGTCAATTCCATCAGCCTATTCAATTGGACTCATTGAGTCCAATTGAGCCCTGATCTCAGCACACACTATCCAATTGGACTCAGTGAGAGTCCAATTGACCTAGACCTGACTTAATTGAGTTGTTTTACTCTCAATTAAGTTTCCACACACCCAATTAAACTTGTATTAAGTTTAATTGCACTTTACCTTAGTGAATTAGGGTTTATAACCCTAATTTGAGACCTACCTTGACCTAAACCCACTAGAACCCAACCTAATCAACCTAGCCACCTAAGTTTCGACCCACACATACCCACACACACCCACACACACCATCCACACGAAAATATCTAGCCTAGAGTTCTCTAGAACTCTCTACCTGTGTGGTTGCCTTGGTTGCCAAAAATAGCAACCAAGAGCCATTCAATTTTTAGATCCACATTTGGTGGATCTAAAAACCACCATCCACCCTCTCTCTCTCACTCTCCCACGAGCTCCCACCATAGGCCTCTCTAGAGAATTCCATAATTCTCTAGAGAGCTTCCCTTAGGTCTATAAAAAGACCCCATGGGTGGCCATTGGCACCCATTCACTCCCTTGCCAATTGCTCTCCAATGGTGCCATTCATGCCACCTCCACTTAGCCACTCACTCCACCTCCACGAGCTCACTACCACCACCATGGAGGACACCATGTCGGGATGCTAAATCAACCCTTCCTCTCTCCAAGGGTCGGCCTAAGCTACATTGGCCGCCCCTCATTCTCTTCTCAACCACTCCAAGGCCATCGGGGACCACCCCTGAATGCCCTCTACTCTTTTAGCTCTAGATCATGCTTTTCATAATTTTTACTGCTTTCATTTACTGCTTAGTAGAGTAGTTTCTCTTCTCCCCCACTGATTCATGCGAAATCCCCCTGTCGATTCTTGTATGCAATCGTTTTCTGGTAGCTAGGTTTAATTTCAAGCATTCCTGTATAAGCTTTCCTCTAGATTTCCTGTACAAACAACTCTCCCCCAATGAATGAATGAAAATGCATTTATATATATATATATCTCTCTTTATGTGTTTGAAATCACCATGAGCTGAATGATTATTTTATTTGCGTGATTTAAGTGCCTGTTCTTTAACCGCCTATATATTGCGCACCAGAATATTAAGTAGAGCGGCTTTAAGATCGATTTCAAAAATAGAAACACGCCTCCCAGAGACGAACGACTGGGACTGAAAGTCCCGTTATTTTTCAAAATAATATTTTTGACGAACGTTTTTGCACGACTATACTATGACTTTCGACGACTTTCAAATGCGCGAAAATGGCTTTCTGTCATTGGCCAAGAAGCACTCAAAGCCCAGGCTCATCAGTTGGACCCTGCTTTTGCAGGAATTTGACCTGGAAATCCGAGACAAGGTCGAATCGAAGAATGTGGTAGCTGACCACTTGTCTAGACCACATTGGACCCTCCCTACCTCTATCTGATGCCTTCCCTGATGAACACATTCTGGTTGTGGAAGACAAGAGAATGCCATGGTATGCTGACTACGTCAACTGCCTAATTGTAGGACAAACCCCGCACAGCTGGTCCAAACAGCAACGGGACAGGTTCTTGGCTGAGGCCAAGCACTATTTCTAGGATGATCCCATGTTGTTTCGCCTCTGTGCTGACCAGATCATTAGGTGTATCCCCAAAGATGAAGTTCAGAGTGTGCTTTCCTTCTTTCATGACCAGGCTTGTGGTGGCCACTTCTCTGGAATGAAAATAGTTGCAAAGGTTTTGCAGTCTGGATTTTACTGGCCGTCCCTATTTAAGGATGCACACAACTTTTCCAAGACTTGCTCATGCTGCCAAACGCTAGGGACCATCACCAAGAAAGATATGATGCCCCTCCATCCCATTTTGATTGTCGAAATCTTCGACGTTTGAGGTATCAATTTTATGGGCCCCTTTCCACCATCCAATGGCATCGAGTACATCCTGGTCTCGGTAGACTATGTTTCCAAATGGATTGAAGCGGTCGCCACCCGCCGATGCGATCACAGGGCTGTCATGGACTCTGTTAAGAAGAACATCTTTTCCCAGTTTGGAATACCCAAGGCCATGATCAGTGATGGTGGAAGCCATTTTATCCATTCCCAATTCCGTGCGCTACTTAGAAAATACGGGGTGAACCACCGCATTGCTACCCCGTATCATCCACAAACAAATGGACAACCGAGGTCTCAAACAGATAAATCAAGAACATTTTATAGAAGACTGTGAGACCTGACAGGAAAGACTGGTCCACATGACTTGATGATGCCCTGTAGGCATACAGGACCGCTTTCAAGACCCTGATAGGCATGTCGCCTTATCTCCTGGTCTTTGGCAAAGCCTGCCATCTTCCTGTCGAATTGGAACACCGGGCTTACTGGGCTGTCAAGCAATGTAACATGAATTCCCAATTAGTCGGTACGCAGAGGACGCTCCAACTATCTGAGCTCGAAGAAATTCGTCGGGACGCTTTTGAAAATAGTTGACTGTATAAGGAGAAAATGAAAGACGTCCACAACCGACTCATTCATAGAAAAACCTCTGAGCCTAACCAGTAAGTCTGGCTGTTTGACGCCAGCCTAAAACTCTTCCTGAGGAAACTCAGGTCCAAATGGACAAGACCATTTCGAGTGGCTAAGCCCTACTCTAATGAGGTGGTTGAAATCGCTGATACTAACACTGGGCACACTTTTACAGTTAATGGTCAAAGATTGAAGCACTTCCTGGCCCAGGTTCCCCCAAAGGAGAGTGTCACCCTCGTTGAGGGATGACACAGAGCACCGCCCAGTTGGAGGCGTTAAACTCAGCGCTTCCTGGGAGGCAACCTAGAGGATTCAGATTGATCCGGTATTTTACGTCACTCAGGTACTATCTTTTTGAACCCTTATACATCCATGTACTTGCCAATGAGGACATTGTCCAACTTAAGCATGGGTGGGTGATAAATTGCATAATCCTGAGCTCATTTAATCAGTCTAAATAAAATAAAATAATTAAAAAATAAATAAATTTAGGAAGAAAACTTAGGCATTAAAAACTTGTTAATAGTGGGAAATAACACAAAAAAAGAACTTAAACACTTAGACTTTTCAGGCCTTTAGGCTTAATCAGCCCTAGTGTCCGTTAAAATATGGATTTAGCTTCGAATCCTTGAAACCTTAAGCTATTCTAATCCACCTACTAAATAAGGTGATAAGTATACGACTTATCAACTCACCCTCTAACTCGGAAAAACTTTGAGTCTAAGCATCTGCACACATCTTTGCACAGACTCACTCCTCAGAGATTTTGACAGAAATGGGGTAGCTAATGAACTCTTTAGGGTGGTATGGCTGGAAGGTTGTCGTGGGTAACAACCCATTGGCAGGTTGTCCAGAATCCAACCACGAAACCATTTCTTCTTCATTGCCTCTAGGTAAATTTGAGATCAGGGAAGCCACCTATGAAAAAAAAAAAGAAGAAAAGAAAATAAACCACACTTCACCGCACGAGTATGGCTGGCAATTGATCATGGGTAACAACCCATTAGTCGGTTGTCCAGAGCCCAGCTCAATAACTGCATAAAAGGAACCAAAACACTTAAGGAAGAAGTGGGGAAGTAGTACAAGCCGAGGAGATATACACTAGAAAAATCCTTGTGTTGACCCCAATTAAAACATAGGGAGAAAGCTACCAATCGAACAAATACACCTTCAGGCAAATATATTTCCTCTTCCAGTCACCTAGGGGCATAGAAACCCGAAGTCTGTCTGAATTACCGTTAAGTGAGTCTATCACAATCTTCACACCAAGATGCTTAGCACTTAAGGTTTTGACCGAGTTTTGGGTGGGTTGGGTAGTCGTAAAAAGTTACCAACCCACGTTGAATTCCGAAAAAAATTCTAAATATATATATATATACATATGTATAGTTATATACATGAAAGCAAGGATTCAGGTGATTCGTATTTTGGCAGACACCCGGGCGCTGCTTAGTCTTTGTAGATTAAGATCTTGGTATATTTCCTCCTATTGACAAGTGACGAAGTGTCTAAGCAATTACTTCTTAAATTCTGAAAGAAAATAAAGGCTAGAATAAACCTTGCTAGGGACTAGCAAGGAGTAACCAAGGGGGTATGATAACACTGCACATGGGGGTGATAATTCTGTTAAATAGGGCCCATCTTAAGAATAAAAAGCACAACATAAGTAGAATAGGAGCATTGCATGCATCATACACCAAGATTCCTTACAAAGCCGTATTAATGGCCATTTGTGTAAGCACTTGTCAAAGCAGGCCTCAGATGAGCAATCGAACCGCATGAATGGATTCAGAATGACGAACAGAGTCCAACGGACTCAAGATCGACCAAATCTGACATCCGAAGCTCCTACAATGGGCCCAAGAAGTTCTGACCGTTGATCTGGTGATCAACGACCCTTGTTGCGCCATGTCGCCCCCGCTCCACCGCACGCCACACTTCCTTTAGCTGAGATCAAATCTCGGCTGTCAATCTTCGATCGGACAGCTAAGAACCACGTGCCCACCCGCAATCACTGTGACAAAGCACTGGCGTGGCGCAACGGTTAGCACGCACGCCTGCACGCACGCGACGCGGGTTAGAGCCGCGCAGTACGGAGAATTAAAGACGAAGGAGCGCGCGGTGAAATTGGGCCACCCGATCAGCAACGGGCGGCCGAGATCGCGCCATGCGGCGCGCCCTCAGATCACGAGCACCCACGCGCACGTGCACGTCAGGCGACGACGCCCGCGCACACGTGATCCCGAGGCGCGATCCGAGCACATCCAAGGGAACATCTCAGCTGTCCGATCTTTGATCAGACGGCTCTCACGCAGCGGCCGCGGATAGAGCGCAAAGAAGAACGGTGCAGGCGGATGACCGGCGGGCTGGAGGGCTTCATTGATGCTTTTGAAATGGTTTTAGCGACATCCCGAACATCGCTAAAGCCCCTTCTTCTTTTAGAAAGCCCTTCTCCCTATTTAAACCCCCTCCAACCACTCATTCAAGGCATTGACTTCCCTTGCAACTACTCTACCCCTCTCTTAGTTAGCTTTAGGCCCTCTTGTAATCGCCGGAGATGACGAGCCGCCGACGGAGCCTCCACCGCCGTGGCTACCTTGCCGCTCTCCCCCCCTCTCTCTCTCTTCCTTTCTTTTAAGCTTTCCTTTACTTATGTTTAAGCATGTATCTAATGTTGTAATTCATGAACTAAAGCTACATGATTAATGAAGTTACTTTCCATTCAGTTGTATATTTTAATTTCTGTTTAAGTTGCATGATCAAGCAAGAAACAACTCTAACACTAATCTCTCCCTCTCTCTCTCTATCTCTCGCTTTTCAAACCACACCTTTCGCAAGCAAAACTCCGCACTTTCCGTGACAACAAGTGATAAGAAAAATCCAATTTTCACGCCTCCCTGAGACCGGCACTCGGACTCACCTCCGTTTCCTTACTTTAAAACCGGTGTTGCAAGTGCGACTATAACGACACTTCTTAACACACACGCATAAGCGCACGTCAATTATATCCCAAATAACCGTCCAGGAAGCAAAAATATTTTTTCCCAGCTAACCTTTCAAGGATTTGATCGATGAATGGCAAGGGGAAGTGATCCTTTTTAGTAGCAGTGTTCAGCTTCCTATAGTCAATACAGACTCTCCAAGCAGAAGCTGAACGAGTGGTGAAGGTTTCCCCTTTCTCATTAGTCGTAACGGTTATTCCTACCTTCTTGGGTACAGTTTGAATAGGGCAAACCCATGGACTATCTGAGATTGGGTAAATAATCCTAGCATCGAGCCACTTAATTATCTCCTTCTTGACTACTTCTCGCATATTCAGGTTTAGTCTCCTTTGCATTTCACGAGAAGGGCGGGATCCATCTTCCATGAAAATACGATGATTACAATAAGATGGCTCGATCCCCCTAAGGTCGTGGATGGTCCAACCAATTGCCTCCTTGTTGTTCTTAAGGACCTTAATTAACCTCAATTCTTGCTCCTTAGTCAAATCAGCACTAATAATCACAGGGAGAATGTTTTCAAGTCCTAAGAACTCATATTTCAAATTTTTGGGCAATGGTTTTAATTCTAGCTAGGCTGGGTTTAGGATCGAAGGAAGGGAGGATGCTGATGAAGATTCATCAGGACAATCCAGTGGAAGAGGCTGGGAATGAACAAAATCAACAGCCTCTTTAGGATGTGGCAGGTCTGAAGATTGATCAGGACAATCCAGTGGAAGAGGCTGGGAATGAACAAAATCAACAGCCTCTTTAGGATGTGGCAGGTCTACTACGGAGGAGGGTTGTGGGTTGGGTTCGCTAAAGCTAATGCAGTCCTCGAGTGCATTGATTGTCATACACGTCTCAAGATCTTGATCACCGAGTTCCTCAATGAATCCACAATCCTCAAATCCTCTTATCGCCTTAAAAATATCCAAAGTTAATTTCTTATCCCCAAAGGCGATCTCCATACTATCGCTTTCACAGTTTATGTTGGCCTTGGCTGTAGCTAGGAACGGATGCCCCAGAATGATGAGCGTGTTCCTCAAATCATTAGGTACATCCATGTTGAAGACGAGGAAATCTACAGGAAAATAGAAATCCTTGACCTTGACAATTACATCCTTAATAACGCCTCTCGGTGTGGTGACCAATCGGTCCGCTAATTGTAGCGTTACTAAGGTTGGCCTGAGTTCACCCAACCCAAACTTCTCATAAATAGAAGTTTGGATTAGGTTGATGGATGCACCCAGGTCCAATAGTGCCCTATCAAAAGTGTATTCCTCAATAATGCATGAGATCAAGGGGGCACCTGGATCTTTCTTCTTTCGAGGAAGGTAATGCAGGATTACAGAACATGCCTGCTCAGAGAGAATCACCTTCCTCGGAGTGGGTTCTCTCGGCTTACGCTTTTGGGTACATAGTTCTTTCAAGAATTTAGTGTAAGTCGGGATGTGCTTAATAGCATCGAGGAGTGGAATATTGATCTCTACACTCTTGAATAAATTCAAAAGCTCCTCGTTGCTGTCTAGGGTTTTCTTCTTCTTGGTTTTCAATAGGGCCTCATGCAATGGAATATGGGTGGAATTTTCAATTTCCGATCCCTGGGACTTATTGTCTTCTTCAGCCTCCTCCTTCTCTTTCTCAAGCTCCCCAGGATTTTGACTTCTAGAAGGTAATTCTAGGTTCTGGGCCTACTTCCCACTTCTCAAGGTGACAAAGTTTGCATAGGCATAAGGGTTTGTGTCTTGAGGTGGATTAGTGAGGATTGGAGGGCCTTGGTTGGTCATGTAACCAGAAGAGGAAGAAGGACCCTACTCAACCACTTGAGCATGTGTGTGTGGGTCCCTTTGATTCCCATACCCTTGGGCTCTATTGCCCTGATTTTGCACATTACGCAGGTTTGGTACGGGTTGAGATGGTAGGGATCCGGGTTGTCAGGTGTTTGTAATTAACTCGGATTGCAAGTTATCCAAGGATGTCTTCATTTGTTGCATAAGCTGAAGCATGGACCCTTGCATTTCCACCATCTGCCGGTTCAAATCAGCCTGCCCCACGGATTGTTGGGCATTCCAAGATGGCTAATTAACCGGTCTTGGAGGCAACTGGGTGTATACTTGACCCTGACCCATGGGTTTTTGAGATGCATAGTTGCTGGGTCGAGATTGGGTCTGTTGCCCTTGATTTTTCCAAGAGAAGTGACGTGCGGTTGTGCGTGTGTGTTAAGAAGTGTCGTTATAGTCACACTTGCAACGTCGATTTTAAAATAAGTAAACGGAGGTGAGTCCGAGTGTCGGTCTCAGGAAGGCGTGAAAATTGGATTTTTCTTATCACTTGTTGTCACGGAAAGCGTGGAGTTTTGCTTGCGAAAGATGCGATTTTGAAAAGCGAGAGAGCGATAGAGAGAGAGATTAGGGTTAGAGCGTTCCTTGTTTGATCATGCAACTTAAGCAGAAATTAAAGTGACAACTGAACAGAAAATAACTTCATTAATCATGCACTTTTAGTTCATAGCTTACAACATTAAATACATACTTCAAACAAAAGTAATGGAAAGCTTAAAAGAGAGAGAGAGAGAGAGGATGGAGAGCGACGAGGTAGCCACACGGTGGAGGAGGCTCCATCGGCGGCTCATTGTCTCCGACGATTACAAGAGGGCTAAAGCTAGCTAAGAGAGGGGTGGAGTAGTTGCAAGGGAAGTGAATGCCTTGAATGAGTGGTTAGAGGGGGTTTAAATAGGGTAAAGGGCTTCCTAAAAGAAGAAGGGGCTTTAGTGACGTCCAGAACGTTGCTAAAACCACTCAAAAAGCGTCGATGAAACCCTCCAGCCCACCGGTCAACCACGAGCACTGTTTCTTCTTCACGCTCGATCCGCGGCCGCTGCGTGAGAGTCGCCCGATCGAAGATCAGACGGCTGAGATCTTTCCTCGGCTATGCTTGGATCGCGCCTCGGGCACGCATGTGCACGGGCGTCATCGCCCGTCGTGTGCACGTGCGTGGGAACTCGCAAGCTGTGGGCATGCCGCGTGGCGAAATCTCGACCGCCTGCTGCTAATCGGGCAACCCAATTTCGCCACGAGCAACCTTCGTCTTCGAATTCACGCTCCACTCGGCTCAAACCCACGTCGCGTGCGTGCGAGCGTGCGCGCTAACCGTTACGCCACGCCCGCACTTTGTCACGGAAACTACAGGCGGGCATGCGAGATCTGATCTCGGCTGGATGAAGAGGTGGCATGCAGTGGAGCGGGCGTGACGTGGCGCAATGAGGGTCGTTGATCTCCAAATCAACGGTCAGAACTTCTTGGGCCCATTGTAGGAGCTTCGGATGTTAGATTTGGCCGATCTTGAGTCCGTTGGACTCTGTTCGTCGTTCTGACTCCATCCGTGTAGTTCGATTGCTCATCTGAGGCCTATTTTGACAAGTGCTTACACAAATGGCCATTAATACAGTTTTATAAGCAAGCTTGGTACATGATGCATGCAATGCTCCCATTCTACTTATGTTGTGTCTTTTATTCTTAAGATGGGCCATATTCAACATAATTATTATCCCCTTGTGCAGTGTTATCAAGAAGTTAGGGTGGTTCCTCCATCCTGAGTTGAAAGTGTTGGAATACGAGTTGGACCTAACATTCTCCTGCATTGCATAAGAATCCTCATAAAATGAGGATGAAGAGAAGGAAGGGTCAGAGAAACTGGGATCAAAGGCCCCAGTTTGGAACCCAAATGGTTCCGAGAAATCCTGGCTCACAAGTTGAGCCGAATCAAGTTGATTCATGAATTCTCGCCCTGTGGGAACTCGTGAGGAATGGAATCCTGAATTTTGGGATTGAGTGGGTAAAGAAGTGTTTCCTGAATTCCCAGACATCCATTCCTCCATTTTCTTAGCAACCAAGTCCATTTTATCCAGTTTATTACAAATTAATTCCATGTCAAATGAATGAGAGTCCTGGATCTCATTAGCACTTGACCTAGGTTGTTGGGACTGGTTGAATGCATCCATGGAGGCATGATTAATTGAGTTCTCGCTCATTTCCTCAAACAGGTCGTATGCGCTATCTGCAACCCTGTTGAGAAAATTGCCTCCGCAGGAGGCGTCCACGTGATTACGGAGTTGCTCAACCAACCCGTGATAGAAAATCTGCATGAGTTGCCATTTCTATACCTCGTGGTGTGGACACTTCCTCAAAAGTTCCAGGAATCGCTCCCAGGCACCATGAAACGATTCCCCCGGCCGTTGGGCGAAAGTGGTAATCGCTCATCACAAGGCATTGGTCCTTCCGATAGGGAAGAATTTCTTCAAGAAAGCCAACTTAAGATAAGCCCAAGTTTCAATCGACCTTCCTATAGTCCGATACCAATGTGCAGCCTTATCCCTAAGAGAGTGGGGGAAAAGCCTCATGATCATTTGCTCTTCGTTCACATTCCTTGCTCTGGTGGTCTGAACCAACATGGTCAGATCTTCCAGGTGCTGGAATGGGTCCTCCAAGCCAAGCCCATGAAAATGCTTAATCAAACTTAAGACTTGGGGCTTGATTTCAATGTCTCTAGTGGGAATCATGACACCGGGACGTTCCCCATAGTTTGAAGGATCGTAAAAATCCTTCAAGGGCTGAGCCCCCTGACCATGCATGCGTTGGAACCATTGCTGCATCTGCTGCAATTCTTCCAACTGCCTCAGAATCAGCTCCTGCTGGTTCGGAGGTGGGGGAGGTAGTTGTTGATCAGCCATGGGTTCTGCTTGGCTATAGCTCAACCTCCGCCTCCTAGAATGGTCTAAAGGTCCTTCCAATCTAGGGTTCAATGACCTCCTCCTAAGCGTACACTAGAAGGAAGTCGGAAGGACGGGGAAAAGGAACCCTGCAGCACAAGAATACAAGCATGTCCTTATATGGGGTAGCCTAAGGTCTACTAACTCTTAAAATCCGTCCTAAGATTATGGACGATTTACTCTACTTATGTCCAGGCAATCCAACCAGTTAGAAGGAGGGACTAGGGAGAAGGTTCTTCCTTTGGCTTGCGCCTCTGGCTCTTAGTGTACGCCCCAGCCATGGTCGTTTGATGCTACTCCCCTAGCTAGACATCAGATTAACTAGTATAAGCAGGTTAATCGTGAATAATCTCAATCTGGATCCCAATGAGCGAATGAATCCTTAGGGCCAACGTCTAATTGATTTTAGTTAGGCTTGGGAAATTGGTGCTCTGGAATGTGATGGGCCCTTAATGGGTTGTGCCCTTAAAGATTTGTTTGAGAACGTGTGAATGTGCACAACCAAGAGGTTTTCAAGCAAGATTATTAATGATGAGGTGAGTTTTAGTATTCGAATCTTGCTTAATAGCTTTTAGGATTCAAATATTAGGTGTTTTCAACCAAGATTTGTGAGGCAAACCAGGTTTGTTGTTGAAAGCACATGTTCAAGTATTTTCCTTTAGAAATCAAGAAAATATGGAGTGCCTGGCTTGTCCTAATTATTGAATCCTATGGGGCAGCTAGAAAATGAACCTCTTTTAGATTAGGTGGTGCAGTCCAAACAATTCACTCAATTGGCTCAAATGCACCACCGATTAAGGCACACAAAAAGATGGTTAACTTAATATGATTTCTACTCTTTTATGTGTTGAATTCGTGTATCGGGTCCACAAGTCTGAAGCTCGGTTGAGTAGATGAAAAATCAAGTCCGATTATGTGCCTGAAGTGTGGGTATATAGAGCATGTAAATTGATTTGTCCCACAGAAATATCTTTTTGTTTTTTTTTATATAAGATGTGGGTGAGATGGGTGAAGGTGGCAAACAAGACAAACAAAGTCTATCCTAGGGTTTATGCAAACACCTAAGTAGATTAGGTCTTGGTTATGATTGTGGTGAAATGAACTAGTTGGGGGGGGAAAATGGGGGACAGTTATAGAGTACTCTACCTGCACTTTACTCCGATCTATCACACTTGGATCTCCATGCTAGGGTACCTGCAAGACAGTAGATCAAAGACAAGTAGGGTTAGTGCTATGTAAATGCAAAGAAGCACAATAAACAATCATGTAAATTCCATTGCCTCCCCGGAAACGGCGCCAAAATGGTCGTGCCGTGTTTCACGTGCTAGAGATAGAGGTTACAAGTAACCTATCCTCATAGTTGCAAAACACGTCGATCAAATAAAATTTATACCGAAACTCCAAGGGAGTCTCGGGTCAAACACAGGGAGGCGATGTTTACTTTATTGAAAATCGCGCTTCATTTCGTTTCTTTTTGGCATTTTAGGGTTTTGACTTTTTTTTTTGTACTTTTGAAATAAAAGACAAGCAAATTATTCACAAGATAGAGATGTGAAACAAAAATGGTATATATATCAATCCAATGTCTATTACAATCTACTATGAAAGCATAAAAAGAAAGGGAGGTAAGAGGAAATCTCTCGAATCGACTGTTCGGCGAGACGACGGCGCCTAGCGGAAGCTCAGACGAAGGAGGTGAGGAGCGAGATGACTGAGGTGAGATGTCGGAGGACATCAAGTTGAGGAAAGCTTCAACGTAGCTTCGGAATGGAGGTGAGAAGATGGAGGTGATTTGCTACCAGAATGGAGGTGGGAAGATAGCTCCAAGGTGACCTATGAAGGGAGATGGGAAGTTGGAGGAATATTTGGTGGGGCAGAGGTTCGCTACACTAATAGGCACCTTGGGAGCTTGAGAACAAGCTTTAATGGAGCATTGGTAGGCTTGCTAGAGATTGGGAGTAGGTGGGAGTAGAGTACGTAGAGATGGCTTGGAAGGGAGGGGGTGTAGGTCCTTTTATAGTGGTGGAGAAGAGGCAAAATTCATATCTAGGTCTTTACTGACGTCCACAAATGTCGCTGAAGATCCACCCTTCAATTGCTCTTGCTGGTGCGCATGGGCCTTTAGTGACGTCCACAAACATCGTTGCAGCTGTCGCTAAAAATCCGGCCTTTAAACTCTATTGCTGGAGTGCGCTAACCATTAGTGACAGCTGTAAGCGTCACTAATGGTGTGTCGCTGGAGATTCATTCCATTCCTTGCTGGCGCTGCGCGCATCGCGCGTGCACTGGCATGCGCTAGAATGAGCGAGCGCATCACGCTGCGCGGTGCGGCACATGAGTAGGGAAATTGGAAATTGGGGGGCTACGAGGATTCGAACCTGCGCCCCTTCGATGCGAACCGCTTTGTCAACCAGTGCACCGCGTCGCCCTTTGTGTCGCGAGGAAGAAATCAGTGCAAACGCTTCTCAACCATTGGATCTTGATCCAACGGCTAGGATTAACAGTGTAGATGATGAGGGAGAGTGGGCAGTGGCTGCTGGCTGGGTTTGGGCAGCCTGGATGGCACCACGTGGCGCCATCTGGGCCGTTCATCTTTTTCTTCTTGTAGATGGTGCCATGGTGCTCAGATCGGGATGATTCCTGGGATGCCGAACTGCGATCATCACTCCGGATCCATCCGTACAGTTGGATTTTCCATCCGAAACCCATATGGATGTCGCATTGCCCCCTTGGCCGTTGATCTTCCTCGGGCTTAATGTGGTGCTACGAGACTCCGACCTGGACGATTTCAGAAGCGTTACTCTCCAATCATCGTTCCGATTAAATCTGTATGGTATGATCGTCCATTCGAGGCCCTGAACTAAATCCTCTTTTCTCCTGACCATAAAAAGGACCTAATTAACCTAAAATATAAACAACTACTCTAAATACATAATGATGCATGCTATGCGATATTTATATCATGATATGCAGTGCTAAGCCTAGGAACTATCACAAATAAGCATTTTACGATGAATTTATACGTGTTTATCAATAAGTCAAAAGATCAAGACTTATCCCTCTGTTCCCACATAAGTGGCATAAGAGGGGTGTGGACTTGAAATCTTATCAATAAGTCAAAAGATCAAGACTTATCCCTCTGTTCCCACATAAGTGGCATAAGAGGGGTGTGGACTTGAAATCTTAACCTTCTTTATTGCGGAGGTCGAATTAGTTAATATAAATGGCCAAACAAGTTTTTCACAGCAATTACGTGCCTTAATTCAACCTTCGAGTGCCCTAGGACCTATACTTTGCTTGGATGATACTCCTAGGAGATCAAGTGAGAAGTTACTCCAAGGACGAACAATGGGATGAAAGTAGGGCAAACCCTTCCTCTGAGGCGATGCATATGCGATGCCCCTTAACTACCCTTTTGTTCCTTTAAGGGGTGTCCCCCTCCGTGGAGTATCAAAACACTTAGTCAAAAGATAGTATCTCCACCACCACAAAGCACAATAGGAGGGTCTGCACCGATAAAGAGATCGGTGCCTATAGCCTTAAGGGATTGCGCCTTAGTGCGATGCCTAATGTGCGTGCTCAGTGTCAGAAGTGTGCAACACACCGCAAATCTTTGTAATTTCTTTTGAAATCGCAGACAAGTCCCTTAGAATCAGATCAAATGTGAATTGCTTTTAGGGTTGAATCTGATTATTAGTTCCACTTTTAGTTATGTGACCACTGAATTAGTAAATTCAAACAACTTGGTGGTCTTGAATTTAAATTTGAATGCAAATGCGTGAACAGGAGCTGGATGCAAAAGTTAGAAAGATGTACCTACCTCCAGCAATCTTCGTGCTAATATGCTTGCAATGCAATAATAAGATCTAATGTGCTGCTCAATCACCCCTAAATGCACGCACCTAAGGGCATGCACTTCTAAATAGGCAACTCGATATTTTCTTTGTTGGTTTTAAAAGCAGGCAAGCAGAAAATAGAATCACGCACACACCAAAAATATTGTAAGCCCTAGTAGCTAAAGAATGCGGGGACAAACCCCCAAAAAATTCAACCCCAATTACTACAAGGGCGAAAAGATAGAAATAAATTTGTGACAATGGAGAATCCTCTGCTAAAAAAGGATCTTGGTCTCCTTCGTCTTTTCCTCGTGTGGCTTAACTCATGGTTGCTGTCGCCGCTCTATTGCACCTCGTCGCCTCTTCAGATTTCTTGCACAATAAAAAAAATTGATCAGATAATTTTGCAACTCAGAATATTTAAAAATAATGAAGTAAATCTATTGCGTCTGTTGCCTCCCTGGCAACGGTGCCAATTTGACGAGTCGACTTTCCACTTTGCATTGTAGTATTTAAGTGGTGGAAAAATCGACTAATCAAAAAAATAAAAATAACCACTCACAGAAGAGCAGGTCGTATCCACAGGGAGGCAATTATGCAATAAACTCTTGATTATTTTATATTCTTTCGGATAAGTGTGAAATCCCTATTCAAATCTGACATAAAATGCGAAGGAAAGTAGATTCACAATAACTTAAAAAGATAAGGGTATATGTGCATTTTTCCTTCATTGAAATCTTCAATATATATATGATGATTTTGTGTAATTTTCATGTGTCATATACTAGAGAGAATCGGTGCACGTGTTAATCCCAAAATCAATCTTAAAATAAAAGAATATCAATAACATGCAATTATCAGAAAATATGACAGTGCATGCGCAATTCTGCCCCAATAAAATAATACAACAACAACAGCCAAGCCTTTTCCCACACTAAGTGGGGTCGGCTATATGGATTCTTTGCCTCCACACAGATCGATTTTCAGCCATTTTAAGACTTAAATTAAAGTAATTGAGGTCATACTTAATAGTTTCCTTCCAACACTTGTTTGGTCTTCCTCACCCCCTCTTAGCGGGTTCAGCCTCCAACTTCTCGCATCTCCTAACTGGAGCATCTAGTGGCCTTCTTTGTAAATGTCCAAACCATCTTAAATGGGCCTCTCTCATTTTATCCTCTATCGGTGCCACCCTAACCCTGTTTCTAATAAATTCATTTGAAATACGGTCCTTTCTTGTATGACCACACATCCATCTTAACATCTTCATTTCTGCCACAGACATCTTCTGTACATGCCTATAGTTTATAGCCCAGCATTCAGAACCGTACAACATGGCTGGTCTTACCACAGCTCGATAGTATTTTCCTTTGACTTTTAAAGGAACCCTCTTATCACAGAAAACACCAAAGCACCCCTCCATTTCAACCACCCTTCATTAATTCTATGTGTAACATCTCCATCAATTCCACCATCATGTTGGAAAATGGATCCCAAGTACTTAAAAATATCTTTCATTGGAATGCACTCTTCTCCAATCTTTACATCAATCCCTTCGTTGTTCCCTCTACTACTAAACTTACATTCCATATACTCAGTCTTCGTCCTACTTATGCGTAATCCTTTATCTTCCAGGGCTTCTCTCCAAAGCTCAAGTTTTCTGTTCACTCCATCTCTTGTCTCATCAACCAACACAATGTCATCAGCAACAAGCATACACCAAGGCACCTCAACTTGGATATGCTTCGTCAACTCATCCATAACCAAGGCAAAAAGATAAGGGCTTAAAGTCGAACCTTGATGTAGACCAATGGTGATATCAAAGTAGTCTGTCAAAACATCCTTAGTCTTTACACAAGCTGCAACTCCATAGTACATATCCTTTATGAGGTTGATATATATAATTGGCACTTGTCTCTTCTCCAAAATTCTCCACAAGATATCTCTTGGGACAGAATCATAGGCCTTCTCCAAATCAATAAAAATCATATGTAAATCATTTTTCTTCACTTTGTATGTCTCCATCATACGTCTCAAGAGGTGTATTACCTCAATAGTAGACCTGCCTGGCATAAAGCCAAATTGATTTTCAG
Organism: Thalassia testudinum; assembly: GCA_037157565.1. Taxonomy (NCBI): domain Eukaryota; kingdom Viridiplantae; phylum Streptophyta; class Magnoliopsida; order Alismatales; family Hydrocharitaceae; genus Thalassia; species Thalassia testudinum. Next base: position 126,214,829 of record JAZHRO010000024.1, read on the forward strand.
TTTCCATAGAGACTTGCCTCACCCTTCTTTCAATTATTCTTTCCCAAAGTTTCATCGTATGACTCATCAACTTAACAACTCTATAGTTGGAACAATCTTGTATATCACCCTTGTTCTTGTATAAAGGTACCACAAAACCTTTCCTCCATTCCTCTGGCATCTTCTTGGCTCTCCACACAGTATTAAATAAATTTGTGAGCCAAGTTATACCCCGTTCTCCTGTCATTCTCCAAACGTCTATAGGAATATCATCAGGCTCAACAACCCTCCCACTTTTTATCATCTTCAGAGCTTCCTCTACTTCTTTCTTTTGTATCCTTCGATAACATGATCGATTCACATACTCTTCTGAGTTAACTAACTCCCCTAAGATGATATCATTCTTTTATTTTTCATTAAATAGCTTTTGAAAATATCTTTTCCATCTTGTCTTTATATCCTCACTAGCTATAAGCACCCTTCCTTCATCCTTGATGCATCTTACATGCGTAAGGTCCTTTGCTTTCCGCTCTCTTGCTTTAGCTAACTTGAAAATATCTTTTTCACCTTCTTTGGAATCAAGTTTCTTATAAAAATGCTCTCAAGCTTTTGCTTTTGCTTCACTAACAATTTTCTTTGCTTCTTTCTTTGCTCTTTTGTAGTTTTCCATATTTTCATCGGTCCTATCTCGTTATAAGGCTTTAAAATAGGCTCTTTTAATTTTAAGCTTCTCCTACACTTCCTCACTCCACCACCAAGCCTCCTTTTGTCCTGGAACACCTCCTTTAGACACGCCTAACACCGCCTTTGCCACCTTCCTAATACAGTTTGCCATATTTAACCACATTTCATCAGCACTACCATCAAGATCCTAAGCCTTTTGTTGCATCATCTTCTCTTTAAATCTCACTTGCTCTTTCTTAAGATTCCACCATTTAATTCTCAAATTCTTAGACACTAATTTTCTCTTCTTTGCCTTCTTCAAATGAACATCCAACACCAAAAGACGATGTTGAGTGATGAGAACCTCATCATGAGCCATAACTAGCTCATTTTGACCTAATACAAAGGATAAAAGCTCCTACATATCTCAAGGAAACGCTTAACTCAGAGAATTCTGAGTTTGAGAAGAAAACAAGTCATAAGGGGTAAAAAATGCAATTTTACCAGTATAATCTGCATACAGGGTAATTCAGGGCCCAAACATAGGTCAAAGCAGCTTAATAAGAATAAAAGTGGGATGAGATGATCTAGCAAGGGCTACAGCACTTCCAAGAAACTAAATGATAATCTGCAACCCTAAAACAACCCACTTCAATTCACAAGGTTCGAGGCAAAGTAAAAATAGAATAAACCCTCTAAAATTCATAGAAAAATAATCTCTAGGGTTTAGAACCTTCAATTTGGCCTTCAGAACCCATTTTGACCTACATTGAGAACCATGCCCAATTAATAACTTAATTTGGGTTTTTGCGTAAATTGACCGGTCAAACAAGGTTTAATATAGAAATGAAATTCACCATCAGATTCCTTAGGTCCTAATTAATCATGTATAAAAACTTGAGCCTAAGAAGAAACCTCCTTAACCGACTTTACACTTTGGTCCTCATATATTTACTCTTTGGCCCTCAACTTTTGAACCCTCGCATTTTGGCCCCTAACTCCCCTTCGTTCTTTGCGATCAGGTCCCCCCTGCAAAACCTGCCAGCACCATGCTCCGGCGACCTTGCGCGGAGCATGGCGCCGCGCAGGGTGAGGGGGGGAACCTGGCAAGTAAACCGGGGGTGCCCTGCGTCGTCAGCCGTCGCAGGGACACCCCCTTGGTCGTTGTAACCCACCATACCGGCCGTGCGAACGCACGGACGGTATGGGTCTCCATCTCCGGCGTCCTCCGGCGAGGGAGACACGTCGTCTCCCTCCGCCTTCCTCCCTGTTTTGATCCCTATAAATACCCCCCGTTGCTCCACCGACCGGGGCAGCTCGGATCTGACGAAGAAAACCCCCAACGTTCCTCTCTTCTCTCTCCGGCAGACGCTCACCAGCTCCGGCGGTTCTTCCCCCTTCTCCTCTTCGCCCTGCCGCAATACCAGCAGCAGAGACTTCCTCCCCTGCTCTTCCCGCGCCACGCCGCACCCAGCTGGCGCCTCTCCGGCTCTCTGCTCGCCGCCGCCCCTTTCCCTGAGCATCGCCTTCTCCGGCGACAGTCGACACGACTGTCGCCCTGCTACTCCCCCTTCGTCCCTGCAAGTAAGCTAGAACTACTCCCCTTCTTCTCCTCTTTCTTTCCCCGCTTTCAATTTATTCAATTAAGCCCTCGACCGACCCTGACCATCATCACCCCCTTCGTCTCCGGCCACCCTCCGGCGAGATGCTCCCGTCGCTCCACAGCCTCACACACCTCGCCGACCCTCACCGAACCTCCGCCTCGTCACACTGAGCACCCCCCACCCCTTCACTGCCACTCCACACCTCCGTAACGCTTCCCCCAACAAACCCATCCTCCGACCCACAGTCCGACCTAGGGCAGCCCTTGCACGTCGCCCCACGCCTCGCCACCACCCACACGAGCTTCGCCGCACCCTGGCGAAGCTCCCGGCACCTTCTGATTAGGCCGAGAGGCCGTTTTCTGTGAACAGGCCACCCGCCCTCCGCCGCCATTGCCGTGCAGAAGGAGCTGCTTCCGCCTGCAGCTACAGGCGCGCCACGCTCAGCGCCACGCCCAGATTCGACTCCCAGGCCTTGCGAGGCATTTCGACAAAACACCAGGCTCGCAGCTAAGGCAGAAGGCTTCGCGTGACGCCGCGATCGCCCGCGTCTTTCCCCGCTGCGGGCGCGCAATTGAGGTGGGACATTTAGTCCCACCTCGGAAAAGTCTGAAGAGGCGCAGCGATATAAGACGCAAAAGTGCTGGAGGCTTACTGCCTCAGCACACGGGGTGAGGTCCCCTTCACCCGCCCGGTTACCCGGTCTCGTCCGCGCTCACGCCCCGCGAACCTGACCCGACCCGACCCGACTTAGACTGACCTGCACTCCTCGCCCACCACGCACGCCGGTGGGCCTGGACCCGGGCGCGACCCGTACCCGACTACCCGGCAGCTCTGGGAGAGCTTTCCCAAGAGTGGTTTCAGAGAGAGAGAGACGCGGGGGGAGAGGGTAGAGTAGGTTTTGCCTCTGACATAAAACTCTGAAGTGTGCAGGCACAGGTGAAGAAGAAGGACCGCGGAAGAAGAAGGAAGCTGAGGGAGACACTGTAGCAACAGGCAGTTTAAGTCGTCTGATTTGGAAATTAGACGACGTCCTGAAGAAAAAAAAGAGAAAGAAGGAGGGGCGACGTCCTGACTGGAAAAAGAAAATCTGAAGAACATCAGAAGAAGGCGAGGCAGAGGAGAACACAAAAGAACAAGGGAAGATCTGAAAGAAGAAAAACAAAGAAGAAAGAAGAAGATCTGAAGAAAGACAGAAGAAAAAGGAAGAACAGCTGGAACAAGAAGAAGAGCATCACCACTGCAGAAGAAGAACATCACCTCTACAGACAAAGAAGAAGAAGATCTGAGACGAGGAGAAACAAAGAAAAAAAAAGACACCAAATTCTTTCTCTCTCTTTGTTTATTTTTGTAAAAGAAACATGTATATCTCTAGAATACAACTTGCTCCCTGAGTTCGACCTCGGGAACTCTTTTCCGAGTAAAAAAATTTATATATTTGAAATGATGGCAACAACTGGCTATATTACAACGACATAACAATAAAACCCGGTTATCTCTCGAAGCCATCGTTATCAATTGGCGCCGCTGCCGGGGAGCAACGGCTATTCTAGAGGTAAACATTCCTGTTTCTTTTTAATTTCTGATAATCTCCTCTCTTTTGTGCAGAAAACTACAGGAAATCAAGAAGACAAGCAACCGCACAACAACCACTCCGAGGACAGGTAAATTTTTCCTCTCGCTATTAACCCCTAAAACTCAAAAGAAAGAAAAGAACAAGCAATATAGGGCTAACCTGTCTTCCATACTTAGTAACCATAAAAGTTGCATGTTTTCAACTCATTATTCCTACACACTATTAAGGGTATTTAAGGGCTAACACATTCTTGCTTGAGCCCTAATTACCCAACAAAGAACTAACTAGACCAAGTAGAGCCAACCTAGGATCCAACACTAGGGATTTAGAGACACACTCCTTAAGCAAGAATTGAGAAAACCAAATGAAGTGTGCCCAAGCCCTTGTCTGAAAATACCTATTCAAAGAAAACCTAAAATAATTGGCTCTCTAAACACTTGAACCCTAAAAGAAAGGACCCAAAAAAGCTCTCAAAGGAACAAGAGGTAAAGTTGACTCCTTGGGTCAACCAACCTTAAAATTAGGTCACTTTCTCACTCAAAATACCTAAGAGTTCAAGTGTAACTTTAAGCACCCTGATCTTAAGCTAAAATTGGTAGACTTAAGAGGTCAAGATCCCCATTCTGGTCTACCTGGACCCGCAGTGACAAGAGAGGTCGGGTGGGGGAAACCCTGTAACCCGTGGGGACGCTCTACCGTGTAGGGGTCTTCGCGAGACTCTCCCTCTCTGGCTGCCCAGGTAATTCTCAGGTGGACGATCTTTCTGATCAAGGGGTCCATCTGCCCCGCACCACTATAGTCACCCAACACATTTTTGGGTGCCTTGATTGGGTCCAGCACCTTCTAAACTTACCTCTTCCAACTGTGCATGTACGGAAGGAGGTCTCTAAGACCACCCTTAAGACCTCCTTTAGAAATTCGCTCTCGTCAAGGCCAAGCCTCAACGCCCGTGTTTGTGCAGAAACACCCTCACATTATTCTCTCTTCTGAACCAAGTTCTTCTTCTTCTCCCATCATGGCTCAGCCAGTTGAGGAAGAAAATAATCTGGAACACCAGCTCCAGCGACTCAATGACCTCTTCCAAAACTTCGTGCACCCACCACAGCGTCCTATGATGCGGGACCACTACAATCCTGCTGCGGTGGCCATTGAGCCTCGAGTCAGAATCCCGACTGGAGGACCTGATTCCGAACTAAAGCCTAACATGATTCATGCTATACCTAAATTCCATGGGCTTAATTCTGAAGATCCCTTCCAGCACATCAAACAGCTAAAGCATCTGGCCCACACTTTTGGATCAGATGCGCAAAATCGGGATATTCTTCTCATGAAGATGTTCTCCTTTTCTCTTATGGACAAGGCCGCCCATTGGTATCAAACTCAGACCCGGCCGATCAACACTTGGGAAGAACTTCAATCCGAGTTTTTGAAAAAGTTCTTTCCCGTTGGTCGGACCAACGCCTTGCGCCATCAGATTACACACTTCACTCAACAATCAGGAGAACCTCTTCATGAGGCATGGGATCGTTTTCAGGATCTCATGAGAAAGTGCCCCCATCACGGAGTTCCTAAATGGGAACAAGTCCAATCTTTTTACCAGGGACTCCGTGAGGACATCCGCCTTTTCGTCAATGCAACTTGCGGAGGAAACATCATGGGTCAACATGAAGACACCGTATGGGAGATTCTCGAAAACATGTGCGAGAACTCCATCAACAATGACTCCATGGGATTATTCGACAGGACGAATACCTGCGCAGCGACGAATCTTAAGGGAGCACATGAGACGCAGGGCCTGTCCGCATCAGTCGACCTGGAATTAATGGCCAGTCGATTGGACAAGGTCTCAATCATTGAAAAGAAGGTGGATGAGCTGACTCGGCACTTGCAGCGAGCCACCTCCGCGCGTAACTCCTTTGCACAACCTCCTTCCACACAGGAGACTGTGCAAAACATCCTCCACCTATCTTCCCCTGGGATGGATCCATATCCATCCCCATCTGATTCTTGGACTGGAAGATCATCCGATCCTTTCTACACCAGCCGGGGGAACTCCATTCCTCCTTTCCCTGATTCTCAGGAGGTTCCTCAGACCTGCGAGGACATCAACGCCATCCAGAACGACCCATTCTCCAACACTTACAACCCTGGATGGCGAAACCATCCCAATTTTCAGTGGGCGGGAAATTCCCAAACCCAAAGACCACCTTTTCAGTCCCGCCCACAGCCCTCTCATCACTACCAGCCGCCTCAGCCTCAGCCCAACCCTACATATCCATCAGGGCCAAATCAGGATCAAATGTCCCTAATCCTTCAGACTCTGGCTGACATTCAAAAAACGAATGCGGCTATTCAAAAATAGCACAAGGACGAGCTTACAGAAGTTAAAACTCAACTGGCTCAGTTGGCAAATTCTCGCCAACCAGGCACACTCCCCTCCCAACCTCTTCCTAACCCAAATAACGTGCCAACCCAGAAGCGCGTTATGAATCCAAATTTAGGCCACGCCCAATGGATTTATCAGGCTCCTACTGCTCCATCTCCAGACGAGATGGAAGCCTCAACTTCTTATGCGGGATTTCAGCAGCAGCCACCCCTCCTACCAAACCCAAGCCAAAATCAGGCCGGATTAAATTCTGTAACAACACGTAGTGGTAAAACAACTCAAGACCCGCATTATCCAAACCACTCCAAGCCTGATAACCATGACCCTAGGATAGTTATCCAAGGTACCGCTGTTCCAGATCCACAACCTGGACCTATCCTAGAAGAACCAACCAAGATCCCGTTTCCCGAGGCCCTGACCAAGGGAAAGAAGACCACCAAACCCGTGGCCCCTGAGGAGGACCTGGTCAAGCTCTTTGAGCAGGTCCACATAAACATCCCCTTGATGGATGCAATCCGCCACGTACCAGCTTACGCACGATTTCTAAAGAATATATGTACACCCCAGCGTAAGCCGCGAACCAAGGGAGGGAGCCCAATTTTTCTGTCAGAGCAAGCCAGCTCTGTAATCCTTAGTAGACTCCCACCCAAGGCAAAAGATCCTGGAACTCCCCTGATTTCCTGTAAGATAGGTGGTACCCAATTTGATAGAGCATTGTTAGACTTGGGTGCATCCATAAACCTGATACCCACATCCTTACTTGACCATCTAGAAGAATATGAGCTGAAACCAACCGAGGTGACATTACAATTAGCAGATCGATCTATAAAGTCACCAAAAGGGATTCTCGAGGATGTTATCGTGAAAGTGCGGGATTTCTATTTTCCAGTGGACTTTATAGTCTTAGATATGGATGCACCTGAGAACCCTAGGGATACACCAATCATTCTAGGGAGACCTTTCTTGGCTACTGCTAGAGCCAACATCAGCTGTGAGGAGGGCCAAATAGAGCTTAAGTTTGGAGATCAAACATTGAAAATTGATATATTTAAGGCCCAACAAGGAATTAATTGCGGCGTCATCGAACAAATTTGTGACATCAAGACTTTGGTTGATGAATCACACCTCCAGAATGACTCGATTATGCCTCATCAACCACAGAAGGATCTTGACCCGCAAACAGAGGAGTCGAATCCAGATATGAACAACCCAGTAACTCCCACCCTTGAACCTCACATCTATACTGAACCACCCGCTGCTGCTGAAAACCCCATCCTCGAACTGAAACCCCTTCCTGCTCACTTGAAATACGTATTTTTGGGTTCTAATCAGACCTTTCCGGTGATTATCAATTCCAACCTCACTCCTGAACAGGAATCCCGTCTGATTATTGTCCTCCAGCAACATCGCAGAGCCATCGGATGGACTCTCGATGATCTGACTGGAATAAGTCCCTCTTATTGTACTCATCATATCTATTCAGAAGAGGGCACACGACCTTCTCGTGAAATGCAGAGACGCTTAAACCCCAATCTGCAGGAGGTCGTGAAAAAGGAGATCATTAAATGGTTAGATGCCGGAATCATCTACCCGATCTCCGATAGTCGTTGGGTGAGCCCAATTCAGGTCGTGCCCAAGAAGGCAGGACTCACCACTATAACGACTGAGACCGGAGAAATCATTCCTACCCGATTAGCCAACTCGTGGAGAGTCTGTATAGATTACCGTCGACTCAATTCCTCCACGAAGAAGGATCATTTCCCACTACCCTTCATTGATCAAATTCTCGAAAAACTAGCGGGAAATAGGTTCTTCTGCTTTCTTGACGGGTACTCCGGTTATAACCAGGTGGCAATCCATCCTAAGGACCAAGAAAAGACCACGTTCACCTGCCCCTTCGGAACATACGCTTTCCGAAGGATGCCTTTCGATCTTTGCAATGCACCCGCTACTTTTCAGCGATGCATGCTTGCCATATTCTCAGATATGGTAGGTGATTATCTGGAAGTCTTCATGGATGACTTTTCAGTTTTCGGAGCATCATTCGACGATTGCCTCCAACACTTGGTCCAGATACTCAGGCGGTGCATCGATGTGAATTTGGTTCTTTCCTGGGAAAAGAGCCATTTCATGGTGCCTGAGGGAATTGTCCTGGGACACTCAATTTCGGAGAAAGGTATCCATGTGGATCGAGCTAAGGTTAATCTGATTTCTCACCTTCCTATGCCTAGCTCGATCAGGGACATCCGATCCTTTTTAGGGCATGTCGGTTTTTATCGACGATTTATCCCTGATTTTTCAAAAATCGCACGCCCCCTCACCACACTTCTCTCCAAGGATGTTCCCTTCGAAATTTCCAAGGAATGCACTCAAGCATTTGAAATCCTGCGTGACCGAGTCACCCAAGCCCCGATCCTACAGTCCCCTGATTGGTCTCAACCCTTTGAGATCATGTGTGATGCATCCGACTTCGCTGTAGGAGCGGTTTTGGGACAGAAAAATGACAAGAAACCTGTGGTCATTTACTACGCCAGCAAAACACTCGATGAGGCTCAGCGTAACTATACGGTTACTGAGAAAGAGCTGCTAGCTGTAGTATTTGCCCTAGAAAAGTTCAGATCGTACCTTCTGGGTTCCCGTGTCATCATATACTCGGATCACACAGCTGTGAGGCATCTCCTTGCAAAGAAGGACGCGAAACCTCGATTAATCCGATGGATCTTGCTGTTGCAAGAATTTGACCTTGAGATTCGCGACAAAGCGGGAAAGCAAAACGTGGTAGCTGATCACTTGTCCTGTCTTCCTTCTGAAATAATTGACCCTTCCGGACCCATCACTGAGCATTTTCCCGATGAGCACCTGCTGACTATTGGTACTAGCCTTCCGTGGTTTGCTGATATAGTAAATTACTTGGCATCTCATCAGACCCCGTCCGATTGGCCGAAGGCCAAGAAAGACAAATTACGCTCCGATGCCAAGTATTACATTTGGGAAGACCCGTACCTCTTCCGCATAGGTGCCGATCAGATCATCCGGAGATGTGTCCCGGAAGGGGAATTCAACAGTATCCTCTCTTTCTGCCATGACCAGGCATGCGGTGGCCATTTTGCCAGGCATAAAAACGCATCAAAAGTCCTCCAGTGCGGCTTTTACTGGCCCACACTGTTCAAAGACGCATACAATCACTGCAAGGCATGCAGTCATTGCCAGACTTTGGGCAACATGAGCCATCGCGACATGATGCCTATGCAACCGATTCTAGTATGCGAAATCTTTGATGTTTGGGGGATTGATTTTATGGGCCCCTTTCCTGTTTCGGATGGTTTCGAATACATTCTGTTGGCTGTGGACTACGTGTCCAAATGGATCGAAGCCATACCGACCCGAACCTGTGATCACAAAATCGTTCTCAAATTCATTCATCAACACATTTTCTCAAGGTTCGGGATTCCTCGTGCAATAATCTCTGATGGGGGGACCCATTTCACAAATGCTCAGTTTAGGTCACTGATGACCAAATACGGGGTGTCTCACCGAATCTCTACTCCTTACCACCCCCAAACTAATGGTCTAGCTGAGCTGTCCAATCGGGAGATCAAGAAAATCCTGCAAGTCACTGTTCGACCTGACAGGAAGGACTGGTCGTCCCGACTTCCGGAAGCACTGTGGGCCTATAGGACCGCCCACAAAACCCAATTAGGCATGTCTCCCTTTAGACTGGTGTACGGAAAGGCATGCCACCTTCCCGTCGAACTGGAGCATAAAGCCTATTGGGCAGTACGGAACTGTAATCTAGATCTTTCCAAGGCTGGGACCCACAGAAAACTCCAAATCAGCGAGATCGATGAATTACGCATAGACGCGTACGAGAACTCGCAAATCTACAAGGAGCGGGTTAAAGCCTTCCACGACAAACACATCTCGAGAAAGATCTTTCATCCTGGTCAAAAGGTCCTACTCTTTGATACCCGACTCAAACTCTTCCCAGGAAAACTGAGATCTAAGTGGGTCGGACCATATTTGGTCCGACAGGTTTTTGGAAATGGAGCAATCGAAATCAGTCCACTCAGCCACGATTCTGAACCTTTCATCGTGAACGGTCAGAGACTCAAGCCGTTCATCGATGTAACTTCTACTGATTTGGCTGAGGCATCTTATATCCTCCTTTCCCCTTGAGCTTATTGCGCCCAGCCGATGGCGTAAAACTCAGCGCTTAACGGGAGGCAGCCCGTCATTCTCTTTGAAAACCTGAAACTTGTTCTGACACCTTTTAGCACTCGAAGTTCACCCTTGTAGACAGCCGACCCCAACTCAGATGCTTGCATCTGGGATTTGAAATCGTCCGCAAAAATTCAACCCGACCCATCCACTCATCCAAATTTCTGTCTTAAGGAATGAACTAAGACCCCCTAGGTTACAATGAGGACATTGCAAATCTTAGGCATGGGGGGGTATGAAAGTGCAAAACTTGTAAGAAAAGGTTTCAAACAAAAAATTCACATATGCCAAAAAAAAAAACCATAAAAATTAATTTTTCGAAAAAGAATAAGAGGAAAAGAGGAGAAGGAAATTTTGTGAAGGAGAAAAGAATCAAAATGAAAAAGGAGCACAAAATTATGAGAAAAAGTGATAGTCATTAGTAAGGAACTAAGGAATTAACCTAAGTTCTAGACTTCATTCAAGAAAAGTGCACAAAGAGATTAGTAAAGAATGCAAACCTTAGGCATTCTTGAATAGACTCTTAGTACCCATTAAGATCTGGACACTCCTCAAGAGGTTGAGGAAAATGAAAAGCTGAAGTATTAGGTCTAAGGCTTAGGGAGTATTCGGCCTCGTTAACTAATTTTTGGTTTACGGGACTCAGTAACCTAAGCACCCTAACCTCACACACAGCCTGGTTCAGTAAGCGTAAAAATCAGAATCACGCAGAAGCGTCGCAAAAAATTCTGAAAAGAACACCTAGAATAGGAGCGGCCGATCAACACAAGTTGATTTGGACGAGTTCCCAGCGCGAAGAGGCGGGAAATCCCCTCGAAGATGCGTAACAAAATATCATCTCCTCGGTGCTTGTCTCTTAGGATATTTACATATCCTACTGGGGGCATGTAAGCACTCTGCTGGTTCAGATTCCATGGATGGCATTATCTCGAAGTGTCAATTGCCAGGGTCTGGATTCGGCCACGGAACACCATGGATGGGATTATCTCGAAATCTCAATAGCCAGGGTTCCGGGGGTTGCCATGGGCGGTGCTATCTCGAAGCATCGATCGCCAGGAACCCTTGAGGATTGAGGATGGGAGCAAGGAATCTGATACAGACCGTGTTGAAAAGCCAATCCTAGGCTAGAACTAAAAAGAAAAAGAGAGAGAAAACTCTCCAAACAGAAAAACTTTCTATCTCTCTCTTACAAAACGCACTGCGAACTGAGCCAGGGCTAAAATCATTTCAAGCACGGGTGCTTTAACCACGAAGTCCAATAAACCTTAGGTTAGTTCTTGTGGACCTTAAAAACCTTTGCTAAAAGACTGAGGCTAAGGCTAGACAGATTTGGATCTTGATTGGTACTAGAGTACCTTTTAGGCCTATGGTCAGCATTCTAACCTAATCTATGCTCAAATAAAAAAGGGCACTTATCTAAAACTATTAAAAACTTCATGGTCTAGAACAGGGGTTGAAACCTTAAGTTTTTGCTAAGGGACTAGCAAAAGCTAGGCATGGGGGTATGATGAGAACCTCATCATGAGCCATAACTAGCTCATTTTGACCTAATACAAAGGATAAAAGCTCCTACATATCTCAAGGAAACGCTTAACTCAGAGAATTCTGAGTTTGAGAAGAAAACAAGTCATAAGGGGTAAAAAATGCAATTTTACCAGTATAATCTGCATACAGGGTAATTCAGGGCCCAAACATAGGTCAAAGCAGCTTAATAAGAATAAAAGTGGGATGAGATGATCTAGCAAGGGCTACAGCACTTCCAAGAAACTAAATGATAATCTGCAACCCTAAAACAACCCACTTCAATTCACAAGGTTTGAGGCAAAGTAAAAATAGAATAAACCCTCTAAAATTCATAGAAAAATAATCTCTAGGGTTTAGAACCTTCAATTTGGCCTTCAGAACCCATTTTGACCTACATTGAGAACCATGCCCAATTAATAACTTAATTTGGGTTTTTGCGTAAATTGACCGGTCAAACAAGGTTTAATATAGAAATGAAATTCACCATCAGATTCCTTAGGTCCTAATTAATCATGTATAAAAACTTGAGCCTAAGAAGAAACCTCCTTAACCGACTTTACACTTTGGTCCTCATATATTTACTCTTTGGCCCTCAACTTTTGAACCCTCGCATTTTGGCCCCTAACTCCCCTTCGTTCTTTGCGATCAGGTCCCCCCTGCAAAACCTGCCAGCACCATGCTCCGGCGACCTTGCGCGGAGCATGGCGCCGCGCAGGGTGAGGGGGGGAACCTGGCAAGTAAACCGGGGGTGCCCTGCGTCGTCAGCTGTCGCAGGGACACCCCCTTGGTCGTTGTAACCCACCATACCGGCCGTGCGAACGCACGGACGGTATGGGTCTCCATCTCCGGCGTCCTCCGGCGAGGGAGACACGTCGTCTCCCTCCGCCTTCCTCCCTATTTTGATCCCTATAAATACCCCCCGTTGCTCCACCGACCGGGGCAGCTCGGATCTGACGAAGAAAACCCCCAACGTTCCTCTCTTCTCTCTCCGGCAGACGCTCACCAGCTCCGGCGGTTCTTCCCCCTTCTCCTCTTCGCCCTGCCGCAATACCAGCAGCAGAGACTTCCTCCCCTGCTCTTCCCGCGCCACGCCGCACCCAGCTGGCGCCTCTCCGGCTCTCTGCTCGCCGCCGCCCCTTTCCCTGAGCATCGTCTTCTCCGGCGACAGTCGACACGACTGTCGCCCTGCTACTCCCCCTTCGTCCCTGCAAGTAAGCTAGAACTACTCCCCTTCTTCTCCTCTTTCTTTCCCCGCTTTCAATTTATTCAATTAAGCCCTCGACCGACCCTGACCATCATCACCCCCTTCGTCTCCGGCCACCCTCCGGCGAGATGCTCCCGTCGCTCCACAGCCTCACACACCTCGCCGACCCTCACCGAACCTCCGCCTCATCACACTGAGCACCCCCCACCCCTTCACTGCCACTCCACACCTCCGTAACGCTTCCCCCAACAAACCCATCCTCCGACCCACAGTCCGACCTAGGGCAGCCCTTGCACGTCGCCCCACGCCTCGCCACCACCCACACGAGCTTCGCCGCACCCTGGCGAAGCTCCCGGCACCTTCTGATTAGGCCGAGAGGCCGTTTTCTGTGAACAGGCCACCCGCCCTCCGCCGCCATTGCCGTGCAGAAGGAGCTGCTTCCGCCTGCAGCTACAGGCGCGCCACGCTCAGCGCCACGCCCAGATTCGACTCCCAGGCCTTGCGAGGCGTTTCGACAAAACACCAGGCTCGCAGCTAAGGCAGAAGGCTTCGCGTGACACCGCGATCGCCCGCGTCTTTCCCCGCTGCGGGCGCGCAATTGAGGTGGGACATTTAGTCCCACCTCGGAAAAGTCTGAAGAGGCGCAGCGATATAAGACGCAAAAGTGCTGGAGGCTTACTGCCTCAGCACACGGGGTGAGGTCCCCTTCACCCGCCCGGTTACCCGGTCTCGTCCGCGCTCACGCCCCGCGGACCTGACCTGACCCGACCCGACTTAGACTGACCTGCACTCCTCGCCCACCACGCACACCGGTGGGCCTGGACCCGGGCGCGACCCGTACCCGACTACCCGGCAGCTCTGGGAGAGCTTTCCCAAGAGTGGTTTCAGAGAGAGAGAGACGCGGGGGGAGAGGGTAGAGTAGGTTTTGCCTCTGACGTAAAACTCTGAAGTGTGCAGGCACAGGTGAAGAAGAAGGACCGCGGAAGAAGAAGGAAGCTGAGGGAGACACTGTAGCAACAGGCAGTTTAAGTCGTCTGATTTGGAAATTAGACGACGTCCTGAAGAAAAAAAAGAGAAAGAAGGAGGGGCGACGTCCTGACTGGAAAAAGAAAATCTGAAGAACATCAGAAGAAGGCGAGGCAGAGGAGAACACAAAAGAACAAGGGAAGATCTGAAAGAAGAAAAACAAAGAAGAAAGAAGAAGATCTGAAGAAAGACAGAAGAAAAAGGAAGAACAGCTGGAACAAGAAGAAGAGCATCACCACTGCAGAAGAAGAACATCACCTCTGCAGACAAAGAAGAAGAAGATCTGAGACGAGGAGAAACAAAGAAAAAAAAAGACACCAAATTCTTTCTCTCTCTTTGTTTATTTTTGTAAAAGAAACATGTATATCTCTAGAATACAACTTGCTCCCTGAGTTCGACCTCGGGAACTCTTTTCCGAGTAAAAAAATTTATATATTTGAAATGATGGCAACAACTGGCTATATTACAACGACATAACAATAAAACCCGGTTATCTCTCGAAGCCATCGTTATCATTGAGCAGTTAAACTCTCCCCTGGAATAATCTTGCAATCTTTACAAGATAAACGATCCCTTCTTCTCAAAGCAAAGTAATCGATTTGCATTCTTGTTAAGCCACTTTTATAGGTAATCAAATGCTCTTCCCATTTTTTGAAGAAAATATTTGCTATGAAAAGTTCATAAGCCAAAGCAAAATCAAGGAATGTCTTCCCTTCTTCATTCCTAACACCAAAACCATGATTTCTATGCACTCCTACATACTCTAAAGCATCTTTTCCCACATGCCTATTTAAATCTCCACCCAAGCAAATCATTTCTGTCTGTGGGATTCCTTGAATTATCATATCAAGCTCTCCCCAAAATTTGTTCTTTATTCTTTCCTCTAGACCAACTTGAGGTGCATAAACTGAAATGACATTCAAGATCTCTTCTTCTAAGATTAAATTTATCAAAATAATTCGATCACCTAATCTCTTAACCTCAACCACGCTCTCCTTCAAATCCTTATGAATTATAATACCCACGCCATTTCTACCTTTGTCCCTTCCTGAATACCAAAGTTTGAAACCTGTTCTCTCGATTTCCTTTGCTTTTTCACCAACCCACTTAGTCTCTTGAAGGTAAAGAATTTGAACCCTTCTCCTTACCATTGTATCCACAATCTCCATGAGCTTGCTGGTCAAGGTACCAATATTCCAACTACCGAATCTCAGCATTCTTTGTGACACACTTCAATGACGAAGTGGTGGAACTAGCTTCTTTACTCACATGCGTTCCTCATGCGAGAACCCTTGCTCATTTTGGACTACATCTGGGCGGAGATGTAGCGGAACTAACTTCTTTACTCGCATGCGTTCCTCATGCAAGAACCCTTGCTCATTTTGGACTACATCCGGGCGGCGATGTAGCAGAACTAACTTCTTTACTCGCATGCGTTCCTCATGCGAGAACCCCTGCTCATTTATCACTACACCCGGGCGTCGATGCAGCGCATCGCAATTAGGGAACGCCCCAACGAAATCAGAGTGTTTGCTAGAATCCATGTTTAAAGATCCAACAAATTTTACGCTGGCTGTCGGCTACCTAATGATAAACGCCAGTTTATCATCATTCTTATGCATTAAAACAAACCTAGCTCTTAGGATTTTACTCCGCAAACGGGTTTTTGGGCTGCATTTAGGCATAAATTAGGATAGGCATGCATTGCATTTTTTATTGTCGTTTTAATGTGTTTTTGTGAGTGTTAGGGATGTACAGATGCACAGATCCCTAAAACCCTAGCACTCAAGAAGGCAAATGGTGAAGGAGAAGCCCAGACTAGCTAGAACTCAGCCTAATCCAGCTCACCTCAGCTTGATCCAGCTCACCTCAGCTTGATCCAGCTCACCGCAGCTGGAACCTAACTTACTTGAACTAGGGTTAGCTCATCCCAGCTCCATTCAGCTAATCTCAGCTGGATAGCATCTCAAGAGAGTTCATCTTAGCTCACCCTAGCTCAAGTCAGCTCAGATCCAGCTCAACTTAGCTGAGTCTAGCTCATCTCAGCTCTCACTAGTTCACAGGGAGCTCTAGCTAGCTCAGCTGAGTTGACAGGAGTTCACCCCAGCTCAGATCCAGCTACATTCAGCTCCACTCAACTCCAGCCAGCTGAAGAAGAATTCATCTCAGCTCAGGAAGCTCAAGTCCAGCTCCCGGGGACTCAGCTTAGCTCAACTCAGTTGAGCTAAGCTACCTTAGCTGCCTCAACCAGCTTGATTCTCCCTGGGAGCACCAGACCTAGCTCACCTCAGCTCATTTTGGTAGAAGCTAGCTCACTTTAGCTTCGCTTAGCAACTAGCAAAGAACTAGCAAGCTAAGCCAGCTAGAGTAGCCCCATGCCAGCCTCTTCAGCAGCAGCCAGCTCCAGCTCCAACTCCAGACTTCTTCTCCTCAGCTCCTTCCTCCAAACCCTAGCTCCAACATCTTCTCCTCTACTCCTCCATTAGCTAAGCTAGCTTAGCTTAGCTTAGCTTAACTATGCTCCAACTTCCTTGGTTTGTACCACCCCAAAAACCAACCTACCAACTCCACCCAACTAGCTCCACCTAAGCTCCACATAAGCTAACCCACTTGGCACCAACCTAACCTACCCACCACCTCCAAAAGACACCTAAAAGTGGCGCCAAAAACTACCCATAACCACCCCTTAATGGTGCCACTTTTCCCTCCAAAATCCCCCCTCATCTCCACCACACAATCCCCCTTGAATCCATCTCCACCATCCACCTAACTCCCCTTCTAGAAGACCCCATGTTGGCGCCAACATGGGGGTGTCTCTCCACCACCAAAAGACACCAACACCACCATAACCACCCCCTTTAACACCCCTTGGGTTGGCGCCAACTCACCCTAGCCATAGGATCACCAACCACCCTCATCCTTCCTTCCTAGCCCTCCATTTCAAGGGGCACCTTAACCCCCCATCCTATTCTATAAAAAGCCACCACCTACCACCATTTTGGGGCATCCTCCCTTAGTATATTTTTCTACCTAAACCACCTATACCTACGGCCAAGAAGAAGGAGTAGAGAAGGAGATTAAAGGGGCACATCACCAGCCCCTTTGGTGCCTTCTTCTCCCCACTCTCTTCAACTTGAGCCACGCCATGGAGGAGGACTCTTCCACTTCAAGGAGGACGGCCAGGCAAAGGAGAAGGACTTAGGGTGGACGTCCACCCTTGGAGAGAAACTTAGGGCACGCCCCCCTAGGGCTTGCCTTGAAGGACATCACCTTGGCGGAGCACTGCAAGGAAGGAGTTGAAGGACTCTTTTCAAGATTGGGAGCCACCAACCTTGGAGCAAGAAGCCCTCTTCTTCACCATCTATCTAGAGGATTTGTGTTTTCTTTTCTTATTTTCATTTTTCTAGTAGTACAAGCTTTCCTCTACTAGGCCTTTTGTAAAACACTTTATCAATTATCTAGTTGCCTTCTTTGCAATTTTTTTTGTTTGCATTTCTATTAGCTTATTTTCAGCATTCTTCACTCCCTCTCCCTAATTATTCTAGGCCTCCACTTGCCTAGAGTGAGCTTAGGGAGAGGCTCTACTTGCCACATAGAAGTAGTATTTAAATTGAAGTGTAAATCACTTTTCCCGCCATCAGTTCGCATGTTGCCTTAGCTTAAAACCAAAAAAAAATGATATATTGAAAAAAAAAATACCAAAAAGAAAGTTGAGATTTATATTCCTAGCAAGAGAATCAATTTTGCAACCATATTGCCTCCTTGGACGACCCTAGATACTTCCCTATCTAGGATTATAAATTTAAGAGCGAAAGCGGATTCGCGTGTTACAACGACATTAAAAACCCGCTTTTACAAATCACGCGTATTTCACTATCACCTAATGCAACCCTCCTCCTTTACCCGAGCTTGGGATCGGAAATGAAAAGGCACACGAACCTCAACATAGGCGGAGTTGCCTCAATAAAATAATAATAAATAAAAAATCAAATTCTGTGGCAATGGCAGTGAATGTAAATTTTAATATCAGAGGAAACAGAGTATTTGCTCTCTCTCATCCTCGTGAGAGAGAGAGAGAGCACCGACGGGCTGTGGATGGGCTAGGGAGGTCAGCGAGGATGAGGGCTATCCGATGGAGGCCGCGACGTCGACGGAGATGGCCAGAGGTGACCGGCCGGCGAAGGAGAAGTGGCGGCGGTGGAGAGGTTGTTGCTGCTGCGCGTGCTTAAGAGGGGTGCGCTGAAGATGGCGCGCGTCGGCAGGCGGTGCTGCGGCAGTGGTGAAGGCGCCTGCAAGAGGGTTTTGGTGTGCGCGCACCTGCGGGTGCCTTTCTGCAGGGTGTTGGCGCTGGAGAGCGCGGTGGTCGCTGGTGCGATGATGGCAGGAAGATGCCTGTAGCGCTTGCAGGGGCACGGCTGCAGGCGCGTGGTGGGGAGCCTGTAGATGGGCGGTGCCTGCAGGGGGGCGCTGTGGTGTGCGCAGTGCTAGTGCCTACAGGAGGGCTGGAGTAGGCAGAGGTGAGGGCGAGGCTGAGGCGCGCAGTGGGGTGTCTGCGGTTGCAGTGCCTGCAGTAGGGGGTGCGCCTGCGGGGCGGCACTGGAGGGTGGAAGTGAAGCGGGCGCGCCTGCAGTGAAGGGGAGCACACCTGTGGGCTGGCTAGAGATGAGCACGCGCATACGGAGAGGGTGCGCCTGTGGGGAGGCGCTGGAGGGTGAGGCTACAGGCGCACAGTGGGGAGCCTGCAGATGGGCGTGCGCCTGCGGGGTGGCGCGCACGCTTGTCACAGTGCACACTTGGGGTTACCCACTCTCTCTGGATGATCTCCTCTCCTCTTTCTCCGCCTCCTCTTTTAACTCCTCTACTTTGCGCGTGCGTGAGTTAAGGGATTTTCAAATCCCTTAACTACTTCTGGCCGGTGGCTGTTGAGGGTGCCCGGAGGATGGGGAAAAGAACAGCCGCCGGTTATTTGAAAGGGTAATTTACCCTTCCCTCCCCATTCTTTTGCCAATTATTTTTCTTGCACATTAAGAGAACATATTAAGTTATAGAATAGATGTAAACCTAAATCATGATGCATGCAAACATTCTATTACTTAATATAATTATTAACAACCCTAAAAGATACAATTAAAGTTACTTAGGCGTACTATTAGTCCATTAAAATAGACTCATCACTCGCCTCCTTGGGAATGGCTTCCAAGGTCCAACCAAGTGAGGTCTAAGTGACCTCCTTCCTTGCATACACCACCCAACCCCTAGGTTGGTGTAGCCAAGCTAGACAAGGCTAAGGCCCTGTCAATCAGATGGTCCTTATGAATCAGATGATCGGATTTTTCATTTTAGGTTTTAATTCCTGAAGAACATTCATCGTACAACCGACTGAAAGCGATTCCTGCCCCTTGGCTAACCTAGCCAAGAGGTTGAAAGCACCCAGTAGTACGACAACGAATTCGAGTTTTATTTTGTGTTTTAAAAGTTATTTTAGCCCGTTTTCTTCAGTTGGGGTATTCTCTTGGTGAGTGGCCCACAAGGTGACCAACTCATCAGCTAAGTACTAGACTTGACTAAGTCTAGGTTAGCCCAAATGTGGTCTCTAAGTTGTAACCCTAAAGAATTAACCTAAGGTTCATGCAATTCCAGGGTTTTGTTATGTTTCAGCAGACCACAAAATAAAACTCATTCTTTGACAACAGTTGGAATCCAATTAACCTGAAATTTGGTGAGTAGATTCCTCTTTCAATTATATTTTCAAATAATTTTTTTTGGAATTTTTACTGTTTCAACAGAATTTTTAGAGATTTTTGAATGTTAGACGGTCAGATTTGGAATTTTGACCCCTGGTTGGTTTTTTCACATTGAAACAGTATCAATTGACCTTCAAAAATTCAATAAAAATATGGAAAATAAAGAAAATGAGATCAGCTTTAAAACCCCACCATTTTTAGTCAAAACAGATTCGTGGATCGCTCAGAATTGCTTTTTGAAATTTAAAAAATCTCAAATCTGGGTTAGTTTGACCCCCTTGCACTTCACAAATTTTTAAAAATTATATACTTGGAATGTTTCCAAAAGAATGATTTCGTTTGAAAGATGGTTTGAAAATAAAAGTTTGGCCCGAATTTCAGAATTTTTTGCTTACTAATTTTTTGGCAAACGAATTTTTAAATCAGACTTTGAAATCTGGCCGAAAATTAGAGAATGGTGAAAAGGCTTTTAAAGAGGGCTTTGGGTTTGAAATCCAAGCTTTCCACCAAATTTTTTTTTTTTCAAAAACTTTTGCACATTTTTTATTTCAAAAAGGAAATTTTTTTCTTTAAGGGATTTCAATTTTTTTTTTCTTCTTTTTTCAAACTACCTAGGGTTAAAAAAGAAACCTACTCTAGATTTTTTTGATTTTTTTCACGAAAATGAATACATTTTTTTTTTCAAAGGAAATTGCTGGAAGTAAATCTAATCCTAGGGTTCAAAAGAAAGCCTAATCTAAGAGAAGAAGATGTGCACCTGGATTCCTTTTCCGCGCTCGTTGTGTACGCAGATCCTGTTCTTTTTCTGTTTTTCCTGCACATCCAGAAACAAAGTAGAGGCAAATTTGTTAGTGATAAATTAAAAGATCGAAATCAAGAAAAAAATGACATTGCCTCCTCGGCAACGGCGTCATTTATTTGGCAGTCGTAGAGCATGTTTTTGATAAGAAAAGCATCATAGTATAGTGCGCAATACGATCAAACAAAAATATTTTCTAAAGATAACGAGACTTTGAGTCCCGATCGTTCATCTCTGGGAGGCGTTTGTTTTAATTCTGAATTCGATATTTTATTTCTCTACTTTGATTAAAATCGCACGCCGGTTTCCAGTCTTCAGATTAAGATTTCGCCACTTCTATTATGAACCCTGATTACTTTTACATGTGTCAAATAGATCACAAAGGTGAAAGTGTGAGTTTCGGTGCGCACAATTCCAGTGAGGTGGTGGTTGTTTACTGAAAATGCATCTATAGTTAGATTTTCTATATTTTCTGGAAATGACATGCTTCTTGTGAAATATATAAGTGAAAAATACGTAACTTGAATCTCGCAGAAAAGATGGCAACCAATAAGCTCATGGTGATTTCAAACATAGAGGTATATATAAAAATGTATCTTTTATTCATTCATTCAGAGAAGTGTTTGCAACAGGAAATGTAGAGGAAAGCTTGTATAGGAATGCTTGAAAATGTAAATCTAGCTACCAGAAAATGATCGCATGCAAGAATCTACGGGGGGATTTTGCATGCATCATTGGGGGAGAATAAGGACTACACTACTAAGCAGTAAATAGAAGCAGTAAATGTAAAGAGCTAGCTACTAATCTATCAGAAAGTGAGGGCATTCGGAGGTGGGCTCCGATGGCCTTGGAGTGGTTGAGAAGAGAATGAGGGGCGGCCAATGGAGCTTAGGCTGGCCCTTGGAGAGAGGTTGGAGGAGTGATCCATCATCCTGGTGTGGAGATGGTGTCCTTCATGGTGGTGCCCAACTCGTGGAGGTGGAGTGGATGGAAGTGGCTAGCCTAAGTGGAGGTGGATGTGAATGGAGCCAAGCATGTATGGCCAAGAGTGGATGAGAGCAAATGGCCACCACTTAGGTCTTTTTATAGACCTAAGGGAGTCTCTCTAGAGAAGTGTGGAACTCTCGAGAGAGAGTCCAAGAGTGGCTGGCCAAGAGAGAGAGAGGTGGTTTCTTAGATCCACCATTTTTGGATCTAAGAATTGAATGCCTCTTGGTTGCTAAATTTGGCAACCAAGAGTTGGCGCCACTCTAAGAGAGTTCTAGAGAACTCTAGAAGAGTGTGTGTGCATGAATGTGTGTGTGTGTGTGTGGTCATGCCCTAGGTGTCTAAGAGGTCTAGGTTAGGTCCTAAGTGGTTTAGGTAGGTGTATGCCTTGAATTAGGGTTGCAAACCCTAATTGCTAAGGGGAAATTGCAATTAAACTTAACCTAAGTTTAATTGAATGAGTGTGAACCTAATTGAGAGTGAAATAACTCAATTAGGTTGGGTTTAGGTCAGTTGGACTCTCACTAAGTTCAATTAGACTTGCGTGGGTTGAGATCTGAGCTCAATTGGACTCAATGAGTCCAATTAGCTTAGGTGATGGTAATTGACTTTGATCTAAGTCAATTGGGTTTGGTGAGGGCCTAATTATGTCCTTAGGGAGGTATAGAGGTGATGTACTAGGGTTAGAACACCTTAATTTAGGTTCCTATAGGGTTGGAATTAGGTCTAGGGAGCTAGAGATCCAAGATCAAGGCTTGGATCTCAAAACAGGTACTGGAGACCAGTTCCAGACATCCAAAAACATGATCAGATGACTTATACTCAAAAATCAAAAGTCCAGACTTCAATTCTGGACGTCCAATTTGAGTCAGGGGGAAATCTAGGTTCTGTTTTGGGTATTCTTCAGAAGTTGGATGTCTGACAAAGTGTCTGGACGTCCAATAACACTGCAGAAGTGGGTTTAAGGTGTGCGGGAGTTGGCTAAGGATTCTGGACATCCTATAACTTATATGGACGTCCAGATAAGGGTTGGAACTAGGGTTTTGGGCCTTCCTAGGGTGCTGTGACCTAATCTAAGGGTGGCTAAGGCTTGGGGGAAGTCTCTAGGCTATCCTAGGGCTAGGATGGACCTAAGCTCTTCACATTTTACTACTTTATTCCTACTTAATAAAATAGCAAACCTTAACTCCCTTACATCATTATTCCTACATCTAATATAAGTCTTCTGCTCTAGCTCTGCTGCAACCCCCTTATTCCTGATCCAACTTCAGATCCAGCTCCAGATCTAGCTCCTAATCAGCTTATTGCCTACAATCAACATAATGCACTTAATCAACACATTATAGCATTATTTTATGCATGGCTAAAAGAAAGTAGTAAAGATGCAGATAATGCTTATGCTAAGTTCTAGCCTAACTTAGGTAAATTAAGACCTATGATTGCTGCGCAATCGAACGCCCTTTTTTAGATCACACCCCCCAAGTTTGGGATAGTGGGGAAAAAATTCAGGCTAGCTCTTATTTCAAATTTAAGCGGTCATGGATGTGTGAACTGGGCTTTGTTGAGATGATTGAGATGTGGTGGAGGGCCAAACTAGTGGAAGGATCAGCTACTGTCAAGTTTGCTTCTAAAGTGGCTGATTTGCGCAAAATACGTAAAGAATATGGGGCTGTGATATCTACGTTGAGACAACAAAGATGTTTGGAGGCTATGGAGAAGATCAAGGGCTTGGATATAAAAGATGCAGTAGGACCTCTGTCTAACCAAGAACTTGCTGATAGAAGAATGTGGCAAGGAGTGGTGGCGGAGGAAGATTTCAAATAGGAGATGGATTAGAGGGAGAGATCAAGACAACTTTGGCTGCAGGAGGGTGATGCCAACACTAAATATTTTCACCTCGCAGCTTGCTCTCGCAGAAGGACGAACATAATCTCTTCCATGGTCAAGAATGGTCAAAGAATCTCCTCTATGCAAGAGATTAGATTGGAAGCCATCAGATACTACAGGGATGCTTCACGAGCTGCAGCTAGAGGCATGTGGAGGATGACGGTGAGTGATGCACCTAAACTTTCTGAGGAACATGCTTTCAAATTGATGGATACCATAACTGAGAAAGAAACTATGGATGCCATAAAAGAGCTAAACAGTGAGTGCTACCCTGGACCTGATGGCATCCAAGTCTTCTTTTATAAGGAGTTGTGGAACTTGGTTGACAGGGAGGTGATGGAGGTCATCAAGGAATTTGAGAGAGGGAATTTGGGCTTTGATAAGATCAACCGATCCTTTCTTTTTCTACTACTGAAGGTCCAAGGAGCAAAGAGTTTCTCTGATTTCAGGCCTATTTCACTCTCAAACTCAATTTATTTAGTGGTGAACAAAATACTGGCAAATAGGTTGAGGTCAGTCTTGCAGAATCTGATTCATCCTATCCAATCAGCATTCCTCCCTAATAGATCTTTGTAGGAATCATTTATTATGGCTCAGGAGATGGTGTGTGGGTGGCACAGAAGGAAATGTAAAGCTTTTATGTGGAAAGTTGATTTCCGGAAGGCTTATGACTTTATCTCATGGCCATATCTCTTGGAGGTCTTTAAGAGAAGAGGATCCCCGTCATTATGGATCCAATGGATGAAGTGCTATATCACAACCTCTTCTTTTTCCCCTTTGATTAATGGCAAACCATGTGGGGCATGGATTCAGCCACAATGTGGTGTTAGGCAAGGATGCCCATTAGCCCCGCTAGTCGTCAACCTTGCTGTGGATGGACTGGCCAGATATGCTTGTAAGCTAGCTGAAGGTGGTGTCATCAAAGGATACTCACTATCTAACAGAAGAGCTATGGCTGCTATAATTCAATACGTAGATGACACAGTATTCTTTATTAAGGGGACAACTGCTGCAGCCCAAGCATTAGGACATATGGTGAACATCTTTGGGGATCTGTCTGGCCTAAGATTAAACAGGGAGAAATCCACCCTGATATGTTTTGGCATGAATGAGTAGGAGCAACATGCACTGTCAGCCACGTTGGGAACTCCTCTATCCAATCTGCCAATCAGATATTTGGGACTGCCACTAAGGTATTTCAAGCTACAGAAGAGTGATTGGAATGCCCTCTTTGACAAGACTTCTGTTAAGATGGAAGGATGGAATAGTAAGTTCCTATCTAAGGGTGAAAGGTTAATCTTGTTAAATTCTGTTATCACTTCCATTCCGATTTTCTACTTTTCCATCTTCAAAGCTCCGAAATCCATTTGGAAACGGTTGGATTTGATGCGAAAGAAATTCTTTTGGAGAGGTGTGTGACATGAGGGTAAGTTCATGCAACCACTGAAATAGCCGCATCCGTGTCACCCCAAGGAAGAAGGTGGACTGGGGATTAAAGCACTTAAAGAGTTTAATGAAGCCTTATTGATTAAATGGGCTATCAAAATTCTAAATGGGGAGGAAAGGTTATGGATTGAATTTAGTAATGATGGCTATGGCTACTCCAATAGTGCTCTGAACAAATTATACCCCTCCAAACCCTCCCCATTTTGGCAATCTGTCAGTCAAGCTATCAGAGATAATTGGCACTTATTGCAGTCGGTTATGGGAGATGGCAGGCACTTCAGTTTCTGGAAAGAGCAGTGGACGTCATTGGGCACCCTACAGGAGGCTTATCCAAGGGTCTACTCAGCTTCTACTGATAAGTATGGGGTGGTAAATAACTTTTGGTCTGAATCTGGCAGATGTTGGCAGCTGGCTGAATCGGACGCATGCAGGGAGGGTACAAGGTTGTGGGAAGAAGAACAGCAGCACCTGATTTCAGACCTGCAGACCAGCTGTCCAAGACCTAGTGTGGAGGATACTTATGCATGGGATGGCATCTATACAACGCAACGAGCCTATGGAAAAATTAGGAGTTCCAACAGTGGTATGGGAGGTGATTATATTGATAAGAAACTATGGTTGTTGAAGGTCCCTCTCAAGGTACAAATATTCCTCTGACTATGTACAAGGGATGGTCTGATAACTGGATACTTAGGCACAGGAGGATGGGGATAGCTCTGCATGAATGCCATCTCTGTGGGATGCACACTGACAGTTTGAATAATTTGTTTTCCTCTTGTTTGGTCACTGACATGATTTGGAGAAAAATGTGCAACGAGCCTCTTCCATCATGGGAATCTTTATGGCATGGTTTTGGGATAACTGGGAAGCCACATTTACACATGGCGGTGACTCTCTAGTGCCTGTGGAGAGTGAGGAATGAGAGACTATTTCAGGAGAGACCAGTTTGCTGTGTACAAATTGTAAATGAGTGCAGATCCCTCATACATGGATGGGAATACAATTTGTAGACCTCTCTATATTTCTTATTATTAATAAATTGCTCTCCCGGATTGCTATCGTAGTACGATAGCTTTCCTTTCAGTTTAAAAAAAAAATCACCATGTGCTTGACTGGCATATCTTTCGCATGATAATCAGTTGCCTACGCTCATTTTATATTTCTATTCCAACAGCATGTCGTGCATGAATACATACTTATTATAAATCGACATGCAATCTTAAGCAAGTAGAGCGAGTGAGATCGAAATTAATTTACATTTCCTAAATGCCACCTAGAGAAGAATGACCGGTACTCCAAGTTTCATTATTTAAGAAATTATTTTTGACGAGTGGATTTCGTAATTGTACTATAAAGAACGACAGTTGTATTTTCAAACCCACGATTTCCACATCTGTCATCGACAAATTAAGTTAGTTGATCGATCAAAATGAAAATTTATCGACCAATTAAGTAAATTGATCGACGAATTTGGCTCGAATGATTTTTCTCAACATTCTAAATATGCTCCATTTTCACCTATAAATAGGGCTCCACATCCCTCATTTCGAAATATACTTTCAAAGAGAAATGCATCTAGAAAAAGAGCTCTCGTGCTTTCTCTCAATGTGCTTCTACGCTTTTGTTTTCACGCTCTTCAAAGCACGTCGATTTGAACCTCTGCAAAAATCTAGTTTGACTTTCCTTGAGGTTCCATAGGATTATATTATTTTATTTTACTTGTTGCTTTGATTACGGATCCCAATATGTTAGGAGAAATCCAATGTTGTTGTTGTTGTTGTGCTTCTCTTCAGGTTAGTAAGAGAAGGGATCATTGTAAGAGGTTTTGCCACCCTCATTCAAGTGGTACGTTATTGGATTGACTAGCGTTGCCTAGTCGGGAAAATCCTAAGCTGCGAGGCTTAGGTAGTGGTTTCCACCCAGGAAGAGGGTGGCTGGAAGGGTCGGGGAGGAGGAGGGGGTGGTAGGAGGGGAAGGAGGAGGAGGAGACCATTGGAGGAGGAGGAGGAGGGTGTCAGGGAGGAGGACGACGACGACAAGGTTGCTGGGGAGGTGGAAGGCCAGAAGGTGATGGGTACGCCATCATGATTCATAACTAGCTCAATTTTGTCTGATAAAGTCAATAAAAGCTCCTACATAACCTTCAGAGGGTCCTAAGTGCTTAATATTCTATTTTGAGAAGAAAAGATGAAAACAGGGTTATTTCTGCAATTACCATCTTATCACAAATACAAAATAACCACGCGGTATGCCAGAGGTTTATTAAAGATCATATGGTCATTAATATCTAATAACTGGGTCCATGAAGACAAAAAAGGGTTTTCACACATTTCAAGAATTAATGGACATCTGAAATCCTAAAAATAGACTGACTAAATTAAGTAGGGTTTTGGTCAGAATAAAATTCATCTAAACCCTCTAAAAATTATAGAAAAATATTCTCTAGGGTTTTGCATCCTTGATTTGACCATCTGAACAAATTTGGACCTAAAATAGGGTCTCAAGCAGACAGTTTCCCTAATTTATCTTTCTATGCAATTTACCTAGTCAAACTTGGTCAAAACCTAAATCTGACTTCACCATCAGATTCCTTGGATCCAATTAGGTTTGTACCAAAATTTGGGCCCAATCAGAGATCATTTTGACCTAGTTTGCATTTTAATCCTATTCTGACTCTTTTTCTTAAAAAGAACTCCTCAGCTTTGGAAAACCTTGCTAGGAACCCCCTAACTTCCTCATCTTCTTCACATCCAGGTCCCTACCTCCATTAGGAATAGCTATAGCATCTCCGATGAGATTTGAGTGAGATTTCCTCCCCCATTTCTCAATCAATTAGTCCCAGATTTGAACCAGAGATTCCTTGAGGAATTCTCTTTCAATCAAGCCCGTCCATGGACACCAATTCTTTCCCAATCTCCCATGCGAATGCATGGGAGATGCGGGTCTCCTTGTCGTGCAAGCAACACATGCTTCCAAGCTTGGTTTCCAAGCTTGGATGTCGCTCTAAGCCCTATTTAAGGACCTAGGTCGAAGGTCGATCCCCTTAGCAAATTTTTGTGAGTCAAAGCACCCTAATTTACCCTCTCCGACCACCAAACGTCCTTGCTCTAGCGACCTCCTTAGATCCCCCTCCTCCGGCCGTCCAACCTTCAAATTGGATGGCCTAAGTTCTTCCTCTCTTCCTTGCAATCCTCTCCGGCCAAAAAGAGGACGTCTCCTTGCCCATTCGTCGTCACCGTCATCCTGCCCTGTCACCTTCTTCCACTCCGATCAACCGCAACTTGAGCCTATTGGCCTCAACTTTCTCTCCTAAGACCCTCTACATCTTTCTCTTTCTCTTTCCCTCTACTTCTCTTTCCAACACTCACAACACATGCACGACCGCTAATCACTTATCTCCCCCTCCGTCTTCTCCACCTTCAGCAGTACTCAGACAAGTTCGCCCGCACTCCACAGACCACCATCTAACTCGTCACAACTCCCAAAAGCTCTGCTATTCGACCATGACCAAAACCCCTCTCCCATTTCGCCGATCCACCCACTAAATCGCCCCACCGAACTCACCCACCATCATTCACCTTCCTCGACTTCGTTCGAGCACTTCACACACTCCCACACCCCATGGACACCGCTATCATCTTCTTTGTCCTTCGATGATACTATTGAACCATCTAATGAGGGCTTTCAAGACAGTATTTGTGTTTTAGTTATCTACCAGAGCTCTGCCACCGCTGCCATTTTCGCTGCCCTATTCATCGTGTTCAAATCCACGCATGTCCCAGGTGCTTCGCCCAGGTTGGGCGGAGTAGCTCCAGGCAAGTCTCCAGGTGATCAATTGAAGGAGTCCATACCTGCTGCTCCCCAATTGAAGACTTCTCTAGGGTAGAAATGCGAAGAAGAGGGTGGGACTTAGTCCAACCTCATGAAGAGAAGAAGTTGCAGCAGCGTACAAATTGAATCCATGCTATGGGTTCTTCACCACAGTAAGCACAAGGGTGAGGTCCTCTCATGCATGCACATACGCACGCCCTCGCTCGGGCTCACACCTCGCGAGTCTAGGCCTTGATTCGATTACTCGGATACCCAGGTCTAGTCTGGTTTGCCTAATTCTGAGAGAGAAAGAAGAGAAAGAGAGAGTAGGGGGTTTTGCCCTCTGTTGCTCTCTACACTTAAAGAAATTGAGAGGCCTTCGCCTCTTTGCTACTGTGCTATGCTGTGCTTGCCTCTCCCTGAGGCCTGAAGGAAAAGAGAGGCCTTTGCCTCTATTGTTGGTTCTAATCTACTGTTGCATTATTGAGATACTTAACTGACATGGAATATTTGGTTAGATTCACTATTCATTTATTTGAGATACTTGAGCTTAATTAAAAGGGGTTAATTGGTGATTCAAATCACCATTTTAACCCATCATTTTTTTGCACATTGATATTTGAAATCTTCATATATCATTCTTAAATCAATTCTGGTAGCAATTACTTTTGTGATCTTGTGATTGAATTGATGATTTCTCCCCATGTTCAACTTTGGACTTTTCTGAGTTATAAATTTAAATGTTTTAATGCAATTTTGTCCTTTACTATAACGAATTTCTTAAACATCGACGATTTCACATTAACCTTTTGGCACCGTTGCCGAGGAGCAACGTGCAATTTGATCTCTTGATTATTATTCCTGACTTAATACTAACTTGATTTATCTCTTTTGATTGTGATTGTGCAGGAATTTAGCCAAGGAGCAAGATCAACCGCACAACAACCACTCTAAGGGCAAGTAATCTCATTTTCCATCTTCATTAAGCCCCTGATTCTGAAAAGCTAAAAAAGGAAAAAAGCAATTAGGACCAACTTGCATTCTACATTTAGATTCAATCACAACAAGTTGCCTGATTTGATTCATTTTTAGATATATCCCAAACCTGATTTTTGCACCTATTAAGGGATTTAAGACACCTAGGGCTACCACTTTCTTGATTGAGCCCTAGGTGCCAGGTTTGGAATTAATTGATTTACCAATTAGAGCCAATTAGGGTTTCCATTCTAGGGTTTTAGAGGCACACTTGCTTAAAAAAGAATCAATCTTCCCAAACTGTGTGTGTCCTAAACCTTGATTGAACTTACCTAAACAAGCAAACCCTAAGAATCAAGCTTTAAATCTCACTTGAATCCTAAAAGCGAAACCTAATAATCAAGGACAAATTAGGTGAAGTTGACCCACCTTGCAGGGTCAACCAATCTTCAAATTAGGTCACCACTCACAAAAGCATTTTAAAGTTCAAGTGAAATCCTAAGCACCTATGCTCTAAACTTAAAATTTGTAGACTTAAGAGGTCACATTATCCATTATGGTCTACTTAAACGCTCCGTGACAAGGAAGGTCAGGTGGGAGAAACCCTGTAACCTGTAGGGATACTCTACCATGTAGGGGTCTTTGCGAGACTCTCCCTTCCTGGCTGCCCAGGTAATTCTCAGGTGGACAACTTTCTGATCTAGGGGTATCATCTACCCCAAACCTTTATAGTCAATCAAAGATATTTGGGTGTCTTGATTGGGTCTATCACACCTTCTATCCCTCGTCTTCTCCATTGGTGCATGTTTGGGAGGAGGTCCCTAAGACCACCCTTGAGGCCTCCATTAGCTATTCACTCTCGTCAAGGCCAAGCCTCGACTTCCCTTTTGTGCAACAGCCCGACCAGATCGATATCTCTTCTAATTCATCTAAGCCTTGATCTCCTTCATCCATACTCATGGAACACCCAGCAGAAGAAGAAAAAAATCTCCAGAATCAGCTTCAGTGCCTCAACGATCTATTCTAGGCCTTTATGAATCCACCGCAGCGTCCTATGATGCAAGATCATTACAATCCCGCTGCGGTGGCAATCGAACCTCGAGTCCAAATCCTGACTGGAGGTCCTGATAATGAACTCAAGCCAACATGATTCATGCTATTCCTAAATTTCATGGGCTTAATTCCGAAGATCTTTTCCAGCATATCAAGCAACTCAAGTATCTAGCCCAGACCTTCGGGTCAGAAGCTCAAAATCGGGATATCTTTCTCATGAAAATGTTCTCCTTCTCTCTTATGGACAAGGCCACTCACTGGTACCAAACCCTAACTTGTCTAATCAACATGTGGGCTAAACTGCAATCCGAGTTTCTGAAAAAGTTCTTCCCTATTGGTCGGACAAATGCTCTGCGACACCAGATCACACATTTCACGCAATAGGCAGGAGAACCGCCTCATGAGACATGGGATCACTTTTTGGATCTCATGTGAAAGTGCCCCCACCACAGAGTTCCGAAATGGGAACAAGCTCAGTCTTTTTACCAGGGACTTCGTGAGGATATTCGATTGTTCGTCAATGCGACCTATGGAGAAAATATCATGGGTCAACACAAAGACACCGTGTGGGAGATTCTCGAGAATATGTGCGAGAACTCCATCAATAATGAATCCATGGGCATGTTCGACTAGAGAAATGCCGATGCATTGACGAATCCATGGGGAGCACATGAGACGCAAGGCCTGTCTTCTTCTGTCAACTTGGAGTTAATGGCCAGTCGCCTGGACAAGGTCTCGATCATTGAGAAGGTGGATGAGCTAACCCGTCATCTGCAGCGAGCCACCTCTATGCAAAACCCATTCACACAACCACCCTCTGGGATGGAGGCTGTGCGTAACATCTACCACCGATCTTCTCAGGGGATGGATCCTTATCCACCCCCATCTGATCTAGGGTTCGAAGGGAACTCCGGATCTGCCTACTCTAGTTGGGGGAACTCTAAACCCTCGTCTTCTAATTTCGCTAAGGTTCCTCAGACCTGCGAGGACCTCAATGCCATCTAGAACGATCCTTTCTCAAACAACTACAACTCTGGATGGCATAATCATCCTAATTTCACGTGGTCAGGGAACAATCAAAATCAGAGACCTCAATATCAGCCCTAACCACAAGTTTCTCATCCATATCAGCCGCCTCAGCCTCGGCCTAACCCGACTCACCAAATTAGGCCAACTCGAGAAGATCAAATGACTCTTATCCTTCAGACTCTAGCTTACATTTACAAAATAAACACAACTATGCAAAAATAGCACAAAGATGAGATCACAGAGGTTCGCAATCAACTAGCCCAGATGGCAAATCCTCGCCAACCTAGTGCACTTCCTTCCCAACCTTTGCCAAATACAAATAACATGTTGGCCTAGAAACACATGGTGCACCAAGTCTAAAGTCAAGCTTGCTATACCCAACCAGGCTCCTCGACTCATACCTGAATGTTTTCCCCTTCCACCTCAGTTGAGCCAAAACACACCATGACTTACCTGACTACTCAGCAACAAGGGATAGCTTTCTCCCCTCCACCTCTGCATCATGATTGTGCTATGATCAATGTGGTAGACACAAGAAATGATCACAAGACCAGGACCCAAGGATCATCTTCCAAGTCTCACTTGACCTTTATTCAACACACCAAGATTAAGGGAAAAGCAAAGAGGTGGAAGTAGAAACTCGCTCCTCAAAACCACCAGTTCACCACCTTATCTCAAGCTTTCTCTCACCTCCACAATAGAGATGTATTAGAATCTGATATAACAGGACCATTAAGGAATGCACAAGTCACTATCCCGTTACTTGATATCCTCACTCGCAACCCCACCTTGCCTAACTTATTCAAGAAAGAGGTGGAAAAGATAACACAAGAGAAGGTATTACTGTCTAAAAGCATGAGTACCATAATTCAACACAGTCTACCTCCTAAGAAATCAGATCTAGGTGCCCCGCTGATCCCTGCAAGATCAGTGATACAACTCTCAAGCAAGCCATACTGGATCTTGGCACTTCTGTCAACCTAATCCCTACCACACTATTTGAAAAATTACAGATCAGATAGCTAAAACCCGCCAATGTTACTTTACGACTAGCTGACCAAACCCTGATCACGCTAGTTGGGCTAGTAGAGGATGTGGTAATTGATAAGATGGTTTTCACTTTCGAATAATGTATTAAGATGATTTATTGTTGTAGGATCAAAGTGGTGGAAAATCGCTTAACAAAATAATTAAAATTAAAATTAAACCACTT
This sequence comes from Thalassia testudinum, assembly GCA_037157565.1. Taxonomy (NCBI): domain Eukaryota; kingdom Viridiplantae; phylum Streptophyta; class Magnoliopsida; order Alismatales; family Hydrocharitaceae; genus Thalassia; species Thalassia testudinum. Next base: position 126,247,949 of record JAZHRO010000024.1, read on the forward strand.
GCAGAAGAGCGGGCCATGTCCACAAGGAGGCAATGATGCAATAAATCTCGATTATTTCGTATTCATTCAATCAAGTGTGAAATCCATAGTCAAATCTAACATGAAATGCGATGGAAAGAAGATGCACAATAACTCGAAAATATAAGGGTAGATGTGCAATTTTTCCTCACTGAAATATTCAATAAATATGTGATGATTCTATGTAATTTCCAATTGACATGCATTAAAGAAAATTTATGTACATTTTAATCCAAAACCAATGTTAAAACATGTGAATAACAATGGCCACACAATTATCAGAAAGCATGAGTATGAAGTCACAATTTCACCATAAGAAAATAATCATAAATTAAAATTGATTTTGGTGGCAATGGCACTCAAATGTAAATATTAATTAACATAAAAGCAGAGGATTTTACCTCTCTCCTCCTTGCTCATAGGAGAGAGGTTCAATTGAGGAGTTACTCCAACAAGAGGTTGGCAGAAGCGAGGCCTTCGCGGTGGTGGCAGCAGTGCATCGTGAGATGGCCAGAGCCGACTTGCCGGAGGAGAGGAGTGGCAGCGATGGAGAAGCTTGCTACTGTCGCGCGTGCTGCAGGCGCAAGGAGAGCAGCATGCGCGGGTGCTGGGGGTGCTGCAGGCGCGCGGAGGAGCGGAGGCGTGGACACATGGGTGCTCTGTAAAGCGCACAAGCACGCGTGGGCATGGTGGTGGCATCGGCTGCAGGTGCTGCAGGGAAGGCACGGGGGTGCTGCAGCAGGGGCCGGTGGAGGTGCAGGCTCTGCAAGGTGCACAGGCACGCACGGTGGTCCTATTGGCACCGCTGCAGGTGCTGCAGAGGGCACTGCAAATGATGGCGTGGGTGCATGCAAGCATTAAGGTGAGGAGACGCGGGCGTCCGATGGCTGGGGTTCTTGGCAGGGTGCGTTGGAGAATGAAGTGAGGGCACGTGGTGGGTTGCTGGGCTGGAGGCATGTGGTGGGTCTGATGGAGCGGGGGGAAGCTGCTGGCGCGTGTGCTGGCTGAGGTGAGGGTGAGCGCGAGTAGGTGGTTGGTGCTGCAGTGATGAAGTGAGGGCATGCGTTGGCTAAGTTGAGGGTGCGGTGGCTGGATGAAGGTGAAGGTGCGGTGGGCAGATGGTGCGTGCGCTGAAAATGGGTGTGCTGGAGGTTGGCATGAGTTGCTAGCTGAGGTAAAGGTTGCAGAGACTCTTTGGCGGTGTGGGCTGTCACTCCACACGCCCACGGTGGTGAGTCGTTCTACCGCGGTGAGGCCGGTGGTATGGAATGGAAGAGGAGCAAGGTCCTCTAAACACAGTGATGGACAAGGGGTGGTGGCCTCCCTCAATGGCAGCTCTCCCTCCTTTTATAGCCACAACCATGATTTCAAATTGAAAATGCCGTAGCATAAATGTGATGCGCAGGAGTAGGAGGCGGAGCCGAAGCCGAAGTAGTTACCTGTGCAAAGGAGAAAAAGAATAGAAGAATAAAATATTATGGTTATTTATGCATAAGCCCTTAACATCTATGTTAAATTAAAATAATGCAAGTAATTCACCTAATTGATTAACTAATCAAATGCATGCAATTCTAAGTTAATTCTAAATGCATGCAATGAATGAATTATGCAATTAGGCTAAAAATATGAATTAATTTATTTACATCCTAATGTATGCTATCTAAATGTTCAAATTAATTTAATGTCTAGACATGTAGATACTTAAATAGCCCACGAATATGGGCTAATCAAATACCCCCATGCCTAGTTTTTACTAGTCCCTAGAAAAATCAAGCAAAACCTAGCACTCCAAGTGGACTAGCCAACCCAATTGGTCTTCCTTTAGAAACATATTAAGTTCAGACTTTAGACCTAAGGTTCCCAAATAGTTGTTAAGTTACAGACTAGGTCGGCTAAAGACGAGTTGCAGGCACAAGTTTCCCTGATTTCTAACTCTACCCTAAGGTTTATTGATCCCTGAGATTAAAGCATCTGTGCATGTGCATTGGTCTGAGTTATTTGAGTTAAAGGAAAAAGGATTTTTTTTTTATTCCTCTAAGTCTAACCTCGGATCAGCTATCAACACAGTCTGTGTCAGATTCATTGTCCCCATCACCATACCTCGAAGGGTGCCTGGCTTTCGATTCTTCGAGATAGCACTGCCCATAACGACCCCAAGAACTCCTGGCAATCGACACTTTGAGATAGTATCACAAATGGATTTCTTAAGCGAATTCAGGCCTGTGGCAATTGGCACTTCGAGATAGGGCCGCCCATGGTACCTGAACCGCACAATGCGCTTACATGCCCCTAGTAGGATGGATATCCTAAGAGACAAGCGCCGAGGAGGTAATATGTTATCATCGCATCCTCAAGGTGAGTATATACTCCACCTCTCCTATGGCAGGAACTCTTCCCATCAAATTGTGTTTTCAAGCTTCTCCTAAGTCAAAACTAAGGGAGCCAAATTTTCTTTTAAGAAAGGAATTAAGGTGATCACTTACTTACAAATGACCAAGTGTGTGTGAAATTTGGATGCTTAGGTTACAAGGACCCATAAACAAAAAGGTAGAACAAGACTCCAGGTACTACCCAGCCTTTTAACTCAATCCCTAGCTTTCCTTCCCCAACCTCTTGAGGAATGGTCTGCAACTTAACTCCTACTTAAGTTTTTAAGTCCACAAAGGACCCTAAAGGTCTAAAGTTAGTAGCTCACTTAGCTTCTAAAGTTCGACCCTAGAATCAACTTAGTCTAACCTAGAGTTTTGATTTGCTTAAAAATGCAGGGCCTAGCCAGTTAAGCTCAATAATTACAAAATATTTTTCTCCCTTTTTTTTTTTAAATGCAAATGTATGCAATACGGAATGCTTTAACTAAATGCATGAATGCACTATGTATAAATGCTATGCATATCCCCAAGTACACCCCCCCATGCCTAAAATCTGTAATGTCCTCATTGCATAGAAGGATATTACCTGGGTCAGAGATGGGCTATTATTCTTTTGTTAGCAGCCAAATAGCCAAAGAACCTACAAATCAGGTTCAAGGATCATAGAAATAGGCCCTAAAAATGAGCAAAGTAATGCCGACCTAGAAAATAGGTAACCTAGGATGTTGGCGAGCTGATGATGAATCCCGATAGCAAATGCTCGCTCAACCAGGATGGGAATAAAATCTTCCCAGGTCACCAGAAGAGGCTCTAAAGGATAAACTGGCATAACAACCTCCAAAAGGGTAGGGGAGGATGACAAGGATCCACCAAAATGAATGGGGAAGGAATGGTGGAGAGATAAACCCCTAGGGCAATGGACTGACTAAAGAAATCATCAATCCATACCTGATACTCCAATACAGGAAATATTGGTTTGTTAAGCCCCCCGGTCAGAACAAAAGTGAGCAAATCTCTAAGGTAAGGATCGTCTAGGGTGTCCAAGTTTCGAGGTTGCGGGATGGCCATAAGATCTAGGTTGAGTTTAATCAGCTCGGTGGCCATCCATAACACTCTTTCCAAATCCTCAATTGCATCCCTAGCATTCCTTGCACTATCGCATGTATCTTCCTGATTGCATCGCAAAAATACACCTGCAATTTTGCCATCTTGTGCTAATCCCTAGCATTACCAGTGCATATTAGGTATCCATAGTCGCATTTGTAAAAATACACACATGCATGCATTTAATTAAGAGGGGAGGAGAGTGAAATAATGGCCTTGAAATTTACATTTCTCCTCAAGTGCTGCTTTGCAAAATTCACCACCTTTTTATTTTAATTTTACTTGACTTTGAAATTCTTCCCGCGACTGCAAGGAATGGCCTCTTCTTCCTCTTCGCTTCATGCTCTGCAGCAAGCTTGCCCTGCAGCCGCATGACCTGCCAAGCCCTGCCAAGCCATGCAGAGCCATGCACAGCCAGGGCATGGCTGTGCGTGCTTTCTTCTTCTTTAAAAAGAGCATGGCTCCTTTGCAAAGGGAGCTTGGTCCACCCACACAAACAGTAGCTTCTCCTTCCAGGTCATCTCCTCCTCCCCTCTCCCTCCATACGCAGCCTCTCCTCTTCTGAGGAGCCACTCTGCGGGCAGGAGCACCCCACTATGGTGCACAACCACCACAGTGAGTCCACCACCGCCCAGCTCATCAAAGAGCCGGTGGGCGTGGTGGTTCTCTTCCCTATTTTGACGTTCAAGCCAATTACGCCATTGGAGCAGGAGCTTCAAGCTTTGAAGCTCAAGCTCTGCACAGCAGCAGCACGGCCACCCGCACCCCTCTTCCGCATGCGCAAGCCACTGCGCAAGCCAACAGGCCGCCCGCAGCCCTCCTCGTGCAGCCTGTTGCGAACCGCTTCTCTGCAAGCCAGCAGCCGGTGTAGCTTCCCCGCGCGCACGCCAGCCGCTCACACCTCCCGCACTCACAGCATCGGACGCAGGCGGTCACGCGGCTCGGCCATGCACTGTAGCCACTGTTCACGCTAGTCAGCGGAACACTGTGGCTACAGTGCGGTGATCGATAAGTTTCTCACTTAACCGGTCACCCGACGCACCGCAACTGCTGCTAGCCCGCATCCGCGGCCAGCCCCACGCCCACTCCAGCACCCGGCCGCTCGTCTACGTGTGCCCGCCTCTGCCAGCACCCACCCGCGCCCTCGTGTTCACCCGCTCCTAGTGCCTGCCTTCGCCCGCTCCCTTCGCCTCTCCGCGCAGCACTGTGCGCTACGGTCCTCTCCTCGCGCTCACTCCCTGCGTGCATGCGTGTCTCCGCGCACCTACGAGCCTGCGCGTGCGTGTGAGACACCAGACGTCGGCCTTGAGGCTGTAGATGACTTAAATGCCATTTCTTCTTTAGCAGTCTCTCTCTCTCTCTCTCACAGCACTCTCTCGCTCTCTCTGCTGACACATACACACACACACTCACACTCTCGCACACACACACACTCACCTATACACTATTATATACTTATATATATATACACATATATATATTTATATCTATATATATTTATATACATATATATATACTTATATCTATACATATAGTAGTACCTATATACCTAAGTATCAGTATATGATGAGAACCTCATCATGAGCCATAACTAGCTCATTTTGACCCAATACAAAGGATAAAAGCTCCTACATATCTCAAGGAAAAGCTTAACTCAGAGAATTCTGAGTTTGAGAAGAAAATAAGTCATAAGGGGTAAAAGTGCAATTTTACCAGTATAATCTGCATACAGGGTAATTCAGGGCCCAAACATAGGTCAAAACAGCTTAATAAGAATAAAAGTGGGATGAGATGATCTAGCAAGGGCTACAGCACTTCCAAGGAACCAAATGATAATCTGTAACCCTAAAACAACCCACTTCAATTCACAAGGTTCGAGGCAAAGTAAAAATAGAATAAACCCTCTAAAATTCATAGAAAAATAATCTCTGGGGTTTAGAACCATCAATTTGGCCTTTAGAACCCATTTTGACCTACATTGAGAACCATGCCCAATTAATAACTTAATTTGGGTTTTTGCGCAAATTGACCGGTCAAACAAGGTTTAATATGAAAATAAAATTCACCATCAGATTCCTTAGGTCCTAATTAGTCATGTATAAAAACTTGAGCCTAAGAAGAAACCTCCTTGACCGACTTCACACTTTGGTCCTCATATATTTACTCTTTGGCCCTCAACTTTTGAACCCTCGCATTTTGGCCCCTAACTCTCCTTCGTTCTTTGCAAACAGGTCCCTCCTGCAAAACCCTGCCAGCACCATGCTCCGGCGACCTTGCGCGGAGCATGGCGCCGCGCAGGGTGAGGTGGAGGACCTGGCAAGTGTACCGGGGGTGCCCTACGTCGTCAGCCGTCGCAGGAGCACCCCCATGGTCATTGTAGCCCCCCATACCGGCCGTGCGAACGCACGGACGGTATGGGTTCGTATTCCGACCATTCTCCGGCGAGGGAGACACGTCGTCTCCCTCCGCCTTCCTCCCTGCTTCAACCCTATAAATACCCCCCGCCGCTCCACCGACGAAGGCAGCCTGGATCTGACGGAGAAAACCCCCAGCTTTCTTCTCTTCTTTCTCCGGCAGACGCTCACCAGCTCCGGCGACTTCCTCCCCCTCCACCTCTTCGCTCTGCCGCACTACCAGCAGCAGAGACTTCCTCCCCTGCTCTTCCCGCGCCACGCCGCACCCAGCTGGCGCCTCTCCAGCCCTCTGCTCGCCGCCGCCCCTCTCTCTGAGCATCATCTTCTCCGGCGATAGTCGATACGACTGTCGCCCTGTTCCTCCCCCTTCGTCCCTGCAGTTAAGTTAGACTTACTCCCCTTCTCCTCCTCTTTCTTTCCCCGCTTTCGATTTAGTCAATTAAGCCCTCTACCGACCCTGTTCACCCTCATCCTCTCCGCCTCCGACCACCCTCCGGCGAGCCGCTCCCATCACCTCAGCGACCCACACGGCTCGCCGACCACCGCAGAACCTCCGCCTCCTCACCCTGATCCTCTTCCGCCCCTCCACTTCCCACCAAACACCCTCTGCAGACCCACCGAACACACCCACTCCCTCGCTCACAGTTTGACCTAGGACAACCAGTTAGCTCCATCTCGCCCCCTGCAGACCCCCTGACCACCTTCGCCGTGCCACGGCGAAGGTCCCCCGCCTGTCTGATTTGGCCGAGAGGCTGTTCTTCTGTGACCAGGTGACTCGCCCGCCGTCGCCATTACTGCGCAGGCAGAGCTGCTTCACCTGCAGGTGCAGGCACGCCTTCGCCCAGGGTTGACTCCCAGGTTGCGCAGGGACTCTCCGCGAAACGTCCCTGGTTCACAGACGGGGCGAAGGCCGCGCGGGAAGCCACGATCGCCCACTGCTCCATCCGCGACGCGCGCTCAATTGGGGTGGGACATTTAGTCCCACCTCGGAACCTCTCGAAGGCGCGCGGACGCATAAAGGCAAAAACTGCCTTATGCTGTTTGCCTCAGTTACCACGGGGTGAGGTCCCTCTCACCCGACCCGACCCGACTCGGCCTCGTCCGTGACCACGCTCCGCGGACCTGGCCCGACCCGAGTAGACTGACCTGCACTCCTCGCCCACCACGCACGCCGGTGGGCCTGGACCCGGGCCTGACCCGAACCCGATTACCCGGTAGCGCTCTGGGAGAGCTTCCGAAGAGTGATTTCAGAGAGAGAGATACGCGGGGGAGGGGGGTAGAGTAGGTTTTTGCCTCTTGACGAATAAACTCTGAAGTGTGCAGGCCAAAGAAGAAGAAGAAGACCCGCTGAAGAAGAAGGAAGAGCAACGGCCATCGCGAAAGAAGAAAAAGAGAGGTCAAGGCAGGTGAAGACAAAGAAGAAGAAGGAATGAAGAGAAGCAAGAAGCAAGAAAAGAAGAAGACGATCTGACGAAAAAGAAAGAAAGGAAACAAGGAAGAACAGAAGAAGAAGAGCACGAGGGGAAAATCTGAAGAAAGCAGAAGAAAAAGAAGAAGAAGAAGAAGAAGAAGAACAGGAAGAACCAAAGACAAAGAGGAAGAAAGAAGAAAAGAAGAAGAAGCCAAATTTTCATCTCTCTCTCTCTCTCTTTATTTTTGTAATAGAACTTGTATATCTCTAGAATACAACTTGCTCCCTGAGTTCGACCTCGGGAACTCTTTTATTTTTCCGAGTAAAAAAATTTTATATGAAACGTTGGTAACAACCGGCTTTACTACAACGATATAACACAACCCGGTCAAACCCACGCTATCATTTTGGCGCCGTTGCCGGGGAGCAACGGCTATTCTAGAGGTAAACATTCCTGTATCTTTTAATTTCTGATAATCTCCTCTCTTTTGTGCAGCTACAGGAACTCAAGAAGACAAGCAACCACACGACAACCACTCCGAAGACAGGTAAATCTTTTCTCTCACTATTAACCCCTACACTCTAAAGAGAAAGAAAAGAAAAGAACAAAGCAATATAGGGCTAACCTGTCTTCCATACTTAGTAACCATAAAAAGTTGCATGTTTTCAACTCATCACTCCTGCACACTATTAAGGGTATTTAAGGGCTAACACATTCTTGCTTGAGCCCTAATTGCCCAACAAAGAGTTAAATGGACCAAGTAGAGCCAACATAAGGTCAAACATTAGGATTTCAGTAGAGACACACCCCTTAATCAAGAATTGAGGAAATCCTAAAGAGGTGTGCCCAAGCCATTGATTGAAAATAATTAACAAGAAAAATCCTAAACAATTGGCTCTCTCTAAACACTTGAACCCTAAAAGACAGGACCTAAAAGCTCTTAAAGAAAACAATAGGTAAAGTTGACCCCTTGGGTTAACCAACCTTAAATTAGGTCACTCTTTGCACTTAAAAAGACTAAAGTTCAAGTGAAACCTTAAGCACCCTGATCTTAAAATTGGTAGACTTAAGAGGTCAAGATCCCCATTCTGGTCTACCTGGAACCGCAGTGACAAGAGAGGTCGGGTGGGGGAAACCCTGTAACCCGTGGGGACGCTCTACCGTGTAGGGGTCTTCGCGGGACTCTCCCTCTCTGGCTGCCCAGGTAATTCTCAGGTGGACGATCTTTCTGATCAAGGGGTCCATCTGCCCCGCACCTCTATAGTCACCCAACACATTTTTGGGTGTCTTGATTGGGTCCATCACCTTCTAAACTTACCTCTCCCAACTGTGCATGTACGGAAGGAGGTCTCTAAGACCACCCTTAAGACCTCCTTTAGAAATTCACTCTCGTCAAGGCCAAGCCTCGACGCCCGTGTTTGTGCAGAAACACCCTCACATTATTCTCTCTTCTGATTCAGAACCAAGTTCTTCTTCTTCCCCCATCATGGCTCAGCCAGTTGAGGAAGAAAATAATCTGGAACACCAGCTCCAGCGACTCAATGACCTCTTCCAAAACTTCGTGCACCCACCACAGCGTCCTATGATGCGGGACCACTACAATCCTGCTACGGTGGCAATTGAGCCTCGAGTTAGAATCCCGATTGGAGGACCTGATTCCGAACTAAAGCCCAACATGATTCACGCTATACCTAAATTCCATGGGCTTAATTCTGAAGATCCCTTCCAGCACATCAAACAGCTTAAGCATCTGGCCCACACTTTCGGATCAGATGCGCAAAATCGGGATATTCTTCTCATGAAGATGTTCTCCTTTTCTCTTATGGACAAGGCCGCCCATTGGTATCAAACTCAGACCCGGCCGATCAACACTTGGGAAGAACTTCAATCCGAGTTTTTGAAAAAGTTCTTTCCCGTTGGTCGAACCAACGCCTTGCGCCATCAGATTACACACTTCACTCAACAATCAGGAGAACCTCTCCATGAGGCATGGGATCGTTTTCAGGATCTCATGAGGAAGTGCCCCCATCACGGAGTTCCTAAATGGGAACAAGTCCAATCTTTTTACCAGGGACTCCGTGAGGACATCCGCCTTTTCGTCAATGCAACCTGCGGAGGAAACATCATGGGTCAACATGAAGACACCGTATGGGAGATTCTCGAAAACATGTGCGAGAACTCCATCAACAATGACTCCATGGGATTATTCGACAGGACGAATACCCGCGCAGCGACGAATCTTAAGGGAGCACATGAGACGCAGGGCCTGTCCGCATCAGTCGACCTGGAATTAATGGCCAGTCGATTGGACAAGGTCTCAATTATTGAAAAGAAGGTGGATGAGCTGACTCAGCACTTGCAGCGAGCCACCTCTGCGCGTAACTCCTTTGCACAACCTCCTTCCACACAGGAGACTGTGCAAAACATCCTACACCGATCCTCCCCTGGGATGGATCCATATCCATCCCCATCTGATTCTTGGACTGGAAGATCATCCGATCCTTTCTTCACCAGCCGGGGGAACTCCATTCCCCCTTTCCCTGATTCTCAGGAGGTTCCTCAGACCTGCGAGGACCTCAACGCCATCCAGAACGACCCATTCTCCAACACTTACAACCCTGGATGGCGAAACCATCCAAATTTTCAGTGGGCGGGAAATTCTCAAACCCAAAGACCACCTTTTCATTCCCGCCCACAGCCCTCTCATCACTACCAGCCGCCTCAGCCTCGGCCCAACCCTACTTATCCATCAGGGCCAAATCAAGATCAAATGTCCTTAATCCTTCAGACTCTGGCTGACATTCAAAAATCGAATGCGGCCATTCAAAAACAGCACAAGGACGAGCTTACTGAAGTTAAAACTCAGCTGGCCCAGTTGGCAAATTCTCGCCAGCCAGGCACACTCCCTTCCCAACCCCTTCCTAACCCAAATAACGTGCCAACCCAGAAGCGCGTTATGAATCCAAATTTAGGCCAAGCTCAATGGATTTATCAGGCCCCCACTGCTCCATCTCCAGACGAGATGGAAGCCTCTACTTCTCATACGGGATTTCAGCAGCAGCCACCCCTCCTACCAAATCCAAACCAAAATCAGGCCGGATTAAATTCTGTAACAACACGTAGTGGTAAGACAACTCAGGACCCGCGTTATCCAAACCACTCCCAGCCTGATAATCATGACCCTAGGATAGTTATCCAAGGTACCGCTGTTCCAGACCCACAACCAGGACCTATCCTAGAGGAACCAACCAAGATCCCGTTTCCCGAAGCCCTGACCAAGGGAAAGAAGACCACCAAACCCGTGGCCCCTGAGGAGGACCTGGTCAAGCTCTTTGAGCAGGTCCACATAAACATCCCCTTGATGGATGCAATCCGCCACGTACCAGCTTACGCACGATTTCTAAAGAATATATGTACACCCCAGCGTAAGCCGCGAACCAAGGGAGGGAGCCCAATTGTTCTGTCAGAGCAAGCCAGCTCTGTAATCCTTAGTAGACTCCCACCCAAGGCAAAAGATCCTGGAACTCCCCTGATCTCCTGTAAGATAGGTGGTACCCAATTTGACAGAGCATTGTTAGACTTAGGTGCATCTATAAATCTGATACCCACATCCTTACTTGACCATCTGGAAGAATCTGAGCTGAAACCAACCGAGGTGACATTACAATTAGCAGATCGATCTATAAAGTCACCAAAAGGGATTCTCGAGGATGTTATCGTGAGAGTGCGGGATTTCTATTTTCCAGTGGACTTTATAGTCTTAGACATGGATGCACCTGAGAACCCTAGGGATACACCAATCATTCTAGGGAGACCTTTCTTGGCTACTGCTAGAGCCAACATCAGCTGTGAGGAGGGCCAAATAGAGCTTAAGTTTGGAGATCAAACACTGAAAATTGATATATTTAAGGCCCAGCAAGGAATTAATTGCGGCGTCATCGAGCAAATTTGTGACATCAAGACTTTGGTTGATGAATCACACCTCCAGAATGACTTGAGTATGCCTCATCAACCACGGAAGGATCTTGACCCGCAAATAGAGGAGTCCAATCCGGATGTGAACAACCCAGTAACTCCCACCCTTGAACCTCACATCTATACTGAACCACCCGCTGCTGCTGAAAACCCCATCCTTGAACTGAAACCCCTTCCTGCTCATTTGAAATACATCTTTTTGGGTTCTAATCAGACCCTTCCTGTGATCATCAATTCCAACCTCAATCCTGAACAGGAATACCGTCTGATTGTTGTCCTCCAGCAACATCGCAGAGCCATCGGATGGACCCTCGATGATTTGACTGGAATAAGTCCCTCTTATTGTACTCATCATATCTATTCAGAAGAGGGCACACGACCTTCTCGTGAAATGCAGAGACGCTTAAACCCCAATCTGCAGGAGGTCGTGAAAAAGGAGATCATCAAGTGGTTAGATGCCGGGATCATCTACCCGATCTCCGATAGTCGTTGGGTGAGCCCAATTCAGGTCGTGCCTAAGAAGGCAGGACTCACCACTACAACGACTGAGACCGGAGAAATCATTCCTACCCGATTAGCCAACTCGTGGAGAGTCTGTATAGATTACCGTCGACTCAATTCCTCCACGAAGAAGGATCATTTCCCACTACCCTTCATTGATCAAATTCTCGAAAAACTAGCGGGAAATAGGTTCTTCTGCTTTCTTGACGGGTACTCCGGTTATAACCAGGTGGCAATCCATCCTGAGGACCAAGAAAAGACCACATTCACCTGCCCCTTCGGAACATACGCTTTCCGAAGGATGCCTTTCGGTCTTTGCAATGCACCCGCTACTTTTCAGCGATGCATGCTTGCCATATTCTCAGATATGGTAGGTGATTATCTGGAAGTCTTCATGGATGACTTTTCAGTTTTCGGAGCATCATTCGACGATTGCCTCCAGCACTTGGTCCAGATACTCAGGCGGTGCATCGACGTGAATTTGGTTCTTTCCTGGGAAAAGAGCCATTTCATGGTGCCTGAGGGAATTGTCCTGGGACACTCAATTTCGGAGAAAGGTATCCAAGTGGATCGAGCTAAGGTTAATCTGATTTCTCGCCTTCCTATGCCTAGCTCGATCAGGGACATCCGATCCTTTTTAGGGCATGTCGGTTTTTATCGACGATTTATCCCTGATTTTTCAAAAATCGCACGCCCCCTGACCACTCTTCTCTCCAAGGATGTTCCCTTCGAAATCTCCAAGGAATGCACTCAAGCATTTGAAATCCTGCGTGACCGAGTCACCCAAGCCCCGATCCTACAGTCCCCTGATTGGTCTCAACCCTTTGAGATCATGTGTGATGCATCCGACTTCGCTGTAGGAGCGGTTTTGGGGCAGAAAAATGACAAGAAACCTGTGGTCATTTACTACGCCAGCAAAACACTCGATGAGGCTCAGCGTAACTATACAGTTACTGAGAAAGAGCTGCTAGCTGTAGTATTTGCCCTAGAGAAATTCAGATCATACCTTCTGGGTTCCCATGTCATCATATACTCGGATCACACGGCTGTGAGGCATCTCCTTGCAAAGAAGGACGCGAAACCTCGATTGATCCGATGGATCTTGCTGTTGCAAGAATTTGACCTCGAGATTCGCGATAAAGCGGGAAAACAAAACGTGGTAGCTGATCACTTGTCCCGTCTTCCTTCTGAAATGATAGACCCTTCCGGACCCATCACTGAGCATTTTCCCGATGAGCACCTGCTGACTATTGGTACTAGCCTTCCATGGTTTGCTAATATTGTAAATTACTTGGCATCTCATCAAACCCCGTCCGATTGGCCGAAGGCCAAGAAAGACAAATTACGCTCCGATGCCAAGTATTACATTTGGGAAGACCCGTACCTCTTCCGCATAGGTGCCGATCAGATCATCCGGAGATGTGTCCCGGAAGGGGAAGTCAACAATATCCTCTCTTTCTGCCATGACCAGGCATGCGGTGGCCATTTTGCCGGGCATAAAACCTCATCAAAAGTCCTCCAGTGCGGCTTTTACTGGCCCACACTGTTCAAAGACGCATACAGTCATTGCAAGGCATGCAGTCGTTGCCAGACTTTGGGCAACATGAGCCATCGCGACATGATGCCTATGCAACCGATTCTAGTATGCGAAATCTTTGATGTTTGGGGGATTGATTTTATGGGCCCCTTTCCTGTTTCGGATGGTTTCGAATACATTCTGTTGGCTGTGGACTACGTGTCCAAATGGATCGAAGCCATACCGACCCGAACCTGTGATCACAAAATCGTTCTCAAATTCATTCATCAACACATTTTCTCAAGGTTCGGGATTCCTCGTGCAATAATCTCTGATGGGGGGACCCATTTCACAAATGCTCAGTTTAGGTCACTGATGACCAAATACGGGGTGTCTCACCGAATCTCTACTCCTTACCACCCCCAAACTAATGGTCTAGCTGAGCTGTCGAATCGGGAGATCAAGAAAATCCTACAGGTCACTGTTCGACCTGACAGGAAGGACTGGTCGTCCCGACTTCCGGAAGCATTGTGGGCCTATAGGACCGCCCACAAGACCCAATTGGGCATGTCTCCCTTTAGATTGGTGTACGGAAAGGCATGCCACCTTCCCGTCGAACTGGAGCATAAAGCCTATTGGGCAGTACGGAACTGTAATCTAGATCTTTCCAAGGCTGGGACCCACAGAAAACTCCAAATCAGCGAGATCGATGAATTACGCACAGACGCGTACGAGAACTCGCAAATCTACAAGGAGCGGGTTAAAGCCTTCCACGACAAACACATCTCGAGAAAGATCTTTCATCCTGGTCAAAAGGTCCTACTCTTTGATGCCCGACTCAAACTCTTCCCAGGAAAACTGAGATCTAAGTGGGTCGGACCATATTTGGTCCGACAGGTTTTTGGAAATGGAGCAATCGAAATCAGTCCACTCAGCCACGATTCTGAACCTTTCATCGTGAATGGTCAAAGACTCAAGCCGTTCATTGATGTAACTTCTACTGATTTGGCTGAGGCATCTCATATCCTCCTTTCCCCTTGAGCTTATTGCGCCCAGCCGATGGCGTAAAACTCAGCGCTTAACGGGAGGCAGCCCGTCATTCTCTTTGAAAACCTGAAACTTGTTCTGACACCTTTCAGCACTCGAAGTTCACCCTGAACTAAGACCCCCTAGGTTGCAATGAGGACATTGCAAATCTTAGGCATGGGGGGGTAGGAAAGTGCAAAAACTTGTAAGAAAAGGTTTCAAACAAAAAAAATTCACATATGCCAAAAATACCATAAAAATTAAAAAATTTTTCGAAAAAGAATAAGAGGAAAAGAGGAGAAGGAAAATTTTGTGAAGGAGAAAAGAAACAAAATGAAAAAGGAGCACAAAATTATAAGAAAAGTTGATAGTCATTAGTAAGGAACTAAGGAATTAACCTAAGTTCTAGACCTCATTCAAGAAAATAACTGAAAAGTGCACAATGAGATTAGTAAGAATGCAAACCTTAGGCATTCTTGAATAGACTCTTAGTACTCATTAAGATCTGGACACTCCTCAAGAGGTTGAGGAAAATGAAAAGCTGAAGTATTAGGTCTAAGGCTTAGGGAGTATTCGGCCTCGTTAACTAATTTTTGGTTTACGGGACTCAGTAACCTAAGCACCCTAATCTCACACACAGCCTGGTTCAGTAAGCATAAAAATCAGAATCACGCAGAAGCGTCGCAAAAATCTGAAAAGAACACCTAGAATAGGAATGGCCGATCAACACAAGTTGATTTGGACGAGTTCCCAGCGCGGAGAGGCGGGAAATCCCCTCGAAGATGCGTAACAAAATATCATCTCCTCGGTGCTTGTCTCTTAGGATATTTACATATCCTACGGGGGGCATGTAAGCACTCTGCTGGTTCAGATTCCATGGATGGCATTATCTCGAAGTGTCAATTGCCAGGGTCTGGATTCGGCCACGGAATACCATGGATGGGATTATCTCGAAATCTCAATAGCCAGGGTTCCGGGGGTTGCCATGGGCGGTGCTATCTCGAAGCATCGATCGCCAGGAACCCTTGAGGATTGATGATGGGAGCAAGGAATCTGATACAGACCGTGTTGAAAAGCCAATCCTAGACTAGAACTAAAAAGAAAAAGAGAGAGAAAACTCTCCAAACAGAAAAAACTTTCTATCTCTCTCTTACAAAACGCACTGCGAACTGAGCCAGGGCTAAAATCATTTCAAGCACGGGTGCTTTAACCACGAAGTCCAATAAACCTTAGGTTAGTTCTTGTGGGCCTTAAAAACCTTTGCTAAAAGACTGAGGCTAAGGCTAGACAGATTTGGATCTTGATTGGTACTAGAGTATCTTTTAGGCCTATGGTCAGCATTCTAACCTAATCTATGCTCAAATAAAAAGGCACTTATCTAAAACCATTGAAAACTTCATGGTCTAGAACAAGGGTTGAAACCTTAAGTTTTTTTTGCTAAGGGACTAGCAAAAGCTAGGCATGGGGGTATGATGAGAACCTCATCATGAGCCATAACTAGCTCATTTTGACCCAATACAAAGGATAAAAGCTCCTACATATCTCAAGGAAAAGCTTAACTCAGAGAATTCTGAGTTTGAGAAGAAAATAAGTCATAAGGGGTAAAAGTGCAATTTTACCAGTATAATCTGCATACAGGGTAATTCAGGGCCCAAACATAGGTCAAAACAGCTTAATAAGAATAAAAGTGGGATGAGATGATCTAGCAAGGGCTACAGCACTTCCAAGGAACCAAATGATAATCTGTAACCCTAAAACAACCCACTTCAATTCACAAGGTTCGAGGCAAAGTAAAAATAGAATAAACCCTCTAAAATTCATAGAAAAATAATCTCTGGGGTTTAGAACCATCAATTTGGCCTTTAGAACCCATTTTGACCTACATTGAGAACCATGCCCAATTAATAACTTAATTTGGGTTTTTGCGCAAATTGACCGGTCAAACAAGGTTTAATATGAAAATAAAATTCACCATCAGATTCCTTAGGTCCTAATTAGTCATGTATAAAAACTTGAGCCTAAGAAGAAACCTCCTTGACCGACTTCACACTTTGGTCCTCATATATTTACTCTTTGGCCCTCAACTTTTGAACCCTCGCATTTTGGCCCCTAACTCTCCTTCGTTCTTTGCAAACAGGTCCCTCCTGCAAAACCCTGCCAGCACCATGCTCCGGCGACCTTGCGCGGAGCATGGCGCCGCGCAGGGTGAGGTGGAGGACCTGGCAAGTGTACCGGGGGTGCCCTGCGTCGTCAGCCGTCGCAGGAGCACCCCCATGGTCATTGTAGCCCCCCATACCGGCCGTGCGAACGCACGGACGGTATGGGTTCGTATTCCGACCATTCTCCGGCGAGGGAGACACGTCATCTCCCTCCGCCTTCCTCCCTGCTTCAACCCTATAAATACCCCCCGCCGCTCCACCGACGAAGGCAGCCTGGATCTGACGGAGAAAACCCCCAGCTTTCTTCTCTTCTTTCTCCGGCAGACGCTCACCAGCTCCGGCGACTTCCTCCCCCTCCACCTCTTCGCTCTGCCGCACTACCAGCAGCAGAGACTTCCTCCCCTGCTCTTCCCGCGCCACGCCGCACCCAGCTGGCGCCTCTCCAGCCCTCTGCTCGCCGCCGCCCCTCTCTCTGAGCATCATCTTCTCCGGCGACAGTCGATACGACTGTCGCCCTGTTCCTCCCCCTTCGTCCCTGCAGTTAAGTTAGACTTACTCCCCTTCTCCTCCTCTTTCTTTCCCCGCTTTCGATTTAGTCAATTAAGCCCTCTACCGACCCTGTTCACCCTCATCCTCTCCGCCTCCGACCACCCTCCGGCGAGCCGCTCCCATCACCTCAGCGACCCACACGGCTCGCCGACCACCGCAGAACCTCCGCCTCCTCACCCTGATCCTCTTCCGCCCCTCCACTTCCCACCAAACACCCTCTGCAGACCCACCGAACACACCCACTCCCTCGCTCACAGTTTGACCTAGGACGACCAGTTAGCTCCATCTCGCCCCCTGCAGACCCCCTGACCACCTTCGCCGTGCCACGGCGAAGGTCCCCCGCCTGTCTGATTTGGCCGAGAGGCTGTTCTTCTGTGACCAGGTGACTCGCCCGCCGTCGCCATTACTGCGCAGGCAGAGCTGCTTCACCTGCAGGTGCAGGCACGCCTTCGCCCAGGGTTGACTCCCAGGTTGCGCAGGGACTCTCCGCGAAACGTCCCTGGTTCACAGACGGGGCGAAGGCCGCGCGGGAAGCCACGATCGCCCACTGCTCCATCCGCGACGCGCGCTCAATTGGGGTGGGACATTTAGTCCCACCTCGGAACCTCTCGAAGGCGCGCGGACGCATAAAGGCAAAAACTGCCTTATGCTGTTTGCCTCAGTTACCACGGGGTGAGGTCCCTCTCACCCGACCCGACCCGACTCGGCCTCGTCCGTGACCACGCTCCGCGGACCTGGCCCGACCCGAGTAGACTGACCTGCACTCCTCGCCCACCACGCACGCCGGTGGGCCTGGACCCGGGCCTGACCCGAACCCGATTACCCGGTAGCGCTCTGGGAGAGCTTCCGAAGAGTGATTTCAGAGAGAGAGATACGCGGGGGAGGGGGGTAGAGTAGGTTTTTGCCTCTTGACGAATAAACTCTGAAGTGTGCAGGCCAAAGAAGAAGAAGAAGACCCGCTGAAGAAGAAGGAAGAGCAACGGCCATCGCGAAAGAAGAAAAAGAGAGGTCAAGGCAGGTGAAGACAAAGAAGAAGAAGGAATGAAGAGAAGCAAGAAGCAAGAAAAGAAGAAGACGATCTGACGAAAAAGAAAGAAAGGAAACAAGGAAGAACAGAAGAAGAAGAGCACGAGGGGAAAATCTGAAGAAAGCAGAAGAAAAAGAAGAAGAAGAAGAAGAAGAAGAACAGGAAGAACCAAAGACAAAGAGGAAGAAAGAAGAAAAGAAGAAGAAGCCAAATTTTCATCTCTCTCTCTCTCTCTTTATTTTTGTAATAGAACTTGTATATCTCTAGAATACAACTTGCTCCCTGAGTTCGACCTCGGGAACTCTTTTATTTTTCCGAGTAAAAAAATTTTATATGAAACGTTGGTAACAACCGGCTTTACTACAACGATATAACACAACCCGGTCAAACCCACGCTATCAGTATACATACATACATACATATATATATCTATATACTTATATATATATATATATATATACACATATATATTTACATATATACATATATTTATATACATATAAATATATGTACATATATACATATATATCTGTATATATATATTATTACCTATATAACTAAGTATAAGTATAGATACATATATTACTATATATATATACATATATATATATACATCTATATAGTTATATATACATACATATACATACATATATATGTATATATTTACATATATAGCTACCTATACCTATATGTTTACAACCATATATACATATAGATATATTTACATATATACATATATATATATATATATTCACATCACTTACCATACGTTGTATCGTGGGAATATCTACACCAGTTGCTGATATTCCTCGATACACGTGTACAGAAAGCATGTTCGCACACATCTTCCACCAATCCACTTTACACTCCACGCGACACTTCATCCTATTGGTTGCGTCTTCCTAGACGACGACCGACTCGACACCGTGCTACACACCATCTCCACCTCCACCCCCACCCCTTTATACATATATAATATATACATATATATCTATACTATATGTACCTTATTTCTGTTTCTCTTTCATGCCAGTAAAAAGACAAAAGAATATATAAAAGAGAAAAGATAATCCTTGACTTGCAGGTACTCAGTCTTGCGAATAGCAAGACCAATTTTTGAACCCTAATTTGGCTCCAAGCCAAGAACCTGATTTTGAGGGTGTACCTCAAGGACAAAGATTATCAGAAAAAAATCTTAAATAGAAAAACACCAAAAACACAATAAATGAACGAAAGAGATTCGTTGTAGGAAAGACGTAGAAACTTCACTTCTAATCCCACTTCCCTGAGTTCGACCCTGGGCCTAAAAGTGACCAAGATAAAATCAAGTAGGCTAAGTAAAAAAATTTTGTAAAGAGATGGTTAGGATTGATTTAGGTTAGCCACTATGCTCATTATAACGATAAAATCACCATATTAACACACCTATCCGAGTCTACACCACTTCCTACACTTCATCAGGAGTCACAATTTCGCCTTCAGACATAAGCGAATCAGAGGGTGACTTCGAATCAAATGAAGGCAGGTTGGAAGCAACAGATCTGGGGATTATCCTATCAATGTCATCTCTGGGTTCTTGTTCTTTACTCAAATCTTCCCCAGAGTCTATATGTGAATCCACATAAATCTTAGAAGTTGCTTCCAAATTTTTCATCATTTCATCATGAGGAGAAATGTCATTAATGGGTGTGCTAAGGAAACCTAATTTGGTCAAATTTGTGACATCCTCAGGGGCTAACTCTTCAAATAAGACATAATCACCCTTAGTGTCACTCCAAATTTTGAATGTAGGTTCATCATATAATTCATCTCTCTCCTCATCACACAATTCATCATATACCCAAGGTCTAGAATCATCTAATATCTCAGCAGATCCCCTAGGGTACTCTATCTGAGGTAAATGGTTTACACTGGTAACATCGGACTCCTCAGATAGGTTAATTTCTTGAGGGTTAGGTTCCCTAAGGGTGGGCTTGAGTTCCATCTCATGATCAAAAGGGAGGTAGGATTAACAACTTGACTTCATCCCACTTCATCAAATGTCACGAAAATACTATCATTTGGGTCGAGATCATCCAATGGTACCATCATTCCCTTCTTTTGACTCCAATATAATTCAGATGGATACTCAACCTTATCATCATCTTCCTCGGGTTGCTACCTTTCTTCATCCAATGCATAACTACTTTCATATGTATCTTCCTCCCATTTAAGGTGTGGATCTCTCAAGGAAGTCTCATCTAATGGGGAGGTTTCAAAATCGATCCTCGAAAAGTAGCTATTCTCCCTTACATAATCCCCAAAATT
The DNA here is from genome assembly GCA_037157565.1 of Thalassia testudinum. Taxonomy (NCBI): domain Eukaryota; kingdom Viridiplantae; phylum Streptophyta; class Magnoliopsida; order Alismatales; family Hydrocharitaceae; genus Thalassia; species Thalassia testudinum. The sequence continues at coordinate 126,268,326 of JAZHRO010000024.1, forward strand.
TCTCTCCAACTTAAAGTGTGGCTCTCCCACGGGAGATGCATCAATTGTAGATGGGTGTACGCCATCCTCAATGGGGTAGATTGGGTGGCTAATTTCATCTCTTTCTTGTTGGCCTGCTCTCGAAGATTCTCCTAACAATTCAATCATTTCATCTTGCATTTTCTGTATTTCCATCTTCAAGGAGGAGAGGTCATTTCTATTATGAGAGAAGTTAGGCTCAGGCTTATAGTACCTAGGAGTGTCTGTCCAACCATTATAATTATTCAGGGAGGGTGGGTTGGGTATTTCTATGGTGTGTGGGATATTGGGCAAAGCAAATCCCGCTCCTAGGTTCTATTCACTGATTTGGGGCTTAACCAGGCCAATACTCCTATAATAGGAGTAAAATGGATCCCAATGATTGTCATTATGTCCATCAAAGGATGGACCATCTCGGCGTATGGGATCGAAGAGTGCAGAGTGGAGGTGAGGGTGTGGGTAAGATGTGAAAGGATGAAAATCAATGTGGTCCATTCTAACTCATACCTCAATCAAAATTTCCCAAGCAAAACACAATTCAAAAAGGACTTTTTAGGTCTTTCCCAATTTAGGCTTTTGATTTAAGTCAGATTGCAGGTGACAATACAATTTGTTCAATTAATTTACGCGCTTACTGTCGACCTATGGCTCACCTAAGAAGACCTAGTTGGAGCTTAGGTGTTCTTCCCTAAATCTCAAATGGTAGAGCAACTCCAAAGACGGAAGATCGAGGGATGCAAGTAAGCCTAAGCCTTCCTTTGAAGCTGTGCTTTCGCGGTGCTTCTCAACTACCCCCAAAAATCCGTGACAGTGTATCCCCTTCTTTGGAGTTACAAAACCTTTGATCTCAAGTTCTAAACACTTCAGAATCCAATGATAGGAGGGCTCTTGTCCTAGTATTTCCAAACCTAAGGAGTGTCTAAAAGCGTGCCGTGGTGCAAGAGATATAAGTGTGCATACAACGCAAAAGATTTTCAATTTTGAATCGCATGCCAAGTTTGAAAATTAAATCCTTGGTTTTTAAAATGTCCCTCCTTTAATTAGTCCTTTTTCTAGAAAATATGTGACCACTTGTTAGATCTATTCAATACAGATTAGGTGGTCTTGAAATTAGTCTAAATGCATTTGCATGATAGGTAGAAATGCAAAGTTAGAAGTGCATACCTGATTCTAGCATTCTTCAAGCAATATGCAAGACAAGAATTAGATCTAGATGCTGCTCATTCAGTCCTAAATGATTCGACCTAAGGGCAAGCAGCTTCTAGCAGGTAGCTCGTGTTTTTTTTTTTTGTTTTAGCTTTTTTTTTAGCTACTTATGCACAAACAAATTAAAGGTAAACAATCCACAAAGTAAATTAAAAGTCTAAATCTAAAGAAAAGGGAACAGGCTCCCAAAAATCAGCTCCAATTACTAGAAGGGCAAGAAAACAGAAATAAAACTTATGAAATAGAAAATCTCCTATAGAGGCAGAATCCAGGTCTCCTTCATCTTCCCCACGTGAAAGCGTCGCTCAAGGTCGACGTCTTCTCCCCGATGTGCCCGTCACCTCTCTCAAATTCCTCGCACAAATTCCTCACACAGAAAAATAATAAATGGTCAGATCACTGTGTAATGAGAAATAATCAGAAATGAAATCAGGTGAAATTATTGCGTCTGTTGCCTCCCTGGCAACGGCGCCATTTGATAAGATGATTTTTGCTTTCGAATAATGTATTAAGATGATTTATCGTTGTAGGATCAAAGTGGTGGAAAATTGCTTAACAAAATAATTAAAATTAAAATTAAGCTACTCACAGAAGAGCAGGTCATGTCCACAGGGAGGCAATGATGCAATAAAATCTTGATTATTTCATATTCGTTCAATCAAGTACGAAGTCCATAGTCAAATCTAACATGAAATGCGATGGAAAGAAGATGCACAATAACTCAAAAATATAAGGGTAGATGTGCAATTTTTCCTCACCGAAATATTCAATAAATATGTGATGATTCTATGTAATTTCCAATTGACATGCATTAAAGAAAATTTATGCACATTTTAATCCAAAACCAATGTTAAAACATGTGAATAACAATGGCCACACAATTATCAGAAAGCATGAGTATGAAGTCACAATTTCACCGTAATAAAATAATCATAAATTAAATTTGATTTTGGTGGCAATGGCACTCAAATGTAAATATTAATTAATATAAAAGGAGAGGATTTTACCTCTCTCCTTGCGCACGGGAGAGAGGTTCAATCGAGGAGTTACTCCTACAAGAGGTTGGCTGAAACGAGGCCTTCGCAGTGGTGGCAGCGGTACATCGTGAGATGGTCGGAGCCAGCTTACAGGAGAGGAGTGGGGCCGGTGGAGAATCTTGCTGCTGCCGCGCGTGCTGCAGGCGCAAGGAGAGCAGCACACACTGGTGCTGAGGGTGCTGCAGGCGCGCAGAGGCATGGGCGCACGGGCTGTCTGCAGAGCGCACAGGCACGCACGAGCGTGGTGGTGGCGCTGGCTGCAGGTGCTGCAGGGAAGGCGCGCAGGTGCTACAGCGGGGGCGGGTGGAGGTGCGGGCCCTGCAAGGCTCACAGGCACGTGCGATGGTCCTGTTGGCACCACTGTAAGTGCTGCAGAGGGCGTTGCAGAAGATGGCGTGGGTGCGTGCAGGCGTTAAGGTGAGGAGATGCAGGCGTACGGTGACTGGGGCACTTGGCAGGGTGCACTGGAGAATGAAGTGAGGGCACACGGTGGGTTGTTGGGCTGGAGGCACGTGGTGGGTCTGATGGAGCGGGGGGAAGCTGCTGGTGCGTGCACTGGCTGAGGTGAGGGTGCGCGCGCTCAGGTGGTTGGTGCTACAGTGATGAAGTGAGGGCATGCGTTGGCTAAGTTGAGGGTGCGATGGCTGGATGAAGGTGAAGGTGCGATGGGCAGATGGCGCGTGCGCTGAAGGTGGGTGTGCTGGAGGTTGGCGTGAGTTGCTGGCTGAGGTAAAGAGTTGCAGAGACTCTTTGGCGGTGTGGGCTATCACCCCACACGCCCGCGGTGGTGAGTCGTTCTACCGCGGTGAGGCTGGTGGTATGGAATGGAAGAGGAGCAAGGTCCTCTAAACACAGTGATGGACAAGGGGTGGTGGCCTCCCTCAACGACAGTTCTCCCTCCTTTTATAGCCACAGCCATGATTTCAAATTCAAAATGCCGTAGCATAAATGTGATGCGCAAGAGGAGGAGGCAAAGCCAAAGCCGAAGTAGTTACCTGTGCAAAGGAGAAAAAGAATAAAAGAATAAAATATTATGGTTATTTATGCATAAGCCCTTAACTTCTATGTTAAATTAAAATAATGCAAGTAATTCACCTAATTGATTAACTAATCAAATGCATGCAATTCTAAGTTAATTCTAAATGCATGCAATGAATGAGTTATGCAATTAGGCTAAAAATATGAATTAATTTATTTACATCCTAATGTATGCTATCTAAATGTTCAAATTAATTTAATGTCTAGACATTTAGATACTTAAATAGCCCACGAATATGGGCTAATCAGTAATTAGAATTAAGGATTTTAGCTACCTAGCTAATTTCCTAATTCTTGACATGGATATGCCTCAGTTAATACAAGATATGCCTGTGATTTTAGGAAAACCATTCTTGGCTACTGCAGGAGCCATAATCAATTGTGAATCAGGGCACATGATAATTGCCTCAGGAGATCAACGTGCTGAGATTAATATTTTTGAGGTTGCAAAAGGAAAAGGCTTGGGGGAACAATTAGGCTTTGTTCAAGAACTCATGACCGTGTCATTAGCAGAAAACTTAGAGCAAGAAGTAGAAGCCTTTCACATCTTAGATGTTCCTGGTTTGACTAAGCATAATGACATAAGCACAGTGGAAGCTTTCACCTTTGATTGTGAGGACATCCCCAGGGATTTCGACGAACACAGTGACATGATGGATTCAAATCCCATGGATATAGAAACATTTCAGTTTGAGGACCTCCTGGAATCAATCTTGGCAGATATTGAGAGTGACCTCCACCCAGAATATGAATCCTTTACAAAACTCGAGTTTTATGATCCAAAAGGTACTCTCCAAATGTTCACTTTTGAATGGGATGAAGATTATAAAGATTCATCAGAAGACCCGATTTGTGAGTCATTCCCTGAGGAATCGATCTAATGAGAGCCTCATCATGAGCCATAACTAGCTCATTTTGACCTAATAAAGAAGATAAAAGCTCCTACATAACCTAGAAGAAGGCCTAAATGAAGGAATAAGTGCTCTGAGAAGAAAACATGAATTAAAGGTTAAAACTGTAATTTTACCATTGCAGTACATAAACAGGATTTCTCAGAGGAAAAACATAGGTCAAATGGTCTAAATAAGATAAAAAGTGGGTTGAGTCAATCAGAAATGGGTTCATGTGCAATTTAGGAATTAAATGACATTTGGTAACCCTAAAACAGACCTGCTTAAATCAACAAGGTTTCGATCAGGATAAAAATCAAGTAAACCCTCTAAAAATCATGGAAAAATATCCTTTAGTGTTTAGAACACTTAATTTGGCCTTTAGAACCTAGTTTGACCTAGAATAGGGTCCTAGCTCATTAATTAACCTAATTTAGGTTTTTACGCAAAATGTCTAGTAAAACGAGGTCAAACCTAAAATCCAACTTCACCATTGGATTCCTTAGGTCCAAGTTAGGTTTGTACCAAAATTTGGACCTAAGGGGAGGTCATCTTGACCTACTTTGCAATTTAGTACACCCAAATCACAATTTGGTCCCTATCTTTTGAAATCATCGCAGAGAGCCCCCTAACTTCCACGCCACCTTTGCAATCAGGGCCTTCCGCCATTATTGGGGCAGAATCCTTCTCCGGCAAGGATTAGAAAGGGAATACTCTCTGATTCCTCAGAGATCCCCTCCCAGAAATGGAAGGGAGATTCTCTGAGGAACTCCCTTCCATCTAAGGCCAATCTTGATCCCTGGTGTGAACCCAATCTCTCGTGCGAACACAAGAGGGATTTGGGTATCCACCCCCTTTCCTTCTCCGTCGAGCCAACGGAGGTAATGGCGTGCCCTCCACGCTCTGAGCATATGGCCCAGCACTTATAAAAGAACCCCCAAACCCGGTTGCTCATTTTTAGCTTGACTTGGCCGGACTTCCACCTCAACTTCTTCTCTTTCTTCTTCGGCCAAGTACCCAGCGAGCTCCGACGAGCTTTCCTCCCCTCCCTCTTCGCTCTGCCACAAAACCAGTGGCAGAGTCATCTTCCTGATTCTCCTCCGCGTCGCGCAATACCCGCACACGCTGCCTCAGCCCCGTCGTCGCTGCCGTCTTCCTCCACTGGGCAGCTTCTTCTCCGGTGATAGTAGGTACAGCTGTCCACCTCTCTGTCCCCCTTCATCCCTGTAGTTAGGCTTAATACATTCTCCATCTTCCCCTCTCTCTTTTCCCCCTTTTATTTCATTTAATTGCCCCTCGACCGTCACTGACTACCTCCATTTTCCTCGCCTTCGACCAACCTCCGGCGAGCCACCCCCACCATTCCGCCCCTCCTTGGCGAAACGCGAAGCACAAGTATACTTTAAATTGTTTTTGTGATATTGCCTTGTTGCCTCCGAAAGCATAGGGGTGAGGTCCCTCACCTGACCCATGCTCGCCTCGTCTGCTGTTTCAACTCGCGGATCTGGCGGGATCCGACCCGACCCATTCTGAGCACACCTCGCGCATCACCCACTCACCGGTGCGCCTGGTCCTGGGTGCGAAATCCGACCCGATTACCCATGGCTCTGGGAGAGTGTCCTTTGAGTGAATTGCAGAGAGAGAGAGACGTGCGGGTAGAGGGAAAGGGGTAGGTTTTGCTCTCTGTGCAGGCAGGCCGGGTGTTGAAGAGAAGAAACTTAGCCAAAGAAGCAAAGGCAGAGAAGAAGCCTTCGCAGAAGAGAGAAGACAAGGAAGAAGGAGAGACTGTTGAGAAGAAGAAGCAAAAGAAGAAGCTGAGCGAAGAAGAGAAGAGAAGGAAGAGAGACTGCAGAGAGAAAGGACTGCAAGAAAAGGAGCAAAAGTAGGAAGAAGATCAAGGCAAGAAGAAGACCTGTAGATCTGAAGGAAGAAGTAGAGACTGCTGAGAAGAAGAAGACAGAAGAGAAAAGAAGCCTTCGCAGAAAGAGAAGAGAAAGAAAAAGAAGACAGAAGAGAGAAGAAGCAAAGGCAAGGAAGAAGTCTTCGCAGAAGAGAGAAAGAAGAAGAAAGGAAGAGAGACTGCAGAGAAAGAAGAAGAAAGCAAAAGAACAAGGGAAAACACTTTTAAGACGTCTGATCACAAGATCAGACGTCCAATTTCACTCTTTTGTCAATTATTCTTTTAAACCGCATACATTCATATTTGAATTCAAGTTTTGAGTAAATTAGAGTGTTCAATTACTTTTGAGATTAGTAGTAAATTCCGATTGCTCCCTGTGTTCGACCTCGGATACTCTGATTTTCGAGTAATAAAAATTCTCTATTTGTTTGAATGCTTTGTCGGCTACATTACAATGTGTTATCTTTTAAAACCCAATTGAGAGCGTTTAAACACGATCCAACATCCAACAGAAGACAATCAAGATGATTCACTAAGTGTCAATCTATTAGGCCACATATCACGAGAGGAACCACACATCTGGGATACAATTGCTAGATCCTTCTCTAATGAGCTCTAGATTCATTTTTCAAGATCCCATGACCGCTATACTTTCCAAATGATTCCTCCACAAAAGATCAAGAGAGATCATACAAACAAGGATCAACCTTACCCATACCAAAGACATTCTGGAATGACTCTTCACCATGCTTTGATAGTTAGTTGTGGCCATCCGATTCTAATTCATCATGATCATATATTCTCTCAGATCACTCATGCAACCAATGACATATCCCTGAACCCATTGTGCCCAACTGATGCCGTTAAACTTAGCGCTTAACGGGAGGTAACTCATCATCTCTTTAAAAAACCCAAAATCCTTTTGACATATCTCTTCACTGAAATCATATTGCACTTTAGGGTTCGTCCATTAGAATAACGACTCCAGCTCTAGTATACATACTAGAGCTTGAAATCATCCGCAATAGTCACCCCGACTTGTCCACCCACCCTTTGAACCTGTTCTAGTGTATGATCTATGCCAAACTTGAACCCACCTAATTTACAATGAGGACATTGCAAATCATAGGCATGGGGGTATTAAAGTGCAAAATGTTGTGAAAATCAACTCTCACAAAAGGATTACACAAAAAAAATGGAGGATTAAGGAAAGAGAAGGTCCATTTAAGAGAAAAATGAGAAAAAGGAGGGAAGAAAATTTGAAAAGAAAAGAAAGGAGCAAAAAGATAAAGAAATTGAGTCCATTCAAAATGATATGGAACTTACCTAACTTTTAGGTTAGATCGAATGATGAATTAAGACCTGAAAGGCTAAAACATAAGGGATTAGTGGCAAATACTTGTTGGTGCTAGAGCACCACGATCATTTATTTTGATGATAACAAAACACGTGTTATTTAACATTTGCAATTTGAGTCCTAGATTTCAGGTCAATTGCAAATGTGGACGTGTTTAGACGGAGTTCGAGCTCGCATCCAGGACGGATTGGAGGAGCTTGACGGAAAACAGAGGAGGTTTGCGTGGAGCGACAGATTGAAGATAGAAGACAAGAAGAATAGGATAGATTCTTTTTAATCCTTTCTTGTATCTCTTGTCTTTATTTTCTTGCTCTTTTTATTTTCCTTAGAAAATTATGTTAAAGAGCCTCAAAGAACCCTAACAGTAGTCCTAGGAACACCGGCACAACCCTAGGATACTTAGGTTTTCTGTAGAATACTTAGAAAACCAATATAGGGTTCAAACAACACTTCCAGACGTCTAATTCCCAAATCAGACGTCTGATAAAGTATTTTAAGATGTCTGACTATTGTTTCAAACGTCTGATAACTGTTAGGATGGACATAGTTAGTTCTGTCTGATGAAATCAGACGTCCAGACCCTTATACCAGACGTCTTAGGAGACGCCTGATGGACTTGCCAGACGTCCAGATAGTGGACCGTTGGCTAGCTTAGCACGCGCTCAAGATTATGACCGTTAGAGCCTTATCAGACGTCCTTAGGCCTTTCCAGACGTCTGATAAATGACCGTTTTGCCTCGGCTGACCCAAAATCTCTTCTCAGATATTTTCTAGCCATTGCAACATTTGGAAATCAATTCCCACAGTAGAAGTAGGTTTCCAGACGTCCAGACATAGTGCCAGACGTCCTGTATGTCGTCTGATCAACTTGAACAAAAACCCTGTTTAGATCTGATTCAAGTCAGGAGGAAACCCGCATAGAATCAGACGTCTGACCTTGGAATCAGACGTCTTAAAGTGGCCTTCCAGACGTCTGATGCCAGAGTTAGACGTCTGATAACCCTGTCAAACGTAATCATTGTCCTGATTTCGGCCTGATTCTCTTGGACTTTGTTCCCAACGGCTATAGAACCTTTCCTAAGCCTTCCAAAGCCTTCCTAAGGCCTCTATAAATAGAGGGGAGCCTTTACACACCTATATACACTAAGAGAAACACAAGACACACCTAAGAAACTTAGTTTCACTCTTTTGTGTCCAAGAGAAGCCCTTGCTCTCCAAGCTCTAGCTCCATTCCCTTGAGAGCATCAAACCTTCGCGCACCCGCTCTCCCGCCGTTGTTCACGAGAGCGACATTGCACCGTTGCGTGGCTCACGCACCCACGTCATCGTCGACGCACTCCTTGCAAAGGGGAGTTTCCTAATTCCTATAGAAGCTTAGGTTTATTACTTTGTTGGCTCTATAGGTTTGTTGTTTATTTTATCTTTGTCTTTTGGTTGGGTATTCGCTTTGCGAATTCCCGTCTCCTTCGTGGGACAAAATCCTTCTCGTGGAGAGAAGGGGTTGAGGAACGCTATCCTCGTACTTGTAGCGTGGTTGTACTGAGGTTGAATCACCCTCGTTTTAAAGTGATTCGGTTAGTGGATTTGATCAACTAGGTTGATCGGAAAATCCTAACTCGAGAGGGTTAAGTGGTGGTTTTCACCCGGTTTGGGTTTCCACCTAAAAATCTTTGTGTATTTTGTGATTGGTTTTCTTTAGTGAGATTGCTTTATATTTCAATTCCGCATTTTATTACGTCACCCCTCCTCATAGGGCCAAACTTTCAATTGGTATCGGAGCAGGTTCTTGCAAAATCGGAGTAACACCCGGCAAGAAGATCATGGAGGGGAGCATATCCGCAATTAGAATCTTCGAAGGGCAATCCACCGTCCGACCACCCTATTTCGACGGGAGGGACTTCGGATATTGGAAGTTGACGACGAAGACGTGGCTCCAAGCCACTGAATTTGAGATATGGGGATGTTGCGAAACCCCATACGAGATCTCGAAGCGACCCCAAGGAGGCTACTCGCAACTGCAGATTCAAGAGCTTTCACTCAACGCAAAGGCAATGAATGCCCTGTATTGCGCATTAAGTCTGAAGGAGTTCGAGAAAATCAAAGAGTGCACCAACGCCCACGAGATATGGAGGAGATTGGAAGGCACTCATGAGGAGACAAGCTCGGAGGAAGAAGAATGAGAAAAAGAAGAAACCGCTTGCTTTGGTTTCATGGCCAGAGGAAGCAATAGCGACAACGAAAGCGGAAGCGACAGCGACAATGAGGTAAATTTCAATTTACAAGAAGCTTTTAATGAACTATTTGAGATTAGTAAATCACTAAAAATAGAAAACAAAAGCATGAAGAAGAACCTTAGTTTTCTTAAAAATGAAAATGATAGGTTAGAAAAATAACTTAAGGACATAGAGGCTAATCCTAAAAATGATAACCTATTATTAGAAAATCAAGACCTCATCAATGAAAATAATAAATTGATTGAGGAAAATGATAGTCTAAAGTTAGAAATCTCTAATTTAAAGACTAAGATGAGTATTATAGAAAAAGAAATTGCATGTCTTAGGAAAAACTCTAACAAATTAATCAATAAAGTAGATAATTTTTATAGCCCTAAGGTTGAGAAAGGATCTCCATCAAGGAGACCCGCTAACAGATCCGGATCCAAGATTCTAATTTTTTCTTTGGTATCCAAGCTCACTTGGATACCAAAGAAAAAATTAGAATCTTGTTTTGTAGAGTTCAGGGATAATTACAACATAAAGGACTGGACCTACAAGCTCAAAGCTGGTCAACTCAAGTTGGGAAAACCAAGGAGTAGACCAAGGAGGAGAACAAGAAGACCGACGAGATGGCGAACAAGCAACGGACCCACCGCACGTCGACCACCAGTTGGAGACCGACGCCGATGCCCGGGCCTCCAAGCTACGGATGGGAGCCCCATCCGATGTGGCATCCACCACCACCATTCGGGCCATTTTATTGGCCATGGTAGGTGAGGTAAAACCCTTTACCCTATCTTTTTATCAGTAGCATTTAGATAAGGGGAGTTAAAAAATGATGAGCTAATTGTCAATTTTTAAGGGGGAGATATAAGGTAGCTAATTTTCCTTTACTAAGGGGGAGAAAAATAGTAGCTATCTTGTTGTTACAAAAAGGGGGAGAATATCACCTTTGATAAAATAAATTCATAGAAGAGCATGTTTTAAGGGGGAGTTATAGGAAATGTAAAATCAATCAAACCTTTTTGATAATGTCAAAAAGGGGGAGGACTTTTATGCATTATTATTTACGGTTTTGTCATCATCAAAAAGGGGGAGATTGTTGGTGCTAGAGCACCACGATAATTTGTTTTGATGATAACAAAACACGTGTTATTTAACATTTGCAATTTGAGTCCTAGATTTCAGGTCAATTGCAAATGTGGACGTGTTTAGACGGAGTTCGAGCTCGCATCCAGGACGGATTGGAGGAGCTTGACGGAAAACAAAGGAGGTTCGCGTGGAGCGACAGATTGAAGATAGAAGACAAGAAGAATAGGATAGATTCTTTTTAATCCTTTCTTGTATCTCTTGTCTTTATTTTCTTGCTCTTTTTATTTTCCTTAGAAAATTATGTTAAAGAGCCTCAAAGAACCCTAACAGTAGTCCTAGGAACACCGGCACAACCCTAGGATACTTAGGTTTTCTGTAGAATACTTAGAAAACCAATATAAGGTTCAAACAGCACTTCCAGACGTCTAATTCCCAAATCAGACGTCTGATAAAGTATTTTAAGATGTTTGACTGTTGTTTCAGACGTCTGATAACTATTAGGCTGGACATAGTTAGTTCTGTCTGATGAAATCAGACGTCCAGACCCTTATACCAGACGTCTTAGGAGACGTCTGATGGACTTGCCAGACGTCCAGATAGTGGACCGTTGGCTAGCTTAGCACGTGCTCAAGATTATGACCGTTAGAGCCTTATCAGACGTCCTTAGGCCTTTCCAGACGTCTGATAAATGACCGTTTTGCCTCGGCTGACCCAAAATCTCTTCTCAGAGATTTTCTAGCCGTTGCAACGTTTGGAAATCAATTCCCACAGTAGAAGTAGGTTTCCAGACGTCCAGAAATAGTGCCAGACGTCCTGTATGTCGTCTGATCAACTTGAACAAAAACCCTGTTTAGATCTGATTCAAGTCAGGAGGAAACCTGCATAGAATCAGACCTCTGACCTTGGAATCAGACGTCTTAAAGTGGCCTTCCAGACGTCTGATGCCAGAGTTAGACGTCTGATAACCCTGTCAAACATAATCATTGTCCTGATTTCGGCCTGATTCTCTTGGACTTTGTTCCCAACGGCTATAGAACCTTTCCTAAGCCTTCCAAAGCCTTCCTAAGGCCTCTATAAATAGAGGGGAGCCTTTACACACCTATATACACTAAGAGAAACACAAGACACACCTAAGAAACTTAGTTTCACTCTTTTGTGTCCAAGAGAAGCCCTTGCTCTCCAAGCTCTAGCTCAATTCCCTTGAGAGCATCAAACCTTCGCGCACCCGCTCTCCCGCCGTTGTTCACGAGAGCGACATTGCGCCGTTGCGTGGCTCACGCACCCGCGTCATCGTCGACGCACTCCTTGCAAAGGGGAGTTTCCTAATTCCTATAGAAGCTTAGGTTTATTACTTTGTTGGCTCTATAGGTTTGTTGTTTATTTTATCTTTGTCTTTTGGTTGGGTATTCGCTTTGCGAATTCCCGTCTCCTTCGTGGGACAAAATCCTTCTCGTGGAGAGAAGGGGTTGAGGAACGCTACCCTCGTACTTGTAGCGTGGTTGTACTGAAGTTGAATCACCCTCATTTTAAAGTGATTCGGTTAGTGGATTTGATCAACTAGGTTGATCGGAAAATCCTAACTCGAGAGGGTTAGGTGGTGGTTTTCACCCGGTTTGGGTTTCCACCTAAAAATCTTTGTGTATTTTGTGATTGGTTTTCTTTGGAAGAAAATTTGAAAAGAAAAGAAAGGAGCAAAAAGATAAAGGAAGAAATTGAGTCCATTCAAAATGATATGGAACTTACCTAACTTTTAGGTTAGATCGAATGATGAATTAAGACCTAAAAGGCTAAAACATAAGGGATTAGTGGCGAATACTGACCTTAGGCCTCTCAAGTCTGTTCTGAGATTTAAACACTCATGTACTTGTTAAGTTCCAGATTAGTCCTCAAGAGGTTGAGGAAAATGCAAAGCTTGTGTATTAGGTCTAAAGCTTAGGTAGTATTCAACCTCGTTAACTGACCTTTAGCTTGCGGGACTCGGTAACTTAAGTACCCAAAAATCACACACAGTCTGATTTAGTGCACTTAAATATGAAATCATGCCAAAAGCATTTATGTTCTAAAAATGGTCCTGAGATCTAAATTAGGAGTGGCTCGAAAACAAAAGTTGATTTGGATGAGTTCTCGATGCAGAGAGGTGAGAAATATCCCTCAAAGATGCACAATAACATATCGTCTCCTTGGTGCTTGTCTCCTAGGATATCTAAATATCCTACCATGGGCATGTAAGCACCTTGTGCTGGTTCAAATGCCATGGGCAGTATTATCATGAAATGTCAATTGCCAGGGTTTGAAATTAGCTACAGAACGCCATAGGTGGCACTATCTCGAAGTGTCGAAAGCCATGGTTCTGGGGGTTGTCGTGGGCGGTGTTATCTCGAAGCATCGATTGCCAGGGACCCTGCAAGGATTGATGGTGGGGACCAAGAATCCAATACAGAACATGTTTAGGGCTAATCCAAGGATGGATCTAAGGAAAAATATAATGAAAAGAAAAGAGAGAGAAAACTCTCCACACATAAAAAATCTACTTCTATCTCTCTCTCTCTTACAAAAATACACTACCAAATTAAACCTGGGCTACCATGTTACAAGCACGGGTGCTTTAATCGCTAGGTCCAATGAACCTTAGGTTAGTTCCTACAAACCTTATAAACCTTCGTGGCAGAATGAGGTGAAAGCTAGTCAGGTATGGATCTAGGTTGGTACTTGAGTACCTCTAGGCCTATTGTTGGTATTAAGATCTGATTCCTAGAGATGCGGCTTAGTAGGGAATCCTAATGGTTACATCCGACCTAGATATCTGGTTTGGTCCATAAAATTTTGCTAAGGGACTAGCCCAAGACAAGCATGGGGGTATGATGGGAATACCATCATGAGCCATAATTAGCTCAATTTGGTCTGATAAAGTCAATAAAAGCTCCGACATAACCTTCAAAGGATCTTAAGTGCTTAATATTCTATTTTGAGAAGAAAAGATGAAATCAGGGTTATTTATGCAATTTTACCATCTTATCACAAATACAGACTAACCATGGGATATGCCAAGGATTTATTAAATGTCATATGGTCATTAATATCTAATAAGTGGGTCAATGCAGACAGAAATGGATTTTCACGCATTTCAAGAATTAATGGACATCTAAAACCCTAAAAACAGACTCGCTTAATTAACTAGAGTTTTGGTCAGGATAAAATTCATCTAAACCCTCTAAAAATCATAGAAAAATATTCTCTAAGGTTTGGCATCCTTGATTTGACTATCTAAATCCATTTTAACCTAAAATAGAGTCTCAGGCAGACAATTACCGTAATTTGGCTTTCTACGCAATTTACCTAGTCAAACTTAGTTAAAACCTAAATCCGACTTCACCATCGAATTCCTTGGATCCAAATTAGGTCTGTACCAAAATTTGGGCCCAATCAGAGATCATCTTGACCTAGTTAGCATTTTAATCCTATCCTGAGTCTTTTTCTTACAAAGAACCCCTCATCTTTTGAAAATCTTGTAGGGACCCCCCTAACTTCCTCATCTTCTTCACATCCAAATCCCTGCCACCATTAGGAATAGTTGTAGCATCTCAGGTGAGATTCGAGAAAGATTTTCTTGCTCGTTTCTCAATCAATTAGTCCCAAATTTGAACTAGAGATTCCTTGAGGAATTCTCTTTTAATCAACCTCATCCTTGGACTCCAATTCTTTCTTAATCTCCCATGCAAATGCATGGGAGATGCGGGTCTCCTTGTCACGCAAGCACCATGTGCTTCCAAGCTTGGAATGCTATTCTAAGCCCTATTTAAGGACCCAGGTCGCAAGGCAAATCTCCTTAGCAAATTTTGGTGAGTCAAAACAACCCTAATCTACCCTCTCCGACCACCAAACATCCCTACTTCGGTGACCTCCTTGGATTTCCTTCCTCCGGCCGTCCAACCATCAAATTGGATAGCCCAAGTTCTTCCTCTCTTCCTCACAATCCTCTTCGACCAAAGAGAGGATGTCTCCTTGCCTCGTTCGTCATCACCGTCATCTTGCTCTGTCATCTTCTCTGACTCTGATCAACTGCAACCGGAGCCTATTGGCCTCAACTCTCTCTCCTAAGACCCTCTACATCTTTCTCTTTCCCTCTACTTCTCTTTCCCACACCCACAACACATGCACGACTGCCAATCACTTATCTCCCTCTCCGTCTTCTCTGCCTCCGGCAGTACTCCAGCGAGTTCGCTCTCACTCCACAGACCACCATCCACCTCACCACAACTCCTAAAAGCTTCATCGTTCCACCACGACCAAAACCCCTCTCCTATTTCGTCGATCCACCCACTGAACTCACCCACCTTCCCCGACTTCGTCCGAGCAGTTCACACACTGCCACACCCCACGAACACCATTATCATCTTCTTCGTTCTTCGGCGATACTATTGAACATTCTGACAAGGGCTTTCAAGCCTGTATTTGTGTTTTAGGTATCTCCCGAAGCTTCGCCATTACTGCCATTTTTGCCGCCCTGTTCATCATGTTCAAGGCCACGCACGTCCCAGGTGCTTCACCCAGGTTGCGCGGAGTAGCTCCAGATAGGTCTCCAGGCAATCAACTGAAGGAGTCCAAACCTGTTGTTGCCCCAATTGAAGAAGAGTCCTATGGGGCAAAAATGGGAAAAAGAGGGTGGGACATAGTCCCACCTCGTGACGAGAAGTGGCAGTAGCGTACAAATTGAATTCGTGCTATGGGCTCTTTGCCTCAGTAAGCACGATGGTGAGGTCCTCTCATGCATGCGCATACGCATGCCCTCGCCCGCACTCACGCTTTGCTGGTCTAGACCTTGATTCGATTACCAGGATACCCAGGTTCGGTCTGGTTTGCCTGATTCTGAGAGAGAAACAAGAGAAAGAGAGAGAGTGGGGGGTTTTGCCCTCTGCTGCTCTCTATAGTTAGAGAAATTGAGTGGCCTTCACCTCTGTGCTGCTGTGCTACGTTCTACTTGCCTCTTCCTGAGGCCTAAAGGAAAAGAGAGGTCTTTGCCTCTGTTGCTAGCTCTAAGCTACTGTTGCATGATTGAGATACTTAACTAGCGTGGAATATTTGGTTGGATTCACTTTTCATTTATTTGAGATACTTGAGCTTAATTAAAAGGAGTTAATTGGTGATTCAAAGCACCATTTTAACCCATCATTTTTTTGCACATTGATATTTGAAATCTTGATATATCATTCTTGAATCAATTCTGGTAACAATTGCTTATATCTTTTACTTCGAATTATGATCTTGTGATTGAATTGCTGATTGCTCCCTACATTTTGACCTCAGACTTTTCTGAGTTATAAATTTAAGTGTTTTAATGCGATTTTGTCCTATACTATAACACATTTCTTAAACATCGACAATTTCACGTTAATAGGAGAGGATGACTGGCGAGGAGGAATGAACACGCAAGGAGTAGGAGGAGGACGAAGACGAGGAGAAGGAGGAGGGGTAGCGATGAGAGTTTTGACGGCGTAAGGAAGGTTTTGGAGAAATGAAGTGGTGGGCGGAGGAGAAGAGCACTTATGCGCAAATGTAGATGATAGACTCTTATCATCTCTTGAACTAAAAAGCAACGGCAAACATCGAAGCAACTTTTCGAATGCACGTCCAAATTAATTTGGGTTAGCAGTGATTCTTCCTCGTCGCTTATTGTAGAAAACGACCATATTAACTTTCCTCTGAAGTGACAACTGTTCTTTCCCTCGTCGTCAAGAGCTACAGCCAAATTTTGAAGAGGTATTCACCGTCAGTTAATGAAATAAGAGATGGTAAAAATAATATCACCGTTGCTTTATAAACCGATGACAACTAACGGTAAATGTCATTTTTCTAGTAGTGTTGGATTGTGAAAAGGCTTTCAACTTTTCAAAAAATAGCTCCAAAATGCAATTCAATTTCCCAAAAAGAGAATTCCTAGAATACGGACTTGGAAACTTAATTAGATCTAGTATGCATCAATGTATTCATTGTTCAATTGAATAATATATGCAAAGAATACATGCATTTAATTCACTAGCAAACTACTTCTTTCTATTTTTAATTACTTATTTTATGGGGAAGAGAAAATCAAGTCCACCAAAAGCTGACCCATGAGCTGAGCAAGCCTAAATGAAGTCCACAAAGAGAGTTAGGCCAAACCAAAGGCAAATTAAGCCCTCTACCACCTAGCCAAGGGACCAACATCTCGAATTGACCACTCCTAACCAGTTGGCTAATTCACCCACCAAAAACATATAAGAGCATCTGGCCAACCCAACTGCTCGATCCTCGAGTGATAGGAAGGCCAGGTCACATCGATTCTAACGGCGTTGAGAAGGAAGAGTGCCGACGATGCAAGGGCCAAGGTGACGGCTCAAGAATCAAAGTAGTGGTGTAAGAATCAAGGTAGCAACACAAGGAGTGAAGTGACTGAATGAAAGATAAGATGACTCTAAAAGTTATTGCACTTCATGAGGAGCAAATGATTACTGGCCTTAGTTGCAATCTATAAATTTGTAATCTCCTATAAAAAGGGAAGAATGTACCCAGTAAAAAGGATGACTCTAGTAATGCTGCTGAAAGATAATTAAGGGTTAAATCCATTCCTCAGACATACACTAATTTGGTAAAATTCCGTTACTAAATTCTCAAGTTATTTTTCTCTCTTTATACACACACTTGTGCTCTAGCAACATATTCTTCTCTCCATTCTCATATTGAACTCCATATGACTCAATCATTTAATGTCATGTGTTAGTCTCCATTTAATAATCATAAAATTAAAATTTATTGAACTATAGATCCATTTGACAGACCTATTTGATAAGGAAAATAAGTTAATGAAATAAGTGAATTTTGATGTTTAAATATTTAGGTAGATTAAAGTTATTTTAAAGAGGAGGAGATGAAATAACTTTGCGAATGCGAATTAAATGATAATCAGATAAGAAGTAGCTCACATGACCCACTTATCAAAAGATTCAACACGATGCATCCATTCGTTCATCAACAAATATACAAATTTCCTGTTGTAACATCTACATGCAACCTTAGAAGTCAAATCTCATGCCATAATCCACGCATGGCTTAAGATCTGTTGGATTTAAAAAAGGCGACGAAAGAGGCTGATGGCTGACGTCCGATGGAGGGATCCCCACTGCAGGTAACGGGGGAGGGCGTGAATAAAAGCGTGGAATTTTGCTTCCTTTCTCAGAAGTAAATATCGAAATTCCTGGAAGATTAGCACAAATAATGGAGTCCGGGGATGAAGATATCACGTCGGTTACAGTAGCCTACCTACTCTCTCCACCGAAAGATGATGTCACGGGGAATATACCATCACTAGTAACCCCTTAATCGAGGCAGGGGTTGGAAAAGGAATCAAATATTGAATCATTATTTAGGCAAACGTTCGGGCAGACAATATAATAAGGATTTTCCGCGTCAGCAGTGACACGGCAAGAGATAGAGATGGGACCGGGGGACTTCAACGGACCAAAATCGTTTGGTTGAGATCTGGCAGGATGGCCACACGTACATCACCCACCGGTGGTTTTCTCGGCCGTGACATCATCAATCTCTCCTAATCAGCCCCACACCATCATGGGCCACCTCCGGTGATCGAGGATTATCACCTATTCTAACTTAGTTTTTCTTTTTTTTTCCTTTTTCATCTTCGTTTTCGTCTTCTTTTTCTTGTCCAAAACGGAAGGACATCAATACTTTCCGTATATTATTTTCCAATAATAACTCGGAAAAGTCGTAAGATATCCTGCCATAAAATTCGGAACGTACGTAGGAAATAACCATAACACGTCAGGACGCACTCACCACGGTCAGGCCTCCAGATCATTCCATTCTTGACCTGACCCTCCTCCAGCTGCCTATAAAAGAAGGAAGAAGCCCCCAAGGCCTTATCGCCACACAACGAATACCTCCGGCGATCACCTCTCTCTCTCTCTCCCTTCATCGCAACCAACTCCGATCCAACAAACATCCTCTAGATCTCATTAAGGGAATTTTTGTCCGAAGACCTTCCGTGCACCCCCATCCACCCATACGTACTATGTCCACCGCCCTCCGACGTCTCCCCATCCGCCAGGTCTACACCTCCACCTCCTCCTCCTCCACCCTCCACCTCACCCTCCCCACCACCTCTGTCTCCCCCTCCATCTCGCCGTCTACTCAGCAGGCGCTCAACCTCGATGACCACGAGAGGCTCTTCGCCTCGGTCCCGACGCGGTCGCTGGTTGCCACGCTGGCGAACCTGTACATGACGTCGGCGGGGCCGGCGGTGGACTTGGGCTCGGCTGTGGTGAGGAGGGTGATGGAGGGGGACTGGGGGTTGGCGAGGCGGACGGTATCCGCGGCCCTCAAGGGGACGGTGTACGCGCACTTCTGCGCGGGGGAGACCGCGGAGGAAGCGGCCCAGACGCTGCGAGCGATGTGGGACGGCGGACTCAGGGGCATACTCGACTACGGGCTGGAGGACGCCCACGAGGACGAGGAGTGCGACCGGAACCTTCAGGCCTTTCTGTCGACGGTGGAGACCACCAACAAACTCCCCCAACATTCGGTGAGTTTCCTTTTCCATTTTTTTTTATTTTCTTGCATTTTATGGTGACTTTGCCCTCGTTGAAGCCGAAAAAATCAGCCCTCCGAGGCGGTCATCGCTGACCTCTACGTGGATGAAGCGTTAGGTAGGTATGCAAATAGAGGCATCCATGCATATGTATCAGCAAATATATCAGACTATCATCCTAGATCTTAAAAAGGTGGTAATAGTATCCAAAATAAATGGTTTTCTTATGGGTATAAAAAATTCCTCTCACAAATGATCCTACACAGTCCATCTCTCCGTGAGATGCTTTACATGGAGACAAAGAGTCGCTTCCGACTGCGGATGGAGGTTTTGGCAAGGGGGTCGGTGTTTTTATCTTTATTTATTTCTTGGTAAAAGAAATATGCCAGTCAAACATTTCCATTTCCTGAAAATAAATAAGTTGGACTGGCGATTAAAAAAGAAAAGTTGACAAGTGGCTTTCCGTTGCCGGGGTGTGTACGGGTGGCTGAGGTTTGTCTGGACCTGGAGATTCCGATCCTTCCAACTGCACGGCAAATTAGGAGGATGCCTTCTCGCTGGATTCCATTTGTTTGACGGCGACAACACTTTCAGACGCCTTGCGGAGATTCCTAATTGGAATCCTCCAAGCAAGTGGCGTTTGTCGCTTTAACCAGCATGCATGAGGATGCGTTGTGAAATGAATATAAAATAGAAATAGTAGATTATTTTAAAAAGAGATTCTTTTGCAAACTTGCGACGGCTAAGCTATTAGATTCCAGAAATATTGCCCCCCTGTGCATGCAAAAGCCCTAAGCAGAATCCCATCGGCCCATCTGAGTCATTCATTGTCCAGAAAAGACAGTGGGCTGCCTAGCAGTGACCGCATCCCTTTCTACAGAATCTTGAAAATATTCGGATCTAATACAAGAAATCGAACTCCTTTGTTTGCCATGCAGCTCTGTGATTCCAATTAATTATCCAATTGTACGGCATCCATCCGGGTAAGATTTTGCATCTCGGTCTACCATGCATGAGATCTACCATATATATGTGATTATTGTCCAGCGCTAAGATTCCAATTAATTATCCGGTTGTCCAACATGCATCTGGATGGAAATTTGCGCCTTACTCTACCGTGTGATCTGCCATATGATCCCTAGTCAATCTGACAGTACAATCTTTGGCATTGGGAGAGCGCCTAAAGAAGTTATCTCGAATTGTGATCTGCCTGTGCAAACCAAGCCCAAGTCCAAACCCAACCTATATTCTCTCCACGCTCTTTATATATATGTCTTCTGAATTATTATTATTATTATTATTATTATACTTAAAAATGGCATGAATGTGTGAAAGTCTCTTCTGTATACTTGCGAATATCAAGGAATGATGAATAACTAACAAAGGCGATGATCGGGGTGGATGCAGGTGAGCTTCGCTTGCGTGAAGATCACAGCCGTTTGCCCCATCTCCCTCTTGGAGAAGGTGAGCCTCCTCCTCCGCTACCATCATCAGAATCCACACCATGGCCTCCCATGGCTTCTCCCATCCCTTCCCGTCCTTCCCGCCACCAGTACCACTAGTACTGCAACCGCCAACCAAGTACCAGCTCCCCCTCCCCTCTCACCCTCGGACCAGCGTCACCTCCAAGCCGCCCTTACCCGCCTCTCCACCCTCTGCTCCGCCTGCGAGGAACTCGACCTCCCACTCCTCGTGGATGCCGAGTACTCCTCCGTCCAGCCGGCCATCGACCACCTCACCTATGCCGCCATGCTCCGCTTCAACAACCGCCGCACCGACCGCCCCCTGGTCTACGGCACCGTGCAGGCGTACCTGCGAGATTCGTTGGAGCGGCTGGCGACTGCCGTGGGGGAGGCGGAGAGGAGGGGCGTCCCCGTGGGGTTCAAGCTGGTGAGGGGTGCTTACATATCGAGGGAGCGGAGGGAGGCCGAGGCGCAGGGCGTGGAGTCCCCCGTGCACAGCAGCATCGAGGAGACCCACCAGAGTTACGACCGGTGCGCTGCCTTCCTCCTCGAGAAGGTTGCCACCGGATCCGCGGCGACCGTTCTCGCCACCCATAACGTTGATTCAGGTATACAACAACTTAATGTTAATTATAAATAAATCTTCATATTATTATAGCGTGCTCGGAACCAATGTTTTCCCTTTGTTTTGGTGCGTGTGTGTGGGGCTTTCTAAGCCTCCGGAAGATTCCAGAAAATTATTATTAGATGCAACTCCTCCAATAATTTTCCAATACATCGTACGTAGTATGTACGCTGGCGATGTCGTTGTCAATCGGAATATCAATTTATGGCAAATCGCGGTTGATGGTGACGTTTCTGGGATAATAAAAAAGTTTTTATCTATCCCCATATGGTACACGTATAAATTAAAATCTTTTTTTAGGAATATAAGTAGATACGAATAGCCAGTTGTAAGTGGTGTTGGAGAGGCAGGAATCGGATCTTATATCTTGTTCAATCAAATTTATGTATATAAAATTACATTTAGTGCATCTGTCATTTGAACATGGTGTTGAAACAATTGCAGTGGATTTATTGATTCACTGCTGTGAGAGGAGTTGAGCTTGACATTGAATGGGCTTTTTAAAATTCCTAAACCGCCCTTCAACCGAAACTTCAAGATTCTGAAGTAACTTTTTTCACTTAATTTTTTTTTTAATTCGAAAGCGTTGCTTTTCATGAAATTTTTCATGTGAAGTAGAAAAATGGAGAGTTGCTACCAAGTCTATAAAAGAGAAGGAACAACTGTGTGAATCACGTGTGGATCCGAAACAGGAGGGTTTGTCTAATAACATTGTAGAGGTATATGGATGATAAAATAATTGGAAGTAAAAGTATGTTTGCATGAGGTTCGGTCATTTCCATGCACGTTATGTTGCCCTCGACATTGTGTAAACCTTTGAAAGTTCCTTCTAGTGTACATAGGTTGAGTTGAGACCTAATCTAGATCTAAATTTATGATTTGCTGCAACACTCGTGAGATGATTTGTTTGGAAATGGACCTCTCAGATGTCTCACAAGAGGAGATATTAATCTTCCTTATTTGCATTAATAATGTACGCGAGCCATTGCAAGACGTCATGAACGAGCTTTCATTCCATGTATTATTGCATTTAACACGATTTAAACGGCGTGCTTAATTACAGGAAGGAAGGCAGCAGCTAAGGTGGAGGAACTTGGGATAGACAAGAGGGACATGAGAGTGGAGTTCGCGCAGCTCAAGGGCATGGCTGAGGCTCTCTCACTGGGCTTGAAGAATGCAGGGTTCAACGTGAGCAAGTACCTGGCCTTTGGACCAGTAGAGAAGGTCATGCCTTATTTGCTGAGGAGAGCGGAGGAAAATAAGGGTGTGCTCTCTGCTTCCACTCACGACAGGACCCTCATTAGGTTTTCCCATTATCCTCCCTTTCTCTTTCTACTTATATTATACTTTATTTCAATGCCATCCCTTTACATACTGAATTTTTTATATCCCTCCGCTACAAAACTATTAGTTATAGGTTCAATTGAACTCTACTACTCTATGGTTTTGGTGGGAACTAAATATATCTCTTGTCACCCGCAATTTACTCGCACTTTTACTTGATGCAGGAAGGAAATAATGAAAAGAGTTCAGTTGGCAATATTGGGAAGCTAAAGCAATCAATTATATCTCTATCTCGTTGGAAATGCCAAGACAAGATTTTACTTGCATTGTATCGCAGAATATGAAGTTAGAAGACCTATGAAATTTTCATAGAAGACTCTTACATAGGTTTTCCTTGTACCTATCCCAATGTTTGCAGTTGTCGTCGTGGACTCATGTGCATATTTATCTGGTTCAGGCATCGGTTTCGACGACAATTAATGCTCTCTTTGCCCTATTTGAATAAAAAATATATATGTTATTTAAGCTTATGGTGCCCCTTTTTCTTCCGTGAAAGGTTCATTAGTCTCTAACGATACGAATGTTCATTTATAGAAGCACAACGGATGGGAATGCAATTCCCCAACTAAAAAATTCAATAGTTTAATTGAATATTTTTTACATGCAAGGGCAAATTCATGTGCCACAAATTTAAAAATCCGCCGGAGCAAGAACCAGCGATTAAAGTCCCTAAAGCCTAATTTACTTGGGGGTTAGTCCCTCAAAAGGAATGTTAATCTCCATTTACCTGACTACTTAACCCCTAATTTAGTAGCCCGAGTTTACCTATTTTAACATAGGTTTGTCTAACACAAGTTTCAATTGATGTTAGTTAAACTTGTGTTAAAATTATACACCACTCGTATCCCTGATATCTCTTATATTTTATATACTTCACACCACTATCAAGTAAACACCACAAGAGTTAATACTACAACTTAATGCTAACTCAAATAAACACAAATTGGTGTTAATACTACTCTATAAATAAACGCAATTGTTGATTAACACTAGTTTCACATTTTGTAACGTCACTTTTCTAACCCTCCAAGTAAATTAGCCTAGAGATGTGTTTATTTTTCAAAGGATGTCCTCTTTCACGTCAAAGATAATGTTCAAAGCATTAGACAAAATAATAGTAAAAGCATGATCTTGAATGAGACCCTCCTTGCTGATGGCTTTTTAATTACTTACTCTTGGATCTAAATTTTAGATCTCGAAGGAGTCACAAAAGAATAACTATGCATTTCAATTTCCACATATATTAAGACAAATTGTAGCTCCTAAAGCATCAGAGCATAAGTTTATGCATTCACAAAAACTCTAAGGTCGAATAGCTACTCAATTACATTTAGGCTTTGATGCATGTCAAAGGAATCCTAGCTTCATCTACCAGTTCCATATGTTAACTACTAAAATTGAACCATTTGATGACCTTGATGTTTGAATTTATCTTATTAATGTGGTTTGTACAACTTGGGCTAAATAATTTAATTGAGTGCAATTTTGATCGATGGACTAGGTAGTCAAATTGAATAAAAGAGATCACGTCGATAGCTATTGGTTAGGATAGAGTTAGCTACGACTAAGATTATAAATTCCTCCAACCCTATCTAATAAAAGGATAGAGAGCTCATGAACTCGGGGATCTATCATTAGAGAGTAAACCCTAATAGAGATTGAGAGGCTCTTCTTGCCAATAAGTTGGCCTATCACGTCAAGAGGATAAGAGAAAGAAAACTCATAAAGGAGAACTTGGTGGCTCATTCAGAAGTGTTGGCCACATCACTCCCAAATCCTCATCATGTACTGTATTCCTCTCCAAGTGCTATGGAGATGTATAACCCTAAATCCTAATGTTTCATTATATTCTTTGTGAGAATCGAAAAAACTTGATGATTGCTTTGATAGATATTTTGTCTTGTAAAGTTATTAAGATCTAAAATCATGTCATAATTATTCTTGATTGTGAATTTTAAATATTGATCAAACTTTATGTTGATTCTACCATGTTCTTGTTCTTGATAAAAAAAAAATGCTAACACTTGAATGTTATTTTCTTAGTTACAAAAGCTAAGTTCCAAAATAACAATTCATATCTTACTTCCTAAATAGTATATACCCAAATGCATATAAAACATGGTGATTGCCACTATCTAAAGTATTTACTGTAGCAATAAAATAAGGTGAAATTGTGATTTGTCCTTCATCACAGTGCAAACTATATATGGCTTTAGCTAACTTATAGTCATAAAATGAGTGATTAGGACTATTGAAGACCAAAAAATATAGAAATGTAGCGTCAAAGAGCATAGGAAAACCATGATTTATGGGGAAAACCATTCATGAGAGAAAAGCACAAAATCATGGTAGAAGTCCTTAAAGGTTGAATCTTCTATTATTTCTCCTCATGATAAATAGTAGTACACAAACTCTTCATACTGACCACATGCTTTCATAAACTCTCCTTCATAGGTAAAGTACAACTAAACAACAATGTAATAAATGGGTGTGATAGAGGACCCAATGACCCATCTATCTTAAATACATTAACCTAAACGTGTTCCTCAAAGTAGATTTTATCAAATTTCATATTGTTACATAAGATTATCTCAACTTCTTTGCACTAAACTCATATTTCGATGAGAGAAGTAGACAAGCAAGCTTGAGTGTAATGATCATGTAATCAGGTAGATGGGCAAAATAGGTATGGCATGATCTCAAGTAGTAGTCGAAGATGTTTCTTGTCATAAGAAGGAGGTGATTATCCCATGCAATAAGGATGTGATTCCAAGTAGAATATAAAAGTCAAACCCATGTAACAGTAGGAGATCATCTCAAGTAGAATAAGGGAGTCAATGCTAACCAACAGTAGGAGAGATAGGAAGGGATCTAAAGTATTAGAAGGAGATACTAGTAGAATATGGGCGACGATCTTGAGCAATGTAGTAGAAACCTATATTAAGGGAGAGTTCCATTTATGAGAAGCAATACTATATTTCTCACCTCAAAAGACCATTGAATTGCAAATGGATTGTAAAGCATAAAGTAGTAAATGTCCCTCAATGCAACCACCCTTTAAACTCCATCTTATCCCCTCCCCATCACCAATTCCGATAAACATCACTAGGGGATCATGCCTAGCTCCAAGCATTCAATCTTGGAATTTTTATCCCTTCACATATACTAGCCCCTCTATTTCAAAAAACATAAACTAGCCCTTAATGCTATTGAAGCCTATAGGTGGATTTCTATCCTTTCTACACTTTGATGATTACATCATCATGTGCCATAACTAACTTTAATTAGACAGGATTAATCAACCAATGCTCCTACATAATCATTGAAGAGTCGTAATTCACTGCATATCCTTTCTGAGAAGAATACATTAAATTAAGGTTAATTCTGCAGTTTTAACAGCATATCATGAATGCAGAATAATCACGAGATTTCCCAGGGGTTAATATAAGGTCTAATGAGCATTAAAGTCTAACAAGAGGGTCCACACAGACAGAAACGGGTTTTCACACACTTCGAGAACTAACATAGCTCCTGAAACCCTAAATTCAGACCCGCTTAAATAACAGATGTTATGGTCAAGATAAAATCGATCTAAACCTTCTAAAATTCATATAAAATATTCCATAAGGTTTGGTAACCTTGGTTTGACCATCTGAACCTATTTTGACCTAGAACAGAGTCTCAAACGAAAAGTTACCTTAATTTGGATTTCTACGTAAATTATACAGTCAAACTTGGTCAAAACTCAAATCTATCGTCACTATCAAATTCCTTGTGTCCAAATTAGGTTTGTAACAAAATTTGGGCCCAATCAAAGATTGTTTTGACCTAGTTTGCATTTTAGTCCAGTCAAACTCTTTCTCTTTCAATTAGCCCCTCAACTTTTGAAGTATTTTCAGATTGGTCCCTAACATTCTCGTCATTCTTTGTAAATGGGTCCCTACCACCATTAGTGTGAACATAAGAGCTCCGTCGATATTCGAGCGAGGATTTCTCATTTAATTCTCAATCAAACTCTTCCAAATTTGAATAGGAGATTCCTTGAGGAATTCCCTTCCAAATAAACCTAATCTTGGACCGTGATTCTTCCCCAAAAGCTTATGTGAATGGTTTGAAGATTCAGGTATCCTATGTGAGTGAAACTCTCAAAGCTTGAAAGCTTCTTTCGAAGCTTAGAACCCCTCTCTTAGGCCTATAAAAGGACCCAAGGCATGAATTAGTGCTCCTTAGCTAGGTACAGGGCCGAAAACCCTCTTCTTTCCCTATCTCCGACCTCCTCAGACCTAAGCTTCAGTAGCCTCCTTCTCCGTCATCCTATAGACGGCCAACGGCCAAATTGGCCCATTCTCCTTCTTCCTCATCATCTTCCGCGTCTTGCCAGCCACAGCGAGGGCAGCCTCTCCCTTTCCTCGCTGCCGTCTCCCTCAACGGAGTAAACTTCATCTACGGTGCTGGCAATCACACCGGCGCTCATAATCCTCCCCATTCGTCCTTTAGAATAGGTTCAAATTTATCCTCTCCCTTTCTAAACCTTCCTGACCTTTTCTTTCCCTAAATCAACCGACGATCACACCTCTCCCCCTTTGTCTTCTTTCGCTTCGGCCAAGCTCCAGCGAGGTTGTGAGATCGCTACACTGCATCGCTTGCCATGCCACGACTCCCATAAGCATCACCGTGCTCCCCACTTCAAAAGCTCTCTACCAATTTCATCCTTCATCCACCGAAACATTCCAACCACCAACCCAGCTTAACACCTCCATCTCCAATTTTGCACACCGACCGCACACACGCCCACTCCACGCAAACATGACCGCCACCTTCGCCATCACTTGGTGATCCTTTTGAGCTCATTTGACATGGCAGCAAAGTCGTTCTTTGTGTTTCAGGTCCTCATCGGAGTTCATTGCCGTTGCCATCATCTCCGACCCTGTTCGCAATGCTCCGACGAGCTTAAAGCTTAACTCCATGCTCCAAATGCTGTGGTTTAGCTTCAAGGCCTTTCCCAGGCCCTCAATTGGAGACCACATCCATGACTTCACCCTCAATTAGTGGCCTTTCCTCCTGCAGGTGATACGCGAAGGAGTCACGAGCTATAGTCCCACATTGTGGGGATGTAGACTCAACGCAACGCTTAAGTTGATTTTGTGAAGAGTGTTGTTCACCCAAGACACTGAGGGGTCGGGTCCTTCACCACCACCCACACACCTGATAACCCGCTTACTCATACCTCACTTGCAACTGCATGCTTGCAAGCCTGGTCACTGTACATGACCCGATTACCCGACATATGATCCAATTATACCCAGGTCATGAGAGAGAAGGAGGGATTTGTGAGAGGGTGAGGGAGGGTTTTGCTCTTTGAAGGTATGCCCCTGTGAGACACTTAGCTACCGCGGAGAGGCTGTGCTCTGTGTGTGAGAAGGCATTGAAGGTCTTGAGAAGTGAGAAAGGCATTGTGAAGAGGGAAGTTGAAGAAGAAAAGAAGAGGAAGGCTCCCTGAAGAGCCTTGTGTTCTATTAAGACGTCTGATATGATCTGATTTGGCAATGTTGAATGAGTTAAGTAATAAGTTAGCATCTGATTAGAGTTACTGTTGAAATATTGAATGCATGCTTAATTAATGAGAATAAATGGTGATTCAAATCACCATTGTTTTTATTCTCTTTCCTTTTTGCTCGATCATACATTGGTCCTCATTGAATATATTTCTTAGTATTTAATTCATTGAATATTTTTATGGTCAATTAATTGTGCTCATTGATTTTGATAGTAGATTAATGTATGAATTTCATATTTGCTCTCTGTGATCGACCTCGGACTCCTTTTATGATTCTGAGTTATAAATTTAATTATTTTCGAGTGATTGAGGCTTTGCTACGATGATTACTACTTAAAATCTCGCGATAGCCCGTTAACATTTTGGTGCCATTACCAGGGAGCAATGTGCAATTCACACATTAGCCTTATCTTTCTTGATTATTTATTTGAGCACTAACTTGCCCTGTTTGCTTTGCTTGTGATTTTGCGAGGTACATCATGAAGAAATCTTCCGTGCAAATCAACCACTCGAGGGGCAGGTAAGATTTCTCTTCTTCCCTAATCAATCTCTTAATCTTTGGAAAAGAGAAAAATAAAACAAACAATTATGATTCATTTGCCTTATTTTCATAGTAATTATCATTCTAAGGCAAGTTTTCTAATTTGCAAATTCAAATCAACATTGGATTGAAGATTGAGATGATTCTGTTTGGAGATCCCTACCCTGATTGCCTATACCTACTAAGGATTTACGCTTAATTTCTAATCATCTTGGACTACATGCTTCTTGTTTGAGTCTAAGGTGTACATCTAAAGATCAAATTGGACTTGAAATATAACCAATTAGGATTTCTATATTAGGATTTTAAAGTGTTAGTTCACAGTTGCCTAAATTAAAAAAAATTAACCTTCTTGCATTTGTGAGCTACCCAAACCCTTGCCTGAAAAGATCTAATCAGATGAACCCTAAAATTGGGCTCTAAATTCACTTGAACTCTAAAATTATGGACCTAATAACCTTAGAGTCAATTCAGGGTGATCTTTGGGTCTTAACCTAGATTTCATTCTTCATCTTTTAGGGTAGGTTAGGGAAGTTGGTCTACTTTGTAGGCCAATCAACCTCCAAATTAGGTCACAAGTTGAATTAACTTCTAATCAAGTGAAATCCAAGGCACAAACTAGGCTAAAATTGGTAGACTTAAGGTCTCAATTCATACATTTCGATCTACTTGGAACTGCAGTGACAAGGAAGGTTGTGTGGGGGAAACCCTGTAACCCATGGGGATACTCTATCATGTAGGGGTCTTTGCGAGGCTCTCCCTTCCTGGCTACCCAGGTACTTATTGGGTGTGTGGATTTTTGATTCAGAGGTATCATCCACCTTGAGAAAAGCCTTAGTCATCCAAAAATTTTTGGGTGCCTTAATTGGGTCCAATTCATATCCAATCCCTTATCTTTTCCTTAGAGCACATACACAGGAAAGGTCCCTAGGTTTTTAACCTAGAGGCCCTCATTAGAATTGTTCTTCTTGGAGATTTCTGATATGATCTAATCGCTTCAATCTAAACCTACGTTTGATTCTACATCTTGATTCATCCACCTGATTTGAAAATGCAACCTAACAAATTAGGAAGACTTTTTAGGAAACCTGGATCCTAAATGAGCATAAAAGAAAATATGATTGAGGATGATCTGAGACATCATGATGAATATTACAAAAACTCATATCCATCTAGACACATTCAAGTTCATATACTAAGAACAACAACCCACATTATGAACCTTGATGGAATGCTATTCACACAAATGTTACATGGTTCAACCCGGGACGATCTTTTAACTGAATATAAGGAATTGTGGAGATTGCACAATACTGTGTATATACAATGTTTGTCGAATCCACACCTTTGGGAGATGTACCAAGGTCTCATGGAAAAACGTGGGTACATGCTAAATACATTACAGCAAGCCATTTATCAAAAATACTCATACATCCCTTCAGAAGATGATGAGACATCTTGGAGTAACATTGAGGATCAATATGATTTCCCAGAGCCCAGGTTAGAAAATCAAGGTTGTTGTGGACCCCTAACCCAAATGGAATTTAATTCAAATAGTATGCAGCTTGACATACCTAATCTTGACATGAGTTGGGAGGATCCAATTGCAGGTGTTCTTGATTCCGAACCAGCCTTAGAAAACCATTAACTTGGTTCAACTTGCCTTCAATTCCTAGACACCTATGATGATAAGCCTGAATCAGAACCTCTCGAGAATGTAATTCCCGAACCTTATCCTATTAAGGTAATTCTCGAGACTGATTCTAACATCCCAATAAAACCTAAAGTAGATTCTAGTGACCCAATTCCTACCTTTGACCTAGAATCTAGATCAGAACCTACTTGGGATGATCATGAGGCCTAATATGAAGAGAATCAGATTTTGGATCTGGATTATGATTACGTGCCCATGTTTAATGGTTACACCTCTTCAACCTCCTCAGAAATACAAATTGATTTCTCAGAAGTCAAATCGATTTATGATACATAAATCGAGGAGTTGGAAGAGTTGGGATTCGATTGGATCTATCCTAGGAGACAAGAAATTGAGCCTATGCCTAATAAGGACACCTCTTTTAGCTTGAAATTTAAGATTAGGTTAGATCCAAGTCAGGTTGTTGATTCTACGCATCTTGATCCATTCTATGGTGGGAATCCCGATCTGGAATCAGGTTCAGACATTGATCTTCACAAATTCTCCGATGATTTCGAATCATACTCTAATTTATGAGAACCTTTGTTTCCTACTGATTATGAGCCAATCTACGACCTCAGCATCTATGACCCCTCTCTTTGATTCTGACTCTGAGATCTCTATTCCTGAGATCATTGATTCAAAATTTTGTTCCATTGAATTGAAATCATTTTTTATGATCTTCAAGAATCAGAAACAGTAAGTGCTGAGAATACCCACACTCCATAGTTCGAATCTTTTACTGACTCAGAATTCCATGATCCTATAAGCACTCTCTAGGCATTTACATTTGATTTGAATGAGCATCAAGAAGACTCTCTAGATGAACCTACCTTTGAATCATTTCTAGAAGAGCCTTCTCCACACCCAGATTTGGACCTCAAAGAAGCCACACCTTCTGATCCACATACCGAGCCTTCCAAAATCCTATCTCAACCCTGACTCACCACCAGAATCAACTACTACTCTGATTCACCCCTCTCTAATCCGGTTGCATATGATTCTCCTCTGTCTTTTGATCAGGTTTCGGACATTGATCAGATCAATAATCACTTCCTATCATTTTCTGATCTTATCAGTAGGGTTACTACATCCTCTACAGTTACTTTTTCTTTTGAGGATCCTTACTCTGACTAGGTTGAGCCAACTCAGGCAAACCCCAGATTCTCATTTCCATATCTGTTTGAGCCTCAAAGTACCTAGTGGGATCCACATCTATTATCCACATCCATCAACCCACCAGACTAATTAGGTTTGGGCAACATCATCAACTTGTCGATCTGAACAAGCACTAGGTTGGACCAACTAGGCTTTTGATCAAGGTGCTTGTGCTACAAAACTCTTTTGATTTGACCACCCCTTCTCCTTAACCACTTTCTGCTCGGCTGAAGGCATTGAATTTAGCACTTAACAAGAGGCAACTCATCATTCCAAAAACCCAACACCCTTCTGATCATCTTTTGAGCTACACTCCTACTGCAATATTGAGTTTAACTTTAGAATAGCCACTTCCACCTTTGGTACTTATATCAAAGCATGAAATCATTCGCAACAGTCATCTCGACCCATTCACCCACCCTTTGACCCTGTTCTAAACCTTGAACCAAACTGATTTGGTATCCTCCTGGTTTACAATGAGGATATTGCAAAACTTAGGCATGGGGGTGTATTAAAATGCAAACATATGGAAATTCAATTCTCTGAGGGGTTCTCATAAAAATAATATACATATTCAAAAATGAAAAAATTAAAAAATTAAAAAGAATTTGGAGAAAGGGGAGGAATTTTGTGAACTAAATTGGAAATCTTTCTTGAGGAGGAAAAGAGGAAAATTCAAATGTCAAAAAGGAGCAAAAAGTAAGAAAAACTGATAGTCATTAGCACTTGATTATGGAATATACTCAAGTTCTAGACTTAACCAAAAAGAAAAGAAAAATCAAGTCCTGAGATGACAAAGAGGCAAGGAGATTAGTATGAGTGCTGATCTTAGGCCTCTTATGCTTAGTTTAGGGCTTAAACATTCACGTATCTATTAAAATCTGGATTAATCCTCAAGAAGTTGGGGAAAATGCGAAGCTGATGTAGTAGGTCTAAGGATTAGGGATTATTTGGCCCCGTTCCTGCCCTTTGGTTCGTGAGATTTGGTAACCTAAGCACTGAAAATCACACACTTAGCCTAGTTCAGTGTGCTCAACAAAGAAAAATCTGCCAAAAGTGCTCTGTTATGAAAAGCCATTTCGAAGATCTAGCTTAGGAGCAGCTTGACAACATAAGTTGATTGGACGAGTTCTTGACGCTGAGAGGTGAGGAATTCCCCTCAAAGATGCGTAATAACATATCGTCTCCTTGGTGCTTGTCTCCTAGGATATCTAAATATCCTACCGGGGGCATGCAAGCACCTTATGCTAGTTTAGGTACCATGGGTGGGATTATCCTAAAATGTCAATTGCTAGGGCCTGAATTTAGCTATAGAGCACCATGGGTGGCACTATCTTGAAGTGTTGAAAGCCAAGAGTTTTGAGGGTTGCCATAGGTGGTGCTATTCTGAAGCATCGAATGCCAGGGACTCTTCGAGAATTGATGGTAGGGATAAAGAATCCGATACAGACCGTGTTTAGGGCTAATTCAAAGCTGGATTTAGGGAAATCTAAAAAAGAAAAGGGAGAAAACTCTCCAAATAAAAATCCTTCTATCTCTCTCTTACAAAGATGCACTGGCAAACTGAACCTAGACATGCTACATTCTATGCACGAGTGCTTTAACCATGGGGTTCAACAAACCTCCGAATAGTTTTTGCGGGCATGAGAAACCTTCGTGACAGATTCAGGTTGAAGCTGGTCAGGTTTGGGTCTTGATTCATACTTGAGTACCTCTAAGCCTATTGTTGGCATTCTGACCTACTTTCTAGATAGTAAAACAAATCAAGCATCTGAACTTCAATGCATGGTCTAGAACTCTTGTTCTTTCCAAAAGATTTTACTAAGGGACAAGCAAAAGTTAGGCATGGGGGTATGATGATAACATCATCATGAGCCATAACTAGCTTTAATTAGACAAGATTAATTAACAAATGCTCCTACATAATCGCCAAGGAGTCGTAATTCATTGCATATCTTTTCTGAGAAGAATACATTAAATCAGGGTTAATTCTGCAGGTTAACAGCATATCATGAATGTAGAATAATCACGAGATTTCCCAGGGGTTAATCTAAGGTCTAATGAGCATTTAAGTCTAACAAGAGGGTCCACACAGACAGAAACAGGTTTTCACGCACTTCGAGAACTGACACAGCTCCTAAAATCCTAAATTCAAACCTGCTTAAATAACAGAGGTTTTGGTTAGGATAAAATCCATCTAAAGCCTCTAAAATTCATAGAAAAATATTCCATAATGTTTGGTAACCTTGGTTTAACCATCTGAACCAATTTTGACCTAGAATAGTGTCTCAAATGGAAAGTTACCTTAATTTGGGTTTCTACGTAAATTACCTAGCCAAACTGGGTCAAAACTCAAATCCAACTTCACCACCAGCTTCATTGGGTCCAAATTAGGTTTGTACCAAAATGTGGGCCCAATTAGAGATCATCTTGACCTAGTTTGCATTTTAGTCCAGTCAGACTCTTTCTCTCTCAATTAACCCCTCAGCTTTTGAATTATTTGTAGATTGGTCCCTAACATTCTCGTCATTCTTTGCAAATGGGTCCCCACCTCCATTAGTGTGAACACAGGAGCTCCATCAAGATTTGAGCGAGGATTTCACGCTCAATTCTCAATCAAACTCTTCCAAATTTGAATAGGAGATTCTTTGAGGAATTCCCTTCCAAATGAACCTAATCTTAGACCGTGATTCTTCCCCAAAAGCTCATACGAATGGTTTGAAGATTTGAGTATCCTATGCGCGTAAAACTCTCGAAGCTTGAAAGCTTCTTTCAAACCTTAGAACCCCTCTCCTAGGCCTACAAAAGGACCTAGAGCAAGAATCTCTGCTCCTTAGATAGGTACAAGGCCAAAAACCCTCTTCTTTCCCTATCTCTGACCTCCTCCGACCTCAGCTCCGATGACCTCCTCCTCTATCATCCTACAGATGGCCAACGGCCAAATTGGCCCGTCCTCCATCCTCATCATCTTCCATGTCTCATTGGCCACAACGAAGGCAGCCTCTCCGTTTCCTTGCTGCCATCACCCTCAATGGAGTAATCTTCATCTACGACACCAGCAATCACACCGGTGCTTGCAATCCTCCCCGTTCATCCTTTAGAATAGGTTCAAATGTTTCCTCTCTCTTTTGAAACCTTCCTAACCTTTTCCTTTCCTAAATCAACCGACGAGCACGCCTCTCCCCCTTCGTCTTCCGCTTCGGCCAAGCTTCGGCGAGGTTGTGAGCTCGTTACACTGCACCGCTCGCCACACCACAACTCCCATAAGCATCGTTGTGCTCCCCACTTCAAAAGCCCTCTACCAATTTCATCCTTCATCCACCTAAACACTCCAACCACCAACCCACCTTAACACCTCCATCTCCGACTTCACACATCGACCGCACACACACCCACTCCACGCAAACACGACCACCACCTTCGCCAACCCTTGACGATCCTTTTGAGCACATTTGACATGGCTGCAAGGCCATTCTTTGTGTTTCAGGTCCTCACCGGAGTTTGTTGCCACTGCCATCATCTTTACCTCTATTCACAGTGCTCCGATGAGCTCAAAGCTTAACTCCACTCTCTAGGTGTTGCGGTTTAGCTTCAGAACCTTTCCCAGGCCCTCAATTGAAGACCACATCTGTGACTTCACCCTCAATTAGAGGCCTTTCCTCTTGTAGCTGATACATGAAGGAGTCACGAGCTATAGTCCAACATAGTGGGGATGTAGACTCAACGCAATGCTTAAGTTGATTTTGTGCAGAGTACTGTTTGCCCAAGACACTGAGGGGTCGGGTCCTTCACCACCACCCATACACCCGATAACCTGCCTACGCACACCTCGCTTGCGATCGCATGCCCACAAGCCTAGTCATTGTACATGACCTGATAACCTAACATATGATCCAATTCTACCTGGGTCTTGAGAGAGGAGGAGGGGGGATTTGTGAGAGAGTAGGGGAGGGTGTTGTTGTGGAAAATTGGTCTCAGAAAGATTGAGCTTTGAAAACCCATCGTAGTGTAATTTGCGAGAAAAATTAGTCACCAGATAATTTTAACTGAAACTCAAAAGGAATTCTGGGTCGAACACAGGGAGGCAGACATTTAATTAAAAATTTCATTTGATTTGTTGTCACAAAGTAGATTAGCTGGTCAAATTAAATCTAAACTAGCTAACTACTTAAAAAATAATTAATAGAAGAGAGAGAGAGAATCATAGAAAAAAAGACAAAATAGAGAGAATAAACATGGATTTCATAACCACAGAGTAATATTCATTACAACTAATCACTACACTAAAAAGCTGGAAATATTACAACTAGAAAGTGGTAAATCTACTCTAGAAAGCAGTAAAGAGAAGGGAGGTGAGAAATTATCCTCCTCAACGGTTGCTTGGAGGATGAGCCACGTTGACAACCATTGCATGGCATTTATCCTCACGGTTGCATATTATGTTGTAAATACTACATAACATCCATTGCATGGCATTTATGATAGTTGTATATTATGTACATTGCTTCTTCCATTTTCTATGGCCAAGAGGTAGTGAGGCATCTTTACAAGTTTCGGATGAAGAATCTGATTGTACGGATGAATCCAGAGCGATGATCGCAGTCCGTCAACAGGAAAATCACCCCGATCAGAGCTCTGTAGCACTTTTTACAAAGAAAAGAAGACATATGGCCCAGATGGGGCCGATGGCGCCACGTGGTGCCATCCAGGCCGCCCCATCTGAGCCATCAAGCCCCAAGCTCACCTCAAGAAGAGATCCTAGCTGTTGGATCTTAATCCAACGGCTGAGATGCCCGCTCCATTAACTGGCTCTTCCCTCCAAAGCACATCAGTAAAGGCCTCATCTCGACCATTGGATCTTCATCCAATGGTCGAGACGTGCGATCGCATCATCCTCCATGCGACAATCCACCTTCTTGGCCAAACGTGTGGCTGCCACTTCGCAAAGCGATGGAGTGGGTTCGAACCGCAATCCATCCACGCCTGCTATAGTATTGGATGCAATAGGACTGTTCGATCTTGATCGAGCGGTCGAGAGTCCTCACGCCCCATCTGACATCGCCCTCTGATGCGAGGATGCACACGTGCCATCTGGAGCGTGCATTTAAGACGACCAGGAGCCACACCTGCTGTCCGATCCTTGTAATTGCTCGAGGTGCACGCGATTCAAAATGATGAGGCACGATCTGCAGGCGAGTCTCGACCATGCAATGCTTCATCCAATGGC
Source organism: Thalassia testudinum (assembly GCA_037157565.1). Lineage (NCBI taxonomy): Eukaryota > Viridiplantae > Streptophyta > Magnoliopsida > Alismatales > Hydrocharitaceae > Thalassia > Thalassia testudinum. Next base: position 126,305,269 of record JAZHRO010000024.1, read on the forward strand.
TGTCAACGCATGTGCCAGTGGTGCGAGATTCAAATGTGGGCGAGCGCATGTTCTCTCCTCACGATCTCAGCCATCCACACCCAATCTAATGGCTGATGATCGTCGCGCCCTATGCCAGCTGTAGCCGAGCTTCCAAGTGCCAGCCAAGGTGTGTGAATGCTTTACTGACGTCCCTAGTGGGTCTTTGGAGACATCTTAAATGTCACTAAAGGCTCATGCGGGCAAACCACCTCCATTCCGCCACTATATAAACACCCTTACACCCCTCATTCCCCTTCATCTCTACCTACTCTACTCCCACCTACTCCTAAGCTCTAGTAGCCTACCAAAGCTCCATTAGAGCTTATCTTAAGCTCCAAAGGCCTCCTATTAGTGTAATGATCCTACTTCCCACCAAAAATTCATCTTTCATTCCACCACCTTCATAGGTTGCCTTGGAGACGTCCTCCCACCTACATTCCGGTAGAAGATCACCTCCGTCTCCTCTCCTCCATTCTAGAGACTCAGTGAAGCATTCCTCTAACTAGCGTCCTCCTGCATCTCACCTCTACCATCCTGCATCTCACCTCCTTCATCCGAGCTTCCGCTAGGCACCGTCATCTCGCTGAACAGTTGATTCGGGAGATTTCCTCTCACCCCTATCTCTTTTATGCTTTCACAGATTATTGTAATAAACATTTGTGTGATATATAATAATTGTGTTCCATCTCATTTTGTAAACATTCCTTGCTTGTCTTTTTCTCAAAAAAAAAAACAAAAATAATAAAACCTCAAAATACCAAAAAGAAACACAACGAAGCACGATTTTCAAACAAAGTAAACATCACCTCCCTGTGTTCGACCCAGGACTCCCCTGGAGTTTCGGATATAAATTGTATTTGATAAACACGATTTGTGAGCTATGATAACGGGTTTTCCAAATCCTAATTTTAATTCGCGAAACATGCCTCACAATTTTGGTGCCGTTGCCGGGAAGGCAACGCACTTTGGTTTTTTTCGCGTTTTCTCTCATTACTTACAATTTTTTTAACCTATCTTTCTTCTTCAATTTATTATCTTGTAGGAACCCGATTGAGGAGCCAAAGGTGGTAGATTGGAGTAAAGTGTGGGTAGAGACATTTGTAAGTTTTCCCCTACTTCCCTACCCACTAGATCATTTCGCCACCTTCATAATCAAGACCTAATCTACTTAGGTGTTTTCACAAACCCTACGATAGAAATTGTTTGTCTTGTTTGTTACTCCACTCACCTCGCCATCCACATAAACAAAAAAAATAAAAAAAGTTATCTGATTGTGGGATTTCCTGAAAGAGACACACATTAACACCCACAACTCTCGACTTAAGACTCACCATTCCACTTTGATTCTACCACTTAACTGGGATCTGACCTGTGGACCCGATACACTTCAACTCAATACACATAAGTGAGTAGAAATCTAACTTGGTTAAGACTTTTTGTGTGCCTTAACTAAGTGGTGCAACATGCCAATTGATTGAGCGGTTTGGGCCGCACCACTCAAAATAAAATTGATTCATCAAGTAGCTTGCCACTTTGGGTTGATTTTTAAGACTGAACCAGGCACTCCACATTTTATTTCTAATTTTTAAAGGAATATATCTACACCTGTGGTTTCAAAAATTAGAGTGTTCTCCTAAACTTGACTGAATACTCCTAAGATTAAACCCTAAAAGCTACTAAACAAGGTTAAACCCTAAAAGACACATCATAAAATAACCTTGTTTGCAAACCCTGCTTATGCATGCACACACATTTGAATTGATCATTAAGAGCACAACCCATTTAAAGGGCCCATCACATTCCAAGACCACTGAAAGAGCGATCTTCGCTTTCGATAAAATTTGTAACATAAAATGTTGCATCATTGTAGTATGTCGCAAGGTAGAAAATCGCTTTTCAAAAATATTTAAAAATTCAAAACTAACAACGACAAGTTAGGTCGTCTCCACAGAGAGGAATCAACCTATTTAAACTAGTGGATCATGTCTTGTTTATTCAAGAATCTCAATGCGTATGCATACTAATTGGTGCACGTGTTTTCAACATAATTTCTTTATTTAAAGAATTAATCAATAATGTAAGGGTGCACATGAAAAATCACCACCAATGAAATACTTGAATTGCGATCTTAATGCTGACAAGCACCATCAAATTTAATTAAATCAGAATTTGTTCCCTATAACAAATATACATGCTTGCTTATTCATGAGATGAATTTAATTATATGCAATTCAATTAGAATTGAGGGACATGCATGTAAATTTATTGTAATATATTAAATAGATAAATAAATGAATAGGAGAAGCTGCAATGGCATATGGCATAAATAGAAATTAGAGGAAGAACAGATGATTCTTCCTCTCTCCTCTTTGCGCATGGGAAGGAGCACTGGAGGGCATACTGCCTGCGGTGGAGGTCGGCCAGCTCTTGGCCGTTGCATTGGTAGTGTCGACGGAGGAGGAGGTGGTCAAAGTTGGCTAGTTGGTGGAGGAGGAGAATGTTGACGTGGCTTGTGCGTGTGCACGCATGGATGGCGGGAAGAGCCGTCGTGGTCGTGGCTGGCCTTGTGGCGTTGAGGTGAGTGCAGGGAAGTTGATGACACAGAGAACGACATCCAAACGAGGTGGCTGCGTGGGGATGTTTGATGCCAATGATGGGTTCTTTTGTTTGGAGTTGCAAGTGGCGGTGGAAGGAAGAAGAAGAAGAAGTCAAGCGCACGCACGTGGGCTGGAGCGTGGGCTTCGGTTGTGCACGTGCGCGGCTCGAGTGCGGGCTTCACTTGCTGCTGGTGCATGTGGAAGGTGCTTGGAGAGTGATCTGCAGTGGTGGGGTGTGCGTAGCTATGGCGTGATGGTGGCGCGATGGCTCACAAGGGAATGCGCTGCTGCACATGCGTGTGGTCGGTGGTCTATAGTGGTGGCATACACACATGAAGCTGGCAGTTGGGTTCTTTTGAGGTTGAGGAAGGTGGCGAGTTGAAGATAGCGGTGAGCGGCTATCACCATGCTCATTACCGCCCAGGAGGATGAAGAGGTGGCCGCAGTGGAAGCTCATAATGATTCCCAGTGTTCACTCATTGCATGGTGTAAGCCAGGAGCACGATGGTAGTCTAATTCATGGTGCACGCCTGTTGCACGGTGGAGGCTGAGAGGAGATCCTTGCCAGGGGGAGAAGATTTTTTTTCTTCCCTCTGGTGCATGGGTTTTCTCTCTTTATAAAAATCCCCCCATCTGTTCCTCCTGCCGTCGGCTTCACCAACCACTTGCGAACATCGCAAGTGTTGAAACTGATGGATAAGCATTGGCCGTTCTATATCAGATGTCTGACTTCATCATCAAACGTATTAAAATATGTAGAAATAGGAATTTGTGATGACAATTTCCCAGACGTCCATACTGATCTCCAGACGTCTTATAGATGCAGAATTGCATATCTGGACTCTTCACCTAGCCTGCATTCATTAGACAAATTATATTATCATATCATATGTTATTAAATGTAAAATTGATGCATAAAATTATATGCAGACTAAGATGAATTGCCATATAATTCCTAATTAATTAATAAATAAGAATAACTAATTAGAAAGTACTTAGGCCAAATAATGGTCCACGAAAGTGGACTTATCAAATGCCCTCATGCTTATGTTTTGCTAGTCCCTAGCAAAAAGTGAAAAAAAATAATGGAAGTAACCAAAAGGTTTCTTCTTTTCTTATTTCAAAAATTTAGAGATCCAGACAAATGTAAAGTGATAGTAACCTAGGTAACGAATCCAAGTGAAAAATCAACTTACATTTGCAGTTCCTACTTAACCTTTGGTGAAATCTCCATTAAGATAGGCAACTTCTTCCCTCGGGGATAAAGCAGAAATTAATATGAATTTGACCTCGACTTTTTGGCTTAGGTAGGAGAAACTGAGTTGAATGGATTAATATTTGGTGGCTCACACTCATCTGGTGCTACATGTAGTCTAGTACTGTAAACTTTAGATCTCTAGACTATTAAACAAGTCAACTTAGAGATAGAGGCTAAAAACTGTACTCTCTTTGTGTTCCTTTGTGCTCATTTACTTTCTCCTTTCTTCTCCTTTTCTGAGATCACATATCTTGCCAGATTTTGTAAATGTACTCAATGTTTGGTGGCCTGGCGTGGCATTCACACTTCAGTTAAAATCCTAATAACCTTACAACTAAGTTAAAGGACCTCAGCCAGTATTCGGGCGATTAGAAATACTAAAAGGTAGGTATGGGTCATATTTGGTGGATCACGATGGGTGTTTTTGTTGCCTCAGAAACATCATCACGAAGATAAAACTATAAACTTGAACTCATTTCTTTTTCTTCTCTCTCTCTCTCATTTTTTTAAAATATAAATGTTTCTCTTTTTCTTTTATTATTATCATTTTCTTTCTTTTTTTATAAATCAACATAACATGACGCAGACTTTTATTTATGAGGCATTATTAGGGATGATGATGGTCAAGAGGATATTGTGTAGCTTATTTAGTGGAAGTGTCTATTCTCGGCACCGAGAAGGAATGGATAGGACAAGCGTATTTCTGACCTTTGACATTACTACACTCCTTCAGCCGAGGACTCTATGAAGGACAGTCGTAACCATCCACCATAGTCATAGTTTTATTAAGACTCAATCTTTGTGTATCTGCCTTATTTGGTGACTTTCAGGAATTCACACAATGTACGCACACAGGAACAGAGAGCGAAAACTATGCCTAACTCTGAGTTATCATCATCTAATTATCTAGAACTTAAGAGTCCTTGCACTAGACTTAGTGCACCAGTAATCTCTCTACTTTCTTCTCACAAATATGAGGTGAGTCTAATAGAAGATAGTATGCCTGACTCCCTATTAACTGTCCAAGGGTTCAGTAAACTAAAAATGCTTATTGATTTTCTTCAAAGATCCATTACCCAGTCTACGTGCAATTGAAGTAACTGTACTGGATTCTAAACTTAAGAAACAATTTAAGGAAAAAAATCTTTAATGACACCTCCATGACAAAGATGTTTTGCTAGGAACTAACCAATTCAGCTCAAGAAAAGATTTTTTTTTTATATGCTAACCTAAATGCATGAATACTTCCTAAAAATGCAAAATACACCCCCCATGCCTAAATCCTACAATGTCCTCATTGTAAAATTAAAATAGGGGAGAAAGGAAGGAAATCACCTGATGATGGTGTTATTCAGAACGCTGCGTTGCCTCCCAACAAGCGCTGCATTTTCTGTCAGCAGCTAGACTTATAGGGAACCTGCAAGTCCGGTTCCAGATAGAAAAAGCTAGGTCCTAAAAATATGTGTAACAGCGTGGGCTTAGAAAACAGGTAGTCGAGGATGTTGGTGAGCTGATGATGCAACGTTATTCCAAATGCTCGCCAGAAGACATGAAAGTAGAGAACCTCGTTGGCTACTTGGGGAGGTCTAGGAATAACAAAAGGAATATGAAAAGGGGCCTCTTGAAATGGAATAAGTGGAGGATAACAAGGGTCCTCCAAAGTAGGAAGGGTTTCAAAAGATATAAACATTATTATTTCAAACTCTTGAATGGCGAGACTAAAAGTACAAGCATCAATCCACACTCGCCATTCTACCCGAGGATGTACTGGCTTGATATGCTCCCCAGAAAGAATGTATGTGAGGAGAGACCTGAGCCAAGGATCGGTTAGGGAATGTAACAGTTGTTTGTGGTGTTGGGAGGTAATGATTAAGTCCAATGAGGGCTTACTTTATGTTAAGTCTAACAATTCAGATTTTGTATTATTCTCCCTAACGGTTGTAGAAAAATTCATGTCACCCTACCTATCATTAATGATCGGAGTCATATTTTCACCTTCTACTACATGTGAATCAATGGTGGACTCCAAATTAGATTCCTTTGATGGCAGGGTCAAAGTAATAGAATCATTTTCATTAATTTCATCCTCGAATTCTTTTGGTTCACTTAAGTTTTTGTCGAGGTGTATATGTGATTCATTAGTAAAGAGAGGAGTTGGATCAATATCCTCAATTATTTCTGAAGGAGGATCTGTCTTAATGTTTTGGAGTAAGCCTATATCACTCAATTCTTTGTTCTTCCCAAGGCATAAATCCTCAATTGATGTGTATTATCCTTGAGAGTCTCTCCTAGGCTTCTCATTGTTGTGCTCATCCTCCTCCAATATCAACTCCTTGTTTTGTAGAGGATGACTCTCAAAATCAAAAGTAGGGAGGAATTTGGATTTCACTAGATGATTTATATCCTCAGGGGGTAAGTCCACGAATAACACATAATCCCCCTGAGATTCACTCCAGATTCTAAGGTTGGGTTCCTCCATCGGGTTATCATCCTCCTCTAAAATACTCTTTGTACCCTTGAGACCAAAATTGATCTAATTCATCCTCCATTCCTTTAGGGTCACCTTCATTGGGTGCATTTAAATCCTCAGAATGTTGAATGGTAGGTGTTGATTCCCTAAGTGGAGGATTAGGCTTACTAAGGGTAGAATGGGGTTCCACCAGATGATTAATAGGGGAAGTGATATGAACAATATGACTTTGACCCGGGTTATCAGGGGTAAGGAAAATACTATCATCAGGGTCAAGGTCCTCAAGGGGTACCATCTTCCCTTTCTTTTGACTCCAATATAGCTCGGGTGGATAATCACTAGGATCGTTCTCCTTTAGTGGCCGTGTCTTATAGGGAGAGTCTAAGTGATAGCTACTTAAAACAAGATCCCTATTGTCATTGGTTTCCTCAGAATTGTTTTAATGATCAAAGTTATATGGGTAGGGATCAGAATTATTAGTAAGAGCGTAGCTAAGCTATCTAATTTTCTTATTCAATTGTTGACTATTCCTCAACATCTCTCCCATAGACTCCATCATTTCTTTTTGTTGTTTTTGCATTTCTATCATAAAAGAGGAGAGGCTACTAGTATCAGATTGGGGAGGATATTCAATCTCAGGCTCTGGTTACCTAGGGGTATAGGTCTAACCTCGATACGGAAAATCATGAAGGGTGGGAGGGTTGGGTGTCTGCATAATAGTAGAGATTCCAGGGTTGGAAAATCTTGCTCCTAGGCTTTGCTCAAAAGTGGTAGCTATCAGGCCAATACTCCAAGATAAGAATATGATTGATCCCATTAATTGTCATCGTACCCATCAAAGGATGGATATGCTCGGGGCATGGGATCCTAGTCAAAATGATAGGAGTAAGGATAGTCCATTTCTTTCAATTAAATGGTTTAACTCTCTTAGCACTTAGATAGATTAAAATAGAAAACATCCTAGAGAGCTCTATCGCACACACACCAATCAAACATAAGGCAAGAGGTCTTTTGTTGATTTAAAATTCTTTAAGTCCTCTTCCAACTCTTCAGCTTGGCCAAATATAGTCAATGCAGTGTCACGTCGTTGGGCTGTCATTTCTCGAACTGCATCTGATTTCACGAAAATCCGATCGGGGCGATCTTGGAGTCATTGAACTCCAATCGTCGCCCTGATCAGATCCGTACAGTTGGATCTTCAATCCAAGGCCCCAATATGATATTGCCCTATTACCTGACCACAAAATGAGAAAATTAACCTAAACTTTATACAATCTAACTTAAATGCATGATGATGCATGTTATGCAATATTTATAATGTATGATGCAGCTATATGCCTAAGAACATGCATAAGTAGACGGTTTATGTGATATAAGCGTGTTTACATCAGAGGGTTTTGCTTTTTGAAGGTATGCTCCTATGCGATAGTTAGCCGCTGAGGAGAGGTTGTGCTCTGTGTGTGAGAAGGCATTAAAGGACTTGAGAAGTGAGAAAGGCATTGTGAAGAAGGAAGGAAGTTGAAGAAGAAAAGAAGAGGAGGGGTCCCTAAAGAGCCTTGTGTTCTGTTAAGACATTTGATATGATCTGATTTGGCATTGTTGAATGATTTAAGTAATAGGTTAACATCTAATTAGAGTTACTGTTGAAAAATTGAATGCATGCTTAATTAAAGAGAATAAGTGGTGATTCAAATCACCATTGTTTTTATTCTCTTTCCTTTTTGCTCCATCATACATTGGTCCTTATTGAATATATTTCTGAGTATTTGATTCATTGAATATTTTTATGCTCAATTAATTGTGCTTATTGATTCTGAAAGAAGATTAATGTATGAATTTCATATTTTCTCCCTATGATCGACCTCAGACTCTTCTTGAGATTCTAAGTTATAAATTTAATTATTTTTGAGAGATTGAGGCTTTGCTACGACGATTACTCCTTAAAACCTCTCGATAGCCTGTTAACATACTCCTAAATGAACTGTAACCAAATAGAGAAATGGTTTAGCTCTATCCCTAAAAAATGGCATGGAAAAAAAGCCACAGAACCCCCTCATTATTAATTTAAATATGGAAATGATATGAAATCACTTCTTTCCTTTTTTCTCTATTTTTTTCCTTTTCCATTGGTCTCAACCAATATTTCATTACTTCATAAGAGAAGCAAACCATTGTAAGCATGTAAAAATTATAAGTAGCTATACAAGTAGAAAGATACACAACAATTTCAGTCATAGTAATAAATCAATGGGGTATGCTTTCAAATCTTTTAAACCTCAATTTTTGGGCTATCGAACCATCATCAAGACAACTAGTAAAGTTTGGAAAAATAAAACCATAGCCATAATTTGCATTGTACCATAAATTTTGCCAAGAAAGGACAACAAGGATATTGTTGGAAGGTTGGCATCCATGATTCTTATTGTTTAATGATATAGATGTTAAATACAAATTCTATGCTACAACTATGGTTTTAAAAAATGTGCCTTAGTGCATGGCATCCAATTTTTGTCTCTAGGTGTATGCCTCAATCCTCATCTGGTGAGGCGTACGGCTAATGGGTTCTAAAAGACATTTAACTAATTCTTCAAAGAATTAACTATAAATCTCCCATTTGTTTGTAAGAAAATAATGATAAGGGGACGGAAATAGAGTAAAGAATGAAACTGAGTCATTGATCTTATATCCTTAAGTTGTTAAGGAAAAGGATGAAAAGAAGGGTCGACATGGTCACTTTCCTTAATAAAATCATTATTTTCAAAGAAAAGAAGCAATGAAATCAAGAACTAATGAACGTTAGATTAAAGAATATCAAATAATTAATCAATAAAGATTCAATTTAGCATCAATTAGATGTAAATGTAGATCCTCAATTCACAATCCCTATCTCATGATCAAATATTGATTAAAGAAAAAGGAAATGATAAATAAGACAAGAATTTAACCACATTCCAATATAACTGTAAATTGTCTCAATATAATACAATCCTTGATGATTGAATCCAACAAATACATGTCATTACTTTTCCTTTCAGGAATGATATGAAACATCTGACTTGCAATATTACTTGAATAATCTAAATGTCACCTTCGAATAATTTGATGGAATATATTTTTCTTGCATCGCCAATGCTAAGCTAAGGGATCATTGTAGCTGGAATCCAAAGTCTCCGATCCTCCCTATCTCATCCTACCATTTGATACCTTGCATCCCTATTTATAAATTTTAGGGACGACGGAATCTTCTTTAGGAAGCTACTCTTTTTTTTGGAAGCTTCTATCCACATGGTCTAATCAATCTTTGCCATCTATATTCTTTTGACCTGGTCAACACTAACGTGTCCTCCTTGCTAACGTGCCAAGGTTTTTCTTAAATGGATCAACGAAGTGACATGTGGCATCACGAAAGCCTCAAAAATGCCATTTTAAAAATTTCAAAACCAAAATCAAATCGATGGCAAAACTCTATCAAACAACAAAAACAAAGTGCCCTAAAATTGGACCCACATGATTGGAACTAGTTTCCAATAGTTCCAAGTTCCCACGAAATAATATATTATACCTTTTCAAGTAGCATAGCACAACACCCACCTTCAATGCCTCCTATAACACCTGAAACTACTCCTCCTCAATGGGTGGATGAGACCCTATGTGTCGAGGATGTCCAATCATGAACAAGATTTACGAATGCCTTTGTTGAAATTAAGGATGACAATCGTCCTTCTCCTTCCTTGCCCGAGAATTCCAGGCATTCAGGAGTTGATAAAAGAGATTCCACATAATCAAACATTTGGAACTAATTTACAATGTCTAAAGTCACCTTTATCAGACGTCCAAAATTAATTTTGTATGTCTAGAAAGCACTCTAGACTTTTGATACAATGATCAGAAGTCCAATTCTAACGGGAAAGAGCTCCACCGTTGCTCCTTCTTCTCTTCCTCACTTTCACTTTCATTGGCAGTGAAGGGAATTAGGGCTTGATTGGAACTAATGTGATTGAAGGAAGAAATTAGAGTTGCCTTGGGAGATATTTATAAGGATCCAACCCTAATCCTAACTTGATAGCAACCCTTGGATCTCCATTCAAGGGTGGGGATCAAATTCAACTTGACTTTTATAGGATTGGCCATAACAACTTATGAAATATTTATTTTTAGTTTCTAAACATAAATTAGTTTCAATCTAACCCTTAGATTTTCTACTTAATCAAATTAGGTGCAATTAATCACGAAATGAAGTGCAATTTAACTCTTTAAATGATAATTTATTCATCCTACAAGTACGAATCCATCAAAATCATTATTAGTTTCTTCACGCCAATAATGAAGTGTTAAGATTCATGGATTTATAGCAGTACGTCTCTCTAGTTATTCCAAATACTCGTAAATTCTTCACACATGGAGAATAATATTAGCCTGAGCTCTAATCCCATTAGACAGTTGTCATTCCTCCTTAGATAATATTATTTATAAGATCTCTTTGTATCATTAGGACAAGAATGAAGACCAGATCTTTTCCTAAAGGGTTGTCTTCTTCTCTTTCTTTTATTGACTCTGATCAGGACTCTATGACCATTTGTGGAATTGTCATTTCCCAATATACTCGAAGTGAGGTCATGATGCGAGATTTAGCATGATTTGTAATTAGGGTTTTTTAGGGTCATTGTAACGCACGAAATCGCATATGCTTTTAAAATTTGTAACCTAGATAGTGAAGTATCTAGGGTCGTCTAAGGAGGCAATATTTTATGAAATTTAGGTCTCTTGCTTGGAAATGAAACTCAACTTTGTTTTTGTTGTTTTTGAATATATCATTTTTTTTAGTCTTTTCGATATAAAGGGAAAATATGAAGTTGTTAATGGGAGAAGTACTACAACTAAGATGCTAAAATCTAAGTGACAAAAATAATTTCTTTCTAAACTCAACCTAAGCGCATAAAGGCCTAGGTTAATTAGAAAGAGAGAGTGAAATTAAACTAAGATAAAGCAAGTAGCGTAATTAAGATTGCAACAAAAATTGAAGGAAACTTTTATAAGAACGAGGAATTGTTTTATACAAAAACCTAGTAGAGGAATGCTTCAACTACTAGAATTGAAAGTGCAAAAAAAAAAAAAAAAACAATTATCCTCTATAATGATGGTGAAGATGGCAAGGCTCTTGCTCCAATTGTGGCTGCTCCTGCAATAAAAAAGTGCTCCTTCTTGCAAAGCTTCTCCCAGTTGATGAACTACTCCTTGCAAGCCCAAAAGGGGGCATGCTTGACTCCTCCAAGGTGGATGGAATTCCACCTTCAAAGGCTTCTCCCAAGGTGGTGTGGACCACCTTTGACTCCTCCTCCAAGGGTGGTAGTGTACCACCTTCAAATCCTCCACTTCCTAGGGTAGGCGTATAACCTAGGTTGTCCTCCAATGCCTAGCTTCCTTCCTTGGCTGACGTGGGCACAAGAGAGAAGAGAAGAGGGGAAGGCACCAAGGGGACAGAATATCCCCTTAATCTTCTTCTTCTTCTTCTTCTCTTGACCTTCTATGTAGGTGGAAATATGGGTAGAAAAATTGTAGCCAAGGGTGAGTTTAATGGTGGTGGTAGGGGGTTTATATAGGAATGGTAGGGGGTTGAGGGTAGTTAATTGATGGAGGGATAGGATGGCTTCTTGGAGGTAGTTAAGGGATCCTAGGGTTGATAATGGTTGGTACCAAAATGGGGGGGTGTAAGGTGTTTGGTGCTAACCCTAGGAGAGGACTAGGGTTAGGATTTAAGGTGGTAGAGTTAGGTGGCATGTAGGTTATGTGTAGGGTTAGGATGGTGTTGTTGGGTGGTGGTTATGTGATGGAGGGTAGATATAGGGTGGTGCCAAAGAGGAGGGATGCATGAGGTGGTAATTGTGGTGGAGTTAACGGAGTTGGCGCCACTTTAGGTGGGTTAAGGGGGCTGTTAGGTGGCATCACTAGATGGAGGGTTAGGATAGGTTGGGGGGTAATATGTAGGGTGTAGATGGGAGGAGGTGTTGGTGCCAAATGAAGGGATGTAGGGGGTGATTTTTGGTGCCAACTAGGGTAGGGTTTAGGGTAGTTATGAGGGGTTAGGTTTGACGCCAATGGGGGGCTTCTAGAAGGGGTTAGGTGTAGGGTTTAGATGGCCTTGGTTGATGAGGTGTAGGGCTAGGAATTAAGGGGAAGTTGGTGCCAAAATGAAGGGGTGGCTAGGGCATTTTGGTGCCAACTTGAAGGGGTGTTTAGATTGGTAGTTATGGTGGGTTGGCGCCCAAAGAGGTTGGGTTAGGTTAGGGTTGGTTAGGGTTAAGGTGAAGTGGACGACCATGGAGGTTTTTGGTGGAGTAAGGTTTAGCTAAGCTAGCTAAGCTAGCTTAGCTAGTAGAGTAGAGTTGGAGGAGTGATAAACACGTATAAATTCATTGTAAAATGCTTATTTGTGATAGTTCCTAGGCTTAGCACTGCATATCGTGATATAAATATCACATAGCATGCATCATTCTGCATTTAGAGTTGTTTATATTTTAGCTTAATTAGGTCCTTTCTATGGTCAGGAGAAAAGAGGATTTATCTCAAGGCCTCGGATGGATGATCAGACCATACGGATTTGATCGGGACGACGATCGGAGATTAACGCCTCTGAAATCGTCCAGATCGGAGTCCCGTAGCATCACATTAAGCCCGAGGAAGATCAACGGCCAGGGGGCATTGCGACATCCATACGGGTTTCGGATGGAAAATCCAACCATACGGATGGATCCGGAGCGACGATCACAATCCGGCATCATAGGAATCATCCCGATCTGAGCACCGTGGCACCCTCTACAAGAAGAAGAAGACGGACGGCCCAGATGGTGCCATGTGACTCCATCCATGCCACCCAAACCCAACCAGTAGCCACCGCCCACTCTCCCTCATCATCTACACCGTTAATCCTAGCCACTAGATCAAGATCCAACGGCTGGGAAGCGTCTGCACTGATTTCTTCCTCGCGACACAAAGGGTGATGCAGCGCACTGGTTGATGAAGCAGTTTGCAAAGGAGGGGCGCGGGTTCGATTCCCTGTAGCCCCTCCAATTTGCAATTGGGTGGGCACTTGGAGCGCAGCGTAGCAGCAGCGGCAGTGCACTCGCGTACGCGTGGGCCAACGCATTGCAAGCGCACACTCCAGCGCACAGCACATGCACACACAGCTGGGCACGTGCGGTCAGCGCATGTGATGATCGGGGCAGGGGCGCGGGTGCAAAGGCGGTTGGCGCTAGCTTTCAGCGATAACTAGACTGACCTACAGTGACGCTTACAGCCGTCGCTATTTCATTGCAAGCCAGCAGAGCCAGCTATGGGCATGGGTGGAGATGAGCTGTCTACAGCAATGTTTCCAACGACGGTCAGGAGGTCGCTAGAGGTCCTTTATCCATTTTTAGCCTCTTCTCCAGCACTATAAAAGGACCTTCACCCCCTCCCTTCCAAGCCATCTCTATCTACTCTACTCCCACCTACTCCCAAGCTCTAGCAAGCCTACCAATGCTCCATTAGAGCTTGTTCTCAAGCTCCCAAGGTGCCTATTAGTGCAGTGAACCTCTGCCCTACCAAATATTCCTCCAACTTTCCATCTCCCTTCATAGGTCACCTCGGAGCTATCCTCCCATCTCCATTCCAGTAGCAGATCACCTCCGTCTTCTCACCTCCATTCCGGAGCCACGCTGAAGCTCTCCTCAACACGATGTCCTCCAGGATCTCACCTCCATCATCCCGCTCCTCACCTCCTTCCTCCGAGCTTCCGCCAAGCGCCGTCGTCTCGCCGAACAGCCGATTCAAGAGATTTCCTCTCACCTCCCTCTCTTTTTATGCTTTTGTAGTTCATTGTAATCGACATTGAATTGACATATATATCATATTTGTTTCACCTCTATCTTGTGATACATTTGCTTGTTTTCTTTTACTTCAAAAACACAAAAAAATAACAAAACCCCAAAATACCAAAAAGAAATGAATCGAAGCATGATTTTCAAGTAAAGTAAACATTGCCTCCCTGTGTTCGACCTGGGACTCTCTTGGAGTTTCGGTATAAATTTTATTTGATCGACGTGTTTTGCAACTACGACGACAGGTTACTTGTAACCTCAATTTCTAAACACGCGAAACACGGTACGACCAAGGAGCTAGGGTTTCATGGAGGAGAACTGAGGAAGAGTATTCTAGGGCTGGTATTAGGTATTCTGAAGCTGGGGCTACTGAGGTAGCTTCAAGGGGAGCTCAACTATTGAGCTTAGCTACTTAGTTCTTATGCAAGTAGCCAAGCTTGGGTAGTTGAGTTCAGTTGAGCTGGTCCTAACCTAGCTGGGGCTAGGTTTGGCTGGAACTACCTCTGATGAGAACTCTAGAGATAGCTAAGCTACTAGTTGACAAGTAGTAGCTTAGCTAGCTTAGAGATTAGCTATTGTGAGCTGGCTAAAGCTAAGGTGAGCTAAGCTTGAGCTGAGGTGGACTGAGCTTGAGCTGAGGTGGACTCATGTGAACCTAGTTGTGCTAGCTGGAGCTCCTAGAGAGCTGGTGGGAGCTAAGATGAGCTAGGCTCAGCTAGGTTGTGCTGAGGTGAACTCTAGTCAACTTAGCTGAGCTAACTAGAGCTCCTTATGAACTAAAGGGAGCTTGGATGAGCTAGACTCAGCTAAGTTGAGCTAGATCTAAGTTAACCTGAGTTAGGGTGAGCTAAGATAATCTCTCTTGATCTGTCATTCAGCTAAGATGAGCTGAATGGAGCAAATATGAGCTAATCCTAGTCTAAGTGAGTTGGATTCCAACTATGGTGAGCTAGAACAAGCTAAGTTTCAGCTAGTTAGAACTTCTTCACCTGTTGCCTTCCTGAGTGCTAGGGTTCTGGAGATCTCACAATCTGTCCATCCCTATCACTCAAAGAAACACATCAAAAACAACATAACAAATGAAATGCATGCCTAACCTATTTTATGCGTAAATGCAACCCAAAAAACCATTTGTGGATCAAAATATTAAGAGCTAGGTTTGTTTTAATGTATAAGAATGATGATAAACTGGCGTTTATCAGGTCATACCTCCAATCTATTACATACACCTATCTAACAGATTTGTATAATCCCTTCAAGAGATTTTGTTCCTCCCATTCCTTTTCCAAATACACCAGCTTTCTGATATCAACACTAAGGTAGGTGCATCTACTATTAGTCCACCAAATGCATGCGTTTATTAATAGGTCAAAAGATACACCTTCTTCATAACAACACTAAAGTAGAACTTTGGCTATCTCCTATTTCATCAGGTTAACCCATTAACCTGATCTTTATGATAATTTTAAATCTCCATTCAAGAACATTAATTAGGCAACTGCCTTTAAAGAAAGTTGCCATCCCAACTCAAACTGAAAATAATTGATCGAATCGGATGGTTTCCTGATTTGCTATCGAATCCTCTAAACTGTTTAGATCTCCAAATTAACACACATCAAGTTTATTAAATCTAGCCAAGTACATCACCTTGTTCGTACTAAGGGACTCAATTAATTTACTAAAAAATAATTTAATTCTTTTTTTCTAATCAAATGAAAATTGTAATCATATTACATTATTCTAATGGCTCAAGGCATACAAAATCCAATAGTTCTAATGATTCTTCCCCAATCCTTATTTAGGTTCATTACAACTATCTGGTGACATTGTTCATATGTATTTAACCTCAAGGATAATTTTTATTTAGCCTTCATGGCTTTATTTATGGGCTTTCTTCCCTTATTTAACACTTGTATTCATTTAGGCTTAGAATTCCTTGCTGAGTTGCCTATTTAATAAGTTAGTCTCTATTCAAAGAGTAGATCGTGTTTAAAAGAATGAATGTGTGGTAGTATAGCACGAAATACGTCAAAACAAATATAATTTTACCAAGAGATGAGTCCCAGTCGAACTCAAGGAGGCAGAAAATGCTTTTGATTTCATAAACTGAACTAGAATTGCATGCTACTACTTGCAAACTAATTAATATATATACATATAAACCAAATCAAGCAAGCTGGTTACTCATAAAGTGCCAAGTAGAATTAGAGTTTATGGCTGATAAAACTAGAACATGAATAAAGTCACTACCTAATCTAGCAGAATAAGGGCACCACGAGTGGTTCGTGGTGGCCTTCTGGAGAGGTTGGGGAGAATAGCAGCAATGCACCAAGGTGGCTTGGTGGGTGCTTCAGAGGGAGAGAGCCAAAGAAGAAGATCTGGAGAGTTGGAGAGGTTCTGGATGATGATCCAATGGCCCACAATGCGTGGGGAGGAGCCTTTAGAGGTTGGGGTAGCGATGTTGGGTGGTTGCGATGGCGCCATGTGTCAACATCATGGTCTTCCATCTTCTTTTCTTTGTAGACGGTGCTTTAGGCCTCCGATCAAGATGATTCTTACGTCATTGGACTGCGATCATTGATCCGGATCTAACTGTGTAGTTGGATTTGACATTTGAGGTCTGGATTTCCACCTATTTGCCTCTTGGCCCTTGCTCTTTTATGGACTCCATAGGATGTTATGGGAGTATGATCGATGAGATATTGGAAGCATTGGACTCCCGTCGTCACTCTGAGCAGATCTATATGGTTGGATTGGTCATTTGCAACCCTAAATTACCTGCGATTGTTAATACCTCTCAATTAGAACATAATATGACATTATTATTTACAAAACTAATAAATCAACTATGATGCAATGTATAATGCGTATGTATGTAGTATGCCAAAGTTAAGCAAGGATCTTACTAAATTTTTGTATATTAAGACCTATGATTGCTGTGTGATTAATCATGTTTCACGAATTAAAATTGGGGCTTAGAGAACCCGTCATTGTAGCTCGCAAAACGTGCCTATCAAATACAATTTATAACCAAAACCCCAAGGGAGTCTCGGGTTAAACACAGGGAGGCGACGTTTACTTTATCTACGCTTCGTTTTGTTTCTTTTTGCTATTTTGGGGTTTTGTTATTTTTTTATTTTGTTTTTATAGAAAAAGCAAGGAAGATAGATCACAAGAGAGATGAAACAACTATGATATATCATAAAAATGTTTGTTACAATAATCTATGAAAGCATAAAAGAGATAGGGGTGAGAGGAAACCTTTGGAATCGGTTGTTTGGTGAGACGACAACACTTGGCGGAAGCTTGGATGAAGGAGGTGAGATGCAGGAGGATGCCAGGTAGAGGAATGCTTCACCGAGGCTCTGGAATGGGGGTGAGGAGACAGAGGTGATCTTCTACTAGAATGGAGGTGGGAGGGTGGCTCTAAGGCAACCTATGAAGGTGGTGGGATGAAGGATGAATATTTGGTGGGAAATAGGAATATTACACTAATAGGAGGCCTTTGGAGCTTGAGAGTAAGCTCTAATGGAGCTTTAGTAGGCTACTAGAGCTTAGGAGTAGGTGGGAGTAGAGTAGGTAGAGATGAAGAGGAATGGAGGGTGTAGGGGTCCTTTTATAGTGGAGGGAAGAGAAAGAAATTCGTGTAGAGGGCTGTAGTGACAGCTACAAGCGTCACTAAAGACCCTTATAGCAGTCACTGAAGATCGCGTCCCTACCGCTCACGCCCACAACTATCCTCGCGCCTACAGGCAATTACTCATGGCTACAAGCATCACTAGAGGCCCACTAGGCTGTCACTGGAGGTTGGTGCCAACCAAGCACATGTTCGCTCACAGTTGCTGGCACGCGCATGGATGAAGCATGACCGTTGGATCCTTGATGGACACTCTAGATCACGTGCTTGAGTTCCCGCCCACCTGCGCATGTGATCGCACATCCGTCGATGCGTCAAATCTTGTGTGCACGAACCACGCGCATTGAGCAACGCTACGTGGCGAAGCTTCTGTCGCTTGATGGCATCCAACGGGTGCAATCGAATCGCGCCCGCACTCGAGAAATTGGGCACAGCGGCTGGGCTTCGAACATGCGCTCATTGGATGGGAGAGGAAGCTCCACCCATTGTGCTGAGCCGTTGGATTGTCGAGCAGAGCGATCAGATGGCTTGAGCCCTCGACTGTTGGATGGAAATCCAATGGTTGTGATTTGGCATGGCTCTCCTTCAGCTCATGGGGTGTGGCCGATATTGGGCTGTCTAGATGGTGCCACATTGCGTCATTTGGGTCGTCCATCTTCTTTCCGTTGTAGAGGGCGCCACGATTCTCGGATCGAGGTGATTTCTACGTGGTTGGACTGCGATTGTCACTCCGGATCCATTTGTATGGTCGAATTTCTCATCTGAAGCCCGTAAAGATGTCGCATTGCCCCCTGGCCGGTGATCTTCCTTGGACCGCATAAGGTGCTATGGGATTCCGATATAGACAATTTTAGAGGCGTTAGACTTCGATCGTCGTCCTGATCAGATCCGTATGGTCAGGTCATCCATCCGAGGCCCTGAAATAAATCTCCTTCCCTCCTAGCCATAAAAAGGACGTAATTAACCTAAAATATACACAACTACTCTAAATGCATGATGATGCATGCTATGCAATATTTATAATATGAAATGCAAATCTAAGCCTAGGAACATGCATGAATAGGCATTTTAACCTAATTAAATGTGTCCACATCACTGCACAATCATACCCCCATACTTAAATCTTACTAGTCCCTAGCAAGTGCAAGACTAAATGCATTCTATCAAGAGTTTAACTAGAGATTTATTTCTTTTTGTCTTCATCCAAAAATTTAGAATCCAGATAGTCGTGAAAGTATAGTACTGTAGCCTATGCAACGGATCCAAGCGAAAATTTGATACACATCTAATGCTTGTACTTGACCCTTAGTAAAATTCTGTTGGGATAGGCAACCTCTTCTCTTGGGGACAAAGAATAACCTCTAGTTTTTAATCCCAGCTTTTTGGCTTAGGTAGATGTCTGAGTTAAATGGATTTGTATTTGGTAGCTCACTCTCCTATGGTGCTACATAGAGACTAGTATTTTAGAATATAGATTTTCAGATTATTAAATAAATTGAACTTAGAGAGAGGCTAGAAAACTATGCTCTCTTAAGTCCTTTGTACTCATTCTTTTCTCTTTTTCCTCTCTTTTTCTTTTCTTTTTCTTCTTGAGCTCACATCTCACCCGGTTTGTAAATATGTTTGGTGGTCTCTCATGGCATTATACTTCAATTAGATTATGATAACCCTATAACTAAGTCAGAATCCCTCAGCCCATATTCATACGGTCAGAAATATAGGAAAAGTAGGTCAAGGTTGTATTTGGTTGTTTGTGAGGGTGGTAGGTGTTGTTGCCACAATGTACTTGACTAAACTAAAACATAACTCACACTTTTCAATATGGCAATTGTTTTTTTTCTATATACTTTTTTTTTTTCTTTCATCTTTTTTTTCTCATATCTATATCTATTAACATAAAGCCATATCTACTAACACAACACAAAATAACATACGTACTTTTATTCACGAGGCATTATTTGGGATTGGGGATGTTCAAGAGGATATTGGGTGGCTTATTTGGTGGAAGTGCCTATTCTCGACACCGGCAAGGGAATGGATAGGACAATGTATTTCTAACCTTGCCATTAGTACCCTCCTTCAGCTGAGGATTGCATAAAGGACAGTCACGACCATCCACCTTAGTCTTAGTTTTATCAGAATCCCCTCTATGTATTTGCCTTATTTGGTGGCTCTCACAAGAATTCTCACAAAAAATTTGTACACAAGAACCGAGAGTGAAAATTGTGCCTAACTCTGAGTATCATTATCCAATTATCCAGAAATTAAGATTCCTCACACTAGTCTTAGAGCACCAGTAGACTCTCTATTTTCACCTCACACATGTTTAGTGGATCTATTAGAAGATGGTTTGCCTGACTCCTTGATTACTGTCCAAGGGTTTAGGAGAAGAAGCAAAGCTTCTTCTTGACAAACTAGATATGTCTATCGGTATTCACAATGGATCCATTACAAATTCTACTTGCAAGTGTGAAAGTGTACTGGATTCTAAGTTCAGGAATCAACTAAAGAATAATTCCCTAATAAAACCTCTTGATAAAAAGATCTATTTCCCTAAGGTGTTGGCATAAAATTTTTCAGTTTATATGTACTACCCCCCATGCCTAAGTTCTTGCATATCCTCATTAATGAATAAGAGAAAATGAAATAATATAGGGCGTAAGTGGGTAGAAATCACGTGGAGCTGCTCTTGATTTTTCGTTCAGCTCATGCCAACACTACAATGGTAATCATAATATGCATAATAATATGCCAAACTGAAATATGCTATGTATAAAGGATATGCATATATGTATAAGTGTTGAGTTTAATGACTCCAGCTGGGCAAAATGTCAGTCACACGTCCTCGAGAAGATGTATCATTTTGTCAGTAGGAGGAGGTTCCTGGGATAAAAATGGCTTGAGGCACTGGCCTTTTACCATAAAAACTTGCCCAAATTTCAGGTCCATAATTTGGCCCTCCTCGTAAGAATACGGGTGGGTAATTAGATACGGCCCAGTCCACTTGGACTAGAGCTTTCCCGCAAAGAATTTGAGCCAGGAATCAAATAACCAGACTTGCTGGTTAGGCATGAATTCCTTCCTCTGGATGTGCTGGTCATGGAAAGCCTTAGTCTTACATTTGTATATCTTTGCATTCTCATAGGCTTCCGACTGAATCTCTTCTAACTCGCTGAGCTAGAGCTTCCTTTCATAACCTCCCTAATCAAGGTTAAAATTACACTTCTACATCGCCCAAAAGGCACGGAGCCCTAGCACTATAGGAAGGCGACAAGCCTTTCCATACACCAAGCGGTATGGTGACATTCTGAGCAGGGCCTTGTACGTAGTCCGATATACCCAAAGTGCATTAATCAATCAATCTGACCAATCCTCCCTATTAGGTCTAATCATCTTTTGAAGAATAAGCTTGATTTGAAGGTTAGATACTTCAACCTGTCCATTGGTCTATGGTTGATATTGGGTAGCAATTTGGTGATGTACCTCGTATTTCTTCAATAGAGATCTAAAATGAGCATGGATGAAGTGGCTACCCCCATCGCTAATCAGAGTGCAAGGGACTCCAAATCTCACAAAAATAAATTCCTGGACAAATGATATAACGGTATTATGATTAGCCTGTCTTGCCGAGATAGCTTCAACCCACTTCGAGACATAGTTGACTGCGAGAATATGTACTTGAAGCCATGCGAACTTGGGAAAGGGCCTATAAAGTCGATGCCCCAGACGTCGAACACTTCTACAACCATAAAAGGTTTGAGAGGCGTCTTGTCTCTCCGAGTCATAGAACCGACCGATTGACATTGCTTATAGCATTTGGAAAACTCATGTGTGTCTCTAAAAATTTTTGGCCAGAAAAATCCAGACTATAAAATCTTTACAGCAATTTTTCGGCCTAAGAAATGACCCTCACAAGCATCGCTATGGCAAAAGGATAACACACTTGAGATTTCTGAGTCTGGGACGTATCTTCTGTTGATCTGATCGGCCCTAATGCGAAAGAGTAGTAGGTTGTCCCAAAAATAAAACTTAGCCTCTGAAATAAACCTGAGTTTTTGATCCTTGGATAACACTGCGTGCAGCTTGTTTGCAACGAGATAATTTGCAACATCAGCGTACCAAGGAAACTCAACAAGGTTGATAGACAATAGAGACTCATCTGGGAATTGATTAGAGATAGGCAGCGAGTATGGGATGTGTTCTGGGTCTAGCCGAAACAAGTGATTTGCTACAACATTGTGAGCTCTGGCTTTGTCGCGGATCTCGATGTTAAACTCCTGCAAAAGAAGGATCCATCTGATAAGTTGGGGTTTGGCATCCTTCATTGCCAACAAATGCCAGAGGGTGGAATGTTCAGTGAAAATAATCACTTTTGACCTGAGTAGATATGATCTAAACTTCTCCAACCCAAATACTACAGATAGCAATTCTTTCTTAGTAACCATATAGGTATGCTGAGCTTCGTTCAACGTCTTGCTAGCATAGTATATTATGAATGGATGGCGCTCCCGACGTTGGCCTAGAACATCTCTGACAGCGAAGTCTGAGGCATTACTGTTGAACGTACGAGTTGCTACGCTAACGTGTTTGGTTTTGAAAACCTTGTCGTTGTAGTTTGAAAGTGAAGAACTCGTGTTCAACAAATAAAATTTGTACCGAAATGGAAATTTTGGTTGAACATAGGGAGGCTACATTGATCTATATCTGCAATTATATTTTTTTAGAATTTTTCTTGAAAAGCGAGGCGATGTAATTACAATGAAGCTATAACAACAATCAGACTAAAAAGGAAGAGAGAGAGAGTGAGAAAACATGCCTTCAATAATTCAAAATGTTTATACAATAAAATCAAATAAGAATTACACTAGAAAGTGGGAAATCAACTACACTAGAAAACAGGAAAAATTCTACACTAGAAAGCTGTAAAGAAGAATGGGAGAGAGAAGTTATCCTCCTCGACAATTGCTTGGAGGATAAGCTGGACGGGACAACACCTAGATGAAGGAGGACGGAGTGGAACAAGGAGGATGAAGCAGGATGAAGGAGATGAGGCAACACGTCGTCGTCGTCACGGGATCCGCTTCCGAAAGAGGACGAAAATTTGACTTTATCTCGTGAGGAGCATCCCGGGTGTGGGACAAGCTTCTCTTGAGCTTTGGAGAGGTAGAGAAGAGAAGGAAGGGATGAGAATTTCGTGTGGAGGGGGTCTCCTTTTATAGTTGCAAGGAGTAGGGGCAATTTGGTCATTACATCTTTAAAAACATTAATTCAGGACCTTTAGTGACGGATAAAACCGTTGCTAAAGGTCTGAACGTGGGCGTAGTGGGTGGCGCACGCGCACCTGCTCACTTGCCCGTGCACGCAACGCTCGCACACGTTCAGCCACCCTCAGCCGTTCGATCGCGAGATCGAACGACTCAGATTGCGCTACGCCCGCCCCTCAATGTGCGCCCGATCGCATGCGATGCCGCATTACCGCCGCGCGTGCAATAGTGCGTGGGCGCTATCGGGTTCACGCAACCGTTCGATCGTGATCCGACGCTCGCCTATGCCCGCTCGCTCGCGCCCCTCGCCTGCTCGCTGCGACTCGATCCTGCGCCAGCACCTCGCGATAAGGCGCTGAACCATTGCGCTACGCCGTCCAAATAGTCGTGTGGATGAAATCAAGCGCACGCATCCACAGCCGTTGGATCTTGATCGAACGGCGGGGAATGGCGGATGCGGGGGCTTCAGCAGGTGTGTGTGGACGATTGGGCGGTCGAGATGGCGCCACATGGCGCCATCTTGGCCGTCCATCTTTTGGATGATGTAGATGGTGCCACAGGTGTCGGATTGACTTGATTTTTGCATCGTTAGGTTGCGATCGTTGATCCGAATCCATTCGTGTGGTCGGATTTTTTGTTTGAAGTGTGGATTTACACCATCTTGGCCCTTGATCTTCTAGAGTTCCCCGATCACTATCTGATGCTACAGATGCCTGATTAGGGCGATCTTAGAGTCGTTGAACTCCAATCGTTGCCCTGATCACATTTGTACAGTTGGATCTTCGACTCGAGCCCCCGATAAAAAGTTTGCTCTATCCAAGCACATAAAAGGAGACAATTAACCTCCATTTTATTCAAACTACTCTAAATGCAAGATGATGCATGTTATGCAATATTTATAGCATGCAATGCAATCCTATGCTTAAGAACATGTATAAATAGACATCTTAAGTAGTGTAAACATGTTTACATCATACCCCCATGCCTATCTTTTGCTAGTCCCTAGCAAAAACTATATGCTATTTATAGAAGAATTAGGTTGGATTATTTGGGCATGAGTTATTTTCAGTCATTAAGAAACTGTCTACTTAGGATCTAAACTTTCAAAGACACAACAGTGCTTGAGTATCTGCCAAAATGCAGACTGCCTCAAGCCCTCGACTTATTCAAAGAAAAATTTCTTTTTCTATTTTTCCTCTTTTCTATTTTTTTTTTTTGAATTTTCAAGTTTAGGATTTAAGAGTGACTTTCTACGGCCATTCAACTCACCCAAGATTTGATGAGAATCCTAAGTTTTAAGCATCTTATTGTGAATGTGATAGACTCGTTGACCAGCAGTTAAAACGGACTTCGGATTTCTACGCCTCTAGGTGACCTAAAAAGAATTCTGCCTAAAGGTGTATCTTTACAACCGGTAGCTTTCTCCCTACTTTTATTTTTTTTACGGGGTCAACAGGGGTGAATCCAGTGTATATCTCCCCAGTTTATTCTACTTCTCTGCTTCTTCCTAAGTGTTTTAGGAATTTTCAGTGCATTTACTGAGATGGGTTCTGGACAACCGGTCGATGAGCTGTTACCACCGACAACTTGCTAGCCATACTCGTGCGGTGAAGTGTGGTTTATTTTTTTTTTTTTCTTCTCTCCTTTTCTTTTTGATTTTTTTTTCTTTTTTCTTTTTAAGTAGGTGGCTTCCTTGGTCTAAGATTTACCTAAAGGCAGCAAAAAAAAGAGAAAGGTCCAGTGACTGAGCTTTGGACAACCTACCTATGGGCTGTTACCCACGATAACTTGCCAGCCATATCACCATAGAAGGTTCATTAGCTACCCAATTTCCGTTAGAATCGCCAAACAACGAGTCAGTGCAAAGAAAGTGTGTAGATGCTTGAAACTCAAAAATTCCCTCAAATCAAAGGGTGGGTTGATAAGTTGTGTACTTATCTCCTAAACTTATTTACTCCAATTACGATAGAATTAAGATGGAGAGGACTCGAAAGACAAATCCACATTTTAGTGGATACACAAGCTAATTAAGTCCAAAGACCTGAAGGGTCTTTGTGTTCAGATCCTAATGTAAAATTTCCTAAGATTGAAAAGTCCTAATGTCCAACTAATCCTTCCTAATTTTGATTTTTTTTATGTATAAATAAGAAGAGAAAAACAATTTACATGAATTTCACAAAGCTGACTAAATGATTCAAAAATGAATCCACCCCCCCATGCCTAGCTGATGCAATGTCCTCATTGAAAAAGAGACATGAAAGAAAGGGTAGAATATGAAAGATGTCACCTGAATATGAAGCTCGTATCATCCTTGTGTCATATGTACAACTGTTGAGTTTAATGCCGTCAGTTAGGCGAAGTCCAGCCAAAAAAGTCACAGAATGGCTAGAGCAACTGTGTCCGAGATGGGTTCTGGAAGAATACGGTCAATAATAGGCTTCAGACGTTGACCATTGACTTTAAATGTGTTACCCGTCTTTGGGTCAAAAATCTGAACGGCTCCATTTGGAAAAATCTGGTCAATTATGAATGGGCCATTCCATTTAGATCTAAGCTTGCTAGAAAAGAGCTTAAGTTTAGAATCGAATAACTAGACCTTCTGGTTTGGCTCAAAGTTCTTGCGGGAAATCAGTTGATCATGTAGAGCTTTGGTCCAAGCCTTATAGATCTTGGCATTCTCATAAGCATCATTTCTAAGCTCCTCCAACTCAGATAGTTGGAGTTTCCTGGTCTTCCCAGTTAAATTCAGATCTAAATTGCATTGTTTGATCGCCTAGAATGCCCTGTGTTCAATCTCTATGGGTAGATGGCATGCCATTCCATACACCAAATGGAATGGAGACATGCTGATGGGCATTTTATACGCCATACGATAGGCCCAAAGAGCGTCCTCAAGCTTTTGAGTCCAGTCCTTGTGATCAGGCCTAACCGTTGTCTGTAGAATGTTCTTGATCTCTCAATTGGAGATCTCGGCTTGTCCATTTGTTTGGGAGTGGTAAGGTGTGGAAATTTGGTAATTAACCCCGTATTTGGCCAACAAATTTTGGAATAGGGCATTAGTAAAATGAGTGCCACCATCACTGATGATAGCCCTCGCAATCCCAAACCTACTGAAGATATTTTTCTTGACAAAATCGATGACCACCTTGTGGTCATTGGTTCGGGTGGGAATTGCCTCAATCCATTTGGAAACATAATCAACAACAAGAAGAATGTACTGATGTCCAAATGAAGGGAGAAAGGGTCCCATGAAATCGATGCCCCAAACATCAAAAATTTCGATAGGAAGAATTGGGTTAAGGGGCATCATATCTCTCTTAGTTATGCACCTAAGTGCCTGACATCGAGAACATGACCTTGAGAAATCCTGGGCATCCTTGAATAAAGATGGCCAATAGAAGCTAGATTGCAAGATTTTTGCAGCCGTCTTTTTCCCGGAGAAATGTCCACCACACCCAGATGCATGGCAGAACTCGAGTATACTGTTGAATTCATTCTTCGGTATACATCGACGAATAATCTGATCAGAGCTGATGCGGTATAGCTCAGGTCCTCCCAGAAGTAGTATTTGGCCTCAGATTTGAGTCTATCCCGTTGTTGCTTGGTCCAATCCTAGGGGATTTGACCAATGGCAAAATAATTAATAATGTCAGTAAACCATGGGGTGTGGACACCTAAAACTGTAAGAATAGTTTCGTCCGGAAAAGAGTCAGCAATTGGAATGTCCGAATGAGAAGAATCACCTAGGAGTCTCGACAAATGATCCGCTACCACATTTTGTACCCCAGTTTTAACCTTGATTTCAAGATCAAATTCTTGAAGCAGAAGAATCCAACGAATAAGCCAGGGTTTAGCATCCTTTTTGGCCAAGAGATGTCTCAAGACCGAGTGGTCGGTATAGATGATAACATGAGACCCTAAGAGATAAGCCCTGAATTTTTCCAAAGCGAACACTACAGCTAGTAATTCCTTTTCAGTAATAGTGTAATTCCTCTGGGCTTCATCCAGAGTTTTACTAGCGTAGTAGATGACAGAGGGCTTTCTATCAATTTTCTGACCCAGGATAGCCCCGACCGCGTAATTAGAAGCATCGATCATGATCTCAAAAGGGGCAGTCCAAATTGGTGGTTGCAAAACTGGAGCACAAGTGACTGCTGTTTTCAAGAAATCAAATGCCTTTCGGCATGATTCGTCAAAAACAAACGGCATTTCTTTGGCAAGAAGATTGCTCAGGGGACGAGCAACCTTCGAGAAATCCTTGATGAATCTTCGTTTGAATCCCACATGGCCAAGAAATGATCGAATATATTTAACAGATGTGGGAGGAGGAAGTTTAGTGATAGCATCAGCCTTAGCTTTATCCACTTCAATTCCCCATTCAGAGATTACATGACCTAAAATGATGCCTTCTTGGGTCATGAAATGACTCTTTTCTCAGCTAAGGACCAATCGTGTTTTGATACATTGCTTAGGAATCATTTTCAGATTAGCCAAACAAGAGTCAAATGATTCTCCGAAAATAGAGAAATCATCCATGAAGACTTCCATAAACTCTCCCACCATGTCAGAAAATATGGCTAGCATACACCTTTGAAAAGTCGCAGGTGCATTGCATAACCCGAAAGGCATCCTATGAAAAGCAAAGGTTCCGTAGGGACAGGTGAAAGTAGTTTTTTCCTGATCCTCAGGATGGATAGGAACTTGGTTGTATCCCGAGTAGCCATCAAGAAAATAGAAGTACTTCTACCCAGCTAATCTTTCCAAGATTTGATCGATGAAGGGCAGGGGAAAATGATCCTTTTTAGTGGCTGTGTTCAGCTTCCTATAATCAATACAAACCCTCCAAGAGGAAACTGAACGAGTTGTGACAGATTCTCCTCTCTCATTAGTTACAACAGCAATCTGGACTTTCTTCGGAACAATCTGTACGGGACTTACCCAGGGACTATCAGAGATTGGATAAATAATTCCTGCATCGAGCCACTTTATGATTTTCGTTTTGACCACTTCTCGCATATTTGGATTCAATCTCCTTTGCATCTAGCGAGAAGGGCGGGATCCATCTTCCAAGAATATTCTATGGTTATAGTAAGATGGCTCGATCCCCCTGAGGTCATGAATGGTCCAACGAATTGCCTCCTTATGTTCCCTTAGGACCTTGATCAATTTAATCACTTGCTCCTTTGTCAATTTAGCACTGATAATCATAGGGAGCATCTTTTGAGGTCCTAAAAATTGATATTTCAAATTCTCAAGCAATGGTTTCAATTCCAGCTGGGGTGGGTTGATGATTGATGGTAGGGTAGATGCTGAAGATTCAACAAGAGGAAGAGGTTGTGAGTGAATAAAATCAATAACCTCTTCTGAAGATGGCAGGTCAGCCATAGAGGGTTGCGGGTCAAATTCATCATCCAAGGAGGAACTTTCGATTGAAGAAACCATCAAACAAGTTTCAATGTTTTCATTATCCTCATCAAGTTCCTCAATAAATCCACAATCCTCAAATTTGTTTATCGCCTTAAAAATATCCAATTTCATTCGTTGATCCCCAAAGGCAATTTTCATGCTACTGCTTTCACAATTAATGTTGGCCTTAGCAGTAGCCAGGAACGGACGCCCCAGAAGGATGGGCGTGTTCCTCAGATTATCAGGTACATCCATGTCAAGGATGAGGAAATCTACAGGCGAATAGAAATCCTTGACCTTAACTATAACATCTTCAATAACGCCTCGCAAGTTTGTGACCGAGTAATCCAGTAACTGTAGCGTTACTGAAGTTGGCTGAAGTTCACCTAACCCAAACTTCTCGTAAAGAGAAGTCGGAATTAGGTTGATGGATGCACCCAGATCTAAAAGTACTCTATCAAATGTGTAATCTCCGATGACGCAAGAAATCAACGGAGCACCAGAATCTCTCTTTTTCTAAGGGAGGTAGTGCAGGATATCAGAACTAGCCTGCTTGGAGAGTACCACCTTCCTCAGAATAGATTCTCTCGACTTACGCTTTTGTGTACATAATTCCATTAAAAATCTTGCGTAAGCTGGCATGTGCTTGATAGCATCAAGAAGTGTGATATTAATCTCAACATTCTTAAATAGATTCAAAAGCTCCTTATTGCTATCAACAGACTTCTTCTTTGATTTGGTTAAGGCTTCAGGAAAAGGAACATGAGTCAGATCTTTGGAATCAGGTTCCTGAGCCTTGATTTCTCCTCCAGAATTCTCCTCTCTCTCCTCAGGTTCTTCAGGATTCAAAAGATCAGAATAGTGTGGTTGTGGATCCTGATCTGCTTACCGCTCCTTAAAGTGATAGAATTTACAGATGCATAGGAATTTGGGTCTTGGGGAGGGTTAGGAAAGATTGGAGGGGCTTGATTAGCCATGAATTGTTGATTTCTAGAAGAAGAAGAAGAGGATGAGGAACCCTGCTCAACCACTTGAGCATGTGCGTGTGGGTCCCTCTGATTTCCGTACCCATGGGCTTGGTTGCTTGAATTCATAATATTTCGCGGGTTGGGATGGTAGAGATCCGAGTTGACGAGAGTTAGCAATGAGCCTGGACTGCAAGTTGTCCAGCAAGGTTTTCATTTGCTGCATAAGTTGGAGCATGGATCCTTGCATCTCTACCATTTGTCGGTTCAAATCAGCCTGCCCTGCGGGTTGATGGGTATTCCAAGCTGGCAGATTGACCTAATTTGGAGGCAACTGAGTATATACTTGACCCTAACCCATTGGTCATTGTGGAGCAAAGTTGCCGGGTCAGAATTTGGCCTGTTGCCCCGTGTTTTTCCAAGAGAAGTTAGGGTGGTTTCTCCAACCCGGATTATAACCATTAGTGTAGGGGTTGGATCTAACATTCTCTTGTATAGCATAGACATCCTCATAGGGTGAGGATGGAGAGAAAGAAAGGGAAGAATAAGAAAAACTGGGATCAAAGGCCCTAGTTTGGAACCCGTGATGTTCCGAAAAATGCTGACTCACAGGTTGATCCGCATTGAGTTGATTCATGAACTCCCATCCAGAAGGAGCTCGTGAAGAATGGAATCCAGAATTTTGGGATTGAGTGGATTGAGAGTTGTTCATAGAATTGCCAGCCATACACTCTTCCATTCTCTTAGCAACCAAGTCCACCTTATCAAGTTTGTTACAAATCAATTTCATATTAAATGAGTGAGAGTCATGGACTTCATTGACATTTGATCTAGGCTGCTGGGATGAGTTAAATGTATCCATGGAGGAATGATTGATTGAATTCTCACTCATTTCCTTAAATAAATCATGTGCGCTATCTGCATCTTTTTTGAGGAAATTTCCTCCGCAAGAAGCATCCACATGATTTCTGAGTTGCTCAGTCAACCCATGATAGATCTGCACGAGTTGCCATTTCGGCACCTCGTGGTGTGGACACCTCCGCAATAAGTCCTGGAATCACTCCCAGGCCACATGAAACTGCTCCCCCGGTCGCTGGGTAAAGGTAGTGATTGCTCGTCTCAAAGCATCGGTACGTCTGACTGGGAAAAATTTCTTCAGAAAGGTTGATTTCAACTCATTCCAAGTTGCAATTGGTCTTCCTATTGTCCTATATCATTGCGCGGACTTATCCCTAATAGAGTGGGGGAAGAGCCTCATAATCATTTGCTCCTCGTTTACATTTCGTGCCTTGGTGGTCTGGACCAAAGTGGTCAAGTCCTCCAAGTGCTGAAATGGATCTTCGGAGCCAAGCCCATGATAATGTTTAATCAGGCTTAACACTTGGGGCTTGATTTCTATGTCACCGGTTGGAATCTGGACACCAGGACGTTCCCCGTAATTTGAAGGATCATAAAAATCCTTCAAGGGCTGAGAGCCCTGCATTCTCTGGAACCATTCCTGCATTCTCTACATTTGTTCCAGCTACCTTCGAAATTCTTCCTGTGGATTTCCAAGCAGAGGAGGCTGTTGGTCGGCCATGGGATCAATTTGACCAAAATCCAATTTGCGCCTCCTAGAATACTCTAATGGTCCTTCCAATCGGGGATTCAATGATCGTCTTCCCAGCATAAATTAGGAGAAGGTCGGAAGGACTGGGGATACGGACCCTGCAGCACAACAAAACAAGGTTGTCCTTAAGTGGGGTAGCCTAAGGATCTACCGACTCCCAAAACCTGCCTTAAGACTGTAAATGATTTACTCTACTTGCGTCTGGTTAATCCAACCAGTTAGAAGGACGGACTGGGGAGAAGGTTCTTCCTTTGACTTTCGCCTCCGATTCCTAGTGTACCCCCCAACCGCGGTCATTTGACACTACTCCCCTAGCTAGACATCAAATTAATCAGTACAAGTAGGTTAATCAAAGACAATCTCAGACTAGGCCCTGAAGAGCGAATCAGAACTTAAGGCCAACGTTTACTCAATTTTATTAAGGCTTGGGATTGTGGTGCTTATGGAATGTGATGGGCCCTTAAAATGGGTTGTGCCCTTAATGATTGATTGAGATTTGTGTAAGTGCGTACACAACCAGGGTTTTCAAGCAAGATTATTTGTGATGCGTGGATTTTAATGTTCAAATCTTACTTAAGTAGCTTTTAGGGTTTCAAATGAGGTGGATTGGAATCAAGTTTCTAGGCAAACGAAGTTGTCAAACACGGGTGAAGATTATTTTCCTCTAAAACTAGAAAGAAAGTGGAGTGCCTGGAATAGACCTAGATTGAAAACCCTAAGGAGGAGCTACTTGATGAGTTGATTTTAAGTAGAGTGTTGCGGTCCAAACAACTCAAACAATTGGCCACAAATGCACCACTAAGTTAGGTACTCAAAAATGGTTAACCTAGAATGATTTCTACTCTTTTATGTGTTGCTTTGTGTGTACCAGTTCCACAGATCAGAACCCGGTTGAGTAGAAACAAATCAATTCGATTAAGTGCCTTGAATGTGGGTGTACGTTGTGTGTTTGTTGAAAATTGCCCCACAAGATTATCTTTTTGTTGTTTTTTTTTTATAAATGAGGGTGGAATGAATGTGAGTGAGAATCCAAACAACCAAACTATTCCTAGGATTTATGCAAACACTTAGGTTAATTGGAATTTGGATTTAATGTGGTGAATGAAATCTATGGAGGGGGGAAGAATGGGGAGCACTTATAGTTGTCTTCAACTGTACTTTACTCCAGTCTATCACTTGATGATTCCCTGATGGAGGTCTCTGCAAAACAATAGACACAACAGAAAGCAAGTTAGAAAATAATAAAGTGCAAGAAATGCGAAAAGAAGATCGGAAATCATTGCCTCCCAGACAACGACGCCAAAATGTTGAACGTACGAGTTTCTACGCTAACGTGTTTGGTTTTGAAAACCTTGTCATTGTAGTTTGAAAGCGAAGAACTCGTGTTCAACAAATAAAATTTGTACCGAAATGGAAATTTTGGGTCGAACACAGGGAGGCTACATCGATCTATATTCGCAATTATATTTTTTCAAAATTTTTCTTGAAAAGCGAGGCAATGTAATTACAATGAAGCTATAACAACAATCAGAATAAAAAGGGAGAGAGAGAGAGAAAACATGCATTCAATAATTCAAAATGTTTATACAATAAAACCAAATAAGAATTACACTAGAACGCGGGAAATCAACTACACTAGAAAGCTGAAAAAATTCTACACTAGAAAGCTGTAAAGAAGAATGGGAGAGAGAAGTTATCCTCCTCGACGATTGCTTGGAGGACGAGCCGGATGGGACAACGCCTGGATGAAGGAGGACAGAGCAGAAGAAGGAGGATGAAGCAGGACGAAGGAGAACGAGGCAGCACGTCGTCGTCATCGCAGGATCTACTTCCGAAAGGGGACGAAAATTTGACTTTATCTCGCGAGGAGCATCCCGGGTGTGGGACAAGCTTCTCTTGAGCTTTGGAGAGGTAGAGAAGAGAAGGAAGGGATGAGAATTTCATGTGGAGGGGGTCTCCTTTTATAGTTGCAAGGAGTGGGGGCGATTTGGTCATTACATCTTTAAAAACATTAATTTAGGACCTTTAGTGACGGATAAAACCGTCTCTAAAGGTCTGAACGTGGGCGTAGTGGGCGACGAACGTGCGCCTGCTCGCTTGCCAGCGCGCGCAACGCTCGCACACGTTCAGCCATCCTCAGTAATCGGATGGCTCAGATTGTGCTATACCCGCCTCCTCAGCACGCGCCCCATTGCGTGCGATGCCACATTACCGCCGAGCGTGCAATAGTGCGTGGGCGCTATCGAGCGTGCGCGATCGTTCGGTCGTGATCCTACACTTGCCAGCACCTGCTACCCCACACCCCTCGCCTACTCGCTGCGAGTCGATCCCGCGCTAGCGCCTCGCGATAAGGCGTTGAACCGCTGCGCTGTGTCGTCCAAATAGTCGTGCGGATGAAATGAAGTGGGCGCATCAATAGCGGTTGGATCTTGATCCAATGGCGTGGAAGGGTGGATGCGGGGGCTTCAGCGGGTACGTGCGGATGATTGGGCTACCGAGATGGTGCCACGTGGCACCATCTTGGCTGTCCATCTTCTAGATGATGTAGATGGTGCCATGGGTGTCGGATTGACCAGATTTTTTCGTCATTAGGCTGCAATCGTCGATCCAAATCCATCCATGTGGTCGGATTTGTCATTTGATGTGTGTATTTACACCATCTTGGCCCTTGATCTTCTAGGGTTCCTCGATCACTATCTGATACTATAGATACCTGATTAGGGCGATTTTGGAGTCGTTGAACTTCAATCGTCGCCCTGATCACATCTGTATGGTTGGATCTTCGATGCAAGGTCCCGATAAAAAGTTTGCCTTATCCAAGCACATAAAAGGAGACAATTAACCTCCATTTTATTCAAACTACTCTAAATGCAAGATGATGCATGTTATGCAATATTTATAGCATGCAATGCAATCCTATGCTTAAGAACATGCATAAATAGACATCTTAAGTAGTGTAAACGTGTTTACATCAGTTACACATCATCTCGAAGTCAAGAGACTTGGTGAGTGGTTGGAGAATAGGTGCATTCAAAATAATGCTTTGTAAGGTCTCAAAAGGGCTGAGACACAAGGAATCAAATTTAAAGGGGATGGCAGCTACTAAAAGATTTGTCAACGAATAGGAAATTTTCAAGAAGTCTCGAATGAATCTCTGGTAGAATCCGACATGCCCTAAGAATGATCTAATTTGTTTTACTGAGCTAGGTGGAGGTAATCGAGAAATGATTTTGGACTTAGCTTGGTCGACCTTGAGTCCATTATAAGAGATCCTGTGACCTAGTACAATGCCATCCCTCACCATGAAATGGCTTTTCTCTCATGAAAGTACTAGGTTAACGTCTATGCACCTCCTTAGGATCTTTGTGAGGTTATCAAGACAAGACAAGAAGTCATCTCCAAAAATGGAGAAGTCATCCATAAATACTTCTACGTAGTCCCTGATCATATCGGAGAAGATGGCCATCATGAAACGCTGAAATGTTGCTGGTGTGTTACAGAGGCCAAAGGGCATCCGCTTAAAAGCGAATGTTCCAAAGCGTCACATAAAAGTTGTCTTGTCTTGGTCTTTCGGGTTGATCGTGACTTGGTTATACCTGGAGTATCCATCCAGAAAGTAGAAGAAACTGCACCCGATTAACCTTTCTAAGATTTGATCAATAAGAGGTAAAGGAAAATGATCCTTTTTGGTAGCCGTGTTTAGTTTCCTGTAATCAATGCAAACCCACCATGAAGTAGTGGTGCGAGTTGGAATGGATTCGCCTGTTTCATTCTTGGTTACGATGAGTCCTGCCTTTTTGGGCACAATCTAAATAGGACTCACCCACTGGCTGGCAAAAATCGGATAGATAATGTTCTCATCTAGCCATTTGATGATCTCCTTCTTGAAAACCTCCCACATATTAGGGTTCAAGAGCCTCTGAGGTTGTCTCGTTGGTTTCACCCCTTCATCTGTGTAGATATGATGAGTGCAATATGAGGGGCGAATCCCGCGGAGATCAGCAATGCTCCACCTGATAGTAGCCCTATGTGCTTGTAGTATAGAGATCAATTGATGTTCTTGTTCTGGAGTGAAGTGAGCATTGGTGATCACTAGGTATGTCTCATTTTCACCCAGAAACACATATTTGGGTGAATCAGGTATAGGCTTTAACTCAATTATCGATGGGTGGGGAGCAAGTTCGTATGTGGGAGGAGAGGAATCAATAGTGAAAATCTGACGATCTATACTGACGAGAAATCCACTTGTAGAGGTCATAAAATCTTGTCTTAACGGGAGTAAATCAGTGCTTGGTGGGACACTATACTCAGGATCAGGGGTGTTGTGATCAGATGAACACCTCGGACAATCAGATCTGCATGATGAAATGTGCACGTCATTAACCTCAGTCTCGTGTGGATCCAGATCCAAAAACCGTGATAGTGAAGATGAATGTGCCATTGGGTCATTGCAAAGGAGCCCAATGTTCCCACAGAATGCTAAATCTTCATCTTCACCATCCTCCTTGATTAGATCACAGTCGAAGTTCCTTGATGCCCTGAAGATGTCTAGTTTAAGCATTTTGCTTCCTAGGGCTATCTCCATACACCAAGATGCACAATCGATGTTTGCGCGGGCTGTCTCCAAGAATGGGCGATCCAAAATGATCGGTGCATCGTGGAGATTAGGAGGAACCTCCATATCAAGAATGAAAAAGTCCATTGGGAAGCAAAATCCTTGGACTTTTATGATCACATTTTCAACCATCCCCCTCGGTGTTTTCACAGATCGGTCAGCCAACTGTACGGTAATTGAGGTGGGTTTCAACTCCCCAAATCAGAATTGATTAAATATTGTGGTGGGTGTTAGGTTGATGGATGACCCCAAATCAAGAAGGGCCTGATCAAATGGAGAATCCCACAATAAGCAGGAAATAAGTGGTGTGCCCAGGTCCTTTTTGGGTGGTAAGTCAGCTAAAATAACAGCGCTATATTGTTTGTCATCCGATTTTCTACTGTTGCTTCAGAGTACAGTAGTCTTTGAAGAACCTAGTGACAACAAGGATGTGATCTATTGCCTCAAGGAGGAGGACCTGAATGTGAACTTCTTTGAACATGGATTTCAGGTCAAAATTCCGCGTATCCTTTTTCCGAGCTGAATCTCGCATTAGAACCTTGGGAAAGGGAATGAGAATCTCAAGGTCAGCTAGCTTCTTTCCTTTGTGTACCGAAGGTGGCTCCTGAGAGGAAGAGGGTGATGAGCCATCTTGCGGTAAAGAGCATGAGAAATCATGACATTCTTTCCTAGGTAGTGGGTCCTGTGTAGTCTTTCCACTACTCAAAGTGACAGCTTTGCATTGGTGTGTTGTCTATGAGGTGGGGGAGGAGTGAAAGGAACAGAATATGCGGGGTTTTGTAGTAAAGGTGGCTGACCTTGCCCATAACCAGGTTGTGCATGAGGTGCTTGTAAAACAGCATGTGCCTGTCCCCATAGTGCCTGGAACCAAGGTGGGGCACCTTGATTTTGCACATATCTTGGGTTCGGGATAGGTCGGGAGGGCAAGGCTCCTTGTGATCTATGCTCTTGCAACATCTGATTTTGCATACTCTATATGCTCTGTGTCTGATCAGCCATTGCTTTCAAAATTTATAGATTATCATGAGTCGATTTCCAAATTGACTCCTGCAATTCCTCCTTCAGTGACTCCAAAGGGTCGGCTCGCTTCGAAGGGTAATTGGTAGCTTGGTGTAGCGGCTGATAGATAGAATGTGTTTGCTGCTGGGACAGAAATGGCTGTTGCCTCTGGTATGTGTTTTGCGCATTCTCGTATTGTCTGGTTTGGTAGTATGGATCTTGATTTGGTCTCTGTTAGTTACCAGACCAGGAGAAGTTAGGATTCTGATGCCAACCAGGATTATACATCTTGAAATATGGGCTATTACGCTCATAACCTTGAATAGCACTAACATCTTCATAGGCCAAGGATGTCTTAGATTCAAATTCATCAAAAGAATACACACTCAAATTGTCATGTGGTGCGTAACCCTGATTGTATGATGGTAGATCCACATTATTCACGGGTTCCTGTATTCAAGATCCTGCAGAGACGGAGAAGAAACATCTCGACTGAAAAAATGTACTTCAGCAGGTGGGGCTCGAGATGCAAGAGAGGAGTGTGATACAGTTGTACTGCAAGAAACCCAGATCTTGCTCTCATTAATTTGTCGAGCTTCGTATTGAGCAGATCCACCTTGTCCAACTTCTTGGTGATAATGTCCATATCAGCTTAGGTAGATTCAGCATGAGCTTCGTGAACACTAACTTGTTGCTATCCAGGTCATTGGAATTGGTTCATTGAGGCAGTATTCATCAGTTCTTTGCTAAGGACTCAAATAGTTTGAATGCACTGCTCTTATCCTTTGCAAGGAAATTCCCACAGCTAGATGCATCAGCCAAGTACCGATGTGTGTCATCCAGCCCATGTTAAAAGGCTTGTGCAAGATGCCATCTGGGTACACCATGGTGCGGGCATTTCCTGAGAAGATCATG
The DNA here is from genome assembly GCA_037157565.1 of Thalassia testudinum. Taxonomy (NCBI): domain Eukaryota; kingdom Viridiplantae; phylum Streptophyta; class Magnoliopsida; order Alismatales; family Hydrocharitaceae; genus Thalassia; species Thalassia testudinum. Next base: position 126,342,881 of record JAZHRO010000024.1, read on the forward strand.
GAATTTGTCCCATGCATCATGCAGTTTCTCTCTTGAGCCTTGGGAAAAAATCATGATTGCACACCACATTGCATTTGTTCGACCAATCAGGAAGAACTTTTGGAGGAATTTGCGACGTAATTTCTCCTAGGTTCCAATTGGCCTCCCAATGGTCTTGTACCACTAGGAAGCTCTATCCTTGAGAAAGAAAGGAAAAAGCTTCATGAGAACAATTTCGTTATCTACATTTCTGGGTCAAACTGACTCTGCATTTCATCTCAGATCTTCAATGTGCTAGAAGGGATCCTCATTTGAGTTTCCATGAAAATGAGTCTAAATTAGACTTATGATGTTTGGCTTTAACTCAAATGCATCTCCGTATGCGGGAATCAGGTTATAATCAATGCTGCCGGATCGTAGAAGTCCTGCAGTTCTCCATGTGGTGGATGCTGCATCTCGTCTAGCGTTGTGAGGATCCTGTCAATGCTCTGCACGTATCTCTGTTCAGACTCCTTGACCCTGGTTTCCAGCTGATCCATTGGGTCTTGATTCTCAGGGCCCTGACCAGCTCTAGGACTGGGATCAGCCATCTCAGCTAATCGAGAGGAAGAGGGTTGGGAAGAAGGGTCAGGCGAGAGTAGCCTTTACCGCCTCGGGTTTGGTTCCCAATGTCCCACAAGTCTAGGTCTTAATGACCTTCTTCCTTGCATACACCAACACAAAGGGTTGGTGTATGATGTGTATACATCTAAATAGCCAAAAATGTCTATTAATGCATGTTCTTAGTGTCATATTCGCATCATGAATTGTGAATATTGCATAACATGCATAATCATGCATTTAGGTCAAATTGTACAAATTGTATAGTAATTCTCTTTTTATGGCTAGGGATAGGGTGACTTTTAATTAGGGCCTCGGACCAAAGATTTAATCGTACGGATCTGATTAGGGCAACGACTAGAGTTCAATGACTCCAAGATTGCTCTGATCGGACATTCGTAACACTAGATATAGTCTGAGGAAGCTTAGAGATCAAGGGTCAAGATGGTGTCAATCCTCACTTTAGATGACAAATCCAATTGTACGAATGGATTTGGGTCGACGATTGTAGCCTAATGACATGAAAATCAGTCCAATCTGACATCCATGGCACCTTCTGGAAGTCACAGAAGATGGATGGCCAAGATGGTGCCATGTGGCACCATCCCAACCGCCTAATCAGCCCAAGGAACTACCATTGCCCTTTCTATTTTCAATGAATCGATCAATCTCAATCGTTGGATCTTGATCTAATGGTTGAGATCAACACCCGCTGCTCTCAATCCTCGTGCGCCCTCTCTTTCTCTCCTCGCATGCACGATCAGATCTGGGTTGTTGGATCAAGATCCAACGGCTGTGAGTATTCACGCCTTGGTGAGAAATGTGACAATCCAGCACAATAGCGCAATGGTTATGCAACTACAGGAAAGATAGAGGTCGCGCATTCGAGCCTTGCTGAGTGCCTCAATTCGGCCGGGGAGCGAGGCGTGTTGATTCCGACCGTCAGATGAAGATCGTGCACATGAGGAGTAGAGACGTGGCGCGTGGAGATGCTTTGGATCGCGTACGCGCACGATGACGTGCTTCTGCACGCTCCATCGCACGCATGGGCTCCACAGCAAAGAAGATGAAGCAGGCAAGGAACGACTTAAGCCATCCAATCTTGAGATCAGACGGCTGATCTTGCGAGAACGTGGCTTTTGCGTTGAGGTGTGGTAGAGGAGGAGGCGCGCCCGGTGCGTCACCCACAATAGGTCTTTAGTGACGAATAAATCTATCATTAAAGACCTAATATTAATGTTTTTGAATATGGAATGACCAAATTGCCCTCAATCCTTGCAACTATAAAAGGAGACCCCTACCCTACGAAATTCTCATCCGTTCCTTCATCTCTCTCCCTCTCCAAAGCTCTAGCGAAGCTTATCCCACACCCAGGATGCTCCTTTGTAGCCAAATCCAAAGTCTTCTCATCCCATTCCAAAAGTGGATCCCGCGATGACGACGATGTGTTGCCTCGTTCCTGCTTCTTCCTGCTTCGTCCTCCTTCCAGCTCCATCCTCTGTCTTCCATGCGTCGCTCCGTCCAGCTCGTCCTCCAAGCAGTCATCGAGGAGGATAACATCTCTCCCTTCTTTTTATCGCTTTCTAGAATAGAATTTTCCGCTTTCTAGCTATAATCATTTACCACTTTCTAGTTGTAAAAATTGTATTCTTATATCAAGTGATTTGTTTCTCTCTCTCACTTTCTCTTAGTGTTAATATCAAGTCCATTGTAATTATCTCGATTTCGAACAAAAAAATATAATCGTGGATTTTAGATCGACGTAGCCTCCTTATGTTCGACCTGGAATTTCTTTACAAATTTTGGTTAAATTTTATCTATTGACGGATTGCTTCGCTAATCGAACTTCAACGACGAATTTTCAAAATCCAATTCCGATCACCTAGTTTTCTGCTATCAACATTTTGGCGTCATTACCAGGGAGGCAATGATTTTTTATTTTCTTTCTGCATTTCGAGCACTTTATTTTTTTCTAACTTGCTTTATTTCTCTTCTATTGTTTTGCAGGTACCTCAACAGGGAATCTTCAAGCGGTAGATTGGAGTAAAGTGTAGTTGAAGACGACTATAAGTGCTCCCCATTCTTCCCCCTCCATAGATTTCATTTCACAACATTAATTCAAACCCCAATTAACCTAGATGTTTGCATAAATCCTAGGGTTAGTTTGGTTGCTTAGATTTCCACCCACATTCATCTCACCCTCATATATATAAAAAAATCAACAAAAAGATACTTCTTGTGGGATAAATCAAATATACACACTACATACACCCACATTCAAGGCACATAACCTAATTGATTTTTATCTACTTAATCGGATTATGATATGTGGAACCAGTACACGCAAATCAACATATAAAAGAGTAGAAAGCAGTCTAGGTCAATCATTTTGTGTGCCTAACTTAGTGGTGAAATTTGGCCAATTGTTTGAGTTGTTTGGGCTGCACCACTTAATCTAAAATCTACTCACCAAGTAGCTTCCCTTTAGGGTTTTCAATTTAGGTCAATACCAGACACTCCACTTTACTTTTGATTTCAAAAAGAAAAAGATCTTTACCTATGCTTGAAAATCTGGTTTGCCTCTGAAAATTAATTTAATCAACCTAATTCCAAACCCTAAAAGCTACTTAAGCAAGATTTGAACCTTAAAATCCACTCATCAAAACTAATCTTGCTTGAAAACCCTGGTTGTGCACTCACTCACACATACTCAATTAATCATTAAGGGCACAACCCATCTTAAGGGCTGATTGCACAATAATCATAGGCCCTAACTCGCCTGAATTAAGCTAGAACTTAGCTTAACATGAACATTATGTATGCATACGCATCGTATTCTGCATGGTAGTTGATAGATGTGTTTTATGTATTAAACTATGTTATTTGAAAGGTATTAATGATAACAGGTAATCCAGGGCTGCAAATGACAAATCCAACCTTATGGATTTATTCGAAATAACGACGGGAGTCCAACGCATCCAAGATCGCATCAATCAGACTTCTGTAGCACCCCAGGGAGTCCGCAGAAGAGTAAGAGCCAAGGGGCAAGTTGAAGAAGTTCCAGACCTCAGATGACAAATCCAACCGTACAAATTGATCTGGATCGACGTTCGCAGTCCAATGATGGAAAAATCAACTTAGTCGGAGGCCTACGTCATCAGATATAAAGAGAAGAACAGTCGGCCACGATGGTGCCACGTGGCACCATCGTAGCCACCCCTCGCCGTGCCCCCAACCCTTGAAGGCACCTTGCCTCGTAGCGTGGGATGTTGGATGTTCATCCAATGGCCACGAACTGGCCACATCGCCACCTAGAACAAATTAAGTATGTATATTTGATAAAGGCTTTGCGTAGTGCATTGGCTTGCGTGCGTGCCCACGTATGCGCAGGGTACAGGTTCGAGCCTTGTGCTGTGCAAAAATTGGCGCGTGTTGCGGGCATGCGCTTGCAGGTGGGCATGCACGATTGGACGGCGCAGAGGCATCCACGTGGCGCTATCGGGCAGGTTGTTGCCAGATTTGGAAGGTACGAGAAGCGTGCGTAGGATTTGAAATTGAACGGTTGAGATGATGAGGCAGGATTTGAAGGCGAAGAAGCGGTGCAGGCATGCAGGAGCCACGGAATCTTCTTCCAAGGGCACACAACATGCCACGTGGCAGCATCAGAAAGAATAGGGGAAGAAGAAGGATTTGCACAAGCTATAAAAGGACATAAGACCCCCCATTGAAAACACAACTCTCTTAACTCTCTCGTTCTCTTCTTCTTCCTTCTTCTACCTCTCTCTTCTTCCCGTCATCTCTGCATTTCTGTCTGACGAATCTGTTGGGCTACCCTGTCGGATTGCCGTTGCTCCTCTCAACCTCTTCAAAAGGTCACCACGGACCACCAGTGGTGCCCTTGTTTTGTTACAGTAGTAGTTTATTTACTTTATGTTTTATTCAAATACATGTAGCGGTGCAGGCATGCAGGAGCCACGCAATCTTCTTCCAAGGGCACACAACATGCCACGTGGCAGCATCAGAAAGAATAGGGGAAGAAGAAGGATTTGCACAAGCTATAAAAGGACATAAGACCCCCCATTGAAAACACAACTCTCTTAACTCTCTCGTTCTCTTCTTCTTCCTTCTTCTACCTCTCTCTTCTTCCCGTCATCTCTGCATTTCTGTCTGACGAATCTGTTGGGCTACCCTGTCGGATTGCCGTTGCTCCTCTCAACCTCTTCAAAAGGTCACCACGGACCACCAGTGGTGCCCTTGTTTTGTTACAGTAGTAGTTTATTTACTTTATGTTTTATTCAAATACATGTATGATATGCAATTAATGTTCAAACTTTCTACATCATATATATTGCAATTCCTTGTCTCTACTACTTAGTAATTAAATTTAGAATAAGTACATGAAATCAAAAGCGTTTTTCTGCCTCCCTGTGATTGACCGGGACTTCCAGTTTCGTTAATTTTATTTGTCGAGGCGTATTTCGCAGTTTACTACGACGTATTCATCTTTTACGTGATCTACGCCCCGAACAAGGGCCCACCACATTCCATAAGCACTACAATCCTAGGCCTAAATAAAATCAAGTAGATGTTAGCCTTAAGGACTGATTCACTCTTCGGGGCCTAGTCTGAGATTATTTACGATTAACCTGCTTGTACCAATCAATCTGATGTCTAGATAGGGGAGTAGTGTCAAACAACCACGGCTGGGGGGTACACTAGGAACTGGAGGCACAAGCCAAAGGAAGAACCTTCTCCCCCGTCCCTCCTTCTAACTGGTTGGATTGATTGGACACAAGTAGAGTAAATCGTCTATAATCCTAAGATGGATTATGGGAGTCTATATATTTTCAAGCTACCCCACTTAAGGACAGGCTTGTTTTGTTGTGCTGCAAGGTTCTTATCCCCAGTCCTTCTAACCTCTTCCTAGTTTATGCTGGGAAGGAGGTCATTGAATCCCCGATTGGAAGGACCACTAGAGTATTCTAGGGGGTGTAGATTGGATTTTGGCCAAATTGATCCCATGGATGATCAACAACCTCCTCTGGCTTAGAGTCCACAAGAGATGTTTCAAAGGCAGTTGGAACAAATGCAGAGAATGCAAGAATGGTTCCAGAGAATGCAGAGCACTCAGCCCTTGAAGGATTTTTATGATCCTTCAAATTACGGGGAACATCTCGATGTCCTGATTCCTACCAGAGAAGTAGAAATCAAGCCTCAGGTATTAAGCCTGATCAAACACTTTCATGGGCTTGGCTCTGAAGACCCGTTTTAGCATTTGGAGGACTTAACCACTTTGGTCTAGACCACCAAGGCATGAAACATGAATGAAGAGCAGATGATCATGAGGCTCTTTCCCCACTCTCTTAGGGATAAAGCCGCTCATTGGTACAGGACCATAGGAAGGCTGATCGCAACATGGAATGATCTGAAATTGGCTTTCCTGAAGAAATTCTTCCTGTCGGACATACCAATGCACTGAGATGGGCGATTACTACCTTCCCCCAGTGATTGGGGGAGTAGTTTCATGTTGCTTGGGAGCGATTCCAGGACTTATTGTGGAAGTGTCCACACCATGAGGTGCCGAAATGGTAGCTTGTGCAGATCTTTTACCATGGGTTGACTGAGCAACTCAGAAATCATGTGGATGCTTCTTGCGGAGGCAATTTCCTCAACAAAGATGTAGATAGCATGCACGATTTTTTTGAGAAGATGTGTGAAAATTCAATCAATCATGCCTCCATGGATACTTTTAACCGGTCCCAACAACATAGATCGAATGTTAATGAAGTTCGCGACTCTCATTCATTCGATATGGAAGTGATTTGCAATAAACTAGATAAGGTGGACTTGGTTACTAAAAGGATGGAGGAGTGGATAGTTGGAAACTCAATGAACAATTCTTGATCCACTCAATCCCAAAATTCAGGATTCCATTCGACGTGAGCTCCTTCTGGACGGGAGTTCGTGAATCAACTTGATGCGACTCAACCTATGAGACAGCATTATTCGGAGCCCCACGGGTTCCAAACTGGGGCCTTTGATCCCAGTTTCTCTAATCCCATCCTTTCTTTCTCTCCATCCTCACCCTATGAGGAAGTTTATGCTATATAGGAGAACGTTAGGTCTAACACTTACTCCAATGCTTATAATCCAAGTTGGAGGAACCACCCTAACTTCTCCTAGAAAAATCCAAGGCAGCAGACCCAATTCCGACCCAACAACTATGTTCTATAAGGACCAATGGGTCAGGGTCATGTTTACACTCAGCTGCCCCCAAATTAAGTCAATCAGTCAGCTTGGAATGCCCATCAACCCGTAGGGTAGGCTGATTTGAACCGACAGATGGTAGAAATGCAAGGATCTATGCTCCAGCTTATGCAGCAAATGAAAACTTCGCTGGACAACTTTCAAACCAGGTTCATTACTAATTCTCGTCAACCCAGATCTCTACTATCTCAACCAGTACCCAACCCATGTAATATCCAAAATCCGGGTAATCAAGCCCAAGGTACGGGAATCAGAGGGACCCACACGCACATGCTCAAGTGGTTGAGGATGGTCCTTCCTTTTCTACTTCTTCTTCAAATCAAAGGTTTCTGGCTAATGAAGCCCCTCCAATCTTTCCTAACCCTCACCAAGACCCAAACCCGTATGCATCTGCTAATTTAGTTACCTTGAGTAGAAAACAAACTCAGGATCCACAACCACACTATTCTGATCTACCAAATCCTGGAGAGCCTAAGGAGAGAAAGGAGAACTCTAAAAAAGAAATCAAGACTTAGGAACCTGATTCCAAAGATCCAACTCATGTTCCTTTTCCTGAGGCCTTGATTAAACCTAGGAAGAAGAAGCCTGTTGATAGTAACGAGGAGCTTTTGAATATATTAAAGATGTTGAGATCAATATCCCGCTCCTCGACGCTATCAAACACATACATGCTTATGCTAAATTTTTAAAGGATTTATACACACAGAAGTGTAAGTCAAGGGAATCCATTCCGAAGAAGGTGGTACTATCCGAGAAGGCTAGTTCTGTTATCCTGCATCACCTCCCTCAGAAAAAGAGAGATCTAGGGGCTCCTTTGATTTCTTGTGTCATCGGAGATTACATCTTTGATAGAGCACTTTTGGATCTAGGTGTATCCATTAACCTAATTCCGACTTCTCTTTACTAAAATTCAGATTAGGTGAACTTCGGCCAACTTCAGTAACACTGCAGTTAGTGGACCATTCGGTCACAAATCCGCGAGGCGTTATTGAAGATGTTATTGTCAAGGTTAAGGATTTCTATTTTCCTGTAGATTTCCTTATCCTTGACATGGATGTACCAGGAAATTTAAGGAACACGCCCATCATTCTGGGGCATTTGTTCCTACCTACCGCTAAGGCCAATATCAACTGTGAGAGCAATAGCATGAAAATCTCCTTTGGGGATCAGAAATTGAAATTGGATATTTTTAAGGCGATTAACAAATTCGAGGATTGTGGATTTATAGAGGAACTTGAGGACGACAACTTGAATATTGAAACTTGTGTGGCGGTTTCTGCAATTGAAAGTTCCTCCTGTTGTGATGGATTTGACCCACAACCCTCTGTGGCAAACCCGCCACATTCTAAAGAGGTTATTGATTTTGTTCACTCTCAACCTCTTCCTCTTGATGAATCTTCATTAGCATCATCCTTACCTTCAATCCAAAACCCACCCCAACTCAAACTAAAACCATTGCCTGAGAATTTGAAATATAAGTTTTTGGGACCTCAAAAGACACTCCCTGTGATTATTAGTGCCAGATTAACTAAGGAGCAGGAGATTAAATTGATCAAGGTCCTAAAGGAACATAAGGAGGCAATTGGTTGGACCATTCATGACCTTAGGGGGATCGAGCCATTTTACTGCAATCATAGAATATTCTTGGAAGATGGATCTCGCCCTTCTCGCCAAATGCAGAGGAGATTAAACCCTAATATGGGAGAAGTGGTCAAGAAGGAAATTATCAAGTGGCTTGATGTAGGAATCATTTATCTGATCTCTAATAGTCCTTGGGTAAGTCTCGGACAAATTGTTCCCAAGAAAGTCAGGATTACTGTTGTGACTAACGAGAAAGGAGAATCTGTCATAACTCGTTTAGCTTCCTCCTGGAGGGTTTGTATCTATTATAGGAAGCTGAACACAACCACGAAAAAGGATCATGTCCCTTTTCCCTTCATCGATCAAATCCTTGAAAGACTAGTCAGGCAGAAGTGCTTTTGTTTCCTAGATGGTTACTCGGGATACAATCAAGTCCCTATCCATCCCGAGGATCAGGAAAAAAAGGACTTTCACCTGCCTCTATAGAACCTTTGCTTTCCTTAGGATGCCATTCGACTTATGCAATGCACTCGCGACTTTTTAAAGGTGTATGCTAGCCATATTCTCTGACATGCTAGGAGAGTTTATGCAAGTCTTCATGGACGATTTCTCTATTTTTGGAGAATCATTTGATTCTTTCCTGGCTAATCTTGAAATGATTCTTAAAAGATGCATCAAAACAAGATTGGCCCTTAGCTGGGAAAAGAGTATTTCATGGCACAAGAAGGCATCATCTTGGGTCATGTAATCTCTGAACAGGGAATCGAAGTTGACAAAGCTAAGATTGATGCTATTTCTAAACTTCCTCCTCCCACATTTGTCAAACAAATTTGATCTTTTCTTGGTCATGTGGGATTCTATAGGAGGTTCATCAAGGACTTCTCTAAGGCTGCTCGACCTCTGAGCAACCTTCTTGCCAAAGATACGCCGTTTGATTTCAATGAATCATGCCATAGGGCATTTGATTTTCTTAAAACGGCAGTAACTTATGCTCCGAGGTTGCAACCACTGGTTTGGGCAGCCCCATTTGAAATCATGACTAACGCTTCTGATTACGGGGTGATTGCACAATAATCATGCAACCTAAAACATCTAAATTGAGCTAGAATATAGCATAACTTCGAGTCAATGCATGCATAAGCATCGTAATTCGCATACTAGTTAGTTTATTAGTCATATAGATAATATCATCATTTTATGGCCTAAAGCGAGATAACTTTAATCACAGATGATTCGAAGCCATAGATGTCAGATCAGACTAGACTGATCTGATCAGAACGATGACGGAGTCCAACGGTTCCAAAATCGTCCCGATCATACAACTAGAGCATAGTGCGCTATCCATAGAAGAACAAAGATCATGGAGCCAAAGGACAAAGATCTAAGACTTAGATGAAGAATCCAACCACACAGATGGATCCGGATCGATGATCGCAATCCAATGGCCAAAAATCAACTCGATCGGAAATCTACATCACCAGATACAAGGGAAAGAAGATGGACGACAATGATGATGCCACATGGCACCATCACAGCCGCCCCCTCACCACCACCCCATCTAGGAAGGTTGCATCGCATGCTATGGGCTATTGGATCTTCATCCAACGACCACAAGCATGTCATGTCGCCCACCCAGGCCGAATTAGAATAAATAGAAACAAACACATATATATAACAAGTGGTTTGTGCAGCGTGTTGGCTCACACGCGCCCGTGTAGGTGAGGGACATGGGCTCGAGCCACGGTTTGCACGAAATTGAGCGTGTGTTGAGCGCGGACGTAATTGGCTGTTGGATCAGCATTGGAGGGCAGCAGAACGAACACATGGAGCGATATGAGAGCTTGGTGGCTGTATGTGAGAACTCACGCATATCCTACATTGTGAAGGATAAATGCAAGTGCGAGTTAAGCCATCCAATCTCTCGATCGGATGGCTGAGGATCATTGGCGTGGATTTGGAATTTGAGAGCACAGGCGTTAATCTGAGTCGTTTGATCATACGATCGAACGGTCAGGGATCAGGTGCTAAAATGAGGCATGTGGGTGTACGTGAAGAAAGCAGAGGTAGATGAGGAAGCAACGGAGCTGTGTGATCACCATCCAAGCGTCCAGAGGCTGCCAGATGTCGCCATCAGAGTGAATTCTCACGATAAGAAGGAAATTGAAGGAGTTTTGAGGCCAAATCAGAGCCATTGATCTTTTGATCGACAGATTTGATCAACCAAGGATTGTTGGATGGTTTTAAGGCCTTAAATACCCTTTTTTCCCTCCACACAAAGCTTTAAAAGAAAGCCCAAGGGCCCCCAGTTGAAGGCATCCACTTAGAACCTCTCTCTTCCATCAACTCTAGACATCCCATCTTCTCTACAATTCTCCGTCTCCTCTGCAACTTTGCTCTGACTACATCCCGACGCTCTGGATCTGAGGTGCTACCGCATCTTGCACAAGCATCTTGCAAGTGGCATCGTTTCTCTGCCACTTTCTTCCATCTCTCTCTCTCTCTCCCTCTCTCTCTTTCTCCCTATCTATCTTTACTTTTTGCATAGCAATTTCTATTATGAAAAACTCTTTATCAATGCAATGAAATATATTCTTATGAATATTTGATGCGTCTCTATACATATATACATATATAAATATCTTGTTAGAACTAGTTTCATTGAAAAACTTCCGTTAAAAATTGTGATTGCCTCCCTGTGAATGATCCGGTACTCACCAATTTTATAAATATTATTTGTCGTCATGTTTTCACGCTATACTACAACTAAACAACTTTTAATCTTGATCACGCGCCGGACATGGGGTCAAAGAAGTTTTGGGTCAGAAGATCGACAGGAATCCCTCTGTCATCTACTACTCTAGTAAAACTCGGGACGAGGCCCAAAGGAATTGCACTATTACTGAGAAGGAATTACTAGATATAGTATTTGCTTTAGAGAAATTCAGGGCTTATCTCTTAGGGTCTCACGTCATAATTTACACCGACCACTCGGCCATGAGACATCTTTTCTCTAAAAAGGATGCCAAACCTCGGCTTATTTGATGGATTCTTTTGCTTCAAGAATTTGATCTTGAAATCAAAGATAAATCCGAGGCACAGAATGTGGTGACGGATCATCTTTCGAGACTTCTGAGTGATTTTTCTCGTCCAGATATTCCCATTGCTGATACTTTTCCGAACGAGACTATTCTTGCAGTATCAGGAGTCCAAACTTTCTGGTTTGCAGACATCGTAAATGATTCGGCCGTTGGTCAAATCCCTCAAGATTAGACCAAGCAATAATGAGATAGACTCAAATATGAGGCCAAATATTTCTTTTGGGAGGACCTTGAACTGTACCGCATCGGCTCTGATCAGATTATTCGCCGATGTGTTCTGGAGAATGAATTCAAAAGTATAATTGAGTTCTGCCATGCATCTGTGTGTGGTGGACATTTCTCCAGGAAAAAGATGGCTGCAGAGATTTTGCAATATGGATTCTATTGGCTGTCTTTATTCAAGGATGCCCAGGAATTCTCGAGGTCGTGTTCCCAATGCTAGGTACTTGGGAGCATAACCAAGAGAGACATAATCCTCTAAACCTGATTCTTCCCGTTGAAATCTTCGACGTTTTGGGCATCGATTTCATGAGACCATTCCTCCCTCCATTTGGACACCAGTACATTCTCGTCGCTGTTGATTACGTGTCAAAGTGGATTGAGGCTATTCCCACCCGAACCAATGACCACAAGGTGGTCATCGATTTTGTCAAGAAGAACATCTTCAGTTTGTTTGGGATTTCAAGGGCCATCATCAGCGATGGTGGTACTCCACTAATGCCCAATTCCATAATTTACTGGCAAAATATGGGGTAAATCACAGAATCTCCACACCTTACCACCCCCAGATGAATGGATAGGCCAAGATCTCCAATCGGGAGATTAAGAATATTCTTCAAAAAATGGTTAGGCCTGATCACAAAGACTGAACTCAAAAGCTTGAGGACACACTTTGGGCTTACCATACGGCATACAAAATGCCTATCGGCATGTCACCATTTCGTTTGGTGTATGGAAAGGTGTGCCATTTACCCATAGAAATTGAACATAGGGCATTCTGGGCAATCAAGTAATGTAATTTGGATTTGAGTTTACCTGGAAAGACCAGGAAACTCCAACTATCTGAGTTGGAGGAGCTTAGAAACGATGCATATGAGAATGACAAGATTTACAAGGCTCGGACCAAAGCTCTTCATGACCAATTGATATCTTGCAAGAGCTTTTAGCCGAACCAGAAGGTCTGGGTCTTTGATTCTCGACTTAAGCTCTTCCCTGGCAAACTTAGGTCAAAATGGAACGACCCATTCATTATCGATCAGATATTTCCAAACGAGGCCATTTAGATCTTTGAACCAAAGATGGGTAATTCATTTAAAGTCAACGGTCAACGTTTGAAGGCTTGTATTGATCGTATTGTTCTAGAACCCGTCTCAGACATTGTTGCTCTAATCACATTGTGATTTCTTTGGCTGGACTTCACCTAGATGATGGCATTAAACTCAGCAGTTGTACAATCTGACTCAGAGCTGACTCGAGTATCATATTCAATTGATATCTTCTACATTCTACTCTTCCTTTCATGTCTTTTATTCTTAATGTGGACATTGCTTTAGCTAGGCATGGGGGGGTGGATTCATTTCTGAATAATTTTGTCAGCTCTGTGGAATCCTTGTAAATTCAACTTATTTTCTCTCTCAAAAAAAAAATTAAATTAGGAGAGAATATTTGGGCATTAGAACTTTTCAATCTTCGGAAATATTACAGTAAGATCTGAACACTAAGACCCTTCAGGTCTTTGGGCTTAATTAGATTAGGTATCTAATAAAATGTGGATTTGTTTATCGAGTCCTTGCCATGCTGAATTCTAATTCATTTTGGTTAAATAAGTTGGGGTGATAAGTACACGACTTATCAACCCGCCCTCTGATTTGAGGGAACTTTAAGTCTAAGCATCTACGCACTGTTCTCACTGACTCATTGTTCGGCAGTTTTAATGGAGATTGGGTAGCTAATGACCTTCTAGGGTGGTATGGCTAGCAAGTTATTGTGGGTAACGGCCCATAGGTAGGTTGTCCAGAGCCCAGCCACTAGACCATTCTTTTCCTATTGCCTTTTGGTAAATCTTAGACCAGGGAAGCCACCTACTTAAAAAAAGAAAAGGAAAGTCCAAAAATAAAGAAAGAAAAAAAAAGAAATAAGCCACACTTTACCGCATGAGTATGGCTGGCAAGTTATCGTGGGTAACAACCCATTGGTAGGTTGTCCAGATCCCAAGTCAAGAAATGCACATTTAATTCCTAAGACACTTAGGAAGAAGCAGAGAAGTAGAATAAGCTGGGGAGATATACATTGGATTCATCCTTGTGTTTACCCCATAAAAAATAAAAGTAGGGAGAAAGCTACCTGTTGTATAGATACACCTATAGGTAGAATTCTTTTTAAGGTCACCTAGGGGCATAGAAACCCGAAGTCCATTTTGATTGCCGATCAATGAGTCTATCACATCCACAAAAAAAAGATGCTTAGAACTTAGTGTTCTCATCAAGTCTTGGGTGGGTTGAGTGGTCGTAGAAAGCCTCTCTGTAACCCTAAAGTCAAAAATCCAAAAAAATTAGAAAAGAAGAAAAAGGGGAAAAATAGATCCTTCTTTGAATAAGGCAAGGGCTTGGGGCGGTTTACATTTTGGCAGATACCTAGACATTGTTGAGTCTTTGAAAGTTCAGGTCATAAGTAAAAAATTTTTAATGTTGAAAATGACTTTTGCCCAAGTAATCCATTCCTAATTCTTTTATAAATAACATGTAGTTTTTGCTAGGGACTAGCAAAAGATAGGCATGGGGATGTGATGTGCACACATCTAAATAGCCAAAAATGTCTATTAATGCATGTTCTTAGTGTCATATTAGCATCATGCATTGTGAATATTGCATAACATGTATCATCATGCATTTAGGTCAAATTATATAAATTGTATAGTAATTATCTCCTTTTATGGCCAGGGACAGGGCGACATTTAATCAGGGCCTCGAACCGAGGATCCAACCATATGGATTTGATTAGGGCGACGACTAAAGTTCAACGACTCCAAGATTGCCCCGATCGGACATCCGTAACACTAGATATAGTCCGAGGAAGCTCAGAGATCAAGGGTCGAGATGGTGTCAATCCACAATTCAGATGACAAATCCGACCACACGGATGGGTTCAAGTCGACGATCGCAGCCTAACGACACAAAAATCAGTCCAATCCAAAATCTGTGGCACCTTCTGGAAGTCATAGAAGATGGATGGCTAAGATGGTGCCACATGGTGCCATCCCAGCTGCTGAATTAGCCCAAGGAACTACCGCTGCCCTTTCTCTCCTCATTGAATTGATCAATCTCAGCCATTAGATCTTGATTGAATGGCTGAGATCAACACCGCTGCTCTCTATCCTCACGTGCCCTCTCTTTCTCTCCTCGCATGCACGATTGAATCTAGGTTGTTGGATCTTGCTCCAATGGCTGTGAGCATGCGTGCCTTGGTGAGAAACGTGACAATCCAGCACAACAGCACAATGGTTATGCAGCTATGAGTGAGACAGAGGTCACGCGTTCAAGCCTTGCCGAGTGCCTCAATTCATCCAGGGAGCGGAGCATGTTGATTCCGACCGTCAGATGAAGATCGTGCACATGAGGAGTAGAGACATAGCACATGGAGATGCTTTGGATCATATGCGCGCATGATGGCGTGCTTCTGCACGCTCCATTGCACACATGGGCGCCGCAACAAAGAACGACTTTAAGCAGGCGAGGAATGACTTTAAGCCATCCAATCTTGAGATCGGATGGCTGATCTTGTGAGAATGTGGCTTTTGCATTGAGGCACAGGAGAGGAGGCACGTGCGGCACGTCGCCCACGGATGGTCTTTAGTGACGAATAAATCTGTCACTAAAGACCTGATATTAATGTTTTTGAATATGGGATGACCAAATTGCCCCTAATCCTTGCAACTATAAAAGGAGACCCCTACCCTATGAAATTCTCATCCCTTCATCTCTCTCCCTCTCTAAAGCTCTAGAGAAGCTTGTCCCATACCTGGGATGCTCCTTTAGAGCCAAATCCAAAGTTTTCTCTCCCCCGTTCTGGAAGTGGATCTCGTGACGACGATGACGTGCTGCCTCATTCCCGCTTCTTCCTACTTCTTCCTCCTTCCCACTCCATCCTCCTTCCTAGCATTGCTTCGTCCGGCTCGTCCTCCAAGAAGTCGTCGAGGAGGGTAACATCCCTCCCTTCTTTTTATCACTTTCTAGCATACAATTTCCCACTTTCTAGCTGTAATCATTTCCCGCTGTCTAGTTGTAAAAATAATATTCTTATAAAATGTGATTGTTTTCTCTCTCTCTCTCTCTCTTAGTGTTAATATCAAGTCCATTATAAATATCTCGCTTTCAAACAAAAAAAATATAATCGTGGATTTTAGATCAACGTAGCCTCCCTGTATTCGACCTAGAATTTCTTTATGGATTTCGGTTAAATTTTATCTATTGATGGATTACTTCGCTAATCGAACTACAACGACAGGTTTTCAAAATCCATTTCTAATCACGTAGTTTTCTAGTTTCAACAGTGTAGTTAAGCCAAACAAGGCTAAGGCCTTGTTAATCAGATTGGTCCTTTAGATCAGATGACCAGATTTTTCGTTCAAGTTTGAATTATTGAAGAAATTCATCGTAAAATCGACTGAAGATAATCCTTACCTTTTAAGCTAACTTGGTTAGTCTGGTTACGAGGGGGAAAAGAGGAAATTCTTCCTTCGACATTCGTCTTCGATTCTTTTGTACCCTTTAGCTGATGGGAACACCATCATGAGCCCTACCTAGCATGTTCTGGTCGTTCAAAGTGAATAAAAGCTCCTACGTAACCATGAGAGCGTCCTAAGTGCTTAATATTCTATTTTGAGAAGGAAAGATGAAATCGTGGGATTTTCTATAGTTTTACCATCTTATCACAATTACATAATAACCATGGGATTTTCTAAGGGCAAATTGAAGGTCAAATGGTCATAAAAGTCCAAAAAGGGGGTCCATGTAGAAAGAAATGGGTTATCACACGTTATGAGAAATAACGAACATCTAAAACTGTAAAAATAGATCCACTTAATTTACTGAGGTTCTGGTCAAGATAAAATTCAACTAAACCCTTTAAAAAACATAAAAATATATTCTGTACGGTTTGTATCTTTGATTTGACCATCAGAACCTATTTTGATCGAAAATAGAGTCTCAGACGAGAAGTTACCTTAATTTTGGTTTCTACGTAATTTTTCCATTCAAATATAGTCAAAAGAAAAATCTGACTTCGCCACCAAATTCTTTGGGTCCAAGTTAGGTCTATACCAAAATTTGGGCCCAATCAAAGATCATCTTGCCCATTTTGCATCTTAGTCCTGATAGACTCTTTTCATTACATAAAAGCCCTTACCTTTTTGAAATCATTACAAATAGGAGCCTAACTTTTTCATTGTCTTCGCATTTAGGTCCCTACTTCCATTGGTGTGAACACATCGAGCTTCGATGAGATTCGAGCGAGATTTTCTCGCTCGATTCTCAATCAAACAATCCGAAATTCGAACTAGAGATTTCATGTGAGATTCCCTTCCAAATGAGACTAGTCTTGGATCCCAACTCCTTCCCAAAAGCACATGCGAACTTTTTGAAAGGAAGGGTATCCAACTAGACCAAAAAGTATGGAGTTCGCGAGGTTGTTTTCAAGCTTAAAACTCCGTTCTATGGCCTATAAATGATCCTACATCAAGTTCCTCACCTCCTTAGCAAGTCTTGGCCTAAGAAACTCCCTCCTTCTCTAGCCACCTTTGGATTTTGCTTTGGCGACCACCTCTGTTCTCCATCTTCCAACCGTCCAAACATTAAATTGGATGGCCCAATGTCCTTCCCTCGTCCTTGCAAACCTTCCCAGCTAAAGGGAGGTCATTCCCTCACCTCGTTCGACATCGCCGCCTCGTGGTCTTCTTCACCTTCTCGAGGTCCGATCGACCAACACCAGAGCCTTCCGGCTCTCTTCCTCACCCCTAAGACCCTCTACCTTTTCCTTTACTTTCCTACATCACCTTTCCCTCAGTCTCACTCCAAATCAACCTCCAACACACCCGCTATGCCTCCATCTTCTTCCACTCCAACGAAGCTTCAGCAATGCCTCCCCGCTACTCCACTACACGAAAGGTCGCCGCTCCACTTCCACGAGCTTTGCCACATTCCGGAGAGAAAAAACCCTCTGGTTATTGAGGCATTCACCCTCTCCATAGCTCCCCGAAACAACCCACCATCGCAATGTCTTCTCCGTCATGAATGCACATTCTCCGGTCACCATACAACCTCCACCCACCATTGTAGAGTTCATCGTAGTCCAGTGAAGCTTCTGAACATTTTAACTGGGGCACTTAGCCCATGTTCTTGATCTCAGGTGCCTCACCAGATAGCCACCATCGCCACTGTCTTCTTCAGCATGTTCTTCACCTCCAATCTTTGAAGCAACCAACTGCAGCTCCAGTTTGAAGCAGACAACCTCCAAGCTTCCCTCCAGGTCCTCAATTACAATAACAGGCGCTCCCTCCATCCTCAATTGAAGCATTGATCAGCTACAGCTAGAACAAGACCTCGCGAGGAAGGTAGGGGACGTTTAGTCCCACATCGGAGGTGTAGAAGCCCGCAACAGTGTATAAAAGGAAAAAGGCACATTGTCTTATTGCCTTAGCATGCACCGAGGGTGAGGTCCCCGCTCACGAGCATATGCACGCCTCACCCGCCATTCACGTAGGTGGATCTAGTGCAGATCCAGATCCAGTTAGCCGATTAAACGAATTTGAGAAGAGAAAGAAGAAAGAGAGGGGAGGGGGGTTTTTGCCCTTTGTGCCTCTACTCTCAACACTTAGTCTATGAGAGGCTTTCGTGCTTTTGTGCAGTGCTCGTGCCTCTCACTGAGGCTTGAAGAAGAAGAGAGGCCTTTGCCGCTGTTGTTGGTTCTAGGTACTGTTACATTATTGAGATGCTAACTGATGTGGAAATTGGTTGATATTCACTGTTCAAACATTTCAAATAATTGTGATGAAATTGTCTAGGGTTAATTTGGTGATTCAAATCACCATTTTAACCCATTATTTTTGCACATTGGTACTTAAATTGTTGATATATCATTCTTGAATAGTTCTGAATCAAGTTTTGGTTTCAATTGCTTATATATTTTACTTGGAATTGTGATTTTGAGATTGATTTGCTACTTGCTCCTTGCATTTGACCTCGGATTTTCATTCGAGCATAAATTTTATTTGTTTTCACGCTTTTTCGGCTATACTGCGATGTATCAGTTTTAAAACCTCGATTCAAAGTGAATAACATTTTGGCACCGTTGACGGGGAGCAACACGAAATTTGATGTCTCGATTCCAATTCCTAGCTTGATGCTAACTTGCTCTATCTTCTTGGTTGTGATTTGTGCAGGCATTCAGTCAAGGATAAAGATCAACCACATGACAACCACTCCATAGGCAGGTAATCTCGTTTTCAATCTTCATTAAGCCCCTGATTCTAAAAGAAGCTAAAAACGGAAAGAAATCAATTCGGACCAACTTGCATTCTAAATTTAGATTCAATCATCACAAGTTGCTTGATTTGGTTCATTTCTAGAAACATCCCGAACCTGATTTCTACACCTATTTAGGGATTTATGACACCTAGGGCTACGCACCTTCTTGATTGAGCCCTAGGTGCTAGATTTGGAAGAAATTAATTGGACCAAGTAGAGCCACATTAGGGTTTCCATTTTAGGGTTTTAGAGACACTTACTTAAAAAAGAATCAACCTTCCCAAATTGTGTGCATCCTAAGCCTTGATTGAACTTACCTAAATAAGCAAACCCTAAAAGCAAGCACTAAACATCACTTGAATCCTAAAAAGTGGGACCTAATAATCAAGGACAAATTAGGTGAAGTTGACCCACCTTGTGGGGTGATGAACACACATAAATTCATGATAAATTGCTTATTTATGATATTTCCTAGGCTTAGCATTGTATATCATGTTATAAATATTGCATAACATCCATTGCATGGCATTTAGGATAGTTGTATATATTAATTCCGTCATTTTATATGGTCAGGGTGGCAATGCGACATCCATTCGGGTTTCGGATGGAAAGTTTGACCGTATGGATGGATTTAGAGCGACGATCGCAGTTCAGCATCACGAGAATGATCTCGATCTGAGCATCGTGGCACCCTCTATAAGAAGAAGAAGATGGACGACCTAGATGGCGCCACATGGCACCATCTAGATCGCCCACCACCAGCCAACAGCCACCGCCCACTCCCTTCATCCATGCCCTCGAATCCTAACCCTTTGATCATGATGCAATGGCTAGGGAGCGTCCGCACCAAGCTCCTCCGCATGACACAAAGGGCAGCCTAGCGCAATGGTGGGAGTGGCGGTTCTCAAGGGAGGGGCATGGGTTCGATGAGTGACTAGTCATCATGGCTAAAAAGCTGAAATTAAACTAGAC
Organism: Thalassia testudinum; assembly: GCA_037157565.1. Lineage (NCBI taxonomy): Eukaryota > Viridiplantae > Streptophyta > Magnoliopsida > Alismatales > Hydrocharitaceae > Thalassia > Thalassia testudinum. The sequence goes on from JAZHRO010000024.1 coordinate 126,362,898, forward strand.
ACTAAGCAAAACAATATCAAATTAACAGATAAAAAGGGTTAAGTGTGGGAATTAAAGAAAAAGACCTAAAACCGTTACTCTGTGTTAAAACTTCATAATAAGGTCATAAAAATGAGATATTCTAAAAGCAAAATACAAATGATGATCCATGCGTCAATTGAACACATATATAAATTTGAAAAGCCAAATCAGAAGTATAATCAATGTCGTAAATGTTCAATTAAGCACATATAAAAATTTGAAGGCAATTGGACATCATTTAGGTTTTGAAATAGATAGTTTATACTTAGGTCATTCATGCATTACACTTTGACCCTTAAAAACTCATATTTGGACCTACTTGTAAACCACAGGGACCCTTTTGAAAGGCCGCAGGGCCCTTCCAGTTATAGTTCTTTTCACTTATGGGCCTGCACGCTATTCTTCTACCCCTTCGTTCAAGGGTCTGTCTGCAAAATTTCCTTCATTTTAGAGAGAAGCCTGCTGCTCTTCATGCGCACTGTAGGGTGCGAAGAACACGGCCAATCTCAGTCGTCCGTCGCTCTTTAGATCTTGATTTGCGGTTGGATTCTATTGGAACTTTCGCGCAATTCGGTGCGTGCGTTCACCTCTCTCCCCAGATCTCATCTGACGGTCAGATCTTGTGCTCAGCTCACCGCGCGCTCCGCCCCTCACATCCTCGCCGCTGGTTGAATCTTGTTTATTCTCACCTGCACGGTGATCTCAGCCACTGAGCTGCTACTTAAGCACCTCAGTGGTGTCGCGCGCAAGGGATCGCTCCCTCCTACACCTCTTAGCGATCAATTCGTCCACTCCAGTCTCTCCTCCCCATCTAGCCTCTGATTTCACAGCCACCGACTGTGAAATCATCACCTTCTCTCGACACTCCTCGTCGCTAAGGACTTCGTAGCACCTGAGGACGACCCTGGAGCCCCACTAGCAGACTCTTCCCTCCGTTGGAGTCATCTTCCTCCTTTCTTCCTCCTTAGCCACCGGCTAAGGACCCATAGGTCCCATTCTTCCTGTTAGATTAGGTTTTTAATTTTGCATAATTAGTTTTAGCTGTAGTAAAGTAGTTTAGAGTAGAATTAGCATAATTGTTAGTTTTAGCTGTAGTTAAGTAGTTTAGAGTAGAATTAGCATAATTGTTAGCGTTTAATTTTCACTGTAGGTTAAAGTAGCTGTAGGAGTAGAATTAGTTTTAATTCCCTTCCCTCACCTCCTCTGATCAGTCCAGATTAGAGGGAAAGAATTCATCAAATCATGTTTCAAATTATCTCCCTCTCCATTTTTTTTCACAATCCAGTTCTGATTTCTTTTTACGACAAGTTTTTCTCATCTTTCACCCACACACCTTGATCCAATTTCAGATCTGGTTGGTTTACAACCTCAGATCTGAAATTGGCGTCACAAGCACCTAAGGGGCTTCTCACTCACCCCATATTTGATCACAAAAGCCCCTTGATTTTGGGTCGAATTCCTCAGTTTGTCAGATTTCTTTTCAACATGGATTTTAAGGATTTTTGCTTTCTGGATTTCACTGCCTAATCTGACAGATTGAAGATGATTTGAATTTCTTGTTGGCAAGGACTCTGAGAGGTTTTATGGTGACAGAAACCATCTCAGAAGAGCCATCCTTGAATCTGTTTTGCTATACTGTTAATGCATTCACAAGTTACTATGAATTCCCTTAATGAATTCTCAGTACTGTTTTGATAATTCAGAATAGCCATACATTTTCTGTTTTGATGATTACTGTGATAATTACTGAGGTGATTTTTATGGTGATTTCCTAACCTAAGGAGTTCTCAATACTCCTTACGGTTGCAAGAAACTGGGATTTGATCTTATGGTTTTAATTGATTGACTTAAGTCTTCCTTCATGCTGTCTATAGCATTAGGAAGAATTAATTCAGTGATGTTTTTGGATTTAATCTGAAATGAGGTTTTTGATGAGGGTTTTTGGGCATTTGAATTGAGACATTTATTGATTTTCATGAGAAATTGAACCCTTGTCAGATTTGGGATTTACTTAATTGCTTTTCAATTGATTTTGATTGATTTTAATCCCAGTTACACAGTGAAGTGCTGCATGTTGCAGCTACATATTTCCCTCTTCTCTAAATTCTTCCCTTCTCATCTAAAACACTGAACACTCTGAACACATTCCCTTCTTCTCATCTCTCTGACAGTGGCTGAAGCTACTGTTAGAAAAATAAAATTAAATACAATCAATCCTTCTTTCCTCAACCTCCTACTGAAATCTAACTATAAGTATACTGTAATCTAATTTAAAATACTATCTATATATATATATCTGTATATAGCTAGTATTTACATAGTATATTACCATATAAGTATATATGTAGCATACTGTATAATGTATAAAATTGTATATATCTATATATATGTAACTTATGTACATATATACATAAATACTGAATTACTGAATTGAATTTATACATATATAATTACTGAATTGTATTTACATATATACTGATTTGAATTTATTCAGTTATAGCCAGATTGTTAAATTAAATTAGCTAAACTAGTAATTTAGAGTTATAATTAAGTTAATTGAATATGTAGACCTAGGTTAATATATCTTAAGTAATTTAAGCTAGTTAAAGTATATTTATACCTCTTTTATATTACTGTAACTTAGTTTATAAGTTAAACAGCCATTACTGCTATTTAAATATAAATAAAACATAAATTAATTTGGAAAAATATAATAAAAATATGTATAAAATACTTAAGTATGTAATCTAAATCTGCATAAGGCCAATTAGACCATTTACTAACTAATTTGTAAGTAATTAACCAAGAAAGCACCTAAATCAGCCTGTAAAAATAGCCCACTTTAATTAATTTATTTGTATAGTAAACCTAATTAAAATTCAAAATTAATTGAACAATTATATAGTATTATGTAAATACTTTATATTCCATAATTTATTTTATTTTTTTTAATAAGTTATGGCCCTCGAATTGAGGGCCAAAATCGCCTCCAGACGCAGCTGCGCCCGATTTCCAGCGTAGATGTGGTGCTAGAATAGCGCCACATCGTGCGTTGCAAATCGCGCGTAGCGCTATAATATGAATTTGTGCTTATGTCTCCTCAGTCGTCACGGGCGCCGGGCACCCGAAACAATCGAACATTACATGCATACCCGATCCGATTATGAGCATCTCTGAGCATTGTGAATTGTGTGGGGCTGGGGGCCGGAGCGTGTGTCGTGGGGCTGAGGCCCTGCGCTGAATATGTAAACATAATTAAGCGGCCTAATCAAGATTAGGGCCCACTTAGTAGAGGTTTGGTCCCACCCTATGGGTGCAGCGTATCCCTCGAAAAGCGCACCAGCAAATTAAACATATTTTTAATCGATTAATGAAAGCTAATGATGTTTGCTTAATCCCCTTCGCCGCAGCACTTGAAATCTCTGTTTAGGCTGAAACATAACTAAGAAACAAAAGAGAAGAAGAACAGAAACTTAGTGAGTTTAACACAGAGAGACAGAAGGTGTACATACACAGAAGAAGTATACATACGTAAATACAAATACAAGAAAAAGATAAACATATAAATATATATATGTATACATAGTATAGCCCATTACATTTGTATAAATAAACCCGTATATTTACTAACAGAATAAAATGTCACCCTAAACGTCGCTATAGACCTCAGTTTGCCTCTTTAGGTTTGTATATAGTGTTTTCTGAGATCTAGCGACACTTATGTCTGTCACTAAAACTGCTGTATGTGTTACTGTAGATAACAGACTAGTAAGTTAAGTTAATGTACTATAACATCTTAGTCTATTGTGTACTTCCATGTTAATAGTAATATTATAACTTGTAAAGATAGTTTTTAGTATAGTAATAAATTGTTTGGTGCTTGTTTTTAGTTAGTTAATTTTTACGAGCATTACAATTAACTTTTAGTAAGTAGGCAAACCATTTTTATATTCATTCATTCTTTAATAAGATGTAAAGTTTCTTTTTGGAATTAGAGGATAATTTTGAGATCAAAGAGTGAGCGATGTAATTCAATAAATTGCCTCCCAGTGAACGACCTGGAACAAAACCAGTAAAAATTAGATAAGTAAATAATAATAATGGTTGTAATGACTGGTACTCACCCTAACTCACCACAATGACACTCTTGGTGTTTCATGCTACAACAATACATCAATCATCATATTGCAGTCATTTACATCCATTTTTCATTATTAGGTTCGAATCCCTACAACCCCCCCAATCCTCAAATTAGCGGCACACGCAAGTAGTAGCAGCAGCGTTGCGCGCGTGCACATGCCAGCGCATGCTACCGTGCACACCAACAGGCCACCGCACGATCAGCGCGTGTGATGGGCGGCAGCGCAGTGCGTGCGTGTGCGTGGTTGGTGCTAGTTTTCAGTGACAACTGGGTTGACCTACAGTGACGCTTACAACAGTCGCTACTTCATTGCAAGCCAGCAAAGCCAGCTAAGGGTGTGAGCGGATGTCGCTACTTCATTGCAATCACAGCAACATTTCCAATGATGGTCTGGAGGTCACTAAATGTCCTTTACCCATTTTTAGCCTCTTCTCCTCCACTATAAAAGGACCTATACCCCCTCCCTTCCAAGCCATCTCTACCTACTCTACTCCCACCTACTCCTAAGCTCTAGCAAGCTTACCAACACTCCATTAGAGCTTGTTCTCAAGCTCTTAAGGCTCCTATTAGTGTAGCAAACCTCTGCCCCACCAAATACTCCTCCAACTTCCCATCCCCCTTCATAGGTTGCCTAGGAGCTGTCCTCCTACCTCCATTCCGGTAGCAGATCACCTCCATCTTCTCACCTCCATTTCGGAGCCACGTCGTAGCATTCCTCTACCCGACGTCCTCCTGCATCTCATCTCTGTCGTACCGCTCCTCACCTCCTTCGTCCGAGCTTCTGCCAGGTGCCGTCGTCTCACTGAACAGCGATTCAGGAGATTTCCTCTCACCCCCCTCTCTTTTTATGCTTTCATAGTTTATTGTAATTGACATTGGAAGTAATATATATCAGATTTATTCCACATCTCTATCTTGTGATATGTTTGCTTGTTTTCTTCTTACGAAAATACAAAAAAAAAATAAAACCCTAAAATGACAAAAATAAACGAATCGATGTGCGATTTTCACGTAAAGTAAATGTCGCCTCCCTATGTTCGACCCGGGACTCCCTTGGAGTTTCGGTATAAATTTTATTTGATCTACGTGTTTTGCAACTACGATGACGGTTTACTTGTAATCCTGATTTCTAACACGCGAAACACGTGCGACCATTTTGGCACCGTTGCCGGGAGGCAATGGAATTTACTTTATTGTTTATTGCATTCCTTTGCATTTACATAGCACTAACCCTACTTGTCTTTGATCTATTGTCTTGTAGGTACCCTATCATGGAGTTCCAAGTGCAGTAGATCAGAGTAAAGTGCGGGTAGAGTACTCTGTAAGTGTCCCCCATATTCCCCCACACTAGTTCATTTCGCCACAATCATAACCAAGACCTAATCTACTTAGGTGTTTGCATAAACCCTAGGATAGACTTTGTTTGTCTTGTTTTCCACCTTCACCCATCTCACCCACATCTTATAAAAAAAAATAAAAAGATATTTTTTGCGGGATGAATCAATTTACACACTCTATACACCCACATTTGAGGCACGTAATTGAACTTGATTTTCATCTACTCAATCGAGCTTCCGACCTGTGGACCTGGTACACGAATTCAACACATAAAAGAGTAGAAATCATATTAGGTTAACCACCTTTTTGTATGCCTTAATTAGTGGTGCATTTGAGCCAATTGAGTGAATTGTTTGGGTTGCACCACTTAATCTAAAAGAGGTTCATTTTCTAGCTACCACCATAGGATTCAATAATTAAGTCAAGCCAGGCACTCCATATTTTTCTTGATTTCTAAGGGAAAATACTTGAACATGTGCTTTCAACAACAAACTTGGTTTGCCTAATATTCGAATCCTAAAAGCTATTAAGCAAGATTCGAATCCTAAAACTCACATCATTAATAATCTTGCTTGAAAACCTCTTGGTTGTGCACATTCACACATTCTCAAACAAATCATTAAGAGCACAACCCATTAAGGGCCCATCACATTCCAGAGCACCAATTTCCCAAGCCTAACTAAAATCAACTGGACATTGGCCCTAAGGATTCATTCGCTCATCAGGATCCATATTGAGATTATTCATGATTAACCTGCTTATACTTGTCAATCTGATGTCTAGCCAGAGGTGTAGCGTCAAACGACCGTGGCTGCGAGTACACTAGGAACCGGAGGTACAAGCCAATGGAAAAACTTTCTCCCCAGTCCCTCCTTCTAACTGGTTGGATTGCCTAGACATAAGTAGAGTAAATCGTCTATAATCTTAGGACGAATTCTGAGAGTCAGTAGACCTTAGGCTACCCCATCTAAGGATAGGCTTGTATTGTTGTGCTGCAGGGTTCCCTTTTTTTCCCCGTCCTTTCGACTTCCTTCTAGTGTACGCTTGGGAGGAGGTCATTGAACCCTAGATTGGAAGGACCTTTAATCCATTCTACGAGGCAGAGGTTGAGCTATAGCCAAGCAGATCCCATGGCTGATCAACAACTACCTCCTCCGCCTTTGAACCAGCAGGAGCTGATTCAAAGGCATTTGGAAGAATTGTAGCAGATGCAGCAATGGTTCCAACGGATGCATGGTTAGGTCACTCGACCCTTGAAGGATTTTTAAGATCCTTCAAACTATGGGGAACATTCCAACGTCATGATTCCCACCGGAGACATAGAAATCAAGCCCAAAGTCTTAAGTTTGATTAAGCATTTCCATGGGCTTGGCTCGGAGGACCCGTTCCAATACCTGGAGGATCTGACCACTTTGGTTCAGACCACCAGAGCAAGGAATGTGAATGAAGAGCAAATGATCATGAGGCTTTTCCCCCACTCGCTCAGGGATAAGGCCACACATTGGTACCGGACTATAGGAAGGCTGATTGAAACTTGGGCTGCTCTTAAATCGGCTTTCTTGAAGAAATTCTTCCCTATCAGAAGGATCAATGCCTTGCAACGGGCGATTACCACTTTCACCCAGCAGTTGGGGGAACCATTTCATGGTGCCTGGGAGCGATTCCAGGAACTTTTGAGGAAGTGTCCACACCACGAGGTGCCAAAATGGCAACTCATGCAGATTTTCTATCACGGGTTGATTAAGCAACTCTGTAATCACGTGGACGCTTCTTGCGGAGGCAATTTCCTCAACAGGGATGCAGATAGCGCATACAACCTGTTTGAGGAAATGAGCGAGAACTCAATTAATCACGCCTCCATGGATGCATTCAACCGGTCTCAACAACCTAGGTCAAGTGCTAATGAGATCCAAGATTCTCATTCATTTGACACGGAAATAATTTGTAATAAACCGGATAAAATGGACTTCGTTGCTAAGAAAATGGAAGAATGGAAGTCTGGGAATTCAGGAAACACTTCTTTACCCACTCAATCCCAGAATTTGGGATTCCATTCCTCACGAACTCACTCGGGGTGGGAATTTGTGAACCAACTCGATTCAGCTCAACTTGTGAGCCAGAATTTCTCGGAACCATATGGGTTCCAAACTGGGGCCTTTGATCCTAGTTTCTTTGATCCTTCTCTTCATCCTCAATTTATGAGGATGCATATGCAATGCAAGAGAATGTTAGGTCCAACCAATATTCCAACACCTTTAACTCGGGATGGAGAAACCACCCTAACTTCTCCTGGAAAAATCAGGGGCAATAGACCCAATCTCGACCCAACAACTATGCATCTCAAAACCTAGGGGTCAGGGTCAAGTATACACCTAGTTGCCCCCGAGACTGGTTAATCAGCCATCTTGGAATGCCCAACAATCTACAGGGCAGGATGATTTAAACTGGCAGATGGTGGAAATGTAAGGGTCCATGCTTCAACTTATGCAACAAATGAAGACATCCTTGGATAACTTGAAATCTGGGTTAATTGCAAACTCCCGACAACCTGGATCCCTACCATCTCAACCAGCACCCAACCCGCATAATGTACAAAATCGGGGCAATAGAGCACAAGGGTACGAGAATCAAAGGGACCCACACGCACATGCTTAGGTGGTTAAGCAGGGTCCCTCTTCTTCTTCTTCTGGTTACATGACCAACCAAGGCCCTCCAATCTTCACTAATCCACCTCATGACCCAAACCCTTATGCCTCTGCAAACTTTGTCACCTTGAGAAGTGGGAAGCAGACCTAGAACCCTGAATTACCTTCTAGAAGTCAAAATCTTGGGGAGCTTGAGAAAGAGAAGGAGGTTGAAGAAGACAATAAGGCCCAAGGACCGGAAATTGAAAATTCACCCATATCTTGTTCCCTGAGGCCCTATTGAAAACCAAGAAGAAGAAAACCTTAGACAGTAATGAGGAGCTTCTGAATTTATTCAAGAGTGTAGAGATCAATATTCCGCTCCTTGATGCTAGTAAGCACATACTAGCTTATGCTAAATTCTTGAAAGAACCCACTCCGAGGAAGGTGATTCCCTTTGAGCAGGCAAGTTTTGTGATCCTGCATCACCTTCCTCAAAAGAAGAAAGATCCAGGTGCCCCCTTGATCTCATACATTATTGGGGAATACACTTTTGATAGGGCACCATTAGACCTAAGTTCATCCATCAACCTAATCCCAACTTCTATTTATGAGAGGTTTGGGTTAGGTGAATTCAGGCCAATCTTAGTAACGCTACAATTAGCGGACCGATCGGTCACCACACTGAGAGGCATTATTGATGATGTAATTGTCAAGGCCAAGGATTTCTATTTTCCTGTAGATTTCCTTGTCCTTGACATGGATGTACCTAATGATTTGAGGAACACGCCCATCATTCTGGTGCATCCATTCCTAGCTACCGCCAAGGCCAACATAAACTGTGAAAGCGATAGTATGGAGATCGCCTTTGGGGATAAGAAATTAACTTTGGATATTTTCAAGGTGATAAAAGGATTTGAGGATTGTGGATTCATTGATGAACTCGAGATCGGGATCTTGAGACGTGTATGACAAGCAATGCAATCAAGGACTCCATTAGCTTTAGCGAAACCAACCCACAACCCTCCTCCATGGTAGACCTGCCACATCCTGAAGAGGGTGTTGATTTTGTTCATTCCCAGCCTCTTCCACTAGATCGTCTTGATGAATCTTCATCAGCATCCTCCCTTCCTTCTATTCTAAACCCACCCCAACTGGAATTGAAACCATTACCCAAAAGTTTGAAATATGAGTTCTTAGGACCTTAAAACACGCTCCCTATGATTATTAGTGCTGATCTGACTAAGAAGCAAGAATTGAGGTTAATTAAGGTCCTTAAGAACAACAAGGAGGTAGTTGGTTGGACCATCCATGACCTTAGGGGGATCGAGCCATCTTATTGTAATCATCGTATTTTCATGGAAGATGGATCCCGCCCTTCTCGCGAAATGCAAAGGAGACTAAACCCGAATTTGCGAGAAGTGGTCAAGAAGGAGATAATCAAGTGGCTCAATGCTAGGATTATTTACCAAATCTCAG